>CM060977.1:24620794-25870794 GCA_030765065.1 Deroplatys truncata | reverse complement strand
TGGTATGACAATGTCAAATATATATTGGATAGCCTCTGTGCCAGCGGTTAGGTTGCCCTTCGTTGTGTTCCCGGGCATACTGGCATTAGAGGAAATAAGATGGCGGGCACTCTTACTAAGAGGAGTGCGGGGCTTCATTTAATTGGCCCCGAGTCCTTTTGTGGTGTGTCTCCCAGAAGTGTCAAGTATGAGATGACCCAGCTAACAGGGAGGGTTCATCTTGAGATCTGGAACTGGCAACTCTGGTTCCAATCTACGAGGCGCATCCGGAAAGTAAGTTTCCCGATTTTGTATTTACGTATTTAGCCGGGAAAACTGCGCATGCGTAACAGATATGTGACGTATCAATCATATGCCGGCCAGACTGATCTCGCCTGGTGCCAGTAGCGCGGCAGCAGTGGCCCGAAATGGCGGCTCTTATTCATTCTTCCCCGCCTGCGAGGTTCGGTCGGTGATAAAGTTCCTTACTGCACAAAACATAGCGCCGATCGAAATTCGTCAGTTTTATCAGGTCTATGGCCGAACATCATGAGTAAACCGATGGTGCGTCGCTGATGCAGGCAGCTTTCCGAAGGTCGTCCAAGTGTCGATGATGAAGTGCTCACTGAGCGACCTTCCCTCAATGATGACCTTGTTGAGCTGGTGCGCAGTGCATCGTGGAGAACCGTCGCTTCACGATTACGGAGCTCAGCAGCCATTTTCCACAGATATCGCGATCCTTGTTGCAAGAAATTGTCACTAAGCACCTGCTATTCAGGAAATTGTGTACCAGGTGGGTGCCGAAATACCTGACACCCGAGCACAAAACGAAACGCTTAGGAGCACTGACATTTCTGCAGCGGTATTATGATGACGGCGACGAGTTCCTCGACAGGATCGTCATGGGCGACGAGACGTGGATTTCCCATTTACCCTGGAAACCAAGCAGCAGTCAATACATTGGTGTCACAGCGGATCTCCAGTGAAGATGAAATTCAAATAGACTGTGTCGGTGCAGCAAGTGATGTGTACAGTGTTCTGGGACAGGAAGGGCATTCTGCTCATTGACTTCCTGCCAGAGGTGAAACAGTGAACGCTGACCATTACTGTAAAACACTACGGAAATTACGATGTGCCGTTCACAACAAGAGGCATGGAATGCTTACTGCAGATGTTGTGCTGCCCCATGACAGTGCTCGTCCAATACGACTCAGCGCACAGCAACTTCTACAAGAGTTCAGCTGGGAGTTGTTTGATCATCCACTATACAGTCCTGATATTGCTCCCATCGATTTCCATCTTTTCTTGCACCTGAAGAAATTCCTGTCCTCTGGTCAGCGTTTTGACGACGAAGAGCTGAAGACGACTCTCACACGCTGGTTCCATTCACAGGCAGCAGATTTCTGCGACACAGGGATACAAAAGTTGATCCCACAATAAGACAATCATCTCAATTCTTGTGGTGACTATGTCGAAAAAATTGCTCAAACATTGCTGTACCTGTTGCCAATAAAATTTTACTTTGTTTTAAAAAAATAGGGAAACACTTTCTGGATGTGCCTCATATACTGCTATAAAGAGAGAAAAGTGTGTGTGTGTGTGCGTGTGTGTGTGTGTGTGTGTGTGTGTGTGTGTGCGTGCGTGTGTGTGTGTGTGTGTGTCGTGGAGAGGGTAGTCTCAAAAACCACTCAACCGACTTTAATAATTCTTTCACCATTGAAAAGTCCTATATTTCCAAAATGGTCACAGGCTATATAATTTTTCTAAAATTTTTGAAAACTGGGAATTTAAGGATTTCTTTTTCATATTCATGTAATTAAATTTCAATCTCATTTCATTGAATGTGGATATCAGAGGCTACTTTGGCACTTTATTTGCAAATATGGCAGATTTTAATGACTTAGAGCCCAAAGGGGTAAATGTGGAGGCTTAAAATATTTTGAAATTGAGCCATTTTAGGGGGTTTATATCGTTCATATCACCACATTTCCCTCATACTTCACTGACGTTTTATCGAGTAATATTTTTTATATGATTTTAACAAATCTGGGTACACTTTGATTCTAGGAGCTGACAAAAATGATAAACTACTCTTACATTAATTCCTATTTTCAACCCTTAATACAAATCAACATTCCTTGGGCTATATAAATGAAACCTTGCATGCTTATACTATAGGACCCAAAGAAAATTGTAAGCTACATTACAACTCTAGAAACTACCCCTACCATATTTTCAACACCTTATGTAGAAATGTGCACTATTTAAACTATATAGTAAAAATATTGCACAATTATACAATAGGAGTTGGCAAAAATCATAACTAACATTACAACTTCCAAAAACCACCTAATCCTTATTTTGAATTACATAGTTGTCAAAAATTTTAAAAGCTATCCTTACTTTATTTTCAACCTCTTATAGATAAAACTTGCTTGGACAATCAGGAACAAATTTGTGCACTAGGATATAGGATAGGTACCATACAACTTCAAAGAGCTACCCATACTCATATTCTTAACCCGTTATGAACAAATTGTCACTATTTGACCAATCTGGACAAAGCTTTGGACACTTACGCTTTAGTTACAAATACAAATTACAGATTACTTACAACTTTCAAAAATAACCCCCTATCCTTATTTTCAGCCCTGCTCTTATAGAATATACGAATGCAATGCTGGGTAAGAAGCTAGTGCTTTATATTTTTAAGGTAATTGGTCATAATTCTTTTGTTTCTCATGGTATCATTATGATGCAGTTAGTTTGGTGTTCTGTAATGCAACACCAGCATACTCGTATTACAACCTGCTTTTAAAGATTTAACTATGACTTCAGTCTACTATACCCTTCTGAAACAAAATGTGTAATGAAACCATTTCTGTAAACATTTATCTTGATAAGCATGAAGTAGAGAGAAAAACAAACTTTTGTAGCAATGGTTTAAAGAAGAAGTGTAAAAATAAATGTTAGTGGGTAGAGAAACTCGTGTGAATGAAAATACAGATATGTTTTGTTTTGTAATTTTGTTTAAGATGTTTTCTTTCTCCTGTGATTATTTTGTGATAGCAAGTGCTTTTGTTTTTTCTTTAGTATCCTGGTGTAGGCACACATGCTCTGCTAGACCTATGCAGCTGTCAAAAGTCAATCTCTGTTTATTTAAATTGAAATAATACACTCACTCATTCATATATCATGTTATATAAGTCCCTATAAATTATTAGGATCTTGAACATAAGCAAAAAAAAAGAGGAAGAAACGTGACTGGGAAACATTTTCTGGAACTTGTTTTCTGGTTTATATTAACTTAAGTACCTCAGAGAAGATCAAGGTGAAGTACAATTTAGAAACATGCTACCTACCTGGAAAGCAAGCAGGACAGTTATGGTAGAGTAGAGACTTGATTATTTTAGATATTTTGCAGGGAAGTTATTTGTTTAGAAATAAATATACTATATTTATTCATTGCATAATATGTAGTTTATATCTGGTTTTTGTGATATAATGGAAACATCTGTATCCTCCATAATTCCAGTAATGACAGCTAATCTTAGGGGTCGGACAAGGGTGTGTATTATCACCTACTCTTTTTAATAACTATATGGACGACATCTTACGCAGGTGGAAAGGATGTGAACCAGGGGGAAAGAATTTAGATGTTTTAGCCTAAGCAGATGATTTGGTAATTATAAAAAACACAGAAGAGAATCTTCAGAAAGCAACATATGTTTCATCAGATATGTAAAGAATACAATTTTAAGATCTCTGCTCCTAAGACCAAGATAATGGCATTCCAAGGCAAACATCCAATAAAAACAAAAATTATTTTGGAGAATAATATCTTAGAACAAATCCAATATTTCAACTATCTGGGATATGAACTCTCATTTGATATAGACAGAAATATATATATATATATATATATATATATATATATATATATATACAATAAAATAAGTAAATATCAGCTAATGTGAATATAAGAAGAATATTAAAAACAAGGGTCGACACTCAGCTCAAGTTTTATAAAGTAATGGCAGTACCGGTATTATTGTTTGGCAGCGAATACTGGGTAATATGACAAAAAATAATAGCTGCATACAGGCTACTGAAATGAAATTTCTAAGATCAGTATTAGGATACACTAGACTAGACAAAATTAGAAACCAAGAAATATGGGAAAAATTAAATATATTTGCAATACAAGATAAACTTATAGAAAACAGGAGAAATTGGGAAGAACATTTCTACAGAATGTTAAATTCAAGGATCCCAAAAAGGATACTCAATTATAGACCAATAGGTAGAAGAGACCCAGGAAGACCTAGATTAAGATGGATAGAGGCTGGAACAGGCCGATTGGCCTAATCCCTGTCAGGAAGAAGAAGAAAGTTAATCTTAGTTGTGGTCCAGCTCACAGCTCTGTTTAACATTGGTATTTTTGTTCTCTGATTGGTCTCTGAGAGACTGAGCATGCACATTAAGAAAATCTGACTAATAGCACATTCCAACCATGTCAACATACTGCAATCAGGCATTCCAAAAACTGTTTGATCCAGTCAGAAATCCCAGAATTAGTACACAGCAAGTACAAGGGTGGGTTGATAAGTCCATGACTTTGACAAAAGATAGCGTTCTAATCACAGATTTCTTGTTTGCACCCAAGTCTTACATCTATTCTGGGTATAATTGCAAAAATTCATCATCATTTGTTTCTTAGAACATTGTTGAGAGCATCTAAAATAAGCAGATGTGTATTGCTTCTTAGGAAATGGAGAAAAGTGAATTTTGTGTTCTGATAAAGCACTAATTTTTGCATGGTAAGACGATGAAGGAAATGGAAGAAAAGCTGAACAAGTATTATGGGGACTCTGGTCCGTCATATGGCATGGTTCACAAGTGGTTCACAGAATTTCGATGTGGCCGTTCGAGCACAAGAGATGCCGTGTGCACAAGATGTCCAGTTGAGGTCACAACAGAAGAAATGGTGAACAAAGTTCACAATATTGTGTTGGAAGACCGCCAAATAAAAATCCATGAGATAGCCAAACCTCTCAAGTGAATGGGTGTATAACATTCTGCACGGAGTTTTGGGTATGAGAAAGCTGTCACCAAGATGGGTGCTGTGACTGCTCACAGTTGAGAACAAGCGGAATGATGTGACCGTTTCACAGGGATGTTTGAACATGTTCCAGTGCAACCCAAATGAGGTTTTGCGGAATTATATCACAGTTGATGAAACTTGGATCCATTACTCTCAAAGTGAAACCAAACAACAATCAAAGCAGTGGATGGCCTTCGGCGAACCTGCTCCAAAGAAAGCGAAAACCAATCCGCCGGCAGGAAAAATCATGGCAGCTGTCTTTTGGGATTCACAAGGGGTGGTAGACCTCCATTATGTGGAAAAGGGTAAAACGATCACAGGTTCATATTATGCCGCAATGCTGGATCAGTTTCACAAGGAATTGTTGCAGAAACGACCTCATTTGGTGAAGAAAACAGTTCTCTTTCACCAGGATAATGCACCTGCACACAAGTCAACATTGCCATCACAAAATTTGTGGAATTGGACTACGAACTGCTATCTCACCCACCAAATTCTCCAGATTTGGCTCCGAGCGACTTCTTCCTCTTTGCAAACCTGAAAAATTGGCTTGCTGGGAAGAAATTCACATCCAGTGAACCCATTATGGCAGAAACAATCTCATATTTTGCAGACTTTGAAAAATCATATTTTTTGGAAGTGTTAAAAAAATTGGAGAAATGTTGGAAAACGTGTATTGAATTGAAAGGAGACTATGCTGAAAAATAAAATTTACTTTTTGGAAAAAATTGTTACTTTCTTTAAAAAGTCACTAACTTATCAATCCGCCCTCGCAAGTACCATCTCTAAGTGATGCCAAATCAACATATGTACAATAGTAAATACGTGTATGCTTACATGAACTGACCTAGCCTAAAGTTAAAACAGATAATTGAAAATAAACTATTTAGATACTAATATAGCATCAATTGTAGAAATAATTTGTATTTATTTAACAGTATAACTACAAGATATTAAAAATAATAAATGACTTATTAAAGAATTAATTTTTTTACAGCTTTAGCATTTTTTGCTACAATATTTTCTAATAGGAACAAAAATAATTCTGCTGTTATAAAAATTATTTACGTTTACATTACTGAAGGTGCATTTCTTTGAATGCTGATTAAGTGTTTCTTCTTTTCTGTAATGTTTCCATCAAGGTGATACTAAGCAACATGAAGCAATATAATCTGAGGTGCTTGTTTAAACTTCTAAATGTGCTTTAATTCTTGAAAGTATCTTATATCTGTGAAGCACTTATAAAAAAAAAAGATTGTATATAATTTCAAATGTAAAGCTGTTTATATAGGTATCATAAAAGCACTTCTATAACCTATACTGTGTTAAAATTTACTTGTCCCAAAATTGCAAACAATACAGAAAATGTAACTTCATCTTTCAATGGTTATTTTCTGCAATACATGTTTACCCACATACACAAGCAGAAATCTAACAATGAAATATTAAAGATTAAAGCTCCACAATATAGGGAGAAAAAAAAAACTTTTACAAAACAACATTTGTTTTATACTATATCTCTTTTGAGTATTTTATGCCTTTTAAATCCCTAACAAAATAAAATTATGACATATTTTTCAAATAGTATATCAAGCCTTTTAAACCCAGTTCCCAGAAAACAAATTAGCACAGCATTCAGATGTTTAGTGTAATGAATGGTATGTATACCAACAAGGTCTCAAACGATTATCTTATATGATATAATCTCTATTTAGTGTGCCATATGAGAACGTCATTTCCTCATTCATATCGAAATCCAAACCTTGCCTGCGCTCTGTAAAACTATCTAATTTGTAAGAAAATATCTCAATTTATGTAGCACTAAATACCTAATTATTGTGCAATTTGCAACCACACTACACCTTTAACTCACAAACTGGCAACCAGCAGTCTTTTATTATGATGCAAAAAACATTAATTTCCTTTATAGTACCTACTGTTATTGTTTTTCAATCCCTTTAACTCCAATATGAAATTCAGCAAAAGTAACTGGTTTTTGTTAGTTATCTGCTTTTGCCAATGAATTTTCTATTATATATCACAATGAGATTTACATTACAAATGCAAGTTGCTGTTGACCAATCATTTATTGTTAAACAATACAAAATATTCCTTTTTCAATAATTAATATAAATGACTGGGTACTCCTGTGTCACTAAGCTATGAATAAATCTTCATAAATTTATCTTTAATACAAATTACTACAAACGTCTACAAAATTATTTACACTATATTTTTAAGTAATATACAAATTAGTGGTCCATATATTCCATTATTTACTTCTTCTCTCTCAGTTGACAGAAGAAGAAGCTGCTGAAACTCACAGACTGTAGTCTCCATCACAGATAGTAATGTAAGCAAGTGAAATGCTTTCTTCCTGCACCTCTACTCCTATTCCTCCTCCTTCTCTACCATAAGCAGACTTTCCATAGGAATATATCTCCATATGGAATACTTATTCATAATAGGACTTCTACTTCATTTATACTGAGTATCGTCAAATAGGTTTATAAATATTATGTATTTGGTGATGTAAAGGACATTATGTTCGTATTCATCATATGACAAAGCCAGTACAGCAATTCTGAAACAATAAACAGTGAAATTATTATACATTTTAAAAATGTGATAGAGTCAGGAAAATATATCAGAAAAATTACTGTTCTGTGCTTAGCAATAATACTTAATTTTTAATTTTTTTTTTGCAAGGACCATTTCTCCCCAACAAAGAAAACTTTTTTTTTTTCTGGGAGCTTGTATTGGATGGTGAATGAATTAAATGGTTGAAATTATGCTAAAAATGAGCCTGGGGTCTCTAGAGCTTAGAGTTCTTTTTTTTTCTTTCTTTCTTTCTTTCTTGTAGATTAAACATCCTTTAACTGGATTAGGTTGAGGCAGTATTTTTAACACTTAAATGATTTCAGTCTAATTATATAACAGCCTGTCTTAAAGCAATATGTGTATATAACAAGATATAAAAAGTGTATATTACAGTCATTGTATATGTTTATATTATTGTATACATGTGTAATAATGTTATGTGAATGTATTACGTAATTTAATAATGTAGGAGCTGTGAGAAAAATAGGTTAAAAGTTGCTAACAATGAGGTAACCTTCAGGCAATAATGAATTAGAAAGTTTAAATGCTATTGGTAATTCTTGGAGCAACAATAATGTAACTTTTGTGACAGCTTATAAAATAGCCAATCAACAACCAGAAAAAGCTTTAGTTAAATGGAGGTATTCTATTGGACTAGGATTAACCAGTCAGAAACTAAAATGGAGCAAAATTTACAAATTCAGAAGTCAGTTGCTTGTAGACAGCATTTGCTTGTAGACAGCATTTCTAACCGGACGCATGATGTGTCCTCGAGAAATTTAATATGTATTCAGTCTGAGACAAAAATAGTTTACGTGTTTAAAAGTGCAAGTAATTAATAAAAGAATCTCACAGCTCTCTCTATATCAGTGAAGTGTTATTTAAATCGTGTCAAGCATTAATAAAAGGAGTGAAGTAAAATTATAATCTGTGTAAGCCGACATTCTTCAGTCGCACCACTCCCTGCTAAGACATTCATGTCTCTAAACAATGTATAAATACTGATGCAGCCAAGGCAAACATAAATATATAATATTTAAAGAAACAGTAAAAATTACAAAGTTAATATTTTTGTTAAACATTTTTTGGGGCAAAGGCCACCGGAAAGAACATTTGGGGCGAAGGCTACCGGAAACTTTTTACCATACATGGGGTTGCAACTACTTCAAGTTCGGCTCCCCAACATTTGAACTACAATACAACTCCTACTTCAAATCGGCTTTCCATATGTAGCAGCAACAAACCTACTTCTTCAAGGTCATATTGGACTGTAAATGAACAAACTTGAAGATGCTCAAAATGGGCCTGGGGTCCTTAGAGATTAGAATTACCTATCATTTGTTCGTTCGTTCGTTCGTCCTTCCATCCATCCATCCATCCATTCATTCATTCTTTCTTTCCTTCTCCCTCTCTTTCTTTCTTTTTTCCTCTCTCTCTCTCTTTCTTTCCTTCCTTTCTTCCTCCCTCTCTCTCTCTCTCTCTCTCTCTTTCTCTCTCTTTCTTTTCTTGTAAATTAACATCCTTTAGCTGGATTAGGTCATATTGTTATATAGGTCATTGTTATATAGATCAAATATTCGTGAATGAATGAAATGGTTAAAATGATGTTCAAAGTGGGTCCAGGGTCCCTAGAGCCTATCCTAGTCGCTATCCAGCTAACCCACCCTAACTGAGATTCAAACTCAAGACCTCTTGAATGTGAGGCAGACACGCTACCCCTACACCACTACGGTGAGTAACACAGAAAACTGTTTGCTCCCTTACATAATGTATATTGTTATACAGTAGAGAAATGAATGGGTAATAATAGACATGATAGTTTGGAGCTTTTGTAGTGCAATAATGGGACTGCCAGGAGTGCAGTGAGAAGTAGCTCACAGAGAACCTGAGCAGATATCCTGAAAGAGGAAAAATATCTTAAAGGAATATTTGAAATATAAAGAAATATCCTTACAAAATGGGGATGAGTAAACACTTAACCATTAATGGGAAAATTACAGAAATAAAAACTAATTGGGATGAATTATAGTCACCTAAGAAGTGTTTTGTTGAATTACAAACAGTTCACAAAATGCCAGACTTAAGAAAATCACTGGCACTCTTTCCTTAACCTCTTCACAGACATCTTCTGGTGCCATTGTTAATTCTACATGAACTCCAAACTGTCAAAATCATTATAGTACACAGTACAAATATTAGAGCCCTGATTATAACACACTCACTGATTGCCTACTGATTGAGTTTACTCATATAACACCAGGGGGAGCATAAATTATCATAGATTACACATAAACAAGGCTTCAACACAAAAGGATTCGATTATGATGGGAATGATAATATATAATGCCCTACCAAAAAGATCATTCAGAAAAAACCTCTTTTGCTAAACAGCTAAAAATGTATCTAATTGAAATGTGCCCATACAGACTAGAAGAGCTATTAAATTAAAATAAATTGTATAAAGACTAGAAATACTATCTTTTTAACTTTATTTGTATGTTTTTTAATATCTTGTATTTTACATGTATTAGCTTTTGACTATGTTCTAGGCTTGTAACACAAGTTATATCAGCAATAAAGAATTGAATTGAATCTTTCTTCTAATTTCCGAAAGATTCAGTAAGATGGGTTCAGAAGACATTCTATCCACATAATTTTAAAATATAAATATTAATGAACCAATTGAGTTGACAATTTATGAATGACAACAGTTCACAGTTACAGTAAATGTCATTATGGCTAAACACCTGAAAGTAATAAATATTACTATTTCTTGTGTCTTCGTGTTATGGTGGAGTTTATTATATATAATTGAAATATTAAATTAAATATGCTCTAATATTTATATAAAGGGAGGAAGGTGTGCTTTACCAAAAGAATACAATAAAAAAAGTATATTTCGTCATCTGCTGAGATGATCCCAGTAGCTAACAGACATACTAATCCCCCTCCAAAGGCTTAGGTGCATCCCCCTCAAAACAATCACCCCCTCCCTCAATTTTTCTGAGAGCACAATTTCAACTATTCAGTTCCCTTTTCATGACATTGGGAAACCTTTGCAAAGAGTTGTCTTATAGGTCCTATAGTAGCTACTGTGATACACAATAAAAGCTTAAACAAATAAGTTAAAATCAATAACAAAAAATTGCAGTATTTACAGCAAAAATTACAAATAAAAATGTTGTCATGTGGTGTATTTTATTACTTGGTATTTCAACATATTCTATTGTATCTATCTAAATAGACCCATATAGTAAGAACAACTACATACCTACCTATAATGTCATTGTTCCTTTTACACATTTCCAAAAGTTATGATTTGATATGCTACATTATACCATAGAGCCTGAACTGTACTTAAACATTACTTTTATGGACGGGGATAGAGCACATTTAAACTGACAACTTAAAGATACAAACTGAGTTAACAATTATAGTGCTCGATTAAACATTATAATAAATGTGTTTATATTACCTACATTAATTTACTTTAATATTTTTATATTCCCCAAAATTTTGAATTCCCTCACAAAAATGTTCCTGATGGTACAACTTGTACCATGATTTCTCCCTATGTGGCCACACTAGCCACAAGGAGCACTAGTGTCAGACCAATGTATTTTCTCTACACATTGAGCTCTGTGACTGCATATAGTAGACTGGTATTACTATGCTACCATGGCAAGCTGCCTTTCACTTATATCTTACAGTAATTGAGAACCTATCCATATGAATATCAGATGAGAGAAGTTTAATCCATATTCAGGCATTTTGCCAGTGGCATTGTGTCAGCACAAAAGCCAAAGAGCAGTTCAAGTCTCAAACAGACTGAACTTTACAACCTTGCAATTGTAGCCAGCTCACAGCCATAGTAAAAGTGGTTTATTAAAAGCCTGAAATTAAAATATTTGCAGCACAGCAAGTCAACTTTACAGTATGAAATCCCACAGTAACCGAGATTGCCTTGGAGGTTTACGGGGTTATATGAATGAGAGGAGAGAAGTTTAATGCGTAGTTGGCACCTTGCCACAGTAGCATAATGGTAACAGAAGCATAGTTAGGGAGGGGTTTTGGGAGTTGGAACTCTCCTTGGTAAACAAATTGTAAGAATGAATAGCAAAAATAGCTTTGTTAAAATAATAGCACCTTTCTAGGTTGGCGGGAATGAGACACTTTTTAATCGTATCACTGGTAGTGCTATATTTACGCTACATGTCTTGGACAATATGGCCAAAGGTGACAACAACAGAAATTGTACTTTAAAGGGCATGGGTACAACCATGTTAAGATATCAGGGGCATGTTTTCATTCCAGTGCTAAATTTGAGTGGTTTCCAAATGAATGCAATATCTCCCAGTTTAGAACATAACTACACTATATTCATTCTTAGGTTGATCCGCGGCAAAACAAACCCACGTGGTCAGTGCACCATGGTGCAACACAGTAGCAATGCGCCCAGGAAAGTAGTTCCATGCTAATCTCTGAATTTTAGAATGAATTTATCCTTAAATAGTATAATATTCTATACAAATACTTAACATTTTATTTAACGCTGATTTATACCGTAAAACAGAGCTACGTATCCCATGATGCAATTCGTATGAGTCACCTGACATCCGGATAGAGCAGAATATTGTTTAACAGTCAGAAACGAGCAGTTGTGTTTAGTATCATGGCGGACGGTGAATTTGCTCTTGTGTTTTCGTCGAATTACATAAAGCATTAGCCTCGCAAACCATTGACTACTGGTGAAAAAACAATAGTGTTGAATCTTTATTATAAGTTATGTGAGAAATATCCAACATGTTCCGTGAAAGAAATGGTGAAATTAACTTCTGAGTTCACCGGTGTCTCGAGTACAAGTATAAACAGTGCTTGTGCAGAAAAATCTAAAATGAGAAAAGTGGTTACACCCGGAAAAAAGAGAAAGCATATAAAACACGCGATGCAAGAATGTAGTGATTTTAAGAAGAATGCAATTTGCCTAACAGCGAACAATTTCTTTTTTAAAATGAGCTGCCAACAGTTCATAAAGTGCCGCTTCCAGAGAGCGAATAAATTAAATTATCGCATACCTGTTACTTTATTTTTGGCTCATTTATTTTAGAATTATCTATTATTATATGTGCAAACGTTTATTTTGTTGCAACTATCAATCTTATCACATTTAACCCTTAACACAATATGCTAGTCACCGTTTCAGTTGTCGAAATAAGGACTCTGTTCTTTTATTGCACTACGTGCCGCTTGTACTTGCCACAAGGTCTGAAAGTGTGACAGTATTTCTAGTGCAAATGGCGGAAGGATACATTATAGCGGTGCACTGGTTACTTGGGGTTTGTTTTGACGCGGATCAACCTAACAGTGAATACAGAGTAGAAACCCTATTTTGTAGCGAAATAAAATGTAAGCAATGTAAGCATATCTGACAACACAACATCTTATTTTATCCTTAACCACTGTAAAACAAACAATGTTTACTTACCTGTACAGCCTCCCCATTTTTAAAGACTTTAAGGTATATAGTATGCCTTGTTGATTTTCAATACGGACACGGAAAGGCTTGCCTGAAAATATCAACTGACATTAAACTGAAGGAAATACTTGAGGTTAAAATAGATATTTCACTTCATGCTTTTAAGCTTTAAACCAACTCCCTGTTTTTGCTTTCTTGACATAAATCCAAAATAGAAACAAAAAATTCTAAATTTTTCAATTTTTAGTTCATAATGTATAACAGAGACTGACAGAGTAGAAGAAAAAGATAATCCATCACCTAAGTATAACATTGAATCCTTAAGAGTTGTAATTAAAGAGCACTTATTTTGACTGAACTGCATTTACCTATTGAAAAAGCAGATGAAGGTCCTTACATTTTACAGACCATCACAGATTATATCACCTCACATTTGCAGAAGAAAATGCCAACCATAATCAGAGTAGGGTTATATTCACAGACAAGGTGACATTTTCATCTACAAATGGGGGGAAGTAATTGACTACTGCCACAGAGGAAAATATTACGATGCAAAATACATGGCAAAAATGGATTCCAAGGTTGTGTATGGCAGCTTGATTGCACATTAAATAGTCACCAGTATAAAGACATCCTCAAAACATCATGGTTCCTTCTGTAAGGACTATATATCCCAATGGAATGATTGAATTCCAGCAAGATAACCACCCTGTCCACATAAGTCAGCAGGTTTCAAATTGGTTCTCGCAAAAGCAAGATATCACAGTGATTGATTGGTCTTCTTGCTCACCAGATTTGAATCCTATTGAAAATGTGTGGGCAGAGGTGAAGAAAGTTTTAGAGTTAAATTGATCTGCAAGACAATCCAAGACAAAAGAGGTTTTCTGGGACCAAATACAGGATGCTTGGAGGAAGTATCCTCTCATGAAAATTTGACTATCATTTGATATCATCCTCCCCATTGCGACGGTAATGTTTCTTACGTAATATTTATAGCGTAAGTTATGAGAACTTGTAGATCATATGTTGTGCTGCTTTACTTAACGCGTTGCCATCACGTGTGTTGAAGCCTTCTTGTGACGTCCTTCTTTGTTTGGTTCGTAGCTCCCTCTGACGTTAGCAATTTGTATTAATTAGTTTCTGAAAGAATTTAAGGTTATGTATATTGTCCTCCGGCTAGCTATCATCTTATCTTGGTAGAACTTGTATCTCTTGCAGGGTGTGAATCGGAAAGGAATCTTTTATCCAGAAATTATACTGAAGAAGAAATTGGTTTTATAACTTTTATTGCTGAACACATTCACAAACACTTTTACAAATTAATCTGGATACTCGCCAAACTGAAACTGTTTTTAATAACTTCTTACTTATCACTTTTAACTTGCATACTTCAACTTTGTGTAGAATTAACTTTATAATAATTTAGATTCTCGTAATTCTGCTGCGCGTAACTTGGCGAAATAAATGAACTGAGAGACCGACGTGGAGAGTACTGAGAATTTTGTAGAACTGGGGAGAACGCTCCCTTGAACCTGGCTTATTTATAGGCCTGCCTCAAGATACGCCTAAAGATTATAAATGAACTGCTATTGGCTAATAAAACGCGCCAACATTAGCGTCTATTTTAATATCCAATGAAAACCACTAATACATATTGCTTTAGGAAATGTTCTAGAAGCTTCTATCGAAACCGCGCGAAATATTACGCAACTTCCTGGTTCCCGGCAATGACAAACAACTCACCCCCTTGCTGCATTATTGCGTTATTGTTGACAGTTTCAGTAAAGCCGTATATTATTATTTACCAATAATAATTACAATTAATAAACCTCTGAAATCAATGTCACATAAAAATACATATTCATATTACAATCATTATTTACTTTTAAGTAATTTGTGATACAAATTACCGTATCATATGCCCCACTAGAAACATAATTATAAATATTTATAACTTGTTTAGAAATTTTAAAATTGTGTTTTTAGTCTCCTAAATCTTGGAACACACGTTATCACTTTCACTTAACACTTCACACGTATTTAACACACGACATGTTTTTCCCCTATCTCGCCACTACTTACTGGCTCTGGTTTAATTAATTTAGATATTTATCTGACATCAATTTTTTTTATAGCAAATACTGTACCCTAAATTATTTAATCACTGTTTCAAATTGTTTACTCTCTTACATTGTTGACAAAAATTTATACATTTAAGATTTTTGTAATTATTACACATATTTACCAAAATATTCACCCTCTACACAAATATTTACATCTCTTAAATCTAGACAATGTTTAAGATTTTCTGTTTTCTACATAAATATTTTTTTTTTTTTTTTGTTCTGAATTTATTATTATTTTTAACAATACTTTTGGAATTGTATTTACGTACTTTTAATTTCATATCATATTAAGTTTCAATCTTTGCATTCTTAATTTTCAAATATTGTTACAGTTACTAAAAATTTAATTTTTTTTTTTTTTTTTTTTATAATTTATTTCTCTTTTCAAATGACATATATATATAGTTAACCCTCTTACGTTCCAATACATTTCTCTGCAAGTCGTCTTTAACTATCCAGCATTTACTTTACATCTCATTGCTATTTACCCTCCTGGATCAAATTGTGTGTGGCTAAACATTACTCGTAGCCGTCTCCTAACCTTCAAATTTTTGTCAATGAATAACCTCTTGTATTCATATGAAATTTCGTCATATGATAACATTTGAAAACAATCTACAGTTTCTTGAACAACACATCTTTTAACAACTTTCATTTTCAATTCTTCTATCATTTTAATCTGAGAATACTCTGACAAATCTGTACTAAACTGTACTGGACTGGAGTTTTCATTTTGAACATCTTGGTACAATTTATTTCTTTGCATTACTGTTTCATTCTGTATTTCAGATATTTCCCCTCTGAAATTAACTTGCACCTGTATTAAATCTGCATTTGTAGCCTCCATCATCTCTTTTAACTCACTTGAAATGCTACTCATTCGGCTACCTAGCTCTGTACATTTTACATTAACATGCTCTATTTTATTCTTAACCTCACTTTTTTGGTTCGATATTTCCCTGCTCATGTCTAACATTTTCTTTGAAACTTCACCTATTTCATTTGCTATCATTTCTTGATTTTCATTTTTCATTTTAATCATACTACTATCTAGCTCCATGAATTTCTTTTCAATCTCTTCCCTGTTTTGTTCTAAGCTTTTACCAATATCTTCCCTCAATTCTCTCTTATTCTGATCTAGTTTTTGTTCTAAGCTCCTATCAATATCTTCTCTCAATTCCCTATTATTCTTTTGCATATCTTCCCTTAATTTCTCATTACTCTGAGTTAATTTTTCTAATTTCTCATTATTCTTTTGCATATCTTCCCTCAATTGATCTGTAATACTCTTACTAAGATCTTCCCTCAATTGATCTGTAATACTCTTACTAAGATCTTCCCTCAATTCTCTCTTATTCTGATCTAGTTTTTCACCAAAATTTCTAAACATTTCCATCATCATACCAGCATCAAAATTAACATTTCCTGCTATTCTATTCTCCCTTTCTGCACTAACATTTTCATCCTCAAATCCTACAAAGTCTGGGCTATTTCCTGTAATTTGTATTGGATCACAGCTAACTGTTACACAATCTCCCTCCATAATTATTTCTTCTGTATTACTAGCAGCCATTGTTTTTATTATCCTACCGCTCCTAAGGTACATTTAAATTTGTTTACCTTTTTGATGCTGTATGTTGCTGTTACTTTAATGTCCAGCGTTCTGCCCCATTCTCCTAGATTTGTATGTCGCTTCTGCGTTGTGTTGTGATGAATCTACGTTGTCTTGTAGTTGAATTCCTTGTTGCCTTGCAATCTCGGAATTACGATGTCCAATCATCCATGTAGTCTGTCGTTCCTTTTGTTTCTGGGATCTGCGTCTTGTAGATCATTTCACTGCTGCTTTCCTGGTTACTCTGCTTCATTCCTGGTCATCGTTTTCCTTTCCTGGTCACTTCGCCCCACGTCCTGGGTGCCAATATGATGCGGTATTAATGTTGTAATTATTTAACATTAATTGTAGCTCCGTATTTGGAAGCCAATTTGCGAGAGCAAATATGTGTTTTTACTTCACGCGTATTTGCGAGAGAACTTGCTTTACGTAATGTCTTTTTGTTGTCGAGCCCCACGTTGGGCGCCAATTATGCGACGGAAATGTTTCTTACGTAATATTTATAGCGTAAGTTATGAGAACTTGTAGATCATATGTTGTGCTGCTTTACTTAACGCGTTGCCATCACGTGTGTTGAAGCCTTCTTGTGACGTCCTTCTTTGTTTGGTTCGTAGCTCCCTCTGACGTTAGCAATTTGTATTAATTAGTTTCTGAAAGAATTTAAGGTTATGTATATTGTCCTCCGGCTAGCTATCATCTTATCTTGGTAGAACTTGTATCTCTTGCAGGGTGTGAATCGGAAAGGAATCTTTTATCCAGAAATTATACTGACGAAGAAATTGGTTTTATAACTTTTATTGCTGAACACATTCACAAACACTTTTACAAATTAATCTGGATACTCGCCAAACTGAAACTGTTTTTAATAACTTCTTACTTATTACTTTTAACTTGCATACTTCAACTTTGTGTAGAATTAACTTTATAATAATTTAGATTCTCGTAATTCTGCTGCGCGTAACTTGGCGAAATAAATGAACTGAGAGACCGACGTGGAGAGTACTGAGAATTTTGTAGAACTGGGGAGAACGCTCCCTTGAACCTGGCTTATTTATAGGCCTGCCTCAAGATACGCCTAAAGATTATAAATGAACTGCTATTGGCTAATAAAACGCGCCAACATTAGCGTCTATTTTAATATCCAATGAAAACCACTAATACATATTGCTTTAGGAAATGTTCTAGAAGCTTCTATCGAAACCGCGCGAAATATTACGCAACTTCCTGGTTCCCGGCAATGACAAACAACTCACCCCCTTGCTGCATTATTGCGTTATTGTTGACAGTTTCAGTAAAGCCGTATATTATTATTTACCAATAAAAATTACAATTAATAAACCTCTGAAATCAATGTCACATAAAAATACATATTCATATTACAATCATTATTTACTTTTAAGTAATTTGTATCACAAATTACCGTATCACCATAGAATGGGCAGTAATAGAAGCAGAGGGTTTACACACCTGATATTGAGTTAATTTCTATTTTTATTTGCTTTTTCATTTAGGAATATAATATTTTCTTATTTCATATTTAGTTTAAAATGAAAAGGAGAGCGTTTCAGTTTTTATCTATGATAAAAATGTCTTGAAATCAAAATCTTAATATTTGGGAATTATATTACAATGTGCATAATAAGCATTGCATTACACAATGCTTTGCACAAAACCTAATAATAATAACAATAATAAAAATAATCATAATATGCTCGGGATATGAACCTTGGGAGGCCTCATTACTACATACCTGCTTGTAACATTTGGCTGTCAACACATATTCCAAAGCTGGGACTCAATAAAACAAAGCTAAAGGCACACGTCCCGAGACATCATTGTGAACCAGCTGTGGAAACAATTTGTACTTTGGCGAATATGCGCTTCAAGAGTCTGCTCAATTTTTTTTTTGGGGGGGGGGTTCTTAGGGTGTACATGATGAAATGAATTGAAGTACCCCAAGTTTTTCAGCTGACTTTATTTGTGAATGCTGTTATACTAGAACAAAAAAGTTTATTAAAGTGTGTTCCTACTTACCTGTTTCGTTTTCAACAATCCTGTAACGTGTTCTGGGTAACCTTCTTCCATCTTCCCCATATACAACAAGCTGCATAAGATCCTGATAAGGTTGTACTTCTCGACTGTCTAACGTCAGCACCACATAGCTAATAGTCTGTGTCAGTAATGCTCCTTCCTTACATATCACTCCTGGTTCATCACAAAACATCACACAGTTCCTGAGAATAACATGCCATTATCAGTCTTGGAGTGGACTTTATTTTTCAAGTAACTAGTGCAAAAATGTATCTAATTCTTTGAAAAACAAAGGAAGAAGAACCAAATAGCTCTTGACTCTGATATGAAATGGCAGGGAGTAGTAAAGTTAACAAAAACAATTAGATATGAGCCTAGGGTTGCCATAATCTGATAATCCAAAACCAGGACAACTTTTACCATTAGTTTAATCGATTTAAGAAAATGAAATTTTGAGAATAAGGAACCTAATGCAGGAGAAATGTGTATTTAATTAAAATCCAGAGTTCTGGAAAGACTGCTTTATTGTATTTTACTTTAAGTAAGCACATATTATTAAACATGTATTAAATATATTCAGTATCAGCATTTAAGTTTTTTTTAGCAATCTTATTTCTCAGAACATGGAACAGAAGACAGTTTATGAAACTCACTACTACTTATATATTTATATTGTATTGTATTTGCAGCATTGCATTAACTTATTTTATTGTCAATCTATTTCTTTCTTCTCCCAACTGAGCACTTATGAGAGGAAAACTCTCTCTAGTTTGGTGTTATGACCAGGAATGGAGAAATAATATCCCACAATTTTTAGCAACTCTGAATACTGCTCACTAGAAATGCAATTATGAATAAAGCCAACCCATTTCTTATGTGACAAAATATTCTCAAAACTTATTAACTTTGTTGAAGTTGAGTTCAAATACAGTAAAAATTGGGGACTTTTGTATTTTCAGTCTGGACGCTTTCATTTATCATAAAACTGTGGACGGTCTGTGAAATCTGTGACATATGGAAACCCTATATGAGCTAGAATTAAACAAGGAAGAATTGCAGCAACTTTAAGATTATTTTGGACATTGCAACTAGAGAATACTAATACTGCAAACTGTGATTTCCGCTCCACCAATATTAGCTAAGCAGTAATGCAAATAATAATTCACTCTTAAAACACCAAAATCAGTATTAAGGATTGAGGTTATTCATTGACTGAAACTTCTGGTTTTGAAACCAGAGCCATACAATAGATTCTGCTCTTAGATGCTATCTGATATCAGGTTTATATCCTCAGATGGTTAAAGCAATGGACATCACTGATCAGAATTTCAATTTTTAAGGTTAGCTAGGTTTGAATCCTTACTATGGTACTACCAAAGTCTGTGGTAAAGGACAGGGTGGCCCACATAAAATAAATACTGATGGATATTGGCAGCATTTTGTCAATATTGTGATAGATTACATGTTTTGCAATTATATTAAAAAAGAGAGAAAAGCCTATTAAAGGAATATTTTATTTATTTATTTAAATCTATGCTGATATCAATAAATTGAAATGAAACATTAAAACTTGCAGAATGAAGATAAAGAATTGCTGAAAGTTCAACATTTATTGCAATTTATTTTATTTCCTCACAAAGTGATATTTAAAGTTACTGGTACCGCTAAGTATCATCAAGTCAAAAAGAGTTAAATCTATTTGTCACTCAGAAGTATTTTAAAGAGCTTCTATCCCTTTTAGTTTCTGTTGGTAAAGGACAGGGTATATCCAGACAAAATAAACAGTGTTTGGCATACATAGATATTAATGGGACTTCCATAGCACTGTGAGGAAACAAGTTTTACATTTTTAACTACAACATTTTGTAATTTTGTTTTTTATTTATTTTAAGAATCAATAAATTTAAAGAAACATCATCAAATATTTATTGTGCTAAGAGTTTTACAATTTGATTGTCTACTGCACTTTGACTCTGGCCACTCATTCAGTAGACAATCACTAAAGATTATTTACATTTTACAATTTCTTGTCAATAAATTATCTTGTTTTTTTTAGTTTTTTCATGTCCCATTTCCACTTGTTTTTCTCTTTTCACTTATTGATTACTTAACCATCACACATTCACTATAGTTTTCCATTCAAAGAAAGATACGCTACCTCTTACTTTTCTCTATCCACTGTCCAAAGCCATTTATTTTTTACTTTACACAAAAACTGTCCAATGCTTCTAGCATCCTTGCACATCATTTCGATCATAAGTGTATTTCTATCCCCCTTCAATAGAGGATGGGAAGTATAGATGAGATGCACAGGATGTTTTGTAGAGAAATACTAGGGTTACCGAAGTCAATTGTAAGACAGGTAACACAATTAAAGATGGGCAGGGTGGCAACTAAGGGGAAGATAATGGAAAGAGCTTTGAAATTTTTGTTCAGAACTTTAAATCTAGGAAAAAGTAATGTGTGAAGACAATGTATAGAATACCAAGAGAATAGCTTAATGAATGATGGATGGGTAAGTAATTTACGGAACATTTTGGAGAAAAAAAGGGTTGGGAGACATGTGGAGAAGGAGAGAAAATAACGTGAAAAATTTTTGGAAAAAGGCGAGGAAAAGACTGAAAGATATAGAAATACAAATCATGTTCAGTGAGATTGCCGAAAAGAGCTCATTAGGCCAATGAAAAATACATGGGGTAGGGAAAAATATATAGACATAGTAAATAAAGAAGAGAGAGAATCTATTGCATGGGTAAGAACTGGAGCATGGAGGCTAAGAGGGTTAAGACAGGGTATTCCTCATCAAATATGTAACAATAAAGATGCTGAATTGTCAAAAAAAGGGCTAATGAGATTTTTATATTTTATTTCAAATAAGCACTTACATCTTGTTATAATTACCTTGATTCAAAATCCCTTTCATAGTCTGTTGGGCATGGAGTTTCCAAACAGCGATATGATCCTTTGATGTTTAGGCAAGTTTGCTCAATACGGCAAACATTGGGCAAAGACCTACACTCATCAATATCTGCAATATTTAAAAAAATTATTTGATTACCCAATGTAGAAACCAAATAAAGCAGAAAATGGAAATGAATACTTAAGTAGCCATTTTGCAGACTGTGTGTTTACCAATATACAACAAAAGAAATCTAATATTGGAATATTTCATATTACAACAGAACAATACTTCAGATTACAAAACTATATTTATTTCATGCAATATGAAGCTTGAATACATTAGTTTTCAAATCGGGGTGGAAAGAATAAATTTATGACAGGAGATTTCATTTAGCATTATAGGTAATTTTCAAGGCCTCCTTAAGACTTCCCTGCTTCCAGAAAACAAAAGAGCAAACATTTAGATGTAAACATCATGTTATGAATGGTGTGTCCCTTCACTAGCCACTGAATCATATCCTACTACCTGCCCATTAGAAGTGAATTAATGCGTTCATAGAGGGCACTTTCAACGCTAAATCTAAGATGTTTTCCAAAGAAGTTTTCTGCTACAATAACATTCTCAACTAGAGTAGACTTTGCAAACACAGTTGACATAATTACAGCCAGACCTAAGCTTACACTAACAGTAGAACTGTTGCGATAATAATTTAAAGTTTCTCAAGTTCTCGTACATAAGTTTATACTCATTATCAGACTGACTGATGACAAATTTTATAGGGCATTTGCACTAAAGGATGTTAACTGAGAGTATGTGCTCATCAAAATGATGTTGGTTCTCAAGAAATATATGACCACTAAGTCAACAAATGATGTTGCTGTGAGCAAATGAATAAATATATTATTCGACAATTATCTTTTAACATTACAGTTTATTTCTCTATGTCTAACAAAAAAAATCTTATGTGTTACATTCACATTGTTTTCTCTAAGCACTCTTCCGCAAATTACCCACAAAAAAGCTTATTCTTGTTGCTATTTCATGTTATTGAGATAAACTTTTGCAGAAATGGTTTTATTACATATTTTGTCATAGGTATAAGAGGGCTATAGGAAGCTGAAGCAATAGTCAAATGTTTAAAAAAGTGAATCACTATGTACTGATTTTGAAATTCTACTCTTTGCATGACCGCCAGAAACAGAATAGCAACTTAGCACTTCAAAAAGGTATAAAGTATTTGAGAATTTATGTATACCAGTAACAATGAATACCTCAAAAATGTTTAATGTACAGAAATATTTCTTTGGCATAAACTATGTGTTTTAATGAGATCTATTGTTTTTATGTTGTATTGTTCTTATGGTTTACCAGTTACTTATAAAAAAGAGTACAAAATTTATTCAGAAAGAGGACTTCACATGCTATTCAAAGAAAGCTCAAGATACACATTTTATTTTTCAGGAAAATATCCTAAATATACGGATTTTAATCAAAATTGTTAAAGCAATTATTGGGAAAAAAAATAATGAAAAATTTTCCATGTAACTTGGAGTGAGAGGATTTTCTTGAAAATCTTTATGTCACCTCCTTGAAAGATGCTGAACTTAAATATCAAGTTTGGTATTTATCTGACTTTTTGTTTTTGAATTATGTTGTGCTTTCTCTCTCTTACACACACACCTACTTATTTTCCCCTTCTTTTTTCTTGATTCGGTAGACGTCAAAACATATATTCTGGTGCGAAGCTGATATCAAATTTTTGGGTGGAATAAAATTATTCCTCTGCTTAGTATAGGTAAGTGTTAGGGAAAGTAATAAATGGGATGGCCTGGCAGTGTAAGTGTCATAAGTGTAAGCTGTTTGTTTGAACCACAATAAAATGGTCTACCTATATCTTTTATATGGATTTCAATATTTAATGAACATAAAGTTAATCATACACAATGTTGAAAAAGATGCAACTGTTAAGAAAGTACCATTAAATTACTCATATAAAATTTTAATCTCACTTCCAGCTTGATTTGCCTTTTTACTTTCTCTACTATGTATAGTAAGTAGGGGAAGTATTGTATTCCATCCAAAAAGTTGATACCAAGATTTCACCGGAAATATATGTTTTGAGACCCCCTGAATCCAAAAAAAGCATTTTTGGAAACATATCCGTGTGTGTGTCTGTGTCTGTGAACAGCATAACTCAAAAACGAACAGTCGGATAAACACCAAACTTGGTATTTTGGTTCAGTATCTTCCAGAGATGCAACACAAAGGTTTTCAAGAAAATCCCCCCACCCCAGACTACCCTTTACATGGAACATTTTTCGAAAAGTTTAATTTTCTCAAAAATGGCTCTAACGATTTTGATGAAAATATCATATGTTTAAGATAATGTCATGAGAAATGAAATGTATATCTCGAATTATCTGGGAATGTCTCCAAAAGTATTCTTCATTGTGAACGACTTTTGCATAACTGGTAAACCATAAGAGATAGACAAAATGTTACTACACAAAAAATGTAGATCGCGTTAAAATACACAACTTATGTCATATACATTTCTTTTGTTGAGTGAACCGTTTTCGAGATATTGCTTGTTATTCCCTTAAATTTTCCAATACTTATACTTTTTCTCAAATTCGTTATTCATTTTTTTTATGTCCTGGACATGCAAAGAGAATGGAATGCGCCACATAGCAACCAGCGTTAAAATATTTGACTATCGCTTAAAAGCTATCATATTCCCCTTGCATCTACAAGAAAATTACCAATAAGATTGACATCTCGATATCTCGATTAACATGAAGCATATGGAGAATAGGCGTTTGTAAAAATAGATTGTACAAGAGTAGAGAAAGTCATGTGAGTGTAACACATCAGATTTTTTTAATAGTATTTAATGCCCACTCTTACTTCATATGGCACCACAGATGGTGACACTTGTGATACATGAAATGAAATGATTATTGGGAAAGGAAATTTGTGAAGGAAACGTTCCAGTGCTAAATTTAGGGTACCTCCCTGACAGTTGCCAGTTATGAGGACTGAGGAAAACCTGAAGAAAAAAAAACACTCAATCAGGGAGATGGGGTGGTATATGTACTGCTGACCTACCATTCATGTGTCTGTGCCTTAACAAGTTGGCTATCCATCAGTTTGCAGCTTGATCATTAATATCTTACTTGTAAGGAAATGCATCAGTTTCTTTAGCAGTTGAGTCAGTACAGGTTGGTTCACAATACACAGGGAACAGAAATGAAAACTAATTTTGAAGATTGAGAGGCTAGTAACAGTGATGTGTCCTAATTTAAAATAAAGAGAGTTAAAGGTTGTTACACTACATCACTAAAATGTTCTTACTTGAACGTGTTTTGGGAGAACGGTTTGCTCCCATCATCAGCATGTTTTCAAACACTGATATTGCTGCACATAATAACTGAGTTGAAAATATGCTGACAATGGGAACAAACCCTTCTCCCAAAATGCGTCTACTTGCAATTCAGGCTACATAATACAGGTTGACCAACTTCAAAATTTTATGCAATAAATAGCCATTCCATTACTCCATTACTATTTATGATTCCTCTTGCAAAAATATCATCCTAATACATTTGTAAACATCTCTGTAAGATATGGTGCCTACCTACACCCAAGTGTGAAGAAGATGTCATCCTGAACAAACAACATCTCGCCAAATGCAAAGGCCGTAAAAGTGATAATTTACAGACTTTATATTGGGAAGCTAGAGGGAAAATGATGCAGATCAATTAATTCCCAGTGCCCTTGGTGAACAACAACAACAACAACATACATTTGTAAATTAAAGTTTATTATCTCTGCTGTTATCAATTGTTTACCATTCTGGTTTTGTTCTTTCTAAGCTTGTGATTAGAGAGAGCTGTAACAGAAGCTTTAGTTCATGGCCTCTGAATAATTTCTGTCACAAAGACAGCTACTCACAGAATAAATCCAAATATGCCACTCCAAGGAAAGGGAGTGGAATAGTTGAAACTTGACCATGTCTCCTATTCAGAGTCACTCTTAGTATACATTTTGGGTATTTACAAAATTTTAGTCAGATAGCCCTGAAAGTGTGAAACAGGATCTGCTACATAATAGTTATGATTATGAACATTGATATAACTGCTCCTAATAACAGTAATGAATAATAATTATAATAAATAAATTAATAAGAATATTAATGCATAAGTTGTCTGATGAAAGAAAGTGTTGTTTTATGGATGTTTGTTATTGTGTACATAATTAAGTACATAAAGCATTTTAGGGCAAGAATGAAGTAATATGTAGTTGAGAGTATGGATGGTCTGGAATAAGTGGGAGAAGTTTCTGCACTTGTCCATATTATCTACTTCTGACGTAGTGCTATCACCTAGTGGCATTAACTTAAAATTGTAGTGATATTATGGAAACACTTTGTACATATCTTCAAGTGTGCACGACCCCTATGTACGTACTCCATAAGGTAATTACAGCATACCAGTTGTGTATGTGCAAAAGCTCCTTAAAATATACATGAGTAAAAATGTGCTACCAATCCTGTTGTCACATTCCAACAACATAAACTTAATAAAAATTTGCAGTACAACATTTAGATCAATGTGTACTGGAATAGATGAAATATATTCTGCTTCTGTAATATGTATACTTTAAAGATGAATCTATGATGGATCATTTTGGATATAAGAATGATTACCTTGACAAACTCCACTTATAGCTTCAAAACCTTCTGAACAACTCCAAGAATGCATTTGACCCTGTGATGTTATTCTGTAATCCATATCCTGGTAAGGAGCAACATCATAAGATTGACGTCTTCCACCAGACCTCAGGTGTAACTGAGGCCGCATTTCAGGATTCATATACTGATCTTCAGTGTTGGCCCACAAATCTGGAATGATGAACCAATATATACATAGATTTTTATTGCTAAAGACATATACATGCCAGAAACAGCAATACACATTATGTCCAATCAATAGAATTCAATTCCTGACCTTGTAGAGATCTTGCTTTTAAAAAACCAAATGGAAACGTTTTTCAGATAATCAGGTAGATAAGCCATTAAATAATTTAAGTTTAGGGGTTCTCAGCCTATTCCAGAGTTTTTTTTTATGCTTTTTATTTAACTGCTGTGGTTCTTAGCATCCCATTCTATATTGGGCATGAAAGACCAATAATTTTGCTCACAGGCCTCTTTATCAGGCTTGAGGTTCTTTTACGTGCCGTAAATCTACGACATGGGACCACCGGCTTTACTTCCCTTCCGAAGGAAGCCATGCTATGGATTTTTATGCCCGAAAAAAATCCATCGCCCTCTGCCGGGTTTGAACCCGCGACCTTGGGAACTAGAGGCTAACATGGCACCACTAGTCCATGGAGGACGACCCTATTCCAGAGATATACCATTATACAAGATATTAGATGTACCAGTAAGCAAATTTTATGAGGGAAATTAACAATTTTGTGGTGCAAGGGTCAAATAAGTACGTCTCTAACAATACTGTATTTATTTAGTTATTTCTTGTGTTTAGTATTTAGAATTAAATATTTATTGGAGAAAAATTGTTCAGTATATTCCTATTCAAGAGATTGTTCTGTAAAATGTCTTAAAAATGAATTTTATTAAAGCAACCCATTGCTGAAATTTTGTCTAAAAGTGATCAAAAAATGAATTTTTGGATTTTTCGTGTTATATACTGTTTGTACTTTATAGTTTTATATTCTGCTTTCAACATTCCAATAGCTGTGATATTTATGAAGTAGATCAGAAATTTGAAAGTTGATGTGCATGTATTTTGCTTTATACTCCCATTTTGAAATATCTTTTTCTCTAGTACTTTTATTCAAATTGATCCACATGATGCAAATCTCTACCAATTTTTCTCAAAGTTTTAGCATTGGTGGAGAACTATTGAACAAAACAAAAAATTCTACTTGGGCCTTCTTTTTAGATAATTCATCTTGGTTGTGCTATTAAATATTTTGTATAAAACTTGGTGTAAAAAAAATGAGGAAAAGCATAACATGAATAATTGAGAATGTTATACAGCCAAACTACTGAACATTTTCCAAAAAAGCCAAAGTCAGTTTTTTTATGGTTTAATGGTACAGAAACTAAATTTTTAGCCAGAATTCTGTAACCATTCATCGCCAGGAACGTTTTGAAAAAATGCAAAATTAGAATCTAAAATTTTAGTAAATAATTAATTTTTCAATAATAGTTTAATTTAGAGGTTCCAAATTTAGTATTTTATATGTATAGTACATTCCAATAATTGCACAAAGCTTTGAAGTTAATAATCAAGAATTGAATTTTAGTATTTTCATCGATGGGTTGTCTTAAGGTTAAAATATGGTGAATTAATACATAAACAAAACTTCGGCAAGCATATGTTCCTGATAGTGGAGACTTACAATCCTGATACTCAGACTTCCTGATACTCAGACTTACAATGAGTAAAAGATCTATTTAAATTGTATGTAACAGTCATTGCAAATGCTTATTTTATTGTAAACATATTTTAATAATGTTATGTGAATATATTACATACTCTAATAATGCAAGAACTGTGAGAATAATAAGTTTTAGGTTGCTAACAATGAGTATTAATGAGGTAATTGTGGCAATAATGTGTTTAGAGTTTTGAAATGTACTGGTCATGATTAGAGCAACGATGATGTAAATTCTGTAACAGTTTTAAATTAGCCAATCAACAGCAAAGAAAAGTTTTAAGTTAAATGCAAAAATTCTATTGGACTAGAATTAGCCAATCAGAGACTTGCAATACTGAAGCTTATGGGTTTTGACCATTGAGGTTACTCAGTTGCTGGCGAGACTTGGTAGAGTATAGATGGGAAAATGTGTTCTCTACGGGTGATTAGTAAAACAGATATACGCGTTAAGTGAATGTATAAACGTTTCTCACAGTTCTTTAAAAAGTGTAGTGCTGTATAAATATGTGCAAGAATTTAAATAAAAGAAGTTAATTTGAAAGTTTAATTCTGTGATGTCTACAATAATTGCCATACCGCGCCCTACCCAAGATACACGACTCTAAAGTAAGACTGACGCAGCCGAGACAAATTCAAACAGTAATATTACGTAAGCATAAAATTCAAACCGACACCCAAAGCATGTTACAAAGTACATAAAACAATAGTTGAACAACATAACCTTTTTTAAGTTTACGTAAAAAACATATTACATAACAACATTCTTCTTCAAGTAAGCTTCCAAGCGTGTAGCTAACAAAAACAACAACAGTAAAAGAAAACTACTACAAGTTGGCTTCCAATTGCGGGGCAGATTAAGTAGTTTACACAATTTATTACATGAACCAAATAACAGTTGAAGAATATTCCTTCTTCATTTTCAAATTCGAAAGTTAGAGAAATTTCATGTTTCTTTAGGCAATTAGACTTGCTGAAATTTTGCAAATCTGGATCTTGATTCACCACTGTTAAAATTTATGTACTGTTGTTTGAGCTTATTGCACACATGTATTTTACTACTAAACAGCACTAATTGTTTATTCAAACACATCTACCCCT
Source organism: Deroplatys truncata (assembly GCA_030765065.1). Lineage (NCBI taxonomy): Eukaryota > Metazoa > Arthropoda > Insecta > Mantodea > Mantidae > Deroplatys > Deroplatys truncata. Next base: position 25,841,397 of record CM060977.1, on the reverse strand, counting down.
GATGTATAAAACTCATGCACCTATAATTGTATGTGAATAACCGTCTTAATGCAACACATGCAGCTTTGCTACCTGGGTGCTGACTAACCTGTCATCTGTGGCATGTGACCTATATTCAAAGTGATAAGCAACGTGCTGTAATAAACAAACATAATAATATGGACTAAATTTCCACCAGAACTAATCTGTGTAAGAAAGGAGTTAAGCATTACAGTATAGAAATATACAATTCCCCTCCAAGTTCAATAGAAAGCTGCAGAAGTCATAAAGTGAAGCTTTTTTTTGCAGGAACCTCAGTTGACAAGTATTTACAATTTAATAAATATCCATTTGTGTAGTTTGTAAGCTTTATATTCATTACAATGTAATTATACTTTAATTTCTATAATCTTACAATCTATGTACATTAATTATTAACTAATTAGCACATATAAATTGACAACATGAATGTTTTATACACTTTGCTTGTATTATTGATAACTTTACTAAATATGTTTACTATCTTGATGTATCTTGTATCAATGTACGTTGTACTGAATGACTGAAAGGATGAATAAATTGAATTGAATACATACTTGTACATGTTCTTCCATCCTCAAGTAATATCATTCCTCTAGGACAAATACACTTAAAGCTTCCTTTTGTATTTCGACATTGATGTGAGCAAATTGTTGGATTTTCAATGCACTCATTCACATCTGTCCCAGACAAAAGAAATAAAACAATAGCATTAGGACTCACTTTAATATGTTTGCAAGAAATAAACCGTGTTCTTTGGTATCACTTAACTTATATTTGAGGACTACAGGGGAATAAGGAGGCAAATTCACATTTGGTCAAAAATGAAACAACATACTACCTTTAAGCTCATAAACGGTACTACCATTCCTATAAAAAGCTATGCTGAAATTGTTCCTTAGTCTACAAATAAGGTGCTTGAAAGTAATAGTTTACAGTACTGACATATCTTGGTCTCAAAGAAGCCTTTCTTGTAGAATTATATTTTGCAACGGAACAAATTGTATTTGTTTTAAGCCCCACGTTGATGCAGCAATTTGCGATGAGATTCTTACAAATGTTTGTTTACCTCACGTGTGTTGAAGCCATCTTGTGACGTCACTCCTTTGTCTGGTTTGTAGCTCCATCTGGCGTAGCAATTTGCATCAGTTTTGAAATAATTCACTTTAAATGTCCTCCAGCTAGCTCTTTGGGTCGAACATTTATCTCTTGCAGGGTGTGAATCGGAAAGGAATCTTTTATCCAGAAATTATACTTAATGAAGAAATTGGTTTTATAACTTTTATTGCCGAACACGTTCACAAACACTTTTACATATTGATCTGGATACTCGCCAAACTGAAACTGTTTGTAATAACTTCTTATCACTTTTAATTCACGTACTTCAACTTTGTATATATTTAACTGTATAATACTTTAGATTCTCATAATTCTGCTGCGCGTAACTTATGACGAACTGAAGACAGCGTGCTAGAAATTTTGATGAACTGGGCGACCGACGTGTAAGGTATTGAGAATTTTGTTGAACTGTGGGGCGATCTACCTCGGACCTGGCTTATATACTCCCACTCCTCGACATGCCTAAAGATTATAAATGAACTGCTATTGGCTAATAAAACGTGCCAACATTAGCGTCTATTTGAATATCCAATGAAAACCACGAACACATATTACTTTAGGAACTATTCTAGAATGTTCTAAACGGAAAAAACGCGCGAAACATTACGTAACTTCCTTGTTCCCAGTAATGATAAACAACTCACCCCATCGCTGCATTATTGCGTTATTATTGACAGTTTCAGTAAAGCCATATATTATTATTTACCAATAATAATTACAATTAATAAACCTCTGAAATCAATGTCACATAAAAATACATATTCATATTACAATCATTATTTACATTTAAGTAATTTGTGATACAAATTACCGTATCAATTTCATGGACTTATCTTTCCTCTTCCCTGTAGTCTTCAAATGAACAAAAACGATATTTATTTAATTCTTTATTCAGCATTGACTGAGCAATTGTAGTAACATGTTAAGTGAAATATTATCTTTTCCAATTTATATTGCTAAAAATACCTAAGCAGCGTTTTCCTATTCTGGTTGACTTAAATCCAGGTCTGCAATAGCAGCGATATGTTCCAACAACATTCTCGCAGATTTGTGTGAAATGACATCTGTTAGTCTGTCTATCTTCACATTCATCAATATCTAAAAGTGAAATACAACAAACATTATTTAACCAATCTAACCTTTCACTTCTGGACTCCTCCCAAAATATCAAATATTTACAGGGTCCTCTTACGTTTTTAATTTTACATTTAAAACTTGATATGGCTGGTGATGAGAGTATAAAGCTAAAGGATCACACATGGGAATGTCAGCGTAAATTGACTGAAGGGCCAAAAAGAACTCAGATATATCTACTGTGCTTTAAAAGCCTGCTCACATCTTTTTATTGAAGGTTATACATAGTAATTCATAAATAAAATCTAAGTTGTGAAGTCAAGGACTTCATTGCTTACCTCTACAATGCAAATGTTCTTCATCTCTCACAAAACCCTCTGGACATTTATCACTGTCATATTTCTTTTTGATTGCAGTAGACATGATGTAAGTCATTTGCTGAAGTCCTGGATCATAATCTAGATCTATGTCTTTTGTTTGCAACTTCTCCACTAGATACCTGTGTTATGGTGCAAATATTCATTTTAACACTTTTTATTGCTTCACTTTTGTATCTAATTTGACTTATTCCTATATTATTCTTGTAGTTTAAGATAAACACAGATATAAACATAAATAAATCTGAAAATAATAAGGCATATTTAAGTTAAACAGAAAGAAAAATTCATGTAAAAGGATAGCATAAAAGAACAACAGAGACTGGATTTCTTATTATGTATAACCTAAATATAGCTATCTTATTTTTTTTTATTTTCTTTTACATCTAGGTTTGTTTTTACATAGAATAATTGCAGAAATAATAAGCTAAAAATCTATCCACTGGGTGGTGCTGCAGTACATTATAGCATGACATATTTAAAGATGGCTTAAGGCATCAGTTTTTTGATAATTAAAAGTAGTATTAATACACAGAGCTTGAATTTGCTTGTAGCATGCAGTTATATATTAAGAGTTTGTGATTTCATATATTATTAGGATTTGCAAAAGTTATTTTAAAATCATTTAATTTATAGATATGCTGTGATTTCATTACGTTTAGTCGACTGGCATTACAAATCCTAGCTTCATGTAATGCATGTTGGCAACTTGTCCAGCTATTCTGATCTTCAGCACATTTTAATCTCAAAAGACTTTAACATTTTGTAGGTTAGAAGAAAATGCAGCATAAATGAGCTTAAAGGGTATAGCTACTTTAGTTTGTAGGTTTTATTATTTGTGGTATTAAGCTTTCAAAAGTTGTCTTTAAATAGTTTATATTATTAACAAAAATTGTGTTTTGGAGTATGTTGCTATCTAGTGGCATAAGCCTTAAACTAAAATAGAAATGTCACATAGCATCATTAAGTGTAATGTGTTGTTTAGTCAATACATGTTATCTCTAAAAATGGTGTTTTGTAACGTAAGAATGTTTTTGTTTTCAGTTTCAATTTAAAAATTGCACATCTGGTGCATATATAAAATCAAATTAAAATAACATATATTAGCATATTGCTAGTTATGCTCATGTGCTTATGTTTTTATATAGCCTCTAAAAATGTACAGGTGCACAAGTCTTCAATTTGAATTTTGTCAAGACTTGAATGTTTGAATGATATAATATTATGTTTGTGCATTAAGCCAAGGACCTTCCAAATGGAAATATAGCATAATGGAACTGCAGAGGAGTAGACCACTGAGCTTGTATCTCTAATAACAAGAGAAAGGCAAAATATGAAGAAAAATTTGTCAAAGTATAAAAACATGAAACAAAAAATAAAATAAAATCCCAAAATGTTATGAGATATATCTTTTAAAGCCAAAACATTTGATGACTTAAGGGTTTGAAGCAGGTTCACTTCATTAGTTTAAAAAAATAGGCTTTGTAGATTTTTGTAATATTTAATAATAAACTATCAAATAAAATACAATAAATTACATAGATTTTTATAGATTTTAATCATGGTGAAGCCTTTAAACTTAGGAAAACTTTGTCCTCGTTTAATATTAATCACAATATACCACTAAAAGCACCGGTTCATGAAAATAAAACCTCATCAAGAACAGAGAGCCTTTAATTTCGCATGTGATGTCACAGAGAGCAAATGTAACATTTTCTTGACTATAAATGACACTTTGGAAAGGGCATGTAGGTTTTTCTGATGCATTTTCTGGAAAGAGTGGCTTGGGTTTTCTAATGTGTTTCATAGAAAAATGCCTGAATAGAATATTTAGATAGCCCAGTTCATAGCTAATGGAAATTATTTTAAAAATGAACATTTTCAAATCCTACAAAATATGAACAAATATGAAGATTTTACAAAATATTATTAAATATAAAATGTTTGTCATGTGCATTGAATTCTGCACACTGCATAATGTAAAAATACTTGTTCCCACAAAGATAGCAAACACTAAAATAGCTTATAAAATTTCATATTTTGCCTGTCTCTGCCAATAACATACCTATACAAAAAAACAGCACATTATAATATGTAGGTTCTGGCATAATATACACATATCCTACTTACGGCATAGTTCCCTGATATGTGTCGTACATCACTGTATTATTCCAAGTATATGGCAGCTTTCGTCCATTGATGTTGAATGCATTTTCAGAAGATGTGTACAATGTGCTAGGTCCAGTCTGAACATAGTCCTCTAAAATACAACAATTAATATGAAATCAGAACAGTATAATTGAATTGTTACTTTTATTTTATTCTCAGCATAAGGCAATTTAAATGTTAAGAGTAGAACAGATTATGTTTATAGAGAATACTACTTTTAATTCCAAAAATTCAAATTGTAAAAAATCAAATGAATTATCTTAGGATTCTGTGGGTGCTTAACGCTAGTGCATTACACTAATAGACTGTTTTTTACTTTCTCTACTACGTATAGTAAGTAGGGGAAGTATTGCATTCCACCCAAAAATTTGATACCGAGATTTCACCAGAAATATATGTTTTGAGACCCCCCATGTTTTTGGAAACATGTCTGTGTGTGTGTGTGTGTGTGTGTGTGTGTGTGTGTGTGTGTGTGTGTGTGTGTGTGTGTGTGTGTGTGTGTGTGTGTGTGTGTGTCTGTGTGTCTGTGTGTCTGTGAACAGCATAACTCAGAAATGAACAGTCGGATAAACAACAAACTTGGTATTTAGGTTCAGTATCTTCCAGAGATGCGACACGAAGGTTCGAAGGTTTTCAAGAAAATCCACCCATCCCAGATTATTCTTTACATGGAACATTTTTCGAAAATTTTAATTTTCTCAAAAATGGCTCTAATGATTTTGATTAAAATATTATATATTTAAGATATTTTCATGACAAATGAAATGTATATCTCGAATTTTCTGGGAATGTCTCCAAAAGTATTCTTCATTGTGAACGACTTTTGCATAACTGGTAAACCATAAGAGAGAGACAAAATTTTACTGCACGAAAAATGTAGATCGCGTTAAAATACACAATTTATATCATATATATTTTTTTTGTTGAGTGAACCATTTTCAAGATATTGCTTGTTATTCCCTTAAATTTTCCAATACTTATACTTTTTCTCAAATCCGTTATTCATTTTTTTCTGTCCTGGTAATGCAAAGAGAATGGAATACTCCACATAGCAACCAGCTCTTAAAATATTTGACTATCGCTTGAAGCCTACCAATTCCCCTTGCATCTACAAGTAAATTAGCAATAAGATTAACATCTTGATATCTCGATTAACGTGAAGCATATGGAGAATAAGCGTTTGTGAAAATAGTTTGTACAAGAGTAGAGAAAGTCATGTGAGTGTAACACATCAGAATGTTTTTTTGTGTGTGTATGTGTGCATGAACTTTGCAATTATGAGTATTGCTATTTAATTACAGATTAATTAATTTTTATTACAAAATTAATTTTTGTAATTAATTTATTACAAATTTAATTTTTATTACAAAATTAATTAATTTAACCAGTTAATCATCAGTTCTTCTCAAAGTACACTGCTTCATGCTCTAAGCATATTTACATTCTTTGAAACCATGAATGAAAGCACTCATGCAAGCCCTCTTCTGGTATGTTTATTACTTCTTGGTGCTAATCTTCAGCTACCAACTCTGCACTCCCGACTCTGTGACCCAGAAGATTTGCTTCACTTTCAGGAATAAAACAAAGTTACATGGACTGTACGCAGAATGAGTAACCATTGGACATGTGGCTACTCCAGAAACTCATTGTTCAATCTCACTGTATACTGGTGCATTATAATCGTGGACAAGACCTCACAAATCTGCCTTAGTTCCCTCTTATGCATTTCCTTAAAAGCTCCTTGCAAGAAGATTATCAAGTACTAATCAAGTTAACCAAATTAATTTTTTTATAAGTTTCCTTTTGGTTGACAACCTTCTATATAATCATTTGGTTTGATTTTCAATGCACAATATGATAGATATATTTAAGACACACAATTGTGGAAAATTCTGTTAAGTGTAACGCTCGGATTGGTGTTGTCAACTATTAATAATGCAAACAATTACAACACTAATTGTAGCAAAATACCTTCATATGGTTCAACCACAACAGAAGCTTCTGGTTGAACAAGCGGCACTTCCCCATCAACTTCGATTTCCACTTGCAGAGCTCCAGATTCATCAATACCTTTGCCAGTATGTCTAACCACAAGTTCCTCCCCTAAAAGCCACAAAAGTATTGTTAGGCTATAAACTGCTTTATTAGGCATGTCATGTATTTATGTTTTTAATTATAAGTTTAAGATGACTTAACAAGGGTACCTAGTTTTTATACAATGAACAATTGTTAATGTAAAGGAATGACAAAAATGATAAATTAAAGACCCCATAGCAAAAACCTGTTTGTTCTCTGAACAAAGAGTTTATCATTTACATTGAAACTAACTCCTGCTCACCGCTGTGTAAGTTTTCATCTTTAGCATTCTAAAGTGAACACTTGCTTTTTTTCTGAGTGAAGAAACAGAAAATGGTTGCTATCTTTGAACAGAATAAAGTATAAGATGTAATAAGAATACTATAAAAATATACAGGGTGGACTGTTTAAGTTCAGACTGTACAATATCTCCAAAACTAAGCATTGTAGAAAAAATGTCTTTAATACAAGTTGCTTGATATTTTGGGGAAAAGTAAATGGCATTAGTCGTGTTTTATTTGGAGGACGTTGTGATGGTCATTTTAGGGTCAATTTAATTTGACTCTAATTGTAGGTTCTCATTTAAAAACATTAAATTAGCCTAAAATGACCATCATAATGTCCTCCAAACAAAACATGACTAATGACATATACTTTCCCCCATAATATCAAACAATTATATATAATATTAAAGACATTTCTTTCTACAATGCTTAGTTTTAGAGATATTGTACAGTCTCAACTTAAATGGCCCACCCTGTATATACCACCCGTATACATGCATTATCATAAAAAGCGTATATGAAATAGTTTAAACCTAGATGAAGAATGATTTACAGTTATTGAGGCAATTTTGAAAATTTACATCACTTACTATTCAAAAAAGGAAGACATGTTTCTGGAGCCCTCGCTTCTGTCATCAGTTACTGGTGGCATCATTTCTGGTGGTAGTTTGCTTTGTCCCTGGTGGCAGTTGGAAGAACCTCTGCATTAGGATGTCACTTGGGAGATTTCAAAATTCAGAAAGCAGTTCTTGTTTTTCCAAATGTGAATGTCTTCCCAAACTATAAGTTTGGTTTTTTCTGTAACGCTTTTTAGTAGTTTTAGATCTCTGTTAATGATATATTGTTCCTTCCAAAAGTGGTAGCTTGCCGTTTTTGAAAGGAACAACATACCATTAACAGAGATCCGAAACCACTAAAAAGCATTACAGGAAAACATAACTTGCAGTTTGCAAAAATGCTCACATTTGGAAAAACAAGAACCGTGCTTTCAATTTTTAAATTCCACCAGGTGACACCCTAATGCAGAGGTTCTGCCAACTCCCATTAGGGACAATACATTGGCAAGTGAAGGCAGTCAATCAGGAACTGATGATGGAGCGAATAATTCCAAAAACACGTCTTCCTTTTTTAAATAGTAAACAATGTAAGTGTTTCAAAATTAACACTCAATAATTCTAAATGGTTAGACCATATCACTATCACAAATTCCAGCCATATTTAATTTTAAAGTTACATTCTAGATGAAGAAGTCGACAGCAATGTGTCAGATTTTGATTAAAGAGCTTTTTGGAGATAATGTGTTTTCAAGTGAAATGATGCCCTTTTTCTATAAGTTATAATTCTTAAACATGATAATATACATGAAATCAGCATAAAAGCTAATTGTTTGTACCAAAAATTCTTATAAATATCCTTAATAAGTAGTTTGAGTGCAAGAGACAGATATAATTCATCACATGTATGTTTATGTGTTTCTTCTTATTATTATTACACTATTGTCTTGAAAATGTAGAGACAGCGTACATTAAAAACCATGTTCATGCCATGTATATAATAATAGATGCTTTATAAGACTTATGTTCAAAGTATTCATCTTTTTCTAAAATTTAGCACTGGTAATTGCAATCAAGTCTTCAGTTGCAATAACTGCTATTGTTGTACTGTTTTATTTGTACCTTGAAATTATTTATAAGAAAAAACAATGCATTTAAAGAACATTTAATTTTGGATGTTACTGCATTAAGCATAAACTATGGGTTTCTCAAATGTGAACCATAGATGTACTAACCAGAAGCAAATTCTATTAATGATTGTTGCTTGAAGTTTCCATGGGTAAGTGAGAATCCATTATTGGCTTCATCCAACTCATAAGCTGCATTCCATGAGACTGGTGGTAGCAAAAATGTAAGGTACGGAAACCATCCTGCCTACATAATGTAATTATTAGAACAGATATCAATTTGTCTATATATGAATGAATTTATTTACCTATATCAACTTCTATGATATACAGTTTGTACATAAGCAAACTTTCACAACAATAAATACATGTCATAAGCAAACTCTTTTTGTTTACATAAACAGATTGTCTACACTTGAGTTGCTACTGATATCTAACACTGTGGGTTATTAACTATGACAATTTTTAAATAGGTAACCTTAACAAATTTATAATTTTAAAATTTTTAACTTCTTCTCTATTTTTCTTTGGTTATCTCCAATAATTCACCTATCATTCTAATCTCCACTATATTCCTAGATTTCAAAAGTTTTATTTTAATTATTTCCCTGGGTAACTGCAACCATTTCACTGGTACAAGTTGGTCCTTCCACAGTTTAGTCTCTTCACATTCTAGAATAAAGTGGAGGTCATTTTCTGTACCCCCATATAATGAACATTTCTGTATGTCCATTTCACCTTTAATACCCTTTAATTTTGTTACCATGCCCATCCTACCCTCCCTCTCTAATTTATTGCATATTTTTATATATTTTTTTCTATATATACAACTCTGGAGGTAAGTAAGGAAGAGGATAGAAGACATTAGAGACAAGAGATAATGTCAGGTTTTGAGAACAGATGCAGCTTGTTCATAAGAGCTGAAGCACTCCTTTAATTAAAAATAATACCTTTCTTTGTAGCTTTTAGGGGATTTTTTGTTCCTTTATTTGATACATTTTGCTATTTTCTTAGACTGTTCACACTATGCTCTCTTATGGAAACCTCCTCCTTCAACCACTCTGCATAAGCTCAGTAACTGGGGAACTGGATGCTGCAGCATAGGCAGATATTGGTATTCACTTTCAGGCAGGTAGGAACAGAGTACAGGGATAAGTGTGGAAAAGTTACGGTTTGAAATAGCTCCTGTGGCTGCAGTTTTCTGCAGATTCAACAGATATCATGGACAGAGAGTGATGTACCAGATTTAGGACATTTGCCTTTATGTACTAAGTGATGTGACTGTATATGTGTTGAATTAATTTTTGTGCTACACTTAATAATTACAATTTTTTTCAAAATAAAATTTTGATATAACCAACTCCACTGCAGTAGCCCTAATTCATACCAATAGAGGTAGCTGAGGTCATTAAGGCAAGGACTCGTTGGCAGGAGGTCTGCACACAAATCCTGCCAGGACTGAGGTTTTTTCCAAATCTTCCTCAGTCCTCATAACTGATAAATGCTTGGGAGGTAACCCCTCTACTTAGACCTGAAATTTCCATTCCCAATTAGCATTTCATTTCATGTATATCAGTGTCCAATGCCTGTTGTGGTGCTATATGCGGTAACAATAGGCGTTAAGCACTACTTAAACAAAATATAAATTCATAAGTTCACAAGCTGCCACTGTTTAAGAGTAAAAGTTCCTTGAGATTGTGCAGGATAATAAAGAAAGACTGGGTCAGGAGAAACAAGTTGACAGTTGAGGAGGAATATGCATGGACGTGAACAGAAGCATTATTTCTTATTGGACTTAGAAACAGCAATATGGAACTGTTTTATTTGCAAGGAGGAAAAACCTATTTCATTATTGGTAGTGCAAGGAAAGAAGTAATGGGGGATACAGTATTTGGGACCCAAAATGGAATAAAATAGAAAGCAATAAACATTTTAATAGTCAGAGGTAGAAAAGAAATAAGGTTATAGGTGAGTATTTTTATTTATATTTTTTTTTAAAGAAAAGCAAGGGCAATAAACACCCTATGCACTATGACCAGTTGTGACCTGATTATTTAACAAGAGTAAGGGCTGGTTTACAACAACCTGAGAATAGAAACCATAATGGAAACAAGAACAGGAAGCAAAACAGCATACAACATTTGGTTCATTACATCCTGGGAACAAAAATGGCAGTGCATATTGATAATCTATTGATAGCACAGTGGAAAGTAGATTTTGTGCATTGGGACATCAACACCAATAATATTTTTCCACCTGCTTCTAATTCAGTCAACATAATCCAGTTTAGCCAATGTCAAAATCTGATAAAACAAACATATCATTATGTTGATATTGTAATGAAAAGAAGCTAGAAACAGTGATGTGTATTGAATTAATTTAAAGGTACCTTTAAATTAATTAAATTTAAACATATCATTACTATTTCTGATTCCTCTAGTCATATCAAGCGTCATTCCTATACTAACAGCTTACATTATTAAAGTTATTTGTTGTTCTTTATTTTTCTCTGTTAATTGTTTATATCAGTTTTTGATGTTCTTTGTAGTTTTTGTCTATTGTTGTTTTTGAGCTAATGGCCAGTTTTGAGTTGCATATAAATAAACTACTACAAGTGAAGCTTTTGCTAGAAGAACCAACATATCCAGCAGATGTGCTGGAATTTCTTTGGTTTCATTTTTGCAGTTTGTGACGAGAGCAGCTATTTCACACCACAGAATAATTTCTACAGTGAAGAGTAATATGTACATGGATTTAATGAGCTATTCCTGGGAACAGAAATGAGAAAGTTAAAATTTTACCAAGTGTTCTTTGCTGTTCCCGAGACCCGAGAAGACTTCACATTAATTGTGAATGCTCACATTATAATACCTGTATTTTGACTTTGTCATTCTCATTCTGGTTTCTCTTCTCGATTATTGTGAATCAGCCTTAACTCTGCAGTAGTTGCATGTGGACTCATAGACTGCACAAAAGCATTTTTTTCATTCCCTTCTTTGAACTTAGAAATCACGTTGCCTGAGTACCTTCCTATAATCAGCAGTATTACATTATTCCTTTGTTGTACTTGGACTTGTGCAGTGGCTATGGAATGGTCAGTAATTGCGTACTGACAGTCCCACGTGAGCATCGAGGAAATTATCTGCATTGTGTCATTGGCAGAAGTAGTAAAAGTGGGCAATTGTACTCAGGAATAGTTTATTCACAAGGAGCTTCCAGTTATTCAAGTTTCACATTCTATTAGTCAGATCATTTTGTTACTTTCAGGTTAGTGATTTTTTTTTGGTAGAGTAAGATTTTGGCAGGGAGCGACCATGAAAGTTAAAGACTGACTGAAATGTATAATCTGAAGCACTGCAGTAACCAATTTACATGTATTTCATCCTGTTTATCACATTATTATATAGTATTTGTTTGTGAATTTGAAACACACGTAACATATTAAGAAACTTATAATTTCAGTAGAATTGGACAGTATTTATTGTTTTATAAAATGTATGTACTCAGTAAATTAAAATTCAAACATAGTAAATTGTATATTCTGTGTTACCTTGTTGTTATTTAGTTATACATCCATATTTTTTCCCATGCGGACTCTCAGTCCCCAGCAATTACTAACATTATAAAATACTGAGCAACTACTGCAAAGTTAAGAGGAAAATGGGTTAGGAAAGTGAAGAACAAAGATTTAAACAATCAAAATAGGGCTCTAACTCATCTCAGTGGCCAGGATGTTGTGACATCTAGGGGCCCTAGCTGGAAAAACTGAGTCAGTCTCAAATATATATAAATATTAAAAATTGAATTTTATTGCAACAATAAGAATAGTTCCCATTGGCTTACAGACTTTCTTTACAAGAAATGAACTAAATATGCAGAACTTTGTTTACCAATTGTCAACTCCTTCTGTAAAATAAATATTTCTTTGAATTCTCTGTTGTGTAGATAGTGATAATGCAGAATAACAAAGTAAAAACCTCTTTTTGTGGTAAAGATCACAAATTCTCTGTACAGGTATGCCAAAATGAGATTGAATTTGTGTTTTACATTGTGTACTTCTTATGAAATGGTCTCAAAAGTCAATATTATTTTAGTTCATGTGATTGCAAGAATAAGTTATCTTAGGTACCAGGTTCAAAACAATCACAAGCATTACTCTTATGTTATGAAATCACTTATCCTATTAACTTAATCACACAAAAAGTTTAGTTAAAGTAAATACCTGTTGCTTTAGTATATTCTTCAAAGTAGCAGAAACTGTTCTTTTAGGTCCCAAATCTGAGATATTGGCAGCTATTACCTTCTCATTTAAGTCTTCCCCATTCAGTTTGCCTTTTACGGTAAGAGATGCCTGAAGTGGAACATCCCCACAACTTCGGGCTCTGCACTTTTCAATCTGTACAACACAATGCAAACTACTTCACATGGGAGAAAGAAACCAAATGTTTATCTACCACACTAGCCATGTTTAGGACAAAGATTATGGAGGAGGAAACAATTTTTAAAATTTCAGATCAAGATCAGAATGTATATTCTAGATCTTCAGCTTGCTATGCTGACATTTTTACCAAATGAGCTAGACACTATGTAATCCTTCCTGAACACCAACAAAATGTTGCTCATCTAACTCTGCACTTTTGGAAATCTTTACAGTCATAGGGATGTTTACTGAGATTGATTTATAAGTACTTTAATTTTGCTTATATGATATTCTGGCAGAATCTGCAGCTTTGCATCAGGAGAGCAAAGAAACAGAACAGAACCATAGCACATAGTCATGAAAAAATCTGATGTGTTACACTCACATGACTTTCTCTACTCTTGTACAAACTATTTTTACAAACGCTTATTCTCCATCTACTTCATGTTAATCGAGATAAACATTTGCAGACTCTATCTTATTGCTAATTTTCTTGTAGATATAAGGGGAATATATATTTACAAGGGCAATATAGAAATACAGTAGCCTTTAAGCACAGACATATCTCTTAATAGCTGGTTGCTAGGTGCATCACCATTCCCTTTACAACAGATTAATACTCTTTGCATATCCAAGACAAAAAAATGAATAACGATTTCCCATTTGAGAAAATAAGTATTGAAAAATTTAAGGGAATAACAAGCAATATCTCGAAAATGGTTCACTCAACAAAAAAATGTATATGACATAAATTGTGTATTTTAACGCGATCTACATTTTTTGTGTAGTAAAATTGTGTCTATCTCTTATGGTTTACCAGTTATGCAAAAGTCGTTCACAATGAAGAATACTTTTGTAGACATTCCCAGAAACTTCAAGATATGCAATTTATTTGTCATGAAAATATCTTAAACATGATATTTTAATCAAAATCGTTAGAGCCATTTTTGAGAAAATTAAAATTTTCGAAAAACCTTCCATGTAAAAGGTAATCTGGGGTGGAGGGATTTTCTTGAAAATCTTCGTGTTGCATCTCTGGAAGATGCTGAACCTAAATACCAAGTTTGGTGTTTATCTGACTGTTTGTTTCTGAGTTATACACGCACGCACACACGCACACATGTTTCCAAAAATGTTTTTTTTGGATTCAGGGGATCTCAAAACATGTATTTCCGGTGAAATCTTTGTATCGAATTTTTGGGTGGAATACAATATTTCCCCTACTTACTATACGTAGTAGAGAAAGTAAAAAGACAGAGCATTCTGATCAGTTGTCAGTCATTAAACCTGAGGACATATATCTCATACAACCCATATATGGTCTTTAGCAATGAAAGGAGAGGTCTGAGCTGATTCTGAAGAAGATCACAAAAAATGTGTTTGAAGACTTCACACAAATACTGGAATTCTCTTTAATTCTGACTTTTAAATTATGTTTAGTTTTTCCAATGTAAACTTGATTCATATCATCAATTCATCAAAATCATCAAGGGAAAAACTCCTCATAAAAAAAAAAAACAAAAGCCAGCTAAAGAATTTCAATTTCCCTCTGGAAAAGCATCTCATCTTTCAATACATCAAACCAAAAATGACGTCAACGTCAGGAAGTCCAACAGCGACCTCTACACTAGAACCGACAGACTCGTTAGTGGCTCTTAGCTGATGATGAAGACAAGGTGTCTTCGAAACGCGTTCAAGGTAATTATCTTGAAAGAGTGAAGTTAGAGTGTGTTGCCACTAGATTTTTATTAATATTTTATCTACTTCACTGTGTTTCCCATCAAGTGTTATGTTAAAACACCAATTTATGTCAAATAAACATTTTTTGGTGCTATTTCTTTGTTATTGGTTTGAATTTTCAAATACTTACACTTTCTTCAAGTGGTAAATCACTACTCATGTTTTCTCTTGGTCATGCAGAGAGCATGGAATTTCAAAACCACCATGTAGAGATCCGCTTTTTAAAAATCTGACAATTGCTTTAGCTTATAGTATCCTTATACTAAAACAAATGTCTGATTGTGTAAGAAACAAGAAGTAGATAGAAGAATAAGCTTTTGTAAAAATAGTTTGTAGAAGAGCAAGTAGAGACAGTAATGTGAATCCAACCATTTTTTTTATTATTATTAATATAGCCCACAATATAATTTGTGCATGAGCCAGCAATGTTCAGGGAGGAGTTACTTTTAGTTTAACTGGCTGATGACAACCATTTGCTGTGCAGATAATTTCAATGCTCATTGTATTATATCATACCTGTAAGTTCTCTCCTTTACAATTGTCACCCTTGTAGCGAGGAGCAGGATTGGTGCATGTGCGGAATCTTCTTTTGCTGCCTTGTCCACATGTCACTGAGCAACTGGACCACTCTCCCCAGTTTGCCCAATTTCCATTCACTAAAATACATTAAGTAATTAAAACACAAGTAATCTGAACTAATAATGTATCATATGGCTAATATTTTCCAAAGATGGAAATTTGAAATATAATAGTGAGAATGGTATATCATCTTAGTGCTGGAAATGACAAACTCAACGCTAGTTTACCTGGACACTTATGGGGATTGCAGTCCTGGAGGTCCAAGTCCAGACCAAAGCATATTTTACCACCAAAGGCTGGAGGAGGGTTGTTGCATTTTCTGGTCCTGTGTTTTATTCCATTTCCACATGTAGTTGAACATTCACTCCATTCTGACCACCCTGACCTGAAATTTTATGCATAAGTATGAAGAATATTTATGTTTCAAACATGTCATGAATTAGTTTAATGGTTTCTTAAGTTGGTAATGAATCAATTGTAATTGTATGTTGTATGGAAATTTTGAAGACATTTATGGTACACTACCTAAAAATTCTGGCGTGACATTTTCAAAACTTTCTTTACCCACTCTTCTCCAAACTTTTTATACAAAAGCTTATTCTTTTATCTGTTTCAAGTTAATTGAGATAAATATTTAAAATAATGGTTTCATTACACATTTCATTGCAAGTACAAGGGAAATACAGTAGGTTTAAGCGATATTCAAATATGTTTTAAAGTGGGTTGCTATGGGATGGCTTTAAAATTACATTCCCTTTGAATGATCATGAGAGAGAGAGAGAGAGAGAGAGAGGGAGAGGGAGAGAGAGAGAGAGAGAGAGAGAGAGAGAGAACAAACAGTGGCGTGGCTTAGCAGTTGGAAAAAGTATGAAGTATGTATTTGAGAGTTCAAAACCAAAAACAAAGAATATCTTGGAAATGGTTAATACCAGAAAAACTCTGCCATGCTTTAATGAGTTCTACATTTTTTGTGTAGTAAGTTTTAGTATATCTCTTACCTTTAGTATACCTTTACAAGTGCAACATTCATCAAAATAAAGAGGACTTCACAGGTTATTCACAGAAAATTTAACATACACATTTTATTTGACATGCAAATATCTTAAACTTTGAGACGGTAATTTGTATCACAAATTACTCAGATGTAATTAATGATAGTAAGGTGAATATGTATTTTTATGTGACATTGATTTCTGATGTTTATTAATTGTAATTATTATTGGTAAATAATAATATACGGCTTTACTGAAACTGTCAACAATAACGCAATAATGCAGAGAGGGGGTGAGTTGTTTATCATTACCGGGAACAAGGAAGTTACGTAATGTTTCGCGCCTTTCCATTGAGAAAGCTTCTAGAATGTTTCCTAAAGTAATATGTATTAGTGGTTTTCATTGGATAGTAAAATAGACGCTAATGTTGGCGCGTTTTATTAGCCAATGGCAGTTCATTTATAATCTTTAGGCGTATCTTGAGGCAAGCCTATAAATAGTGTAGGTTCAAGGGAGCGTTTCCCCCAGTGCAACAAGATTCTCAACACATTACACATCGTCACCAGTTCTACAAAATTCTCCGTACTCTCCACGTCGATCTCTCAGTTCATTTATTTCGCCAAGTTACGCGCAGCAGAATTACGAGAATCTAAATTATTATAAAGTTAATTCTACACAAAGTTGAAGTATGCAAGTTAAAAGTGATCAGTAAGAAGTTATTAAAAACAGTTTCAGTTTGGCGAGTATCCAGATTAATTTGTAAAAGTGTTTGTGAATGTGTTCGGCAATAAAAGTTATAAAACCAATTTCTTCGTCAATATAGTTTCTGGATAAAAGATTCCTTTCCGATTCACACCCTGCAAGAGATACAAGTTCTACCAAGATAAGATGATAGCTAGCCGGAGGACAATATACATAACCTTAAATTCTTTCAGAAACTAAATGATACAAATTGCTACATCAGAGGGAGATACGAACCAAACAAAGAATGACGTCACAAGGAGGCTTCAACACACGTGATGTAAACAACATTACGTAAAGCAGCAACCGTTGCATAATGGCTTCCAAACGTGGAGCTATATTAATGTTAAACACATTTGTAACATTAAAACTATTACATATTGGCGCATCAACGTGGGGCTAGATGACTAGGAAAGGAACAAGAATAACCAGGAAGTAGCAGAATTAACAAGGAATGAATCAACATAACCAGGAATGCAGCAGTAAAATGATCTACAAGACGCAGATTCCAGAAACAAAAGGAACGACAGACTATACGGATGATTGGACATCGTAATTCCGAGATCAACAACAAGACGACGTAGATTCATCATAACACAACGCAGAAGCGACATACAAATCTAGGAGAATGGGGCAGAACGCTGGACATCAAAGCTACATCAACAAAAAGCATCACAAAGGTATCGTAATTTTTTTTTAGAAAACAAAAAAAACAATGGCTACTAGTAATACAGAAGAAACAATGATGGAAGGGGATAGTGTAACAGTTAGCTGTAATTCAATACAGGTTACAAAAAAAGGCTCAAACAATGTAGTATTGAAGAAAAAAAATGTTAGTGTAGAAAGTAAGAATAGAATAGCAGGAAATGTTAATCTTGATACTAGAATGATTATGGAAATGCTAAAAAAGATGAATGAGAATATGGAAAAGAGTTATGAGAAATTAGAACATAAGCTAATTAAGAACATGGATAAGAGTTATAGGGAATTAAGGGAACATATTGGTAGGAGCTTAGAACAACAATTAACTCAGAGGAATGAGATATTAGAGCAAAAAGTAGATCAAAGCAGTGAAGAAATTGAAAAGAAAGTTATGAAGCTAGATAGTAGTATGCCAAAAATGAGAGATGAAAGTGAGGAAGTAATAGTAAGTGAGATAGGAGAAGTTTCAAAGAAAATGCGCGTTTTATTAGCCAATGGCAGTTCATTTATAATCTTTAGGCGTATCTTGAGGCAAGCCTATAAATAGTGTAGGTTCAAGGGAGCGTTTCCCCCAGTGCAACAAGATTCTCAACACATTACACATCGTCACCAGTTCTACAAAATTCTCCGTACTCTCCACGTCGATCTCTCAGTTCATTTATTTCGCCAAGTTACGCGCAGCAGAATTACGAGAATCTAAATTATTATAAAGTTAATTCTACACAAAGTTGAAGTATGCAAGTTAAAAGTGATCAGTAAGAAGTTATTAAAAACAGTTTCAGTTTGGCGAGTATCCAGATTAATTTGTAAAAGTGTTTGTGAATGTGTTCGGCAATAAAAGTTATAAAACCAATTTCTTCGTCAATATAGTTTCTGGATAAAAGATTCCTTTCCGATTCACACCCTGCAAGAGATACAAGTTCTACCAAGATAAGATGATAGCTAGCCGGAGGACAATATACATAACCTTAAATTCTTTCAGAAACTAATTGATACAAATTGCTACGTCAGAGGGAGATACGAACCAAACAAAGAATGACGTCACAAGGAGGCTTCAACACACGTGATGTAAACAACATTACGTAAAGCAGCAACCGTTGCATAATGGCTTCCAAACGTGGAGCTATAATTAATGTTAAATAATAATTACAACATTAAAACTATTACAACTTGTTAATGAAAATCATTAGAAACGCTTTTTAAAAAATAAAAAATAATGACATTTTTTCCATGTAAAAGATAGTTTGGAATGGGAGATCTTGAAAATCTTTGTTTACATCCTTAAGTAAAACTGAACTTAAATACCAAGTTTGGTATTTCTCTCTCTCTCTCTCTCTCTCTCTCTCACACACACACACACACATGCACACGCACACCCGCACCCGCACGCGCACACACACACACAAACCACCACCAATTCTTTTGGTGGAATGCATTACTTCCTCTACTCAATACAGGTAAATACAGGGTGAGCCAAAAAACTATAAACCGCCTGCGCAGTGTTTTTCCTGTCTGCATCCTCGGCACTCGTCGTCTGCTGCTATCATAGAAAGGCATGGATGAAACCATACAACATTTTTAAAACTACCTTTAAAGGTTGATATTGTAATGAAAAGAAGCTAGAAACAGTGATGTGTATTGAATTTATTTAAAGGTGAGTCGGAATTGTTACACTAACAACTTAAGTGATGTTAGTGTAACAATTCCGACTCACCTTTAAATAAATACCTTTAAAGGCTTTACTTACCAACTTTATGAAATGAAATGCTGAAACCGGCTACCGTCGTTGTTCATATATTTTTGGCACCTCTTTAGGAAACTAACTATCATGGATAGTGATGAAATGCAATACTTTTTCTACTTTCTGTAGGTAAGCAGTAGAGGAAGTAAAAAGAGTAACAAATAAAGAGAGAGGGAGAGGAAAAGACAGAAATATAAGAATGCAATAATACAAGCAGAGGTGCAGGTTCTGCAAGAACTAAGCTGATAAACCATATTCCTGCAGCCATCTGGAGCTCAGCACAGAACAAAGTGGCATACTTTACACCAAGAACAACTATTTAGAACAATATTTACCAGTTTCCATTCACAGGACAGGGAGGTTGCTTGCAGTATTCCTGTTGTGCATCAGAACCAAGGCAAGGCTTTCCACCAAATGCTGGTGGTGGGTTGTCACATTTACGATAACGGCGACGAGTGGCATGACCACAAGATTCTGAACATGATGTCCATTCTGACCACTCACTCCAAGACCCATCAATCTAAAACAACATTTTATTAGGCATACAAATGCTTTCATATACACTGAGAAATTTAGAAGTTGCAAAAAGTAGTACATACACTATGTGATCAAAAGTATCTGGACACCCCCACAAACATATGTTTTTCATCTTAGGTGCATTGTGCTGCCACCTACTGCCTGGTACTCATTATGAGCGACCTCAGTAGTCATTAGACATCGTGAAACAGCAGAATGGGATGCTCTGTGGAACTCACGGACTTCGAACGTGGTCAGGTGATTGGGTGTCACTTGTGTCAGAAGTCTGTATGCGAGATTTCCACACTCCTAAACATCCCTAGGTCCACTGTTTCTGATGTGATAGTGAAGTGAAATGTGAAGGGACATGTACAGCACAAAAGCATACAGGCCGACCTCGTCTGTTGACTGACAGAGTGTTTATGAGCTTCCTGGAAATCCAGCTAAATAAACAAAAATTTTACAAACAAGGGCAGTAATATGGGTAAAATATAAGAAGTAGCACAAATTATGATAAGTATGCATGTAATAAACAAATTGTATTTAACAATATAAATTTAATTGGTGCTATACTGCATAAAAAGTTACCTATAGAAGTGAAAACTGTAGGAATTTTAAAGCCCAGTTAAAGAAATATTTAATAAAAAAAATTGTTTGAATTCTTTGGATGAATTCTAAATCTTGTAAATAGGTAAAATGTAAATACAACCCAAATTGGCAGTGTCTGAAATACAAGTCTACGGACAATAAAGTTCCTCCTCCTCCTCCTCCTCCTCCTCCTCCTCCTCCTCCTCCTCCTCCTCCTCCTCCTCCAGCAGTAGCATCAGCATTACATGTTGACTCAGTTTAATATTGTAAAAAAGTTAGAAGTAAATTGGCAATGAATAATATTGCAAGTTATTGTGAAGAAATTGATAGTTTGATCTTTAACACAGTGAAGTATAAATTAATAATTTCATTTTGACTCAAAATGAAATTATTAATATGGTATTATTTCTCATCAAAATTAACCAACACTATTGTAATTGAGGTATGATTTGGGAAACTGAGCTGCCACATAACCTCATTTCGTGGCTTTAGGGGTTTGGTGTAGCTTTAGAGGAGGAACAAGGCAATACTTACTGGACATTCAGCAATGTGGCAAGCCTGCACTTGTTCTGCCTCGCCTGGACAATAGCTTTCTTCTACAAACTCTTCCACATCTTCAGCACAAACTCGTACTCTTATCTGTTCTCCTTGTCCACATGTTACACTGCATTCGCTCCAGCCCGTCCAAGCACTCCATTCTGCTGGCACTGTAACAACAGCAAAAAGCTTTATGTGCTGTGCAGAGCTCTTTTTACAAAGCATGCCCTGAAGAACAATATTTTGAAAGAAAAGTAAATGTATCACTATTTGATGAGTAGTTGTCATTAATGTACACATAGATACTCATTTAAAAATGAACAAAAACGTCATTTTAAATCCTAAATACATTTGTTATGACAACATTTGCATTTAGCAGCATTTTCCCTGATGATTCTTAACAAATTCTTATATCAAAGATAATTTATTAAGGCTTTCAGAACCTTTTAAAGCAGTTATAAGAAGACCACAGATCTTTAGCTTTTAACCTATTTATTCCTTGACAATATCTGAAAATTTATTTATGTTTCACTCTTATCCATAACTAAAATATCCAGTTTTATAGCGCCTAAAAGCACCTATTTCAACTTTATGAACTATTTTGACCTATTTAACATCAAATTCCCAAAACTTTAGTTTTAATTCATTTTAAATAGAAAATAAATATAATTTATACTAAAAATGCACAGGAAATTGTAACTGAGACATTTCAGATCAGTTTTGGCTCCTACAGGAGACACAGTGGTCCAAGCAAGTACCACCCTCCCTTTAGTTGCAACTGTCAAGAACACATCTATTTTTAAAAGGTGTCAAACCCGTGCATAATGGTGCTTTCGATCTTGAACCTCGAAGAAAAGGTTTTGCTCACTAATTGCTACAGTAGTTTGGGGGTAGATTCCATGATGTGAATGTGTGAACTGTGAAGTGAACAAAAATGCCTAAAATTGGGACATTCAAGTCAGGTCTGATTCTTCTATGGTTGAACAAGTTTCCACACAACAGATGGAAAAACAGTTTTCTGTCAAGCCTGTAATAAAGAGATATGTAAAACATATGTTTTTTGTTTTTTTTGGTTTTTTTTTAAGTATTAAATTAAGTACAGTGAGGGCCACACTATTAGGAGTGAGCATCCCCCCTTTTTAATTTTCATATTAGTTCAGTTTGGTAGCACATTTAAAGAACAAATAAATCTGTTTGTCCAAGTGCAAGGTTTAGATGTTTCTTTGCTTCGTAAATTAGAGTTCACTGACACATTGTTTAGAACTCTTTGAACTGAAGTTAAATTACATCTTGCTGTTGATATTTATTTTTACTTTCTCTACTACGTATAGTAAGTAGGGGAAGTATTGTATTCCACCCAAAAATTCGATACCGAGATTTCACCAGAAATACATGTTTTGAGACCCCCTGAATACAAAAAAGCATTTTTGGAAACATGTCCGCGCGTGTGTGTGTGTGTGTGTGTGTGTGTGTGTGTGTGTGTGTGTGTGTGTGTGTGTGTCTCTGTCTGTGAACAGCATAACTCAGAAACGAACAGTCGGATAAACACCAAACTTGGTATTTAGGTTCAGTATCTTCCAAGGATGTGACACGAAGGTTTTCAAGAAAATCCCCCCACCCCAGAGTACCCTTTACTTGGAAGATTTTTCGAAAAATTTAATTTTCTCAAAAATGGCTCTAACGATTTTAATTAAAATATCATATGTTTAAGATATTTTTATGACAAATAAAATGTATATCTTGAATTTCCTGGGAATGTCTCCAAAAGTATTCTTTATTGTGAACCACTTTTGCATAACTCGTAAACCATAAGAGATAGACAAAATTTTACTACACAAAAAATGTAGATCGCGTTAAAATACACAATTTATGTCATATACATTTTTTTTGTTGAGTGAACCACTTTCGAGATATTACTTGTTATTCCCTTAAATTTTTCAATACTTATTTTCTCAAATGGGAATTCGTTATTCATTTTTTTTTGTCTTGGATGTGCAAAGAGTATTAATCTATGAGAAAGGGAATGGTGCTGCACCTAGCAACCAGCTATTAAGAGATATGTCTATGCTTAAAGACTACTGTATTTCTATATTGCCCTTGTAAATATATATTCCCCTTACAGCTTCCCCTTCTCTACTACGTATAGTAAGTAGGGGAAGTATTCTATTCCACCCAAAAATTCGATACCGAGATTTCACCGGAAATACATGTTTTGAGACCCCCTGAATCTAAAAAAAGCATTTTTGGAAACATGTCCGTGTGTGTGTCTGTGTGTCTGTCTGTGAACAGCATAACTAAGAAACGAACAGTCGGATAAGCACCAAACTTGGTATTTAGGTTCAGTATCTTCCAAGGATGCGACACGAAGGTTTTAAAGAAAATCCCCCCACCACAGAGTACCCTTTACATGGAAGATTTTTTTGTCTTGGATATGCAGAGAGTTATAATCTGTGGCAAAGGGAATGGTGCTGCACCTAGCAACCAGCTATTAAGAGATATGTATGTGCTTAAAGGCTACTGTTTTTCTATATTGCCCTTGTAAATATATTTTCCCCTTACATCTACAAGAAAATTAGCAATAAGATAGAGTCTGCAAATGTTTATCTCGATTAACATAAAGTAAATGGAGAATAAGCGTTTGTAAAAATAGTTTGTACAAGAGTAGAGAAAGTCATGTGAGTGTAACACATCAATTTTTTTTTTCATTTTATGTAAGCAATGAAATTTAATATCAATACAAATTATGGTAGAAGTAGAATACTACAAATTTTATGTTTTGTTTTAGGTTTTGAGTGACAAATAGTCTCATCTCTCACAACATGTGCAGGGGGCATTACACAGGGCCAATGGGGGGTACAAAACAAATATAAACAAATCTTAACTCAATCTTTGGGGGGGGAGACAAGTAAGAAAAATAATTTAAATGCAGAATTGTGTCATGTAATGATAGCAGCAAATATTCCATCCAGAAAACTTGAAAGTCAAGCATTCAGGAAGTTCTTAGAGAAATATTGCAAAAAATCAATTCCTTCAGCATCTAAATAAGGAAGAGTTATGTGCCACAATCTTATGATGTTGCAATGGGGAAGATAGGGAGGATCTATACCCCTGCTGTTGAATCTTTTCACTTGACAGTTCGTGTGGCTTCACATAACATTGGCTATATTGTGGTTGCGACGTTGCCGGAGTGGTTTGGATTTGGATTTATTGTACAATTTGTTCTACAGTTTGGTTTACAATACATACATTATACATTCATATATCATTTTACCCCAACATCTATTGTACAATTTGTCTGGTGCTTATTTTCTTATTGGCCCACTCAGATTGCTTGGCTCCCTGACCTTTTCGCTCACTGAGTGGCCCTTGCTTCTCTTACTTTTCTATACCATTTTTTTTCTTCTTTACCTTCCTTAATATTCTCCCATGTCCTTGATTTTGTTTCTTAAAACCTTTTATTGAGTCAGTCATATCTTTGAGGTTTCACCTTCCTTCATTTTCCTACATCTAGCCAAATTTAGTCCAATTAATTCTTGCCAGAGTGGTTAGTAAACAACAACAGCTGATTGTTTTCCTTTCTATCGTATCCAAGCCACATACAAAAAGTATATCTAAGTAGCGAACAACAATGAGTAATAATTATTTCGTATTATTATTGTTAATTGAAAATAACTCAGCATAAACATTGCAACGTATGTAAAATAAATTAGCGCTTTTAACAATATAGAAACAAAATGATGCAAACGTGCCTGCTACAATGAGGAGAAATAAAACAAATTATAAGCTGCGATAACAGTAATTTTCACTCATGCTGTGTTCCAGATGGTCCAGGAATTTTGTCCTCTTTCTCTTGGAGTTTCACTCCCTTGTAAATAACAGTTCTCATGATTAGTTGAGCTGCTGCAGTTCATTGCAGTTCTTTATCAGTAGAAATAGAGGGTTTCCCATGAACCTTCATGTACTCCTCCTGTTCAAAGAATTCCTGGGCCCTTCTTAACAGTTCCAATGCCTCACTATTAAGTGACACATCTCAACACAAAGTATTTTCACTTCGTGAATCATCACTCTGTGATTGGCATTGCTTTTGAGACATTGTCACACTTCAAATATTATATAAATAATATGAATGAAATATTATAAAAGGATAAATATGTATATATGAACACCAACAATAACCACAAATATAATGAACAATATTAGCTTGCAAAGAACAACTCAACGCACATGCTAGAGATTCACAAACTGAAACACATGGTTGGAAATAGCTACATCCAGCAACTAGAGCTGCTTCCAGCTCCGCTTCTGCTTTGTCATAGACCACCCGAAATGCTGCCTTGTGATTGGTTTAGGAAGTCTAACGGTTAAAGCTTTCCATCTGTTTTTTTGCGAGTGTACCAACTTAATCGCTAGCTGTCAAGTGCAACATTTCAATGGCAGGGGTATAGGAGATTTGTATGTTTAGATTTCAGTCAACAAAACCCTGATAAATAGCAAACTTAATTGTTGGAAAATTAGATCCAAGTTTACCCCTCCAGAGTATATCTGATCTACACATGGTAACTGGAGAAAACTAACAAACAAACTGTAGCAAACTTCGTGAACAATGGTCTGAAAGTCTTGTATCCAAATAGCACAAACTAAAACTAGGTACTTCTTGCATACACAGATGCAGCTACTGAAAGTTTTTTATCTTGCACTAGTACACGTGACTTGCCTACATGGCATCAAATATGTAGCAGAGGAAGTCAGGTTACAATCTCCAGTGGTCAATAAATTGATTTCCATCTTAAAAAATGTATTTCTAAAAGCCCCAAGCAGAGTTCAGGTTTTACAGGAACAACTACCTGATGTCCCTTTACACCCTGAACCTGTGCTAAGTTGTTGGAGTATGTGGTTAGCTGCTGAATACTACAATTGTCATCTTCCCGAGATAAAAAAATGTTGTAATGCAGCTGGAGAATGATGCAGCAGCCTGCATTACAACAGCAAAGAAGCTGTTGGAAGACTCCTCTATTCTGCATGACTTGGCATATATCAGGGCTCACTTCACATTCCTTGTGGAGATTATTTAAAAACTGGAGAGGAGAGGGACCCCCTTATATGAAAACCTTGATTTAATTCAAGAAGGAACAAAATTAAAAATGCACCATGAGAAGTTGGAGAGAAAGTGAGGACAAAAATTGGCAAAGTACTTCAAAAAAGCTCAGGTCTACCAGTTCTTTATGCAGTGGCAGATATGCTCAGTGGAAAAGGAGTGACCTAGATCATCCACTTTTACTGCAACACACAGCCAGGCTCAAATTTGCTCCTGTTACATCAGTGGATGTGAAATGCTCATTCTCTGTCTACAAACTGATTTTAAGTGACAAACGACAGTTTAATTATGGAAAACAGAAAAGGTACTTGTGATCTATTGCGTGACTAACTATGGAGAGTGTAAAAATTAATCCAAATGAAGCCAAAAAAAAAAAATAAGAAACTGAAAAAAAATGTAGATTGAATCCGAGGTAAATCCAATTATGATTATTATGTAATTCATAGAATGAACTGTAACTTTCCTGGCAATGTATTGTGATGTAATTTATGTATAGTTTTATAATGAGTTATTTTTAATTTGGCATTAATCTGTAGTCTAGTTGTAAGTATTAAATAAATTTGTTTCTATATCTCAACATATTATGTAACCTATAGCTGTTATCATATATTTATTTATACAACGTTACTTGAACATCTAAAATCCATCAACACCAGTTTAACTTTTAAAAAGCTAGTTAAAACTGATTATGCCGGTTGAAACTAGTTTTAACATGTCAGAACTAAATGTAATGAGTGCTCTTAAGATTACTTTAAGCAGTAAAGCTTTTATTAATTTGGTTAAAACTGGTTTTAAATAAATAATCTCATTCTGATAAGTAAAAGCATTCATTTAGAGTTACCCTAGGATATTTTCTCAATAATATTTGGACTGTATCAGTAGTTCATGTGATAAAAAGAAAGTCCATTCTAAAATTGTTGTTGGAATCAGAGAGTGAAGCAATTATAAAAAAAAAAACTTAATAGAAAAGTGGAGTCAACTTAATCTTAATAATTTCGCTCACCTATTAATTTTGCAGAACATGTATCTTGAGCATGATTGATGACAGGCAGCTGATTATTATATGAGCTCATGCTCACGATACATGTTCTGCAAAATAAATAGGTAAGTGAAGCTATTAAGAGCGTTTAAGTTGACTCCACTTTTCTATTAAGCGATTTTTAAGAAAATTCATCTTTATATTTTAGTTGGTAAGAAAAGCTGATACATCTGATTAATACTCTCCCCCCATAATTAAGTTGGGGTTAAAATTAACTTAAATTAACTGTATTAAATATAATTTGTGCTAAGAGTTTTACAATTTGATTGTCTACTGCACTTTGACCCTGGTCACTCATTCAGTAGACAGTCACTACAGTTTATTTACATTTTACAATTTCCCATCAAAGCATTCTGTAGACAACCACTACAGATTATTTAATTTTACAATTTCTTGTCAATAAATTATCTTGCTTTTTTTTCATGTCCCATTTCCACTTGTTTTTCACTTTTCATTGTGTTCAATGTCTTCATTACCACCACATATCGCACAATGGTTCTGAGGAATACCTGTCTTAGCCCTCTTAGCCTCCATGCTCCGGTTCTTAACCATGCAATAGATTCTCTCTCTTCTTTATTTACTACGTCTATATATTTTTCCCTACCCCATGTATTTTTCATTGGCCTATAACAAACTAATGAGCTCTTTTCTGCAATCTCACTGAACATGATTTGTATTTCTATATCTTCCAGTCTTTTCCTCGCCTTTTTCCAAAAATTTTTCACATTATTTTCTCTCCTTCTCCACATGTCTCCTAACCCATTTTTCTCCAAAATGTTCCATAAATTACTTACCTATCCATCATTCATTAAACTATTCTCTTGGTATTCCATACATTGTCTTAACACATTACTTTTTCCTAGATTTAAACTTCTGAACCAAAATTTCAAAGCTCTTTCCATTATCTTCCCCTTAGTTGCCACCCTGCCCATCTTTAATTGTGCTACCTGTCTTACAATTGACTTCGGTAACCCTAGTATTTCTCTACAAAACATCCTGTGCACCACATCTATACTTTTCCATCCTCTATCTAATCCCCATATTTCTATACCATACATCATTTTTGCCTCCACAACCATCTCATAAACTTTTTCCAGCCATTTAACATTTATATTAGGTACTCTATATTTGCAGCTTCTAATTGCTGCCATCGCCCCTTTACCTTTTGCTAATGCAAACTTCTTTTGTTTCTCCCATTTATTACCTCCATCTATTTTTACTCCTAAATAGATACAGTCACGCACCACCCTGTAATCTTTATTCTCTCCCTTACACTTTTCATATTTGCTTAATTTTCCCTCCTTTTCGAATACCACAATCTGTGTTTTCTCTTGATTCACTTTTAACCTTCAATCTTTACAATATACATCAATTTCATGTAATGATGGTTTTAAACCACTTACTGTAATAGATCCTACCACTAAGTCATCTACAAAAAGAAGTCCTGGGATTTGGATGTTGATCTAATATGATTTAACTTAATGCGATGTAACATAAGTGTTATTAAATGGAGCATACTGTATTAAATGGAGCTATTAAGTGACTAACTTAAGAGTAACTTAAGAGTTTGTGAATGTGAATCTTTTCCTTAAGTTTGATGTCATGCAATGGTTAAAACCAATTGGAGTGAAGCAGTAGTATGAAGTAATAAAAGAATAACTACCAATCAGTTATCTCATTACATTAAGTTAAATGCATCCTAATTTAAACCTTTAGTTTAACAGCATTTTTAACTTCATGTCATATCCTGTCATGTTAAGTCAAGTTCATTATAATTCCTGCTTTACTAGTGCTATAATCAATTTTAATCAGTTTAGGCTACAAGGCAATGTTCGCATCATGCAAGCAGACCCTACTTAACAAAGAGCATTTATAACTTTTAAGTTCCCAGTATCCTCCAATGTATAAATCAACAGATAGACAGAAAGTTGATTAAGAAAGAGAAGTGATTTCTTAAAAATATGTCTTCCTTAACTAGCTTTTATGCTGATTTCAAAGATGCTATTTCTGTTGTTTTCATCATGCCTCAAAATAGAGCTTATATTTTACAGATCTTAGTTAATTTGGGGGCGCGTATTAAACACTATTTCATGGACAGAGGAAAAGACTTAATTGTTGAGACAGAAAGAGATAGCTAAATGGAAGGATGGATAAGAGAGCACTAACAGTAGATTTAAAACAAAGATGATAGGAATGTGTGTGTGGAGGAAAAAAGTAACAAAAACCATGACTTTACTACAAAGTATAAAAATACTCTATAAAATCATAAAATTGGTAAAATACACTGCACAATGACTGAATGTCACAGTTGTCATAGAATATCAAAGTTTTGGCCCAATTTCAAATATTTTAACTTGATAACTCTATAGTGGAGTTTCTGAATGCAGACGGAAGGAGACGGACGTGTTTACGGGAGCTCTTGCAAAAAAGAAATGAGTGTGAATACAGAGACGTATCGGTCAAAAATTGGCCTATTCAATACAAACATGTTGTGGAGTGGAAAAACGGAATGAAGACCTAGCTGCTTTAATATGGTACATTCTAGTTTTGGCAGCATTGTTAGTGATCGCAGGAGTTGAGTTGAAACCGGGGCCGGAAATGGAACAGATTTTGGAAATGCTCAAAACCACCACAGAAGACCTAACTGCTTAAAAGAGATGGAAAAGGGGATGGATGAAAAAATTAGTAACAGAATAGAGGGAGTAAAGGAAACTGAAAAATTCTGTAGGACAGCGACACGAGGAAGTACAGGAATGTAAAAGAGGTACCTATCTAGAAAGAGCAGAAGAAAAGAAGAGGACGATGAACATTATTATACTGGGAAAATGAGTACCATATTAAGATTACACACAATATGATGACTACAAATAGTATGAACACAATAGGTCTTAGACAAGAGTGTCAGTTAAGTCTGATACTGTTTAACCTATTCATAAATGACATTTTAGAAGAAGTTAGTAAAGCTAACATTCACATACCCACTATTGAAAATGTTGAGATTCCGGGACTATTATGTTCCAATGGCATAGTAGTGGGGTCAATTACCAATATTATTAAAGCAATATCCAAATTTTGTAAGGAGTGGGGTTTAAAAACAAATACACAGAAATAAAAAATTATGGTATTTAAGAAAAGAAACAAGTTATGAAATAATTAAAAATGGTGTTGGGAACGGACAAAAATTGAAGTAGTCAATAAATCTGATTATTTGGGTATTAGGCTTAGCAATAATGGAGGTTGGAGGGAACAAAAGAATAAGATGCTAGCTAAGAAAAGGTTAGCTTTAAAAGTTATTAGTGCCTGCAGGCACAAACTACCAGGAATACATATAAAGTGGCTAGAGAGAAAAGGCTCACCAAATGGAGTTGCATAAACTGAATGAGCTAGTGACAGAGAGGTTAAAGAGAGGGGTTTTGGAAAAGAAGTCAAACAATGAATTGAAGACATAGAAATTCAGGAGATATTTAGTAGTTTCAGCAACAAAAAGTCGTTGAGAAGATACAGGGAGGTAAAGAAAGTATGAGGTAGAGAGAACTATGTGGATAAAGGTAACCAGAGGATGAGGGAGGAAGCTGTATGGGCCCAAACAGGGTTAGTGGAATTGAGAGGAATAAGATGGAATCTAAAAATAAAGGAATGTCCAATGTGCAAAATGCAAGATAATAATTATTGGCATGTGATTCTGGAATGTGAAGAAACCAAAATAATGAGAGGAAAACTTAGGATCAAGAAACGAGCTAATCTACCAATAGAGATAAAGGGGGAAAAATTGATGAATTTGAAACCAAGGCAGGAAATCTTAGAGTTTGTTGAGTATCTAGGCAAGGTTGATAGAAAATGGAGAAGGAAAATAAACATGAGGAATCAGGATATAGTCCGAGTATACCTTTAAAGACATGGGGGTCCAATAGTGGAACAACCACAAGGTTGAAACTAGATGGGCCACTTGTTTATACAGCAACTCTATAGCAGCACTGGAGTAAGACTATAGTTATTCAGAGCCTGAGATCACATTTAATACCATTTTCAGTTAATAATTGAAGTAGAGGGTATAATTCAACAACTCAATTAGATTAATGTAAATTCCACTAAAGTAGAAATTTTTATTTAAAGGTGAGTCGGAATTGTAACACTAACATCACTTAAGTTTACTCACTGTTTACTTAAGTTTACAAGTGAGTAAACTTAAGTGATGCTAGTGTTACAATTCCGACTCACCTTTAAATAAATTCAATACACATCACTGTTTCTAGCTTCTTTTCATTACAATATCAACGTAGAAATTTTTAGTTTTAGTTTTTGGTTCCAGTTGTATGCTAGCATCTTTGGTCACTCTGACAGCTTTGACTATGGCATAATTGCTCCTCAGTAATGATGTTCACTTATTTAAAGTTACTACATTCTCTTGGCACTTGGATTGGCAAAATTTAAAATGGGATAAGCACACTGAGCACCTAACAAATAAGCCTAATAGCATCCACACTTTCAGGTTATTAAGAACCACTGTAAATATAAACACACTTAAAATGCATAGTTTGCTTATGTACATTCACATTTAATTATGGCATTCTCCTATGGGTAAACTCTCCAAATTGTAAAAAATTGCTTTTATTTCAAAAGAAAAGAGTGCGAGTAATGGTTGGAGCAAATCAAAGAGCCTCCTGCAAGCCATATTTTAAAAAATTGCAAATTTTGACATTACCATGTATATACATTTATAAATGCATCATGCATTTCAAAAATAGCTGCATCACTAAAAGTGAACCCTCCATTACCAACAATAATACACATAATTACAAAACAAGGCAAAGAACAAACACAAAAACATATCAGAACAATTTTAACTACATGGCAGTCAAATTCTTCGAATAAATTACCAGAAAACATTAAAACAAAACAAAACCAACAACATTTAAATCAGCAGTAATGGCATACCTGTTGGATCACCAGTTCTACACAATAGATGAATTTATGATGACTAATTTAAGTGTCTTAAGGTTGATCCTGTTGTATCCTACTAGTACCTTTTTATAATTTTAATTTGTATTTTAGTTTTGAGATTTTCGATGAGTCACCTGTTTATGAGCATCACTCAATTCTATAAACATATGTGATAATACCACTACTCCTACCCCATACCTACCCCTACCCCAACCACTACCCTACTTCTTTTAATCTTTGGACTTTTTGCCTACTTTTGGTTTTCTTAAACTCTCTTTCTAAGGAGAATAGGGAATAATCTCAGCTAAAGAAACATTACCACCCTCTACCCAGGAATCGAATCTATGGATTTGGAGGTTAGCATGCTAACCATCAGGTCACAGACACTGTCAAGTAAAGTATACACTTACCAGTGACTTGGACCCCAAAATGAAGCTCCTTGGATCCAGCAGAATTCTCAGCTAGACAGGAATAGTTGCCAGTGTTCCTCACTTGAGCATGCATTAAGTGCAACTGCTTACCATCAGATGAGATATGGACATTACTTCCCAGTTCTTTGTGAACTGGAACACCATCCTGTAACAAGCCAACATTATATTAAATATCTTTAATACCACTCTGTTAATTTATAAATTGCACTTATCATACCAAAGTAGATTTGCACTTTTATAGTAGAAAGTTATTTTGAAGTATGATAAATAAATCACTATAGATAATCACAAAACAACTGCATCAAGACAATGTCCAAGAGCGTTTTGTGCACTGGAAGTTACAGCTAAACAAATGCTCAACTCTCGAGATACAATGAAAGAGGTAAACTGCTTTTTTTAATGAATATCCTGTGTTATTTCCAGTGCAATTGATAACATGAAAATAACATTAAGAATAGCTTATCTGTACTGTAATATGTAAATCACCTCACAATTAACTGCAACATGAAGTTTGTACTGAGTCTCAACGACACAGTTGTACCTCAGAATGTGCAACTTATGTGTGTTTTATTGTATCTCAAGCATTAACTTCATGCTACAATTTCTCAGGATGTAATTGACCCATTGCAATGCAACAAACACCATTGTTAATATTATTTTCCAAGTTATCAATTGCCTCAAAGTAATACAGGATTTCCACTTAAAAAAAACATAAATTTATGTTGAAAAATCATATTTGCCTATGTGTTTGAACAGCCTATATCACTACTTTAGTGAGTCCCTCCCCTAACTTCATGCCTGCGAATGTCAGTTTTAATTCCTATTTTTGTTTCAGAGATATCTGCAGTGGTAGTTTTAAGTGACTCAACCAATGTGTGTGCGTGCGTGCGTGTGTGTGTGTGTGCATATGTGTGTGTTTTATTCATTTATTACTTTTACGATTTAAAACTTAAGTTAAGAATAACTTAGATGATTTTTTAAATTGATATATGCATTAGGATTTAATGTAACGTACAAAAGATTTGTATGTAGATATTTGTTTTACTTTGAGTATTCCTGTATGTAAAGTGTTGTTGACAAATGGAGTCAAAATATTTTGTTGGAAGACAAACAAATCTAATGAAGTACTTGTATAAAAGCTTTAATCTAGAGAACCTTTGTGCTGTTACTGAAAGCTGGATTGTAAATGGTTGATAATGCCTTAAATTAGATGTTGGTAACTGTTTAAACTTGAAGGTGAATCAGAAACATCTGCTATTTTCTCCAACTATTGAGTTAAAACGTTCTATTTCCAATAGGTAGACTAGCATTATACCGAGTCCACTCTATAGCAGAAATAACAGATACACATCTACTTTATGTTTCTGCGGTCATGATTAATAATTTTGAGGGTACTTGTATAAATGGTGTTATTCTGAAATTGGTCAAATTGAGATATGTACTTATTTGAACTCTCTATGTTTACTTTTTGGTGTAAAACTGGTTAATTGAGTCCTCTCCAGTAATAGCAGTTAAAACGTTCAAATAACTTGTGTTGAAAGGGTTATATTCAGTGCTAACAGAAACAAGTCCCACATATTTCCACTGGTGCCTATTCTATTAGCTAATTTCAAACTTAACCCCTTCACATAATCACCTATGATTTCAGTTTATCATTAAAGTAAATATATATATTTAGTAAAATGTATTGAAACTCAAGGAAAGATAAAATATAACAGAACCAGATAGTGCAGGTTAACCCTGCAGTAGTTGTATGAGGACTTATAGTACATTTTTAGTTCCCCTTTAGCTCTATAAACTTAGGAATCATGTGACCCAAGCACCTTCCTGTAAGCAACAGCATTACATTAACTCTTTTGTTTCTTGGACTGTGCAGTGGTTATGGAATGGTCCACAATTATGAACTGATGCAAACAATGCTGCAGTCCTGCGAGCAACAGCTCTAGAAATTATCTGCATTGTTGCCATTAGCAGAAATAGTAAAAGTGAGCTATTGTAATCATACAATAGCTTATTCTCAAGGGTTTTTTTATTATTAAAGTTTCACTTTCTACTAGTCATGTCGCTTTGTTACATTCAGATCAGTGAATGTTTTTTATTTCTCTATTTGTTTACAGAATGGATCCTTATGAAAGAGTCTGAAAGAATCAGGGATATTGTTGTTGGCATTTTGGCAGGGAGTGGCCATTGAAAGTTGAAGACTATAAATGAAATGTATAGTCTGAAGCACTGCAGTAATCAATGCATGTATTTCATCCAAAAACAATAATGTTTACAACATCATTATAGAGTATTTGTTTGTGAAATTGAAGCACACTAACATATTAAGAAACTTACAATTTCAGCAGAATTGAACATAATTTATTGTTTTATATAAAAATGAATGTTTGTCTGTATGTCCTTTATAGAATCGTAAACTATGCATCTGATCATGTGCTGATCTTCAGCAAAGTGTTGTGCATGAGCCCACGAAGGTTTCTGAGTTGGTACGACCAAAGAAACCATGGCGAGGGGCGGCATGGAACGAAATGCAAAGAACGCACGAGAGCCTACCTTGTGTCCCCCCCGGTCACAAGGACGAACCCACCTCGACCGGAATAACGCTAGACAGCGGTGGCTGCTTTTAAGAGCACAAGAGCACACGAATACCATAATGTTTTACCTTGCAGATTTAATTTTTTTTTTCTTTGAATGCTTTTTACACGTGACATAGATGCCATTATTAAACTCTAATGCATTTAAATCTACAGCAGTTCCCCTCTAAACTCGAGGTATGGCATTGAAACGAAACGCTGCAGTGTCACAATTTTTTTGACATGAACAAAATCAATAAAATGACTCAAAATAAATTGAATATTTGTGTAATGTCTTTCCTTCAAATTTATTTCAGTTAGTGGCGTAGCAACGCGCGCAGGGCGCTATTGGCTGGAAATACATCTCAAACAAAATTGTTTTTGCATAAAATTCGTAAATCCAATTCTTGCTTCCAAATGACATCATTTGGAGCAACAAAAATCGTTGAGAATGAGGATGGCCGTAATTTTAATTCAACATTTAAGATTCAGGGCCAAGTGTATCATCGAATTGGTTCTGTGTTCTCAATACCTGATACCGATCCTAAATTTTTGCAGATCTACTTCATGGGAAATGCAGAACAACAAATTAACACACGATGCCAATGAAGTCACACCGAGAAACAGGAACAAATTATGACAAAACAGGAACAAATTATGACAAAACAGAACGTCTGTTGGGTCCACTAGTTGTTTTATAAAATGTAAGTACTTAGCAAATTAAAATTCGAACATAGCAAATTTATATTCTGTGTTACTCTGTTGTTTATTTAGTAATAAATCCATATTTTTTCCCCATAACTCACAGATCACAGCAAATACTAACGGTACAAAACATTATACAACAACTGCAGGATTACCAACTGGAACATACACTTAGTGTTATATGCAATAAAAATCTAATAAGATGCACTCACACAATTTTTTCTACCCATGGCAAATACACATATATTTTAAACAAAGTAATATTTAATTAAGTCTGATACGGTAATTTGTATCACAAATTACTCAGATGTAATTAATGATAGTAATATGAATATGTATTTTTATGTGACATTGATTTCAGAGGTTTATTAATTGTAATTATTATTGGTAAATAATAATATACGGCTTTACTGAAACTGTCAACAATAACGCAATAATGCAGCGAGGGGATGAGTTGTTTATCATTACCGGGAACCAGGAAGTTACGTAATGTTTCGCGCGTTTTTTCCGTTTAGAAGCTTCTAGAACATTTCCTAAAGCAATATGTATTCGTGGTTTTCATTGGATATTCAAATAGACGCTAATGTTGGCGCGTTTTATTAGCCAATAGCAGTTCATTTATAATCTTTAGGCGTATCTTGATGCAGGCCTATAAATAAGCCAGGTTCGAGGTAGAGTGTCCCCCAGTTCAACGGAATTCTCAATACACTAAACGTCGGTCTCTCAGTTCATTTATTTCGCCAAGTTACACGCAGCAGAATTACGAGAATTATTATAAAGTATTATACATTTAAAAAAATTACATAAAGTTGAAGTACGCGAGTTAAAAGTGATAAGTAAGAAGTTATTACAAACAGTTTCAGTTTGGCGAGTATCCAGATTCATATGTAAAAAGTGTTAGTGAACGTGTTCGACAATAAAAGTTATAAAACCAATTTCTTCGTCAGTATAATTTCTGGATAAAAGATTCCTTTCCGATTCACACCCTGCAAGAGATACATTCTCGACCTAAATAGCTAGCCGGAGAACATTTAAAGTGAATTATTTCAAAACTGATGCAAATTGCTACGCCAGAGGGAGCTACGAACCAAACAAGGAGTGACGTCACAAGATGGCAACGCGTTAAGTAAAGCAGCACAACATATGATCTACAAGTTCTAATTTCTTACACTATAAATATTACGTAAGAAACATTAATACAGCACCATATTGGCTCCACAACGTGGGGCTCGACAACAAAAAGACATTACGTAAAGCAAGTTCTCTCGCAAATACGCGTGAAGTAAAAACAAGAAACTTGCTCTCGCAAGTCAAGTTAATGTTTTTGAATTTCAATTATTTAGTTTCTGTCAGACATGTTTAAAAAAACTTTGTCTTTATGATCAGCTTTTGACTAAATGCATAAAAACAAAAAAAACAAAAATTATCTTAATTCCCTCTGTCTTTCCTATAAGTTTGTTGGTCAAATTTTTTCATACTCTGCATGTAATAAATAGATTTTGTCTTTCTTGGTTTTAAAATAACAATCATATCTAATAAGGGTGATGTACAGAGCCATACACATAGGGGGGTTCAGGAAGCTGAAGCCTCCCATTCTCCCAGACACTCACAAGTGTAATATCTATGTCTTGCAGTCTCATTTTTGTTTTCTGTAACTCTTTTACACCTATACAAGTTAAGTATACCACATTGTACATGTTACCAAACAGGTAAATAAAATACTATATGCATGAAAATAGTGGTAAATATTGAAGGAGGATGATAGGGGATTTAATCTATTTTTTTTTGGAAAATTATGATACGGTAATTTGTATCATAAATTACCTAAATGTAAATAATGATTGTAATATGAATATGTATTTTTATGTGACATTGATTTCAGATGTTTATTAATTGTAATTAATATTGGTAAATAATAATATACGGCTTTACTGAAACTGTCAATAATAGCGCAATAATGCAGTGAGGGGATGAGTTGTTTATCATTACCGGGAACAAGGAAGTTACGTAATGTTCGCGCGCTTTCGGCAGAAATTTCTAGAATATTTCCTAAAGCATATGTATTCGTGGTTTTCATTGGATATTAAAATAGACGCTAATGTTGGCGCGTTTTATTAGCCAATAGCAGTTCATTTATAATCTTTAGGCATGTCGAGGAGTGGGAGTATATAAGCCAGGTCCGAGGTAGATCGCCCTGCAGTTCAACAAAATTCTCAATACCTTACACGTCGGTCGCCCAGTTCATAAAAATTTCTAGCACGTTACACGCTGTCTTCAGTGCGTCATAAGTTACGCGCAGCAGAATTACGAGAATCTAAAGTATTATACAGTTAAATATACACAAAGTTGAAGTACGTGAGTTAAAAGTGATAAGTAAGAAGTTATTACAAACAGTTTCAGTTTGGCGAGTATCCAAATCAATATGTAAAAGTGTTTGTGAACGTGTTCGGCAATAAAAGTTATAAAACCAATTTCTTCATTAAGTATAATTTCTGGATAAAAGATTCCTTTCCGATTTACACCCTGCAAGAGATAAATGTTTGACCTAAATAGCTAGCCGGAGGACATTAAAAAAATGAATTATTTCAAAACTGATGCAAATTGCTACGCCAGATGGAGCTACATAACCTAACAAAGAATGACGTCACAAGATGGCTTCAACACACGTGATGTAAACAAACATTTGTAAGAATCTCATCGCAAATTGGCTCCACAACGTGGGGCTAACAAATACAAAAAACTCTATACGTAAACTAACATACCGTTGCATATTGGCTCCCAAACGTGGGGCTACAATTAATGTTAAATAAATAAATACAACATTAATACCGCATCAAATTGGCACCCAGAACGTGGGGCACGATAACCAGGAAAGGAAAACGATGACCAGGAAAGAAACAAGATGACCAGGAAAGGATCAACATAACCAGGAATGCAGCGGTGAAATGATCTACAAGACGCAGATTCCAGAAACAACAGGGAGGACAGACTACATGGATAACTGGACATCATAATTCCGAGATTACGAGGCAACTGGGAAATTCAAACTACAGGACGACAAAACTATGCAGATTCATTGAAGCGACATACAAACATAGGAGAATGGGGCAGGAAGCTGGACATCAAAGTAACAGCAACAGACAGCATCATAAAGGTCAGAGTATTGTAATATTTTTTTTAGAAAACGAAAACAATGGCTGCTAGTAATATTGAAGAAACAATGATGGAAGGGGATAGTGTAACAGTTAGCTGTAATTCAATACAGGATACAGAAAATAGCTTAAACAATTTAGTATTTAATGGTGAGAATGTTAGTGCAGAAAGTCAGAATAGAATAGCAGGAAATGTTAATTTTGATGCTAGTATGTTGATGGAAATGCTGAGAAATATGTGTAGGGAAACGAGGGAATATATTAGTAAGAAATTAGATCAGAGTTTGGAGGAATTGAGAGAAGCTATAAAAAAAGATCATAGGAAATCAATTGAAGATATTGGTAGGAAGAATGAGAAATTAGAGCAAACAGTAGGCCAAAGCAGGGAAGAAACTGAAAAGAAAGTTATGAAGCTAGATAGTAGTATGCCAGAAATGAGAGATGAAAATCAGGAAGTAATAGCAAGTGAAATAGGAGAAGTTTCAAAGAAAATGTTAGACATGAGCAAGGAAATAGGTAACAAAAAAAGTGAGGTTAATGTAGAATGCACAGAGTTAGGAAATCAAGTGAGTAACATTGCAAGTGAGATAAGAGAGATAAATGAGGTTATGAATGTAGATGTGAATAAGGCGCAAGTTAATTTCAGAGGGGAAATATCAGAAAGACAGAATGAGACAGAAATGCAAAGAAATAAACTGTACCAAGATGTTCAAAATGAAAACTCCAGTCCAGTACAGTTTAGTAAAGATTTGTCAGAGTATTCTCAGATTAAAATGATAGAAGAATTGAAAATGAAAGTTGTTAAAAGATGTGTTGTTCAAGAAACTGTAGATTATTTTCAAATGGTATCATGGGATGAAATTTCAAATGAATACAAGAGGTTATTCATGAACAAAAATTTGAAGGTTAGGTTACGGCTACGAGTAATGTTTAGCCACACACAATTTGATCCAGGAGGGTAAATAGCAATGAGATGTAAAGTAAATGCTGGATAGGTAAAGATGACTTGCAGAGAAATGTATTGGAACGTAAGAGGGTTAACTAAATATTTATATGTTATGAGAAAACAGAAATAAATTAAAAAAAAAAAAAATAGAAAAATAAAAAGAAATAAATATTTAAAAGAAAAAAAATTAAATTTTCAGTAACTGTAACAATATTTGAAAATTAAGAATGCAAAGATTGAAACTTAATATGATATTAAATTAAAAGGACGTAAATACAATTCCAAGAACATTGTTAAAATAAAGTACAAAATAACAAAAATGGGTAAAAATAATTAAAAACAAATACTTATGTAGCAAACAGAACATGTGAAACATTGCCTAGATTTAAGAGATGAAAATATATTTATGTAAAGGGTGAATATTTTGGTAAATATGTGTAATAATTACAAAAATCTTAAATGCATAAATTTTAGTCAACAATATAAGAGTGTAAACAATTTGGTAACAGTGATTAAATAATTTAGGGTAAAGTATTTGCTATAAAAAAAAAATTTTTTTTAATGTCAGATTAATATCTAAATTAATTAAACCAGAGCCAGTAAGTAGTGGCGAGATAAAACATATGTCGTGTGTCAAATGCGTGTGAAGTGTTAAGTGACAGTGATAGCGTGTGTTCCAAGATTTAGGAGACTAAAAACACAATTTTAAAATTTCCAAACAAGTTATAAATATTTATAATTATGTTTCTAGTGGGGCATATGATACGGTAATTTGTATCATAAATTACCTAAATGTAAATAATGATTGTAATATGAATATGTATTTTTATGTGACATTGATTTCAGATGTTTATTAATTGTAATTAATATTGGTAAATAATAATATACGGCTTTACTGAAACTGTCAATAATAGCGCAATAATGCAGCGAGGGGATGAGTTGTTTATCATTACCGGGAACAAGGAAGTTACATAATGTTCGCGCGCTTTCGGCAGAAATTTCTAGAATATTTCCTAAAGCATATGTATTCGTGGTTTTCATTGGATATTAAAATAGACGCTAATGTTGGCGCGTTTTATTAGCCAATAGCAGTTCATTTATAATCTTTAGGCATGTCGAGGAGTGGGAGTATATAAGCCAGGTCCGAGGTAGATCGCCCTGCAGTTCAACAAAATTCTCAATACCTTACACGTCAGTCGCCCAGTTCATAAAAATTTCTAGCACGTTACACGCTGTCTTCAGTGCATCATAAGTTACGCGCAGCAGAATTACGAGAATCTAAAGTATTATACAGTTAAATATACACAAAGTTGAAGTACGTGAGTTAAAAGTGATAAGTAAGAAGTTATTACAAACAGTTTCAGTTTGGCGAGTATCCAAATCAATATGTAAAAGTGTTTGTGAACGTGTTCGGCAATAAAAGTTATAAAACCAATTTCTTCATTAAGTATAATTTCTGGATAAAAGATTCCTTTCCGATTCACACCCTGCAAGAGATAAATGTTCGACCTAAATAGCTAGCCGGAGGACATTAAAAAAATGAATTATTTCAAAACTGATGCAAATTGCTACGCCAGATGGAGCTACATAACCTAACAAAGAATGACGTCACAAGATGGCTTCAACACATGTGATGTAAACAAACATTTGTAAGAATCTCATCGCAAATTGGCTCCACAACGTGGGGCTAACAAATACAAAAAACTCTATACGTAAACTAACATACCGTTGCATATTGGCTCCCAAACGTGAGGCTACAATTAATGTTAAATAAAAACAAGCAACATTAATACCGCATCAATTATCATTCCATATGTTGGTTAGCTACATTGATTAAACAGCTCACTCCACTCATTTTACTATCTGCACAAGTTTAGTCAAAGGTGATTAGTATTGTAACGAATGATGACTCCAATTGCTGCTGAACAACTTATTCGTTGCTTAGATCCTCAGTGTAGTCCAACTTCTTTGTAGCTCTCAGGTGTTGACTGGACTGAACTGTCTCTCTCTGTCTGAATTCAACAACAACTCCATGCCAGCAGCTCCTTATATAGCCCCATAACAAAGTGGGGTGTTCTCTATGGGGTGGCTTCTCAACCTGACGCCAAGGAAATTTCCAGAAAAGTGGGGAGCACGCATAAAGGGTTTGTTGCTTGGGCCATTATTGCACAGGCCATTTGTTGTTGATCTAATGTGCAGGATTTTGATCCATGAATTTTTCCCTTGCTAGCCAATATAAATTATGTATCTTCCCATCTGGTACAGCTTTCCTCAATTCTGGGCATTGTAGTAGGTGTTCTCCATTTAAAATCTTGTCAGCATTGCAAATTTTACATGCTTTGTCATTCATAAAACCAAATCTATGTAGATGTTCCGCCAGACAGTCATGTCTAGTGGCTAATCTGAAGTGAACAACGGCTTCTTTCCTTGGGACATATTTTATTTTTTGTACTATTTCTTTTATGTTGGAGTAATTTTTGTTAGTAATTTCCTTTTGAATATTATATTGGTATTTTTGTTTTATATTAATTTTGACATTCTTTTAGTTTCATATCTAGTCCACAAGACTTTATAGGTTTTAAATATAACACTGCACCCTTTTTGGCCAGAAAGTCTGCAGCCTCATTACAGGCCATTTGTTCTAAAGGCCATTATTGTGTGGAGCCTGCCAAAGGTGCTAACAATTGAGGCAGTATTTTATATCACAACCCTGTGAATGCCAGAGTGATTGTAGTATAAATTAACATTATTGTATGACAATGGTTTGGGATGTTTGTTAATTATAAGCATTGTTAGGAAATAAGTTTACACGGCCTCACTGAAACTGACAATAGGAGTGGATAACAATGAGCGAGGGGGTGAGCTGTTTATTAATTAGAAGAGACAAGCAAATGACATCAGATTAGCGCGCTTTTCTGTAGAAATGGAGGGAATATTTTCCCTAGAGCATATGTGTTCGTAATTTTGATTGGATATAAAAATAGATGCTAATGTTGGCGCATTTTATTGACCAATAGCAGTTCGATTATAATCTTTAGGCATGTCGAGGTGAGGGAGTATAAATTCTGTGCCAGAGATGGGTAATGCACAGTTTGACAGAATAATTCACAAGGCAAACGTCGTTCAGTCCAACAGAAGGATTCGCGGGTAATACGTCGTTCAGTCCAACAGAATCATACAAAGGTTATACATCGCACAGTTTAAGAGAATTATTCACAGGTTATACGTCGCACAATTTTACAGAATCTCTTGCGTTGTAAAGTTAGTTATAAATGTGAAATACGCGAATTAATAATGTGCAGCAAATAAGTGATTATAGTAACATTAGAAAATATAACAGTTTCAGTCGGGCGTGTATCAAGAGTCAATATGTGAAATGAATAAAAATGTGACGGCAGTAAAAGTGTAAAAACAAATTCTTTTATCAGTGTTATCTTTCAGTAATAAATCCTTTCCATTTACACACCCTGTTCAAGAGATATGCTCGACTGAGTAGTAATAATAGCTAGCCGGAGGACAAATAACCCAAAATTCAAACTATTAATACAATAACAGGCGCTCAGAAATAAGATAACACGAAGTGACCGCGACAAATTGGCTCCCATACGTGGTGCAGATAAACATGAAGCATCTTCCAACTACCAACAAATTATTCTACTTTACAATACAGGCAGGTAGGTAAAGAGGCCAGCATGCTCTCACACTGGCATTCCCACTGGCAACTTTATACACATAGGCACAGTATTATAACCCTTCCAGCCCAAGAATGGGTCCTAACATAAACAATGCACATAGTATCACTCAGTACTTGATGTTCTGTGAAGTGGAGCTTCTTCTCTTCCCCCTCAATAGCTGCTCAGCTGTTTACTTTTGGGAGCTCAAGCAATTGCTGTCATTACCTCACAAGTTTCTTAACCACGTGCTATATTTCACTGCATCAGCACTGAGTATTAAAGTAACACATACCCCTCTACTTGATAAACTATGTGTACTAATTCAAGAATGGGTGAAAAAAGTTATGAAATATCTTTTATTAGTAAAAACTTATGTGTTACTTGGAGTCCTAGGTTATAGCATGGTACCCAGCTCAGAATCAGAAGTAGCGATATCGCTTGAATCATCTTGAAGGTTTATAATCAGTGTTTACAACTTGGTCACAAAGCACTTACAGACACCAGCTTCTGATGTCAATTTAATGACATCCTTAAGAGTTAGGGTCTCATAATGTTCAAACAAAAGGGCTGAACACATTTAAAACTATAGCTTTTCACTGCTTTTAAGAGTTTGCCACTTCTAGTTTAATTACACTACTATGACCTGCTACACTCAGCCATGATCGCAACATAAACAATACTGATTAGCATAACAATTGCTTCCCTCCAGTAAAACAATGTGCTATAACTGATGTCTGATGGCCATGATAATAAATAGAAGCCAGTTATTTAAGTTATGTTTAAATG
The DNA here is from genome assembly GCA_030765065.1 of Deroplatys truncata. Taxonomy (NCBI): domain Eukaryota; kingdom Metazoa; phylum Arthropoda; class Insecta; order Mantodea; family Mantidae; genus Deroplatys; species Deroplatys truncata. Next base: position 25,796,701 of record CM060977.1, on the reverse strand, counting down.
AAACAATTATTAAAATGATATCATTATTCACCATCTTTATTATTTGAAGTACAATAAGGGTGATAATACGTCTACTGCAGTAATGAACTATTTGAATCTGCTTGCATGTAATGGCACATGGATTTTTTTACACCAGGACCTTTTCTTGGGCTGGATGGAGAATAGATGTTTACAGAGTACCTGCTGTAGTTGTAGTGAAGTGAGTGGATCTGCCCATAGGAGTTGGGTCTCTATGTATTCCTGTTTAACTTCTGCCCTATAAATACTTAAAAACTTGATTGTTGGTCACGATAACCCTCAAATCCTTTATTCAGTTAATATATCCTGTTCAGTGATCTAGCTGATATCCCCCTTACATGGGTAAATCTCTAAAAGTGACCACAGAATGAAGGTAAAATTGACATTGAGTGTTTCAGTTATTCCTGTCCCAGGACCCCCTCAAATGTACTCTCTGCATAAGCCCCAGATGATGTACAAGATTCCTTGTATTTACTTATGTTTTTCATATTTATATTATGTAATAGCTATTAAGCCTTGTAAAATTATTACAAATGGTGAATAAATCTGAATCTGAATTAAAATATAATATGAAAGAGGTAAAAAGATAGGTCTTAGTTTTCTTGGTAAACTTCATGTTTAAAGCAATGTATCAATGAAATTTGGCAAAAAGTTTGAAATTTCTTTTTATACTTATACCTTTTGTGTATGTACTTTATAGTAATAATGTAGTATAATAGTAATAATAGCCATTGGCTGTTTCAGTAAAGCACAGTGTTAAACTTTAAGTTCATTGTTTCTCTTTTTTCTTTCTTCAGCATTTTTCGTTATTCAAAATGCTTTGCATAACACAGCTTTTGTTTATATGCCTTTTTTTTTTAAAGTTCCGTTGTTTACCCAGTTTATGATCACTGTGTTTTACTGTTTATTTTACCACGTATTACTGCTATTACATATACAACACACACACAAACAACCATGCCCATGGTGGGACTCGAACCCACAACCCTCAGCTTGGTGGAGCGCCGAAGCTATACACTCCAGCGACCATGGCTACAAGGATATGCTTGAAATGTTCAGAAGACTTTCAGATATTATGGAACAAAAAAACTGTTGTGTAATTATTAAAGATCTGATGTGTGAATTTCTGTGACTTTCTCTATCCTCAATTGCTTATTAGTGGTATAAAAATCTATTCTTATGAAAGTTTATTCTCCTATCTACTTGTTCTTAATTGAGATAAACATCTCCAGAAATAGCTGCATTACACATTTCATTACAGCTACAAAGGGAATAGTGATAATCATATGTTTTAGAATTGGACACTATACGTTGGCCTTAAAATTCCATACTTTTTCCATGACATCACGAGAAACACCTGAATGTCAACAGGACTTTAAAAGAATGGCTAAGTAGTGAACAAATCGAACCATTAATAACAGATATCTCAGAAATGGGTGATGCCACAAAAAAGTTATTCAAAACCAATTGTGTCTTTTAAAGAGATTTACATTTTTTGTGTAGTACATTTTCATCTTTTTTAAAAATAAAGAGAGTTGAGGGTTGTTACACTACATCACTATAATATTCTTACTTGAACGTGTTTCGGGAGACGGCTTGTTCCCATCGTCAGCATGTCCTCAACTGATTTTGCTGTCATTGTCTGGGGGATGTGTGTGGTTAGTGGTGTTCTCTGATGCTGGGCTGATGAACCTCCAAAGACTGCTGGGTGGCGGCAGTTCGAAATTCATTAGGTGATTCCTGTGTTTGACAATATGTATTTTTTCCCAGATGTCCAATTCATTGCTGCTGTTGATCAGTTTTAAGAGTTTTATATTTGGAGTGAAATCATGGTTTGAAGACCAGAAATGATGTGCTACTGCTGATTTATCTGGCTGCTTTTGGTAAATGCATCTCATATTCTCTTTAAGTCTTATTTCAAGATTTCTTTTGGTTCTTCCTATGTATACCAGGTTACATTCATTACAATCAATTTGATATATACCAGCTGATTTATCATTGGGGATAGGATCTTTTGTTCTGTTGCATAGTAGTTTCTGTATATTGTGGTTATTCTGTGGAGACAGGGTGATGTTGTATTTTTTGAAAATCCTTTGAAATTTATGATGTGTCCAAGGGTGATAAGTGAATTTTCTATATGCTTGTGGTTTTTGTTGTCTGAGTAACGTAGTCATTTTTTGGATGTATTTTTGTCTTTCAAACCTTTTTATCCTCTTATCTATTGTTTTCTTCTGGTATCCATTCATAGTGGCTATGTTGATAAAAAAGTTTGAAAGACAGAAATGCATCCAACAAATGACTATGTTACTCAGACAACAAAAACCACAAGCATATAGAAAATTCACTTATCACCCTTGGACACATCATAAATTTCAAAGGATTTTCAAAAAATACAATATCACACTGTCTCTACAGAATAACCACAATATACAGAAACTACTATGCAACAGAACAAAAGATCCTATCCCCAACAATAAATCAGCTGGTATATATCAAATTGATTGTATTGAATGTAACCTGGTATACATAGGAAGAACCAAAAGAAATCTTGAAATAAGACTTAAAGAGCATATGAGATGCATTTACCAAAAGCAGCCAGATAAATCAGCAGTAGCAAATCATTTCTGGTCTTCAAACCATGATATCACTCCAAACATAAAACTCTTAAAACCGATCAACAGCAGCAATGAATTGGACATCTGGGAAAAATACATATTGTCAAACACAGGAATCACCTAATGAATTTCGAACTGCCACCACCCAGCAGCCTTTGGAGGTTCATCAGCCCAGCACCAGAGAACACCACTAACCACACACATCCCCCAGACAATGACGGCAAAATCAGTTGAGGACATGCTGACGATGGGAACAAACCGTCTCCCGAAACGTGTTCAAGTAAGAATATTATAGTGATGTAGTGTAACAACCCTCAACTCTCTTTATTTTAAATTATGACACATCACTGTTACTAGCTTCTAAATCTTCAAAATTAGTCAACATTTTCATCTGTCAATTAGCATTTGCCAGTAATACAAGATCATACAAAATTACTTCCGAATGAAGAGAACTTCACAAACTATTCCCAGATAATTTAAGATATACAATTTATTTGTCATGTAAATATCTTTAATATTTGGTATTTTAATCAAATCGTTAGAACCATTTTTTAGAAAATCAAAAATTTTGAAAAGTGTTCCATATAAAGGGAACTGAACCTAAATACCAAGTTTGGCATGTATCTGACTTTTCATTTCTGAGTTATACTGTTTACAGACACACAAACAGACAGACAGATGTGTACGCACACACAATCGCACGCACCCCGACCTTTTTCTAAAAATGCTTTTCTTTGATTCAGGAGGCCTCTAAACATGTATTTCTAATGAAATCTCGGAATCAAACTTTTGAATACCTTCTCTACGTACTATGTACATGGTAGAGAAAGTAAAGCATATTATGTGTTTCTCATGTATAATTAAATATTTTCCACAATTTATATTTGTAAACTTAAAAACGTTAATATCTCAAGAATGATTCTACATAACAACTCATTAAAGTTTTGTATGTTCCGTTTGCTTTATAGTCTACGTATGCAGTGAAATTCTCAAGTTAATAAAAGCAATTATGGATTTTAAGTTTTACACAAACACATTGCTTTAATAAGTAGAAATGAATGCAGTCCTGAATTGTTGCAACTGTCACTAACTTTGTTTTCTTCCTACTCTTCATTACTTCAAATGGCAACTAGGTCTTACTTTATACCATGTAATTTTTGGCAGCGGTGATCCAGTGATGGGACACTTCAGCACCAGTCTTCTGTGTAACAAAACTGGATGTTCGGAAAACTCTGGCAACTCAAATGGAATATCTGGAGGCTCTGAAAATGAACAACACACCAAATTGTTCATGAAATTTTATATTTGTGATTGATAAGTGCCCATATAAAGCCTACTATACTAATATTACTCTATTTTTCTCTAGAATCTATTAAATTAACTTATATTTGGTAGCATGCATGTTTATCACCATGCACAGTGGCCATAAAGGTAAAACAGGGAAAGTTAGGTGTTCAGTATAATTCCACTTTTGTAAGTTGGGGTCTGACTGCAGTCAGAAAAATAGTGAGCATTGCAGACCTGTTGCTATGGTAACAGCTGCCTTGTAGCCAGAGTTACTGGTGCTACATTACCACGTGGTCATTCATTGCTTGTATTCAATCCTCACACTATGCTCTTGGCTTCAGCTTGAAGTTACTGTGTCTTGTTTTTGCTGTTTTGAGTTATTTCCTACCTGTGTGATTTATTGCATTGTTTGTTACTTGTTATTACTTCCTTGTTATTCACTGTATCATTTGTGTGACTGTTAAAATGATTTTCTGAGGAGGTCCATCGAGGCTTCACCCTACACGTAAATCTCACTGATTCTGATTGAGGCTATCTTCTTTAGTTAGTTAGTATTTCTTAATCATCCATGTTAAATGTTCATTGCTCAGGTTGTGCCATTTCATGCCTTCCACCTGTAAGACTATGTTCCTGTCCTCAAATCAACCACCAAAAGTAATAACTGCAGGAAGATTATCTTTTACAATGAACAAGAGAGGTCACTAGTTCCAGTGACAAGGTTTGGCGCTGGAGGCAGCACAAGCAGTGGATGATGTCACCTTTCCTTCTGTCAAGTGGGTCACGGGCTGAAGCAGGAAGAGAGAGGACAGAGACTTTTCATTGGGCACATAAGAAGCAACAACCTTCCTGGGTTAATGCGCACCAAGGGACAATGTAACCTTCAAGCTTCCAGCATTTTTCGGACTTGGTAAAATTTTCTTCATCATCAGTTTTGGTAGTAAGTAATATAAAATTTCATACTTAGACTGGACGTCTTGTTTAGTGTATATTTTCAATACATTTTTAAATGTAAAGGAAGTTAGGTTTTATATTATTATATTTTATGTAAAATTATTTTCTAAAGAATTAACTACTTGAAGCCACTGGTGTCATTTATGCAGGGAAGAAAGAGCATTTGAATTTCATAACTTTTTTATAAATTTTCAAGATTTGTTATGAAATATTGCTTTTATGTCAAAGTGCAGTCAAATGACCTCAGCCAGTGAATTAAATATACTTCAAGTATGTGCAATTACTGCAATTGTTAAATCTGGAACATGCACTAATGATGTTAATAAATTGCAAGTTGAACCACAGCAAATTGCTTATATATTAATTCCCTTTCCATTCACCATTAGGGAAATTCGGCAAATAAGATCTCATTCCTATGGGCAGTAAACAAGTATCAAGTGGCATGTAATTATAGCTAATGGTACAAGCTATGCCTTGTAATGGTAAACTACTTGTAACCTTCAAGCATGCATCATTCAGTGTACAAACCGCACATGTGCAGTTGTGAGTCTGAGTGCCATTTTCCTGTATATGGTAGGGTTGCCAACATACTATGAAATATACTAAGTGATGGGGATTAAAGAATATTCTTGTGTCTGAAGTAATTTATTTAGTTTTGGAGGGGCAGCAATAGGATATGCAGATGATATGACAATTATAGTTAAAGATAAAACTGAATCGGAAGTGAAAAAAATCTGATATTGTTACACTCACACGACTTTCTCTACTTTTGTACAAACTATTTTTACAAATGCTTATTCTCCATTTACTTCATGTTAATCGAGATAAACCTTTGCAGACTCTTATTGCTAATTTTCTTGTAGATGTAAGGGGAATATATATTTACAAGGGCAATATAGAAATACAGTAGCCTTTAAGCACATACATATCTCTTAATAGCTGGTTGCTAGGTGCAGCACTATTCCTTTTGCCACAAATTAATACTCTTTGCATATCCAAGACAAAAAATGAATAACGAATTCCCATTTGAGAAAATAAGTATTGAAAAATTTAAGGGAATAACAAGCAATATCTCGAAAATGGTTCACTCAACAACAAAAATGTATATGACATAAATTGTGTATTTTAACGCGATCTACATCTTTTGTGTAGTAAAATTTTGTCTATCTCTTATGGTTTACCAGTTTACCAAAAGTCGTTCACAACAAAGAATACTTTTGGAGACATTCCCAGAAAATTCAAGATATACATTTTATTTGTCATTAAAATATCTTAAACATATGATATTTTAATCAAAATCGTTAGAGCCATTTTTGAGAAAATTAAAATGTTCGAAAAATGTTCCATGTAAAGGGTACTGGTGGGGGCATTTTCTTGAAAACCTTTGTGTCGCATCTCTGGAAGATATTGAACCTAAATACCAAGTTTGGTGTTTATCCGACTATTAGTTTCTGAGTTATGCTGTTCACAGACAGACAGACACACACACGGACATGTTTCCAAAAATGCTTTCTTTGGATTCAGGTGATCTCAAAACATGTATTTCCGGTGAAATCTTGGTATCAAATTTTTGGGTGGAATACAATACTTCCCCTACTTACTATACATAGTAGAGAAAGTAAAAAAGCAAATGTTATACTAATGATCATAAAACAATGCTACTCCAGTTGAAACATGATATTGAATATTAAAAAAACCTGTCGTGGATTGATTTTGAACTTAGAAGCTGTTTAACTAGTGGCATTAAATTACAAATAGATGAAGAAATTATCCCTGAAATGGAATGTGCAAATTTTCTGGGAGTAATAATAGATAAATGCCTCAATTGGAAGCCACACATAAGGCATATAAAAAAATTGAATAAAGGTATCTATATTATGAAGCAGGTTAGGAAAGCAATGGATAATAAAACAGTAAAACAGGTTTACTATGCCTTTATATTTTCACACACTAAATATGGGGTAACACTAACCTATTGTATTGAGGAGAACTACTAGTGACAGTAAACAAGAGACTTAAAAGTAAACTAGAAATTTCACAAAATAATTCACTAAGAATAATAACAGGAGCAGTAAAACAACACCAATTACAGTATTACAAAACTTCACAAAAAACATGGCTATAGAATTGAACATGAGTTGAAAGCAATTACTCTAGCACAAAAACTGCAAGTCAATAGAAACAGATACAAATGGTACCACACAGCAGATACTATAAGTAATTTAAAAACTCAAATAAGCTTCAGAACATATATTAGTAACTATAGAATATATTGATATACAATATCAGAATGACCTGATATATACAATACACAAGCAAAACAATATACCGGATGAAATGAGAGCCATAGCAATAGCTACGGAAAATGACAGATACCCAGAAAAAGAATGGCTCTGAATATATACAGATGGATTCCTCATCAATAAAAAAACAACACCGGTGAAGGAGTATACTGTAAACATTTTGCACAGTATCTAACATTAGATGAAATGTCAAACCACTATGATAGAGAATTAACAGCTATAAAAGCAGCATTACAGAACATTTTATATAGACCATACATAAAACAAAAACTAGTCATCTTATCAGACTCAAGATCAGCCATAGATGGAATAGTAAATTACAATAATAAAACAACAAGAAATATTAAAGAAATAAGAAACCTAATTAAAGCAGTTGAAACTAGAAATCATGTCACTCTACAATGGATCCCAGCTCATGTTGGACTTTTGGGCAATGAACATGCGGATCAATTAGCAAAGAAAGCTGCAATACAACAAATAGAACCTGTAGGAAAAATAGAAATAAATAAACAATTAAATAACATTAAACAACATTTCAAAAGACAGCAGAGATTTGATGAAGAAGATAAATTAAAGGATAAAGATTATAAGACTATTAAAGATAGAGTTGATATACAAAAAATGCCAAGGAAGACTGTAGTAGCCTTATTTAGGATGGCAACTGGCCACGATTGCCTCGCAGAACATCTCTATAAGATACAATGCCTACCTACACCCAAGTGCACTCTCTGTGAAGAAGATGTCAACCTGAACAAACAACATCTCGCCAAATGCAAAGGCCTTAAAAGTGATAACTTACAGACTTTGTATTGGGAAGCCAGAGGTAAAATGATGCAGTGCCACTGGTGAACAACAACAACAACACTATGGGGAAATATTACAGCAATAGAAATGAAAAACAAAATCTTTAAACGTCAAAAAGAGGCAGTTAGAATAACAGGGAATATGGATAGAAGACATACTTGTAAGGATATTTTTAAAAGTTTAAGCATCTTAACTGTCCCATGTATATATAAAGTTTGGCCACTAACCTGTCAGAACCCAACTTACAAAAAAGTTAATATGTGCTTATTTTGCTGAATGTCAACTTACTGAACTGGTTAAGAACAATCTTCTTTTTTTGTGGCCTCAGCAAAAGACAAATACTCTACCCCCTTTCAACCCTTCACTATTTCATCAGATGGTTTTAAAATGTCAAAATATCCGGATCATCTGGAGAGCTGTAACTATGAGGATGTTAAAAATGTATTGCTGTAAACTGCTACAATTTGTATATAAACTATAAATAGAAATATGGGGATTAGATAGAGGATGGGAATGTATAGATGTGGTGCACAGGATGTTTTGTAGAGAAATACTAGGGCTACCGAAGTCAATTGTAAGACAGGTAGCACAATTAAAGATGGGCAGGGTGCCAACTAAGGGGAAGATAATGGAAAGAGCTTTGAAATTTTGGTTCAGAACTTTAAATCTAGGAAAAAGTAATGTGTTAAGACAATGTATTGAATACCAAGAGAATAGCTTAATGAATGATGGATGGGTAAGTAAATTACGGAATATTTTGGAGAAAAATGGGTTAGGAGATATATGGAGAAGGAGAGAAAATAACGTAAAACATTTTTGGAAAAAGGCAAGGAAAAGACTGGAAGATATAGAAATACAAATCATGTTCAGTGCAATTGCCGAAAAGAGCTCATTAGTTTATTATAGGCCAATGAAAAATACATGGGTAGGGAAAAATATATAGACATAGTAAATAAAGAAGAGAGAGAATCTATTGCATGGTTAAGAACCGGAGCATGGAGGCTAAAAGGGCTAAGACAGGGTATTCCTCAGAACCAATGTCCGATATGTGGTGGTAATGAAGACTTTGAACACATAGTATTTAAGTGCCAAGGAACAGAAAATTGGAGAAAAGAATTTTTTAATAAGAAGTGGTTGAAGGGGGATAGAAATACACTTATGATTGAAATGATATGCAAGGACGCTAGAAGCATTGGACAGTTTTTGTGTAAAGTAAAAAATAAATGGCTTTGGACAGTGGAAAGAGAAAAGTAAGAGGTAGTGCATCTTACTTTGAATGGAAAACTATAGCGAATGTGTTAATTTAGTGACAAGAGATTGTAAAATGTAAATAAACTGTAGTGATTGTCTACTGAATAAGTGACCAGGGTCAAAATGCAGTAGACAATCTAATTTGTAAAACTCTTAGCACAATAAATACAATACAATACAATACAATATAAACTATAAAGTAAAAATGGACAATCTGTAGCACAGTGAGGAGAGCATAATGCTGGTTCACAGTAACCTGAGAAAACAGAAATGGGAACGGAAACCAAAGTGGAAAGCAAAACAAAATGCAACACTTGGGTTCACATGAGAATAGGGCTGCATATTGAATGACTAAATGGATAGGAAAGTGGAACGTTGATGTTACGCATTGGGATTTTATTTGTTTGTAACTAACCAATGATATTTTTTCATTTCATTTCATTCCAAATCAGCAAAACAATTCAGGTCAACTGATGTCAAAATTCAATAGAGTAAACATTTTATAAATGCCAATCCATTACTATTTCTAATTCCTCTGGCAAAAGCATCTTATCAGGCACCATTTCTTCATTAATAGTATACATAACAGCTTTTTATTGTTGTTTCTTAATTTCTATAATTTTTTGCTGATCTTTGTAAATTTTGAGGGAATAGCCAGTTTTGAGATGTATATAAACAAAGTATAACTGATTCTTTGCTAGAAGAAGCAATGCTCAGGGAATCTGAGAGAGCCAAGATGCAGATTTGCCAGAATTGCTTCCTGCTTGATTTTCTCAGCTTGCAACTACTGAGAGCTCTGGTGGCTGTTTTAGGTCATGGTTGCCTTGAATAATTACTACAGTGAAGAGTCCAATATCCATAATATCTAATGTGCTGTACCTAGGAATGGTAATGAAAAAGTTAAGCTTCTTTCCCATTTCTGGAACCCAGTAAAGCTTTCTGTTAATTGTGAATACCCACATTATAACAAATGTATTTAAACATTGTCATTCTCATTCTGGTTATTATGAACCAGCTATTGCTCAGGGCATCATTGATTTCTTGCTGTACAGTAACAAGCAACAAACCTTGAACTTCAACATTAAACACAAGTTCTCTGTCTCCAGCCATGTTGCTTGCAAGGCAGGAATACCTTCCACCCACCTTCAAGGATACTTTTGGTATTATCTGCAATAAACATGTATCATGTAAGAACATAAACAAGTAAGAACATTTTAGTGATGTAGTGTAACAACCTTCAACTCTCTTTATTTTAAAACATGTATCATATTAACTTCAGAATGAGTTTGCTGTTGTTTATAATACACTACTTCTATGTTTTTTTATGAAAGGAGTCCAGAATTTTCAATTTTTTTTTGTTGTATAAACTATAACCAACTACAACAAAGAAAGTTACATTGCTATTCACTTACGAGGGTTCTATTATGATCTAGGAATTTTGCCTGTGGCCATCTTTCAGGTGTAATGGGAGATGCTCCTTTGAACCATAGAACATTTGGAGGTGGACGTCCTGTTACATTACACCTCAGTGTTAAGTCCTCATTGGCTACAACTTGAAAACTACTGGGTTCTTGACTATCTGCCATTGCAGGAGGCTCTGAAAATTAATGCATTTCATAATTAGCAAACTTCACCGTATTTATAGATAGTGATTAGCAATAAACACTGGTATAAAATCACTTAATTTACTTGCTGAATGGGACATGATATCAGTAACAGTAAATAGATACTTTTACTAGGCAGATAACAACAGAGTATAATAAGCATGCATAATCTACAAACAGACCCTTCTGATGATCACGCATAAGTACTTTCTACAGGTTCAGCTTAACAATACCCATACTGAATCCAGTCTTAGAACCAGACTTGATATAAACAAAACATTTTGCATCCTTCTGCATTAGCTTCGTGTTTGTATCAGCTGCAAGGAACAAACACAAACAAACAAATGCCACATGCACTTATGTGTCATGTTTATAATACCATGGAATGGTGTACTACTTGAATAATAATAATAATAATAATAATAATAATAATAATAATAATAATAATAATAATAAACACTGAAATGAAAATCAAGTTTAAATTAAACACAGTATAATTCAAATAAAGCTCACATTAATCTGTAGCTGCAACATTAGCACAAAGGGTGGTAAAATAATATCCTGTATGTTAAGAATGATTATTAATTATATTCATTTAATTTCTCTTCAAAATGTAAATCCAATTTCTACCAACTTGTTTACAGAATTTGACTATGTCTAATGCTAGCAGTTTGTTATTAAAGAAATCCTTGTGCATTTTCCTACAAATAGAACTTCTGGTGAAGTATCTGCTTTTTCTAATTCTAGTTTACATCTGTTTCTTTTCTTATAGTATCTGCTGTGTGGTATCACTTGTATCTGTTTCTATTGACTCACAGTTTTTGTGCTAGAGTAATTGCTTTCAAATCATGTTCCAATTCTATAGCCATGTTTTTTGTGAAGCTTTGTAGTACTGTAATTGGTGTTGTTTTTACAGCTCTGTTATTATTCTTAGTGAAATATTTTGTGAAATTTCTAGTTTACTTTTAAGTCTCTTGTTTACTGTTGCTAGTAGTTCTCCTCCATATAATAGATTAGGTTATATGTAAGATGGCGGCGGTTAGTACGGTGACGCGATTCAGCAAACAACAAATATCGTTAAAAAGTGGTAAATGCGGAACTTCAAGGGAATCAAATGGAGAAGGCATAACAAATATGACTCATAAAAGTGGAGGAAATAAAGTCAGCAAAGGGGAGGAAGCTGATCATGGAAATTCTACGGCAGAAACATCGCTTGCGAAGCAAGACGCGGGAAAAACAGGGACGCCATGCAACATACACAGACTATCATCAAAAAGCTGCAAGGAAGGAACTGCAAGAATTTCAAATACTTCAATTACAGAAAGCTCATCAAATATAAGTAAGGAAATCGACGGAAAAGACCAAATAATCAGGAGAGATGCAAACCATGAAAACTCAGACTCGGAAACAACATATGCGACTCGGGACGCGGAAACAATTGCATCCCTGCACATGGTGATAAATCTATTAACCAGAGACTTACAGAGTGCCCAAAGAAAAATAAGTGCACTAAATCAAGAAAATGAAGAACTTAAGAAGATAAATGAAAATTATGAGAAAGTATCATTTGCAACTGTGACCAAAAATAGTAGAGCCGGAATAGGAGTGAAACCTAACCTCAATGGAAATTACGGAAATGGAAACATGTATAAGGCGCTTGAAATAGAAGAAGGTGAAGATAATATAGTGGAAAAGAAAAAGAAAAGTGCGCAACCAAGTAATTCAGAAGGGAATAAGAACGAGAAACGAGTACTAGTGATCGGTGACTCACTGTTAAAATTTGCTGGGGAAGCCTGCAGGGTAAAAGGGTATGAAGTGAAATGTTTTCCAGGAATAAAAATAGGGGAACTCAACACAAAGTGAGTGAAATGAACCTGAAGGAAGAAATTCCTGAGGTAGTTCTAATACATGCGGGAACTAATAACATCAGAAGGGGAGTGAGGGCGGAAGAATTAATGGGGGAAGCAATGGATCTGGTCAATTGCATCAGACACCAAACTCCAGAAAGCAAAATAGTAATAAGTGGTCTATTAAGAAGGCGTGACACTGGGATAGGAAGAATTAATAGAATAAATCAAGAACTGGACTGGTTATGTGAAACAAAGATGTGTTTAATGGTGGATGGTAATTCTTGGCTAAATGATAATGATTTTGCTAGGGATGGAGTACACCTAAATCGAAGGGGATCCTCTATATTTGGAAATTTATTGTGTAATGTTGTGTCTTCCTTAATAAAGGAAAACTGATAGGCAAAGTGGTGGATGACAGGATGGTAAACAATACGCGAATAAACCCAGGAACGGCTCAGTGCCAAACAGAAGATACAGGTAACATGAACAGAACAATAGAAATAGGGGTGTTTAGTGCATGTAACAACTCAAACCTACGCTTAATGCATCAGAATGTTCAATACATTTCAAATAGACTAGTGGAAATCGAAGTAATGTTAAGAGAATGTAAACCTGATATTTTGGTGCTGACAGAACATGGTCTAAACGAAATGCAGATTAAATATCTCAATATGCAAAGCTACAAACTAGCATCTAGTTTCTGTAGACAGAGTCACAAAGGTGGAGGAGTCGCAATATATATAAAGAATGGGATAAATTTTGCTTTGCAAAACTGGGTAGGGGGTCATGAAATGGAAATGGTTTTTGAAGTTGCAATTACAAAAATACAAACAAAAGCAGAAAATTACCTAATTATTGGTCTATACAGATCCCCAGGTTCTAAGGTAGAGAATTTTTTGAATAGACTCGAAAATCTTTTAAATCTAGTGCATGAAAAGAACAAATATATCATACTTATGGGTGACCTAAATATAAATTCATTAGCAAATACAGGGGATTATAAAAGCCTGTCCGACCTACTTTATAGCTTCAATTTACAAGACACTGTTAACAAACCAACAAGAATCACACTAAGTACATCATCTGCCATTGATCATGTGATAACTAATTTAGAATGTGGTAGGTACGCTGTGACTGTGCTGGAGATTTTTATATCTGATCACTGCGCTCAGGTAATGGATATAGTAAATGTTAGCAAACTCTCTGAGCAATTAAACTATAAAACAATTAGACAAACAACAGTAAAAAATCTGAACCGGATGCTTGAAAGCCTAAACAAGAAAAATGGGAAGTAGTTTATGAAACGCAAGATAGTAACCAAAAATGGGAACGTTTCTTCAAAATTCTAACAAAACATCTAAATAACCATTGCCCCATAAAGAAAGTCAAGGATAAAGAGAAGGGAGACCAGTATATACAAATACCAATAGAAATTAAAAAATTGCGGGAAAAAATGAAAGACTATTACACTTTTTATAAGTCTACAAAACTAGAGCTATTCAAATGCAAATATAAAAACCTGAAAAACCAATACTCAATAGCACTAACTAACCTAAAGAAGCAACAATATGGTAATAAAATAACAAGCTCAAACAATAAAGTTAGAACCGTATGGGGAATAGTAAAACAAAGTAATATTAACAAAAATAAGCACGAGAATATAAAATTAGTTGAAAAAGGACAAACAATAGATAATCCACAAGATGTATGCCAATATTTCAATACATATTTCCTAAACATAACAAGGGGGGAACAAAGTGTGATAGAAAGCACTCAAAGAGAACTTCCAGTATGCATAAATTCAATATATTTGGAAGAAACTTCAGCCGAAGAAGTGGAAAAGATAATAAATAAATTAAAAAATAAGTCCTCTTCAGGATGGGATGAAATATCACCGATAATCTTAAAACATTGTAAGACGGCGCTTATTACTATTCTGGTACATCTAATAAACTCTTCGCTATACAGTGAAAACTTTCCAGATTCCTTAAAACTCAGTATAGTTCGGCCAATCTTTAAAAAAGGGGATAAAGCACAAATAGGGAGCTATAGGCCAATCAGTCTTACTTCTGTCTTTGCAAAAGTTTTTGAAAATATACTGCACTGCAGACTGATACGATTCTTAAATAAACATAATCTGCTTAACTCATCACAACATGGATTCAGGAGCAAATTATCAACAACCACTGCTATTGCAGAACTTTATCAGGAAATTCTCGAAGCACTTGATAAAGATAACAAAGCTGCAGGAATTTTCTTGGATCTATCCAGGGCATTTGATAGTGTAGCACATGATAAACTACTGGACAAGATACAGAAAGTGGGCATCAGGGGAAAATTCTTAGAAATCATAAAATCATACTTGTTAAACCGTATGCAATGCAAAGAAATTTATTACCAACAGCATCACATGACAAAATGTGCAAGATCAAATTATGAAACAATGAAGGTGGGTGTACCTCAAGGATCTGTACTTGGACCAATCCTATTCATATTGTATGTAAATGACATTCCTAAATCTTCAGAATATAAAATAATATCATATGCAGACGACACTTCAGTTATATTGACAAGTAAAAATATACATAGTTTAGAGAAGTTAGTAACCACAAAAACACAGGATATATGTGAGTACCTAAAATATAACAACTTAAAGGTAAATTTACAAAAAACAAATATGATCATGTTCCAGCACCGAAATAAGGGATCCACTCAAAGATTACATGCAACACTAAACGATGAGTATATAGAGCAAATACAGAGAATAAAATTTTTAGGGGTAATGAATGATAGATGAGAATATGACATTCAGAAATCACATTGACCTTGTGTGTAATAAAATTAGTACTGGTTTATATCTGTTAAGAAAGATGAAAAAATATTTAGACATTGATTATTTAAAGCTAGTATACTATGGTCTAATTCACCCCCATCTTCAATATGGAATTGAAGTCTGGGGCAGCACAGGTATTGTAAATATTGCGACGGAAATGTTATAATGTTTTGCCATTATTATAGCACCACGTTTGGATGCCAATTTGCAACGGTATTACAAATAATGTTGATGCTTGTGATGTTTATGCATGTGTGTTTACTTCACGCGTTGCCATCTTGTGACGTCACTCCTTTGTCTGGTTCGTAGCTCCCTCTGGCATAGCAATTTGTATCAGTTTTGAAATAATTCACTTTAAATGTTCTCCGGCTAGCTATTTAGGTCGACATTTAACTCTTGCAGGGTGTGAATCGGAAAGGAATCCTTTATCCAGAAATGATACTGATGAAGAAATTGGTTTTATAACTTTTATTGTCGAACACGTTCACAAACACTTTTACATATGGATCTGGATACTCGCCAAACTGAAACTGTTTGTAATAACTTCTTATTTATCACTTTTAACTCGCATACTTCAACTTTATGTAATTTTTTTAAATGTATGATACTTTATAATAATTCTCGTAATTCTGCTACGCGTAACTTGACGAAATGAAGGACTGGCTGACGATGTGTAGTGTACATGAAAATTTGATGAACTGAACGGCAAGCTACCTCGGGCCTGGCTTATTTATACGCTTGCCTCAAGATACGCCTAAAGATTATAAATGAACTGCTATTGGCTAATAAAACGCGCCAACATTAGCGTCTATTTTAATATCCAATGAAAACCACTAATACATATTGCTTTAGGAAATGTTCTAGAAATTTCTACCGAAAGCGCGCGAAACATTACGTAACTTCCTGGTTCCCGGTAATGATAAACAACTCACCCCATTGCTGCATTATTGCGTTATTGTTGACAGTTTCAGTAAAGCCGTATATTATTATTTACCAATAATAATCACAATTAATAAACATCTGAAATCAATGTCACATAAAAATACATATTCATATTACTATCATTAATTACATCTGAGTAATTTGTGATACAAATTACCGTATCATATGCCCCACTAGAAACATAATTATAAATATTTATAACTTGTTTAGAAATTTTGAAATTGTGTTTTTAGTCTCCTAAATCTTGGAACACACGTTATCACTTTCACTTAACACTTCACACGCATTTAACACACGACATATGTTTTATCTTGCCACTACTTACTGGCTCTGGTTTAATTAATTTAGATATTAATCTGACATCACAAAATTTTTTTTTTTTTTTTTTTATAGCAAATACTTTACCCTAAATTATTTAATCACTGTTTCAAAATTGTTTACTCTCTTACATTGTTGACAAAAATTTATACATTTAAGATTTTTGTAATTATTACACATATTTACCAAAATATTCACCCTCTACACAAATATTTACATCTCTTAAATCTAGACAATGTTTCACCTTTTCTGTTTGCTACATAAGTATTTATTTATTTATTTATTTTTGTTCTGAATTTATTATTATTTTAACAATACTCTTGGAATTGTATTTACGTACTTTTAATTTAATATCACATTAAGTTTCAATCTTTGCATTCTTAATTTTCAAATGTTGTTACAGTTACTAAAATTTATTTTTTTTTTTTTAAACGTTTCTCTCCTTTTTTTTTTTTTTATAATTTATTTCTCTTTTCAAATGACATATAAATAATTAACCCTCTTACGTTCCAATACATTTCTCTGCAAGTCATCTTTAACTATCCAGCATTTACTTTACATCTCATTGCTATTTACCCTCCTGGATCAAATTGTGTGTGGCTAAACATTACTCGTAGCCGTATCCTAACCTTCAAATTTTTGTTCATGAATAACCTCTCATATTCATATGACATTTCGTTCCATGATAACATTTGAAAACAATCTACAGTTTCTTGAACAACACATCTTTTATCAACTGTCATTTTCAATTCTTCTACTATCTCTTTAATTTGAGAGTACTCTGACAAATCTGTACTAAACTGTACTGGACTGGAGTTTTCATTTTTAACATCTTGGTACAATTTATTTCCTTGCAATTCTGATTCTTTCTGTATTTCTGATATTTCCCCACTGAAATTAACTTGCGCCTGATTTACATCTACATTCCTAACCTCTTTTATCTCTCTTAGCTCACTTGTAATACTACTCATTTGACTTCCTAACTCTGTACATTCTACATTAACCTCACTTTTAGTATTAACCTCACTTTCTTTGTTATCTCTTTCCCTGCTCATGTCTAGCATTTTCTTTGCAATTTCTCCTATCTCACTTACTATTACTTCCTCATTTTCATCTCTCATTTCTGGCATACTACTATCTAGCTTCATAACTTTCTTTTCAATTTCTTTACTGCTTTGATCTACTTTTTGCTCTAATATATCATTACTCCTACCAATATTTTCAATTGATTTCCTGTTTTGTTCAAAGCTCTTACCAATATCTTCCCTCAATTCTCTCTTATTCTGATCTAGTTTTTGTTCTAAACTCCTATCAATATCTTCTCTTAATTCCCTATTATTCTTTTGCATATCTTCCCTTAATTTCTCATTACTCTGAGTTAATTTTTCTAATTTCTCATTATTCTTTTGCATATCTTCCCTATTTTGATCTATTTTCTTTTCTAATTTCTCATCATTCTGAGTTAGTTTTTCTAATTTCTCATTCATATTTCTCAGCATTTCCATCATCATACTAGTATCAAGATTAACATTTCCTGCTATTCTATTCTGACTTTCTGCACTAACATTTTCATCCTCAAATCCTAAAAAGTCTGGGCTATTTCCTGTAATTTGTATTGGATTACAGCTAACTGTTACACTATCTCCCTCCATAATTATTTCTTCTGTATTACTAGCAGCCATTGTTTTTATTATCCTACCACTCCTAAGGAACATTTAAATTGGTTTACCTTTTTGATGCTGTATGTTGCTGTTACTTTAATGTCCAGCGTTCTGCCCCATTCTCCTAGATTTGTATGTCGCTTCTGCGTTGTGTTGTGATGAATCTACGTCGTCTCGTTGCCTTGTAATCTCGGAATTACGATGTCCAATCATCCATGTAGTCTGTCGTTCCTTTTATTGTTTCTGGAATCTGCGTCTTGTAGATCATTTCACTGCTCCATTCATTCTACTTTCCTGGTTATTCTTGTTCCTTTCCTGGTCATCTCGCCCCACGTCCTGGGTGCCAATTATGCGACGGAAATGTTATAATGTTTTGCCATTATTATAGCACCACGTTTGGATGCCAATTTGCAACGGTATTACAAATAATGTTGATGCTTGTGATGTTTATGCATGTGTGTTTACTTCACGCGTTGCCATCTTGTGACGTCACTCCTTTGTCTGGTTCGTAGCTCCCTCTGGCATAGCAATTTGTATCAGTTTTGAAATAATTCACTTTAAATGTTCTCCGGCTAGCTATTTAGGTCGACATTTAACTCTTGCAGGGTGTGAATCGGAAAGGAATCCTTTATCCAGAAATGATACTGATGAAGAAATTGGTTTTATAACTTTTATTGTCGAACACGTTCACAAACACTTTTACATATGGATCTGGATACTCGCCAAACTGAAACTGTTTGTAATAACTTCTTATTTATCACTTTTAACTCACATACTTCAACTTTATGTAATTTTTTTAAATGTATGATACTTTATAATAATTCTCGTAATTCTGCTACGCGTAACTTGACGAAATGAAGGACTGGCTGACGATGTGTAGTGTACACGAAAATTTGATGAACTGAACGGCAAGCTACCTCGGGCCTGGCTTATTTATACGCTTGCCTCAAGATACGCCTAAAGATTATAAATGAACTGCTATTGGCTAATAAAACGCGCCAACATTAGCGTCTATTTTAATATCCAATGAAAACCACTAATACATATTGCTTTAGGAAATGTTCTAGAAATTTCTACCGAAAGCGCGCGAAACATTACGTAACTTCCTGGTTCCCGGTAATGATAAACAACTCACCCCATTGCTGCATTATTGCGTTATTGTTGACAGTTTCAGTAAAGCCGTATATTATTATTTACCAATAATAATCACAATTAATAAACATCTGAAATCAATGTCACATAAAAATACATATTCATATTACTATCATTAATTACATCTGAGTAATTTGTGATACAAATTACCGTATCAATATGAACAGAGTACTGTTAATGCAGAAAAAGTGTTTAAGATGTATCTATGGTTGAAATAGTAGAGAATCATGTAGACAAATCTATGTGGAGGCTAGTGTTTTAACAGTCGTATCACTATATGTGTATAAAGTAAGTATGTGTATGTAGTAAGTAAGTCACATTCTGTAAAAATAAAAGATAGTCACATATATAAAACTAGAACACAAAATAATTACTACAGAGATAATGTAAATAAAAAGGCCACTGAAAAGGATCGAATTACGATGGGTAGGATACTCTATAACAAATTACCCAATGACATTAAAAGTTTAGAGGGCAAAGAATTTCAAAGGAGGTTAAAAACATTCATAATTCAGAAATGCTTGTACAGGTTGAATGAATTGTAAATATTGTATACACATGTAAATTTTGTAACTTTTTATTGTATGACGATGCTTGAAACTTGTAAAAGTCTATAAGCAAATAAAGATTATTATTATCATCATCATCATCATCATCATCATCATTATTATTATTATTATTATTATTATTATTATTATTATTATTATTATTATTATTATTATTATTATTTATATGTACTATTAAGGAGGTCCATGTTTCCACCCCATTTTATTCCTGCCAAATGTTTTAAAATGTTATTCTTTTTGTTGATTTTATTCATTACATTGTTTACATATTCTTTCATTGATAGTTTTTTATGTAATTCTATCCCTAGATAAGTTGTTGTAGTTGCTTCTTGTAGTTTTTTGTTGTTGATTTGCAGGCATATATTTTCTGTTTTATGCTGCATTGTGAACAGTTGATATTGAGTTTTTCCTGTATTTATTTCCATATTGTTGTTATTAGTCCACTGTTCTAGGGTTATGATTATATTCTCCATTGTTGTTTGTAGTTTTTTGTAGTGTTTCTCAGATGTTATGTTCTTTTCTGAAGTCCATATTACCACATCATCAGCAAACATTCCTACTTTGTTACCTATTTTCTTTATTACATCTACTAGGTCATTTATATATATATATATATATATATACACACACACTCTCATTTGTTTCCATTTAGATGTGGCTGTTTTGTATTGTACTGCAAACCATCTTTGGAATAGGAAGATTTGAAACCAGTTTAGCATGCAGCCTGATATGCCATATGTCTTCGTCTTGTATAGTAGCATTTCTCGCCATGCTGTGTTAAAAGCATCTTCAAAGTCGACAAACAGTGCTAGAGTAGTCTTATTATTATTGAAATTTTCTTTAATGTCCTGTGTGAGTCTTACAACCTGGTGCATTGCTGAGCTGTCCTTCCTAAATCCAGCTTGTTCAGGGACTAATAGATTTTGTGTTTCTAAATAGTATGTCAGTCTTGTAGCTACCTTTCTTTCTAAGAGTATTGCAATGTTTGAAGTTAAGGATAGTTAAGGAAGTTATTTTAACTTAGAGAATATACTTTGTGCTCATTTGTTTCAAAGCCCCCCATATGGTCTGTTACAACCTTCATGGAAACCTAATTCTACCAAGTGATGGCTAAATCCATTTATAAGTGGGAGGTGCCCAGCAGGTGTGTCCATTATCTATAGTAGAGTGAAAAAATTATACACTCACAATTAATTAAATACTTAAACCATTACAGCAAACTAAGTGACTCACAACATGGATTTAGACAAAATCACCCTACAATAACCGCATTAGCTAATCTCATAAATGATATATCTCAAAGATTGGATGAAAAACAATCTACCGCAGTGATCATATGTGACAATTCAAAGGCTTTCGACTATGTAAACCATGAAATACTGCTGAAAAAGCTAGAATTCTATGGTATAAATCAAATAACATTAAAATGGTTCCAATCTTATGTTAAAACTGTAAACAAAAAGTAATTTTAAAGAGTAGAAATGGTGAGGCACACTCAAACTGGAGCACGATAAGAAATGAAGTACCACAGGGAAGTGTTCTAGGTCCATTACTCTACATATTATACACTAACGATCTCCCTAATAATATCAGCGGGAAAACAGCAATGTATGCGGATGACACAACAATTAGGATTAAAGCACTAGGTAACTTAGAACTGATAAACAAAACCGCAGAAACAATGACAGCATTAAAAAAAATTGTTTAATAACAATGGTTTAAAACTGAATACATCAAAGACTTCTGTCATGTAGTTCAAAATGCAGTCAATAATAAACAATATGACACCTGCTTCCAGTATAAACTCCACTACCACTGCTAAACTATTAGGAATCTATGTTAACAATCAGTTAAAGTGACAGGAACACATACAGTACATAGCTAAAAGATTAAACAGTGCCTGCTTTAATATGCGCTGCATATCACAAATTACAAAGTTAGAGACTAGGAAAATATTGCATTTCAGCTACTTTCATTCAATCATGACATATGGTATAATACTCTGGGGCCATGCGACAGCCTGGGAATCAATATTCAAAACACAAAAGAAAATAATATGTATAATATCACATACGGGGCCAAAAGAAACATGTAGAGTACTATTTAAAAACCTTAAAATATTAACTTTCCCTTCACAATACATACAACTCTGTAAATATATACATGTAAATTTTGACAGTATATTTAGTACTCAAAAACAATATGACTATAAAACCAGAACCAAAGGTAACTTAAAACCACTAGAACATAGACTAACCCTATTCGAAAAAAGTCCTCTCTACACTGGAATAAAAATGTACAATAAATTATCCATCAAAATAAGAGAAATTAAAGATATAAAATCTTTCAGCAAAACCATAAAAACATGCTTGTAAACAAATCATACTATTCTATAAAGGAATATATGAAGGATAGCTTACAAAATTTGTCACGGTATTGTTGTGTTATCTTATTGCTGAACGCCTGTTATTGTTTTATTATTTTGCATTTTGGGTTCATTGTGCTCCGGCTAGCTATTATTACTACTCAGTCAAGCAAATCTCTTAAACAGAGTGTGTAAACGGAAAGGAGTTGTTACTAAAGATAACACTGATAAAAGAATTTGTTTTTACACTTTTATTGCCGTCACACTTCGTTAATTTCACAGATTTACTTTTGATACATGCCTAACTGAAACTGTTATATTTTCGGATGTAACTATAATCACTTATTTGCCGCACATTATTAATTCGCGTATTTCACATCTTTTAACTAACTTTACAACGCGAGAGATTTTGTAGAACTGCGCGACGTTTAACGCGTGAATGATTCTGATGAACTGGGCGACGTGTAACTTCTGAATGATTCTGTTGGACTGAGCGACGTATTACCCGCAAGTGCTTCTGTTGGACTGAGCGTTACCCGTCTCTTGGCTTCATAATTTATACTCCCTCACCTGATATGCCTAAAGATTATAACCGAGCTGCTATTGGTTAATAAAATGCACCAACATTAGCGTCTATTTTTTATCCAATCAAATTTATGAACACATATGCTCTAGGGAAGATATTCCCTCCATTTCTAAGAAAGGCACGCTACTCTGACGTCATTTGTTTGTTTCTTCTAATTAATAATCAACTCACCCCCTTGCTCATTGTTGCCCGCTCTTATTGTCAGTTTCAGTGAGGCTGTGTAAACTTATTTCCTAACAATCCTTATAATTAACAAACATCCCAAATCATTGTCATACAATAATGTTAAGTTACACTACAATCACTCTGGCATTTACATTGTTGTAATATAAAATACTGCCACAAATTGTAAATAAATTACTTGGTAAGGGAATATATGGAGGATAGTTTTTAAATACGTAAATAAATTGTAACTTGTATGATATCGTAGGTTTTATTGATAAAAGGGCTTTTGCCCTAAATTATTGTACTAGATAAATAGAATGATTTTGTTAAACACATGTATGACTACTGGTAAAATAGCTTGTTTGCATTCTCTTTGACGTGCCACCTGTTTACCGAGCCTTTGCTCACTCTGTAAATGTTTTGTGATAAATAAATTATTTGATATTGTAATGAAAAGAAGCTAGAAACAGTGATGTGTATTGAATTTATTTAAAGGTGAGTCGGAATTGTAACACTAACATCACTTAAGTTTACTCACTTAACATGTTTCGGGAAACGGTTGTTCCCATCCTCAGAAGTTAATTCGATCAACATGTTAAGTGAGTAAACTTAAGTGATGTTAGTGTTACAATTCCGACTCACCTTTAAATAAATAAATTATTTATTTATTATTTATTTATAATTAGGCTGGCAGTGGAATGAGAGGACCTACAGTTTTTACCATGGACTCTGAACCACATTGAGTCTTGGTGATATTTCACATGATCTAGTCATAGTTGAAGGCTTGGATTAGGGTCAAATTAAAATCGCCACCCCAGAGCTGGGAATCAAAACACAGATCTCTAGCATGGGAATTATAAATGAAACCGTTTAATTAATTGACCTTGAATATCCCCAGAATGTGCCTGCATGGCAAAATGAAGCCAAACTTTCATGTGAAGATAATTTATGGAGATGGCCATTATGAAGGATGTTTGCTTGTTTCTTCTATTCATAGTTTAAAGGTGGATATCTATATCCCTTCCACCTGTATACTCACCTAAAATGTCAAGTTGGAAGCTCTGGGAGATACTGCCAGCATTGTTTTGAGCAATACATGTGTAGTTCCCTGCATGTTCCTTTCTGATATTCTTAATGTGCAACATTTGTCCATTAGCTTCCATCTTATCATCAAGAGGTTCACTGTCTTTCATCCAGTGAATATTTGGCATTGGATCACCAACAACAGGACATTTGAGCATCACCGGCAAACCTTCAAGTGACTCAATTGTTTTTGAACCCTGGCGATATTCAGCTAGCTTTGGTGCCACTGAAAGTAAAGTTATAATACTTAGAATGTAAAAAGTGTTTAGTTTATAAGGAATGACTTTGAAGTTAAGAAACTATTTATAGATGACACAATCATTATAGCAAAAACTACAATACCCTGCAAAAACATCTAATGTATTATAATTATATGACTTTCTCTATCCACTATCTTTCATTTTCACAGCTCTTCTATAAATTATGGATAAAAATTTATTTTTGTGCCTACTTCCTGTTAAAAGTACACAATTTATTATAGCTAAACAGGTGTATATGGTAAGCTAAATAGTTCAAAGGTGTTGTAAACAAAACCACATGACAAGGGAGCGCCACATTGGCTGGTAGGCGAACTACAGCTTTTCCTGCTTGGCATGTCATCTATTCATAATATTTTGTGGTTATTCTTGTGCAGAGAAATTTAAAAAGCCCATTGTTGTAACAGTTCAATTTATAAAACAAAATGTGTTCATTGAGATTTACCTATAACTAACTGAACTGTTAAAGCAGAGCATTTATGAAGCTATGCACAGGTGCTATAGTGCTGGTTTCTAGATAAGCTGCAGTGTACTCCTTGTATGTGGTGCATATGTTGGGAAAATATTAATTTCGAGAGTGTCATGGATGAGAATCCTCTGCCACTATGGAGAAACATAAATGTAGAGAAGATAATTGTGTGAAATGTTTCTAACAAACTCTCTAAAAAGTGCCCACCTTTAATCTACAATGAATGTGGTTACTTGCTGTAAAGCAATATTGAACTTTGGTGTTATAGTGATGCATAATTGTTAATCGGCTTGTTTGCGTCACATGTTCTCTTTTGTTTTATCTAACCATATTCTTAACTTGACAACTCATAAAAGTTTAAAGCAAAAGTGGTATACTGATATTTGTCATTAAATGAATGATTTCTATAACCTAAAGTTAAAAACAGTTTAATCCAGTATCTTTAAACAATCACAGCTGGAATAGTAGAACTCTTCAGGTACCACTTTTATTTTTCTACTCTTAGTATATGTGCTAGAAGTTTAGGATGTAAGATAAAATATAGGAATAAGACATATAAAATGTTTAAAAGCTAATGATCTGCAAGCTGCTATATTTGCATCCATCTGGAGCAATTTCTTCTTGTGTATATTTAGTTCATCATCCCTTCATGTGATGCTGCCATGTTCTTGGCAGAGCAATAGGTTAAGATTTGTTTACTTCTGCTTTAAACTCAAAGAGGAACAGGTATAGAGTGACAATGAAATGTTCAAAAGCTAGGTGTCGTTATATGCCAGCTTTGGTATTGCATATACTCCTTGCATCATGAAATGATCTCACAAGAAACAAAGATTTACTGGAAAATAACAACACAGAATATCTCAGAAATGGTTAATGCCACAACAATTTTTACTTGGTGTAAATTGTACAATGAGTTCTGCATTTTTTCTGTGACAAATTTCTGTATTTCTTAGAATTTCCCAGCTATATAAAATTATTCTAAAATCAATGAGAAGAACTTCATACAGTGTTCAAGAAAATTCAGGCATCTGTGCATATTGAATCATAGAATACTGCATAGCATGTAGTAAATTCTTTTCCTATGGTTTTGGAAGGAAATACTACGATCAGCATGCATAAAAAGCTTATACCTATATGCTTTTCCTCTCAGCATATTATTGAGCTAGTAGATTATACCTCTACTCTTAGAATATACTATGATTGTCATGCATAAAACATAGGAAAAGAGTTTGCTTCATAAGCAATAGTAAGAAAAATCATAGCATGCCTTTCCTCAGGCTTTGCTGGTTTAGTAAATGTCCATAATACAGTAAAATGGCTGCATTTCTTCAGTTCAACCTAGAAAGGCGTTTAAAGAAAGAAAACAGCCTAGAGATTCTGATTTCAAGCAATTATATTGATCCAATAAACAGAATGTGGAGTGGTTAAGTGATTATTTTATTGGCATTGTCGTCTTTAATTCCTGCATTGCTGAAGGTTTCTTATTTCTCACTGCAGAGGTTTGTGATCTATTCAGTAGCACTGGATATTGCTTCAGCAAATTTATGAACTGTATATTTTCTCCTTGTTCTCCTCATTCCTAGTATTCCTCAGACATTTTAGATGTTTAACCAACACCGGTTATGTTGATATTAGATTTTCCAATTTTTGGAGTTTGCCACCTTCTCTAATCTGTCACGTTAATTTTAAATGAGAATGTCTGTGACAAGAAAGATCTAGTAGAAGAAGAAGTGCCTGAATAATAGGAAATTCGATTAATATTGAAAGTAAAACTATGGCATGGAAGCATTAGCATTATGTTACTGTTTATGCATATGAAATGAAGTATATTGTAACAAATGAGATCACCAGTTACTGCAAAAACACACTTTAATGTAATATAAAAATTACAATTTAATCACTTTGGCACATGCTCAAATACAACACAACTCATCTGTCAAATCAAATCACAACTGAACTGCTGAGATACAACTCACAATTAAACTGCACTGTCCGCTTCCTCTGTCGCTTCTAACAGAACTCAATGCTTGACTCAATTCAACGCTGACTTATCCTGCCGACAGTAGTCCCTTTATTAATTATTATTATTAATTGTTATTTATTGTTGCCTTGCATACAAAGAAAACTTTCGACTAGAACATGCTGAAATGAAGGTTGCAGAACCAGTAAGTGGCACATAAAGTGATTTCTATTCTTTCATGCTACCTATTGTTCTATTGTTTCCATGCTCACTATTGTTCTGATGGCCCATCGCAGGCCCAACTCAGATATTGAGCCGGGAGGCACTACCGGCTAGTCACAGGTAGCACCGCACATGTGGTGACACTGCTCCCTCCTCAGGGCTGGTTGTTCTGACAAGCACTGCCATAGTGGACTAGACGGTCTAGATCTTCACAGCATCTTCTCTTGGGGCAGCTCTGGATGCAGTAGACTACATCATTGATCCTCTTCACCACACTGTATGATCCTTGCCATGGTTGTTTAAGCTTGAGGCAACACCTTCGGGTAGGATGATACAATCTCACCAGATCATCCTGCTGGAAATCTTGGCTGCTGGCTTAAAGGTCTTAATGAGTCTTCATCTGGTTGTTTGCTTCCTGGACGTGTTGACGGGCCACCTTGTGCACATTGCAATGACGGTCCATGGGTTCCTTGTCTGCCGGCCTCCCAAACGCATCCTCACAGCTAGCTCGCGTCTCGCGGACACGATCGCATCCTCCGTCAAGGTCATCACCCTGCAGATCTCAGGATGTCCGTTGGGGCTCTGGAGCGTCACCTCATCCCGGGCAAGTCGCAGAACCCTCTTACCGACGTCTACCATGACGTCATGGCTCCTGAGGGCATTCAGTCCCAGTATCACATCCTCAGCCACCCCCGTGACAAACAAGCACAGTCTTGTGACACCCGCCCCAGCTCAACTTCAACAGGGCCTCCTTCTCCACAGGCAAGGTGTCGCCCGATACCATCACTATCTGGTAGAGCTGATCCGGTTTCCTTGACAGCAAGCTCTCCGCCACGTCATATCTGATTACAGTCACGGCTGCACCTATGTCCATTAGTATCAGCGCAGTTTATCTAGGATCCAGCCGTCCATGACAAGGCTGTCATCCTTTCTTCTGTGCAGGGCACACGTCACTCGAGGGGTGGTGATGGCGGCGCCTATATGCCTCTCACCACGCTGATCCTTATTTGTTCACCGTCTATTTGTTGCCTTGGTCATAGACAGTCCTTTATTAGGTTTCCTGGCTGACACAATCCCAACACATGTTGAAAATCTTCGTCAATGTCCTTGGGTTGATTCTCTGTCCCCGTCCTATCGAATGCTCCTGGTCTTTGAGGTAAGTGCCGCTGTTACCTTGGCCGCCTACAACTTCAATGCAGCATTGGCGCCTCGCGGATAGTCTTGTAATTGCCGGGCATCAGACGCTCTCGATCTCAGCGTTACGCACCCCTCGGCAAAGCAGTAGGCAGCTTCCTGGGATACGTAACCAGGCAGGAGGTCCACCAAAGCTTTATTCACTAGCTGTTCAACTGCCAGGGTGAACTCCTGCAGCGTCTCCCCTGGCAGTTGCAGCTTTGACTTGAGTTGATTACAATAGGCTGAGGCCAACTGATGGTTCCTGAACTGATTTTCGAGGCCTTCCAGATGTCTCCGGACACCGCCGACGTAGGAGTCGCATTCAGAATGTCTGCTGTCCGTCCCTGGAGGCAGCTATTAGCTGCGTGGCTTTCTCCTCTGTTGTCCATCAGTTGTGGGCAGCGACAGCGGTGAATTGCCGGCGGAAGACTTCAAAAGTTGACATCCCATTTATTTGAGCGGCTTGACGCGTGCAGATGTTGTGTCGCATCCAGACATCTTGACCTTCAAGTTCTTGAGTCTTCCACTAAGCATTTCTTCCATCATGACGCTCAGTGCTTTGGCACTGCCATCGACTCTTCCTTCCAGGATGCCAAGCCATTCTTCATGTCTCCATTTCTGTCTGCATCTTCTCCTAGTTCAATGTAGTTATTTCACTTCCCATCTTGTCCATTCCAAAATTTACATTCCTCATTTCACTCTCCATCTTCTCCATCCCAGATTCCATTTTTGCCTCCATCTTCTCCATTCTGTACTTCTTGGTCTGCACTTCACTTAATAATTTTTTAAGTAGCTACTCCATCGCAGTGTTTATATCCCACTCCTGACATCAATGTAACAAATGAGGACATCAGTTACTGCAAAAACTTATGTTATTTATCACAAGGCACTCAACATAACACAGAAGTTACACTTTAGTCACTTTGGCACACACTCAAATACAACAACTGATCCATCAAATCACAATTGAATTGCTGAACTGCATGACTCACAACTAATTGCTGAGTTACAGCTCACAATTAAACTGCACTGTCCACTTGCATTGTCACTTCTAACAGAACTCAATACTCCACTCAATTGAACACTGACTCATCCTGCTGACAGCAGTCCCTTATATAGGCCTCACATACAAAGCAAAACTTTCGAGAACAAGATTCTATTAGAGCATACTGAAATGAAGGTTCCGGAACAAGTAAGCTGCACATGAAGATGCTTTTATTTCATGCGGCCTATTGTTCTATTATTTCCTCACTCGCTATTGTTCCGATGAGCCATTGCTGGCCCCACCAAGGTAGCAGCCAGGAGGTACTACCAGCCGGCTACAGGTATGTATGCATCGTCACAATATGGTATTCCTTCAAAATTTTCCTATAGGTAAAACAAAAGGTAATATTACATTTAATGCATACAGTTCATTATGTTTCATATCAGTTTCAAATATATTCATTTTAATTAAATTCTTATGGATTTTCTTACAAAACAGTTTTATCCTGTGAATGAACACTTGGAATATTGTATCCTCCCCCTCCCAAAAAAAAGAAAGGAAAAAAAAGTTTAGTTTTTTTAGTGCTTAATCATCCAAATGTTTGTAACATTGATGATGTTTCTCCTTTATTTCATCAGACAATAACTAACAAGAATAACATTCATAATCAATGACTAAGGAAGACTAAGAGCTCTCACTATATTACATAATTAATTGTATTTGTTATAACAGTTAGTGTAATGTAAATTAAGCAAATAATTTAATGAAAGGCCTTAGTAACGATTGATATATGTATTAACAATTAATTAAATGAATATTTCATAAAATGAATGCATACATTTTTGTATATAGATTCTGGCAAATCCAACATCTTCTTGGGAAATCAATGGATACTTAGTAAGTAAATATCAAACAAAATAATCTTACCTAGGATTCTAACACGGTAGCTCTTTTCTGCCACTCCTGCAACACTAGATGCAAGACATGTGTACTTCCCACCATCTTGAATATCAACATTGTGCAATGTTAAGACATGTTCCTCAACAAAGTATTTTCCCTCCAAATTGTTACTCAGTTCAGAAGTCATTTCTTTTCCCTCCACCAGATGTCCATTATGTAGCCATTTTACATCAGGTATGGGGCTTCCATGTGCTTTGCATACCAAAGATATTCCTTTCCCAGCTCGCACTTTGTAGTCTTCAACTTCTTTGTCTTGCAAGATTGTTGGAGGTTCTAGGAAGAAATAAGATTTAACAATACATTTCAAATGTAGTTTAGCACAACTCTAAGATTTACAGTAAAATTGTTTCAGACTGCCAGATACAGATCAGCTAAAAGGCATAATTTTGAAGGCAATTTTATGTACTTATATGGTATTGTTGTATTACAATAATATTATTATTTCTTAATCAACGTTTTTTAACGAATCTAAGTGCAGTAAATGTAAGGAGCAGGCATAGACCAAAAACATTTGCTGTCCACATAGGTTTAATGTAAACAAAATAAGAGTGGAAGTGAAAAAAAATTATCTATAACAGTCACATTACTTTCTCTATCCATTACCAGCTCACAGCTATCCCTTACTTTCTCTGTCACATATATAGTAGATAGAGAAGCTATTGTGTTCCACTCAAAACTTTCATATTGTGATCTCACCAGAAATACATGTTTTGAGGCCTATGAATAAATAAAAAGCATTTTTAGAAAATGTCCGAGTGTGTGTGTGTGCGTGTGCGTGTGAGTGTGCATGCATGTGTGCGTGTGCGTGTGCATGTGCGTGTGCGTGTGCGTGTGTGTGAACAGCATAACTCAAAAATGAAAAGTCAGATAAATACCAAACTTTGTATTTAGGTTAGTACCTTCCAAAGATGCAACAAAAAGATTTTCAAGAAACTCCCCTGCCCCAAACTATCCTTTATATGGAACATTTTTCAAAATGTTTGATGATCTAAAAACTGGCTCCAACAATTTTGATTAAAATACAATATATTAAAGATATATGCATGACAAATACAATGTATATCTTCAATTTTCTTGAAATGACCTGTAAAGTCCTGTTCATTTGGAAGGAATTTTGTATAATCTTGCATAACTGGTAAATGTAGATCCCTTTAAAACACACAATTTATTTCAAATAACTTTTTTGTGGCATCCATCATTTCTGAGATATCCATTATTAATGATTTGAATTGTTTAATACTTAGTCATTCTTTTCAAGTCCTGTCGACTTTCATGACGACAGCAATGTCATAAGTATGGAAGTTTAAGGCCAGCACATAGCAACTAGTTCTTAAACATTTAACTATTGCTATTCACTTTGTATCCATAACAAAATGTGTAATGCAGCTATTTCTGGAAAGGTTTACCTCAATTAAAATGAAGTAAATAGGAAAATAAACTTTCGTTGGAATAATTTGTATACCCAATGATAAGTGATAAAGGGTAGAGAAAGTCATGTAAATGTATCACATTAGATTTTTTATTGTGTTACTATTAAAAGAAAAAGGAACTCTTTTGCCTGCCTTATGATAACCAGAACAAATGTTTACCTAGAAATAATGTTAAATTAGGCAGTACAGACTTTGATATAAAGCAATGTTCAGCTGTTTATATTACAAGTTAACTGTTATAAGTAATGAGGTTATACAAAAGACACAAAATCATATACCTTTTCAAACATATTACATAAATGGAGTAGCAAAGAAAGCTTTAACCTGGAAAGGGCTAAATAATGAAATAGTATTAGTGCGAATTGTATATTTGCTTCACTTTAACTGCCCCACGTATGGGAGCCAATTTGAAGTAGTATTTGTGTGTATTTGTGTCCCCACGTGGTGGATAATATTTCTCACGTAATGTTGTTTACCTCACGCGTGCAGCCATATTGTGTGACGTCATTCGTCGGTCGCCTGCTAACTCCATCTGGCGTAGCAATCTATATGAATTAGTTTTAAGGTTATGTATATTGTCTTCCGGCCAGCTATTTAGGTAGGCATTTAATTCTTGCAGGGTGTGAAGCGGAAAAGGAATCTTTTATCCAAAATTTACTAGTGAAGAAATGTGTTTTATACTGTTTTATTGTCGAACACGTGCACTAACACTTTCACAGATTTGTCTAGATAATCGCCATACTGAAACTGTTTATAATAACTTCTCACTTTTAACTCACGTACTTCAATTTTTGTATATAAGTGACTTTGTAATATTTTAGATCTTTAATGATTTTCACTGCGTGTAATTTGGCGAACTGAAGGACCGCTAGGCGACATGTAGTCACGTAGTGTACACGAATCTTTGATGAACTGAGCGGGAGACGATGTGTAATGCTTCGTGAATCTTGCCGAACTGGAGGACGCTCGCTTTGAATCTACACTATTTATAGGCTTACCTCAAGATACACCTAAAGATTATAAATGAATTACCATTGGCTAATAAAACGCGCCAACATTAGCGTCTATTTTACTATCCAATGAAAACCACTAATACATATTACTTTTATAGAATGTTCTGGAAGCTTTTTTACTGAA
This sequence comes from Deroplatys truncata, assembly GCA_030765065.1. Classification (NCBI taxonomy): domain Eukaryota; kingdom Metazoa; phylum Arthropoda; class Insecta; order Mantodea; family Mantidae; genus Deroplatys; species Deroplatys truncata. The sequence goes on along the minus strand of CM060977.1, from coordinate 25,763,751 downwards.
AAGGCGCGAAACATGACGTAACTTCCTGGTTCCCGGTAACGATAAACAACTCACTCCCTTGCTAAAGTATTGTGTTATTGTTAACAGTTTCAGTAGAGCCGAAAATTATTATTTACCATTAATAATTACAATTATTAAACCTCTGAAATCAATGTTACATAAAAATACATATTCATATGTAAATAATTATTTACATTAAAGTAATTTGTGATACAAATTACCGTCTCATATGCCCCACTAGAAATATAATTATAAATATTTATAACCTGTTTAGAAATTTTATAATTTTGTTTTTAGTCTCCTAAATCTTGTAACACACGCTATCACTTTCACTTAACACTTCACACGTATTTAACACACGACATATGTTTTATCTCGCCACTACTTACTGGCTCTGATTTAATTAATTTAGATATTAATCTGATATCACAAAAAATTTTTTATAGCAAATACTATACCCTAAACTATTTATTTACTAGTACCAAATTGTTTACTTTAAGCTGTTGACAAAAATTTATACATTTAAGATTTTTTTGTAATTATTATACATATGTACCAAAATATTCACCCTCAACACAAATATTTACATCTCTTAAATCTAGACAATGTTTCACATGTTCTATTTACTACATAAATATTGGTTTTAATTATGTTTACCATTTTTTTTTTTTTTTTTTTTTTTATCTTAACAATACTCTTGAAATAGTATTTATGTACTTTACTTTAATGTAACATCATGCTTTATTTCACAAGTCCAGTTACTAATAACATGTAATTTTCTTCTCAAACAGTTAGTCATGACCACAATTTATTTCTACATTTTCCTGACGTACATTTTTATGTAACCCTCTTACGTTCCAATACATTGCTCTGCATTTCGTCTTTAACTATTCAGCATTTATTATTTATCATCTTTGTCTTTTGTTTCACCATGATCTTCATGGTTATATGGTTTAAGCATCTCAATATGGAACTTTCCTATGCTTTTTCGATTTGTTGGATTACATAACTCATATGTATTAGTTCCATATACTTTAACAACTTCATATGGTCCATGGTATTTGAGAAACATTCGCCAATAAAGTTTATTTTCTTTATCCGACAATTTCTTGGTTTTAACCAGAACTAAATCTCCTATTTTGATCCTCCATTCCTTTCTCTTCTTTTCTTCATGTTTCATCTTTCTTTTTATGGCTTTTTTCTTCATCCTCTCAAATGCTTTTCGGAACATCTCTTCTTCTGTTGGTGGTATCGAATGCGCATCTGGAATGGCTCCTGGGATTGTTTTACACATTGTATTGATCTTCTTTCCCAACTTAAGTTCACATGGTTTATATCCTGTCACATTGTTTATGGTTTCATTTAGTAGGTTCTGAACGAAGTTCACGTATCCATACCATTGAGTGTGTTTTCGATGACATAACACCCTTAAATAATTTGAAATTTCCTTAATTTCCCTCTCCACTGGGTTGGAGTTTGGTCTGTATCTTGACGAAAAATATTGTTTAATGCCATTTTCTTTAAGCCCATCCATAAATTTTTTTCCTGTGAAGTATGAAGCATTATCGCTCAATACAGATTGAATAGGTCCTTCTTCTATCACATATGACTTAAGTAGTCTATTTAAACATGCTAAACCTGTAGGTTTTCTCAAAGGGTAGATTCTTACATATTTGCTGAATATATCATAACAGACAAATATATATTTATTTCCAAATTGACTTGGAGGCATCGGACCATGAATATCAATACTAATTACACATCTCGGCTTATCCCTTATAACCGAATTAGTTTCAAATGCATATGCTGCATTTATTTGCTTTGCCTTCTGACACAGGTTGCAGCACGATATAAATTTCCGAACTTTCTGACGCAATTTGGATATGTATAAATTCTCTAAAATCATAGAAGTTGTTCGGTCCGTCCCTGAGTGTGCTAACCCTTCATGAAAATTCTTAATTAGTTCCTTTTCCATGCTTTTCGGAACCATTACCTTCCAACTAGGCATTTCTTTTCCATGCTTTTTGTATAATGTCCCATCTCGAATTGCTATAATTTCTTTCTTTGCCTCCTCAATCAATGGTGCATTTTCTTTAAGTTCAAATAATTTTGCATCCTCATTTTGAATTTCCCCCATATTTTTCAATTTTCTAATCATTTCTTTGCTTAAAGGAATTTCAATTGTCAATATTTTGACTTCATTTCTAGGCCTTTCAATATTTTCGGGAATTTGTGGGTTGTAGTTCAATCTTGACAGCAAATCACTGAAGGTATTATTTTTGCCAGGAATGTGGATAATCTCAATATCGAATGCAGATATTGCATGAATGTATCTAGCAAGTTTTCCACTACATAATCTACACCGTTGTATGAAAGTTAAGCTTATGTGGTCTGAATATACTTTCACCTTTTTCTGATAAATATAGGTTTTAAAACGAATTAATGAGAAATATAGTGCTCCAATTTCTAACTGAGTCACTGAAGAATTCCTCTCAATATTTGTAAGTCCTCTTGAAGCTGTACTAATGACGTGAAAGTCATTATTGATGTCTCGCTGCCCTAAAATTCCGGCGTATCCTTGCATTGATGCGTCGACATAAATCTCATATTCCAAATCTTCTCTGGGCCTCTCAAGTAATATGGACTTAGCAAATAGTTCCTTTACTCTCTCAAAACATTTTTGATGCTCCTCTGTCCATCTCCACTTATTGTTCTTTCGGAGTAGCTGCCGCAGTGGTTCTATCTCCGCCGAATATCTTGGTACGAACTTACTCTGAAAGTTCAATACCCCTAAGAGACGTCTAATTTGTTTTACGTTCCTGGGTGGCGGAATTCTCATTATTGCTTCTATTCTTTTCTGATCAGGTCTTATACCTCGTTCATCCACTACATAACCCAGAAAATTTATTTCCTTAACACAAAATTTTGATTTTAGTATGTTCACAGTCATACCATGTTGTGGAAGTTTATTTAACACATAATGGACGTTATTCATGTGTTCTTCAAATGTTTGACTAATGATTAAGAAGTCGTCAATATACTTTATTAAAAAGTCATCTGCAGAATTTCCAAAGATATTGTGAATGGCTCTCAAAAATCCACTTCCTGAGTTTTTTAAACCAAAAGGATTTACACAAAAGCGATACTGAATCCCTGAGTACTGAAATGAAGTGTAATCACGCACTTGCGGGTCTAATTCCACTTGCCAATATGATGCAGTGAGGTCGATGGATGTCAAAAATCTCCCTCTTGAAAGTTTTGTAATTAGTTGTTCAATTCCCTCACTTTGAAAATGATCTGGTTTCATATATTTGTTGACATATCTACCGTCTAAAGTTAATCTCAAACTACCATCTCGTTTAATACTCCAGCAGATTGAATTTATGTATTGAGAATTACTTTGCTCAATAATCCCATTTTCTAACATGCTATTTATTAATTGTCTAGCTTTGTCTCGAAGACTTATAGGTAAATTGTCATACTTGTGCCTATATGGTGGTACGTCTTCTACTTGAAATGTATGCTGATATACATTACATCTGCCTGGGATATTACTAAATACTGAACTATTGTTCATCAAAACATCATGAAGGATTTGTTTTTGCATTATCGTAAGATTATAAGCTTCTTCACACTTGTGTGTTATTTCCTCATTTCTCTTCTCCTTCCTGCTGTTGTTTGTCTCGCTCACATGGTCGTCTTTTGTTTGGATTGTAAATTCCTCTACATCTTCTGGCATCTCTGCTAACTGTTGAAAATATGGCGTGGTATTCCCTTCATATTCTGTGACTACCTGCTTTATCTGACTATTTCTATCAGTTTCTGTTATTTGCACAAAAAACTCTTGGTCACAAATATTTTTCTCATCCTTTGTCATCTCGATTACAGAAATTTTTTCTTTTATAAATGGTACCCTTATTTCTCTATCTTCTTTTGTTATTTTTAACTCTTCATGTTTAAAATCTATACATGCTTCATATTCATGTAGGAAGTCACATCCTATAATTATGTCACAAATCAGATGGTTTACAATTAGAAACATAACCTCAAAATTCTCTCCGCCAATAAGTATGCTAAGTAGAGCTTGTGTTTTTATGACCTGTGCAGTTCTTCCAATTGCAACACGACAAACTAAATTACTAGTGGGAAGAGCCATAATCTTGTTACCTTCATTAATTAAATTTATGTAAAATTTCTGTGAGCAAATTGAAGCTGATGAACCAGAATCTATAGTTGCAATGATTTCTTTCTTCGCAATTTCCATTCTAACATGAGGTGACTCAAAATTTTCTCCCTTATCTTTTGTTGCTGTAATCTTATTACAGGGTGTATGTGTAGGCGTATGATTTGTATTGGTAATGGATACTGAATTATTAAAGACGTCCTGAGAACCTACTACACAGGAGTCTGTTAACAGTTTTCCTGGTTATTTCCATGTTCACGTACGGGACTGCCATTCCTAACAGGCGCTAAATCTATCTCCGTGTCGCTACCATTGTTTTGAGTTCCCCTTCCTCGAGTTCGAAATCCTCGATTTCTGACATTTTGTCCCCTTGGCACGTAATTTTCTTGCCGTTCCTCAGATCTTTCACGGTTATTACTTTCCCTCCAGTGAGTGAAATTTCCCCTCTGTCTAGTGTACCTCCTTCCATAATTTTGCCCTCTTTCAGGCAATCTTTCTGTCCTGACATAATTTATTTGTTCCTGCCGGCCTGGTCTCCTATCTATCCTTGATCTTTCAAATTGTGGAACGTATGATTGATACCGTTGTCTGGTATTAATTTCATGATGTCTGTCTTGTCCTCTTATTTGTTGATAATTACCTTGGTAATTTCTTCTATCTCGTACATCTAAAAATCTATGTTCCCACTCCCGAGACATATCTTCTTCCTGTTGTTCCAAAGCTGTTATTAATTCTGTCATCTCATAGATGTTCCGTGGTTTTGCAATCAATAAGTAATTTTGTATCCTGATAGGATAATGCCTTGCGAGCAAACTCACAAAATCTTCCTCACTGATTGGAGGTGACAAGTTTCTAACCTGACTTGCATGTTTTAGTAAGTAATCAGTCATCGATATTCCCCCTCGTGGATTAAATTGACCGTGACTAAGCATTGCTCGTATTCTTTGCTGTACCGTAACATTCCAAAATCTGTTCATGAATAATCTCTTAAAGGATTCATATGAAATTTCGCCCCCTGATACCATTTGTAACCAATCTAAGGTTTTCTGGTCCAAACATCTTTTGACAACTATCATTTTCAATGCTTCAGGTATCTTTTTAATTTGAAAATACTCTGATAATTCTGCAATGAACTGTACTGGACTGGAGTTTTCATTAAATTTTGGAAGTGGAAAATCACTTAAGATATGATTGTAATTTTGCAAATTCCCTATTCCCATATTTAAATTCTCTAGTGTAACTTGTGCACTCTGAGTTTCAGCATTAGCTATAGATGAAGCTGCCGCATCACTCACATTATTTGTCATACCTGAGGAACTACCTCTATCATTATTTTGTACATCTGACACATGCACATCACATATATTTGCCCTTGAATTCAATTCTAACCTATTTACAGTACCCTGCAGATTTTCAATTGACTGTTCCAATTTCTTATTATTCTCATTTTGAACATTTTGGTGTTTGTTAATTTCAGAAGTTAGCTTTTGATTCAAATCTTTAGACAAATCTTTAACTTCATCTGACAATTTCTTTCTCTGTTTTTCTGACTCCTTCTGAATTTCAGATATTTCCCCTCTGAAATTAACTTGCACCTGTATTAAATCTGCATTTGTAGCCTCCATCATCCCTTTTAACTCACTTGAAATGCTACTCATTCGGCTACCTAGCTCTGTACATTTTACATTAACCTCATTTTTTTGGTTAGATATTTCCCTGCTCATGTCTAACATTTTCTTTGAAACCTCGCCTATCTCATTCACTATCATTTCCTGATTTTCATTTTTCATTCTAATCATACTACTATCTAGCTCCATGAATTTCTTTTCAATTTCTTCCCTGTTTTGTTCTAAGCTTTTACCAATATTTTCCCTTAATTCCCTATGACTCTTTTGCATATCTTCCCTGTTTTGATCTATTTTCTTTTCTAATTTCTCATTATTCATTTCCATGTTCTGAGTTAGTTTTTGTTCTAATTTTTCATTATTCTTACAAAGTTCTTCCCTCATTTTTTCTAATTTCTCATTATTCTTTTGCATATCTTCCCTCAATTCCCTATGCATATTTCTCATCATTTCCATCATTATCATACTATTATCAAGATTAACATTTCCTGCTATCCTATTCTCACTTTCTACACTAACATTTTCATCTTCAAATCCCAAAAAATCTGGGCTATTCCCTGTACTTTGTATTGGATCACAGCTAACTGTTACACTATCTCCCTCCATAATTATTTCTTCTGTATTATTGGTAGCCATTGTTTTTATTATCCTACCGCTCCTAAGTCTCATTTAATTACCTTTTTGATGCTGTCTGATGCTGCAGTTTTGATGTCCAGCGTTCTGCCCCATTCTCCTAGGTTTGTATGTCGCTTCTGCGTTGTATCGTGATGAATCTACGTCGTTTCGATGTTTTCTTGTATCCACTTGTCCGCGCCGTTTGTCGCTCCTCTTGTTCCTGGAATCTGTGTCTTGTAGATCATTTTACTGCTGCTTTCGCCTGTTTCTGGTTATTCTTGTTCCTTTCCTAGTCGTCTAGCCTTCCTTTCCTAGTTGTCGCTCCACGTTGATGCGCCAATTTGAAATAGTATTAGTGCGAATTGTATATTTGCTTCACTTTAACTGCCCCACGTATGGGAGCCAATTTGAAGTAGTATTTGTGTGTATTTGTGTCCCCACGTGGTGGATAATATTTCTCACGTAATGTTGTTTACCTCACGCGTGCAGCCATATTGTGTGACGTCATTCGTCGGTCGCCTGCTAACTCCATCTGGCGTAGCAATCTATATGAATTAGTTTTAAGGTTATGTATATTGTCTTCCGGCCAGCTATTTAGGTAGGCATTTAATTCTTGCAGGGTGTGAAGCGGAAAAGGAATCTTTTATCCAAAATTTACTAGTGAAGAAATGTGTTTTATACTGTTTTATTGTCGAACACGTGCACTAACACTTTCACAGATTTGTCTAGATAATCGCCATACTGAAACTGTTTATAATAACTTCTCACTTTTAACTCACGTACTTCAATTTTTGTATATAAGTGACTTTGTAATATTTTAGATCTTTAATGATTTTCACTGCGTGTAATTTGGCGAACTGAAGGACCGCTAGGCGACATGTAGTCACGTAGTGTACACGAATCTTTGATGAACTGAGCGGGAGACGATGTGTAATGCTTCGTGAATCTTGCCGAACTGGAGGACGCTCGCTTTGAATCTACACTATTTATAGGCTTACCTCAAGATACACCTAAAGATTATAAATGAATTACCATTGGCTAATAAAACGCGCCAACATTAGCGTCTATTTTACTATCCAATGAAAACCACTAATACATATTACTTTTATAGAATGTTCTGGAAGCTTTTTTACTGAAAAGGCGCGAAACATGACGTAACTTCCTGGTTCCCGGTAACGATAAACAACTCACTCCCTTGCTAAAGTATTGTGTTATTGTTAACAGTTTCAGTAGAGCCGAAAATTATTATTTACCATTAATAATTACAATTATTAAACCTCTGAAATCAATGTTACATAAAAATACATATTCATATGTAAATAATTATTTACATTAAAGTAATTTGTGATACAAATTACCGTCTCAATAATAACAAATATTTCAGAAATTTTAAATGCTATTAAGAAAGGTTGTTGCTGTTGTTGTTCACCAATGGCACTGGGGATTAATTGATCTGCATCATTTTTCCTCTGGCTTCCCAATATAAATTGCATATTTGAAGGAGCTGTACATTTTTCTGGAGTAAAGTCATATTTCTTATCATTTTTCAGTAAGAATGAAGAGGGATTCCTGTATTACAGAATATTTAAGACATCAATTTTAGTTATCAATATTGTTTGAGACACCTGCTAGTATCTTAAGCATATAACAATTAAAGTAAGATTGCTAGAGTAATTTTTTAAAAAATAAAAGATAACATTTTTTTCCATGTAAAAGGCTGTTTAGGGTAAAGAGACTTCCATGAAAACTTACAACTTGAATGCTTTAAAGGCATTTGACTTGAAAATTAAATTTGGTATATATTCATATTTGTTTTTTAGTTACACTTTCTCAGAAGATAGACAGAAGCCCTTTTCTAAAACTACTTTTTTAGATTTGTGGAACCATAAAACACATATCTCCAGTGAAGTCTCAAAATTTCATTCTTTCGAGTGGAATGTAATACTTCCTTTGCCCTAGGTAAGTGTTAGAGAATTAAAAAGCAAATGCAATAATTAGAAAAATATAAAATTATTCAAATCTGCATGCATGATATTATTTAAAGAGATTTTTTTCTTTTTTTATTTATGAATATTCTTAACGATCTGTAGATTGCCAGAAATAATGAATATTCCAAACAATACAAAATAAAAAAGAAATAAAGGAATAATTGAAACAAAAGAGAAGTATAAAAAGCTAACAAATATAGGGTCATTAAAACACATGGTAAACCATTTGCGGGCCTTTCTCTTCTGTGCTCTTTCCTTGCCATCTAGCCAGACCTTAGACCATCAATTCCCACTCAAAGGTGCATTGGTGCAATACCGCACTGTTATTGCTGTGTCAGGTGCCTCTGTTGATACAGTAAACATGGTGCATCACTTATCTGTGGAAGAACATGTGTTTATTTGCAAAGTTTACTTTAAACACGAATCTGCTTGCCTGTGCGCAGGGAGTTTGTTAAAAGATTTCCAAACTCTGTACCACCTGCAAGAAAAACTATACATGCAGTCGTAATTAAATTTGAAGCTTTGGGTTCGATGTTGGGCAAGAAACATTCTAAGAGAAGATCAGTTTTTAACAGAAAATAAATCAGATGAAATCGGCGCAGCTTTAGAGCATTCACCTCAAAAATTGCTAAAAAAATTAGCTCAACAAACAGGTGTACCTCTATCTTCTGTGAAAAATGCCACACGTCTGTTAAACTAAAATCCTATCACTATACTTGAGTGCAAGCGTTGAAACAAATGATCCCTGTAAGCCAGTGAATTACTGTAATTGGTTTTTCCAATCTGTAGAAAGTGGTTTCATTGATCCATAACTTTTATTTTTCTCTGATGAATCTTGATTTCACCTAAATGGACACTGAACACTTACAACAGTCAATATTGGGCTTCAGAAAAATCTGTGTTATTGTACGAAATGCCTCGCTATGACCTGAAGATTGGAATGTGGTGTGCGATAAGTGCTAGAAGAATAATAGGACCCTTTTTCTTTAATGAAACAATTAATGCAGAGCAATATTGGAGACTAATCCTAGGGCTACTTTTACTTTCTCTACTACGTATAGTAAGTAGGGTAAGTATTGTATTCCACCCAAAAATTCGATACTGAGATTTCACTGGAAATATATGTTTTGAGACCCCCTGAATCCAAAAAAAGCATTTTTGGAAACATGTTCGTGTGTATGTCTGTGTGTGTGTGTGTGTGTGTGTGTGTGTGTGTGTGTGTGTGTGTGTGTGTGTGTCTGTCTGTGAACAGCATAACTCGGAAACAAATAGTCGGATAAACACCAAACTTGGTATTTAGGTTCAGTATCTTCCAGAGATGCGACACGAAGATTTTCAAGAAAATCCCCCCACCCCAGATTACCCTTTACATGGAACATTTTTCGAAAATTTTAATTTTCTCAAAAATGGCTCTAACGATTTTGATTAAAATATCATATGTTTAAGATATTTTCATGACAAATAAAATGTATATCTTGAATTTTCTGGGAATGTCTCCAAAAGTATTCTTCCTTGTGAACGACTTTTGCATAACTGGTAAACCATAAGAGATAGACAAAATTTTACTACACAAAAATGTAGATCGTGTTAAAATACACAATTTATGTCATATACATTTTTTTTGTTGAGTGAACCATTTTTGAGATATTGCTTGTTATTCCCTTAAATTTTCCAATACTTATACCTTTTCTCAAATTTGTTATTAAATTTTTTTTGTCCTGGTAATGCAAAGAGAATGAAATACTCCACATAGCAACCAGCTCTTAAAATATTTGACTACAGCTTAAAGCCTACCAATTCCCCTTGCATCTACAAGAAAATTAGCAATAAGGTTAACATCTCGATTAACATGAAGCATATGGAGAATAAGCGTTTGTAAAAATAGTTTGTACAAGAGTAGAGAAAGTCATGCGAGTGTAACACATCAGATGTTTTTTATCTTTTGACAGAGGAAGAAAAATCTTATGGTTGGTTCCAACAAGATTCTGCAACAGCATATAAAGCTATCGAATCATTAAATGAAATAAAAGAGGTGTTTCATGACTGAATTATAAGTGTTAATTTGTGGCCCCCTCATTCCCCCGACCTAAGTAGTTGTGATTTTGATTTATGCGGTTCTTTGAAAGACAAGGTATATCGTTCTAACCCTCGTACACTACAGGAACTTAGTGATAACATCATGCAAGAAATCACAAGGATTCCTGCTGCTAAGCTTAGGCGAGTGAGTGAGAACACAAAGTCAACATTTCCAATATCTACTATAAGGTAAAGATTTTAGTGTGCCTCTGATGGCACAATTTTCCAAGTGACTTTCGGTTCTCTTGCGCAATGGAATGGGTTACTGTATATTTTAATGACCCTATATATCAACAATAGCATAAATAACAACACTAATAAATAAGCAATCAAAATAAATACTTTTCATATTCATTTAGACAAAAATGAAACAAGGTGAAAATAAAAATATGTCAGATATGAAAGTGAAAGAGTTTCTCGCATTCAAGTTGAATGGAATGCCTATGCACTAAGCAATGTCATTTATAAAACTCTTTGCTCACAGCAGTTCAAAACCTAAAAGCCTCCTTGCATACTTAAAGTAAAATGAGAAGTTTTAATGGGGGACAAACAATATATACCTAATGTCAGATTTGAAAAGTATGGAAAGGGGTCTGTTTATTTGCTGATGAATTAAGTTTCAGCACCTTAATTACATTCACCAAAACCAATAAGAGTTGGATTTCCATCTTCTTGGGAAAAAAAAAAACTTACCCAAGACTATGACACTGAAGTTTTTCTTTTTGTTTGCTGCATCATTGGTCCCAATACATGTATAAATACCAGCATCATGTTGCTCAATATGGGAAATCTCAAGAATCTTTTGGTCTTCTGATAAGATGTGGTTTCCTCCAAAACTGCAAGGAGGAAATAATTTATAACACCCTTAAATATTTGAATATGTATATGGCATAGAGCAATTCTTAAAACATTTTTACTACTTTACTAATCAAGCTAATATTCTGCTGTGTTGTCGTACAACCTTTTTAAATGCAACAAATACTGGACATACAATCAATTTATCATCCAACTTCCAGACCTTCATAATTTAAATGTTTATTAAAAATGTTAAATTCTGCATCTTTTATATGCATATCACTTAATATTTTGGACAAACATAGTTTGGATGATTTGTGTCTTCAGGTATATATGGTAGAATAATACATTTGGTTAGGAAATTGAAAATGCATGTTCCAGAAGTATACATTAGATCTGCATATTTCGCCTTGCACAGTGTTATTTCATATGGCATTTTACTTTGGGGCAACAGTACTCATATTCATGATATCCTTGTATTACAGAAAAAAGCAATTCACATAATGTCTTATGAATCAAAATTAGCTCATTGTAAACCATTATTTAAGAAATTAAAAATTTTGACAGTAATTAATTTGTATATCTACACAGTGGTATTGTTTATAAAACAACACATATCAGAATTACAAAACATGCAAGACATTCATTCCTATAATACTAGATCATATCAACTGATTGATATACCATATTGTAGATTGACTACAACACAGAAGAGTTTCGAAATACTTGGCTCTAAATTGTATAATAAGCTACCAGTAAAGTTAAAACAAAGTCCCATACCTAGTTTTAAGAATAAATTGTATGACTGGCTTGTTACTAATCCTTTTTATTCACTACAAGAATTTTTTGATGAGTAGGTACATCTTACTACCAATAATAATGTAAATATAATTTTGTAAATAGCATATACTAGCATTATATTATCTGACGTTGTCTATTACTGTAATAGTTCAATGACAATAAAATTATTCTTATATGTATTTCTTGAAAGGCCACCTTATGTCTATCTTTACATTTTTGAACCATACTTACTATCCATTCTCTGTTTATTGCATCCACACCAATATGTTTTCTTTAACTTTGTTAATAAATACTGTTAAAAATAATTTTCATGAAGATTTTCCCTTATTCATAACCAAAACAGTGTGTTTATAGGCTTTTTGGCCATGTTTACAACAAAATGTCTTTAACTTTTGTGAACAAATTTCTAAAATTATTTTATTTTGGACTTTGGTGCTATAGTCCATTGGTTTCATCTGTGGCTGTGGTGGATCCCATCAGAGGAATGATTTGGGGCAGGTCTTGTTTCTGTATACTTGAATCCTAATATAAGTTACGTATTAGGTTTTATAAAAATTAATGAAACGTGGCACCAAAGTCAGGAAGAAAATAATTTTAGAAACATGGACTTAGGCCATGAAAGCTCATACCATTTTTGTGAATGAATTTATTCATTAACTTTTGTTAGTTGTATTAATATTTGAGCTTGAACATTTTATTGTCACTTGAAATACAATCACCTTTATTTCTTTTCCATTAGAGATGTGACTTTTATTACAAGAGTTTCACCTTTACAAATAAGCAATGTAGTGGTTGATAAAGATGTAATAGAGTGGTGCAATGAGTAGGTTAGAACATTCAGACCTATCCCATTTTGCTGGCTTCCTGAGAATAAAAATGCTATGAAGAATACATGCATGGGAAAGACCTGTTATCCAATATAGTTACACATCTGATTTTGAAGTTCGTGAGCTCTATACAACTTGCTGCATCATTCTGGAGGGAAAAAAGACCTTCCAGCTGTATCAAACTCTTAAAAGAATTAGAAAACCCATTAAAGCTGGCACAAAATCTTAAAAGAACTCCATAACCTATTGGAACTGTGTAAAACTCCTAAACGAATTCCAAAAACCATTAAAACTGGCTAAGAGTCTTTAAAAACTTCAAAATTTAGTAGAACTAGTTTAAATTCTTAAAAGAACTCATAACTCAACAGAACTTGCTCATACTCTTGGGGCGGCATGCACCATCCTAGAGTGAGCTCTACTTTGTAGTAAACTACTATTCAAGTCAACACTTGGAGAATTCCATATGAGAGTAAACTACTTCCAAAGCATTTTACTCCTTTCAGATACCCCCAGAGTAAATTACTGCAGAAGTAAATGTCTGAGAGCACTGTAGTATATTACTACGGGATTAAATAGAGCACAAATATAGGTTTGAATTTACTCTTGCAACCTGGAGGAGTAACTAACCTGTTGATTGAACTAGAATTCTGTATCATATTTGGAGAAAGATATTTTGACATGTTCCAGGATTCCTTAGATTATATTGATGATCTCGGCGAAGAAAACAATGGGAATGCAATAGTGATATGCGAGAACCATTTGATACTTACACAGAGAGAGAGTTCAACAAATATTTCTGTCTTAGGAAATAATCTTTTACATGCCTTTTGAGCCTGCTTGGAGAGCATTTACAACAAAACTCAGACAGGAATTCAGTTCTGTAATCCAAACTGAAATTATTGTTATGTGTCCTGCAAGTGTTTCATACTGGAACATTTCAGATAGTTAAGCCAGAATTACAATGAATTTAACTTAATGTGACAGTCTAACACTGTATTAAATTGAGATATTTAGGATTGACTTAACGCAACGTAACTTAAGAGTTTGGCAATGTTAAACTTTTCCTCCCCGTTATGTCAAGTTTGATGTCTACAACCAACTACCGTGAAGCACTAGCTCAAAGTAATAAAACAACTACCAATCAAGAGTCATTCCCATTACACTGAGTACATCCTAATTAAACCTTTAGTTTACCAGCATTTCTTAACTTCATGTCATGTTAAGTAAAGTTCATCATAATCCCGGCATTACAGGCAATCTTATAAATAATCATTCACTGTGTGCCTCAGGTTGTATCTTTAATCACGTTTTGGGTTGCTTTTGCGGTTAAGAATAAGGTACCAACACAAATAAATTTATGAGTGTTCAGAAAATAAAAGCAATTCTTCTTCACTTTTGCAGATTTCCCACACATTGTGGGTGCAATTGACTGCATGCATGTTCCTATTTTGTGCCAATCCATGAATATGGTGAACTTTTCCGAAACCGGAGAGGGCATTTCTCCATTCACATACAAGTGATCTGTGATGCAAAATGAAGATTAGGAACTTGTTTCCATAATTTTAAGCTGCTCTTCAGTATGTTTCCCATCGCTTGAAGCATTAAACTCGCCCATCACCCCTTTCCAGCATCTTTATATCACATTTTTTACACTCATATTATTTAAATGGATTTTCTTTACATCTACCAACAAACATTTATCCCTTTTACTGATGTTCTGCCCCCCCCCTTTTCTTATTGCACATAAACTTATCTATGATCATGTCAAGTAAATCATGCAAATGAAACATTACCTCCAGGAGTAGTGAGCTCTTACTTCCATAGTCTTAACTAAAAGAGTAAATTGTAACTGAGTTCTCCAATGTTACTTCTGCAATAAATTACTCCCCCAGTAACCTACTTCCATAGTACAGACTTTAGTAAATGTTGCTTCCGAAGCAATTTACTCCAACATACTGCATGATACCCTTAAAAGAAGTTCAAATTTCAGTAGAAGTAGTCACTTGGAAAAGAATGCTCATTTTGGAACAAACCAAAAAAAGGGGGGAAATTTTGATATTCAAACAATGGATCTCTGTAAGTACATCATTCAGATCTCCAGACATTGCCACAGAAAATACCTCATGCCCAGGAACAAAATCAACATTGATGTTGGGAACAATGGCTTGAAACCTGTCCTAGTTTGCAAACATAAGGGACAATTTTATTTATTTGTTGGTAGTAAATTAACAGTTTGTTTACACAGACATATAAACCACTTAATATTAAGTATTTTTCTGTGTACATTCTATACACAAATACACATCTTGGTTAGTATGCCCACTTACTCATTGGGTAGATCAAGGCCATTTTTCATCCACTTGATGGAAGGTTCTGGATAACCTGACATCGGACATTGAAGTAGAAGTGGCTCGCCCTTCACTACTTCATGTGTCTCTTGTCCTGGACCTTCTAGTTCAGGAGGAACTGAAAATGGTCAAATTACAAGCACTAAAGAAGAACATCAAAACACTTCACGTTTAATGCAAAGAGGAATTTTTTGAGTGTTGAATTAAAACTGAACTACAATGAGTGGAACAAAGAAAAGGCACCAACACATATAAGCATAAAATAATAACTTGAGCTAGAAACAGTAAAGCAACAATAATTGAAAACTACTTATAGAATAATCAGAAATGTTTTACTATTACTTCCACCATTCTTAGATGTTTACACATTCTGTTAATCTCCCAGAGATACACATAAAGACTCAAAAAGTTGAGTTGAGCTTTGAAATGACATTAAAAGTTGCACTTTTTTTTAATAGCGTTTAATGCAACAAGTGTATGTCTTACAACATATGGCATCACAGGTGATGACATTTGTGATACATGTAATGAAATGATAACTGGGAAATGATATTTGCATATTTCTCACAGTTTCTTAATTTAAAGTCGCAACTTATTTTAATTTATTTTCTCTCAACTTTTTAATCTCAAAATTGTATAAAACCTTATAAAAAATTGTTAGCAAAGGTTTTCCTTTGGATAATCTTTCTATAAGGAAGCTTGTTTTAATTTGGAATTTTAATATTCCTCTTCTAAGGCAGAAAAGACAGGGGTTTGCTGAGTGAGTTTTATCTAAGATACTTTACCTACTACAATATAGGCATAACATTATATAACACTTAAAGCCATATAAGTGACTTTTTTATGGATTATTGTTTTTAAAGTATAGAGAAGATGTTTTTAAAATGGTTATAATGAGCTAGGCCGAGAACTATAACTAATATAAGCTTATAAGCATTATTGCATATTATAAAATATGGTTTTGTAGATTATACATTATAGAATATTGTTATATATTGTGAACGCGCATGCAAAGCTACTTGCAGGCCGCTGGTAAGTGCATACCAGCCTGGCACCTGGGTGTGGCCCTCGACTGGCCTTCAGAACAATAGCTGTGCAATGAATTCATTATGTGCCACTTCCCTACAATTTTTACTGCTCCAGAAGATTCTTTTCAGCATGTTCCAGTAGCCTCCCTTTTCAGAATGTTCTGCTTTGTATGTGGGGCCTATAAAAGGGGCTGACTAGCGCTCACTTGGATAGTTCCATTCAATTCAGTTAGCTTAGAAGTTACAAAGTGAAGAGTGGACAGTGCCAAGTGTTGTTTGACTCAGCAGTTCAGTTGTGATTTAATTCAAGGATCAGTTGTGTTCTGTCCTGAGTGTGTGTCAACAGTGTCTCAAGTGAAACGTTTGTGCTAGATGCTCAATAAAGTGTGTTTAGCAGCAACTGCTCTTTTAATTTGTTACAGTATTTTGTACATTGGTTATATGGTTAAATGCCATTGAATATCTCAATATTATTATAATACATAAGTTGACAATTCTGTATCATGTATATATGATCTATAGATCAATAACATTGAACTGAATAGTGAAGGCTGCTACAATTGGCCAAGATCTAAAAGTGACTAAATGTTATGGATGGTTTGGATGTAACTAACTTTTAATTTTATTACATTTCTTTTTTGAAGGGAGTTTCATTTGTAGTTGAGATGACTGCTTACCAAGTACTGTGATGTGAAAGTCTCGATCCATTCGACCAGCCTTGTTGGTAGCTGAGCACTGATAACGTCCAGCATTCATTGTTTTCACTTTAGGAATCAGAAGTATCTGTCTGTCTGGTGACAACATCACCCCTGGAGCTGTATGAGGTGTAACTGGCAAATTGTTCCTTCTCCATGATATCTAAAACAGACATTATTACTAATCAAGGTTTATAACATAAATTAACCTTGTTTAAGCATACCTACCCCCCAAAAAACCTGATCATTCATATTACCTCCTCTGCACACTCTTCTGAAACTATTCTTATAAAAGCTTTTTTTCCCATCTACTTCTTGTTAATTGAGAAACTTCCATTACACATTTGCACATATTGTGTTGGTACAAAGGGAATACACTAGGCTTAAGCAATAGTCAAATCTTTTAAAAGCTTTATGTGATAGCTTTGAAGTTCTGTTCTTTTTCATGATCACAAGAGAAAAAATCTGATGTATTACACTCACATGACTTTCTCTACTCTTGTACAAACTATTTTTACAAACTCTTATTCTCCATCTATTTCATATTAATCTTTTGACATGCAAAGAGAATTACATTTTACACATAGCGACCAGTTCTAAAAACGTTTGAATATCGCTTAAGGCGTACTATGTTCCCCTTGTTTTGTATTTGCAAGGGCAATATAGAAATACAGTAGCCTTTAAGCATATACATATCTCTTAATAGCTGGTTGCTATGTGCAGCACCATACTCTTTGCATATCCAAAAAAAAAAATGAATAACGAATTCCCATTTGAGAAAATAAGTATTGAAAAATTTAAGGGAATAACAAGCAATATCTCGAAAATGGTTCACTCAACAAAAAACATGTATATGACATAAATTGTGTATTTTAATGCGATCTACGTTTTTTGTGTAGTAAAATTTTGTCTATCTCTTATGGTTTACCAGTTATGCAAAAGTCGTTCACAATGAAGAATACTTTTGGAGACATTCCCAGAAAATTCAAGATATACATTTTATTTGTCAGGAAAATATTTTAAATATGTGATATTTTAATCAAAATCGTTAGAGCCATTTTTGAGAAAATAAAAATTTTCGAAAAATGTTCCATGTAAAGGGTAATCTGGGGTGGGGGGATTTTCTTGAAAACCTTTGTGTCGCATCTCTGGAAGATACTGAACCTATATACCATGTTTGGTGTTTATCCGACTGTTCGTTTCTGAGTTATGCTGTTCACAGACACACACACGGACATGTTTCCAAAAAGGCTTTTTTTGGATTCAGGGGGTCTCAAAACATATATTTCCGGTGAAATCTCGGTATTAAATTTTTGGGTGGAATACAATACTTCCCCTACTTACTATACGTAGTAGAGAAAGTAAAAATGAATAGCACTTATGAGTTGAAAACGGTATAAAAGTATTTGAAAATTCAAACCAATGACAAAGAATATTTTGGAAATGGTTAACACCACACAAAAATGTTTATTTTATATAAATCGTGTCCTTTAACAAGATGTACATTTTTTTGTGTAGTAAGATTTTGTCTATCTCTTATGGTTTACTAGTTATGAAAAGGCATTCAGAATGAAGAGGAGCTCAAAGGCTATTCTCAGAAAATTCAAAATAAATGTTTTATTTTTCATGCAAATATACTAAACATGTGGCATTTTAAACAAAATCGTTAGAACCATTTAATGAAACATTTTCTGTATAAAAGGTAGTTCGGGGTGGGCAGATGTTTTTGAAAATCATTGTGTCGCATCCTTGAAAGATGTTGGACACTCAAAGATCAAGTTTGGTATTTAACTGATTTCTGGTTTTTGAGCTATGCTGCCTGCACGCACGCGCACACACAGATATTTTTCTAAAAATGATTTTTTATTCAGGGAGCCTCAAATGTGCTTCCAGTATCAGTGAAATCTTGGTATTGCATTTATAGGTGGAATACTTCCTCTACTTACTATAGATAAGTAGTAGAGAAAGTAAAAATGGGAATATTAACCAGTGTAACTGCACAGGATTCCATGGTTGTGTCCAATGTGCTTGCTTCTGCTTTTAGTATTAGCCATGCCATTTTTTGGAACACGTTTGTCAGTGTTTTGCTTTTGCTTACCTATGTTGAACTTATTCTACAGACAAGTTTCATTGTCTCCGAGTCCGAGTGCATCTGGTAGGTTCGTGGTGAACCTAAGTGGATTTTTCCATGTACCTACCCTTGGAAGGGCTTAACCATAGGTAGAAAGGAAATTTTTAGGGTGGCGGTTTGGTTTTGATGTAGAAGGTGTGATGGGAGGTAGCGCTAAGTTTTTATAGGCTCCTCATTGGCTGCCTTTTCAGGAACAGAGCCCAATACTCTGCTCCGCTGCTGTTTGTTTTTGTTTTAAAATTTTGATTGATGATGAAATTTTGATGACCTCTCCCGAAGGAGGGAGGGGGGGGGGAGTACTTGTTGTCAGCATGTTCTTGCTGTTGGCTGGTTTAAAGCCTTCGTTACCGGGGATGCCCGCATGCCATGCGAGGAACCCGGTAACTTCTGAACTGGCGTTCTTGAGGTACATAGTCCCCCAGAGATCTGACAAGGGCGTTCTCATGGTAAATCAACTTTCTGTAAAATTTAGTTGCCCGGTGTCTAATCACCTCCTCCACATATGGTATGGCCGAGGTTTCGTGCAGTAGTCTGACCGGAAAGGCAATACTGACAGAATAGATGGACCGAAGTCCCCTATTCTGTATTCGCTGGAGCCAGAGAAGCCAGCTATCCGCTGCCATGCCCCACACCTCACAGGCGTAGAGCATCAGAGGTAGTATAAGCGCCTTGTAAAGGCGTAACTTTAGGTGAACCGGCATATTGGAAGCCAGAACCGGGTATAAGGCGGCTACCGCCCCCTTAGCCCTGTTCGTTGTTCCCTGCACGTGTTCACGAAAAGTTAGGCCCTTGTCTAGAGTGACACCCAAATAGCGGATAGAATTTCCCCACTCTATCTGTTGGCCTTGATAGGTGAAGTGTGGTCTGTTTGCGGGAATTCTTCTCTTGGTGAGCAGGACAGCTTGGCTTTTGCCCGGATTAACGGACATCCGCCACTGCCTGCACCAGAGTTCAATGAGACGGAGGTGTCGTTGTATGGGGTTGAAGGCTCTGAGAATGTGTCTGTTGGATGTGTATAACAGGACGTCATCAGCATACTGGGCCATTTTGACGTCCTGTGCCACTGGAAAGTCTGCCATGTACAGACTGAACAGTGTGGGGGATAATACAGAGCCTTCGGGGACTCCGCCTCGTAGTGGGTGTTGTGTGGATGTTTTACCCGCTACTGCCACAATGAATGTACGTTGGTGTAGGAAGCTGTGTATAATGTGGATAATCTGATTGTGTAGACCAAGGTGAATTAGTTTGAATAGGAGTCCCTCATGCCAGGTCGTAGAGAAGGCCTTCTCCACGTCCAGAGACACTGCAGGAGTGAAAGCCCTGTCCTGGAAGCCCAGGGCAGCGGCTTCCACTACCCGCAGCAGCTGTTGGGCGGTGGAGTGCCCAGGACGAAAACCGAACTGATGGGTTGGGATTGCTTGAATGTCAGCCAGGAGTGGTGACAAGCGGCGTAGTATGAGCCTCTCAAAAACTTTTGAGAGGATGGGTAGGAGGCTAATGGAACGGTAACTGGAGGGAAGAGCCGGATCCTTACCAGGCTTCGGAATGCACACCACCCGGGCCACCTTCCACTCACGCGGAAAGTGTCCCAAGGTGATGCACATATTGAAAACCTTCGTGAGGAAAAGTACAGCTCTGAAGGGAAGGTTGTGGAGCATGGCGGGGGTCAAACCGTCTTGTCCACAAGCCTTTTTCTTTTCGAGACGCCGGAGTGTGCCTTGGACCTCACTCGGGCGGATGACTGGGAGGGGATTCTCCGCTCCATCAGGAGGTAACCGCAAATAATGATCCACCTCCTGATGGACGCGGGCAGTAAAGTCGGCGTCCTGAGGGTCATCTCTGGGCCTGCAGGTGTTCTCAATATGGTCAGCGAGCACATTTGCTTTTGCTAAGGGTTCGTAAACAAGGCCTTGGTTACCTTGAAGCGGGGAGTGGTATTGGTTGCGTTGGCGACGGAGGTTTTTAGCTATCCGCCAAACGTCTCCACCATCGAGATTCTGACGAGCAATCGTGGCCTCACACGCTTGCACTCTGTGCTCGCGCAGTCGGTCACGAACCTCTCGGCGGAGTTGCCGCAGGAGCTCTCGATTGTGGGGCGTTCGACGGCGCTGGTATAGCCTTCGGGCTGCCCAGGAGCGGCGGATGAGCAGTTCTAGGTCCAGTGGTAGGACGTCAGGGTGAGGTGGGGGTGGTGATAAGATGGTGAGGTTATGAACCGTTCGTACCACTGTGGATGTGAAGGATTGGACTGCTGTCTCTAGGGATGGGATGTCTGTAATCCTGGGGTTAGGCGGGATTGTTGCATGGAGGCAGCCCTTTACGCAGTTCCAATCAATTTCTCTGGTGTGTCCAGAAAAATCGTTACTGGCAACCCTTGTGTTGATCTCCGTCAACACGGGGTTGTGGTCGGAATGAAGTGCTGAGAGTGATGTGAGCGTGAGATGAAAGGGGTAATGCTTGATGATCGCAAAGTCGATGACAGAGGGTCGTCCTCGACCTTGCGGATGGTGGGTGGGTTGCCAGGGACCCATAGCTCGAAGTTGAGGGTCACTATCTATCATGCGAATCAGTGCGTTGCCTCTTGCATCCGCTCGAGGGCCTGAATGCCAACGCTGATGTTTGGCATTGAAGTCTCCCGCGAGGATCACGCAAGGATGAAGGGCTAATATGGATTGGTAGTCAGCTGGTACGAACAGTCTAGCAGGTGGGTGGTAAATGGAAGCTATTATAATCTCCGTGCCACCCAGTTCAACACACACCGCCGTCGCTTCAAGGGTTTGCAGGGGAGGGAGAGGGATGGGTTTATGGACCACGTTTTGCCTCACAAGCACCGCGGTACCGCAATTCATTGTCTCTGGGCTCCATGCTAGTATTTATACCTGAACTGCTTCCACCTCTTTCTCTCTTATTGGCTGATTAACTGCCAACCCTGGCTCACTATGGGATTAGTGCCTTCCAAATTACACTCAGTGGCTTTCCACTGTCCTTGTTCAATATGCAATTTTCTTTAAAAATCTCAATTCTATCTCACTTTCGGTAGCAGAAACATTCACACATTATCAAAATGTTGATGTCATTAAAATTAATATTACATCCTGCTTTTTCTTTACTCAAGAAAAAAATTGCGAGATCAATATCACGATTGGCTCAATAAATCATAAAGAAACTTTAAAATTTTGGGCATATTTTTAAATAAGCAATTAAAACGGGATGATCACATCCATTACCTGTCTAAAAAATTGAATAGTGCATGCTTTAATATGAATTTCATCACAAAAATAACAAACCTGGAACCAAGAAAAATGATTTACTTCAGTTACTTTCATTTTATACTGACATATGGAATTATACTTTGGGAGAACTCTACTGGATGGAGTATAAAATAAAAACAATAATCTGAATGACACAAATGAGATCAAAAGAGTCATGCAGAAATCTATTCTAAAGCTTAAAAACTTTACTATCCCAATTCCTATACAAAATAGATAAATACGTACATACAAATTTTGAAGCTCTGCATAGCCATGAAACAAGAACTAAAACTAACCTGAAACTAACTACCCATACACAGATGGCATTTTATGAGAAAAGTCCATTGTATGTAAGAATAAAAGCCTATAGCAAACTGCCTACTAAAATCAGAAAAATAAAAAACTTGAAAAATTTCAACAAAGACATAAAAAGTCTATTAATAGAAAAAGCTTAGCTACTCAGTCGCAGAATATATGAATGATGAATTAGAATTACAATTTCCTTAAGTTTTTGTCATTATGTAAATTATGTGCACATTGTAATAAATCCAGATGACAATGTTCCTAGGTAGTACTATTACTACTACATCACTTGCATATGTTATACTGTACATTGTAAATTTATATTTATTGTAATTATCACTGTTAATTTTACTTTGCAATTTTGATGAGTCACTTGTTTATGGAGTTTTTACTCACCATGTTGTAAGCATATTGTGACAAGAAAGCATCTTATCTCTATATGTTCAGTAAGACTGGATGGTGTATTGATTTCGGCAATGCCAAAATTCTGGCAGTATGTGAATGTTTCACCCATAGAGTAGTTCACAGGAGCATTGAAATTTTTAAGGAAGATAGTCAGGGAGAGTAGGAAACAAGAGTAAATTTTTAAAGTTTGATTCAATTTTCCAAATTTTTAAATTTATAAATAATCAATGGGAATGCATAATGAGGCGAGTTCACTTACTTTTGAAACATGTCCTAAAGTTGTAAGGTTTTCTTATATGAGTTAGTGAACTTAAGAGGATTTTATATTCAACCATTATTTAAAAATTAGTTCAGAGCTTTGCAGAAATAACTGTAGAAGATAAAAATATACTGTCTTAAGGACAAAATATGACAGAGTGAATGAGTGCACAGAAACAAAATTCATGCTAGTCTCTGTATTATATAAGAATTGTAACATTTTTACAATTAGTTTTGATTATACTAGTAATATAAATGTGTCCATACTCTTGGTGGTGGGTTACCCCCAACATCACACTCCAGTTGAACTTCTGCTCCGGCCACCACAGTGAAGTCCTGTTTGTAGTTATCAAACTCATCAAAGTATGGCGCCAGGAGAACATCTAGTTTGAACTCTGCATGTGTCTGTCCTGCAAGGTTGGTAGCAATACAGGAATAGGTTCCTTTGTCTTGTGGGCTCGCTTCTTCCAGTTTCAGTGAATGACCCCCATCCAGAAGAGTGAAATGTGGCATATCAGATCTTTCATTTAGTTTTAGGTCCAAAGACTGGCCATCCTGAAACATTCACCAGAAACATTAGTCCTTACAAATGATGGATTAGAAAGCAGTGGGACAGTTTCTCCAATAAATAATAATTGGGAATATGAGCAATAACTCTTACCTGTACTGAGAAAAGTGATAAGTGAAGCAAAATAGTGAGTGTTTGGTGCAATAGAATTAACACTTGAGTTGATTCCTAACTCTTCCCATTACTTACTTAGCATTCATTTAGAACATATTTCAAAAGCCCTCACTTTCATCATTAGCTTTTTGTTGACTGCAGTATTGCTCATAGTGGTAGGTGGTAGGTGGATGAATCTTCTTAGTAGAATGTCACCACACAGGATTTCAAAGTTTGTAACTCTATGTTTGTTTTTCCAGATGTATATATTTTCCCATGTTGCTAGTTCTGTTGCTCCTGTTGTATGTTTTAATAGCTTCAGATTTTCTTGGATGTTGTGGTATTCCCACCAAAAAGTCATGCTGTTGCCAATTTGTCTTCTTGTTTCATTCTTCTATTTCTGAATATGTTCCTTTGTTCTAGTCTGTAGATTTCTTTTTGTCTTTCCTATGTTCCTATGTAAATCTTGTTATAGTTACAGTAAATCTTATAACGTTGTTTTTCTCATAAAAAAACCTACTAAACTCAAAACTGAAAGATGAAATTGCACTGTTAACAGATCAGGAATATACCAGGTTGAATACTAGATTTGCATAGGAAAGACAAAAAAGGAACCTACAAACCAGAACATTTCAGAATAATAAGAATGAAACAGGAAGGAAATGTTAGTCATTTTTAATGACATCTAGTTTTTTAATAAATAAATTTAATTTAGAGAGTGTAATTTATTAAATATTTAAATATTAAAATATTTTATTTTCTTAACTTTGAAAGGGAAAACCTTTTTGGAGATAAGTCGTAACAAAGTAGGTGTACCGGAAGGTGTACCTAGAAAGGTAATTTTATTAATCAGAAAAATTGGCAATACCGCATGACATTTTTGGTGGGAACACCATGGCATCCAAGAAAATCTGAAGCTACTAAAACATACAACAAGAGCAACAGAACTGACAACATGGGAAAATATACACAACTGGAAGAGCAAAGACAGAATTATGAACTTTGAAATCCAGCTGGTGATATACTAAGAAGATTTGTCCATCCGCCACCAGGGAGAAGTGTGTCCATTATGAGCAACACCAGCAGTCAACAAAAAGCTGACAATGAAAATGATGGCTTTTGAAACATGTTCTGTATGGTTGTAAGTAATATATAAGTGTTACAAATTGACTCAATTATTAATTCTCTTATTAGTGACATCATTGTAACCGAGTCCTCCCCTAATCTAATGTTTAGGTGCAGTTTCAAATGGGTTCTCTCCCTGATACCAATTTGAGCTTCTTTGTGTAAAGCAGCTGTTTATCATGATTTACAGCACATGTCCTAATTATTTTGATTATATCCCACTGTCCTGGTAATTTCTACATTCAGAGGTATCTCCAGGATTTCTTTAGGGAGGGCTAACATATTTTGAAACATACCTTATCAGTGAGCAAAATCCAGTCATTGATAGAGCATTTTCATTTCTGAATTTTCATACATCATATAAGTAATCCAAAGATCATCCTTTGGATGCAAAATTAATTTAAATTTGAGAAAACTTATAAAATTATTGATTAAATAAAAAGCATTTTAAATGTAATATTTATGTTGTTTGATAAATCAGTTTTACATCATTATTTGAGAGCTTAATTCTTTTTCAGCAGTTACTTATAAATGCAAAGTAATTTGATTCAGCCTATAAAGTTTGTTTTTCTTTAATTATTTTTGAGTTGGTGGAACATCTTTTGGGATACAGTCCACCATTATAAATTCACTCATTAACTGTGAATGAATAGATGTCATCCGGTTTAAGTAAATAAAATAGAAATAAGAGTTGGTTCACTTGATTTTACCAAAGCAAAGTAACACCATAACCTTAAGTATACATAAAAATTGTCATCTTTTCTTTCTAACAAATAGGAGTTATAGCTCCCCCTCCCCTGGGTCTGCCTACGTCTGCATTTACCCCAGCTGTTAGCAATGCTTTGTCTGTCTGTATGCATGAAACAAGTATCAGCCAGTGTAAGTACAGGATTGAGATTTTATGTACCTACACTAGCTGTTTGAAGCAAATCTGTTGATACATTTCGTTGAAATTGGCACAAAATTCAATGCAATTTAGTTGGAAAATCTTCTAAAATTTTTCAATTTTCTTGTAAAAAATGAAATATATGGCTTTTAGATGAACTACTGCACATACGGGAAACTTTATACAGAATGTCCATGAATTCACACACTAACTCTCCAGGACCCTATTTATGGACAAAATGTTTATGGCATAAGCGTAAGGTTCTCAAATTATAGTTGTGGAACGCTAATCAATAAAAGGTACAATATATCCATAATGGAAACAATAATAAAACAGCTACAGGGGAGTGGCATAATTATCAAATGTAGGAAAAATATTCACTAGGATCCTAGCAGCCTCTAGAGGTGGGTACATAAATCCATTGAGCAAGAGCTGGCAACCCAGCTCCACTCTGAATCCAGGAGGTGAAGTTCCATGGGCCTTTCCATTAGGGCAGTACCTGTTTTATATTTGATCCACCCCCTGTTTGCACAGGAATGGAAGTGGATATGCATTATTAGCAGGTCAACCCCAGAGGGGAAGACTACTAAAGACTTTAGTGTCTAGCCACTGTCTACTAGCTCTCCGAGTTGGTGCCAGAGGACTTTGAGGCATCACACAACCCCGCCTGGGCTTTACCCAGATGTACCCAATCACCCATGGGTATTGGGATCCACAGCCTTTCCAAGTCCAACCCAAGCCGAACAGCTTCCTTCTGAGAGGGGCTCAGATGTTCAAACATTCTTGATGGATTTTCTTAAAGGAAGGAATGTTATAACATATTATAAATATCATCATTGCAATAGTGATGTAGACATAGAATATTAAGATTACTCCAAGATAATGAAACCACTCAAGGCTGAGCGATGGAGGTGTCTAATAATATGAATGAAAAAAAAGTGTGTTTAGCAATTGAAAAGTTGGTACCTCTTTTTATGTGAGACTCCACCTAAACACAGCAGAAGTCACATCATAACTGCAACATGCAGATACCTAAGTTTTCCTGCTCAGTATATATATTGTTTATTTGTTTGCTAAATATTTATAATAATTGGTGATCAGGAGTACAGTTTCAAATTCCTATATTTGTAGTAACTTATCCATTATTATCCATATTTACAAGGGTGGATTGATAAGTCCATGATTTTGACGAGAGATAGCATTCTAATCATAGGTTTCTTGTTTGCACCCAAGTCTTACATCTATTCTGAGTATAATCATGGAAATTCATCGTCATTTGTTTCTTAGAACACTGTTGAGAGCATCTAAAATAAGCAGATGTGTGTTGCTTTGTAGAAAATGGAGAAAAGTGAATTTCATGTTCTGATAAAGCACTACCTTTTGCATGGTAAGACAGTGAAGGAAACAGAAGAAAAGCTGAACAGGTATTATGGGAACTCTGCTCCATCAGATGGCATGGTTCACAAGTGGTTCACAGAAATTCGATGTGACCATTCGAGCACAAGAGATGCCATGTGCACAGGATGGCCGGTTAAGGTCACAACAGAAGAAATTGTGAACAAAGTTCGCGATATTGTGTTGGAAGACTGCCGAGTGAAAATCCGTGATATAGCCAAGACTGTAAACATATCGAATGAATGGGTGTATAACATTCTGCACGAATTTTTAGGATGAGAAAGCTGTCAGCAAGATGGTTGCCACAACTGCTCACTGTTGAGAACAAGTGGAATTGTGTGACCATTTAACAGGGATGTTTGATCATGTTCCAGTGCAACCCAAATGAGTTTCTGTGGCATTATATCATGGTTGATGAAACTTGATCCATTACTATCAACCTGAATCCAGACGACAATCCTTTGGGGAACCTGCTCCAAAGAAAGCGAGAACCATTCCGTCAGGAGGAAAAATCATGGCAGCTGTCTTTTGGGATTTACAAGGGGTGATAGGAATCCACTACCTAGAAAAGGGTAAAACGATCACAGGTTCATATTATGCCGCAATGCTGGATCAGTTTCACAAGGAATTGTTAAAGAAACAACCACATTTGGTGGAAATAAAGGTTCTCTTTCATCAGGATAATGCACCTGCACACAAGTCAGTCATTGCCATCACAAAATTTGTGGAATTGGGCTATGAACTGCTACCTCACCCAATATTCTCAAGATTTAGCTCCGAGCATTCTCTTCGCAAATCTGAAAAATTGGCTCGCTGGGAAGAACTTCACATCCAGTGAACACATCATGGCAGAAACAACCTCATATTTTGCAGACTTCGAAAAACCATATTATTTTGGAAGGGTTAAAAAAATTGGAGAAACATTGGACAACATGTACTGAATTGAAAGGAGACTATGTTGAGAAATAAAATCTATTTTTTGGAAAAAATTGTTATTTTCTTTAAAAAGTCACTGACTTATCAATCCATCCTCGTACATCTGGAAATTTCCTTCCTGTGTGCGCGCGTGCAGGTGCAGAGAGAGAGAGGTGCGAGTGCGTGTGCGTGTGTGTGTGTGCGTGTGTGTGTGTGTTTTTGTATGTATAAAACAGAAGACTTTAAACTACAATTGTACCTACCTTAAGCCAATGTATTTCAGGTGGAGGAATTGCAGGCATGGCTGGGCAGGTGATGACAACAGAATCACCTTCTATCACTTCAACTTTACTGTCTTCCATGACTAACATTGAGGGAGGAACTGGAAAAGAAAAGGCATCAAGGGATTAATTCCTCTGTTTTTCAACTCATTATCCAATAAAATGTGCAGGAAAAGACTTCAGAATTATAAGAGTGACCCTAAACCTAGTGCAGAGAGTTATTTACTCGTAAACCCTATATTTTTTTTAACATAACTGCATCAACTTCATTATAAACAATCACCTTGAGTTTAACCAAGGCTTTCCAACATTGTGGTACTTGGATGCCATTGTATGCTCCTTTGAAGCTTGACCCTCAGATATACTGGTAACAGATGTAGTCAGGTCATGTATTAATATAAATATAGCAGACTTTGTCAAATAATCTACCTTCTTGTCATATTATGGACATATTTTCCACTGAGTTTTGTGTCTGGAATATTTATCTTTGGTTCAAATCATTCTTCAATATGATATTATATGATGGGGCAGATTCGTTTACCTCGATCATTATGGCTTTAATATTATTACAAAGAAAATTAATTAAATATGAAAAAGAACATATTGATTATCCAACAGAACTGTGTTCTCTGAATTCAGTACACTCAAAATCCATTAAACTTATTCTTTTTTTTTTACTGAATTAAACAGACAAAAAGTTGCATAAAATCCTATTGTCCCACCCTAAATACAAAACTAAATGATTGACTTTGTGTGCTTGTCTGAACATAAATGTTCAACAACTGTGACATTCAACCACAGAAACAATTTTGTTCCAAACTTATACACTGTAACAATGAAGAAAAAAACAAATCCATATTTGCAGCACTACATCATTTTTAAATTAAAAAACACAGTTATAAAATTACTGAGAAAGAATTTCAATTACAAAAATTATTTTTACATACTTAAGAAAACAATGAATGGATCTAAAAAATCAACTCCAATGTTTTTATATAGTCTAAATTAATTTTATTGGTGTTGTTTGTTTATTTGAGTATTACTTTAGCAAAATCTTATTTCTTCTCTTTTAAACTTCAGTGTTAGTTACTAAAGAATTTGTACAACAAAATTACCTGTAATAACCTAAAATTATTAATTTAGTTTGTTATTGTTTAATAATATTACCTTTTCTATATATCTGTATAGTATTTAGGGTTATATGTAAGGAATCTCCCTCCCCTAAACACAAGATTTTCTCATTCAGTATGATGCTGGAAATAGTTGTTATTGTTAATATTTTATGCAGTAGATTTCAATAAATCAATAAATGAAATGAAATTAAAATTAATTAAATTTAACATTGTAAAATCCTGATTCCAAAATGGGGAAAGGTCATAATCAGATGGACTCTGTCTGGACTGTAGCTTGGAGGTTTGAGCAAATTCCAACTGTAACCGTCAATACATGGCCTTCTGGCTTGCTGATTTGTGGTCTTATTATTGCGAAGAAGTAGCAATATTTCTTGTATATTGAAGAAAGAGTGAGTCAACTCAAGATACTCTTTGCTCCACTTACTACATATTACATGCAGGACATGTTGCGTGAGGCATTCCCCACATCTTCCATCTTCCGCTGCTATGCATTGACTGACTTCAGAGTAGGATTCTGGTTCTCTGGTTGGTTTTCTGGTGCCATCTATTGACCGATTGATGAACTTAGTGATGAGATGTCTTCCCGGTGGTATTTCAAAGTTCATCAGTTGCTCTTGGAACTTATTGATGTATATTTTCTCCCACAAGCTTAATTCTAGCGGTTTCTTGACGCACTTTAGTAATTTTGCTTCCTTTTCTACTGTGTGGTTCTCTTTCCAAAAATGGTTTGCTACAGCAGACCTTTCTAACTGTTTATATCTGATGTTGCAGTAGTGTTCCTTTAGCCTGGTTCCATGTTCCTCTTGGTCTTCCCTATATATATTTTGTCACAATCTTTGCAGTTTATCTGATATATACCTTGTTTCTTTTCATATGGAATACTATTAGTAGTGCTAGATTTTAACATCTTTCCTAAGCTGAATTTATTGTATGGTGCCAGGGTTATCTTGTATTTCTTGAAAGTCTTCTGGATTTGTGGAAGGCCCAAGGGTGGAAAGCAATTTTCTTGTATCTCCAATTTTTCTCAATTGGTGCAAGAGTTTTAATCTGTCTGATTTGCTTTTCTCTGGTGAACTTGTTGATTTTTCTGTCTATCATGTGTTTTTCAAATCTGTTGGCTTTTGCTGTTGTTACGATGTGTTCGTATTCATTCTTGTTTTCTATTTCTTTAAGAGGGGTGTTTATTAATCCGTGAATTAAACTGTTGAATATTGCATGTTGGTGTGATCTGGGGTGTGAGATTTTATGTAGTTATTTGTATGCATGTTTTTCCTATGTATTCCATATTCTATCTTTTCCCCATTGTGGATTATTTTCGGATCTAAAAATGGTAAAGTGCTTTGGTCCTCTATTTCAAGTGTGAATTTTACTGTTGTGTCCTGTAACCGCTAGAACCATCAAGAAACCACTAGAATTAAGCTTGTGGGAGAAAATATACATCAATAAGTTCCAAGAGCAACTGATGAACTTTGAAATACCACCGGGAAGAGATCTCATCACTAAGTTCATCAATCGGTCAACAGATGACACCAGAGAACCGGAATCCTACTCGAAGTCAGTTGATGCATAGCAGCAGATGTGGGGAAGGCCTCACGAAACATGTCTTGCATGTAATATGTAGTAAGTGGAGCAAAGAGTATCTTGAGTCGACTCACTCTTTCTTTAATATATTTTAATGCTTCACTGTGTGTAAGTTCCAATTTTTCAAGAAACTCAGCAATATTTCTGTTTTGAAGTTGCTTTGTTATAATGCTATGTACCAATGATCTGAATACACCACATTCATAGATTGTCTCTTCATAAGTTGCCAGTATGTTTTTTAACAAAAGATTGACAAGAATGATTCTACAGCGCTGTATTTCAGGGTAATACTTGTCTTCTGCAATAATACAACCTTCACAATAACATTTAAACCATCAGAAAATAGTACTACAGCCCACTGTAATGTCATCACTTTCTTCTTAAAGTAGTTTATGAATTTCTGTCACTACTCATCTATGAAAGGTTTAAATTTTAATGGAAGATATTTTATCTAAGAACTTGTGTAACTTAACTGATTTTTGTCATGAATTTTAATACACTAAACTTGCAATAAACTGAGGCTCCAGATTAACCTAGGGAGTTGTTTGAAAAAAAAAATATATATATATAAGTGCAGTGCTAAGTGGTGTGCATCAATGAAGTTAATGGTACCACAGCTAATGAATTAACTAATGAATGAGCTAATGAATTAATTAGTTGCCATTGTAAATGCCAAAAATGAAGACATCCTTAAGTGGTGTAACAAGATCAACAATTGGAGCTGTCTGATGACACTGTTGTTGATATGGTCATGAATGCCGAAGAGCATGACACAGATGAGATCATCCCAAAAATATCACGTTTGGAGGGACTGAAGGTAATTATATTGAACAGAAGAATCTACACCACTTGATCTACTATCCCTACAGCATTGGTGTTACATCACAGCATCCAACAGAGGCAGGGGTTAGCTTAAAAAACTACGAAGGACTTTTTAAAAAGTAATCTTCTCATTTAATATTGTAATCTATTTATATTTTAGTTAAACTGTATAAAGTATTCAATGTACATTTTTAGGAATTGTGTTGTAATAAGCAAAAATAGTGTTTTAAGCATTTTTTCTTCTTTTACCTATTAGCACATTATCTTTGTATTATCCAAGTTTTTCATATCCGAGGTAGTCTCAGTTCCAATTAGCCTGTATAATTGCAGATGTACTGTGGTTTGTACAGAAAGAGGTTTTAAGTAATTAAGTTAAATTTGTACAGACTTCTTCAGAATGACTTACACTAAAAATAGAATAAATAACAACCATGTTACTCAATGGAGATGGGAGCCCAAGAGAAGTCTGCTTTATTGCTAGTATTGCCCTTATATTGTGTAAAGTCACTCGGAAGTTTCATTCTTTGTAGTTGCCCAGAATACTAACCTAAAACTTCAACAAGAAAATGTTTTGTATCGTCGCCTTCTACATTCTCAGCTGAGCATGTGTATATACCAGTAGTTTCTAATGTAGCTGCTGATATCACCAAGGTGCCATCTTCAAGTACAGTCAAATTCTCTGTTAAACACATGAATTAAATTTAGGTTATGATTATATTTACAATTATGAAATTGTAAGAATAACTGAGTTAGGTTTTAGTAACTATATATATATATACAATAAGAAAACTGACAAAATCTGTAATAAAATTTGCTTGAGTATTTCTTTTTACTAAAAAAGAATGGCAAAGCCACTGACATAAACATATTAATGAAAATTTATTGTGGACTGATGTGTTCTCATTTGTCATATGGAATTACGCTTTGGGAACAAAAAGCTGCAAAACAAACTGAAATACTTTTTTTTTTTTTTTACTTATTTACAAAGAAGGTTCTAATGAGCATATTCCTCTAGGCAGGGACTGTGCTTTACAATTGAGACAGCAAGCAAAATACAAAAGAATAATCACATATAAAAAGAGTACACAAGCAAAGAAGAAGAAAAAATTTTTTTTAACCTATTTAAAAGAGTAATTAGGGTAATTATGGCACTAAACACATGGGAATCCTATAGAGAAGATTTTAGAAAATTAAATATTCTCACCTTGTATTCTTTGTATATTTTCAAGGCATATTTAAAAAACGAAAAAGAAAAAAAAAATCAAAGTCAACAACCAGATTCAGGGACACTTCACAGGAGCCAACACACTTTTTCAGATAAGATCACATAGATTACAACTATTCAGAACAAAACCCATTGCTGCAGCATGTATATTACATATAGAAAAACCTATCAGTACATATTATGATAAACATTACAGATTTAAAGCGATTTAAAAGGAAACTCAAAAAAATGTTGTGCACATGCTTGTTTTATTCAATAAATGAGTATTTAGATAACTAAACTTTCATATTTTAATGATTTAATATAATGTTCTTGTCTATTCACATTATCAAAATGTTTGCATTTACTTATACTTTACAAACATCTGTATTTTAAAGAGATTGTTGTTATATAAATACAAAAGGCAGCAAATTATGTATTCAGATTCAGATTTATTCACCATTTGTAATAATTTTACAAGGCTTCGTCATATGAGAATAAACTACATAAATTACAATCAAAACGCTTAGTTTTAAGTACTACTCTCTATATATACAATTGTGCAAATACTCCAATGTCAGCCACTATTTACATTTGCTATTTTACATTCCTCTACTGTATAAGAGGTTCTACACATACAGTTTTATCAAAAACTTACGTGTCAACCACTATTAACATTTACCATTTTATATTCTTCAATAAAGTAAAATGTAGTTTTCAAAAGATAGGATGTAATTTCTCTTAGTTTTGTAATTTCCTCTTCTATTTCTTTAATCCAGTAAGGTAAATGATTGTATAACTCTTTTGCATTGCTTACAGTTTCTAGCGATCCTCTTAATCTGTCTCTAAAGTAGTTTTTCCTTGTTTAAATGTTATGTTTATGCATATCTGTATTTTTATCTTGTTTATGGGTTTTTACAGCATATTTAAAACATTTGTATATATAAAGACAAGGTAGGGTGAGTATATTGAGTTTTTTAAATGCAATTTTGCAGTCATTTCTTTTTTGTGTTTTTTTAACAATTTTTATTGCTCTTTTCTGTAGCCTAAATAGTTTTAATAGATGTTTTTTCTTTGCTGATCCCCATAAGATAATCCCATAACTCAGATGTAGGTGTATAAAGGCGTAATATACTTGAACTTGTCCATAATTTGAGCAACCTGTTTTTTTAGAATGTATATACCTACCCTTATTGAGATTATTATTATATATACGAGGGCTGATCAACAAAGACTGAGACTGATTTTTTTTCACAGGTGTTTATTACTCTAATTCAATGTTTACATGATCTTTTTCAAAGTAGTCCCCTCCAACTTCAATGCACTTTTTATAGCGTCTCTGCCAGTCCTTGAACACATGCTGCAGACCATTCTTTGTTAGGTCCTTGAGAATCGCATCACTTTTCTTGAGCACTGCTTCAGAGTTCTCAAATCGAATACCCCTAAGCTTTGCCTTTAGTGATGGGAATAAAAAAAAGTCACAGGGTGCAAGATCGGGGCTATAAGGTGAATGTGGTACACAGGTAATGTTGAATTGAGCCAGAAACTGCATGACTTGATTTGCGACGTGAGGCCGTGCATTGTCATGATGACGTTGCCACCCAGTCCGAGAAAGCTCTGGTCGTTTTTTTGCAATGTGCTTCCTGTGTAGCCAATACTGACGTGTAGTATGCTGCTGTAACAGTAGTGGGGGGAACTGCATGGTGGTAAATCATTCCATTACAGTCAAAAAATGTGATCACCATCACTTTCCCTGCAAATGGAACAACTTTTGCCTTTTTTGGTGTTGGAGAACCTGGCGATCTCCACACTGTGCTGGCTTGTTTTCCTTCAGGATCATAATGATGCAGCCATGACTCATCACCGGTGATAATCGATTTAAAACATGCATCCCCTCCATCAGCAAAGAGACGCAGCTGGTATGCGAAATGCACGTAGGGTCTACAAAATAGAGCATTACTACTATTCATTCATTCATTCATTATCTGTTTAGCCTCCTCTTATGTAGGACTTAAACCCCCCAGAACTTACAAGCAGGTGCCTGGGGTCAGAGGCCCGTCGAGGAGCAGACACTCATGGATCAGACAGATCATCCAGGATGGGTGATCAGCCCAATGCCTGGTATGGGATGAAGGAAGTAGATGAAACGAAATGTTGGTGAAATGGATGAAAGGAAAGGTGATGATGGAGCAGTTGGTGTAATGAATGGCAGGGGAAACCGGAGAACCCGGAGAAAACCCGCCCAAATGCCGCTTCGTCCACCACAAATCCCACATGCAGGTCCCTGGGTTTGAACCCGGGCCGCCTCGGTGGGAGGTGAGCGGTCTAACCACTCGGTCACAGCACCGCCCAGCATTACTACTAACCTACCAATATGAGAGTGCTGCCGCTACCAACATTATACATAAAAACCCGCTCTTTTCAAATATTTATGTTACAGATACGAAACTATCACGGAAGCTACAGGAATAAATCAGTCTCAGTCTTTGTTGATCAGCCCTCATATATAATACATAGGTAGGGCTCATGTAGTACATCATTGTTATGCACTGTTCTGTATTTTATACCATATTGACAATGTCATGAATTAAGCCATTGCCTGATGGCCATTTAAAGCCCCATTGGTTGTTCCTGGATATCCAATAAACAGATCTAGGTATTTAAATTGGCCCATGATTTAAATTTTTACTTTGCAGAATAAACCTTTATATTTTTTATTTATTTAAAGGTGAGTCGGAATTGTTACACTAACATCACTTAAGTTTACTCACTTAACATGTTTCGGGAAATGGTTGTTCCCATCCTCAGAAGTTAATTCGACTGGCCCGTGTTGTTGGTGTTTCCGTTTTTTGGACTGGATCCTGTGGTGGCATCTTGTGGTGGAGAAATGTACTTCCAGAGAGGATTTGGTGGCGGCAAATCAAAATTCATTAGATGTGTGTTGTGTTTTAGAATGGTGATCTTCTCCCATGCATCTAATTCGGCTGCAAATTTGGCTGGTTTGACTAATGTAATATTGGGTTTGATGTTGTGATTAGTGATCCAAAAATGGTGTGAAACTGCAGATTTGTCCATTTGTTTGTATTTGATACATCTCATGTGCTCCTTTAGCCTAGTTTCTAAGTTTCTTTTTGTCTTACCTATGTATACTTTATTGCAATCTGAACAATTGATTTTATAGATTCCAGCTTTTTTGTCTTGTGGAATGGGGTCTTTTACCAGTTAGAATACCAGCATATAGTAGACACAGCAATACATAATGGGTACAACAAAGCAACTATTGACAAAAAAATTGCAAAATTCAAACGACAGATGCACATCAGAAACACAACAAATCTCAGCCAGCAAGATAAAGAGCTAAAGTTCAAGAAATTCACATACCACCCAGGAACATTTCACAAATTTAAGAAGATTTTCATGAAACATAACATCAGCCTAGCTCCACAGAACAAATTTAACATAGAGAAATTACTTTGTAACAAGTTAAAAGACCCCATTCCACAAGACAAAAAAGCTGGAATCTATAAAATCAATTGTTCAGATTGCAATAAAGTATACATAGGTAAGACAAAAAGAAACTTAGAAACTAGGCTAAAGGAGCACATGAGATGTATTAAATACAAACAAATGGACAAATCTGCAGTTTCACACCATTTTTGGATCACTAATCACAACATCAAACCCAATATTACATTAGTCAAACCAGCCAAATTTGCAGCCGAATTAGATGCATGGGAGAAGATCACCATTCTAAAACACAACACACATCTAATGAATTTTGATTTGCCACCACCAAATCCTCTCTGGAAGTACATTTCTCCACCACAAGATGCCACCACAGGATCCAGTCCAAAAAACGGAAACACCAACAACACGGGCCAGTCGAATTAACCTTCTGAGGATGGGAACAACCGTTTCCCGAAACATGTTAAGTGAGTAAACTTAAGTGATGTTAGTGTAACAATTCTGACTCACCTTTAAATAAATTCAATACATATCACTGTTTCTAGCTTCTTTTCATTACAATATCAACCTTTATATTTTTTTTATTTTCTATGACATTTTAATGAAACAAAAACTAAATTAAAGAATATTAAATGCGTATGTAGCAAGTGCAGCAAGTAATACTGTATTTGTTTACAACTTTTAAAAAAAAAAAAGCTGTCTTTGATTCCAATTTACTGAGCTAAAAGAGTTCTTACTTTTTCTTCTTGAATGCTACCACCATTCAACATTTGTTTTGTATTGCAAGCAAGCAGCTGTTATTATTTGTATTTATTGTGCTAAGAGTTTTACAATTTGATTGTCTACTGCACTTTGACCCTGGCCACTCATTCAGTAGACAATCACTACAGTTTATTTACATTTTACAATTTCCCGTCAACGCATTCAATAGACAATCACCACAGATTATTTACATTTTACAGTTTCTTGTCAATAAATTATCTTGTATTTTTTAGTTTTTTCGTGTCCCATTTCCACTTGTTTTTCACTTTTCACTTATTGATTACTTAACCATCACACATTCACTATAGTTTTCCATTCAAAGTAAGATACGCTACCTCCTACTTTTCTCTTTCCACTGTCCAAAGCCATTTATTTTTTACTTTACACAAAAACTGTCCAATGCTTCTAGCATCCTTGCACATCATTTCGATCATAAGTGTATTTCTATCCCCCTTCAACCACTTCTAATAGCAGATTAGTTCTCCATTTCAAGCTTTCTGTTTGCAGCTGACCTAGTACATAGTATGTAATAAATCTTTTAAGAGGAGAGAAGTGTTTGACACTTTTACACAAACCAGCAATGAGTTTGCCGAAAAGAGCTCATTAGTTTGTTATAGGCCAATGAAAAATACATGGGGTAGGGAAAAATATATAGACATAGTAAATATAGAAGAGAGAGAATCTATTGCATGGGTAATAACCGGAGCATGGAGGCTAAGAGGGTTAAGACAGGGGATTCCTCAGAACCAATGTCCGATATGTGGTGGTAATAAAGACATTGAACACATAGTATTTAAGTGCCAAGGAACAGAAAATTGGAGAAAAGAATTTTTTAATAAGAAGTGGTTGAAGGGGGATAGAAATACACTTATGATTGAAATGATATGCAAGAACGCTAGAAGCATTGGACAGTTTTTGTGTAAAGTAAAAAATAAATGGCTTTGGACAGTGGATAGAGAAAAGTAAGAGGTAGCATATCTTACTTTGAATGGAAAACTATAGTGAATGTGTGATGGTTAAGTAATCAATAAGTGAAAAGTGAAAAGCTAGTGGAAATGGACCATGAAAAAACTGAAAAAAAAACAAGATAATTTATTGACAAGAAATTGTAAAATGTAAATAATCTGTAGTGATTGTCTACTGAATGAGTGACCAGGGTCAAAGTGCAGTAGACAATCAAATTGTTAAAATCTTAGCACAATAAATAAATACATAAATACATATACACACATGGTTATTATTCTTCCTGTGCCAAGACAGTGAGTACATGCTAGTGGCTTTAGATGAAGTTGAAACTAAATATGACTGTGCCTGCATGTCACAATTACATCAACTTGTTATGCTCAGACAACCTATACAATTTTCAGCTGTTGAGATATATTATGATGCAGCAGCTATGACTCAAGGTTATTGGGAGGTCGGTGCCAGGCAGTTGGAATAAACGACGATAAATACTGCTTGCCAGGATAAACACTGGGCGTGCTATTGGCAGATAACCAGAACCTTCTGGAAGTTTCTCCCCCTCCTCCAGAGCACGTGTCAAAACAGTTCTAGAATGTTCTGTGGGAGATTCCACTGGCTATATAAGCAAGCGTTCTCATAAGAGTTAGTTGAGCTGAATTAGTCAGTGACCACGCAAATTAGCAAGTGCATTTCTGGTGTGGCATCAAGAGTGATTCTCTGAGTTAGTTGGTGACAACCTCTGTGTCATGCAATGAGTGCTGCTGCAAGGGAGATTGAAGAAGTCCTGTGTTCGACTCCCCTGCAAGTGAACTGTTTGGAAGATGAGGCTGCGTCACAAAGAAGTGAAGTGATGAAAAGTTGAACCAGTTCACATTAGTGAAGTGATAGTGTGAACTAAGTGAAGTTCTAGTGCAAGTTGAACTAGATAAAACAACTAAACAGCGACATTGAAACTGAGAGAAGTGACAGTTGAAAAATTGGACAAAGTCACAATATATATGGTTTAGAGACTGCTTTACACACTTTAGTGTGCAACTTGGCATAAAACAAAATCTGATAAATGCTACTGTATATAAATAGATGACTAAATCAGCATTAAACATTTTGTTAATCTTAACTATACTATACCATAATTATACATTTATGCTAATCTTATGGAATCTAAATGTGAAATTAAATTACAGTAGACTTGCAATTAACCAAATTCCAATTAACCGATGCTCCAGGTTAACCGAGGGAGTTGTTGGAAAATAAACATACATCATTTTTGTATAAGTGCAGCACTAAGTTACATGTGTATATTCACAAAATGAAGAAGGATGGTATGATCATGGATGTTACAAGAAAAAGAAAAAAGTGGAATGGGAACTAAAGAAATAGGGGTAGACAGGAGAACAAACAAAGATTTTTTTTTAAATACAAAGATGGGGCTATAAATGTCTAATGGAGGCAAAAAATAAAGAATGAGGGGAAAAATTAAGTCATAAAATTCATGAAGCAGCAAACAATCAGGTGATACGGTAATTTGCATCACAAATTACTCAGATGTAATTAATGATAGTAATATGAATATGTATTTTTATGTGACATTGATTTCAGAGGTTTATTAATTGTAATTATTATTGGTAAATAATAATATACGGCTTTACTGAAACTGTCAACAATAACGCAATAATGCAGCGATGGGGTGAGTTGTTTATCATTACCGGGAACAAGGAAGTTACGTAATGTTTCGCGCCTTTTCGGTAGAAGCTTCTAGAACATTTCCTAAAGTAATATGTATTAGTGGTTTTCATTGGATAGTAAAATAGACGCTAATGTTGGCGCGTTTTATTAGCCAATAGCAGTTCATTTATAATCTTTAGGCGTATCTTGATGTAGGCCTATAAATAGTGTAGGTTCGAGGTAGCTTGTCCCCCCAGTTCAACAGAATTCTCCGTACTCTACACGTCGGCCTCTCAGTTCATTTATTTCGCCAAGTTATACGCAGCAGAATTACGAGAATTATTATAAAGTATTATACAGTTAAAAAATACACAAAGTTGAAGTACTCGAGTTAAAAGTGATAAATAAGAAGTTATTACAAACAGTTTCAGTTTGGCGAGTATCCAGATTAATTTGTAAAAGTGTTTGTGAATGTGTTCGGCAATAAAAGTTATAAAACCAATTTCTTCGTCAGTATAATTTCTGGATAAAAGATTCCTTTCCGATTCACACCCTGCAAGAGTTAAATGTCGACCTAAATAGCTAGCCGGAGAACATTTAAAGTGAATTATTTCAAAACTGATACAAATTGCTACGCCAGAGGGAGCTACGAACCAAACAAGGAGTGACGTCACAAGATGGCAACGCGTGAAGTCAAGCAGCACAACATATGATCTACAAGTTCTAATAACTTACGCTATAAATATTACGTAAGCAATTTTTCCGTCGCATAATTGGCGCCCAACGTGGGGCGCGATAACCAGGAAAGGAAGGCGAAGTGACCAGGAAAGGAACACGACCAGGAATGAATCAA
The DNA here is from genome assembly GCA_030765065.1 of Deroplatys truncata. Lineage (NCBI taxonomy): Eukaryota > Metazoa > Arthropoda > Insecta > Mantodea > Mantidae > Deroplatys > Deroplatys truncata. The sequence goes on along the minus strand of CM060977.1, from coordinate 25,722,711 downwards.
CATAACCAGGAAGGAATGAATGGAGCAGTGAAATGATCTACAAGATGCAGATTCCAGAAACAAAAGGAACGACAGACTACATGGATAATTGGACATCGTAATTCCGAGACTACAAGGCAACAGGGTAATTCAACAACAAAAACATCAAGACGACATAGATTCATCATAATACAACGCAGAAGCGACATACAAACCTAGGAGAATGGGGCAGAACGCTGGACATCAAAGTAACAGCAACGGACAGCATTAGTAAGGTTAGAGTATCTTAATTTTTTTTTAGAAAAAAAAAAAAAGGGTAAATAAATGTTAATGAGGAGTGGTAGGATAAAAAAAACAATGGCTACCAATAATACAGAAGAAATAATTATGGAGGGAGATGATGTAACAGTTAGTTGTAATTCAATACAGGTTACAGGAAATAGCCCAGATTTTTTAGGATTTGAAGATGAAAATGTTAGTGTAGAAAGTGAGAATAGAATAGCAGGAAATGTTAATCTTGATACTAGTATGATTATGGAAATGCTGAAAAATTTGAATGAGAATATGAAAGATATGCAAAAGAATAATGAGAAATTAGAACAAAAACTAACTCAGAATATGGAAAAGAGTCATAGGGAATTAAGGGAAGATATGGAAAAGAATAAGAAAGAATTGAGGGAAGATATTAGTAAGAGTATTACAGATCAATTAAGGGAAGATATGCAAAAGAATAATAGGGAATTAAGAGAAGATATTGATAGGAGTTTAGAACAAAAACTAGATCAGAATAAGAGAGAATTGAGGGAAGATATTGGTAAAAGCTTAGAACAAAACAGGGAAGAAATTGAAAAGAAATTCACGAAGCTAGATAGTAGTATGCCAAAAATGATAGATAAAAATGAGGAGGTAATAGCAAGTGAGATAGGAGAAGTTTCAAAGAAAATGTTAGACATGAACAGGGAAATAGGTAACAAAGAAAGTGAGGTTAATACTAAAAGTGAGGTTAATGTAGAAAGTACAGAGTTAGGAAGTCAAATGAGTAGTATTTCAAGTGAGCTAAGAGAGATGAAAGAGGTTATGAATGTAGATGTAAATGAGGCGCAAGTTAATTTCAGAGGGGAAATATCAGAAATACAAAATGAGTTAGTAATGCAAAGAAATAAATTGTACCAAGATGTTCAAATTGAAAACTCCAGTCCAGTACAGTTTAGTACAGATTTGTCAAAGTATTCTCAAGTTAAAAAGATAGTAGATGAATTGAAAATGAAAGTTGTTAAAAGATGTGTTGTTCAAGAAACTGTAGATTGTTCTCAAATGTTATCAGGGAACGAAATGTCATATGAATACAAGAGGTTATTCATGAACAAAAATTTGAAGGTTAGGATACGGCTACGAGTAATGTTTAGCCACACACAATTTGATCCAGGAGGGTAAATAGCAATAAGATGTAAAGTAAATGCTGGATAGGTAAAGATGACTTGCAGAGAAATGTATTGGAACGTAAGAGGGTTAACTAAATATATTTATATGTCATTTGAAAAGAGAAATAAATTATATAAAAAAAAAAGAGAAATGTTTTTTTTTAAAAAAAAAAAAAATTTAAATTTTTAGTAACTGTAACAGTATTTGAAAAGAAGAAGGTAATAATTGAAACTCAATATGATATTAAAGTTAAAGTACAAAATAACAAAAATTGGTAAAAATAATTAAAAACAAATACGTATGTAGTAAATAGAACATGTGAAACAGTGCCTAGATTTAAGAGATGTAAATATTTGTGTAGAGGGTGAATATTTTGGTAAATATGTATAATAATTACAAAAATCTTAAATGTATAAATTTTTGTCAACAACTTAAAGTAAACAATTTGGTAGCAGTGATTAAATAATTTAGGGTAAAGTATTTGCTATAAAAAAAAAAAAAATTTTGTGATGTCAGATTAATATCTAAATTAATTAAACCAGAGCCAGTAAGTAGTGGCGAGATAGGGGAAAAACATGTCGTGTGTTAAATGCGTGTGAAGTGTCAAGTGAAAGTGATAACGTGTGTTCCAAGATTTAGGAGACTAAAAACACAATTTTAAAATTTCTAAACAAGTTATAAATATTTATAATTATGTTTCTAGTGGGGCATATGATACGGTAATTTGCATCACAAATTACTCAGATGTAATTAATGATAGTAATATGAATATGTATTTTTATGTGACATTGATTTCAGAGGTTTATTAATTGTAATTATTATTGGTAAATAATAATATACGGCTTTACTGAAACTGTCAACAATAACGCAATAATGCAGCGATGGGGTGAGTTGTTTATCATTACCGGGAACAAGGAAGTTACGTAATGTTTCGCGCCTTTTCGGTAGAAGCTTCTAGAACATTTCCTAAAGTAATATGTATTAGTGGTTTTCATTGGATAGTAAAATAGACGCTAATGTTGGCGCGTTTTATTAGCCAATAGCAGTTCATTTATAATCTTTAGGCGTATCTTGATGTAGGCCTATAAATAGTGTAGGTTCGAGGTAGCTTGTCCCCCCAGTTCAACAGAATTCTCCGTACTCTACACGTCGGCCTCTCAGTTCATTTATTTCGCCAAGTTATACGCAGCAGAATTACGAGAATTATTATAAAGTATTATACAGTTAAAAAATACACAAAGTTGAAGTACTCGAGTTAAAAGTGATAAATAAGAAGTTATTACAAACAGTTTCAGTTTGGCGAGTGTCCAGATTAATTTGTAAAAGTGTTTGTGAATGTGTTCGGCAATAAAAGTTATAAAACCAATTTCTTCGTCAGTATAATTTCTGGATAAAAGATTCCTTTCCGATTCACACCCTGCAAGAGTTAAATGTCGACCTAAATAGCTAGCCGGAGAACATTTAAAGTGAATTATTTCAAAACTGATACAAATTGCTACGCCAGAGGGAGCTACGAACCAAACAAGGAGTGACGTCACAAGATGGCAACGCGTGAAGTCAAGCAGCACAACATATGATCTACAAGTTCTAATAACTTACGCTATAAATATTACGTAAGCAATTTTTCCGTCGCACAGGATACGAAAGTGACATGGAAAATGGTGAAACAGATATATAAGAACAAAAGTGAGGGGAACAACATACAGGCAGAAACATGGTGCAATTATTTTAAAGGTTTATATGGGGTGCAAACATAATCAAACTTCGAGAGAGTTTAAAAGAATGAATACAGTATATTGAGGATTTAGACAAAGAAATTAAGATAAATTAAGTAAAAACACAAATATTAAAGTTAAAAAATAACAAGGCCTGTGGAATCCATGGGTTACCAGGTGAATTCTGGAAAACATGGTGTGAAAATGATGATAGGCTGAGGTTAATAGTGAAATTGTGTAACTCAATATGTGAAAGGGGAAGAGTCCCAGAGAACTGGGAAAAGGGAATTGTAGTACCAATATATGAAGGCAAAGCAGATATAGAGGATCCTATAAATTACAGGGGCATTAGCCTCCTAGCAGCGATAGGTCAAGTATACACAGGGATACTAGCTGACAGAATGCAGAGAGAGGTGGGGAAAGAGGGGAAGTTATCAGAATTCCAAGCAGGATTTAGAAAATGAAGGAGAGCAACACATAACATATTAATTATAAAGACAATGGTGGACAAAAAAACGGCAGGGCATACATGATTTTTATTGATTTAGAAAAAGCATTCGACACTATCAACAGGGATGTACTATGGTTAAAACTAATTACAAAAGGAGTAAGCGAATCATTTATAAAGAATATAAAGCATTTATATGCAAATAATGAGTGGTGTATGAAAATAGCCAAGGGAAGAATTACTGAAGAGAACACAAATAATTTAAAGCTTAGACAAGGGTGCAAACTTAGTCCAGTGCTCTTTAACCTATTTATAGATGATATGATAGAAGAGACAAAAAAATTGAATAAGCATTCACCAGTTAATAAAGAAATACCAGGATTATTGTTTGCCGATGATCTAGTGGTAGGTTCCATCTCAGTTATGGGACTGAGTAAAGCTATTGAAACACTTGGCAAATACTGTAAAGATAGGGGTTGAGAATAAACAAAAGGAAATCGAAGATGGGCGGCGCCGTGGCCGAGTGGTTAGACCGCTCGCCTCCCACCGAGGCAGACTGGGTTCAATCCTAGGGACCTGCATGTGGGATTTGTGGTGGACGAAGCAGCATCTGGGCGGGTTTTCTCCGGGTTCTCCAGTTTCCCCCACCATTCATTCCACCAACTGCTCCATCATCATCTTTCCTTTCATCCATTTCACCAACATTTCGTTTCATCTACTTCCTTCATCCCGTACCAGGCATCGGGCTGATCACCCATCCTGGATGTTCTGTCTGATCCATGAGTGTCTGCTCCTTGACGGGCCTCTGACCCCAGGCACCTGCCTGTAAGTCCTGGGGGGTTTAAGTCCTACATGAGAGGAGGGTAAACAGATAATGAATGAATGAAATCGAAGATTATGATTTTTAAGAAAGGATATAAACTAAGAAAGATGAAAAGTGGTATGGGAAGGAACGTGTGGCAGTAATTTGTATCACAATAATGTAAATGCCAGAGTGATTGTAGTGTAAATAAGCATTATTGTATGACATTGATTTGAGATGTTTGTTAATTATAAGCATTGTTAGGAAATAAGTTTACACGGCCTCACTGAAACTGACAATAGGAGCGGATAACAATGAGCAAGGGGGTGAGTTGAATATTAATTAGAAGAGACAAACAAATGACATCAGATTGGCGCGCTTTTCTGAGAAATGGAGGGAACATCTTTCCTAAAGCATATGTGTTTGTAATTTTGATTGGATATAAAAATAGACGCTAATGTTGGCGCGTTTTATTAACCAATAGCAGCTCGATTATAATCTTTAGGCATATCGGGGTGTGGGAGTATAAAAAGCTAAAGTCAGAGGCAGATTTCGTCAGTCCAACAGAAGCATTCGCGTGTAATACGTCGATCAGTTCAACATAAGTATTCGTGAGTTATATGTCGCGTAGTTCAATGGAAGCATACATAAAGTACACTTACGCAATTCTACAGAATCTCTCGCGTCTTAAAGTTTGTTATAATTGTGAAACACGCGAATTAATAAAGTGCGGTAAATAAGTGATTATAGTGATATTAGAAAATATAACAGTTTCAGTCTGGCGTGTATCAAGAGTCAATATGTGAACTTAATTAATTGTGATGGTAATAAAAGTGTAAAAACAAATTCTTTTATAAGTGTTATCTTTCAGTAATAAATCCTTTCCGTTTACACACCCTGTTTAAGAGATTTGCTCGACCGAGAAATAATAGCTAGCCGGAGGACAAATAACCCAAAATTCAAACTATTAATATAATAACAGGCGCCCAACAATAGATAACACGAAGTGACCGCGACAAATTGGTTCCCATACGTGGTGCAGATAAACGTGAAGCATTTTCCAACTACCTACAAATATACTACTTCAAACGGAGCTGGAAGTAGTGAGGACAATTGACTATCTAGGAGTAAGGCTCAATAGTGCAGAGGATTGGGGAGAACAGAAGAAAAAAAATAATAGCAAAGGGGAAAATAGCAATAAAGGTAATCAGAGCATGTGTGAAGAAAATACAAATTGCGTGTCTAAAAAGGATATATAGTGGAAGCAAGGATGTTATACCCAGCAGAGATATGGGGGTTGGAAAAAGGATGGGAAAATGTAGATACTATACATAAGAATTTTTACAAAATAAGCTTGAGATTACCAAGAAGCTCACCGAATGGAGTAGCACAAGCCGAACTAGAAAGGGTGGGAGCTAAAGGCTAAATGGTAGAAAGGGTAATCAAATACTGGTTCAGAATAAAGCTTCTAGGGGAAAATGATATACTAAAGCAATGCTTGATTGTACAGGAGAAAATGGGGAAAAAAGAAACTTGGATGCACAATATACAGACAACATTGGAAGAAATAGGAATGGGGGAAACATGGGCTGAAAGAAACAACAAAAGTAAGGGTTTCTGGAAAGAAATTAGAACAAGAGTGGAGGATATTGAAAAGCATGAATTTATGAGTTGTTTCAAGGAAAAAAGGTCATTAATTAATTATAGATATTTAAAAATGGAATGGGGAAATGAAAGATACATCGAAGTATGCCACAAAGAGGCCAGAATGGGGTATGGATGGGCAAGGGCAGGTGTAATGAATTTAAGTGGTCTAACAGGAAGAAGAAGGGGGGAGAGATGTACTAAATGTAATGGATACATGACAATTGGCATTATATTCTGGAATGCGAGGACACTGATAAAGGAAGAGAGAATTTAATACTAGAGAAATGGAAAAATTTACCAATAGAGCTAAAGGTTAGGAAGATTTTTAATACAAGATCAAAAGAATATACGGAGAAAGCAGGAAAATATTTAGGAAAAATTAGGTTAAAGTGGTTAAAAAAGATATGAAGCAAATTGGAGAAAATACGGAAAAAGGGTAACAAGGCAAAAAAGTAAATAGTGGAGAATTATACTTCCCCATTACATATACAACACAATGTTAAATTTAAGGGGAAGAGAAATAATAGGTAGCTCCATTGTATTGTAAACATTGCATAAATTGCATGTAAGTACAAAGTAGACAATAAATTATTCATTTATTCAAGTGGCATTGTTAACAAAGTTTAATGGTACCATAGTGATGCATGTGTTATGGTAGTATTTAAGTCTGTGAAGGTCTATTCTAGGTGAGATTGCAATATGAGTGGCAAATGGAAAAGGTGTGTGGTTTCTCTGGAAACAAAATTTAACAAATAAAAAGGTTGCTGCTGATTATAAAGTCAAAGAAGTGACTGTTGGAGATTATCTTCATATTTTTAAAGCTTTTCCATATCTGAGGTAGTCTTGATCCCAATTACCTCAGATAATCACAAGTCTACTGTATATTTAGTTTTTAAATGCACCCAGTTGATTCTATAAGTAAATCTGTTTTACTTCCAGCAGTTGGCAATGCTGTAGCACACAATCGGCTACCAAAGAGCCTTAACAGCACAGAGACTTGATGAAGAAGATAAACTAAAGAATAAAGATTATAAGAATATTAAAAATAGAGTTGATATACAAAAAATGCCAAGGAAGACTGCGGTGGCCTTATTTAGGATGGCAACTGGCCAAAATTGCCTCACAGAACACCTTTACAAGATAGGATGCCTACCTACACCTCTCTGTGAAGAAGATGTCTTCCTGAACAAACAGCATCTCGCCAAATGCAAAGGCCTTAAAAGTGATAACTTACAGACTTTATATTGGGAAGCCAGAGGGGAAAATGATACAGATCAATTAATCCCAGTGCCATTGGTGAATAACAACAGAGTCTTAACAGCATGAAATGAACTAAAAATAAACAATAAGACAAGAGCTAAAGGTGCTACGGTTTGAATAGTAAAACATATTTTGTATTTAATATTGTTATTAATAAGAAGTTATAAAGATTATGTATATTTTGTGAGTAAATGTGAATTTCAGGAATGTATAAGTTGGGTTCTACCATGATAAAGTTCTCATGCAAAGCAATGAATAACAAAGCATTTTCAGGAACTAATGTTTTTCTTTTTCCTACATACCAGTTTGATTCCCAAAGATAGATTTGCCATCTTTCCTCCAGCTGATTTCTGGGCTCGGGTAGCCACGTGCAGAGCAGGGCAATGAGAAATCATCTCCTTCCATCAGTTTCACATGTGTAGGAAATTCTATTTCTATTCTTGGCTGAACTGTCATTAAAATTGCATGTATTATTAATAATTATAAGACTCCTGATTTAATTTTTTTTAAGTTAAACAGCTATCAGAAGCCACTGATTTTTATGATGAGACAACACACTGAACACATTGGAAACAATAATGCTTTTAAGAAGCAAATTGACTAACTATAAAACTAACAACCGGATACATAATTATGAAATTATAGTACGCAAAAATTAACACGCAAAGGCCCATAGGATTGAGCTATACAAAACCAAACCCACTTATGCAGTATGATATATCTATAATGAATCACCAGAGGAGATAAAAAAGATACATGATAAAAACAGATTTTAAAAACAACTAAAGAAATTCTGTACTGAAGGCCGTTTCTATATGCTGGAGGGATTTTTAAGCAAATAAAAATAACTTTCATTGTATGCACACAGTAATTACTGCTATAATAATTGTAAAATTGGTAAAAAATATAGTTTTAAGGCCTTGGATAGTTCTTATGTTATTTTTAAAAAGGCTTAGCAAATACCTTATTTCATATATTCAACACTGCATATTTCTTCAAACTAAATTATAACTTATGTACAATTACTCATTGTAAATATGAATTTATGTAAATAGCATCCTGTAATATTATGTCTTATGTTATTCCAACATAGTATTTTAATGCTTTTTATGTATATTCAAGACATAAACCAAATCATGTACATCAGTCTATGGCATGTATAAGGAAATGAAATACCACTTCAAGATTGGCATATCTACAATAACCACCCTAGTGATGTAGTAAATGTCAAAGGCCTGTCACAAGCAAGGGTGTTGTGTTTCATACTAACTGAGAAGTGTCTTGCAAACACAACTTTTGTCATAACATGAAGCAATTTATTTTCCAATGTATATTTATAGATGGTAGTAATCTCTAACAAATAACCTACAATATTGTCAGATAAATGAAAGAAGTTTGTAAAGATTAAAAAATAAAGCTGCTGTCATATATTCCTTTTCCTAAAAATCTTACTTCTCTTGGACAATGGTTCCACAGACAAGCATTACAGACTTAGAATGTGAAATATCTTGCAAACACTGTAATTATTATTGAATATATATCTGAAAAACAATATTGTATTTCAATTAGTATGAAAAGGGCTAAGATAGTTTTTTAAAATAATAATAATAATAATAATAATAATAATAATAATAATAATAATAATAATAATAATAATAATAATATTATTATTTTTTTTATTATTATTATTATTTTTAACACATCATGTTAAAAATTACTTACTTCGATCATGTATGTATTTCTTTTACTTTATTTTTGCAAGAAACTGCTTAAATAATTATTTCAGTATATCTTCCAAATTAAGAAGATAAGGAATTATAATGTTATTTACTTGCCATGCACTAGTATGTGAAATACTTTCTGTGTTATTCCAGCTGCATTTTCTGCATCACAAACATATACTCCAGCCATTTTGGGTTGTATGTTGTTAATGAACAATGTTCCATTTGAATTTGCCCTAAAACAAAACAAGAATCAAAGCAAACTTTTTATGCCAGCGTCCAGAAGATTTGTAGTTTCACTTATTTTGTAGTTGTATTCATTTGTTATCAACCTGGAATGTACTATAAAGAAGAGAAAAATGGTTATGTTGCATATATAAGACAACATTAGAAAACAGTGGAAAACTAAATATCCGCAGTTTTCTTTTAATTGATTTGAATCTTCATGTATGTAGAACATAAAAATAATGGAACAGTGCAAAATCTTAATGAGCTATGACAAACCGTTTTGGAGGTATTCAGTTTTTTTATTTGTAAATAATTATGTTTCATATGCAAATGCAAAGTGCTCCTTGTATTAAACAGAGAAATCTGAGTATCTTGGAGGCATACAATGTGTCTGAGAGCACTTGATTCCCAAAGTGCTAATGCACAGCTATCATGGAAGTTCTACTAGTGTGTGCTGTGGCACCATCTTGCTGAAACCAATTTGGTTACTCCCTTATAGAATTCACTGAAAAATTAATACTATTCCATTTGAAATATTGCATAGATATTTGACAATATGCATCATGGGCTGGCAGATTATTATATCAGAAAAGAGGGCATTTGCAGAACACAATGTAGTTCATGTTACTACACGCTTGCAAAAATTTGATTTTACTGAATCACACTATACTTAGCATTGTTTTAATAATTACACAACAATTTTTAATTGCTTAATATCTGAAGCTCTCCTAAAACTTTCAAGCATGTAAATTAAAAATTGTGGTACCGATGCAAAGCATTTTGAATAGTGAATAATTTTAAAAAAAGAGCTGAGAAAAATAAATTGAAGTTTAACATTGTGCTTTTCCTAAATGACTGTTTGAAGCTTTCAAAATTACTGATATTAAGAAAACTGTAGTGTAGCAGAAACTAGAATGTATAAACATAATTATGATAAAAAAATGTAAATTTTCATAATTTTTCTCAAATTTCACCAATACAATACCTTTAAGTTCATACAAGAACTTTATACTAGCACTTAAAGCATTAAAATCTGATTGTAAATGTGAATAACCTTTACAACCGTCTTTTTTTAAAGAAAGTTAATTTGAATAAAGGATATGCTCACTATATTAATGTGAATCTTACTTGACATTTGTAGTGTTATCCAGCAGTACACTATTATGTTTCCATCTGATGTTGGGTTCAGGATATCCTGACACAAGACAACTTAGCCTGAGAGACTGACTGCTGTTGACAGTATAGAACTCATCATCTGGTGGGTATATTGTTGGTAGCACTGCAAAAACATTTTTAATTTTTCGTATTAGGAATACTATGTCAATGCGCATGTACACACAGTTTTAAAATACTAAGATGCCTGCATGCTTCTCTAATTATGTAATTTTAAAGTCTGCAACTATTTAGTACTGAAGAGCATGCAAACTTTTGAAGTCACTTCTCCATGATATAGCTTTCTCTACATTTGTATGCATTCAGAACTAAATGTCATTTACAGATCAGAAATAAGAAGGCCGAAAAGTTTACTAGATACTCTGTAAACCATTGAAAGAAAAATAAAGGAGGACATTTGTGATTAAAAAATCTGATGTGTTACACTCACATGACTTTCTCTACTCTTGTACAATCTATTTTTACAAACGCTTATTCTCCATATGCTTCATGTTAATCGAGATATCGAGATGTCAATCTTATTGCTAATTTTCTTGTAGATGCAAGGGGAATATGGTAGCTTTTAAGCGATGGTCAAATATTTTAACGCTGGTTGCTATGCGGCGCATTCCATTCTCTTTGCAAGTCCAGGACATAAAAAAATGAATAACGAATTTGAGAAAAAGTATAAGTATTGGAAAATTTAAGGGAATAACAAGCAATATCTCGAAAACGGTTCACTCAACAAAAGAAATGTATATGACATAAGTTGTGTATTTTAACGAGATCTACATTTTTTGTGTAATAAAAGTTTGTCTATCTCTTATGGTTTACCAGTTATGCAAAAGTCGTTCACAATGAAGAATACTTTTGGAGACATTCCCAGAAAATTCGAGATATACATTTCATTTCTCATGACATTATCTTAAACATATGATATTTTAATCAAAATCATTAGAGCCATTTTTGAGAAAATTAAAATTTTCGAAAAATGTTCCATGTAAAGGGTAGTCTGGGGTGGGGGGATTTTCTTGAAAACCTTCGTGTCGCATCTCTGGAAGATACTGAACTAAATACCAAGATTGGTGTTTATCCGACTGTTCGTTTTTGAGTTATGCTGTTCACAGACACACACACACACACACACACACACACACACACACACACACAGACACACACACGGACATGTTTCCAAAAATGCTTTTTTTGGATTCAGGAGGTCTCAAAACATGTATTTCCGGTGAAATCTCGGTATCGAATTTTTGGGTGGAATGCAATACTTCCCCTACTTACTATACATAGTAGAGAAAGTAAAAATAAAAAGGAATGCTCCCATATATGAGAATCACCTATTCTTGCTATCACATAACATATATGCATATTCATAATTAATTTATTGTATATCACAAATATATATATATATATATATATATATATATATATATATATATATATATATATATATATTTATAACACAAATTAACACTGTAGATATATTTTAAAGCATTTCTCAGAGTTATTTACACCTCTGTTCACTATAACCAGAACTACACTTGCTTCTGCTGCCAACATAGCCGAGGGTTGAGGCTCTAAGCCACAAAGCATAGCCAAGGGATGTGTTTATGAGTAGAGAAGTGATGTGGAATGATGACAGAGTGTAGCCATAGGATCAGTGAAGCTAAACTTTTGCAGTGTTTTCAAATGTTGGTGACATTAATTTAGCAACCTTTAGCGACTGTTTTAGCAGCCTTTTACTAGCTTCCATCTCAAAATGGCACCAATTTCTCATATATAATTGTCATCACTAAAAGGTTGGGCAGATGGTTTAGATGATTCCATTCAGGCAACATGTAGTGCTTAACTCCTTGCTCTTTTATTCTGGATTATTATGTATGTGCTCTGTCTTCAATTTTGTATGTATTTTTACTTTCTCTACTACGTATAGTAAGTAGGGGAAGTATTGCATTCCACCCAAAAATTCGATACCGAGATTTCACCGGAAATACACGTTTTGAGACCTCCTGAATCCAAAAAAAGCATTTTTGGAAACATGTCCGTGTGTGTGTCTGTGTGTGTGTGTGTGTGTCTGTGTGTGTGTGTGTCTGTGTGTGTGTGTGTCTGTGTGTGTGTGTGTCTGTGAACAGCATAACTCAAAAACGAACAGTCGGATAAACACCAAACTTGGTATTTAGGTTCAGTATCTTCCAGAGATGCGACACGAAGGTTTTCAAGAAAATCCCCCCACCCCAGACTACCCTTTACATGGAACATTTTTCGAAAATTTTAATTTTCTCAAAAATGGCTCTAACGATTTTGATGAAAATATCATATGTTTAGGGTAATGTCATGAGAAATGAAATGTATATCTCGAATTTTCTGGGAATGTCTCCAAAAGTATTCTTCATTGTGAACGACTTTTGCATAACTGGTAAACCATAAGAGATAGACAAAATGTAGATCGCGTTAAAATACACAACTTATGTCATATACATTTCTTTTGTTGAGTGAACCGTTTTCGAGATATTGCTTGTTATTTCCTTAAATTTTCCAATACTTATACTTTTTCTCAAATTCGTTATTCATTTTTTTGTCCTGGACATGCAAAGAGAATGGAATACTCCACATAGCAACCAGCGTTAAAATATTTGACTATCGCTTAAAAGCCTACCATATTCCCCTTGCATCTACAAGAAAATTAGCAATAAGATTGACATCTCGATATCTCGATTAACATGAAGCATATGGAGAATAAGCGTTTGTAAAATTAGATTGTAGAAGAGTAGAGAAAGTCATGTGAGTGTAACACATCAGATTTTTTTATGTAAAATGTTCATTCCCAAATTTGGGAGTGGTACACTAGTGTGCATTTTTTTTCTAAACATGTCTGTTTTATAACAAAAAGAAATTGCGGGCATCAATTTTGCTAATTTTGATAAAAATTATGCAACAAGTTTCATTTTGAAATTTGTAAATTCTTAGTTAGTTAGTTAATTTTATTCATCCGTTAAAGTGGTTTGGTACAATGTACATTCACTATTGGACACGTCAAGCTATAAACATAAACAATAATAGGTTTTTGCAATATATACAATAAGTTTTTACATTATATACAATAGGTATTTACATGCTAAATACTATGGTTCATGATATACATTTGTGTTCAAGGAAATCATTAATAGAATAAAAGGAGTGGTTAATTAGATGTGCCTTGAGACTGGATTTCAGCTAGTTTACATTTTTAATTGCCTTAATATTACTTGGTAAATTATTATAAAGTTTAATGCCGGAGAATAAGATACTTTTTTGGTAGAGCGAGGTGTTGCAGCTGGTCACATGTATTTGTGTATTTTCCCTAGTATTGTGTTCATGCACCATATTATTAGTTATGAATAGTGAATCAGAAGCATTAATGTTCTTGACTATAAGCAGAATAACTGCATATATGTAAATGCAGGGAAGTGGGAGGATCCCCAGTTTTTTAAAGAGAGGTTTACATGACGACTTTGGGCTGACTCCTTCAATAGTTCTGATAATTTTTTTCTGTGCAATAAAGATTGACTTGCTTGTTGGAGACTCATCCCAGAAGACTACTCCATAACTTAGGAGTGAGTGCACATGTGCAAAATATGCTGCTCTAACTGTTTCTTTACTTGTGCATGTTGTCAATATTCTTAGCATATAACATAGAGAGCTGAGTTTATTATTTATGAGGCTAGTGTGGGCATCCCATTTCAGATTGCTTTGTATGCAGACCCCAAGGAATTTTATAGATTCTACTTTTTTAAGTGTCTGATTAGAGAGTTGTATTTGAGGGGCAAGATAATTTTTGTTCATATTCTTTAGAAAATACATTTTAGTGGCTCAGAAACTACTTACAGAGACACTTATTGCAATAACATTTTCATTATCCATCACTTGGTTAAATATTTGTCTCATTAACTGTCATCATTTTATTTATTAATTTAATTTTGTTTTCTATAATGAAAATTTCCTGCATATGCAAACATTAACTTGTTTTAGAAATGAATGTGGCCTATAGATGCGGCAACAGTATTCACACATGACAACTCAGCTCAAGCTATAACTGGAGGTTAAACCTACTAGTACAACATCAACAGATGGCTTCAGTACTCCAAAAATTCTCAAGTGAAGTGCACTTTAAAAGTAATGGAACAAAAGTCTATGTTACATCGATTCTTGTGTGAGCATAACAATGTTAAGAACTAAATACAGAATGAACATATACTCTAGTAAAGACGTTATTGTGATGCCTTCAGCTGTGTATTACTTAAGTTTTAGTTTCAAATCATAAAGTGGTCATGCAATAAGATAATAGTAGTGATCGTAATGTGCTGTGTTGAATTTGGAATGAGTTACATTATCTTTACACAAACCTTCACTTACTAAGTTTTTAAAACTGGAACATTTACGAGGGCATTCACCAGTCACCTAACTGCTGATGATGAGGACAAATACCCTTGAAAACATTCCAGTTTTAAAAACTTAGTACGTGAAGGTTACTGTTGTCGCCTAGTGATGTATCTACAAAATTGATGAAAAACAGATGCAAGTAAGTGCATGTACCTGTACTGGTGGTATATGGAACAAAAGTCTGTATACAAGAAATGTAACATTTAGTGAACTTTTTGTGTAACTGCTTATTAAATCTACTGTTTATATTTTGTAAGATGGATTATCCATCATTTTTGGTTAACCATCAACCCCACCTCCCTCCATTATAATGCTTAATCAGGTTCTATTGCATGTCTTAAGTACTTATATACATATATAAAAAAAATCTGATGTGTTACACTCACATGACTTTCTCTACGCTTGTACAAACTATTTTTATGCTTATTCTCCATCTACTTCATGTTAATCGAGATAACCATTTGCAGAGTCTATCTTATTGCTAATCTTCTTGTAGATGTAAGGGGAATATATATTTACAAGGGCAATATAGAAATACAGTAGCCTTTAAGCATATACATATCTCGTAATAGCTGGTTGCTAGGTGCAGCACCATTCTCTTTGCCACAGATTAATACTCTTTGCATATACAAGACAAAAAAATGAATAACGAATTCCCATTTGAGAAAATAAGTATTGAAAAATTTAAGGGAATAACAAGCAATATCTCAAAAATGGTTCACTCAACAAAAAAAAATGTATATGACATAAGTTGGGTATTTTAATGCGATCTACATTTTTTTGTGTAGTAAAATTTTGTCTATCTCTTATGGTTTACCAGTTATGCAAAAGTCGTTCACAATGAAGAATACTTTTGGAGACATTCCCAGAAAATTCAAGATATACATTTTATTTGTCATAAAAATATATTAAACATATGATATTTTAATCAAAATCATTAGAGCCATTTTTGAGAAAATTAAAATTTTCGAAAAATGTTCCATGTAAAGGGTAATGTGGGGTGGGAGGATTTTCTTAAAAACCTTCATGTCGCATCTCTGGAAGATACTGAACCTAAATACCAACTTTGGTGTTTATCCAACTGTTCGTTTCTGAGTTATGCTGTTCACAGACAGACACACAGACAGACACATATACGGACATGTTTCTAAAAATGCTTTTTTTGGATTCAGGGGGTCTCAAAACATGTATTTCCTGTGAAATCTCGGTATCGAATTTTTGGGTGGAATACAATACTTCCCCTACTTACTATACGTAGTAGAGAAAGTAAAAATGTAAGCTGTAGCTTCAAAAATGTAGAAAATAGGAATTGTGTCCATAAATGTCCTTAACTGGATAACTGGTTTATTTCTAGAAGACTTACACGAGGGTTAAGCATTGTCAAAAATGATTATATACACAGTGTTAAACACAGTTTTATATTGTACCACATTATTTATGTATTATTTCAATTTACTTACCAATTTCATTGTAACATTCAACATTAAAGCATATTTTTCCCCTTATAAGAATGATACGTGTAGAGAAGGACTACAGGTCATGTCACAATATAATACTTATTTATTAAACACATTTTCAATGAATTTTGAAAAGACACTCTTCACTTTATATGTGACTGGAAATGGTGGGGATGCATACATACCATTTAAGGCAATGAAACTGTGAAACTCCAAAATTCTACAGTTTTTACTTTGACTTTTTTTACCATATACTCAGAACATAAACCATATAGTGCACAAAATTTTAAGTAGCTATGCTAAACCGTCGTTATCGACTGTTTTACTCATAATGAATCACTTTTTGATATGGTAATATGAAATGCTCCTTGGACCCTACCGTTTATTGTAAATTTTTAATTTGTGTTTGGTGCTCAAACTTAAATAAATTGTTGTTTAGGTATTTCTTATTTTTAATTAGTTTAAGAGATAAAAAGGAACATTATATATGTTATGAATTTTTCAACTTTTTCAGTACAAGTTATGGAAAATGATTAATTTCAACTGAACTATTTAATATTTTTAACTAATGCATGATAATTTTTAAATCCATAATTCCTGGAGCTATCCTGAAACTTTCAAGCTAATAAGTTATAAGCTGTGGACAAAGTAGCACTTTGAATAGTGAAAAATGCTAAAAGGAAGGAATTGAGAAAAAATGGAGTTTTAAGCTCAATGTGGTGCTTTACCTAAATGGTAAAGGACCGATTAAATACTGTTTATAGCTTTACATGTTTTTTTATATAAGAAAACCAATTATGTAGCATGATAGCACAAATTGTAAGTATGATAAAAATGCAAAAAATAGAAAAATGTTCACAGTGTTTTACTAAATCTCACCAGTGCATTGCCTTAACTTTTAGGTCTCCAAAGGAGGAAAAGATAATTATTCCCTGATTTTTAAAAATTTTAAAGCTAAAGAAGTAAAAGGTTCATCTCTTACCATGTGTCTTTAGTTGTATAACTCCATAATATACGGTAAATATCTAGTAAAGTTCATATACACTTTAATAGGTACAATCATTTACTGAATGCTATATATATACACCATTACTCATTCTATTTAGACAGTTTAATTATTGATAGAAACCTATGCTTCATAGCAAACTGGTTTAATTAGATTTTTTAAGCTTACTCTTCCATCCATTTTGTTTTTACACTGTTGCTTATCAAATCTGTTTTCTAAGTGCTTGTCTAATAGATATCCTAGTAATGCACTGTATTTTATGCACCTTCTCTTTCCTTACATCTATGTAATCTTACATGCTAAGTTACTAGAAGTGATTACAAAACAGTGAAACTTTTTAACATAATTAAAATTGTGAGTGAATTAGTAACACTTTAGTTTTTACTTACTAAGTTTTATGGGGATTAGAGGAAATTTTGTTCTAACTGAAATGCTTTACTAGGACAGTAAGAACTCAAGACAATTTTTAAGTAAAGTTAAATAAATGGTTTTGGATAATCAACAGAGATAAATAAAGTAAGAAATTAAGAACTAAAGGCAAGTATCGTAATTTATGAATATGACCGGTAAAGAGCTAGGGCTGAATGCCAGTCTCATTCTCTTGTTTTGTATATGGCTTAGTACAATAAATATTAAATATTACTAAGTTTTCACTCAGAGCATTTTTCAAAGACATTTGCCTGCATTGTCAGCTGTATGTCCATTGACATTTGGAAGGGGATTTGATTCCCTACTTCAATTTTAGTTGTACTGCCATCTAGGTGTCTAGTAGAAAACTACACCATGTCATCTACCGGCAGAATTTTCAGACACCAGTGGCATATAGCTGACAATGTAGATGAAGATCTTCAAAACATGTTCTGAGTGGAAAATTAGTAACTGAAACTGAAGTGTCACCAATCCACTCACAATTTCAATTACATTTATATAATCTTCTTCAAAATGGGATTAAACAATTATGTACTAACAATCATACCTAAAACTTTCAGCATCATTTCTTTTCTGTCAGATCCAGCTTCGTTTTCTGCCTCACAAATGTAAGTTCCAGAAGTGGACACATGTGCTACAAATCTAAGAACAACAAATAGAACAAAAGATAATCTGATAGTTTTTCTTCCATGAGCTCAGCTTTGATCATAAACTTTGTTGTGTTGATAATGATGATAAGCCACACCTATACAGCATATATAGATCACTTTTATGAATGAAACTGAAGTATTTGCACCATATATGGGTGTTCAGACACAGCTGACCTCAAAATCTTTCCAAAGGTTTTCAAATATGTATTTGCCCACCTCCATGGTGTAGGGGTAGTGTGCCTGTCTCACATTCAAAAGGTCATAAGTTCAAACCTCAGTTAGAGTGAGCTGCCTGGATAAGGTTTTTTTGGGGTTTTTCTCTTATCCTGAAAAAGATGAATGTCAGGTAGCTCTATGCTCTTTGGACACCAGGCTCACTTGAGCAACATTTAAACCATTTCATTCTTTGTCTGATATGACCTACCGGGTTAAAGGATGTTAACTCCCCCTGCCCCAAAATCTTTGCTGAAGAATCAACACTGCATACTAACACTATGTGAAGCACACAGGAGAAGAGGTAAACAAAGCATTATGTGGAAGTCACATTTTGCTTCTCAAAATCTAAAAGTTAGCTTTAAAATACAGTGTGTTCATTTTATGGTCCGACCCAGATCACAGATGGACACCACTTTCAAACCACTTATAACAAGATGAGTACTCATTATAGTGCATATTACTATTACTCATAAATTCATAATGCAAGAGTTTTAGAAAACATCTGGTGTAGCAAACAGTGTACAGTTTACAGATACAAGTGATCTAGGCTAGGCCATAAAACAAATGCTCTGAACATTAAAGGGAATATTTTTCACTTTCTGATATGAAATATATGACTTCGATTAATTTATGGCAGGAAACTGCAAATTATGTTGTATTACCGTTTGCTACTATTAACATAGTTGTTGCCATAGACAGTATTTTAATGGTCCAAGTTGTAAAATCAGGTACATTTATTATTATAAATTGCACTTGCATTACCAAACTTACCAATGTAACAAAAATATAAAAGAAATTGCAATGTCAGCTATTACAATGTGAGATACTGTTTCTTTAACAACAATACAGAAATGCAAGTGTGACTATCAGACCTGCCTACATGGATCCCCAATCCATTGGGGAACATTGGGGTTCAGAAAACACCAGGAAATGAAATGTCATAAAGGTGGATATCCTATCATTTTATCATGATCATATAATTTTGTGTTATTCACTCTTACCTATATGCTACTACTTTCTCATTATTGTACAAATAATGTGGGAACCGAGGCGGGAAGGGTTCGCAGAAACTTTGTGATTAGGATTCCCTGATATACCCTGTTTTCAAGGTACAGTATAGTATTTTCCTTTTTTGACTAAGGGGAAGATAATGGAAAGAGCTTTGAAATTTTGGTTCAGAACTTTAAATCTAGGAAAAAGTAATGTGTTAAGACAATGTATTCATTACCAAGAGAATACCTTAATGAATGATGGATGGGTAAGTAATTTGGAGAAAAATGGATTAGGAGACATATGGAGAAGGAGAGAAAATAACATGAAAAATTTTTGGAAAAAGGCGAGGAAAAGACTGGGAGATATAGAAATACGAATCATGTTCAGTGAGATTGCCGAAAAGAGCTCATTAGTTTGTTATAGGCCAATGAAAAATACATGGGGTAGGGAAAAATATATAGACATAGTAAATAAAGAAGAGAAAGAATCTATTGCATGGGTAAGAACCGGAGCATGGAGGCTAAGAGGGTTAAGACAGGGTATTCCTCAGAACCAATGTCTGATATGTGGTGGTAATGAAGACATTGAACACATAGTATTTAAGTGCCAAGGAACAGAAAATTGGAGAAAAGAATTTTTTAATTAGAAGTGGTTGAAGGAGGATAGAAATACACTTATGATTGAAATGATGTGCAAGGACACTAGGAGCATTGGAGAGTTTTTGTGTAAAGTCAAAAATAAATGGCTTTGGACAGTGGATAGAGAAAAGTAAGAGGTAGTGTACCTTACCTTGAATGGAAAACTATAGTAAATGTGTGATGGTTAAGTAATCAATAAATGAAAAGTGAAAAACAAGTGGAAATGGGACATGAAAGTACTGAAAAAAACAAGATAATTTATTGACTAGAAATTGTAAAATGTAAATAATCTGTAGTGATTGTCTACAGAAGGCATTGATGGGAAATTGTAAAATGTAAATAAACTGTAGTGATTGTCTACTGAATGAGTGGCCAGGCTCAAAGTGCAGTAGACAATCAAATTGTAAAACTCTAAGCACAATAAATAAATACTAAATAAGGCAAATGTTCTTTGTTTACGCTGTTTCAGTTAATAATGTACCTTATTTTCCTTGGAGGTGATGCATAACCACAACAAATGTCAATTGCTATGTTAACAAAAACTAGTTGGCAATATTGCTTATCAGCTTATCAAATACAGATAGATGAGCACAATTCTTGCAGTTCTTCACTTGCACACTTCACATGGTCCTCAGATCTCAACCTTAACTAAAAATGAATTGATGCAGATTTCGCTGTGGTTTGATCTCACTTTTATTTCTGGCAGAATCTAGGAGTTCAGTGGACTTCATAAAGATGTGTTGTTGACATATTTCAGTTACAATTAATCATGCAAGGAATTTTGTGATAGTATTGTTTGCAATTATGCTTTGTTAAGTATAGCTAGAAATAGTAGTAACTATGAAAATTGATCAGTTTCAATTCATGTATGTAAATGTATGCACAATTGGCAAATACAGTTGAACCTCACTAATATGCTATTCAATTCTACGTTTTTACAGACATAAATTAAATTATTTAGGCGCTGAACTTTGTGTATTAATATTTAGCTAAATGATAAATTTTTCAATTATATGTTCTCTCATTAAAATATCACATTTATATGTTGTGTTCATACAATGATAAAAGATATTATGTATGGTTTCTGTTAACTATATTTTTGCTGTCACAGCACAAAACAGTAGGCATGTTGGGTGAGGTATCAATATTTTTGAAACACATTATTGCTATGCATGTGTTAACAATGCAGTTGGGCAAGGTCATTCTACCCCAAATTGTATCCGCTGATACTGATGAGGATGGTGATGAAGACGTAGGTCTAAATAATTAGTGTTCACTGGTGCATGAGACAATTCAACCTCTATAAATTACAAGATTTCTATCATCACAAAGCCTAAATAATGACAGCAGTTCTGTGAAAAGAGCACATAATTGACTAGTGTATGACTGTGTGGGAAAATCAAAGAAACAAAGATTATTTTAAAAAGTTTAAATTATGAATAACATCCTGGCATGCATGTAAGCACTCTAAATAGTATATTATGCTTATTATTTATGTGTTTGTTTAATTTATTGCTTTCTTATATTAAATAAATCATAATTAGTTTGAGTAATAAACTAGCAAAACAGTTTCACTTCTATAACAAACATCACTTTTATGCTTTCTCATTTATACATTATTTTAGCTGTCTCCATTTGAAAACGTATAACTGAAGTTATGTTGTAATATATTCTGTAAATATTGTGTAACAAAAGTTTTCCACAAGTAATAAACTTTGTTTTTATTTCAGTTTAAAAAAATGTAATCCCACATGGGACCCCATTACATATAATCTGCCTATTTTAGTCTCTAGAGTACTGTACACTGTAATCATAAGTGTATTCTTTATTTTCAGTTTGAGAATCTGCAATCCTATTTGTGATGAACAGAGCCTTGATTTACCAGAGAGCCCAGAATTTATGTGAGTAGCTTTGTTGGCTATAAAGGTTATCAATAAAAGCAAACTATTCATATGAGTTGTAAAATGAACATATAGCCAGAGGTGGTAACACTGCATAAAACTTTACTTATATGAGTAGTTCTTTTGTTTTCTCCCATCAAAACATAAGTGAACTTCTAGTCTGCTACTTGTGACTGAGTATAACTATCTGATTGTTACTTCAA
This sequence comes from Deroplatys truncata, assembly GCA_030765065.1. Classification (NCBI taxonomy): domain Eukaryota; kingdom Metazoa; phylum Arthropoda; class Insecta; order Mantodea; family Mantidae; genus Deroplatys; species Deroplatys truncata. Next base: position 25,700,413 of record CM060977.1, on the reverse strand, counting down.
TTTTGTCAACTTATGCATGAAATATTCATGAACATATTACATTATTATGATCATAAGCTTATATTTTCATTGATATTGTAATGAAAAGAAGCTAGAAACAGTGATGTGTATTGAATTTATTTAAAGGTGAGTTGGAATTGTTACACTAACATCACTTAAGTTTACTCACTTAACATGTTTCGGGAAACCATTGTTCCCATCCTCAGAAGGTTAACTCGACTGGCCCGTGTTGTTGGTGTTTCCGTTTTTTGGACTGGATCCTGTGGTGGCATCTTGTGGTGGAGAAATGTACTTCCAGAGAGGATTTGGTGGCGGCAAATCAAAATTCATTAGATGTGTGTTGTGTTTTAGAATGGTGATCTTCTCCCATGCATCTAATTCGGCTGCAAATTTGGCTGGTTTGACTAATGTAATATTGGGTTTGATGTTGTGATTAGTGATCCAAAAATGGTGTGAAACTGCAGATTTGTCCATTTGTTTGTATTTAATACATCTCATGTGCTCCTTTAGCCTAGTTTCTAGGTTTCTTTTTGTCTTACCTATGTATACTTTATTGTTGGGTTTGATGTTGTGATTAGTGATCCAAAAATGGTGTGAAACTGCAAAAAAAATTGCAAAATTCAAACGACAGATGCACATCAGAAACACAACAAATCTCAGCCAGCAAGATAAAGAGCTAAAGTTCAAGAAATTCACATACCACCCAGGAACTTTTCACAAATTTAAGAAGATTTTCATGAAACATAACATCAGCCTAGCTCCACAGAACAAATTTAACATAGAGAAATTACTTTGTAACAAGTTAAAAGACCCCATTCCACAAGACAAAAAAGCTGGAATCTATAAAATCAATTGTTCAGATTGCAATAAAGTATACATAGGTAAGACAAAAAGAAACCTAGAAACTAGGCTAAAGGAGCACATGAGATGTATTAAATACAAACAAATGGACAAATCTGCAGTTTCACACCACTTTTTTGGATCACTAATCACAACATCAAACCCAATATTACATTAGTCAAACCAGCCAAATTTGCAGCCGAATTAGATGCATGGGAGAAGATCACCATTCTAAAACACAACACACATCTAATGAATTTTGATTTGCCGCCACCAAATCCTCTCTGGAAGTACATTTCTCCACCACAAGATGCCACCACAGGATCCAGTCCAAAAAACGGAAACACCAACAACACGGGCCAGTCGAGTTAACCTTCTGAGGATGGGAACAACGGTTTCCCGAAACATGTTAAGTGAGTAAACTTAAGTGATGTTAGTGTAACAATTCCGACTCACCTTTAAATAAATTATATTTTCATGTTTATGCAATGTTTTGTGTAATGCACTATCAACAGAGCAATTCTGTATTGTTTGTTAATTTTAGATTTCCAACTCAGAAAGGTCTAAGTGAAGCATGAGTAAAGGCAACATGCAGAAAAAATTGAAACCCCACTCTGCATCAGCTGTGTGCTCCCAGCACTTTCGACCCAAGGATTCAGATCTAACCATTTTATATAAGGCTTTTCTTGTACCTGCTTCATTGTTGAGTTCAAAATTCATATGAATGTGATTATAAATTGGCATTAGAATAGTGCATTATACAGGTAACACTAAAATTTGTTTATAGATTTAGTTGTAACTAGTTATTGTGCATGCACTTTATACCTTTATACATTTGTATAAGAAATGTCTTAATAATTAGCCCATCTAGCAATGAGAAAGAATTAGTATTAAATTATGTGCCTGTGATACCAGAACCATGAGGATAGGAGGCATGTTCCTTGGGCTCAGAATAGAGTGTTAATTATTACAACATTCCATGACCGAAATTCCTGATTAATAGCATCACACATTCTCTGAGAGCTTTAAGCCAATGCTACAAGATATTTTATGGACTTTACATCAATGCTAGGTTTAGACCAAGTAATAGCTGCTAAATTAAGTTATGACTTTGCTGCGATACTTGGTATAGTAATACCAATTTGTCAATAATAACGTCCAACAGGTCCAAAAATATGGTTGTATTAAATATTCTCACTGCTTCCATTTTCCACTGTTTTTTACTTGAAATATTTAAAAAAACAATGAATTTGACAGATGATATGTATGGTATGTAATGCAGAGCATAGTGACACAAGATGGCAGCTGGGCACAAGACTGACTTCAGTGAAGTAGTTAGCATTGCTACCCTGTGGTTAAACCCAAACGTAATCTTAAAAATAAAATGAAGTATTTCAAACATCAACAGTTATATCTCAAGTCAAAGCCACCAATATGACCAGTGAAGTTAAATGAACCATTTGAAAAATCTAATACAACAAACTTCCGTATAAAAATGATGATATCTTGAATTTTTTGAGACATAAAATGTAAGATGGACAAATTACTATACTACATAACCAAGCTTTGATACTAAACATATAATAAATAAAGTGATGTTAGGTTCTCTGATGGAATAAAGTGTTACAAGGACTGCTCCACCAAAAATGTAATTTTATTTAACTTCCACAGTTGCACTTTAGAATAATATAGACATACAGACAACTAAAACTTCACCCCCTCTCCTGTTTTTGAGACCCATGAAGGATATTACTGCCTGACCATTAACATAATTCTAAAATCTCAACTGATGCTATAAGAAGTTACTTACCTGACAGAAGCATTGTTATTCAAATAAATGATACTACTTCCATAAGTCTCAAGTGGTGTTCCATCCTTATACCAGTGGATGATGGGATTGGGCACAGCTTTGACTTTACATGTGATTGTTACAGCCTGACCGTCAATTGCATCAATAGTGTCTGCTTCTGACAGTATATGTGGCGGTTCTGTAAAATAAAGGCAAAATCCATTAAAAGTTAAGCTGACTATAATTAAGTTTTCTTAACACACCAAAAGTTTAAAAGGAATACTCATAATATAGGCTAGTATAAACTCATACATTCCTAGATATTGTTTATAAGATGAATATAATCTACTTGAAAGTTTTTGTATGAACTAACTAAAAACCATTGTCAATTTTATATACGAGGGCTGATCAACAAAGACTGAGACTGATTTTATTTACAGATGTTTATTACTCCAATTCAATGTTTACATGATCTTTTTCAAAGTAGTCCCCTCCTATTTCAATGCACTTTTTATAGCGTCTCTGCCAGTCCTTGAACATGTGCTGCAGACCATTCTTTGTCAGGTTCTTGAGAATCACCTCACTTTTCTTGAGCACTGCTTCAGAGTTCTCAAATCGAATACCCCTAAGCTTTGCCTTTAGTGATGGGAATAAAAAAAAAGTCACAGGGTACAAGATCGGGGCTATAAGGTGGATGTGGTACACAGGTAATGTTGAATCGAGCCAGAAACTGCACGACTTGATTTGCGACATGAGGCCGTGCATTGTCATGATGAAGTTGCCACCCAGTCCGAGAAAGCTCTGGTCGTTTCTTTGCAATGTGCTTCCTCAGTGTAGCCAATACTGATGTGTAGTATGCTGCTGTAACGGTAGTGTGAGGGGGAACTGCATGCTGGTAAATCATTCCATTACAGTCAAAAAATGTGATCACCATCACTTTCCCAGCAGATGGAACAACTTTTGCCTTTTTTGGTGTTGGAGAACCTGGCGATTTCCACACTGTGTTGGCTTGTTTTCCTTCAGGATCATAATGATGCAGCCATGACTCATCACCGGTGATAATCGATTTAAAAAATGCATCACCTCCATTGTCTGGTATGCGAAATGCACGTAGGGTCTATAAAATAGAGCATTACTACCAACCTACCAATATGAGAGTGCTGCCATCTACCAACATTATACATAAAAACCCACTCTTTTCAAATATTTATGTTACAGCAGGACCCTCTAGAAACAACGGACCTGACACTGGGTTCGAGAGTGAGAAAAATGGCGGCGGTAGTTGGTGTTCATCCCTGAGGTGTTTACACTCGCTAACTGCTGTGCTGTGTTTCCGATGTCTGTGATTTATAGTATTTTAGTAACTGCGGCAGTTTGTAATCACACTAGCGAAGCAATAGTGTTTGAAAACCTTTATTTCAGCAATCTGGGAAGCGGAAATAATCCCAGTCATACGTTTTCAGTGCCGTGTGCTTTCCAAGTGTTACTTATGTTTACTAATATATTACATGGCTACATTAAATGTAAAGTATAATTGTACGTTTTTTAATTTATCTATTTGAGAATATATGTTTGTGTCACGGTTACTGTGGTGAAATAAAGAAATTGTTACAGTTTGGACGTTATAGTTGTAAATATACTTAACCTAAAACATTACAACGCCATTATGTTTCCGGATGTAAATCGAACTTTGATAATAATGAATAGAGGTGCAAATAATTGTGATAAATATTTTAAAATATGCTATATACAGTGTTAATTTGAGTTCTAAAATATATTAAATTATGTATATTTGTGAGATACAATAAAACAATTATGAGTATTTGAGTGTGTATGTGTATAGTGAGTCCCAGTTATTCTCTTATACCGGAGTATTGCCATTCATATTTCCAAAATATAAAGATTTAAAATTAAACGGTTAATATACATAAATCGTAAACACTTCACGCCTTCGAAGGATTCACCTGTATGCATATATCGTTGTTTCCGACTTAGTTATAAGAAAGGATAAATTCCGTTACGGTGGTTCTTTTATAACGGTTCTAAGAAAGTGGTTAAACTGCAGAATGGTGCATTTCTGACAGTTTGTTTTAATTCAGCTATCGTATTTATGCTGTTATGTTGTTGCATACAATACTGTAGACTGCATGAATGTTGTTTTGCAATGCTGTTTAGGTTATGTATTTCATATATTTCACTTGCAGTGCTGGTTTAAGACTACTTATTTGTTATATTTCAGTCTGTCAGTGTGGACTCTCTGCAAAAACTAGTAAAGGATGCTATAAGTTGCTAAGTGGTATAGTTTTGAATAATTATTGCAAACTTATAAATGAAAAGCATGTTGTTTGAGGTTACATATTTCATTTAATGTTAAAATGCATTTAGTTTACTTTAAAGACAGCATTTTTGTGCACAGCAGCATATATCTACACAGACATGTCACTGCACCACATTATAATTGTATTTTACTGTGAGAAGTCATAACTTGTAGACAAGAACTGATTAAGGCATTTCCCAAATTCCCCCACATACGGCCGCCATTTTGAATGTCAGTGTCAGGTCCGTTATCCAGAGGGTCCTGGTTACTGATACGAAACTATCATGGAAGCTACAGGAAAAAATCAGTCTCAGTCTTTGTTGATCAGCCCTCGTAGTTTTGGTTTTACTAGAAATGATCCTAATCTCTTATTTTAAATGGAACATACCTTAAATAACTTTTGGAAATACAGAATTTGTCAACAGTTGCCACTTTTACAGAACCTTACAAAACAGCCAGACTAATAAGCAGCACTCTTAACCTACTGGGATTGGAGGAGCAGCCACCAATAAGGATCAAGTAAAGTCTAATGTCCATGCTACAGAATTGAATAAGTATTACCTTAAAAAAATCCATTGAACCTAACAACAAGCATTGCTCTTAATTGCATTGGGATTAGTGGATCATGACCAGTAAGAATCAAGAGGAATGGATCACTTTACATATATAAATAGCAAACCTTCAAAGCTTGGTCTACGCATCAATCCCAACCAACCCCAGAATAACTGGCATACCTTCCCTGGAGAGAGCAGTCCAATCCTTTACAACCACAGTGGTGCGAGCAGTTCACACAAGCTCAACATCCAATTCCTCCACCTCCCCATCCAGAGATCTTACCATTGGACCTAGAGTTCCTTATCCAACATTTCTGGGCACCCAAAGGCTATACCACTGAATGCCACACAATCAAGGACTCCTATGAAAATTGCACCAGAAGGTCCATGGCCACCTGCATGAGCACAGTGCAAGCATGGGAGGCCACAATGGCCCAGCAGGACCTCAAAGGTGATGATATCTGGAGGATAGATAAACACCTCTGCCCCCAATGGAATCAATTCTCCTCCCCACTTCAAGGTAACCTAAGCTTTGCATACGAACCCCAAGCCAAAGCAGATGTGCTTGCCAACTACCTTGAGGATACCTGCAGGCCCAGAGAGGACCCCCAAGATGTAGATTTCACAGCTTGTGTTCACCAGGTGGTTGGTCACTATCTGCAGCTACCCTGATGAAGCGGTAGATCCCCTCTCAATCATCTGCCCAAATGAAGTCCAAGGCACACTCTGGTGCCTCAATACTAAAAAGGCTAGTGGGTAGGATGAGCTGATACCTGCCATGCTTCACAACCTTCCTTAGAGAGCTGTGTTCTTTCTTGCCAAGGTATTCAATATGTGTATCACCCTGGGGCACTTCCCGCAAGAGTGAAAGGTGGCCGAGTGGTGTTCATCTTGAAGCCTGGTAAAGATCCGGCACTTCCCTCCAACTACCATTTCATTAGCCTCCTACCCACCCTCTCGAAAGGTTTTGAGAAGCTTATACTGCACTGCTTCTCGCCACTAATAGCCAACATTCAAGCTATCTCAACCCATCACTTTGGTTTTTGTCCTGGGCACTCGACCACCCAGCAGCTGCTTAGGGTGGTGGAAGCTGCTGCCCTGGGGTTCTCTGGATGTCAAGAAGACCTTCTCAATATTCCGGGATGAGGGACTCCTGTTTAAACTTATCCAGCTTGGTCTACACAGAAAGATGATCAACATTATACACAGTTTCCTACATCAACGCTTCTTCACAGTAGTAGTTGCAGGGAAAACATCAACACAAAAACCCATATGAGGGAGAGTCCCTGAAGGCTCTGTTTTATTTCCCACATTGTTTAGCCTATTCATGGCAGACTTTCCAGTGGTGTAGGGCATCAATATGGCCCAGTTTGCTGATGATGTTGAGCTATATAAAACAAACAGACACCTACTCAGAGCCTTCGACCCTATTCAAATACACCTCTGCCTTGTCCAACTCTGGTGCAGGTAGTAGCGGATGTCTGTAAATCATGCTGTTCTGTTTGCCAGATGACAAAACCCCATAGCAAACATACCTCTCCTATCAAGGCCAAAGGATAGAGTGGGGAACCTCCATCTGATACTTAGCTGTCACTCTTGACAAAGGCCTAACTTTTTGTGAACATGTGCAGGGGACGATGAACAGGACTAAGGGGGTGATAGCCACCTTATACCCTGTTCTGGCTTCTACCATGCTGGTTCACCTAAAGTTATGCCTTTTCAAGGTGCTTATCTTACCTCTGATGCTCTATGCCTGCAAAGTGTGAGGTATGGCAACCGACTCCTAGCTTTTCTGGTTACAGTGGATGCAGAATAGGGGACTTTGGTCTATGTATTCGGACTGTCTTTGTTTCCCAGTGAGGCTACCACACAAAATCTTCGCCCTTCCATATGTGGAGGATGTGATTAGACACCGGGCACAAAATTTCTATGCCAAATTAAACAGCCACCAGGCCCCTGGGGAACTACTTACCCATGAATGCTGTTACAGGCATTACCTGTTTCCTTGCACGGTGCGTGGGCATCCCCATTAACGAAGGCACTAAGCCAGCCAGCAGCATATAATTGAACATAAGTACTCCCCCTCCCCATGGGAGTGGTCAATCAAAATTTAAAATCAATATCCATTTTTGGAATATCAGACACCAGCGGAGCATCAGAAGAATGCTGCTCCTGAAAAGGCAACCATTGAGGAGCCTATAAACTTAGAGCTACCTCCTTACCATCCCCTACTCAAAGACTAAGTCTATCATCCTGCAACCATCCTACCTTTCTGTGGTTAAGTCCTACAAAGGGCAGGTACACAGCAGCAATATCTAGGCTCATCATGAGCCTACCAGACAGAGCAAGTGAACTATTCTCACTCTGGCCATCACTGGTGAAGAGTCAATATTGCCCTTGAAGATGGCCAGTGAAGTCATGAGCAGAATATCGGGTGAACTTTCATCTGTTGAACCATCTACATTTTATTGTAGTGTATTCCTTATTTAACATATTCTATAGCATTAATTTATTTTAAAAATAGCATACAGGAGTACCTAAATACATGGAAAAAAGGAACATCAATTTTATGATATACCACAGCCTCATTTTTCTTTATTTTAAGAGGATCACATGCTTTATATATTATCAGATTATTGATAAAACCTGAATTTTTTAGAATCATTAATGGCTTGTATAAACAGTTGACCTGAGTTCAAGCAATAAAACTAAACTTCACTCAAGCTGAACTTAGAATACCAGTTGTAAAAAGATTAATCCAAGATCATTTTGTCTTGTCAAACCTAATAAATTAATTTTCTCACACTAACCTGATTGAACTTTTATTTTGCATAAGTTACAGGATTACTTGTATTCATTTTAAAGCAAATAAGAATAAACTAGCCAATGGTAAAGTTTGCAAGTGTGAAAAAGGTTTATAATTATTCACTCAAGCACAGCACATGTTTATAGGTTATGGGGAACCTAGTGCAAAGCAGTAAACTTAAAGTTTGCTGCACTATAAAATAGTAAAGGGATAAGTAAAGCCTGATAAAGGGAGATAATGAAAAGAAATAATTAGTATGCTTGCAAAAATGTGATAAAAATGGCAATTTTATCATGAAATACTACATTTTTCCTTTTTCCCTGAGCTTTGATATAAGAGGGAAGAATTTATTCCTAGCAAAGAAGGAAATTTCCCATAATGGGACAGGGATAATAGTCGACAACAGAGAAAAAGCCCACCCTCCCCTCTGCCTTGTTTATTCAATTCAAATTTTTTGATTCTTCTTCACTTTGTTCTGTCAAACTAAAAGTTTCCAAGTTATGAATGGAGGTATACTCATAAGGAACACTACACTAATAAACTGAAACTTTTGGAGAAAAATGGGTTAGGAGACATGTGGAGAAGGAGAGAAAATAATGTGAAAAGTTTGTGGAAAAACGCACGGAAAAGACTGAAAGTTGTAGAAATACAAAACATGTTCAGTGAGATTGCCAAAAAGAGCTCATTGGTTTGTTATAGGCCAATGAAAAATACATGGAGTAGGGAAAAATATATAGATATAATAAATAAAGAAGAGAGAGAATCAATTGCATGTTTAAGAACCGGAGCGTGGAGGCTAAGAGGGTTAAGACAGGGTATTCCTCAAAACCAATGTCCAATATGTGGTGGTAATGAAGACATTGAACACATAATATTTAAGTGCCAAGGAACAAAAAATTGGAGAAGAGAATTTTTTAAAAAGAAGTGGTTGAAGAGGGATAGAAATACGCTTATAATCAAAATGATGTGCAAGGACACGGAGCATTGGAGAGTTTTTGTGTAAAGTCAAAAATAAATGGCTTTGGACAGTGGATAGAGAAAAGTAAGAGGTAGTGTATTTTACTTTGAATGGAAAACCATGGTGAATGTGTGATGGTAAAGTAATCACTAAGTGACAAGTGAAAAACAAGTGGAAATGGAACATGAAAAACTTAAGCAAGATAATTTATTGAAGGGAAATTGTAAAAGATAAACTGTAATGATCGTCTACAGAATGAGTGGCCAGGGTCAAAGTTCAGTAGACAATCAAATTGTAAATCTCTTAGCACAATAAATAAATACTAAACTGAGACAGGTTTTAAGCCCTGACTACACTACTGTTTTTTTTTTTTTTATCAGAACATGTTTCAAAGGCTCTTCCCTTCATCGTTAAGTGATTCTGACTTAAGACTTCCTTTCTATCACATGTGGCAAATGTATCCAGTTTGTGATCAAGCTTTCTCCAATGAAAATATTGAGTTTATTAAGTTATCTTTGTGTTTGTGTATGAAAATCTTTCCCTTGTAGATAGAGCTGCTGTGACTTATGGATTAGAAGTGCTCTGGAAAAATATAAAGCTCAAGCACTGTGAAAAAATAGAAAATGCCAAGGTCCATTTCTTCAAGTGTGCAATAAGAGTAGGACAGACAACACTAACAATGAGAAGTCCTTGCTCGCCAAAGAGTCCTATGCAGAGAATTTAAGAAACTACTTCTGCCATCTACAGAGCAGTACACTAAGTGAAGAGGAGACAAATAGACCCAACCTTCTATGTCTTGCTGGAGAGAAATCCACAGAAGCAAACCAAGAACAAGTTGCAAAGCAATATGCCATCCACGGTTTCATCATAAAATATGCATGGGCAAATCTTACCACCTCCCCAGTGATAATTGTGTGTGTGTGTGAGTTGTGCAACCAATGCAACACTCTTTCCTCATCTCCCCTGAGATTGGATAGAACAGGAATAAAGAAAGTAGTTGCATTAATTTCTGAACATGGGCACTTCAGGAAACATCTACATAAAGTAGGACTCTACAAGGATGAACCCATCTGTAGAATGTGCAAAGAGGATGAGGAAATGCCTTGCGTATCCTTTTTGAATGTCCATTCCTGTCAAGAAAGAGACTTTATAACCAGAGAAGATCTAGGAAAGGATGCTGATATTGGAACCAAGAAGATTTGTTCAGGGAACAGACTTTGGGAAACAATGAAAGCATCCTTTCCAATGGAGTTGCTTTTAGACTGAGGTGCAGGAGGTTGATAAAACTTCAACAAAAACCTCCATCATCTAATCTAATCTCTGTGCAACCAAGAATGTGACAGATATGACCTAGCAGTGTGAACAAAAGAACAATGACATTAACACAGCACTTAGGTACAGCTTAAACTAAGCTAGTAACTCAACACCCATTTGGGTGAACATTTCTTCTTTACAGAGCTGCTGGTCTGTCATTGTGCTTTATTAATTCAGCCTCTTTTCATATTTCATATCCTCCTACCAGAAAATGTGCTGCAATGGATGATTGTTGTACCAGTTTGTTATTGAAGAAAGTCTGATCTTAAAATACTGTCATCTGAGAAAGCACAAAAGTAATTAGATAGTCACCGTTAGCTGATGATAAAGGAAAAACGCTTTCAATCAAGTTCTGGACAAAAAAAAAAAAAAAAAAGTAGTGAAGCTATGTATTAAAATCTGTATCAATTTATTAATTAGTTACTTCACTGTAACTTCCCAAATAAGGAAATATAAGTGAACACTGCTCTAGTTCAATAATGGGATTTGCACAGATTGCAAGAGTAGCTGGCAGAAATGATGTGCATCTCAAAAATTGAGATAGTTTTGGCCCAAAGCGATATTTAGAGCTGTTTATGAGCAATATAGCCACTCACCAACATGTTAGACATTCACTGTCTTTGTTATTGCTAAAAAATAGCCCTATATATCACTTTGGGCTAAAATTAGTTCAATTTCTGAAAAACACGACACTTTACCCAACTATTTGTGAAATGCAAACAAAATCCCAGTTTTGAGTGAATAAGTACTTCTTGTGAGACAAATGAAAATTAAATATCATTGATAATTAGTATTCCATATACGTAGTTACAGTTTTTCCTCACACTTTCCTTGTATTTGGCACTGTTACCAAATATGTTTTTATATTCTTAGTTAAGGATTAAACTGTGTTCAAATTAATTGAGTTCAAGAGTTACGCAAAAGAAACAGATAAATGAACTAAGGTTATTCCTGAACTATGGTGAAAAACGAATCACAGCTAACAGCTTTTATGCAACAGCTCTAAGAGTACTATGCAATTATGTATAGAAATTTAGTTTACATTTCATTTAAAACAAGAGAGTTTAGCTTTCAGTAAAACCAGTAACATATTAATTCCTATTGTTTAGTTAATCCAACATACAAGTTTTCAAGTAAATAAATTCATACTTTAATAGGTAATGGTGATGCAGGAATTTTAATGTGTGTATTTTACATGTGAAGTTATTAAAAATAATTTTGTTCAAATTACTAAGCACATTCTCTGTTATTTCTACATGAAAGGATATTCTACACTACACCATATTATCGCTCAAGTTACCTCTAAGTAACTACCCTTTTTTAACTGTTTACCTTGAACAAAAAGAACCATGAATTTCCTTGCTTCACCAGCAGAATTAGCAGCAGTGCATGCATAGGTTCCACTGTCTCCTACAGTTGCATCATTTATCACTAGGCTGTTGTCTTCTGGATTTTTGTAGCTGTCAAGAAACATAAAAACATAAGCATTTTACTACTGAAATGTGACATACTGACTGATCACTATGTTTCTTTTCTTTCTTTTTCTTCCCCGCCTCCCCAATAATTTAACCACAACTTGATTATTACTAAGTAATCAGTGTTTCATTTTACATTAACTGTTTTATCCTTTAGAGTAATAAAAATATATTGTGAATAAATACAGGAGAACACCCATTCATCATTACTTTTGGTGTTACTTTCTCTGTTTGCTTTCTCGGTTTGACTTGTTTGGTCCCATGAATAATACATATAAACAATAGTAATTTTTTCTGCATACATTGGTCTTCAGTCATTCATTTTATCACAGTGATGGTTGACACCATTTTTGCACATAGATATCTTTCACTATTTTTGTCTTCAGACTAAGCTAACATTCAGAAACAAGCTTCAGTTGCAAGCTAAACACAAGTTTGTGGTAACTCCATGATCTTTAATTCTGTAGAGCAGGAAGAATTATAATGCAACAAAACTTTTCAGCTTATTATTTAAAATTAGACACTTGAATACCTCAAGAAAAATACTAAAAATTGTATACTGATATATGATTCACTTACAGGAAGTTTCAAAAGTGATGGTCCATATTAGGGATAAGAAGTAAAAACGAAAAGTAGCAAAAATCTTCTAGTAAACATGGGCCCAGATATTAATCAGTTATGAAATAATGCTATTCTTTTGCTGGTTGGCATTGATTAAATACTAAATACTTAAAAAAAAATCTGATGTGTTACACTCACATTACTTTCTCTACTCTTGTACAAACTATTTTACAAACGCTTATTCTCCATCTACTTCATGTTAATCGAGATAAACATTTGCAGACTCTATCTTATTGCTAATTTTCTTGTAGATGTAAGGGGAAAATATATTTACAAGGGCAATATAGAAAAACAGTAGCCTTTAAGCACATACATATCTCTTAATAGCTGGTTGCTAGGTGCAGCACCATTCCCTTTGCCACAGATTATAATTCTTTGCATATCCAAGACAAAAAAATGAATAACGAATTCCCATTTGAGAAAATAAGTATTGAAAAATTTAAGGGAATAACAAGCAATATCTCGAAAATGGTTCACTCAACAAATAAAATATATATGACATAAATTGTGTATTTTAATGCGATCTACATTTTTTGTGTAGTAAAATTTTGTCTATCTCTTATGGTTTACCAGTTAAGCAAAAGTCGTTCACAATGAAGAATACTTTTGGAGACATGCCCAGAAAATTCAAGATATACATTTTATTTGTCATAAAAATATCTTAAACATATGATATTTTAATCAAAATCGTTAGAGCCATTTTTGAGAAAATTAAACTTTTTGAAAAATCTTCCATGTAAAGGGTAATCTGGGGTGGGGGATTTTCTTGAGAACCTTTGTGTCGCTTCTCTGGAAGATACTGAACCTAAATACCAAGTTTGGTGTTTATCCGACTGTTCGTTTCTGAGATATACTGTTCACAGACAGACACACAGACACACACACGGACATGTTTCCAAAAATGCTTTTTTTGGATTCAGGGGATCTCAAAACATGTATTTCTGGTGAAATCTCGGTATAAAATTTTTGGGTGGAATACAATACTTCCCCTACTTACTATACGTAGTAGGGAAAGTAACAAAATCAGTGACAATTTTAGTTAAAATGTCAACCAGCAGGATTTTGAAATTTATAAGATAGTTCTTCTTCTTTAATGGATTACCCTCTACTTTATAGGATTTACAAGTCAATGCTTTGGGTCAGTAGCCTGTTGAGGAGCAAGTAAGCTCTGGATCATAGCAGGTCCAGGATGGGTGATCAGCCTAATGCCTGGTATGGCGGTGAAGAAGAAGGAAATGAAATGTGAAGATGAAAGGGATGATAGGAAAGTTCATCTAGTGACTGATGAAAGCCCCCCCCCCCCAAAAAAAAAACCTTTGACCAGATTGGTTGGCCTTGGGAGTTTGATCCCAAGACCTCCTGAATGCAGGCCTGAGCCATCCCACTTGGGTATAAGATGGTTCTTGTGTTTCCATATTTGTTTTACCACATTGTGAGTTAATTGTGGCCTGTTATGCCACAAAAAGATCTTCAGAGAAGAAAATATAATCCTGGTTCCTACAGACAGATTCTCCATAAGATATACGTTAAATTCAAGAACAAAAGGTGAGATTTCACTGGACAATAGTTCTAGTATATACTCAATCAACTGTATGGATTGTAAAAAGTTTTACATAGGAAAGCCAAAAGAAGTCTAAAAGCCAGAACCAAAGTACACTTCAGAAATGTAAAAGCAAGAAGACAAGTTAGCTGTATCATCTCCTTTTGGAATAGAAACCATAAACATAACAGGCCACAACAAACTCAGAACATGCGAAAATGTTTTAATATGGAACCACAAGGTCATCTAATAAATTTCAAAGTCCCACCCGTTGACATCTTGGTGAAAAGTTCATCATTCTACCATCAGAGAGAAGGCTGCAGCAATGGCAGTCAGTGCCTCAAGGTTGAAAATATAAACAAGGGCGCGCCTCATATTTAAAGTAATAGCAATGTAGTGTTTCAGCCAACTCCACACGTATAAAAATATAAATGGACAATGTTTGGGTTGCAAGTTAACTTATGACCTGGCTGCCGTATTTTATCAAGCTAAAACATAAATAAAACATGCAAATGAACAAAAATATACCAATAAATTTAATTGCATGCTCTGTTGTCAAAAAGGGTCCAGCATACTATAAAAGCCTATACTCATTTTGTTTTCTTTCTTTTCTTTACCATTAAATAGTTGTGTCACTCTTCAGAAAGGCTGTAAATGGCTAATTTTTTGCAGAAATATACTTAATAAATATTTATTAAAAGTCTTGGAATATGGAGATTGTATAATCAACCATTTACAAAATTATTCTCTTAAAACATGGTATCTATCAAAATTAAGAGTTCAGTTCCCCTAGTGTTAATTTTATAATTCTTTACTTTAGTGCTCATATGAGCAATTAATTCTTTTTTTTGACTTGGTATTGCTATTTTGCTTCTTTCATCTGAATCTCTCTAAAAAAAACAAAGACTCATGGTTTCCTGTATTTTATATTAAGAAATCTGCATTATGATTGAAAGTTTGAAATCAATAGATGCAAGAAAAGGGCCCAACCTACACTGTGGGACTGGACAATAAAGGCATCCCATCCTTCTTCCAGGTTATGATTGGCTCAGGATCTCCCAAAGCGGGACAAGACAATATTATTTTGTCTCCCACACGAGACTTGTGTGTCACTGTTCCAGAACTAAGGAACACTGGTGGCTCTGTAAACAACATTAAATATAATAACCTCAAGTTCAACATTGCCATTCATGTGTTCAGTGCAGTGAATGAGCAAGCAGACTAACAAACATAATGCAAAGTTATTTTCATGAAATAAAATTATATTTTAATTTTTTTAAAATATAAATGAGTTAATGTTCACACTTAAAACTTCACTTGCATCAAGTTGTAAAGTCTTGGAACATTTTCAGACACATTTGTCTCCATCCTCAGCATGGTGGGGAATAACAGTTGTTCTTTCTTCCTCATCTTTCCTCAGCTTCAGCATCCAACTGCTGCCATCTGGAGGTAAACTTAATGATGTTGCTTACTGGCAGGATCTCAAAATATAACAGGCTCTTGGAATTTTTAAAAATGAATAAATATCTTTTCCCATGTAAGTTCTAGTGTGATTGTCAAAAGTTTTAATAATTCAATTTCTTTTTTAATATTGTGATTGCCTCTCTAAAAATATTCCAAGATTTTACAACTTAACATAACTGAAATTTTAAGTGTGAACATCAACTCATTCATATTTTAAAAAATTGAAAATAAAAATAACTTCACAGTTAATAGTGCTTCTGTATTCAATATTTATAAAATTATATTGTTTGGTTCACAATACAATGGGTGAAGTGAATAAGGACTACTAAATACTTACAAGAAGTTACTTGTCAAGTAAATACTTGCTACATGTTTGAAGTAAATAAGAGAAGAGAATTTTCCAGTTTACTTTAGAATATTTACTTGCCTTGGTTTTATTTAATTTTGTGCAAGTATTTACTTCTAATACTAGACCACTGTTTTGGTAAAGGAGCTTGTACTTGCACTTTTAAAACTAAGATTGTAGGGTAAACCTATGAAGTATCAATTATTTAGCTTAAAGGAATCAGCTGCAACAATTGAAGTAGTCATCACCATACTCTTTTGATTTCTTCATCTCTATGTAGGTGCAGTCCAATGCACCAATCATCATGAGTATTTGAAACTTATTCAACCATTTTCTTTTTGTTGTGCTTATTTCCTCTGATGTATTTGGGAAAATTCATTTGATTTCTACACAGTTCTTTCAGAAACACTCAATATCATTTGACAGACTGCAGGCAATCAATCCTGAAATCTTAAGCCATTCCATATTGATAACTGAGGTCATTTAGGTAGCGAAGGAATACTTCCAATTTTTTTCCTGGCATGATTGCTGCTCATGTGTTTCTCCACACTGGGGAAGAGAATAGTCAGTTAAATTATTAACACTTTCATTTTCAAACCTAATTAGTGCTTTAAGTCTTCTACAACTTAGATCTCTACTTTCTCGATAGGGCTTTACCTCCTGAAAATGCATTTGAGCTGCCATTTCAACAGAAACTGCAACAGAGGTACACATATCCACTTGACAAGGTTGTCTCTAACCAACTTTATAAATGGGTAAGTATTTACTTGTGTTTTATTCAACACATATTTAGGGTATACTTGCCAGATTTTCTGATTTATTTGCCTCACAAGTATTTTTTTTATTTACTTGAATGCAAGTATTTACTTATAAAAGTGCAAGTAAAAGCAAATAATTCTTTTTGTTCACTTCACCCAATATAATGATGTCTTATGCATTATGTTTAAACAAAGGAAATACTTATCATTTTGGAGTGGAATATAAAAGCTTAGAAACACCAAAATATTAGGATGCTAACTTCAATAGTGTGTGTAAATAAGTGAGAGTTTGCTGCATAGAGGAATACATGACTATAATAGTATTAAAAGAATGCAAGTAAAATGGTTTGAAAGGATGTACGGTTCAATAATGGAGAGCAAAATGATGTATGGAATAGAAATTTGGGGGTCCAATCAAAGTTGGAAAGCAATAAATGTGATAAATAAATTACTTTGTAGATTTCTCCTAGAATTATCTAGATCATCTATTGTGATAGCTATAATGGAATTGAGAAAATCTGGTTATAAATAGAAGGTAATGGAAAAGTACTAAAATATTGGTATAGAATATGAAAGCTAGATGAGGAGAATATTGTGACTGTGCCCAGTTTTTCCCCAGTCACTCTTCACTTTCTTCTAGTGTACAGCATTGTAATAAACCATGGACAAAGCAGCCTCTTCTCTCTTGCAGATGCTCACTGGAGTGTCAAACACAGGATCTTCCAGATGCACAATGGAGTGTCAAACACAGGGTTCAGCTTCTCTCTTCCAGATGCTCATGAAGTGTCAAACACAGGACTCATCTTCTCTCTTCCTGATGCACATTGGAGTGTCAAACACAGGACTCATCTTCTCTCTTCCTGATGCACATTGGAGTGCCAAACATAGGATTCATCTTCTCTCTTCCTGATGCTCATTGAAATGTCAAACACAGGACCCATCTTCTCTCCTCCTGATGCTCACTGAAGTGTCAAACACAGGATTCCTCTTCTCTCTTCCAGATGCTCATTGAAGCGTCAAACACAGGACTCCTCTTCTCTCTTCCTGATGCACATTGAAGTGTCAAACACAGGATTCCTCTTCTCTCTTCCAGATGCTCATTGGAGCGTCAAACACAGGACTCCTCTTCTCTCTTCGTGATGCTCATTGAAGTGTCAAACACAGGACTCCTCTTCTCTTTTCCAGATGCTCATTGGACATTGAACACAGGACTCCTCTTCTCTTGCTCTATCACTCAGAAAACTCACTGATTAAGCATGGGAACTCAACAACCTGCTGCCACAGTAAATATGCTCCTCTTTATATGCATAAGCACTTCGAGAAACTTCTTATGCTGCCGAGGGGTGAGCGGAGGTTATTCTCGAAGTTTTGCCATCCTTTTCAATCAGTCTTCAAGGTGATTCCTTAGCTGGGAGCGCCTCCACCCCTCTCTCTCTCTCTCTCTCCAACCAATCATATGCCGGCTAGCACTGAAGAATGCACCTGCTATTTACAGAATGGGGGTCCAACTTTGTTACAGTATCATTAGACAATATCTGATAGCATGAGAGAGATTTGTTAAGGGGAAAGAAAGTTGGATATTTAAAATTCAAAACGTTCTTCAGAAAGTAGTTTGGGATTTATATGGTTTGAGACGTACAGAATGGGGAAAGGGTTTTGGAAAGAAATAAAGCTAAGAATCAAGGATATTGAAAAGCAGAAATTATGGGCTAGCATTAATGACAAAGAATCTTTGAGGTCAAGCATGGAGAGAAGGATTGGCAGATCTAGAACAGGAGTAATATGTCTAAGTGGGATGAAGAATGGATCTATTAAGAGAAAATGCTCAATATGTAAAGAAGCAGATAGCACTTGTCATTACATTTTGGAATGTGAACAAAAAAAATTTTGAGGGGAAGAGTTACTCTTACAAAATTGGGAAAACTTACCAATGAAATAAGGGGTAGAAGATGATTTTATTCAGTTGAGGGACTAGGTGCCTATGTAGAAAAGTAGTTAAAGGATATGGGTACATTGTGATGTAGTTTAGTGTATCTTACTTATTAAACTTCTTTAGAAAACAATTACTGTGTGTTACTTATTGACCCACCCTCATATTATATAACAATAAATATTTCTAAAAATTCTTCACTTATCTTTGTAAATCATAAATTAAATTGAGCAGTATGTTTTGTAAATCATAAATTACCAATGTTGGTTTCTTAACTGACTTTTTGTTTTGAGTTAGTTGTTCTTACACACCCATGCACGCATCATGCATTATTATTATTATTATTATTATTATTATTATTATTATTATTATTATTATTATTATTATTATTATTCAATAAGTCCCACAGCATGTATTTCTGGAAAATTTTGGTATTGAATATTTGAGTGGAATAAAATGCTTCCTCTACTTACTGCAAGTACAGTAGAGAAAGTAAAAAGAGTATCAAAACTTGGCCATGAACTGAATACTCACCAAGGACGTGAAGTGTGGTAGACTGGCTGGCAGATCCTCCGACATTACTGACAACACACTCATATGTACCTTCATGTTCTTGTGTTGTGTAAGGTATGATCAAAGAATTATTGGCTTGAACTGAGATTCCTTCCCAAGACATTTGTTCATGTCCAAGGACTTCTCCATCCTTGTACCAAGTAACTGTAGGAGGTGGGTTACTCAATAAAACTTCACAAGGTAGCTCTATCAACATCCCCCTCTTTACTGTGGTACCAGCGTGGTTGCTATTCTTTGATCCCAGAATAGGCTTCACTGCAACAAGCGAGAGGAAACAATAACTGAGTACAAGATTACCTGAGTATCATTCTAAGTCCATATCATATTAAGTATACCTCTTTGGTAACAGCATTTTACTGCATCTTCTTTAGCATTGTTTTTAAATATTGAACAGTAAAACAATGTAAAATTTCATCACTGTAACATCATGAAATGGTAAACTAATAAAACAAAAATTGAAATTAATACTTATTTTCCCTCTGCTGTAAAAAGTGATATGGAAATGTGGTTTTTAATTGGTACCATGCAAATAAACAATGCTGCAATCTGATGAAAACTAATGATGACGGTTGGAGAAACAAATTATTTTAGTTGCCTTAGGAGAAGAATAAATTTTATTTGATACATACTATTGTGACATAGCGTGTGTTTATATATTGAAAAAAGCTGATGTGTTACACTCGCATGACTTTTTCTACTCTTGTACAAACTATTTTTACAAACTATTTTTACAAACTCTTATTCTCCATCTATTTCATATTAATCGAGAGAAACATTTGCAGAAACGATTTTTGACATGCAAAGAGAATTACATTTTACACATAGCGACCAGTTCTAATAATATTTGGCGCTTAAGGCGTACTATGTTCCCCTTGTTTTGTATTTACAAGGGCAATATAAGCACACACACATCTCTTAATAGCTGGTTGCTATGTGCAGTACCATTCTCTTTGCCACAGATTAATACTCTTTGCATATCCATTTGAGAAAATAAGTATTGAAAAATTTAAGGGAATAACAAGCAATATCTCGAAAATGGTTCACTCAACAAAAAAAAATGTATATGACATAAATTGTGTATTTTAACATGATCTACATTTTTTGTGCAGTAAAATTTTGTCTATCTCTTATGGTTTACCAGTTATGCAAAAGTCATTCACAATGAAGAATACTTTTGAAGACATTCCTAGAAAATTCAAGATATACATTTTATTTGTCATGAAAATATCTTAAACATATGATATTTTAATCAAAATCGTTAGAGCCATTTTTGAGAAAATTAAAATTTTTGAAAAATGTTTCATGTAAAGGGTAATCTGGGGTGGGGGGATTTTCTTGAAAACCTTCGTGTCGCATCTCTGGAAGATGCTGATCTTAAATACCAAGTTTGGTATTTATCCGACTGCTCGTTTCTGAGCTATGCTGTTCACAGACAGACAGACAGACACAGACACAGACACAGACACAGACACACACACACACACACACACACACGGACATGTTTCCAAAAATGCTTTTTTTGGATTCAGGGGGTCTCAAAACATATTTCTGGTGAAATCTCGGTATCGAATTTTTGGGTGGAATACAATACTTCCCCTACTTACGATACATAGTAGAGAAAGTAAAAAACAAAAGCATACAATGGATGCTAAATCTGGTGCAAATAGCAAGCATACTAAATCACGTATAAACTGTTCCTTGATTGACTTAAATTACAATTATAAAAAGCTGACAGGATTAAATTTAAAATAAATTTTAAGTTAATTATCTTTACTGAATTTGCACATCATATGGAGGTTGATTAATATTTGTCTCTCTCAAACAAACTCCTGAATTTTTCTCAGAAGCCTTTCTTTCACTCGAAGGACATAACTGCTATTGTATAACTGTTTTCCTTTACTGAAAATAGAAACTGTAACATATTTGCAGTCCCATGAGATTTTCTGGAAACATTTGTCAGTAATAAAAGCCATTGCACATTGTTTAATTGTTACCTTCAAATATTTAAAAAAATAAAGGAAATATTGAAGTTTTCCCAGAATGCTAACATCTTAAATGGCATGCAGGGCATGCAGTGTTTTTAAATGACTATCACAAAGTGGCTATTCAGCAACCATCGTGAGACCTTTAAAATGGCCACTGGGGAAGGGGCTATGCCACATGTGAAAGTATAAAGAAACTGTTATTATATTTTTATAAAATGGCTGTTAGAAAGTAATGTACACAAGTGAAGATATTTACCAATCCCTGTAATAGTCACATTGACATCAAATACTCTTCTGCCAAGGGTATTCTGTACAACACATCTGTAGGTTCCTCCATCTTCTATTTCTGCAACTGAATAATAAAACAACCCAGTTTTAAAATCTAAGATATTGCATACATTAAAATACAGCAATAATTTGCAAATGATATAAACCCTCACCAGAGACTTGACATACATGGACTTAGTGGCATTGAGTTATAAACAAATGTCATATTTTATGTAAAAGGCCTATTCCATCATGAAATATTTTAGGTTCTATTAAAAGTTTTTAAATGTTTTATAACAGAAATGGGTGCAGTTAAAGCAATGAATTTGAGCAAAATATTTGAAAAAGTTAACAACCATAAACAATTTTTGAATTTCTCTCTTTTGGGAAAACAGAGTGAAGTTTTTTGGCATTTATATACACAAACTCAGACAGTGAGTCTAGGCTGGTGATGAAGACAACAGTAGTCTCTGAAACACATTTATAAAAAAAAACGTTTTGGTGTAGAAGTGACACTAGAGTAATTAAAATGTCAATTTGTGCATGTAAATGAAAAAAAAAAAACTTTTTTTTTCAGGAAAATTAGAAGTTATATAACTAAATTA
This sequence comes from Deroplatys truncata, assembly GCA_030765065.1. Lineage (NCBI taxonomy): Eukaryota > Metazoa > Arthropoda > Insecta > Mantodea > Mantidae > Deroplatys > Deroplatys truncata. The sequence goes on along the minus strand of CM060977.1, from coordinate 25,678,271 downwards.
AATGTGGTATTGTGATGAAGTTGTCAAATACATCACAAACATGTAGATCAGCTTGCTGTACTTGTTATCTGTTGGCATTTGTTAACTTTAAATAACCTGATTCTTATGAGACCTTTTCATACTTTTGATTATTATAATAAATTGCCTCTGTCACTTTACCTATGGAGTTAGTCACAGATGCTGCTGATATGGTCATTCCTATCAACTATCCACCACCAATTTTATTATGTTTAAATAGGATGTAAAACTTGAAGGTCATGTAATTGTGAAATCAATTCTGAAGTTGTTATTACTCACATGTAAACAAAAGATTTCCAGTCTCTGTGCTGAAGATACGACTTTTGTTTTGATATCTTCCATCAGTTCTTTCCCAAGTAATTAAAGGAGCAGGTTGCCCAGTAGCAATGCATGGTACACTTCCATTTTTCATTATTTCTATCTGAGTGTCTGTCAAAATAAAACAGTCATACAATTAATTTATTTTGGATACACAGAAAGCATTTTATTTCAGTTAAAGTTATTGTGATGCAGCAGCAATCAAGTGCAATTCTCCGAGCGAGTTTGTGATGACTGCTGTGGCTTGCAGAGTCAGGGATTATAAAGGTCTTGTACTCAACTCCACAGCAAGTGAACTGTCCAGAAGGGGAGGTTATGTTACAAAGAAAGTGAAGTGATGGAGAATTGAACTAGTTCACCTTAGCGAAGTGGCAGAGTGAAGTGAACTCGCAGTGAAGTTCAATTAGATAAAAACTAAATAGTGACATTGAGAAATTAAAGAAGTGACAACTGGAAAACTGGACAAAGTCAAATTATAAAAGTATATTGCAATGAAATTTGTTAAAAGCTTATCTATTTAAAAAGTGAAATATTTTTACTTTACAAAGTTGATTAATTAACTCACTGTAAGGTTTACAAAGGTATTTAATTATATACAAAGCACTTTTATATCTTATACAAGATATTATTTGAGATTTGAATAAATGTGTAAATGATTACAATTGATTTTTTGTTATTCCACAGGACCATTACATTTAAAAGTAATAATATTATTTCAACACGAAATATATTAAATCTAAAAGTAAATATTACATCTTGCAATCTAAGTCTGTAAAGTATTAAAAGGGATATGAACAGCTTACTTCAAAAAGCCAAAGTCTGACATTTACACATTTCCTTTCTTTGACAATTATGGTTTAAGTGGGTCAATGTATTGTTTACCACAAAAAGGAAACTTTTCTGCACAATAGTTGTAACGGAACAAATTGTATATGTTTTAAACCCCACGTTGGTGCGGCAATTTGCGATGAGATTCTTACAAATGTTTGTTTACATCACGTGTGTTGAAGCCATCTTGTGACGTCACTCCTTGTTTTGGTTTGTAGCTCCATCTGGCGTAGCAATTTGTATCAGTTTTGAAATAATTCACTTTAAATGTCCTCCAGCTAGCTATTTAGGTCGAACATTTATCTCTTGCAGGGTGTGAATCGGAAAGGAATCTTTTATCCAGAAATTATACTTAATGAAGAAATTGGTTTTATAACTTTTATTGCCGAACACGTTCACAAACACTTTTACATATTGATCTGGATACTCACCAAACTGAAACTGTTTGTAATAACTTCTTACTTATCACTTTTAACTCTGTATTTCAACTTTGTGTAGAATTAACTTTATAATAATTCTCGTAATTCTGCTGCGCGTAACTTGACGAAATGAAGGACTGACTGGCGACATGTAGTGTACACGAAATTTTGATGAACTGAGGGACCGACGTGTAGTGTGTTGAGAATTTTGTTGAACTGCGGGGCGATCTACCTCGGACCTGGCTTATATACTCCCACTCCTCGACATGCCTAAAGATTATAAATGAACTGCTATTGGCTAATAAAACGCGCCAACATTAGCGTCTATTTTAATATCCAATGAAAACCACGAATACATATTGCTTTAGGAGACATTCTAGAAGCTTCTACCGAAAAGGCGCGAAACATTACGTAACTTCCTGGTTCCCAGTAATGATAAACAACTCATTCCCTCGCTGCATTATTGCGTTATTATTGACAGTTTCAGTAAAGCTGTATAAACTTATTTCCCAATAATAATTACAATTAATAAACCTCTGAAATCAATGTCACATAAAAATACATATTTATATTACAATCATTATTTACGTTTCAGTAATTTGTGATACAAATTACCGTATCATAGTATGTTTCAGGCAATGCCTTCAATTTTCAGTTTACTGCAGACAGGGATGATTTTATTCAGTTTTTTGTCTCTACTATTAACTTAGGAAATTAGGTTGTCTTTCGCTGTAAGTGGTTCATATATGCATACAATTTTATTACTAGGTACAGGGCTTACGTACTCAGGTGTTTGTGTGCTGCCTTTTATCTATATCTATAAATGCTATGTGCTTTCTTACAGAATTTGATGTGATGGATTTAAAATATAGTTAAATGAAGCCTGTATATACAAGGTGTATCATAATTAATAGCACAAACTGAATGATTGAAAGTATACGGTAATAAAAGCAAAAACATTCCAGTAAACATAGGTCCACAAACAGCCATGTGCGAGATAATTGCAAATTGTGCTTACAAGCCACCACTGACTTCATTAAACAACATCGTCCTAATTAGTATAAATAAATTTGAAAATTATATTTTTTGTTTAATAATTGGCATTCTAATGTGCGTCAAAATTCACTCATAGCTTAACTTAACAAGGAATACAATTTTACTTTAGTATGTTATATGTTATTAATAGTGTGGAGTCTTCCCTGTTAAAGGAGGTGTTAAAAGTGTCATCTTTGGATCTGTATGCAATACTGCACTTGTCTTTGCAGTCAGTTTCGAATTCTTTCAAATACCCCTGGATCATCTCAGAATTCTTGACAAGTACGTACAATTCTCTGCTCCAGTACTTCAATGGTATCAACAGGAGTGCTGTACACTACACTTTTGAGGTGACCCCATACAGAAAAATCCAAAGGATTGATATCAGGTAACTGTGAAGGCCAAGATACAGGCCCTCCTCGAACTATCCATCTTGACCGTATCTCCAAGTCTTCTTGCAGTAGCAGCAAAATGTGCCAGTGCTCCATCATGCATGTACCACAATCTCTGACATTGCTCAAGGGGAGAATCCTCAAGCAATTCATGTCAGTGATGGCTCATAACCACACATTCACAATAATAAATCTTGCATATGGCTTGTTTGCGGACCCATGTTTATTGGAACTTCTTTGTTTCTATTATCGTATACTTTCAACCATTTCAGTTTGCGCTATTAATTATGATATAACCTGTATAATTTGCAGCCCAAAGCTATTTTTTTCTCCTCCCAAATAAAACCCATTCAAATAAAACAATAACAGCAATAATAATAATAATAATAGTAATGGTGAAATTAAAAAAAAAAGCAAGCTTTGATAACAGAACTTCCATATTAACTGTGTGTAGACGTAGTTGGAAAGTTGAATCAATGATCAGGTTTTGAACCATGCATCTTTAGCTTTCTATGTCCATGTTCTACACTTGAGCTCTGTGATAAGTTATACAAACGCATGTTAAGGGGAGATTAAAAGTTCTATCCCACCAATGTTAAATCTGCTAAACTCATGGCTCATTATCTCAGAAATCATTTAAGATACCAGTTTACAGGAATGTAAATGCATACCTTCTAAGTTCACCATGTTATTAACATAAAAGCAGATCCACATAGCACTTAGGTATTGTTTTTATCATTCCATAGTTTAAATAAGCTGATGTGTTGCATTCACATGATTTCCTCTACTCACTCTTCTACAAGCTATTCTTATAAAAGCTTACGTATTCTTTCCACTTCTTGTTAATTGAGATAAACTTTCATTACATATTAACACATTTTGTTGTGGGTTAAGAAGAAGAGAGTAGACTGAAGCGATAGTCAGGTTCTTATAAAGTGGATGGGTAAGTAATTTACAGAACATTTTGGAGAAAAGTGGGTTAGGAGACATGTGGAGAAGAAGAGAAAATAACATGAAAAAGTTTTGGAAAAAGGCAAGGAAAAGACTGGAAGATATAGAAATACAAAACTTGTGAGATTGCTGAAAAGAGTTCATTGGTTTGTTATAGGCCAATGAAAAATATATGAGGTAGGGAAAAATATATAGACATAGTAAATAAAGAAGAGAGAGAATCTATTGCATGGGTAAGAACCGGAGCATGGAGGCTAAGAGGGTTAAGACAGGGTATTCCTCAGAACCAATGTCCGATATGTGGTGGTAATGAAGGCATTGAACACATAGTGTTTAAGTGCCAAGGAACAGAAATTTGGAGAAGAGAATTTATTAACAAGAAGTGGTTCAAGGGGGATAGAAATACACTTATAATTGAAATGATGTGCAAGGACGCTAGGAGCATTGGACAGTTTTTGTGTAAAGTCAAAAATAAATGGCTTTGGAGAAGAGTAAGAGGTAGTGTACCTTACCTTGAATGGAAAACTATGGTGAATGTGTGATGGTAAAGTAAACAATAAGTGAAAAGTGAAAAACAAATGGAAATAGGACATGAAAAACTGTAACAAGATAACTTATTGATGAGAAATTGTAAAATGTAAATAAACTGTAGTGATTGTCTACAGAATGAGTGGCCAGGGTCAAAGTTCAGTAGACAATCAAATTGTAAATCTCTTAGCACAATAAAACAAAACAATAAAGAAGATTGCTATAAGATGGCTTTGAAATTCCATGCTCTTTGCATGACCAGAGCAAAAATAAATAGCAACATACCACTTGAAACTAATATAAATACTTTAAAATTCAAACCAACAAGAAAGAATATCTTGGAAATGTTTAATGCCAAAAAATAAGTTTCAATACAAGTTGTATGCTTTGATGAAATCTACATATTTTGCGTAGTAAATTTTTGTCTATCTCTTAAGGCTTACCAGTTATACAAAATTCCTTCCACATGAAGAGAACTATTCCCAGAAAATTCAGGATATAGGTTCCATTAGTCATGCAAATATCTTAAACATATAATATTTTAGTTAAAATTGTTAAGACCCATTTTTAAGAAAATAAAAAATAATAAATTTCCCATTTAAAGCATAGTTTGGAGTAGAGGGGATTTTCTTGAAAATCTCTGTGTCGCATCCTTGTAAAGCGCTGAACTTAAATATCAACCTTGAGATTTAACCAACTTTTCATCTTTGAGTTATGCTGTTCTCATAACCACATACAGACCATTTTCTATAAGTGCTTATTTTGGATTCAGGGAATTTCAAAACATGTATTTCTGGTGAAATCTCAGTATAAAATTTATGGGTGGATTACAATACTTCCTCTACTTACCATAGGTAAGTAGTAGAGAAAGTACAAATTAGTTCTCTTTGCCATAGAACATTTTATCTATCCCCTCCGTGGGTCAGCATAGTAAGGTGAAGAATCAAAATAGGAATGAATACAGACTCAATATTTATGATTCTCGAATTCACAAAAAATTGAAAGAAACTGCATAAAAAGCATTTGTATGGCAATAATAGATGCATGCAATTTTTTTAAAATTTGTCTTTGTTTGTGAATTTTTGCAGGTAACTATGCAAAGAAAAACCAGAACATTTTCAAAAATTTATGCAAGTTACCTCTTAGAAATTAAGAAGCAGCTAAAGTTTCATGATGCTTATTTTGTCCCTGTGATTTTTTAAATTCAGGGTTGGCACACTGTACATAAATACTGCAAAAATGCAACAAACCAATGAAGACCAGCATTCAATTCTCTTTGGTTCCAGCATCAACATGTTTGCTTCTCTTCAGTTCTGGTTGGAACCTCATCAGCAATTTTGTTCACTATCGTTAGTTTTGAATAACATATTATATGTATATGAAAAAAAATCCCCTAATTTTTACCCTTCTCCAGCTTCAATATTTTTTGATGTAAAAAAGAGGGCTTTAATTGTTTGTAGTTTGCAAATTTAAGTGAAATCTTGCCTTAAATAGATTACAAATTAACAGTGTCTAGGCAGTTTATTTTGTTCCTATTAACTCCAGTGACATAAAAATATGGCATTAAAATTACTTTTTAATACTCTACAGGTAAAAGGTTTATAAAAATGGGATTTGTTTCAACAGTAATAGCCTATCAAACAATTGGAGCTTTTGCTTCAGAACTTTTTTCAATTTTACTCAAGAGTTTTTCGGTTTTTCTCATAAAATTTCACTACAGCTATTCTAGAATTTCAGGACAATTTACAAACAAATTTTCAAGTTTTTAATAATGAACTCTTTTAGAAACAGTGGAAAATGGAGAGGCAATGGTGATATTGATTATCAGGAAGAGGAAAAGAAATTGGCTGAGACACTGAATGAAAAGAAACTGCTTTGTAAAAGGTGCAATGGAAGGAATAAGAAAAATGTTTAAGGCAAAAGGTTGACAATACTAAGATAAATGGTTCATATGCAGAGATGAAGAGAAAAGCCAAAAGGGGAGAGAAATGGGTGGAATTAGGTTGCACTGATGGACCTCTTCTTGGCCAGAAAACACGCTGGATTGATTTATATGTATCATGTCTACTAAAATATAGGTATTTATATTTTATCCAGCATTCATTTAAAACTGTTAATATTCCTGCAAGGGTGTTTTATTAATAGCTATGTTGGAACCCTGGAAAATGCAAAATTAATTTGCAGGTATCTAAAAAAAAACTGTAATATTCTGCAATCATGATATAATATTTGATAGCATCACCTACTCTGTGGAATCTGAACCATCTGTGGTTGCATTCCCACCATTACAGCTATTGAATCCTTTTCTCTGCCTGCATGGTTTTCTGCAACACAAGTGTACGTCCCACTGTCTGATATTTGCGTATTTCTGATTACTAAACTCCCATCCTCATATATCTGAAACAAAATTACATTTTATATATTATATCATTACCTGTTGAACTTGACAAACAATATCCTCCTTCACACACTTTTCAGAATACTACTGTTATATATCTTTCTTCCCCCTCGCTTTTTTTCCTTAAAGATTTTCCAGCACATCAAGTGATGCACCTAAGTACAGAACATACATGGATTATGAATATAAATACTACTCACCTGATATTTTGGACTGATAATAACATCCTGTTCATTTTTTAACCATCTGAGGACAGGTATTGGTGATCCAGATACAGTGCATCTCAAGATAGCATCTTCCCCAACACCAGTGACCATGCTCTGCTTTTCTGCCACTGCTCTTGGTGCCTCCAGGTAGTTTACTGCCACAACACCTTCATCTGTAACACAGCAGCATTTACAAACTTGAGACTTCAATACATAATTTCAAGGTAAAATCATGGGCATTCTAACACTGTCACATACATGTTGATTATGTACTTTGCTGTTGTCAGATTTAAATGACAACTTCATTGATTAATTATTTTTAGGATATCTAATTGCCTTTGTGAATTAAAAATTTGAAGAAATTTTAAACATAGTTTTGCATATGACATTTCTCCTATTTCCTAAGTGAATGAGTCAATTATTCATTCTTTATCCGTTCAATCATCATAGCTATATAATACACACATTTGGTATAACAAAATGATATAGTTTTGTGTTCTAAAATTTCTGGGCTGATTTGCTGTCTGCAGGTTAAAATAATGTGGCTTGACATTTCATCCCTGTCTGTGAGGGACATATTTAAAGCTTTTTTTTTTTTTTTTTTTTTACTTTCTCTACTACGTATAGTAAGTAGGGGAAGTATTGTATTCCACCCAAAAATTTGATACCGAGATTTCACCGGAAATATATGTTTTGAGACCCCCTGAATCCAAAAAAAAACATTTTTGGAAGCATATCCGTGTGTGTGTCTGTGTGTCTGTCTGTGTGTGTGTGTGTGTGTGTCTGTCTGTGAACAGCATAACTCAGAAACGAACAGTCGGATAAACACCAAACTTGGTATTTAGGTTCAGTATCTTCCAAGGATGCAACATGAAGGTTTTCAAGAAAATCCCCCCACCCCAGACTACCCTTTACACGGAACATTTTTCGAAAACTTTAATTTTCTCCAAAATGGCTCTAACGATTTTGATTAAAATATCATATGTTTAAGATATTTTCATGGCAAATGAAATGTATATCTCGAATTTTCTGGGAATGTCTCCAAAAGTGTTCTTCATTGTGAACGACTTTTGCATAACTGGTAAATCATAAGAGATAGACAAAATTTTACCACACAAAAAATGAAGATCGCGTTAAAATACACAATTTATGTCATATACATTTTTGTTGTTGAGTGAACCATTTTCAAGATATTGCTTGTTATTGCCTTAAATTTTCCAATACTTATACTTTTTCTCAAATTCGTTATTCATTTTTTTTGTCGTGGTAATACAAAGAGAATGGAATACTCCACATAGTAACCAGCTCTTAAACGCTTAAAGCCTAGCAATTCCCCTTGCATCTACAAGAAAATTAGCAATAAGATTAACATCTCAATATCTCGATTAACATGAAGCATATGGAGAATAAGAATTTTTAAAAAATAGTTTGTACAAGAGTAGAGAAAGTCATGTGAGTGTAACACATCAGAATTTTTTTTTTTTTAATTTTAGTAAATGCTTATTAACTGCTGTGGTCCTTAGCATCTCATTCTATATTGGGCGCGAAAGACTAGTAATTTTCCTCAGAGGCCTTTTTATCAGGCTTGAGGTTCTTCTATGCGCCGTAAATCTACAATATGGGACCACCAGTTTTACTTCCCTTCCAAAGGAAGCCATGCTAAGGATCTTTACAACTGAAAAAAATCCATTGCCCTCCACCAGGTTTGAAGCAGCGACCTCAGGAACAGAGACTAGTATGGTAACCACTACATCACAGAGGAAGACAGACATCTTTAGAGATCTCGTCAATGTGCTTCTTACGCTGGACTGTAACTTATGTATATTTAGATAATATAAAAGATTTAGTAGAAATAGTTCCATATGCACTAAAATAATAGATTAAACGAAATATACAATGCATATTAGTCACGTACTTAGAAACACTGCAGATATTCTTCAAATGAGTAACAAGTATACTTTAAGAGATTTCTTTGCTTTAACGTTTTACCTAGTATGTAGAGGAAGTATTGCGTTTTATCCAAAAATCTGAAATTCTGATTCACCAGAAATACATGTGCCCCCCCCTGAATAAAAGAAAGCATTTTTTAGAAAAAGGTCTGTATATGTAAGCGCACATGAGTGCATGTATGTTTTAATATCATAAATATATGTTGGAAAAATACCAAATTTGTATTTAAGTTCTTATTCATTTGAATTGTTCAATACTTTTTTATTCTTTGAAGTGCTGTTACATTTAGTTGTTTCTCATGATGACCTGGAAACATTACAGAATTTCAAGGCCAGTATATAGTGACTTTCTTTTAAACATCTGACTATCACTTTGGTTTACTCTATTCCTCTTACACCTACAACGAAATGTATAATGAAACTATTTCTGCAAACATTTATCTCGATTATCAGTAGATAGGTTGGTTAGTTGGTTGGTTTACAATGCTTCCCATATGGTTGATGGCCTCCGGGGGAAACCTCGTTTCACCAAGCAATATATGGACCCCATTTATTAACTTGATACACCCAGAGGGCGGTATCTGTTGCCTCTGATGAACAGGTGATATGGGAATGGCAATGGAATGAGAAAACCTACAGCTTTTATTGAAGACTCCAACCACATAGGGTCTTGGGGATACTTTGCATGGGCTAGTCAGAGGTTTGTTTTGTTTTGTTTTGTTTAAGGGCGCTCAACTGCTAGGTCACTAGTGCCCTTGTAAAACGGATTATGGCAAAGGCCAGAGATAAATATCAATATAAAAACATAGCACAAGTCATACATAAATATAAATATATAAAACTAAACTTATCAATATGAAACACCTGCTATTAAGATGACTAAATCCACATTTGGAAATTTACTCTTGACAAATAATTAAAAATCCTATCAACCGCTTGCTTATCATCCGCTAAGACCTCTGCAAGTCTATCCAGCAGTTGCAGAGAGTCCCAATGATGAAGGCAAGAACAGGGCCGACTTAAAATTGCTACCTCAGAGCCGGGAATTTAACCATGGACCCTCAACACAAGAGCCATGAATGAAACCACTGAGCTATTCTAGCATCCACATGAAGTAGATTAAAAAAAATCTGATGTGTTACACTCACATGACTTTCTCTACTCTTGTACAAACTATTTTTACAAACGCTTATTCTCCATCTACTTCATGTTAATCGAGATAAACATTTGCAGGCTCTATCTTATTGCTAATTTTCTTGTAGATGTAAGGGGAATATATATTTACAAGGGCAATATAGAAATACAGTAGCCTTTAAGCACATACATATCTCTTAATAACTGGTTGGTAGGTGCAGCACCATTCCCTTTGCCACAGATTAATACTCTTTGCATATCCAAGACAAAAAAAATGAATAACGAATTCCCATTTGAGAAAATAAGTATTGAAAAATTTAAGGGAATAACAAGCAATATCTTGAAAATGGTTCACTCAACAAAAAAAAGTATATGACATAAATTGTGTATTTTAATGCGATCTACATTTTTTGTGTAGTAAAATTTTGTCTATCTCTTATGGTTTACCAGTTATGCAAAAGTCGTTCACAATAAAGAATACTTTTGGAGACATTCCCAGGAAATTCAAGATATACATTTTATTTGTCATGAAAATATCTTAAACATATGATATTTTAATCAAAATCGTTAGAGCCATTTTTGAGAAAATTAAAATTTTCGAAAAATCTTCCATATAAAGGGTACTCTGGGGTGGGGAGATTTTCTTGAAAACCTTCATGTCGCATCCTTGGAAGATACTGGACCTAAATACCAAGCTTGGTGTTTATCCGACTGTTCGTTTCTGAGTTATGCTGTTTACAGACAGACACACAGATGGACATGTTTCCAAAAATGCTTTTTTTGGATTCAGGGGGTCTCAAAACATGTATTTCCGGTGAAATCTCGGTATCAAATTTTTGGATGGAATACAATACTTCCCCTACTTACTATACGTAGTAGAGAAAGTAATAAGCATTTGTAAGAATAGTTTGTAGAAACTATATAGAAATAAATGATACTGGGAAGAGAAAATCATGTGAATGAAACAAATCAGAACGTTTTTTTATTTATGATGTAATAATTTACACTTTTTTATTCATATGGTAATTTGTTATAAAATTAAGTTCTTTTCTTATAAAAACTATATTTGGCTAATTTGGTTTTATAAAAGACTAGCTACCTTAACTAGCATTACATGAGCAACATTTTTTATTTTTGAATGAAAATTTAATTAATTTCATGTACCACAAAAATATTAACTAGCAGTATTGTCATTTGGATTTAATGGCATCGACGATTGAATATTTCTTGTATCAGTTTATCAATATCTTAAATGTCATTTCAAGTTAATAGTTTATACATTCAGTTTTCAAATGGGAGCAAACAAATGTACAAATTTATACATTGTTGTTGCAACATGAATCACCACTATGAACATGCTTACAGGAGCAATGACATTTAACAAAAATGTAGTCTTGTAACTTATCATAAAGCTAGCAAACAATCTGCCACTAAGAGTAGGAGGACGTCCTCCACAGTCATCCTTTCAATTATCACATTCAGAAATGTAAGGCAAATGTTAAGATTATAGCAGCTGAGTAGGAGTAATTAATAATAATTCAAGCTTCTTAAGGATGTTCTAAAAACATACTACATCTAATGTAGTAAATATGAGTGTGTTAGCTGCACACGTTGGAGTGCCATTTGATATAATATTTTGGGAATGTTTTAATAAATAATAGGATGAGATCTTTGGCAACTCTCTAGCACAGCAATGAGTGATAATAATGTTAATATTTCTTGATAGTGATGTGAATTCAATGTGTGTTTTCTTAATTTAAAGTGATGTCTTATATTGAGTTCAAAACATTGAATTCATTGTTTACAAATATTACTATACCTCTAAACAACATTCTCGAAAGGTTTAATTTATAACTTCACATTTAATGAGATTGAATTAATTTTAGAATATGAGCAATACTTCTTTCTTGTATGAAATAAGTAGAAAAGTTTATTTACTATTTTAGCAATCCAAGAATTGTTCATCAATAAGTTGTCAAGCACATAGTCAGTTATTTACATGGAGTAATTATATGCAGGAACATTGATTGCTGGATGAAAGAATTAATCATATTTTCAATAATAAGTTAAACAGACAAAACTTGCATAACCAAGCATATCACACATATACATAATAAGAGAAAATCAACAAATATAGAAATGGATCATATTATCATATCTAATCATGAGTCTGCTTATAATTCTGTATGTTTCAATAAATGAAACAAATAAATGATTACTGAAATATACTCACCAAATTCATCATCATTGTCAGCTATGCAGTAGTATTCTCCTGCATCTTCTCTATTGGCATTTTCCAAATACAGATCCAAACCGCCAGGTCGCTTACTTAAAGTCAAACGTCTGTCACTGTCCTGAAAATATTTCATTAGTTTATTCTCCTCATTAATGACACTTGTATTCTAAATTAAAGGCTAAAAGATGCATAGTAAAACATGAATCTAAGTACAATGGTCACTACAAAAGTGGGAGTGGGTAGACTCACTCCAACTGCTGCATCTTTTCAAAGTATGTTCCATCACACTTCATACACTTTCTCATCCTCACAAACTACTTATCAAAACTCCCCTGCCACTCTCTTTCCTCTAGAGTCAAAAGTTCAATTTCATACAAAGCCACAGCATCTGAAAGGCTAGAAAATCACTTTCCTTGGGTTTCTCATGGTTTTCCTTGATCGCCAGGTTGGGTGATTTCTCACCTACTATGGTTTCCTTTCCATTATTTCCCTTTCATTATATTTCCTCTAATGTTTCAGATGATCTTCTAGGTTTCATGGCATAGAGTGATGCCAAACAGATGGCACAAATGCTTGTTCAAAGGAAAGAGTATCCCCATGAACACTAGTGGGCTGCTTGGTTGACAGGTCGTTCATCGCCCTCTCTAGGCAGCTCCAATAGTGGGATGCATCTTTGAGCCAGGAACTGTTAGGGCTTCTGCACACCTATGTAGTCTGTCTGCCTGTAGCCTCCTGTGGTTCCTTCACTTCATCCCTTCCTCCTGGGAAGTGGTAACTGTAATAGATCTTATGTAGGTTGCAGTGCCAGAGGTATTCCCCTCCAATGTATAACTTATACCCTATTCCTTATAGCCATGTGAGTGGAGGCATTGTGGTGAAGCAGGATCCCCCAGAGTCCTCTTCTTGGGGGAGCTTGTTAAAAGTAGATGTGGTATAGCAATGAGTAGCAACTGTCCTTTGCTCCTCCTGAGGAACTGTGGCCACCCTTTGCTTCCAACACTTCAATGCCTCTTCTTTTCCATTAGTGGATTGTCATCTGGATAGATGCAAACTGCTGACTGTCATTTGATTTTTGGCTCAAATTGATAAATCCATGTTTCATCACCTATGATGACATTAGAGGCATGCTGTTGAATCTCTGCAGCACTTCTTCATACCAATTGACATGGGTGTGCACCTCTGTCAAATTGTAGGGCACCCAATGAGAGGAAACCTTCCTGATGTGAAAATGATTGTGCAGGATGTTTGATACTCCAGGAGATCCAATCTGGAAGGCTGTCTTGATGTCCTTAAATGTTACATGGTTATTTTAGTATACCATTCTTTCCATTGTAACAATAATTTCCTGTCATTTCCATTGCTGGATGCCCATTTCTCTCCTCATTTTGCAGTGAAGTTTGGCCCCTTTTAAATTCAGTAAGTGAGAGAAACACTGCTGCCTTAGATGGACCAAGGTCCACAAAAGCTGTTGCATGCACTCAAGTTTAGGGAACCTTAAACCATTCTTGTAATCACAAAGTACCATAGTGCAAAAATGCTCTCCCTCCAGCTCCACCAAATGACTGGTTGCCTGTGCATGGTGGGGAGGGTTACTTACCATCACACTTCGGAATGCAGCAGTGGGGAAGGTTGTTACCTGGTCTGTTTTACTCATAAGGGATGAGGTACCATATGCCACATTCCTTTCAAGTGGATCAACATTCATTTTCCACATCTCAAAACTTTCTTAGTGATCCTTGTAGCAGTTTTTAGTTGGTTCCATTATCACAGCTAATATTATTAATATCAACAATGACCAATATTACAGATTAAGTCAAAATTATGGCATTACATGAAAGTGCACTAAAAAAGAATAGAATGTGTTACATTCACATTGCTTTCTCTACCATCTATTGTTTATTAGTGGGTATACAAGCTATTCTTACAAAAGCTTATTTTTCTATCTACTTCATTTTAATCCAGATAAACCTTTGCAGAAATAGCTTCATTACACATTTCATTATAGATAGGAAGGAATAGTAATATTCAAATGTTTAGAGCTGGATGCTGTATGTTGGCCTTAAAATTTCATTCTCTTTCCATGCAACTACAAGAAACAACTGAATATTGACAGATCTTTAAAAAAATGACAAAGTATTGAACAATTCAAACCATTAATAATGGATATCTCAGAAATTGCTTATGCCATTAAAAAATTTATTTGAAATAACTGTGTGTTTTAAAGAGATCTGCATTTTTTGTGTAGTGCATTTTTTTGTCTCTTAAAGTTTACCAGTTATACAAAAATTCCTTTTGAATGAGCAGCACTTCACAGGCTATTCCCAGAAAATTCAAGATATACATTTTATTTGTCATGTAAATATCTTTAATATATGGTATTTTAATCAAAATTGTTACAGCCATTTTTTAGAAAATAACAAATTTGGAAAAATGTTCCATGTAAAGGGAAAATCTTGGAAAATCTTTAGATAATGAACCTAAATATCAAGTTTGGTATTTATCCATCATTTCATTTTTGAGTCTCACACACGCACACGCACACACAAAAAAAAACCCTTTTTGGATTCACGATGCCTGAAAACATGTATTTGCTGGTGAAATCTTGGTATCAAGTTTTTTAGTGGAATGCAATACCTTCTCTATCTACTATGTATGTGGTAGAGAAACTAGTAAGATAATATAACTTGGAAAGTTAGAAAAGAGTAAAACATGTACAGAGATGGGTTGAGCTCTACCTACTGCTGCAACAAAGGAAGAGAAATAACAAGAGAATTGGAGTGAAGCTACAGCAGTCATCAGTAGAAATCAATAGTCTTTGTTTTCATTTATATGCCTGTGTCACACCTGCAGCATGTCTATACATAAGCCCACTACACATGAAAAATTAAACAATGCATACTACTGAACCAAAAATGTCATTGAAGTATCTACATGCAGTCATCATAACAATCTGTAATTTTAATTTTAATTTCCATTCACACAGCAGCACTGCGCCTGCAGCATACACATAAAGTGTTAGCTAATGCATGATGATAGTTCAGTTACAGAACAGTTAATATCTGCCAGGCCTTATTGCATATGTCATGTTATAAGCAGTTTAACAAGTGTAGTTTAGAGGTCTGAGGTCTGCAAAGGCTTGGGCCTAGGCTGACCCAGCCTGCAGATATTGTAGTTTAATTAAAATAATTAGTTAATTTATTGCATTTTTTGGCCTGAGATGTTGAGATGCCTGGAATAGCACAATTATCGCAACTGCACACATACTTTGCAGTAGTAATCTAGTAATAATAAATAAAGGCTCATTTTGGGCAATTGCAAATAACATTACAATGGCATGGAAGCTGCAAACTCTTGTCATCCTTTGTGGTGTAGTGGTTACCATGCTAGCCTCTAGTTCCCAAGGTCACGGGTTCAAACCCAGCGGAGGACAATGAATTTTTTGGGGTGTAAAAATCCTTAGCATGGCTTCCTTCAGAAGGGAAATAAAGCCAGTGGTCCTATGTCGTAGATTTACGGCACGTAAAAGAACCTCAAGCCTGATAAAGAGGCCTCTGAGCAAAATTACTGGTGTTTCACATCCAACATGGAATGGGATGCTAAAGACCAAAGCAGTTAAAGAGCATCCATAAATAAAACTCAATTTCAAATTTCAGCTGAAAACTCCCTCCATCCACCCATACCCAGGAAATCCTGGGCAGAGTGCAGTAATAAGATCAGATGTGGTCAATAAGGCAGTATGCCGTCAACTTGCTGCTTACTACATGCAGATTCCAGGACCTCAGTCATCACTATTTCTGTAAAGTGGCTACTTAATTGGTCCTAAGGACCTAAGTGCATTCCTTATCAGGCCTCATAGCAGGGGAAAATATCCCCATGTCTATACCAGAAATTGAACCCGAGCCCCTTCACACCACAAGCAGCAGTGCTTCGTAGACTAACAATATACTACTACTACTACTACAATTAATAATAATAATAATAATAATAATAATAATAATAATAATAATAATAATAATAATAAATAACTAAAATTAATTTATTCCAAACAAAATTAGTCAATCAGGCCCAGGCTGGGAGGTGCAGTATAACTTATACTTGAGCTCGGTTCTGATTGGGTCAGATCAGGCCAGGCCAAAGAATTTTGGCCCTTGTAGACCTCTAGTGTAGGTACATTTGGTATGGGGTTGGTGAATTTAGAGATTAAATTTTTGTCTGCTGGAATTTCAAACTTCATAATTCGATGTTCAAAACTTCTGAAATTTTGAAATTCTAGCAAATGATAATTTAATCTCTAAATTCATATTGCCCACACCAGATGATGCTACAGATACCCAAGGAAGAAGGAGTTCAGGGAATCACTGGTTAGCCAACCAGCAGCCAAAACTGGGGGAAATAGGCTCTCAAAACATGTCCTGCTGGCAATTTGTTAAGCAGAGTAATATGAGTGTATGCTGATCACACTTTACTGTTTTCTTATTGGGTCAGTTTGGCTAATGTATTTCAAAATAATTTTGGTAGCTGACATTAATCAGTGTTGTTTACTGACTGTATTTCTATTATAGTCACTGTATGGCATGTTGATTGTCTTCAGCGCCTGGCTCCAGTAGTTCTTCACCTGGCTGGAGGAGTTCAATTGTCAGTAGATGTGGACACATCTCTTCCTTGGTGAGTTTCTTGTTTGGCTTAGAAGCAGAATATTCAATTTTTAGAAGGCTTTCTGACTCCCCTGTTCATGTGGTCCTGTCCATTGCCATTTTTTGATAAGCAGATGCTTCAGCATTAAAATAATAGTCATTTTGTGGATCCATATATGTGATTTATATGTGCTAATTTTGTATCATTGATTTTTTTTTTTTTTGCCTGGTTATTTGATTTTTACATGTAATGTGCAATTTCCCTTTGCCATTTTAGGAAACATTTAATTGTATTAATGCTTGTGATTTTATTATGCTTTATTTAAATTGTTAAGTTATTCTGAGTTTATCTAAATTGTTAACTTGTACGGCTTTTTACTAAATTCTTAGTTTATTTAGAGTGTATTCAAATTTTTTTTAAATAAAGAGAGTTGAAGGTTGTTACACTACATCACTGAAATGTTCTTACTTGAACGCGTTTCGGGAGACGGTTTGCTCCCATCCTTTGGAGCAGCCTTTGGAGGTTCATCAGCCCAGCACCAGAGAACACCACTAGCCACACACATTCCCCAGATAATAACCAACAAAATCAGTTGAGGATATGCTGACGATGGGAGCAAACCGTCTCCCGAAATGCATTCAAGTAAGAACATTTTAGTGATGTAGTGTAACAACCTTCAACTCTCTTTATTTTAAATTATGACACATCACTGTTACTTGCTTCTAAATCTTCAAAATTAATTAATGTATTCAAATTTTTAATATATTCAGAGTTTATCTAATTATCTATATTTTGTGAGGGATTTACTTTGCAGCATCACAGGAATTATTTCTTAGTGGCGTTGATCTGTCTATGGCCAGGCAAGTGTGAGGTGAAGAGCTGTAGTGATCGAGCTAAATGGGACTGATCTGTTATGTATTTATGTTAAGATAATTTACCTTATCTCTTCCTGTGCAATAATTACGTGATTTATGTGAATTCATGTAATAATGTAATGATTTCTGAAAACTTCCGAGTATGGAAATGTTGTGTATTCAAGCTGGATATGATGATGTATATTGTCCTGTGGCAAACATTTGTTAATTAAACCCAGTATACCCAATTTTACTGTTATGAACAAATGATTGAGGGACAGTCTTGTCACCCCATATTCTAGGTATGATTGCTTCCTAGTTTGGCATCCCTGTTTTAATAACGTGAGTAAGAGATTGATTCAGTGTGCAAGTTTTAATGATTTTAAATATAATATTACAGAGTTTTGATTACATTAAGAGGTAACATGATTTGTCTCCCCCGACCCAAATGTTTTATGGACCTCACCTGAAACATAAGGAGCTGGTTACAGGGCTGGGTTTACTGTTCCATCAATTTTTAAATAAAAAAAATCTACAAATTACAAAAGCTGCCAAGACAGCATCCTACCTGTGATAGCTTTTCATTGCCCTTTTTCCAGATGATTACTGGTTCTGGATAGCCAGTAGCCCTACAACGTAACATAATGGTTGCTGCATCCTTAAAGTCTATTCTCTCTGGAGTGACTCTCACTTGCACAGCCTCCCATACAGAGAGATATGTTGCTGATTCATTCTTCCCTCCTAAGAAACAGGTATACAATTATTAAAAACAATGACTTTATGAGAACCTACACAATTCCTCACTAGCTTTTTGGTGAAGAACTTCTATACACAATGGATGAGAAGTCAGTGAAAGAAGAAATGAAAAAGTTAAGGTCAAATAATAAAACTGGATAAAAGAGCTTTGTGCTCTATATCTTAGTATTTTCAAAAGTATAAATATTTTGACTAATTTTGAAGATTTAGAAGCTAGTAACAGTGATGTGTCATAATTTAAAATAAAGAGAGTTGAGGGTTGTTACACTACATCACTATAATATTCTTACTTGAACGCGTTTCGGGAGACGGCTTGTTCCCATCATCAGCATGTCCTCAACTGATTTTGCCGGTCATTGTCTGGGGGATGTGTGTGGTTAGTGGTGTTCTCTGGTGCTGGGCTGATGAACCTCCAAAGGCTGTTGGGTGGCGGCAGTTCGAAATTCATTAGGTGATTCCTGTGTTTGACAATATGTATTTTTTCCAGATGTCCAATTCATTGCTGCTGTTGATTGGTTTTAAGAGTTTTATGTTTGGAGTGATATCATGGTTTGAAGACCAGAAATGATGTGCTACTGCTGATTTATCTGGCTGCTTTTGGTAAATGCATCGCATATGCTCTTTAAGTCTTATTTCAAAATTTCTTTTGGTTCTTCCTATGTATACCAGGTTACATTCATTACAATCAATTTGATATATACCAGCTGATTTATCGTTGGGGATAGGATCTTTTGTTCTGTTGCATAGTAGTTTCTGTATATTGTGGCTATTCTGTGGAGACAGGGTGATGTTGTATTTTTTGAAAATCCTTTGAAATTTATGATGTGTCCAAGGGTGATAAGTGAATTTTCTATATGCTTGTGGTTTTTGCTGTCTGAGTAACGTAGTCATTTGTTGGATGTATTTCTGTCTTTCAAACCTTTTTATCTTCTTATCTATTGTTTTTTTCTGGTATCCATTCATAGTGGCTATGTTGATAATGTGTTGGTATTCTTTCTGGTATTCCTCTTTCTCCATTGGTATATGTACTATCCTGTTTGTAATACTATTTAAAATTGCATGTTTGTGGCTTGTAGGATTGTAGCTATTGTTTTTAATATAATTTTCTGTGTGCATTGGTTTTCTGTAAATGCCGAACATTAGTTTGTTGTGTGCATTATTTCTGATGATCCTGATGTCTAGGTAAGGTAATTGGCCATTTCTTCTTTTTCTATTGTGAATTTAATAGATCTTTTTTGTAAATTTAATAATTTCAAAGCATCTTCTGAAAGTTTTTTTGGAACAATAGCAAAAATATCATCTACATACCAATACCAGGTTTTGAATAGATGTGGGAAAGATTTAGTAATATGGCATTCAAAATGGCTCATATATAGTTCTGCTAAAAATGGTGAAAGGGGGTTTCCCATAGTTAGGCCTGTGGTTTGTTTAAAGATTTTGTGATGGAATGAAAAGAAATTCTGGTCCAGACATAATTTTGTTAGTTTTAGGTAATCTTCTGTTTGTGCTCTAGGTGTGCCATTGTTTAATATCCAATTTTCTAGGAGTGGTAATAATTCTTCTTTTGGTATGCTTGGGAAGAGTGCAGTGACATCAAACGATACCATCATGTCTGTGGGTGATATATTTATATTTGAAAGGTGACTGGTTAATTCTAATGAACTTTTTTTACTAAGACTTTTGAACATAGGCATGGAGTTGAAGAAATCTTGAAATAAGACTTAAAGAGCATATGAGATGCATTTACCAAAAGCAGCCAGATAAATCAGCAGTAGCACATCATTTCTGGTCTTCAAACCATGATATCACTCCAAACATAAAACTCTTAAAACCGATCAACAGCAGTAATGAATTGGACATCTGGGAAAAAATACATATTGTCAAACACAGGAATCACCTAATGAATTTCGAACTGCCGCCGCCCAACAGCCTTTGGAGGTTCATCAGCCCAGCACCAGAGAATACCACTAACCACACACATCCCCCAGACAATGACCGGCAAAATCAGTTGAGGACATGCTGACGATGGGAACAAGCCGTTTCCCGAAACGCGTTCAAGTAAGAATATTATAGTGATGTAGTGTAACAACCCTCAACTCTCTTTATTTTAAATTATAAATATTTTATTATAAAAATGAACCTGCTTAATATACTGCAGAATTTTCTTATTTTTCCATCACTCAGGGGTTGTCCTCTTTTTCGTCTTTCTTTGTTTTTATTTTTATCTTTTCTACTACTTATCTATAATAAGTAGAGGAAGTATTGCATTCCACCCAAAAATGTTATACAAGATTTCACTCTTCTTACTATAAGCAAGTAGTTGAGAAAATAAAATATGAGATTAACAAAGTGTTATAATTAACAGCAAGTAGCAAGTGTTTCTATATGGACTGTAGTATTTGATGGAAAGACTTCACTACAACTAAGTGTAAGAATTACCTTTAGATCTTACAATACAGCTGTACCATGCTTCATCATTTGTATTCACATTGTGTATGAGAAGAGTCCCATTTGGAAGCACCGTGGTCTTCTCATTACTCTGAAGATTTTCTATAAAAACAGCAAATATAAGCTATTATTTGTATCAAAAGTATAGTAATTTTTCCAGTGTTTAAGTTATATAATATTAAAAGTAATTTTGCATTCACTGAAGTGTTAATATGAGCATACATAGTATTTAAGTGCCAAGGAACAGAAAATTGGAGAAAAGAATTTTTTAATAAGAAGTGGTTGAAGGGGGATAGAAATACGCTTATGATTGAAATGATGTGCAAGGACGCTAGAAGCATTGGACAGTTTTTGTGTAAAGTAAAAAATAAATGGCTTTGGACAATGGAAAGAGAAAAGTAAGAGGTAGCGTATCTTACTTTGAATGGAAAACTATAGTGAATGTGTGATGTTTAAGTAATCAATAAGTGAGAAATGAAAAACAAGTGGAAATGGGACATGAAAAAACTGAAAAAACAAGATAATTTATTGATGAGAAATTGTAAAATGTAAATAACTGTAGTGATTGTCTACTGAATGAGTGGCCAGGGTCAAAGTGCAGTAGACAATCAAATTGTAAAACTCTTAGCACAATAAACAAAAACAATATCACAAAACAACAATATGAGCATGATTGCAGAAATAACACATAGTTTTATTAAGTAGAGGCATATAAACAGATAGAATTACTTTTTTAATGTTTTTTTACCCTA
Source organism: Deroplatys truncata (assembly GCA_030765065.1). NCBI lineage: Eukaryota > Metazoa > Arthropoda > Insecta > Mantodea > Mantidae > Deroplatys > Deroplatys truncata. The sequence goes on along the minus strand of CM060977.1, from coordinate 25,656,414 downwards.
CATACATCAACATTGATTCAGCTTTTAGAGTTTAATAACTGCTTCCTAATGTTAGCTGCTGACTTGCAGTTCAATTTTTCTTTTAATTTAATTGTTGGATATATGAGATGTTGGTATATTTAATTTAATTTGTTTAAAATAAACCATTTTTAAATTTGCTTCTTGTCCTGTGCCATGGCACAGTGGGCTCAAGCATGATGCTCTGGTTCCTGGTCACAACATCACCCGGGTTCAATCCCACTCAACGGGGTGCAGATTTTAGGTCCCAGGTATAGAATCAATGCCTCCTCAGCATCATGAGGAAACTGAAGAGCTGTGATAGGCAGCAGACCTGGCCTCATGAGTCAACTTTATGGCTGAGGGATGTGTGATACTGGTCACATCACTTCCCTGTATCAGTTAGATGACCATCGCCCACCTCTGCCATGCGCACATGGGCATGAGGCCGGCAGTTGGGTTACAGCCCTTTCATTGCCAAATAATGGGATATGTCAATGATAATAAGTGATAGATAACATCAGTAGGCAAACCAGTTCTTTTAATCAACAAATCATAGTTTTAATAAACAAATGACAAACATTTTTGCCTAATTCTTTATATTAATATTCCATCTTATATACTATGAACATAAACAACATCAAAATTACTAATAATTCCAATTATTTTTAGTATTTAAATATAAATATTAAATAATACATATATGAAGAGCTATGTACTTGCCCATATAAAAGTTTTAACCCACTTTAAATATAAAAAAATGATTCTTAAAGTTTGGTACATGAGATTTATTTGTAACTAAACTAGAAAATCTATAGCAATACTAACTGCAACCTGGAACCTCTGGATGCGCAATGAATGCTGCATAATTTCTGATATATATTAGTATTGCACATCATCTTATTAAGTATATTATTTTTAGTGGTGTAGGCGGTGGCAGCTCCTCCTGAGTTGCCTATGAACATAGTGATCTGCCTGTTCTTCTCTAAATGCATCTTATGACAGTTTCTCTAAACCCTTTCACTGTGAATAACCCTGAGAGAAGCTTTAGAGTTAAAGTTAAAGAACTGTAATTATATTTGTTAGAGAAACTACAATTTCTTGTCCTGTAAACACTCAATTAGAGATCTCTCAAGAACTTTAGAGTTTCTCTAACTATAAGTATCATAAGCATAACATTAGCATTCATTTTAAACGTATTGCAAAATAGTAGGTTGTGGATTAGCTGCAAGGAACAAAGAAGCTACATTCTTTAGGATAGCTGTAAGGATAGCTGTAATATTTTACTATAAAAGAGACTTTGAGTAGAAGCATAACAATAAAACTATTGCAGCTGTTTCTAAAACAAGACCTGATATCAATATTTACAAGTAGAAACCACACCTCTTCTATTATTTCTCATTACAGAAAAACTTGCTTCAGTAAAAAACATTTACTCTAGAGGGCAGAATTTTTAAAGCATCACTTACTGATCAAATGCCATGCCAAGCAAAGATCTGACCAAAATGTGTTCTACGGTGAATCTTAAAGTATCAAGGTACCTGTTACAGATCTAAAGGTTAATCATGTGGTTTGAGGTAAACCAGAGCACTATTTCCTGTATGCATTGTTGTATCTTGATACGGTAATTTGTATCACAAATTACTTAAATGTAAATAATGATTGTAATATGAATATGCATTTTTATGTGACATTGATTTCAGATGTTTATTAATTGTAATTATTATTGGGAAATAAGATTATATGGCTTTACTGAAACTGTCAATAATAACGCAATAATGCAGCGAGGGGATGAGTTGTTTATCGTTATTGGGAACAAGGAAGTTACGTAATGTTTCGCACCTTTTCGGTAGAAGCTTCTAGAATGTTTCCCTAAAAGCAATATGTATTCGTGGTTTTCATTGGATATTAAAATAGACGCTAATGTTGGCGCGTTTTATTAGCCAATAGCAGTTCATTTATAATCTTTAGGCATGTCGAGGAGTGGGAGTATATAAGCCAGGTCCGAGGTAGATCGCCCCACAGTTCAACAAAATTCTCAATACCTTACACGTCGGTCGCCCAGTTCATCAAAATTTCTAGCACGCTGTCTTCAGTTCGTCATAAGTTACGCGCAGCAGAATTACGAGAATCTAAAGTATTATACAGTTAAATATACACAAAGTTGAAGTACGTGAGTTAAAAGTGAGAAGTTATTACAAACAGTTTCAGTTTGGCGAGTATCTACATCAATATGTAAAAGTGTTAGTGCACGTGTTCGACAATAAAAGATTATAAAACAAATTTCGTCATTAAGTGTAATTTCTGGATAAAAATTCCTTTCCGCTTCACAACCTGAATAGAGAAACATGTTCGACCCAAAAAGCTAGCTGGAGGACATTTAAAGTGAATAATTTCAAAACTGATGCAAATTGCTACGCCAGATGGAGCTACAAACCAAACAAACGAATGATGTCACAAGATGGCTTCAACACACGTGATGTAAATAAACATTTGTAAGAATTCCATCGCAAATTGGTTCCACAAAGTGGGGCTACAAATACACAATAACATATTACGTAAACAAACATTCCGCTGCATATTGGTTCCACAACGTGGGGCTAACAAATAGACAAATACCAATATTACGTAAACAACATTCCGCTGCAATCTTGTAAGTTTAAATCATACATTTAATCACATTAGTTTAACTTATAGACAGAATGGACATAATTTATTAACCAAATTTCAGTAAAAATTGGATCACAACACATTGTAAGTCAGTAAATCACATTAAGTCAAGCAATTGATGAATTCTAAAAAATTTACATTTTCTGATGTACTGAATTGATCTTTTTAATGTAAATACAGATATTTCCGGTATAAATTTTGGTGTTCATAAGTGAAGCAGTTTCTAAATTATGATTTTTTAAAACACAGTTTCTGGGATTTACCAAAAATGATCCTTATGATGCAATTTTCAAATTGTTGGCATGGATTTTAATATTTATAACCATCATTAAGTGGTTAAAGGAATATACTATAATAAATATTGTCACGAACGTGACTGAGGAGATCCGTATTGTAATTATTATTTTATATTAATCGCCATTATTCTATTAACCTGTCACAAGTTTCTGAATTCATATAGAAACATATTTTATATTCTTAATTCTGCTAAAGTCTTAGTAAATTGTATATATGACAGGAAACAGTGGTTTTGTCATGTCCTTTGACATTTCAAAGGGATGTTACTGTGGCATCACTTCCTGAGGTGTACGTGTCTTTCTGCAGACTCTTAGCTGCACCTTGGACCGCGTTACGTCACATAGAATGTTCTAGAACATTGACGTAGCAAGTTATGATTGGCTGCTATAATTCAAATCCAGGGCGGTGGCAGACCATATTTGGTAATAGCTGCCAGGGTATTTAGCCCTATATAAAGAAGCCCATAGTCCCACTCGGGGGACTTTTGTGTTGTAAATTGACCGGGACCGCGATGGTCCCCGTCGACGGCTGCGGCACGGCCGCTCCGGATGGCTTCCTCTACTAACGGCTTGACGAAGTCGTGTCAAGTTTGGCTCTCCTCATCCACGACGAGACATGTTTCCCCAGGTAAGACTTTTAAGATAATTGATAATAATAATGTTAGCCAGTATAATCATCATCCCTGCTAATGTAAACTCGACAATCGCACTATAAAAATGTAACGTTCTAGAATACAATAGTTTTGCTAATCCAAATTCTGAATTCTCTATCATCTGATTCCCAGTTATTCCCCCCTGTGTCCAACTTTAGTTGCGACAATATCATACAGAACAGATGCTGTTTTATATTGTTTTCCATATATTCTTAATTTTTTAAAAATCATGTGCACATAGTTGGACTAAACAGTTAAGTGAAGGATAGTTTATGTCATAGAACATTATTACATAGTGGGTTTCAATTGGCTTATATTTTGGAGACTGCCTGCAAAGTCTCATAGTAGTATTTACATATGCAAATTGAATCTTTAATTACTGTAGCTTCAATTTCTACTCAAAAACTTAGTGGAATGTATTGAATATTGTTGTTTCCATCATCAACCTAGACTCATTAACATGCTTCCTTCTCTGGCTTGTAGATGGCATTTCCTGGTTGGACATATTGTACAATGAGATCATTTTCAAATGGGACACCAAAATTTAATAAATTGTGTTTATTTTTCTTCTTTATCTTCTTTTTTCAATATATTAAAATTTGAACGAAATAGCAACAATCTCACTGGTGGCACAGCCATCTTGAGTGTTACATATCCTTGTGATATAAATCCTTTAAATTCACAGTGAAATAATGTTAAACATTTGAATTCTTCTCTTTTGGGCTGGAGGAAGCAAGACAGTGAGCCTAGGCTGATGATAGAGACAGCAGTCTCTGAAACACGTTTCAATAAGTTTTGGTGTAGAAAGCGAAGTTAGAGTAATAATAATTAAAGATTCAATTTGTATATGTAAATGTCAAAAAGCCTCACTGTATTTTCCCATAATAGAAGAATTAAGTAGTAACTTAAAAATTGCATTGTTATGAGCACATTAAGTGCTAGCAAACATCTAAAAGCTAAAAATCCATTTAAAATTGAAGCATATACTAGGGTTACCAAAGGCAATTGTAAGACAGCACAATTAAAGATGGGCAGGGTGGCAACTAAGGGGAAGATAATGGAAAGAGTTTTGAAATTTTGGTTCAGACCTTTAAATCTAGGAAAAAGTAATGTGTTAAGACAATGTATAGAATACCAAGAGAATAGCTTAATGAATGATGGATGGGTAAGTAATTTATGGAACATTTTGGAGAAAAATGGGTTAGGAGACATGTGGAGAAGGAGAGAAAATAATGTGAAAAATTTTTGGAAAAATGCGAGGAAAAGACTGGAAGATATAGAAATACAAATCATGTTCAGTGAGATTGCCGAAAAGAGCTCATTAGTTTGTTATAGGCCAATGAAAAATACATGGGGTAGGGAAAAATATATAGTCATAGTAAATAAAGAAGAGAGAGAATCTATTGCATGGGTAAGAACCAGAGCATGGAGGCTAAGAGGGTTAAGACAGGGTATTCCTCAAAACCAATGTCCGATATGTGGTGGTAACGAACATTGAACACATAGTATTTAAGTGCCAAGGAACAGAAAATTGGAGAAAAGAATTTTTTAATAAGAAGGGTTGAAGGGGGATAGAAATACACTTATGATCGAAATGATGTGTAAGAACGCTAGAAGCAGTGGACAGTTTTTGTGTAAAGTCAAAAATAAATGGCTTTGGACAGTGGATAGAGAAAAGTAAGAGGTAGCGTATCTTACTTTGAATGGAAAACTATAGTGAATGTGTGATGGTTAAGTAATCAATAAGTGAAAAGTGAAAAACAAGTGGAAATGGTACATGAAAAAACTGAAAAAAACAAAGATAATTTATTGATGAGAAATTTTAAAATGTAAATAATCTGTAGTGATTGTCTACAGAATGCAGTGATGGGAAATTGTAAAATGTAAATAAACTGTAATGATTGTCTACTGAATGAGTGACCAGGGTCAAAGTGCAGTAGACAATCAAATTGTAAAACTCTTAGCACAATAAATAAATACTGAAGTAACATTATGGTTGTTTTGTTAGATCCACGTTGGGCGCCAATTTGAAGGTGGTTTAGTGCTTACGTAATATGTTTTACGTAAATTATTAGAACTTGAAGATCTTATATTGTGCTGCTTTTGTTTTGTTTGGTTACATAATTTTAACTGCCCCACGTATGGGCGCCAATTTGAAGTATTATTATTTATATTTTTGTATTTGTTGAGCCCCAAGTTTGGGAGCCAATTTGAAGTGGTTATTATTAATGTTATTTATTTATTTATTCAGCCCCACGTTTGGGAGCCAATTTGATAGTGGTTTAATGTTATTTATATTTAACATTTTTTGTAGCCCCACCTTTGGGAAGCCAATTTGCGACGGTTTTACTTATAATGTTTGTGTATGTGTGTTTACTTCACGTGGTGATGCCATTTTGTGACGTAATTCTTTGTTAGGTTTGTAGCTCCATCTGGTGTTAGCAATTTGCGGTAGTATTAGTGTTTGTTTGAAAGAATGCTACTGTTATTTTATTTAATTTTGGTTTACTGTCCTCCGGCTAGCTATTATCCTTTTGGGTCGAGCACTTCTCTTTATACAGGTTGTGTAAACGGAAAGGAATCTTTTATCCAAAGATAACACTGATGAAAGAATTTCTTTTATACTTTTATTGTCGAACACTTTCACTATCACATTTACACATTGATCTAACACTCGCCAAACTGAAACTGTTATAACAACTTCTTACTGATCACTTTTAATCCACGTACTTCAACCTTTTGTATAATTAACTTTACCATACTTGAGATTTTTCATAACTCTTATACGCGTAACTTGCGAATCGATAGCCGACGTATAATATTTCTGCTGGACTGAAGGCGACGTGTATCATACAAATATTTTCAACGAACTGACGGACCGAAGAAGACGTGTAGTGTACAAAGATTTTTGATGAACTGGGGGCGATCTACCTCTGACTTGGCTCTTTTATACTCCTACACCCCGATATGCCTAAAGATTATAACTGAGCTGCAATTGGCTAATAAAATGCGCCAACATTAGCGTCTATTTTTATATCCAATGAAAATTATGAATACATATGCTCAAGGGAAATGTTCCAGAAGATTCTAAAGGAAAACGCGCCAACGTTACGTAACTTCCTCGTTTCCAATAATGATAAACAGCTCACCCCTTCGCTGCATTATTGCACGCTATTATTGTCAGTTTCAGTAAGGCAGTATAAACTTACTTCCCAACAATAATTACAATCAACAAACATCTCAAATCAATTACTGCATCAATACAAATATTTAAATATTGCTGGCCCATGGTAAAAGAGATTTAAATTGTTGTGTGACAGGCTGAGTTTTGCATGTAAGATAACAGTAAGTATATCAAAATGATTGTTTGTTTATTTATTTAATCAAATGCTCAGATGTTTGTCTTCTACTTCTCAGTAGAGTTGTTTGCTGGTTTTATTCCAATGATTCTAAAGTGCTTAATACTGCCTGATATGTTCACAATCATTATAGTAGCATTCTCCTTACATAGCATACCTATATATCTCACGCCAGCCTGACACGGAATAGAAGGGCATTCCCTGGATAGCAGATTGGGGAACAGTCAGGGGAGCTAGATACACCTTCTACCTAGGTCCAATGGACCTGCTGACCAACAGTAGAAGCAGTTTCCCATTCATAATGGGGATTGTAAAAGGGCAATGTAATTACCAAACCATAGAAACTTATGCCATTTTTCAAAGTGACTGTTTTTCCTTACTTGTGGCTAAGTACCTTAATGTTAAAGTGCCCAGATGTAAAAAATGCCTCTCACTTTGATATATAAAAATCTATCTAAAGTATAGTAATAAATAAGAGAGAATACATAGCTAAAATGTACTATTTTACCTTTTTTTTTTTGTTTTGCTGTAATTTTTCATTGATTAGTGATCTTAACCCTTTCAGTCCTAAGGCCAGTTATTTTTTGGGTCTAAGGTTGCAAGTGGTGGTCAGAGCATAAACGACTTAAAGCATACAGACTTTTGTGTATGCTAGCAGGGCTGAAAAGCATTATTCAGTTCAGTATATGCAATAATGTTATTACCTGCTTCCTTCCTAGGATAAACCCTTGTCCATGAGACATTGTATCGCAGGGGACTTTTCACCTTGCAGCTTAATGATACTGTCTTGTTCACTCCTGAAGAAACTCTTGAAGCAGCCTCAACTTCAGGAGCTGGGCCTGCAGAAGGAAGTGAAACATTATGCAAATAAAAAATCTGATGTGTTGCACTCACATGACTTTCTCTACTCTTGTACAAACTATTTTTACAAACACTTATTCTTCATCTAATCTATGTTAATCGAGATAAACATTTGCAAGAATTGTCTTATTGCTAATTTTCTTGTAGGTGCAAGGGGAATATGGTAGGCTTTAAGCAATAGTCAAATATTTTAAGAGCTGGTTGCTATGTGGAGCATTCCATTCTCTTTGCATGACCAGGACATAAAAAATGAATAACGAATTCCCATTTGAGAAAAAGTATATGTATTGAAAAATTCAAACAAATAACAAGGAATATCTCGGAAATGGTTCACTTGACAAAAAAAATGTATATGACATAAATTGTGTATTTTAATGCGATCTACATTTTTTGTGTAGTAAAATTTTGTCTATCTCTTACGGTTTACCAGGTATGTAAAAGTCATTCACAATGAAGAGGACTTTTGGGGACATTCCCAGAAAATTCAAGATATACATATCATTTTCCATGAAAATATCTTAAACACACATTAGAGACAGTTGATTTCAGTCGAATTAACTTCTGAGGATGGGAACAACCGTTTCCCGAGTTAAGTGAGTAAACTTAAGTGATGTTAGTGTAACAATTCCGACTCACCTTTAAATAAATTAGAGACAGTTTTGAGAAACTAAAAATTTTCAAAAAATGTTCCATGTAAAGGATAGTCTACAGTGGGGGGGGGGTTCTTGAAAATCTTTGTGTTGCATCTTTGGATGGTACTGAACTTAAATACCAAGTTTGGTGTTGATCCAACTTTTCATTTTTGAGTAATGTTGTTCACAGACACACACATAGACCATTTTCTAAAAAGGCTTTTTTTGGATTTGGGGGCCTCAAAACATGTATTTCCAATGAAATCTCAATATCACATTTTTGGGTGGAATGCAATACTTCCCCCATTTACTATACGTAGTAGAGAAAGTAAAAATAGGTTTCCTGAGAACATGCAAGTCAAAAATCTTAATGGGCTTATGTTTATTTGTTTATTTTTTGTTTGTGCTATGCAAATTATAAGTGAACATGGCTTGGTGTTCATCCTAGGCTCTTAATAAGTCATATTCCTATTTATAAATAACATCCTTTTACAATATACGTATTATGTAGGAACTTAATAAAGTGGAATGATGAGTAATAATATTACACTGAGTTGGTTGAGTATGAGGTAACTACCCCTAAAACATATTACTACTTACACAAGATAAACATGTCATTTTAGTGAAATTTGTGTATCTATACCATTGGTTACTAGATATGTCAAGTTGGCATATTCATATCCTTGATTGCATCCCTGAATATTTGCATTTACTGTCACTTTGATCGCCTGATCATACCATTAGGTATGCAAACTCCATTGCTGTATATTGTGTTATTGTCAAAATGAGTAGCACATTATAAAACTTGGAAATAAATCAATATATGTGTTGATTTAGGATTAGTAATTGTGTTAAGACAAAATAGCTTCGAAAGTTCTTTTTACTGTGATGAATAATGCATTAAGTGATATATTACCTAGTCTTACCATAAATACTGTCCCAACTTTTGAGAGTGTGTGTCTACTGCCCATTCAAAGTTGCAACTGCAACAGCGTTTTGGTGAAGATTCAGTCAGTAATTGTTGGATGAGCTGGAGAAGTGTAAAGTTGTCAGTTTTGGGTTTTCAAGATGGAATGGGGGGACTATGAAAATCGTGTGGCTGTGATAGCGTTGTACAAGGTAGCCAAATCAATGGGAAATTTTCAAAACCCTCCAGAAGCTCAAAATCAGCAAGAAATTTGTTTACCGCACTATCCTGCGCTTTGTTGAGACTGGAACTGTGAAAGATCGCCCACAGCAAGGGAGACCACGCACAGTACGAACACCAGAGTTTGTAAAAGCAGTGGCTGCACGTGTACGACAAAATCCAGTAAGGAGACCGTCAGTTATGGCTCATGAGCTAAAGATATCGAAAATGTCTATGCCTCGCACATTAAGCAGTGACTGGGACTCCATGCTTACAAATGATGCAAAGGACATCTTCTGACAAATGAACTGAAGCACCAGAGGCTCCTAAAATCAAAGTGCTTACTTAAGCGTTACGCAGTAAATGGGCACTGTCAAATCCTTTTCACTGATGAAAAGATTTTCAGTGTTGAGGAGGCTTTCAATGCCCAAAATGACAGGATATATGCCAAATCCTCTAGGAAAGCTGGTGATAAAGCTCCAAGGGTCCAGAGGGGTCATCATCCTGCATCAGTCATGGTGTGGTGGGGTGTAAGCTACGAGGGCACAACGGAGCTCCATTTTTGTCAAAAGGGGATCAAAACTTCAGCCAAAGTATACCAAGAGACAGTGCTTGAGGGTCTAGTCAAGAATCTCAACAACCTCTTCCATGGACAAAACTGGAGTTTCCAGCAGGACTCAGCCCCAGCACACAAGGCATGGACAACTCAGCAGTGGCTGGAGGCAAATGTTTCATACTTCATTTCCACTTCTGATTGGCCTTCTGCAAGTCCGGATTTAAACCCTTTGCGCTAGAAATTGTGGTCCAAGCTTCAGGAGATGGCTTACAAGAAGAGACATCCCAATATTGAAGGTTTAAAGCGGCCTCTTTGGAAGGCAGCTGCAGATTTTCCACGTGATGTGTTGCGTAATTCAATTGATGAGTGGTCACAAAGACTTAGAGACTGTGTGCGTGCTAATGGTGGCCATTTGGAATAATTATTTGTGATTTTGATTCATAATGCATCTATATAATTCATATTATTAGGATATTAAAATATCTCTAACCATGTTGTTTCAATTTACTTAAAACTTTGGGACAGCATTTATGGTAAGACTAGGTATTAACATATACAGAAATTCCACAACAGTGATGTTTAATGGATCCAATATTAGATGACGTTTAAATGTTTAAACTTGTTAACTTTGCTTACAACTCCTAATTCTAACACAATATAAACCAATACAAATGTGCATGCATTGAAAGTCATGTACTGAACTGACTGAAGAAATGAACTTTTAACTCTCCCTTGACTGGAAGAAAAGTGGTTTATGATGCATCTCTGTATGTATATTTAATATTTATATAATAATTTAGACCAACAGAAGTGTCAACCATTTATTTTTTATATAATTCAAATCTGGAATCAATAAAAGTTCATCTAATTGCCATAAAGTCTTATGAAAATAAAATATTTAAACAATACTGAAAGAAGTCATCAAGATTTTACTGACATATTAGTCATTTGCTAGAAATTTATGGTGCAGTTGAGCGCCATTATAGCATTTGCATTGCGCAGGAACCTGTGTTATTGCTATTTGTGATGCCTATGCGCCAGCTTGTAATATCTAGTAAGCAATGATTTAAACCCAACTCAGTGTAATATAATCTTTATACAGTTATGTCTGCTTTGTAGTTCATAAGTTGTAATCTACAATAAGTTTATATTTGTGTTGTTTATCTTAATATTTTTAACAGCTTTTAATTCCATGGACAATATGCCTTATGTTTGTGTTCTTTTTAAATTTAATTTATTTATTGCTGAATGTGCCAATAACTAGTCATTTTTCTACACAGGGCAGTACATATAAGCTCATGTTGGTAGCCATATTTTCTTACAGCTTACTAGCTGTCTTACCTGGAACTGAGTTCTGTAAGCAAGCAGTTAAAATAACGATAGGGGTGGTTTTCGAAAGTCATTAGTAGCCTACAATTTTTCACTCATACCTAAAGTTTAAGTATCTATAGTTTTATCCAGATTGGTCAAACAGTGCAAATTTGTACATAAGTGATTCAAAATATGAGTAGGGGTACCTTTTTGAAGTTATGTGGTATCCCGTAACTTTTTCCAAGTCCTATAGCTCAAGTCCATAAGTGTGAGCCCTGATTGATTAAACGTTATAGTTTTGTCTATAAAAGGTTGTAAAGAAAGGTTAACAATAGTTTTAAAAAATTTCAAGGTATTATATGATTTAAAATGAGAGTAATATCAACAACCTGAAAGATATCATGGAGATATGGAATTAAAACACTTCAGCAGCCAAGACAAAATCAATGGTTTTTAGGGGGGAAATCATTTAATTGTAAGAACAACAACAATAGAACAAGTCTCTAGTTTTAATTACCTAGGTTTAACATATATAGCAAAAATTAAGACCTGAAAACATAAAACTAAACAAATTAAGACAAATGAATGGAACAATAAGGAGCTCAAAGAATAAAATACCAAAAGCAACACAAATGAAAACCTATAAAGTAATGATAGTACCAATGGCAACAATGGAAATGATAATTGGATAATGAATAGGAAAGACAGGAAAAAAATAAAAACAGCAAATGTGAGATTTTTAAGAGCAGTAGCAGGATTTACCCTTTTAGACAAACAAAGAAATGAAGAAATTCACAGACAGTTAAATATATACAACTTAAATGAGAAAAGCAGCAAAAATAAAAATAATTGATACGAGCATATATTAAGGATAAAAGAGGAAACAAATGCCAGAAATTTTATTTATGTGATCCTAGCACTGTTCTTAGGTAATTATAATAATGTTCAAAATCATGCATAAATGGCTATTTATGGCATACATCCCATAAAGATTGCTAAGAAAATGACATCATTACCGCCACCTAAACACAGTTTTATTCAAATTGTCTGCAAAAATAAGCAAAAATGTTCAGCTAAAATTCCCATCCTAGATGCCATCTTACTGCTTTTTAAGCAACTATACAAATGAAATTGACAATGACAAATACAATTTCATTTATTTTAGACCAATGTAAAACCATTAAACTTAACATTTACATAAATTTTAAAATATACAAGATATGCACCTATCATATCCAAACTATATTAAAGTAAAAATCATTACAATGCCTGATTTTGTACGCCAACAGATAGCATTTCTTGAACTTTGCCAAGCAACAAACTTATCATACTCTTTCTCATATACTTCCCTCGAATGCAGAATTAAAAGACATTCCACATCCATTGCTTCCTGTCTAATTGCAATTGAAATTTCATCCAAAGCTCAACACGTTCGTCCCCCATATTGATATCAATTGACATATTGACATCACATAATCTGCTATTTGCATTTTAAATTATTTATAAACATAATTTGTAAATTATATATATAATTCATGATGATAGGATTGCATAAAACGTTGTATGCAAGTTGTGTCAATTGTTTGTTACATTTGTGAAAATTAAGTGCATTTGCTAATGCTCATGAGCTTAAACATTCACTCATGCCACAATCTAATAATTGTACACTAGTTGCATAAATTACTATAATATATACATCTAGAGGATACCATCAAGTAGGAAGAACAGGGTGGAATGACAATTTTTACTGAGGATGGAACAGGTCGAGGAGGAGGAGGAGGAGGAGGAGGAGGAGGAGGAGGAGAAAAAAAAGAAGAAAATGAGAGTTGGGTAGTTTTTGGAAGTTGGGTAACCTATGATTTTTGCCAAGTCCTATAGCATAATTTTAACCAAATGGGTTAAACAGAGCAGATTTCTACATAAGAGGTTGAAAAAGTGATAGGGATAGCTTTTGATAGTTATGAGGTAGCCTACATGTTTTCCACTTCATCATTAAAATGAAAAGCACAGCAATATTACCACAATTACCAATGTCTCCAAGGTTGGCTGCAAATAGTAATAATAGTCAAAGTTTGAATACTCCAGGTCAGATTTCACAACTATACCCCCACCGCTGTAACGTTGCACTTGAAAGCTAGTGTTTAAGTTGGTACACTCGCAAAAAAACAGATGAAAAGCTTCAACCGTTTGACTTCCTAAGCCAATCACAAGGCAGCATTCCGGATGGCCGATGACAAAGCTCAACCGGAACTAGAATCGGCTCTGTTGCCGGATGTAACTATTCCCAACCACGTGCTTCAGTTTGTGAATCTCTAGCACGTGCGTCGAGTTGTTCTTTGCAAGTTACATATTATTCATTGTTATTTATATTTGTGGTTATTATTTAACAGTTTTGTTATTGTTCGTTTATACATATATATTTATCTATTTTATATATATTTCATTCATATTATTTATTTAAACAAAAATTAAGTGCAACAATGTCTGAAAAACGACGCCGATCGCCGAGTGATCCACGAAGTGAAAATCCTTTGCACCGAGGTGTGCCACTTAATAGTCAGGCATTGGAACTTTTTAAGCAGAACCCGGAAATTCTTTGAACAGGAAAAGGAGTACGTAAAGCTTCATGGCAATCCCTCTATTCCTGCTGATAAAGCCGTACAACGAACTGCAGCAGCTCTTGGGCTAAGCACGAGAACTGTTATACACAAGGGAGTGAAACTCTAAGAGAAAGGGGACAAAATTCCTGAACCATCTGGAATGCAACAGGTATTTCTATCAACTCCAGGAAAGAAAAGAAAGCAGCCTCGTCCAGTCGCAAATCTTGATGCTTTCCAATTAGACGCCCATACGTAGACACATTTATGCCTATTATCATAGAAAGGAGTATCCGACCATACCAAAGCTGCTTATATCGCTTATTTTCAATTAACAATAATAATACGAAATAGTTATTATTCATTAACGTTCGCTACTTGCGTACACTTTGTTGTATGCGGCTTAGACACGATAGAAAGGAGAACAATCAGCTGTTGTTGTTTACTAGCCACTCTGGCAACGTCGCAACCGCAATGTAGCCAACCTTACGCGAAGCCACACGAACTGTCAAGTGCAAAGATACAGCGGCGGGAGTATAGTATATGATAGGAGAAAGAATTCAGGAGATACCGATATAAATAAAAATTTTCTTGGGAGGGGGAGCACTATAAATGAAATTGCCTTTTGGACAATAGTGGCCATTCTCTTGGGTTGATGATCATCAGAAAATAGTAGAAATCAGTTGTTACCAAACTTCAAAGCGATGATGATTTGAATTCAATTTTTCATTGGGCTCTTAGGGGGGAGCAAGTTAAACCCCAAAATTCCCCTTCCCTATGCCATTGTGTACAAGATTTGTTTAAATGAAAAGGAATTAATAAAGGAGGATTTTGAAGAGAATTTGAAGTCAAGAAAGAGGTTTGGAAGCATTGATTGGGAAATCTTTATATCTGTATAAGTGAAACAAGTTTTTTAGTTATTGTATATTAATTTTTAAATTATTCCTGTTGATGGACATTTAAAGTACTGCAGGTTTGTAAGAAATCCTGAGCTACAAATGCTTATATGTAGTACACTGAACTACAGGAACTACTGAATGCTGAGGTAGTATAGTTTAATACAATATCCTAACTCTTTAAGATTTTCTTTTTATTAACAACATATATTTCTTCCCCTATCTGGCTATCTACCAATCTTTTCAGGGAGGAAATGGGCAGAAATTTATAGATACAACACTATTGTAAATATTATTGAATACCCAAGTGATACAAACCTGTTATAGACAACCAGGTTCCATGTTTTGAGCTTCCTTTAGCATTGTTTGCATAACAAGTGTAATTTCCTTCATCCATTTCTCCAGGGTTATGTATTTCCCAAAAAATGTCTGATGTTTGTCTGCAAAATTACAGAAAGATAGAGGTAATTAACATTAAAATAGAAGAGAATAGAATTTATTGACCTTAGACTGTTTTACAACAAAGCAATCAGTTTCATCAATTATGTAAGTTTTGTCATCTCATTACAACATTAGGAATTTAGTATATTTACAATAAGTTGTTGCCATAATATATTTATACAACAATAAATTTGAAAACTAATTAATTATGAAATTAGTCTAATCTAGTACATACATTTTTCAACTCATTATAATAACTATAATCTTAATATAACTATTTACAATATCATTATTAATACAATAAATTTATTTAATGACAATAAACCAATTAATACTGAACTAAATTGACTTAGGTATTTACTCATCTATTGAAAATTGTTGGATTCATAGAACTCTTCTATTGAATAAAATATTTTATTTTTAGCCATTTATCCAAAGAAGTGTTGAATTTAATGAATGAGTGAAGTAATATGATCCAGAAGTTTGTTATACATACTTGATCCTAGATATTTGTGATCGTTATGTGTTTTGGATAACCCTGACAAAGGCAAGTGTATGACTGAATTATTTTGTGTTTCATATCTATGTATTGTCTGTTGAAGTGCATATTTTTGTAAATTTTCATTTACAAAAATTAGAAAATAATAAATGTATAACCCCATCACAATCATAATTTTAATTTTTTGAAAAAACAGTCTGCTAGAATGGTTATAATCCAATTGCCTTCTTTTTTTCTCTCTCTCTTTTTTTTTTTTTTTGTTGGCATATATGAGTAATTTTTCACTAACCTTATTACAAAGTTTGTATAACAAGAATGTGACAAGCTAATTTGCCTCTTATGTAATTTATGTGGAAAATAGATGGGAAATAGAACAGTTCATAGACTAGTATGCCACAATATAAAAGAAGTTAATTTTAAACAATATTATACCTAATAATAATAATAATAATAATAATAATAATAATAATAATAATAATAATAATAATAATAATAATAATAATAATAAAGTTATTATGTATTTTAACAATAAACTGAATAAAATTTACATTCTATGTTAAATACTTACTTATACTGCATTTTTCCTGTGAGGGGGGTTGAAATACCATCTTTAAACCACATGACAAAAAATGGTATCAGTGATTCAACACGACAGCGTAGTCTTACAGGTTTATCAATCCAAGCAGTCATTTGATGCCTCATATTAACTACAGGTGGTTCTGTAGGAGATAAAAATATCACCAAAATAGAATTAATTATGTTCTAGATAAAAACTTGGACATAATTCTAGTAGAGTACAACAAAGGGTTTAGAAGCAATTATATAGTATATAAAATACCCACAGGACAATGTCATTGGAGAAAGTACTGCAAGAAAATGGTGCTGTGATTTCAAGCATTGATATGAGGAATTCACCCCATTCAGAAAACAATCAGGCATTGATGAAGACCTTCTGAATTCTTTAATCCATGATTACCACATCATTCTACCCAAGAATAGCAGATGTGATGAACTGTAACCAGTTGACCATTGTGACCCTTGGGAACTAGCACGGTACCACTAGTTCACGGAGGACAACTATGTCCCCTTCCGTTGTACACCATATACCCTATGTTAGCCCGCCCTAAAGCATCTGCTTCTCCATTAGTAATAATGTCTCACATAATTTCTTCAATAATGGGAAAGTGATGGCATATGAGTAGAGAGAAAGCACAAAATGCTATACGTACTGTTCTGATATTTTATTGCAGTTACTATAACTATAACCTCTAACCCAGGTCCCACAACATGTATCTGCCCTGCTCCCCTTATACCTTATTAACAATGCACTTTTTTGTGTAATGAAAGGAAATACTTCAAAAGTCAATTTTTGCTATGCTGTATTCCAAAACTTATGTAGTAACATTTAAAATAAATTCTGAATTCAGTGAAAATGATTTACAATGGTTGCCGAGGAATTACTTTGAAAGATTTATAGGATTAAAGTGATTGCATCAAAAACATTTATGGTATTAGCAGAACATCAAACATGACAAGTATCTTCATGTTGTCAAAAATGCAAATTGTCAGTGTCACAATAAAGTTACTGCAGTTACAAATGACAATAAATAACCTGAATCTTTCTGTTCCACTCTTCCTCCAGGACACCATAACAATTATGTCACTTTCTAGTCATTTTTATGATTTGTAAGTCACCCTATAGATAATTTTTTAAAAATTATTAGGTCATTTTTCAGATCTTGGTTATTACTATTAATTATTATAACAGAATTTAGAAATGAAGCACACACTTTTAATATTATTAACCAGCTCCAAATTTGCATATAATGCTAATTAAAATAATCTTCATTGACTAATACTTACCTGGATCTTGCCCTGTGATTGCTGTAGGGGAGATTCTCTCCAGTGGGTAACCATCTTTGCCAAAACCATCCACCTGGGTATATGCACAAAACATTAATTGAAACCACACGCTATCACCTGACACTGCTTCTATATCTTACAAGGCTATACCTTGATATCTGAGCAACATAATAATAATAATAATAATAATAATAATAATAATAATAATAATAATAATAATAATAATAATATCATCATGTGGTATTTTAATAAAAATTGTTACAAATTAAAATTAACAAAATATTTTCCATTTAAAGTGTAATCTGGGGCAAATTTTTAAAAGACTTTGCTTGCATGCTCTAAACACTGATTCAAATATGAAATTTGATAACGTTTCATTTCTGAGTTATGCACTCTCTCTCTCTCTCTCTCTCTCTCTCTCTCTCTCTCTCTCTCTCTCTCTCTCTCTCTCTCTCTCTCTAGAGCTTTTGCTTGGAATACAATATATACCTCCTCTACCTAATACAGGTACTAAATGATAGAGAAAGTAAAACAGAGTTTATTGTCAAATTCAGAGCCACACGCATGTACACACACATTTTTTTCTAAAATATATTTTTTTTGTGTTCAGTGGACCCCAAAACATGCATTTCCAGTGAAATGTTGATTACACATTTTTGCATGGAACACAATATCTACTTCTATCTAGCACATATAAGTAGTAGAGAAAATAAAAATTAGACTTCATTGTCAAATTCAGAGCATTAGAGAGAGAAAGAGAGAGACACATACATACACAGATATTGAGTGAATTACTCACCTGAAATTTTGTTTCAGCTCTTCCAATGTATAGGGTTTGTTACACAACACCTTATTTTTCATTTTCCACCATAGATAAAATCACATATAGTAAAATCAGGGAATCATGACAGCCATAATCCTTTACTAATTTCCCTATCTTCAAACATTTTCTAAATTAAATTTAATGACTCATTACTGTTTGCACGGTAGCAAAGTCTCGTTTGGAAACTCTAGACTGACATTCAAAGTTGGTCTGCTGATCAAAAACGTGGTGTAAGTCATTCCTGTACCTGTCTGCATTTATTGTTTGTCAAGAAATAGGTACAGGTCCTATTATTCTGTGTGCATTTACTGCACACCACACACCAATTTTTGTGTCACACAAGGAAATCTTGTCTGCAAAATTGCGTTTCTCTGCAGCCCAATATCATTATTTTGTGAAGAACATAACCATATAAATGGAACCATGTTTCATCAGAGAAGAATATTAGGCATATATTATATCATTGACGTTTCACAAAATGCAATTAGAGAAATTTACCTAACGCTGATAATCACATGAAAAATAAGATGAATGAAACAAACCTCCATACAATGGAAGAACTAAAAGATAATATTAGGTGAGAAATTCACTCAATTTTAAATATTGAACTCTCAAATGTGAATGTAAACTTCCTGAGAAGATGCCAGAAATGTGTGGATAGAGAAGGACAACATCTCTTATGATAAGGTATGTGCTTATTAGCATTGTAATTATAACTATGAGAATGTGAGACAGTTGTGGTGATATTACAACTATTTTGGCAGGAGTCTGAATTGTGGCAGCTGATGCGCAAGCAACTATGTGGCCACTATGTGAAAGAAAAGCACCATACTTTCCATTGTCTACTAGATGAGAAAATGTGGAGAGACAGTATAGGGTACAGGGATACAATAGAGGGGTACACTCTGCACCCCGCACAAAAGATCTATTGCAGATACCACCCCTCAGGAGAAAGGGATGAAATGAAGGAACCACAGGAGACTACAGCCACAGAGAAGCATGGAAATCTGTAATAGTTCCTGGCTCGAAGACACATCCTACTACTGGATCTACCCAGACAGGATGATGAATGACCTGTCCAACCAAGAAGCCTTCTAGTGTCCATAGGGAAACTCTTCCTTTAAGCAAGCATCTGTCTGGCACTGCCATATGGCATGAAACCTAGAAGCACACCTGAAACATGAGAAGGAAGTGGAATGAAAGGGAAACGATGGAAAGGAAATTGTGGCAGATAAGAAACCACCTCAGCATTCACATATCGAGCAGAAAAATCCATGAAAAGCCCAAGGTCATAGTGGGCAGTCGACGGGAATTAAACCCAGGATCTCCCGGATGTAAAACTCATGTATTTGGAGCCATCTTGCTCAGTGGGCATGAGAGTATATAGCTGTGATACAAGGTACGTCCAGAAAGTAAGTTCCGTTTGGTAATAAAATTAAATTGTGTACAGATACAGAAAAATTATTTATTGCACAAAATTCTACAACTCTTAAACTACTTTTCCACATAACTGCCGAAATTTTGCAGGCATTTGTCATAGCGTGGCACAAGTTTTTGTATACCTTCTTCATAGAAGTTTGCCGCCTGTCTTCAACCAGTTGGAAACATTTTCTTTCAGCTCTTTGTCATTGTTGAAGTGTTGACCGCCAAGGAAAGACTTGAGATGTAAGAACAGATGAAAGTCGCTAGGAGCGAGGTCAGGGCTGTACGGAGGATGGTCAAACACGTCCCAGCCAAATCCCTGTAGGAGGTTTTGCGTCACATTTGCAGTGTGTGGTCATGCGTTGTCATGAAGAAAAACAACACCTTTTGACAGCAATCCTCGGCACTTATTCTGTATTGCGCGGCGCAATTTCCTAAGTGTCTTGCAATAAACATCTGCTTTGATTGTTTGGCCACGCGGTAAGAAATCAATGAGTAAGATGTCTTTCCAGTCCCAGAACACTGTGCACATCATTTTTCGAGGTGTCAAGATTTGTTTCGGCTTAACCTTTGCTGGGGATGAAGTGTGCCTCCATTCCATTGATTGCCGCTTACTTTCAGGGGTGTCGTAAGAAACCCAAGTTTCATCTCCTGTGACTATCTGTGTCAGAAATTCTTCACCGCCTTCATCATAACGGGTCAAAAACTGAAGTGCACTACCCATCCAGTTTGTTTTGTGTTGCTCAGTAAGAATCTTTGATACCCAACGAGAGCAAAGTTTACGAAATTTCAGTTTTTCGGTAACAATTTCATGAATTAGTGATCATGAGATTTGGGGAAATTCCATAGCGAGAGCACTAATTGTAAACTTGCGGTTTTCCTGGATCTTGTCATCAATCGCGTGAACCAGTTCTTCTGTAACCAAAGATGGACGCCCACTTCGTTCTTCATCGTGCACTTCACTACGTCGTTCATTGAACTGTCGGACCCATCTTCTCACCATTGAATCACTCATCGCATTTTGTCCGTAAACTTCGCAAATTTGCCGACAAATTTCAATTAGTTTCACTTTCCTAGCATTCAGAAAACGAATCACAGATCTGATTTCACAAGCAGCAGGATTTTCAATCAACACCGACATTGTAAACAAGCACAACAAAGCGTACGTGGCTGACAGCAATCTCAAAATGGCGCACGTTTCTTCTCCTTGATACAGAGCGTCTACTGCGCATGTGCAGAACTGCGATCGCAGCGCTGCAGCGGAGAGAAATTGAAACGGAACTTACTTTCTGGATGTACCTCGTAATTATTGTCATGTGCTTTAGAGGCTCTTTATTATACATGCTACCTGGAGGTTAAGATATGGGAAAGTCCTAATTTCTGTAGCATAGATTCTTACTATATTGTTTGTTGCATCTTTACACATCATACAACTTTTACAATTATAAAAAAATTCAATTCAATTCCACAAATAATCATAAAAGTTACAAGGCAAAATTACAACTAAAAAATAAGGAAATGTATATTGCACCATTACATCTATGAAAAACAATTATTAAATGCTATAGATTAATGTACTTACACCAAGGTGAAAGAAATCATTTGGTGGAATAAATGTATCACCACGGTAAAGGCCATTTTCCTCTTCAACTGGACTAAGTGGAATTTCCTTGAATATGTTCCCTTTCAGATCTATTAATTTTAGCAAGGTAATATTATGCAGCTCTTCAGCATGTGTGTGTGTTGGTTGAACAAGAACTGAATTTTTAGCTCCTGGAAAAAAAAGAAGGAAAACATAGCTTTAGGTGGCTAATTTTAAGACTTATTGAGTACTGAATGAATTGAAATACATTTGTGAACATCAGTAATTGTTAGTTTAAGACTAATAACATATGGAATATCATAAAGTATGCCTTAAGTTAATAGACAATGGCATATTGTGATAAGTAGAGTTAAATGAATACTTCATTCCTATGAACTGTGAATTAAACATTAATTTTTAAACCAGTTCAAACACATCACAGTTCTCACACTTCATACTATTCACAGCTCATTTGTCACATCATTATTCCCCAACAGAGGTGCAGTGAGAGAGTAGAATAGAGGAGATAATCTCCCCAAATCAAACTAAAATTAATTTCTCTCTTTTTTTTTCTTTCTTTTCTTTTTGAGTCACTTTAACCCTTGCTTCTTATTACCAAACAAAGGCAGAATAAAATGAGTTAGGAATTTAACTTGGGCATAATACTAGCATGTAAAAGTCTGATAGACTAGTGCTACTGAATTGTACAGGCACTCATCAATGGATGAATTACATACAGTCAACTAGACGCTATAAATCTGGGATCGAGAAAGGTTGAGCTCATGATATACCTAACTTTTTCTATTGTTGGCAACATTAAAGCCAGTTAAGAGACATTATAATGCTAATTTTAAGAGTTGAGGTATGACACATTAGTGTCCAAACTGAAAGTATAGTGCAATGTTGCCAATGTGTGCAATGCATGGTTTCCTAGCATGCTTAATATTTTCACAAGCATATAAATAATGCAACAAGTAAAGCTAAATAATAACAAGAAGAAGTGACATAGAGATTGCCGCCTGGGACAGGGAGTTTTTCTTTATCCAGAATCATTCCCTATCCTCTGTCTGCTAGTGTGAATGTGGGAGGAAGTTTGTGAGTATTTAATGTAAAAGTTAATAAAAACACCAGTGTTAAAAACCCTACAGTTTACAGATGTAAAAACACTGTCAGTAAGTTGTGTCTCAAGTCAAAGTTCCTGATATGACAATTTAAAAAAATGATACAGAGAGAATATGAGGTACCAGGGAACTAGCCCCCACATGACCCTGGGAGGCGGGCATCATCCGAGTGATGCTCCCACCCCAGAAAGCTTTTCCTTTGGGCCAGCACCTGAAAATTTTAATTCAACCTCCCCATTACAGGGTGGAAGTGGATACACCACTTATGCGTGTCAAGCCCCAAAAAGGGGAAGACTAGCGAAGAACCTCGGTGGAGCTGACAGCAATCTAGCAACTGTCTTCTGACTATCCAGGGCAGTTCCGAAGGACCTTGAGGCATCTCACAACCCTGCCTGGACGGAAAACTGCCCAGATGTCCCCAATCTCCAATAGGTATTGGGAACCACTACCCCCACTGAGTCCAACATAATCCAAACAACACCCCTATGGGTGGAGCTCGGACGTTTTGCCCAGCATACGTCTAGTAACATCAGAAGTACCACGAGTGCTCAGGGCTGCAGCGCCCGCACCACGGCAGCTGAAGGGATCGAAACCCTCCCCCTTATGGGGACAGAGGGAATAACAGAAAACAGGAAAAATGAAACACAATAACTGTGCGGCAAACCGAACATGTTTTTTTTCCATATTAAATGCAGCTGATTTGTACAAGAAGATGGAAACTGTAACTGAAGCCAAGGTTCAGTTCAAACAGTTGTCTTTATGTAGTGCTGATGCAGTGCAGAAGTTTTGTATCTTAGTCCGCTCTCAGCTGTATGCCGAGCATGTATATTACTTGGCTATAATAAATAATAAGTATAAACCTGTATCAGATGGCAGCAATTAGAAGCTGCAAATATAGAGTACCTAATATAAATGTTAAATGGCTGGAAAAAGTTTATGAGATGGTTGTGGAGGCAAAAATTATGTATGGTATAGAAATATGGGGATTAGATAGAGGATGGGAATGTATAGATGTGGTGCACAGGATGTTTTGTAGAGAAATACTAGGGCTACCGAAGTCAATTGTAAGACAGGTAGCACAATTAAAGATGGGCAGGGTGCCAACTAAGGGGAAGATAATGGCAAGAGCTTTGAAATTTTGGTTCAGAACTTTAAATCTAGGAAAAAGTAATGTGTTAAGACAATGTATTGAATACCAAGAGAATAGCTTAATGAATGATGAATGGGTAAGTAAATTACGGAATATTTTGGAGAAAAATGGGTTAGGAGATATATGGAGAAGGAGAGAAAATAACGTGAAAATATTTTGGAAAAAGGCAAGGAAAAGACTGGAAGATATAGAAATACAAATCGTTTCAGTGAGATTGCCGAAAAGAGCTCATTAGTTTGTTATAGGCCAATGAAAAATACATGGGGTAGGGAAAAATATATAGACATAGTAAATAAAGAAGAGAGAGAATCTATTGCATGGTTAAGAACCGGAGCATGGAGGCTAAGAGGGTTAAGACAGGGTATTCCTCAGAACCAATGTCCGATATGTGGTGGTAATGAAGACATTGAACACATAGTATTTAAGTGCCAAGGAACAGAAAATTGGAGAAAAGAATGTTTTAATAAGAAGTGGTTGAAGGGGGATATATATACACTTAGATCGAAATGATATGCAAGGACGCTAGAAGCATTGGACAGTTTTTGTATAAAGTAAAAAATAAATGGCTTTGGACAGTGGAAAGAGAAAAGTAAGAGGTAGAGTATCTTACTTTGAATGGAAAACTATAGTGAATGTGTGATGGTTAAGTAAACAATAAATGAAAAGTGAAAAACAAGTGGAAATGGCACATGAAAAAACTGAAGAAAAAAAAGAGCAAGATAATTTATTGACAAGAAATTGTAAAATGTAAATAATCTGTAGTGATCGTCTACAGAATGCGTTGACGGGAAATTGTAAAATGTAAATAAACTGTAGTGATTGTCTACTGAATGAGTGGCCAGGGTCAAAGTGCAGTAGACAATCAAATTGTAAAACTCTTAGCACAATAAAATGTACACAAATGTAACAAATCAAGCATTAATGTCACCCCAACTTTGAGAGTTTAACCATATTTTCAAACTTTAAGTGTGTATATTGTTTGAATGCAATGACTTAAAATGTGTTCTACAATTTATAGTTGTTACTGCTCAAACTTGGTCACTTATCCTGATTATACCCTCCCCACAAAAAAAATCTGTCTATGCCCCTTGTATATCAAATAAACATGGATGACCAAACAGTTTTTGTGGAATAAACAGTGTAGGCTTTCACTACTGTTGTAATTAATTTTAAAATAATTATTCAGATTTGCAGGCTGTGGTCTACTGGACATTACTCTTTCAGATGTTTCATCTGAAGCTGCATTGGATATCTTCAATGGCATGGCCAAAGCACTCTTTGGACAAAACATATGGAAGGGGAATGCCCAGTAGATGCCCAGTAGACCACAGCCTGCAAGCCTGGATAATCATTTGAGTTTTTGTGGATGCTGAAAAAGTATTGATATAATTAAATGTTATGCATTATGGTACAAAGTGCTAAAAATGGGTTTTAGTAAGAAGCTATTAAACATACTGAAAGCATCATAACAACATAATATCTTTTGTATATAAATTGGGCAGGTAGTGAAGTCCACATGATTATGATGTTTTCCCCAAACTGACCTACTTTGTGGCCAGCTTTATAATATCAAAATGATCTTAATATACATGTATGTAAGTATGTATGTATGTTTATTTCCATAATGCTACACAAAATTCTTACAATTTTTAATACATTACTTTGAGTTGCTATTTTTTCTTTCTTTGGTCCAACATGCATTTTAACACTGTGGTTATTTATGCATGGTGGGCCATAACAAACTCATATTGCTTTATTTTTCTAAACCATTTTTCTCTCACTCTCCCTATATATTCTCCTATTCTTTTTATGTCCCTCTCCTTTTGTATTTTCATTATCCTAACTTTTAATACTTCTTTGTTAACATTCTCCCATTCTTTAAGTAAAAACTGATCTCTCCACAACTTAGTTTCTTCACATTCAATTATATAATGCAAATCATTATCTGCCTCTCCACAAAGACACCTATTCAAATTCGTTCCCTTCCTATCTCCCCTTAGCCTATATGCACTTAATCTGGATCAGGCCCACCCTTCTCTCACTAACCTATTACCTACATCCACATACTTCTCCCTTCCCCAGTCCACCTTTAATTGTTTATATAGTTCCAAACTTTTCTTTCCTTCCAGACTTTGAAATAATTCTTGTTTCTCTATATCTTTTACTCTGTTCCTCACTTATTTCCAGAAACCTTTAACTAACCCCTCCCTCTCCTCCCACAAGCAGTGATTCAATGCATCCTCATGTTAAACTTCTAAGGAGAGTTAAGTAAATTGCATTCAAACTGCCATCATAACACTGGGAATCGCTCATTAAACTCCAACAAGTTTATTTTGAACCTTGTTACTATACGAAAGGTAGAATCAGACTGAAAAACTCAGTGTCATATCTGGTATTTGAACATGGATCTTCAGCTTTCCATGCTGCTGCTCTAATCAACTAAGCTACCATGCCAAAATTCCGGTATGACATTGAATTCTGTAACTGATTTGCAGACATTCTCAAGTTCATTTTGATATAATATACCGCAATGGCAACTTACAATCTCATAAGTACTTTAAGTCCCAGGCATGTTGACATGGTATAAAAATGTCACAGAAGATTCAAGGTTCAAATCCCAGCTATAGCATTGACTTTTCAGTCTGATTCTACCTTAATTAATTTTGAAGATTGAGAAGCTAGTAACAGTGATGTGTAATAATTTAAAATAAAGAGAGTTGGAGGTTGTTACACTACATCATTAAAAGGTAGTGATTTTAGTGATGTAGTGTAACAACCTTCAACTCTCTTTATTTTAAATGATTCTACCTTTCCAACCTTAGACTACACATGGTGTATGTGAAAAAACAATTAATTATCATTGCTGATATAAGCAGGTAAAATATAAATGTGTGGCAATCAAGTGACGTGCATTATTTTGAAGATTAGCCTTGTTAAATAAATATAGTGAAGGGTCAGTTGATGGATAGTTCAACATAATGTTTACTCACCCTTGAGAGGTCTGTGATAAGTTTCCTCCATCTTGGTTGTGGCTACCACAGAGAAACCAAAATTAAAGTCAATATCACTGAGGCCAGTGGATCTGACAGAATGTTCAGAGTCACTGCTAACTTTTAGTTTCCATTCGCCTGGTTCTGGTTCATTCACATTCACGACTTTGACAGTCTCAAGATTCAAAAGTGGTTTTAGTTTTGGGGGACCTTCCACTGCCTTTCCGCTAGGATTGACAACTCCAATCTGGGGATTGCGACCCGATACTGCAACTGTGAACTCTTGTAAGCTTTCATCAACATTCAGTTTATGTTCCTCTGTGGATGGTCCTGGCTTCACCACTGAGAGAAGGTTCACTTTACGCGACTGTAAAGATTCTCGAACAAAATGTAGCACCTGTGATTAAAAACAAGAAAACATGAGGCAATGTTGGTTTTCATCATCAAATCAATAGTGCAAACTATGCAGCTATAAATTTATTAGGAAACAAGTTTTAAATTATTTTCAAAATCAGTTTTTACACATGCATTTGCATACATGAGTATGTATTCGCTAACAGAAAATATACATTAGAAAATAACAGAGCTACTTGATGTGCAACACATATACACAACTTTCTCCGTCCGTTATATATTGACATAGTATATTATTCATATAAAGAGTGATTATTCTATGTAATATGTTAGATTATTCACACTAAATGTTGAGATTGTGAAGTAGTATCATTATTTCCAGTATTTTTCAAGGATGCAAGGCAAAGATTTCCACAAAATCACAATTCTTTATGCAGAAAACTTTTCATTAATTGTTATTTTCTCAAAAATGGCTCTAATGATTTTGATTAAAATGCCTTATGTCTGAGATATTTGCAAGACAAATAAAATTTATGTCTTTAGTTTTCTGGGAATAGCTAATGAAGTCAACTTTTTTTGATATTTTACATAACTGAGAAACTATAAGAGATTGCTATTTAATACAGAAAATATGCTGAACTCATTAAAATGTGCAATTTTGTTTATTAAATAACTCTTTTTGGTAGCCATACCCATTTAAGAGATATTTCCTGTTATTGATTTGAATTTTCCAGTATTTTAAGAAGCTATGGGTAAATATGTGCATTTTTTTGTTACTCCTGAGGTCATTAAAAAAGTGCACAATATCAAAGTCAATATATGCATTAAAAGATGAAATGAGCCAAATAAACACTCTTATAGCCTCACTAGGTCATTATCTAGAACATATTCTGCAGGATTTTCCTGCATTCTCAGTTAGAGTCAGCTAGAGAGGGCAAGGGAAAAATTGTATATGCTGTATTCACATGAATTTCTCTACCTATTATTGTTTATTTTTATAGATCTTGTACAAACTTTTTACAATTGCTTATTTTTCTATCTTCATGTTGATGAAGGTAATTATTTGCAGAAACAGTTTCATCACACATTTCATTGTAGGTTCATGAGGGACACAGAAGACTGAGGCAACAGTCAAAACTTTAAAAAGCAAGTTGCTGTATACTCTCTTTAAAATTCCATACTCTTTACATAACAACACGTGGAACAACATTAGTGACTTAGAACTTCCAAAGCTGTAAAGTACTGGAGAATTCAAAATAAGAGCAATAAATATCTTGGAAATGGTTAATGCCACAAAACATTTATGGTTAATAAATTTTGTGTTTTAACAAGATCTACACTTTTGCATTGTAAACTTTTGTCTATCTGTTATGGTTTGCCAATTATGCAAAATTCACTCAGAATGAGGCTGACTTCACAGGTATTTGCAGAAAATTAAAAATATACATATTATTATACTGATAAATATTACAGACATGTGGTATTTTAATAAAATTTTTTAGAGTGATTTTTGAGAAAATAAAAGATAATAAAACACTTTCCATGTGAAGGGTAGTTTGGGATGAGGTACTTTCTTTAAAATCTTCATGTCGCATCTTTGAAAGATACTGAACTTAAGTATTAAGTTTGGTATTTATTTGACATTTTGTTTTTGGGTTATGCTGTTCACAGACACATAGGCCTTTTTTACTTTCTCTATGTATAGCAAGCAGGGGAAATATTGCATTCAACCCAAAAATTTGATACCGATATTTCGCCGGAAATACATGTTTTGAGGCCCTCTGAATACAAAAAAAAGCATTTTTAAAAAAGGTCCATGTGTGTGTCTCTGTGAACAGCATAATCAAAAACAAAAAGTCAAATAAATACCAAACTTGGTATTTAGAGTCAGTATATTTCAAAGATGTGACACAAAGACTTTCAATAAAATCCCTCATCCCAGACTACCCTTTACATGGAACATTTTTCGAAAATTTCTCAAAAATGGCTCTAATGATTTTGATTGAAATATATGTTTAAGATAATGAAAGAAATTTCTGGGAAGTCCCGAAACCTCCTCTTCATTCTGAATGACTTTTGCATAACTGGTAAACCATAAGAGATAGACAAAACTTTGCTACACAAAAAATGTAGATCTTGTTAAAACACACAATTTATGTCATATACATTTTTTTTGTCGAGTGAACAATTTCCAAGATATTCCTTATTATTTGTTTGAATTTTCCAATACACTTTTTCTCAACGGGAATTCGTTATTTGTTTTTTTATATCCTGGACATGCAAAGAGAAAGGAATGCTCCACATAGCAACCAGCTCTTAAAAGATTTGACTATGCTTAAAGCATGCCAAATTCCCCTTGCACCTACAAGGTAATTATAATAAGATAGTTTACACAAATGTTTATCTCAATTAACATGAAGTAGATAGAGAATAAGTGCTTCTAAAAATAGTTTGCACAAGAATAGAGAAAGTCATGTAAGTGTTATGCATAAAATTTTTTTTTATTACAAATTATTTTGTTTGGGTGCAAACAACAAAATAGGGAAACAAATTATTAAGAGAAATGAAGGTTACATTGCTAAGGAGGACTAAAGTTATAGGCAAAAACAGCAAGGAAGATTAAATAAAAAGAGGATAAATCTATTTAGGAAATGGTGTTGCTTCAGAAGTAGGAAACAAGGAGCATTAGATAAGTTTTGAATCCTGTTAATACAAATAACCAATGTTTGAGTGTACAGAATCATATAATAGCAAGCAATTCCATGCAAAAGAGTATTTATTATACTGTTAGTTGCAATTGTGGAAGATGAAGAAATACGTAATTCATTCATTAAGTGATGCTTTTCCAACAAATGCAACATCAAACATTTTTAAGGAACATTCAAATTATACTTTTCCAGCCATTTTCCACATATTTGTTCAGCCCATAGCATTCACAGAGACAATATGACAGAAGTTTGTTACCTCTTCAACATCAGTCTTATTAAGAGAGTAAATCTGCCCTGAACTAGTGTGGGCAATCCTCTCATACACCTTGTAGCCAATCAGTGAACTGTCTCCACAGTCTCCAGTCATCACAAATGTTACCTGCAGTCAAACATATTCATCAGCTTTATTAAGAACTCAAGTAACTAAATGTGCTTGTATTCATTAAAAAAGAAATTATGCCCATTTAAAACTATAAAGATGAAGCAGTAATGATTTCCTGACATCCTTTGTTTTTTATTCCAAGTAGATATTGTGAGAAAGACTTATACGAGTATATAAACTTTATTGAGGCAGCTTGACCCAGTAAGATTCAAACCTGAGTACAAGTATGCGAAGTGACCACTGCAGTACCTCCTTTAGTAATTTTTGAGTAGTTTGAAGGATTTCATATAAAATATGATATATGAAGTATACTGTAAATAATGTTCACTCATTATAAAGTATTATGTATTGTATAGATTTTGAGGTTATTGTAATTATTGATGAAGGTGATTGTAATTATTTTAATTACCAAATGGTAAATCTATTATTATTATTATTATTATTATTATTATTATTATTATTATTATTATTATTATTATTATTATTATTATTATTATTATTATTATTATTATTATTATTATTATTATTATTATTACCACTACTACTACTACTACTATATTACTACTACTACCACCACTACTCATAACCTTAAGAGTTGAGGTAGAGGATGTGTAACTGCTGAATGTAAATAATGCTTTCAGACTAGTTTATTTTCAGCAGAAGCTCAAGCTGTGCATCATCTGGTATTTATTTTGCCCTTAGAAGTAATTGCTAAATGGAACACCACTGGCCAGGATTTCAATGTCAAGAGGTTACCTAGAATCAAATCCTTCGAGAGTTCCTACCAAATTGTGGTACAGGACAAGGAGAGACCATGAAAAATATGCAGTATTTAGCGTTGATGGATGTTGAAAGGAGTTTGCACTGTGGTGGAACACATCTTTTCCATATAAATTAAAAAAAAAAAACTGTTCTAGTCTTTTGAGATTTGCATTCTCTTCTGGCTTCAAATGTTTGTTACGAAATCTGGAGATGGCATGTTTTCATAAAACATGCCTAAACTGTAATCATTATTTGGCTCGCATGGAGATGTAGCAGTCAAGCAGAAAATCTTACCTACAGTTTGAAACTCCTTACATGGATGCTGAAACTTTGATAAACACACGAATATTCATTCACAACAAATTTATAAATTACTAATATTCCTAAAACAACTCAGTGAAAACTTCCAATCATGCTATACTCATGTTTACTCTGTTGGTGTAAGGCATTACATTTGCTGCTTCTCTGTAGAACAACAGCATGAGAATCCAAGATCTAAAAGGATTTTGCTAGCAGATTTAGCTTGATTAGTTCAAGCTACCTCTCTAGCACTGTATCCTAATTTCTATTTGATTTAAATATTTTCAACTGATCCCAATTTGCCAAAGTTCAATAAATAACTATTTATTGTTTTATTGTGCTAAGGATTTACAGTTTGATTGTCTACTGAACTTTGACCCTGGCCACTCATTCTGTAGGCAATCACTACATTTTTTTTTTTTACATTTTACAATTTCCCGTCAATAAATTACCTTGCTTCAGTTTTTCATGTCCCATTTCCACTTGTTTTTCACTTGTTACTTATTTATTACTTTACCATTACACATTCATCATAGTTTTCCATTCAAGGTAAGATACATTACCTCTTTATCTCTATCCACTGTTATTTTTTATTTACTTTATTTTTTTATTTACCTTTATTAAATAAGCCATTTATTTTTTACTTTACAAAAAACTGTCCAATGCTCCTAGCAATATTGAGACACGAGGTGAGGGGAGGATTGCAGTGTGGCAGCATCAGATGTAGTAAACCATTAAAATTATGAAAGTGTGGAAAACTTCTATTGCAAATCATGTGCAATTGAATAATTTTATAAAACAGATGCAGAGTTCAGATATCTGTTCAGTTTCTTTTAAACTTCCAACTCCATAAGCACATTTTGATATTCAAAGGCACCATAGCAGTATAGTGTAATGGATTTTCAATACAAAATAAATTATGGCAAATCTAGCACATAAAGAAAAAAATGTTAGTACTACAACATTTCTATCAATAGGTACACCATTGAGGCAGGAATTATTCTTTCAGATTATTTAAAAAACAAACCATTAATTTGTAACCTTAAATCTTATCGTGTACATTTATAAAAACCACCCCTTATAGCCAATGTTTTATGTTAATGTGATATGTCTGAAGATATCATATGATAATCTTCAAGTTTCACATGCTTGTTTGTATCTATTTAATGAGAAAACTAACCTGTAAATTCCTAATATGACTTAAGGTTAAATCAGCATGCCAAAACAAACATAAATATATTTTTATAAATCAAATGTAACTTCAGTATATGTAATGATCATATTTTTAATAGGCCTTGTCTCAATGTTATTATGAAAAAAACATTAATATTATAATTTACAAAGATCTAGAATCCAGATACGATATCTTGTTTTGTTTATTTACATTGAAAAAATATAAAACTTGTTATAGATAATTATGGAATTTTACTAGCAGAAGCAGATTTAGGAAAAACAGATCGCTTGTTAACAAGATCTATCATAAAGGATGTGTTGGTAACAAGATAAATACTTATGAACCTACCTTGAATTAACATGCACATTATTCATGTCAAGACTAAACATTAATAATTTCATTGTCTATATTTAAATAAAATATTTAAGAAGAGAAACAGATAAAATACTGCTTCTTTCTATACTACAACTAGTTGAAATAGAAAAGTATAATTCATTGTGTTAAAGACTAATAGAAGTAAACTGATTTGTGATTAATAAATAATATTGAGAATTATTATTTGAAGTGCCAATATAAATAAATGATTTGAATTTTTATAAAAAGTAGTAGAATATAAACTCTTGATAGTTTAAATCTGCTCTTGCTATAACATCTCAATAAATAATGGTGAATGATTAATATCTTTGTCCAATGATTAAGTTGATCATTGTGAATAAAAAAGAAAATATCATCTACAGTAACAATTTCAATTTCATTAAATGTTAAATTAAGTCTTCCACATGTACTTTGTCTTTCTTATTCAACATTTTCAACACTCTTTAAATCAGCAGCACATACTCCAAAATACTGAAAACAAAGTCAGATATACATTGTTGAACAAACTCACCTGACTCTGTTTCTTCTGAATGAGCTTTAGCACATCTGGAAGAAGATGATAATCCTTAGCACTGGCATCAGTGAAGACATAAATGAATGAGTTTGGGAGACTGTGTTCCAAGGCTAACTTGATGGCACCTATAGCCATTTCAGGACAATCTGTGCCTCCATGTACAACAATATCTTGCAGACTCTTGCGGAACTCTTCATGGTCTCTTGTAACTGTGACTGGACCAATCTCTACAAACAATATTATAATACAATATAGCCTGAATTACATGTTTTCAAATGGAGGTGGCTAAAATTATGGACATATGAAAAAATGTAAAGGTGAATTTTCTTATGAAAATGAAATTGTTTTATTAGATTATTCAAACCAATTTTGGATTATTTAATATAAGAAACCAAAACATAAATAATAAACATAATACACTAATTACAGTATTTATATGCATGCCAGTACTGTTATTCATAATTCAAACTAAAAACAAAAAGATTCATGGTAGGTGCTGGTGCTCATTTAAAAAAAATCAGCAACTTTTCTTTGCTTCTTTGATTTTTCCACACAGTCATACACTAGTCGATTATATATATAATCACTGAAATGCCATCATCATTTCAGGCTTTGCAATGATAAAAACTGTTGTGTAATTTCTAGAGCTTGAATTGTTTCATGCATACTGAGAACACTTTCGTTATTTAGGTCTATTTCTTCATCACCGTTATCATCAATATCATCAGATACAATCTGGAGAAGAATGACCTTGCCCAACTGTATTGTTTACACATGTGCAGCAATAATGCATTCCAAAAATATTTATGCCTTGCCCAACATGCCTACTGTTGCCAAGAATACACTATACAAAACCATGCATAATATATCTTAACATAATGTATAAATGAATAAGTAACTTAATACATTTTATACATGGGGGCCAGAAAAATGTGACGTATTAATGAGAAAACATATAACTGAAAAATGTATAATTGAGCTAAATATTAATGGACAAAATCCAGTGCCTGAAAAATTTAAAGTACATCTGTAAAAAAACATAGAACTGAATAACATATAAGTGGGGTTCAACTGTAAGACTAACTGTTCTGTTAACAGCAAAATATACATCTTAGGCTGCTATAAATAATCCAGAATTAAACCTTTATAGCCTGTTATACTGAGAGAGCCAATGAACTAAGAACTGGCTGCATGGTGCTTTTTCACTGGGCATGTGGACATATGATTTTGCATTGCTGCTGCAATCAAGTTCATGCTACTGATGCAGCTTTGCTCTGCTCTGGCTCTGCAGTATTGAATTGACAGTGATATGCTGTAGTTCAGTTATTAAGAGTTATTCATCATTTTGTCCTGTATTAGTCACAAAGCATATTACGGCTCAGTTAATGTTTTCTACTGCACAGTGTGTACTTATTTATCATTCATATGTGTTAACTCAGCTCGTCAAGTGAAAATAAAATATGCAGAAAGATTTCTGGGTGTAAAAGTTTCAGACAGTACAACATCCATATACTTTATCATAAATTTCAGGTCATAAGAAGCGTTCAGTCTAAGAAACCTGTAAGACAGCTTAGGGTTCTTACTGAAGAATGCATCAGATAACATGTGTCATCATTTGGAGACTTCCCCCCAAAGGTTACTTAGGCGTCTTTCACAACAGGCAGGCATTTTTTAATGACTCTATCTGAAGAGCTACTAAATTGTTAAAGTTAAAAGCATATAAAATAACTGTGGCACATGCTCTTCAACCAGGTGATCCTGTAATTAGGTACATTTTGTGAGTGGAGTCTCAATAGTGTATACAATGGTAAAATAGACCCATATTTAATATTTTTCTCGGACGAGGCTTGATTCCACCTTCATGAATATGTATGTACACAAAATAATCATTATTGGAGCTCTGACAAACCTAATATTGTTCATGAAGTACCCCTCCATGACAAACGAATTGGTGTATGATGTGCCATGAATGGAGAAGAGTTATAGGGCCAATTTTTTTGAGTCAATAGCTGATGCCCCTATATAAAGTACCTAATATAAATGTTAAATGGCTGGAAAAAGTTTATGAGATGGTTGTGGAGGCAAAAATGATGTATGGTATAGAAATATGGGGATTAGATAGAGGATGGGAAAGTATAGATGTGGTGCACAGGATGTTTTGTAGAGAAATACTAGGGCTACTGAAGTCAATTGTAAGACAGGTAGCACAATTACAGATGGGCAGCGTGACAACTAAGGGGAAGATAATGGAAAGAGCTTTGAAATTTTGGTTCAGAACTTTAAATCTAGGAAAAAGTAATGTGTTAAGACAATGTATTGAATACCAAGAGAATAGCTTAATGAATGATGGATGGGTAAGTAAATTACGGAATATTTTGGAGAAAAATGGGTTAGGAGATATATGGAGAAGGAGAGAAAATAACGTAAAACATTTTTGGAAAAAGGCAAGGAAAAGACTGGAAGATATAGAAATACAAATCATGTTCAGTGAGATTGCGAAAAGAGCTCATTAGTTTATTATAGGCCAATGAAAAATACATGGGGTAGGGAAAAATATATAGACATAGTAAATAAAGAAGAGAGAGAATCTATTGCATGGACAAGAACCGGAGCATGGAGGCTAAGAGGGTTAAGACAGGGTATTCCTCAGAACCAATGTCCGATATGTGGTGGTAATGAAGACATTGAACACATACTATTTAAGTGCCAAGGAACAGAAAATTGGAGAAAAGAATTTTTTAATAAGAAGTGGTTGAAGGGGGATAGAAATACACTTATAATTGAAATGATTTGCAAGGACGCTAGAAGCATTGGACAGTTTTTGTGTAAAGTAAAAAATAAATGGCTTTGGACAGTGGAAAGAGAAAAGTAAGAGGTAGTGCATCTTACTTTGAATAGAAAACTATAGTGAATGTGTGATGGTTAAGTAATCAATAAATGGAAACTGAAAAAAAAATGGAAATGGGGCATGAAAAAAAAAACTGAAAAAAAAAGAGCAAGATAAATTAGTGGCAAGAGATTGTAAAATGTAAATAAACTGTAGTGATTGTCTACTGAATAAGTGACCAGGGTCAAAATGCAGTAGACAATCAAATTTGTAAAACTCTTAGCACAATAAATACTATACTATACTATACTATACTATACTATACATATGTGAATAAATTTTATCCCCTTTTTTTAAGGATTAACAGAGACAGAGCATAATTTTACCTTTATTTCAACAAGACTCTGCTACAGCTCATAGGCCAATATTTCAATGAGAACAACTGAAAATGTGTTTGAGGACAGTATTATTAATTCCCCTGACCTAACCCCCTGTGATTTCTATCTCTGGGGTAAATTAAAACATAAAGTGTACAAGACACATACCCTGGAAGAATAAAAACAAAATATCCACCAGGAAATTGCCAGCATTTCTCAATGTGAACTACAGTGAGTGATGGATAGTTTCTAAAGGGGTGCCAAAAATGTATGGACAATGACATGGTCAGTTTCAGCACCTCCTTTCATAAAGTTGGTAATAGAACCTTTAAACTTAGTTTTAAAAATGTTGTATGGTTGCATCCACGCCATTTTTTGATAGCTACAGATGGCAACAATCACCAATAACATGAACAGGAGAAACATTGTTCTTAGTTTTGGCTCTCCTGGTATTTCTGTGCAATGAGTTATAGATGGAAAATATTTTACTACCTTTTGTGTAACTATAGACAAAACCAACAACAGATAACAGATGGTGCACAAACATTTAAACCAAATAATTGTGCCAACTTCTGGTTTAAGTATCCAGATAATCAGAGTACCCTCCCTCCTAATGAACAAAATCTGAATATTTTGATGAGGCAAACTTTGAAAACTTTTGTTGTTAACTATGAGTCTCCATACTTTCTTTTAGTATTCTTTAAAATCAATTGAAAGCATAAAAAGGTAATAATACAAATTTTGAGAAAATGCTACAATATGCATGGAAAACCTGGAGGAAAAGGAACTAAGTTTCTGGTATACAATTTCTTTTTTTGTACAACTGGAAATCAAAATTAGAGTTAGCCACATTTCACCAGCATTTATTGAAAGAGGATGTCAGCAATGCACGAATGTTAGTTTGTAAAATTTAGCAAAACACTTTTACTCATTGGACATAAAAGTGAGAAACAAAATGGAGCAGATTTATTATATACATTGCAGTGAGGATTATGTTTCATGTTTTTATTCCCTGCCTTAAGTAATCTTTTTCCTACAATGACTTTGTATAATACCGAGGCATAGGTATCATGCAATCCTCTGGGGAAACATTAAAAATTCAAACTATTAAGAAAGAATATCTTGGAAATGGTTAACACTACAAAAAATTGTATTTGACATAAATTGTATGCCTTAACAAGATATACATTTTGTGTAGTAAGAATTCGTCTATTTTTGTGTTTTACCAGTTATAAAATGTCATTCAGAATGAAGAGCACTTCACAGGTTATTCAAGATATGCATTTCATGTTTTATGAAAATATCCGAAATGTATGGTATATTAATCAAAACCATTAGAGAATTTTTGAGAGAATAACAAATGACAAAATATTACTTTTTCTATTACATGCTTATACTAAGTCAAGGAAGTATTATATTCTACCCAAAAATTCAATACAGAGATTTCACTGGAAATACATGTTTTGAGGCTTCCTGAATCCAAAAAAACAGCATTTTTAGAAAAAGCTACGCATGTGTGTGTCTGTGAACAGTATAACTCAAAAACGAAAAGTCTGTTAAATACCAAACTTGTTATTTAAGTTCAGCATCTTCCAAGGATGTGACATGAAGATTTTCAAGAAAATACCCCCACCCCAAACCATTCTTTACCTGGAAAATTTTTCGAAAATTTTTATTTTCTCAAAAATGGCTTTAATGATTGTGATTAACATATACCGCATGTTCAAGACTTTTCATGATAAATAAAATGTATATCTTGAATTTTCTGGGAATAGCCTCTGAAGTCCTCTTCATTCTGAATGACTTTTGTATAACTGGTGAACTGTAAGAGATAGACAAAATCCTACAGCATAAAAAATGTAACTCTTGTTAAACTACATAATATATGTCAAATAAAATTGTTATGGCATTAATCATTTCCAAGATATTCTTTGTTATTGGTTTAAATTTTTAAATATACTTTTCTCAAGAGGAAAATCATTATTTGTTTGTTTGTTTTTTTTTCTCTTGGCCATGCAAAGAGAACACAATTTCAAATCCATCACATAGCAACCAGTTCCTAAAAGATCTGACTTCACTTAAGCCTACCGTATTCCCCTAACCTCATTGTACCTACAAGGAAATATGTAATAAAACCATTTCTACAAATGTTTATCTCTATTAATATTAAATAGATAGAAGAATAAGCCTTTGTAATAATTGTTTGTTGAAGAACGGGTACAGAAAGTCATGTGAATGTAACACATGAGAAGGATCCTTTTTATTTAAAGGGTAATTTGCAATGTAAGTTTTTCTTGAAAATGTTTGTGTTGCATCCTTGGAAGTTCCTGAAGTTTGGTATCTAACCACTTTTTACTTTCTCTACCATGTACATAATTGGCAGAAAAGGTATTACGTTCCACCCTAAAATTTGATACTCAGATTTCACCAGAAATACATGTTTTGGGGCCCTCTGAGTCAAAAAAAAATGTTTAGAAGAAGGTCTGTGTGTGTTTCTGTGTGATAACAGTATAACTCAAAAACGAAAAGTCAGATAAGTGCAAAACTTGGCATTCAAGTTCACTATTTTCCAAAGATGCAATGTGAAGCTTTTACAGAAAGTTCCCCCACCCCAACTACCTTATGCAATAGGTGTTAATAATACCTCAGATTGCTACTATGAAATACAGGCTGGGCCATATTGATGGGACACATTACATATATGCATTTATAGAAATGAATGAAGCACATTCTATGTGTAACACATAACCAAAATACTGGAGTTTAGCACTATACTCATTGTTTGAATATCACATCCCTTAGATGGACATCAGTTTCACGAGAATAATTTTGGCCTCTACTAATTATACTATCCATAATAGTGCAGCAAGTGGGTTGGAGTGCTCTACTAATTCCCTCTGGATATTTTTCTTAAGTTCAACATTCGTTCTTGCATGGCTGTCTAAATGAAAGATTGTACCCCACAATATGGTTGTTGAACTCAAAGAAACCATAGAAGGGATATAGAGACCATTTCAACCAATTTGCTGCACCACAATGGAGAGAATGATTAACAGAGCTGAAAATATTGTGTTCCCATCTAAGGGATTTGATTATTGAAAGGATGACCATAGTGCTAACCTAGTATGTATAGTATTTAATAAATGTGCTTCATTCATTCCTAGAATTACACATTTGAATTGTGTTCCAATAACATGGCCCACCTGTATAAAAGCAGAAAATTAGAATACATTTGTCACACATAGTGTGGCTCACTTGAAGGCCTCCCCCGAAGAAAACTTTCTGGCTGCACCACTGTAAGTGTACCATGCATTAAAGGGGAGAACTCTGATTTTCCACAGGGTACCTACATAAGCAGGAAAATACATTTTGATCCTATTTCTTCAACAGTCAGGGTATAATTGTTGTATTTTATTGAAGTTCATTGTTTGAGGTTGCATTGTTAAGTTTAATTGTTGTGTACTAGAGAAGCCCAAAGAAATAACTTATGCCGTTAATGTAGAATTGTAATACTGTTACCGAAAAAGTCAAGAAGATGAGAGTACATTTCTTTTAAAGAATTGGTGTAACAAATCTATTCAGAAAACATCATTTTGGTATATTTCAAGGAAAGAACTAAGGAACATGTACCTATTTTCTGGTTTATGTAGTGTAAACCAAAAACAGCTACATGAATGACACTGGCCGTGGAAGCCTAAGAGAACTAGGGAAGACAAAAATTTTCTATTACATGGGGCACAATAATCCATATTAAAATCTTGCTTAGTTGTGAATGACTTTGCAATAATAATTAGGTATTATGTTTCATGTTAGATAAGATTTCTCTCCTTTAGGGAGAAAAGAACTACATTTTTCTCCCTATATTTTATTCCATTTAAAACCAACTTAATTATTTTACTCACACATTTACTACAATAAAAATGCATTAAAGTTTTATTTTGATTACAACAATGTGTGCAGTGCTTTATTTGTTTAATGCTTTTAAAGGGAGTGATGGATATTTTTGGTCAAAATGTGTATTTTTGTTATTTTTTTTAACATAGGTACTTCAATGAAGGAACACACATGCAAAATCTTA
Source organism: Deroplatys truncata (assembly GCA_030765065.1). NCBI lineage: Eukaryota > Metazoa > Arthropoda > Insecta > Mantodea > Mantidae > Deroplatys > Deroplatys truncata. The sequence continues at coordinate 25,615,718 of CM060977.1, read as the reverse complement.
AAGCACTATAGTACTATGGAATTGTGCTATTATTTAATTTTCACTGCATTTGTATATGCTTAAAACTAAATGGGATCTACAAATTAGAGGCTAGAAAGCTGACGTTTTTAATGTATTTTCTGTAAATCATGATAAGCAAAATAAGAGATGGAATTTGTGGTAAAACTGGTGCTTTTTGAAATATTAGTTAAAATACACACTGAGACAATTAAATCTCTAGTACTTTTGACCTCTTTTGTAGTCAAGAGTTTACAAATTCACTACATAAAGTTTTTTTTTTTCTAAACATGCCTCTAATATTTTAGAAAAAGGTTCAATAAATTCAATAAAATATTGTAGAGCAAGTTTCGCTTTGAAATATTCAGATTTTTAAAAACATGCATATTAATAAAAAAAACTCAAAAACTAATAGAGGTACAGAGCTGAAACACTGCCAAATAATTGCATACAAGAATTTAACAGTGTAGTTTAAACAAAACGTAGAAAAGTGGAATTAATCATAAACAATCCATCCCCTCCACTGTGTGTGAGTGTGTGTGTGTGTGTGTGTGTGTGAAGCGTTTGCGATTATAATGGTGCGCCTATCAGCGTTGCTGTGTCACCCTGCCTGTCTGTAGGCGTTAAATAGCTCACGAATCCCTGCATGCACGAGTTGAAATAAAAACATGTCGAAACATTTCAAATGTGTTAAAATCAGTGCAAAACTAAAGTTAGCTTACATTGAGAACCGCCCAAAAATTCACAAGTTTTGCCGCTGCACCTGAGGAACTGAAAATTTGAAATCAACATGTATTAACATAATAAAAAATTGTTGTTTAAATCGACAACCTCCTGAAGTTTAGTATTACTGTCCATCATGTCCATTACAACAATGTTGCCAACATTAGAGCATTATTTCCGCCATGAAGGAACGCACCTGAAACTTAACTACGTGTAGGTGCGTTTACGATAATTTATTACTTCTTGCATTTTAAACAAACGAAAAAGGATATTCCTGACCTTGATATATGGTGCGTCGACTCGTATACAGTGTAAGCTTCGAGATATTGTTGGTAAATGAAATTGGCTGTTTTCTTGGGTTCATCTGCGACTAAAAAGAGTGGTAAACAGCAAATCTATCTGCAAAGATTCAATTTTCAAGCAATCTCAAAACCCATTTTTTTAATTTCATAAGGTTATTATTGGAAAAAGGTTTATTTTGGCAGGAATAAAACGAAACAGTTGGTAGGGTTGAGAATTCTAGCCAAACCTCGCTTGAGAACGTGAGAACTACTATATCAGCAGTAGGGGTGCCACGCATTAAGATATCAAGTCGACGTGAAATATTCTTCCTCAAACCTAAAACATAAGCGAGATTTCCCCATTTTATAAACTTGACGTTTTAAAACTTGTATACAATAGACATTTACTTATCATTTGTGTAACGGTTGCACTTCTTATTTTACCGATTACTACTTCAGAGGCTTAGCATTTATCCCACTGTACTATCCATATGTAAATGGATTCTTCTATACACTTTATGATAACCACGAAACATTTGTCCAGAAATTATTTCAAATTTGGTGATATTATGGACGTGGTTACATGCACGATGCGGTAACATCTCTGCTGTTAATATCACAAGTTGATTGTTGTTAACAATATGTTCAAAAAAGTAAGAACGTTTTCTAACGTTAACATTTAAGTATACCAAAGTAAACTTTAATCTGGAAAAAGTGAAACATACAACGATGTGTATTTTGGAAATGGTTAATGCCCCGAGTAAAGTTATTTGACATGAACTACATATTTTAATGAACTCTTTATTTTTTCACTTCTAAAATTTTGTCTAACTCTTATGGTTTCCCGGTAATATAAACGCAGTTAGAATGAAGACGACCTCATTAATTCTTGTTTCATACTATCCGGAATTAACTCATGTTTTTCCGTTTTCAAAAATTACGGGAGAATGAACTTTTCCGTACTTTCCGTACTCCACCTTTTAATATTCCCTTCAACAACTCAACCAAAACATATGACTGCGTCCACGTCCAACGTAATAATGCAGTACAATATTTAACCAACATATACAGTATTTCGACATTGTATGAAACAAAATAGTTTTTTTTTCAGGCCTCACCTTCAATTCGCCGTAAGCATTCCTGAAAATAAAACTCACTTTCATATACAGTTACTTAAATCATTATTGCAGAACCTTCAAGATATACAGTCTATTTTTCATGGCAATATCTCAAACAGATTACCTACTTACAAGCGGTCAAAACAGTGAGCGCCGTTTTTGAGTAAATAATTACCGAAAATGTTTAAATGTACAAGGTAGTGTTCTGGAAAGTGTTCTTTTGTATTTAAAATGTGTCTAAGGTAGGCATGAATTTTGTATTTATATTATTTTTCGGTTCGGAATTATCATGCTCATAAATATACGGACGGACGAAGGGACACACAGCCAGACATAGGACACATACTTTTGCACACATATACACTATTAACGCGTGCACGGGTACCTTTTTTGTAAAACTGCCTTTTTACTTTCTTTACCGCGTACCTAGTAGGTAGAGAAGGTGTTGCACTCCACCCAAAAAATTCGATACCGAGATTTCACTGGAAATACATGTTTTGAGGCCCCTTAATAAAAAATCATTGTTAGGAAAACTGTGTGTGTCTGTGAACAGCGTAACTTGAATGAAAAGTCTAATAAACATCAAACGTGGTATTTAGGTTTGGTACCTCCAAAATATACGACACGAAGAGTTTTAAGAAAATCCCCCATCCCAAACTACCCTTTACATGGAACATTTTTCGAATGTTTTCATTTTCTGAAAAATGGCTGTAACGATTTTGATTAAAATAGGTACCATATATGAAAGATATTTACATGACCAATAAAATAAATATCTTGAATTTTCTAGTAATAGCCTTTGAGGTCCTCTTCACGCGGAAGGAATTTTGTATGATCTTGTGTAGCTGATAAACTAAGTGATAGAGGAAAATGGACTACACAAAAAGTGTAATCTCTTTAAAACACACAATTCATTTCAAATAACGTTTTAATGACACCAGCCATTTCCGAGATATCCGTTATTAATGGTTCAGATTGTTCAATGCTTAAACATTCTTTTAAGGTCCTTTCGATATTCAGTTGTTTCTTGCGATTGCATGGAAACAGTATGTAATTTTAAGGCCAGCATATAGCGTTCAGTTGTTAAACATTTGACTATCGCTGTTCCCTCTGTATCTATAACGAAATGTGTAATGTAGCTATTTCTGCAAAGGTTTATTTGGATTAAAATGTAGTAGATAGAAAAGTAAACTTTAGTAAGAATAGTTTGTATACCCAGGAATAAACGATAGAGGGTAGAGAAAGTCATGTGATTGTATTACATCAGATATTTTTTTTTAGATGCATATTCATTAAAATACCCAAGGATTCAAACTAGCAACAGGAAATATCTCGAAAACGACTAACGCGACAAGTAGAGTAATTTCCATCTCATATAGTCTCCCAAAACATAAAATTCTCTAAAATTCAATAAGAACTTCACAGATATTCAAAATATATATTTTATTTGTTATGCCAATATCTCAGACATATAACGTTTTAATCAAAATCGGTAGAACTGTTTATGAGAGAATTAAAAAGAACATTTATCCATGCAAAGGGGAGTTTGCATCCTTGAAAAATATTGGACGTAATGCCAAGTTGGATATTTATGTGACTTTTCAATTTCAGTTATGATTTTCGCACGCACAAATACCCACAGGACTTTTTTTAAAAAAATATGTGTTGTATTCAATGGCTTTCTCTACCTTCCATCGCTTATTAGTGGGTACACAAATCATTCTTATGTAAGTTTATTTTCCTGCCTACTTCATTTTAATCGAGATTGGCTGTTTAATTAAAATCGTTAGAGCCATTTTTTAAAATAAAAAAATTCGAAAAATATTCCACGTTAAGGGTAGTTTGGGGTGAGGAAATTTTCTTGGAAACCTTTATGCCGTATCTTTGGAAGGTACTGAACCTAAATAAAGTTTGGTATTTATCCGCCTTTTCGTTTTTGATTTATGTTGTTCACAGACATACATACACACGCGCGTAACTTTTTATAAAATGCCTTTTTTATTCAAGGGCCTCAAAACATGTATTTCCGGAGAAATCTGGTATATAATTTTTGATAGAATGCAATACCTTCTCTAACTACTATGCACGTGGTAGAGAAAGTAAAACTATTTTTAGAAAACGTGTATTTACGACGAAATCTCGACACCGAAATTTTAGTGGAATACAGTACTTCCTTACCTGCCTTAAATAAGCGGCAGGGAAAGTAAATATTAATAAACAACGTTTTTTTCTTAAAGATCATGGTTATATAAACTAGAAGCTATACTTACTTGGGTCATGAAATGGCACGAGCACATAATTGTATATGGGTTTATCTTCTCGTTCCAACATCGTTGCCATTATCCGTTCAGCCCCAAGTTTCAGCTGCATCAGATCATCGTGCATGGATCCAGTAAAATCAAACACAAATGCCAAACTTGCACCCTGAGGCCTATCTAAGTCACCATCATCATTAGAAGCCGTGTCACCATCTCTAAGCACTTGCACTATTTCTGGTACTGCTATTGGTTCATCCTCTTCTTCTTCTTCCGAAGAGTCTTCAGTCGGGATGTCTGAGTCTGAAACAGGGAGCTGCTGAATACTTGAATGTTCCTCCGGGTGAACACTTTGAGGAGCCATAGCTTCTCCTGCGGAAGTTTTCTCTGTGTTTTGTTGTTTTGTTTGATCAATGACACCATAACCGGAAGCTTCCAGATGATCTTCTTCACCGATCACATTCTGCTGATTCCCAAATGCACTAGTGGATTCGTTTCCTGCAGAAGATTCATCAAAGATGTCATAATCATCATCCAAAGTATCGTCTGGCAAAGTTTCCATGGGCAAGTCATAAAAATTTGGATTTGAAGGATCATCATTCTGCATTCTAAATTCTGTTTGTTTTGCAGGGGTTGCTGTGTTTGAATCAGTTGTAACATAAGAGTGCTGCATGAACACTTCCTCCGAAGAATCTTTGTCTTTAATTGGAGACTCAATAATAAAGGTACTGTTGGAAATATTATACTCTTCCTGATCGTCCGTTTGCTTTGTTGTGAAGTCCTCTTCTTCTCCCACAGCAGAAACGGGTAGTGCACGCGTATCACCAACTTCCGTCACAGATGCATCACTCACAACACTCACACCTGTTGGAAACTGTTTCAAAGAGTCCGCACACAGATCCGAGGAATGTTCAAACTCCGATCCGCAATTAGGTAAAACTTCTCCGGGAGACTCATCACTGCTGACGATGTTTTGAACATCTTCGGCAGGTGTTGAGGAATCTTCAACATTCCCTTGAACAGTTACTAGTGTTTTTGCCTCTGGGTCTTCCCAAGGTAGAGCGATGTCGCCATGTCCACTGGCCTCTGGAAGGTCCGTAGACTCGCCAGATACACACAGAAGGACCGTGATGATCAGCCGAGCCACCGCTCGTGCCATGCTGCCTGCCTTCCCAACACTAGCTACACTTGACTGGGGACAAGCCTTCTGTTGGTCTCCCCCTCCCCCAGACACGTGTTGCTGCAGATAAATCTTCTTCACTACAGGATGCCTCAGAAAAACATTCCACTGATGTCTTAAATAGTGAGAGTTGTCCAGAAGCCCTCGTAGCATTTCAAAATAATCTCTTGCTCAAGCAAATCCAGCTAAATAGTTTTCAGTAAACTTGTATTACGTAAGAAAAATAATTATATTTGCCAAATATTAGTCTATAATTATATAAACGGTGTTCAATTTTCTGTCAAAATGTTCTAGCTACTTACTCAAATACTACATGAGTGCATTATGTATGTTTCTATCTTTATTTCTGTCACTTATTAAACGTGTGAATTTAATGTAGCATGCACTTACTTGCAGTTTCTATTATTTATTCAACGTTTTGCCAGACAGCTGCAAAAGTACATCAACACTGCTAAGGAAGTGACTAGTAATGTATCACATTGATTAGTTATTGGTAATTATAAAGTTAAGCTATTTATATTGTTTCTTTGTGCTTTATGTGTAAATGTCTATGCATTATTAGTGTTTGATTTATGTAGAGAAGATAAATATCAATAAGTTTTGGTTTATCATGCTTGTGTATTATTACTGACATTGTATTTGGGATCCTCCTGTCTGTTAGAGCGGAACAGAAATCCAAATGCCCTTAATCTTGCTACATAAAATAAATGAAAATTCCTCAAATGCCAGATAGTTTTATTTTCTCTGCCACTTGCCAACGGAAGATAGAGGGCATTATGTATCCCACTAAAAAATTCGATATCAAAATTTCACTAGAAATACACGTTTTGAAATCCTCTGTACCCAAGAAAAGCAATTTTAGTGAAAGATCTGTGTTGTGTGTGTGTGTGTGTGCGCGCGCGCGCGCGCGCGCGCGTAAGAGAGAGAGAGAGGTCCTAGTTGGCTAAGACCTACAACACGGTCGTTTTATCCCCTGCATCCGTCCACAATGGACACCATGAGTATAGTACAACAATAAGGGTGAAGGTGGCATGTGGTCACTATTCCCCCTTCCCGGCCGTTTTTGTGCGCTGAGACCGGAGTCGCTACTTTCCTACCAAGCAGCTCCCCAATTGGTATTTAAGGGCTTTTCGAGGTTGAGTGTAACCCGTAACAGTCCTTCCAGAACAGAAAAATCTCCATGCCATTACGGGAAATTGAATCCCAGTCCCTTTGCATCACAGGCAGTCACGTTATGGGGCCCTATACATTAAAAAGGTAATTTTTTATTTCCCCCAAAACAGCTCTAGTGTATTTTTATTAAAACGCTATGTGTTTGAAATGCTGACTTGACAAATAAAATGTGTACATTGAATTTTCTACTAATAGCCTGTTAAGTCCACTTCATTATTAATGATTTTGTATAATTTCATATAGGTGGGTAACCATAGGAATAAATAAAAGCTTACTAATGTAAGAATGTAACTCTTATTAAAGTATCCAATTTACTCCAAATGGTTTTTAGTTTTGCAGTGTTTGCAGTTTTCGAAATATTACCTTTTACATTTTTGCACACACCACGTGGACGTTCTTTACTGTAACTTATGATATGAACATTTGACTGATGTATGTAACTAAGTCCATATTGCTTGAATTGAAAATCATGTCCAGGGAAACATTTATAGCGAATAATACAAATTTCATATGAATACTTTAATAGTTTAGAGATATATGTGAATTTGTGATGAGTAGTGAAAGTCGTGTGTTATAGATTAGATATTCCCTGAGTGTGATTAATGTTATAATGGTTTGATCAGGCCAACATTCCCAACAAGGAAAAGGAATTTTACTGTGAAATGCAAAGTTTTTGCACTATGCTAGTTTCTTCCCCCGCTTATAACATTACTTTTATCTTTAACGTTAGAAATATTTGAACACTTCAGTAATAAAATTGTATTGATATTCATTAAATGAGCTATATTTGTTATGCAATTACGAACAAGTAAAGAGCCACTACTCCACCAACAAAAACAAAAATGGTGACCTTGACCCATCTGTAACCTTGGAATTGTTCTTCTAACAAATGTGGAATCTTTACAAGACACAAATCTTCAAGGTTACTTTTTTTTCTTCTTCTTTTTCCACTTTTATTGGGCAACTATACTAATGTCCACCTTCGTGGCCTAGTGAATAGCGTTCATGCGTAATAATCCGGAGGCCTGAGTTCGCTCAAATGGTTAGCGTTTTCCCTTATTCCTGCATTCATTTGAGCACACATTTTAGTTGTGGTCTCAGATCTGAAGTATTACAATGAACCGTTAAACTCCCTCGAAGAAAAGAGAATGTTTTATAAGATCGATAGCAAAGAAGTTGTAACAATAATGGTCATAAGAATACACTGACACTTCTTTCTTGTTTCATTAGTATAGCTCCATTCAATTTCTATGATCATATGGGAGGCTTTGACTTGAGAAATAACTGACAGTGTTATAACTCGTTCAACTGTAGGTTCAAAAAAATCCTCACATCCCAAACTACTGTTTACTTTTTCGTTATTTTTTACTTTCCCTACTGCGTACAGTAAGTAGGGGAAGTATTGCATTCCATCCAAAAATTCGATACCGAGATTTCACTGGAAATGCATGTTTTGAGGTGCCCTGAATCCAAATAAAGCATTTTTGGAAACGTGTGTGTGTGAACAGCATAACTCAAAAACGAAAAGTCGAATAAATACCAAACTTGGTATTTGAGTTTAGTATCTTTGAAGGATGCGACACGAAGATTTTTAAGAAAATCCTCCCAACCCAGACTACCCCTTACATTGAATATGTTTCGAAAATATTGATTTTCTCAAAAGTAGCCCTAACGATTTTAATTAAAACATCATATGAATATATTTTTATGGCAAATGAAATATCTTGAATTTTTTGGGAATGTCCCCAAAAGTCCTTTTTATTCTGAATGACTTTCGCATAACTGGTAAACCGTAAGAGACAAAATTTTGCTACACAAAAAACGTAGATCTCGTTAAACACACAATTTATGTCACATAATTTTTTTTTGTCGAGTGAACCATTTCCGAGATATTCCTTGTTATTTATTTGAATTTTGCAATATTATTTTTTCTCAAATGGGAATTTGTTATTCGTTTTTTTATGCCCTGTACGTGCAAAGAGAATGGAATACTCCACATAGCAACCAGCTATTAAAACATTTGACTATCGCTTAAAGCCTAGCAATTCCCCTTGCATCTACAAGAAAATTACCAATAAGATAGTTTCTGCAAATGTTTATCTCGATTAATATAAATTAGGTGCAGAACAAACGTTTGTAAAAAATAGTTTCTAAAGAGTAGAGAAAGTCATGTGTGTGCAACACAGATTTGTATTTTTTAAAAGAATACCTGTAATGATTTTGGTTAAAATACTTAAGATATTTACATGACAAATAAAATGTGTAGATATCTTGAATTTTCTGCGAATAGCCTGTGAAGTCCTCTTCATTCTAATGACTTGTGTGTAGTTTTATATAACTGGTAAACCGTTAGACATAGACAAAAACTTACTACATAAAACACACAATTTAATGAAATAACTTTTTTTTGTGGCATTAATCTTTTACTAGATATTTGTTTCTGCTAGTTTGACATTTCAAATACTTTATACTGTTTTGAAATGTTAATCGACATTCTTTTGTTTCTCACGATGTCATTGAAAGAGTTTTGAATTTCAAAGCCAGCACATAACGACCCACGTTTTTAACCAATTGACTATCACTTCAGTTTCCTGTATTCCTCTTGTACCTTCAACAAAATGTGTGATGAATAGGTTGCGAATTTATATGCACTATAATTCATCCAAATATGTATGCAAATATGCTCAAAAATAAAGAAAATGTGCATTAAAACTTGAAAATATGCACAGTTTTAAGTATTTCGTTTATACTCAATAAGTTTCGTCCATATATTGAAAGATACACATGTACCTACATTCACATTAAATTCTACTTGTATTGGTATTATAACAAATTACAATACATTCATTCAAATTTTAAAGATGTAAATCTTCGGTTATCAGCAAGTCTGTTCTTATAAACAGAAAATGTTCTTTCAGCTTCACATGAATTTAGGGGCCAGTACTTAAAAACTGCTATTTCTTTGGGTGCGTAATTCTCAACAGTCTGGGACTCGCCTTGTAGAATTTCACTAATCTTTTTCACTGTTTCCAAACCTGGATTTCGTTCGTCAATTTTCTTCATCTTCTCTGTTAGAACTGTCCACATGGCCCTGTTAGTTTGTTAAAAGAGGTTATGACAGTAGTCAGCTGGAGACCATGTTCCTCATGTTGCGTATTATTTCAAGAAGTATCTTGAAGTGTGCGTTATGTACGAAAGTCTACTTCATCTGCTGCTAATATTACTGAATGAATACAAGCTGCATCTTCTGGATTCAGCAAATGTAGCACTTAAGGACAAGCATATAATGAATTAATTATGAAGAAAATAAAGACGATTTCAGGCCTACCTCCTAGTTTTAAAGTCGAATGATGCAATATATTTAATAAATTTACTATTGAAATTGAAAAACAAAACTGCTGTTTATTTGTTAACAAGTAAAATATAAACTTAATATAATGCATTCCATAAAAATCCTTATTATTTAGTCTATTTATAAAATGTATCTGTCTTTAAATTATAGAGACGTATTTACAGTGGAACTTGGATCTATGCATCAATGAAAAATGCCAATATTTAAACTTGAGTTAGATAACTCAGAATACCAAGCTTCTTAACACCTTCAATGTCGAACAGTAGCAAACTGTAGTAGTGATCCAGGTTCCCCACTTAGTTAATACAGGATCTAGTTGAAGGGGAGTTTCTGGTAGTTCAATGAATAGTGCAGTCCTTGCCGGAGCCTTTGCAAACGCTTTTTTAACTGAAGAAATCAAATTGCTAGTCTTAGGATGCTCTTCAGCGGCACGATGTAAGCCCTGGACAATACAAGATGGATCATTTTGAGGTAGAAAACTTGAAGCGCCCCCGCTGCTTTTAGCATATACCGGGTGTATCTTTATTGGTGTCATATATTTGAGGGACGTTTTCCTGACATCAAAAAAATAAAAAAAAAGTTCATATGAACATGGGTCTGAAAATCATTTATTTCAGAGTTACAACACAAAATCGAAAGTTACAAAAATTACTCGGAGTGGCTTCGATGCATGCAGTAAGTCTGCGTTCCATGCAATGGGTCCCACTCGACCAAACCATCTTTGCGGAAATCGATCATTCAAAAACTTTCGAACTATCATACTGAAATGAGCTGGAGCACCATCGTGTAAAAACCACATTCGTTGGATGATGTCCAGAGGCACATTATCAGTTAAGTAATGCAACTCATTTCTGAGAAACTGAAGATGAGTTTGTCTATTCAGACGCGGAGAGAAGTAGGAACCAATAAAGTGATCATGAATGATTCCACCCCAAACCTTGAGAGAGAACCTCTGTTGATGGTTGTCCTGTCGTACTTCATTAGGATTTTCAAATGCCCAGTTATGAGTGTTGTGAAAATTGAAGATGCCGTCGCGAGTAAAACCAGCCTCATCCGTGAATAAGATACAGGCTAGGAAATTGATGAACACAGCGCACTGCTGTAATATGCGTCGACAGAAAAATCTTCTTGGCTCAAACTCCGCCTCATTTAAACCTTGCACACGTTGAAGGTGATACGGGTACAGAAGATTTTCATGCAGAATTCTCCAGATAGTCTATGACTAACTCTTTCACTTACAGCCATACGTCTTGTGCTTTGTGATGGGTCTGCATCCACAGCACGAAGAACTCGTTCTTCAAGCTCAATGCCTCGTGCCGCTCTTGGTCTCCCAACATCCCTAGTACTCCTCTCAAATGCGACATTCTCTCCGAAGCGTTGGTGGATTCGTGTGAATGTTCTTGCACACGGTAACGGTCTGTCGGGTACCTTTCTGCATAAAGTTCACGTGCTCGTGCTGCATTGCCGTTTGCACGGCCATACGTGTAGTGCACATCCGTCTGTTCACTCATGGAATACATCTTCTTTGATCTATAACAACGAAACGATTGATTTTCAGACCCATGTACATATGAACTTTGTTTACTGTTTTGATGCCAGGAACACGTCCCCCAAATATATGACACCAATAAAGATACATTCTGTATGCTGCACTGTCTGTTAAGAATGCCAAGAATGCCTCTTCATGTTCTTCGCTTGACCACAGGAAGCCTGAAAATAGAGAGGAAAAAAACAGATACAAGTAATTTTCTAATATATATTTTCAGGATAATACTTACGCAATACGATACTACCCTTGCAACGGTAGCATGCTTGAGCTTTTCTAAGGCAATGCACTTATTCAGATATGGAGATCCAGCATACATGGAATTCATTTTCCCCACAACTACATTAGCTACATATCTCCCACAGGAGTCTGCAGTTTCAGCCACCGAAACCCAAATAAGTGAATCTCGTTTCTAATTTCTTGGAGGACCTACAACATTTTGTTTTAATAGTCATAAAAACTATTTTAAAATACACATAAATTAGATAAATATTTTAAACAATCAAATTTAACAAACATTATTAAATAACTAAACTTACTTTTTCATACAGTGGACCCAAGTAATTTTTTCTCAATGTGCACTCGCCTGGAATTTGTCTTTTAGTGTATTTCTGCAGGCATCCAGAAATACTAGATTATCCAGTTTCCCCTAGGTATGTTAGCTGCTACTGGGGATTCACAACGGTTCGCACTAAATATATAATTTTCATTTTGTTTTGGATTCAAAGTAAGCAAAGGCTGATAATTGTCTTTAGTTGCATTTTATATGTGAGATGCAGTCTGCTAATGCTGATCCACTTGAAATTTTTTGTGCACTTCACCTATTAATTAAAACATTATTGAACTTTAAAATACGTAAGTATATAATATAATGTGTCTTTGTAAATAAAAAGATTAAATTATTTGTGAACACTTCTTTTTTTAAAAAAAAAGTGCAAAAGCTTACCTTCTTCGAACAAACTTGGCAAAATATACATTTTCCGTCAGATATTAAAGTCTTCTCTCCATAAACCCAGCTTTTCAGAGGAGTACTACTTGGACTTTTGTCTTTGGTAAGATAACCATATTTATGAAAGAAGAAAACGGGACATTTTACATTTTTCTCAATGAAACAAGGGACAAAAGAGAATGCGTAAAATTGTTTCGTTATAAATACGAAAATTTCGAAACTAGTAGTAAATAAATAATGTATAACTTACATACGAGGTACGTCCAGAAAGTAAGTTCCGTTTGGTAATAAAATTAAATTGTGTACAGATACAGAAAAATTATTTATTGCACAAAATTCTACAACTCTTAAACTACTTTTCCACATAACTGCCGAAATTTTGCAGGCAATTGTCATAGCGTTGCACAAGTTTTTGTATACCTTCTTCATAGAAGTATGCCGCCTGTGTCTTCAACCAGTTGGAAACATTTCTTTCAGCTCTTCGTCATTGTTGAAGTGTTGACCGCCAAGGAAAGTCTTGAGATGTAAGAACAGATGAAAGTCGCTAGGAGCGAGGTCAGGGCTGTACGTAGGATGGTCAAATACGTCCCAGCCAAATCCCTGTAGGAGGTTTTGCGTCACATTTGCAGTGTGTGGTCGTGAGTTGTCGTGAAGAAAAACAACACCTTTTGACAGCAATCCTCGGCGCTTATTCTGCATTGCGCGTCGCAATTTCCTAAGTGTCTCGCAATAAACATCTGCTTTGATTGACCACGCGGTAAGAACTCAATGAGTAAGATGCCTTTCCAGTCCCAGAACACTGTGCACATCATTTTTCGAGGTGTCAAGGTTTCTTTCGGCTTAACCTTTGCTGGGGATGAAGTGTGCCTCCATTCCATTGATTGCCGCTTACTTTCAGGGGTGTCGTAAGAAACCCAAGTTTCATCTCCTGTGACTATCTGTGTCAGAACTTCTTCGCTGCCTTCATCATAACGGGTCAAAAACTGAAGTGCACTACCCATCCGGTTTGTTTTGTGTTGCTCAGTAAGAATCTTTGGTACCCAACGAGAGCAAAGTTTACGAAATTTCAGTTTTTCAGTAACAATTTCATGAATTAGTGATCGTGAGATTTGGGGAAATTCCATAGCGAGAGCACTAATTGTAAACTTGCGGTTTTCCTGGATCTTGTCATCAATCGCGTGAACCAGTTCTTCTGTAACCAAAGATGGACGCCCACTTCGTTCTTCATCCTGCACTTCACTACGTCCTTCATTGAACTGTCGGACCCATCTTCTCACCATTGAATCACTCATCGCATTTTGTCCGTAAACTTCGCAAATTTGCCGATAAATTTCAATTGGTTTCACTTTCCTAGCACTCAGAAAACGAATCACAGATCTGATTTCACAAGCGGCGGGATTTTCAATCAACACCGACATTGTAAATAAGCACAACAAAGCGTACGTGGCTGACAGCGATCTCAAAATGGCGCACGTTTCTTCTCCTTGATACAGAGCGTCTACCGCGCATGTGCGGAACTGTGATCGCAGCGTTGCAGCGGAGAAATTGAAACGGAACTTACTTTCTGGACGTACCTCGTATATAGTAACTCTGAATCCACTCCAGCCAAACAATCCTGTAAAATTATTAGTGCAGGAGTCATTCCTTATACATTGGATAAGATTGGTTGTGGTAGACAGTATGGTAAGCGAACGCTCCTTCAACACCTGCTAATTTCATATCTTGTACTTTCACTTTTAAAATAATTAGTCAATACGGAGCTAGAAGAAACACTTGCACGCACCATTCTTTTGTGTTTTTCACTGTTTATATGTTGTGATATATCCGACCGCCCCCCATGACATATTGAAAGTAGGTGCACACGCATCGAGCATCAGAGTTAACATTTTTTTTTTTTTCATGTATGGATTTTTGTAGGTCATTATTAGAACACACTTCCTTTTCTGCGGTGGCATATTATTAATTTCAAGTGTTTTAGTAGCACTCACAATTTATAAAAGTTCATTGTATTTTATTTTTCACAAATGCAAAACACAGTACTGTCTTCTAGCAAAGTCAGGACTGTAAATTGTTTTGACTCAAGCATATGCGTTTTCAGTTTTCGTTATTGTTGGCGGCATTCACATCAAACACAGTGATTACGATTTGTTTGTTGATAGCGCAGACCGGCATACTTCAATTGTCGTCCGCAACTGTACTTTTCCAAGCGAAGTCTCCACGGTTTCAGGTGTATATGCGTTGTAATATAAACGGTCAGTTGTTAGTATCTTGAAATTTTTCATCAAACTGATGCAAAACAAAACATTTAAAATTTTTGAAAACTATAGTTAGCGGTGTTTTATACCGATAAGTCATTGCCACAAAAAAGGGACGTTTTGGCGTCCCGTTTCTACCTTAAACAAAGACGGGACAGAGACTCAAAAAAGGGAACTGTCCCGGCTAATACGGGGCGTCTGGTCACCTTAATCTTTGGGCATAACGAATATTACAACAAATCACCATGGATGAAACACGCCAACTGAATAAATGCATGGAAAGCTGGCAGTCACTTTAAATGAATTCTATTGTTGATGAGGCGATGAGGCGGAAAAACGAATGCGCACGTTCTTAACAATGCAGTCTGTGTTTGCCGGCTGAGATGGGGAAAGAGAAAATTAAATTAAATTGAGTTTTATTTATGGAACGCTCTTTAACTGCTGTGGTCCTTAGCGTCCCATTCTATATTGGACGTGATAGACCGGTAATTTTGCTCAGAGGCCTCTTTATTAGGCTTGAAGTTCTTTTTACGTGCCGTAAATCTACGACACGGGACCACCAGCTCTACTTCCCTTCCGAAGGAAGCCATGCTAAGGCTTTTTACACCCGAAAAAATCCATTGCCCTTCGCCGGATTTGAAACCGCGACCTCGGGAACCTAGAGGCTAGCATGGTAACCACTACACTACGGAGGACGACGGAGAAAGAAAATATTGTTATATCGTGTTTATACTTTTACAGAATAAAATATTTATTTCTGTATTAAGTTAGTATAAATGTACAAATATATGCTCTAAAAGTATAAACATGCCATATCATTACAATATGCTCAAATATGCACAATAAAATTCTGCATACTAATTCCAAACGAAAAATGCGTTTATGTTTTTGTCTGCATATAATTAAATTTAAGAAAAACAACATGCAAATATGTAAAATCCGCATCCTAGTGATAAATCGATTTTTCGATTAACATGAAGTAGATAGAAAAACAATAAACACTTGTAAGAATGGTTTATAGAAGAGCGGATCGAGAAATCCATGTGAATGTAACATCAGATTGCTTTTATAATGAAATGCACTCACTTCCAGACTTTGTTGAGGGTAGAGAATGATTCTAATTGAAGACAAATTCACCCGAATGATGTTCAAAACGTAGTTTGTTGTGACTTTGCTATGTTTCACTACGATTCGTTTATGTATTTGAGTGATTACATTGCTCTCCAAGTTTCTTGGCGTTTATTTTCGCTACTTTAAGCACAAAAGTTTTGTATGGTAGCCAAACCTCCCTAAAGATGTGCCTCTTAGAACAATGGAAGCAACAAACTTGCACGTGCAGTTAGTCTTGGTAATAACGCGTTTGTAGAGACCTGGAGAAAGATCTCCATCCCTTGGATCCACTACAGTATAACATTAGAATGTGATTCTATGGCTTATGAATTGCAAAGCGTTACATTCACAAGGAATTATGCGATTATTATATGGACATCAAACCGTTAGAACGATTGAGTTTTTACTCATTTTGTTTTGGTACTGTTTGTATTTGCGAATGACCCCATGTAACCCTATCCTCTGGTCACTATGAAATAAAGACCTTCGAACGACTGAACCTGGATTCTTGCCAAACAGTATTAATCTGTATCAGAAATGCGGAATATGATGACCCAATAACTTGACCTGTTCATGGCCCACTATATATGATCATAAATCAGGCATTTCGACATTGCGGTACTTCCCCAAAAAGTAATCTCGTGGAGTTGGTACCGCTGATTGAGTTGCGATGGTGCTGCTTCGATTTAAAAACAAAGTATATATTTAGAACTTTTCTTCTTTTTACAAACTACACGAAAATGACGTATTTGAAAAGTTATATCATTTCATTCTCATATATTTTTTAAAAAATTATCTTTTACATTCACATGCCTTTCTCTTGTCGCTTTTGCTTATTTTTGTATAGCTTCTACAAGCTATTCTTGCAATCTCGCAAAAGGTTATTTTTCTATGTACTTCATGTTAATCGAGATAAACATTTGCAGAAATGGTTTCAATTCGAATTTCATTGTAGGTGCAAGAGGAATACAGGAGGTTGAAGCGAGTCCGGTGTTTAAAAAGCGGATGGCTATAAATGCTGGCTTTGAATTTCCAAACTCTTTCCATGATACGCGAGAGACAACCGAATGTGAGAGCACATTAAAAAATTGTACGTGATACATTCACATCACTTTCTCTGCCCTCTATCTTTATTAGTGGATATACAAACTATTCTTACTAAAGCTTATTTTTCTATCGACTACATTTTAATCCAAATAAACCTTTGCAGAAATAGCAACATTACACATTTCATTATAGATACAAAGACAACAGCGATAGTCAAATGTTTAAGAACTGGACGCTATATGCTGGCCTTAAAATTCCATACTGTTTCCATGGCATCACGAGAAACAAGAGAAAATCGATAGGATTTTAAAATAATGACAAGTTTGAACAATTCGAACCCTAAATAACGGATATCTCAGAAACGGTTTATGCCACAAAAAGAACTTATTTGAAATAAATTATGTGCTTTAAAGAGATCTGCATTTTTTGTATGGTACGTTTTCATCTAGTCTTAACGTTTACCAGTTATACAAGTTTATACAAAATTCTTTCGAATGATGAGGACTTTCTAGATTATTCTCAGAAAATTCAAGATATACGCTTTATTTGTCATGTAAATATCTTTCATATACAGTATTTTAATCAAAATCGTTAGATCCATTTTTTAGAAGATAAAAAAATTCGAAAAATGTTCCATGTAAATGGTAGTTAGGAGTGCAGATTTTCTTGAAAATCTTCGTGTTGCATCCCTGGAAGTTACTGAACTTAAATACCAAGTTTGGTACTTATCCGACTTTTCGTTTTTGAGTTTTGCTGTTCACAGACACATGGACGTTTCCAAAAATGGTTTATTTAGATTCAGGGGGCCTCAAAACATGTATTTACGGTGAAATCTGATGCAGTAATTTGTATCACAAATTACTTAAATGTAAATAATGATTGTAATATGAATATGCATTTTTATGTGACATTGATTTGAGATATTTGTTTATTGTAATTATTGTTGAGAAGTAAGTTTTAATGCCTTACTGAAACTGACAATAATAGCGCAATAATGCAGCGAGGGGGGGTAAGCTGTTTATCATTATTGAAAACGAGGAAGTTACGTAATGTTGGCGCGTTTTTCCTTGAGAATATTCTGGAACGTTTCCCTAGAGCATATGTATTCATAATTTTCATTGGATATTTAAATAGACGCTAATGTTGGCGCGTTTTATTAGCCAATAGTAACTCAGTTATAATATTTAGGCATATCGGGGAGTGGGTGTATAAAAAGCCAAGTCAGAGGTAGATCGCGGTCAGTTCATCAAAATTCTTAGTACATTACACGTCGCCTTCAGTCGGCCAGTTCATCAAAAATCTGTGTACACTACACGTCGTCTTCAGTCAGTCAGTTCGGCAAACGTCGGGTATCGATTCACAAGTTACGCGCAGCAGAATTATGAAAGATCTAAAGTATGGTAAAGTTAATTATACAAAAGATTGAAGTACGTGGATTAAAAGAATTATCAGTAAGAAGTTGTTATAACAGTTTCAGTTTGGCGAGTGTTAAGATCAATGTATAAATGTGATAGTTAACGTGTTCGACAATAAATGTGTAAAACAAATTTCTTCATCAGTGTTATTTTTGGATAAAAGATTCCTTTCCGTTTACACAACCCTGATCAAGAGATATGTTCGACCGAGAAATAATAGCTAGCCGAGGACAGTAAACCAAAATTAATTAAGATAACAATATCGTTCTTTCAAACGAACACGAACACTGCTGCAAATTGCTAACACCAGATGGAGCTACAAACCGAACAAATGAATGACGTCACAAGATGGCTTCACATGAAGTAAACACACATACACGAACATCACAAGTAATACCACCGCAAATCTTTGTATCAAATGTTTGAGTGGAATGCAATACCTTCTCTACCTACTGTGTAGCTACATGACAGAGAAAGTAAAAATGACAAAGGATTGAAAAATTCAAACCAATAACAAGGAATATCTCGGAAGTGGTTAATACCACAAAAACAAATAAATATTTTGAAACACATTATTGTGTAGTAAGTTTGTCTATCTCTTTCGGTTTACTAGCAATTATACAAAATTCATCAGAATGAGGAGGAGTTCACAGGCTATTCCCAGAAAATGAAGGATTTATATTTTATTTTTTAAGTAAATATTTTAAACATACACAATTTTAATCAAAATTCTCTAGCCGTTTTTAAGAAAATAAAGATAAAGGATAGTTTAAGTGGGGAAATTTTCTTGAAAAGTTTTGTGTCGTATTCTTGAATACGCTGAACTTAAACATAAAGTTTGATACTTTTCCTTTTTGAATTATGCTGTTCACACACAAACGCCTTTTTCTAAAAACACGTTTTTTTTTTTTTTTTTTTTTTTTTTTTTTTTGATTCAGGGTATCTGAAAGCAGCTAGGTATTTCTAGTCAAATCTCGATATCGAATTTTTTGGTGCAATACATTATCTACCTACTTCCTCTATCTTTTAAAAGTAGGGCCACAGAAAGTAAAATGGTAGGTGATATTAGTATGCGAACTGCAGATCTTTTGCTCTTGAGTTTTATTCCACAAAATATCGAACTTTGCGTTGGTAGATTTGAATATTTCTTTGAAACAGTAGCCTATAATGTTTCATTTCCTCATCAGCATAGATATTAATAGAGTATCTAACTGGAAAAGTGACGCATATAATTCTTGTGAACTAAGGCGACACTTGAAAAATGGCTGCTGGCGATACACAGCAAATTGAAAACCCGTATTTTCATTACTCCAAACCACTCCAGGTGCTTGGAAAATATTCATTCCAACACACAGTCTCTGATCTGTTCGTGTATGGATCTGTGCGCATGCGTTAGTTTCACAATTGCCGTCAGTCAGAACGGTACGTGCCCTCAGCTGGAACGCCTGCGTGAAATATGCAGAGCTTGTTAGAACCCACCGCCAATCAGATGCCTCTAATGCGCATGCTCAAACTATCAGGGACTGTTAACCTAACAAGTGCTGTGACTGGTAGTTGCTATGAGAACCCAATCCTTGCAAGCTACCCATTTCTGAATCTCAATCCTACAGATAAAAAAACCTACATCACTAGCACCAGGTTATCACAGTAGTAACAAGCCAAAGAAGTGAACGTCAAGAAATTGAAAGTGGGCCGTGGCAGCATTAAGTGGCCTGATTTATCATATCGGTAACAACTAATAACCGACGTCAATCAATCCAAGCAAGCAACTATAGAGACATGACAGCACATACAAATAAAAACAAGAGATGGGTGATTCCAATTTATCTTTAAAAAGAAAGCAACTTATTACACTTTCCTTCTTTGAGATCCCAAAAGGGTTTTTTTTTTGTTATAGGTGAGGATATTCATGAGGTGTTTAGTAGGAGTTTGAAGGAGTTAAAGGTAAAGGTAGGGGAATACCACGTTAGCACCTCCGTTAGTAAAGTGTTGGTACATGCTGCCGGTCGGTGCCGGGAGCGGTATTTGGGACCTGGAGTACAGCCATGGCACAAGTCCCTGGCTGCCACCGGGGGGTTGAGGTGAAGGAAGGTTAGGAGTTTAATTGTTCTTTAATCATAGTTAAATTGTGTAGGGTTGTCTCAGCGATTGCTTCGTCGATAGTTAGGTCGTACAAGCGGTAGATTCGTTGGTTGGGCAAGTGACGTGTGTGATTCCATGAATGCTCTGCATAGGATGTAGCCTTCATGCAGCTGCTGGTGGTTTTTCTCCAGTACTTGTAGCTTCTGTAGAATGGTAGTTTCGGTGTCCCGGTGCTGCTCTCGAAGCCCAGTGACTGAGGCCTCAAGGGCACTCAGCCGCGTGGGTCGGTCGTC
Source organism: Deroplatys truncata (assembly GCA_030765065.1). Lineage (NCBI taxonomy): Eukaryota > Metazoa > Arthropoda > Insecta > Mantodea > Mantidae > Deroplatys > Deroplatys truncata. The sequence continues at coordinate 25,594,942 of CM060977.1, read as the reverse complement.
GCAGTCGCTGTCAGTGGAGTTATCGGGTTCCATGAGGTGGTGCTCGATGCGCGTCAGCTTGCGCTGGCACGATACGAGCAACTCCGATTGGTTGTCGTCCTGGACGGTCTGTCGAAGACGCAGGAACTGGGTGGCGACCGTTGAGAGGTGTCGGATGCCTGGCTTGGCCTGCAATGCCGCAAGGCGCGCACTAGAAGTCCGGTGCAACGCCTCGAGGCGAAGGCCGATGTCACGCAAGGTGTGTTGTATTTCCTCAACAGCGCCCTGGAAGTCCGGTGTGCAGGAAGGCCCGTGTTGTTGTAGTGTGTTTGTTGATGATGTGTTCTGTACTTTATGGTTCTGGGTTGTGGTGTTCGGCGTGGTAGTGTTCTGGTGAGTAGTGATCTGCGCTGTTGGTTCTGGACGGTTGAGTGGGGGTGCAGGAGGCGATACTGGCTGATGGCGAAGTTGCTGTGACCTTGGGTAGCGCGGGCATGATCAAGGGGACTCATCCCCCAATGCTCTCTAAGAAAAAAACAAAATAAAAAAGCAAAACAAAAACAAAAAAACAGCCCTTGTTATAATAGATAATATTAAAAGGAACCGCATAAATACACATCTACATATATACAGATACTTATGTTGTTCTATTAATGTCTAGAAATACGGTGTGATCAAAAAATAAAGGGAAGTTTTTAATTTCGCGAGCTTTATACACCCGATGTTCAAAACTTTTGTTTTATCTTGTTGGTACACATGTTCCTGATGTATTGCATTTTCAGCTGTTTTGAATATTTAGTTTATTGTTGACGGTAGAAAAAATTATAAGTGCTTTCGAATGCTCGGCGAATTTTTACTTTACAAAAAGATGGATTCAAGAATTTGCATCAAATTTTGCTTGAAAAACGATAAGTGCAGCACCGCAATCGAAATGTTGACTGTGGCTTTTGGCAAATCTACTATGAGTAAGACAAGAGTTTACGAGTGGTATAAACGTTACAAAGAGGGTCGAGAAGACGTTGAAGACGACCGCCCTGGATGCCCTAGCACATCAATTACTGGCGACAATGTGTAAGAAGTAAAGAAAATGGTTCTAGAAAATCGTCGAATCATCATCAGAGAGGTTGCTGATGATATCGGTATATCCTTTGGCTCATGCCAAGCAATGTTTTGGGCATGAAACATGTAGCAGCAAAGTTTGTTCCGAAATTGTTGAATTTCGACCAAAAACGACGTCGCGTAGACATCGCTAAGGAATTGCTGAATGAAGTCGAAAAAAGATCCAGAACTTCTAAAGAAGGTTATAACGATGACGAAACATGGTATATGGGTATGGCGTCGAAACTAAAGCCCAATCGTCCCAATGGAAACTGTCTGAAGAGCCAAGATCGAAAAAAATTCGACAAGTTGGAAAACATGTGAAGGTTCTTCTCACTGTTTTCTTCAATTACAATGGGATAGTGCATCAGGAGTTCCTGCCTTATGGTCGTACGGTCAATAAGGGATACTAATTGGAAGTTATACGCTGTTTGCATGAAGCAATCCATAGGAAACGACCAGAATTGTGGCAAAACCACTCGTGGAAATTGCATCACGATAATGCACCCGCTCACACGTCAATGCTTGTTCGTGACTTTTTGGCAAAAAACAAAACCGTTATGCTGCCTCATCCTCGTACGTACAGATTTCTCTTGCATGACGCGACTGGCACCCGCCGCTAACACGACACTGCTTTACGAATATGTTCGTGCAGTAGCGGCGGACCGGTCCGCCATTTCTCTCCAAGATAATGCTAACGATGCGAAACAATATGAATGAGTCACATTTACCTTTCGTCATAAAAGACAAACGAAATGGTTCCCCTCTGCGTGTATATAAGTCTGATACCTGTTGGAATACACTGAGCATTCGTGCAGCCAAAATATTGAAACCGCACACCTAATTCGTCAAGCGTATGGGGACTTATTGCACAAACTTTATCTTTAAGCATTCCCCACAGATAATAATCACACGGATTTAGATCTGGAGAGCGAGCAATTATTCTGCCATCAAAAATACGTTGTAAAGCATGGCAGCCATTTTCTTGGACTTTTCTCCGCAACTTTTCTCCCCATTTATCTAATTTTTCCTCGGTTAGAATTGTTGGCTATGTTTATTTTTGTCTTACATGAACCCAGTATGTTTAAATGTTTCTAACAAGCCGCAAAGTGTGGATTTGTTAGGAACACTAACACCAGGGAATTTCTGTACAAATTGAAGCTGACAGTTCACGAGTAACTCCGTTCAAGCAAAACTTAACACAATAAACACAGACTACTCTGTAGTATACATCTATACGCCACGATAAGTATACACAGCTTCACATAGCGTTATTCCCACTATACACCATGCTAAATGCCGTTACTCTGCAGGCGCGTGAGGTCTTTCAAACCGATGCCTGTTACCAGTGAATCCAGCGGTCGCCAGTGACGTCATTCTAGACAAAGCAGGTATTTTCCTGAGCTCCTGGCAGTTCGGATAAATCATGTAGAATGTGGTCGTTTTAAGGTGAGGTCACAGACCGCCTATATGCGTAGCACGCTGTACTACAGTGACCTCGGTGCTTTATAGGTTGTGCTTCAGTCGCTGCTTTGTGTTTGTGCTGTGAAGAGAGTTGTCACATCTCAAAGGTGAAAGTGTATTCAAGACATCTGTGTTATGTGTGATTTGCTTAAGAGTGTTAGTGTATTGATATTAGTCCATTGCAATGTCTGCCGACAAATTCACGTCTGAACAATGAATTTTTATGTGCAATACATACGCAAAAACCGAATCATGAGAACAGGTGTGTAGAAAATTTCAATTTCCTGGTATACCTTTTCCAGTAGAGAAACTGTTAGGCGTCTGGTTAATAAGTTTAGGATAACGGGATCGCTAAGCACAAACCTAAGAAGCAAAAACGGGATGTTCTAACGGAGGAAAAAAATAATTGACGAAATTGCTGCAGCTATTTGTAGGGAACCCTAAGAAATTAAGTTTATAGGAACAATCCTCACACTATAGACGAACTTAAGTACAATATAAAAAAAATCTGATGTGTTACACTCACATGACTTTCTCTACTCTTGTACAATCTAATTTTACAAACGCCTATTCTCCATATGCTTCATGTTAATCGAGATATCGCGATGTCAATCTTATTGCTAATTTTCTTGTAGATGCAAGGGAAATATGGTAGCTTTTAAGCGATAGTCAAATATTTTAACGCTGGTTGCTATGTGGCGCATTCCATTCTCTTTGCATGTCCAAGACATAAAAAAAAATCTGATGTGTTACACTCACATGACTTTCTCTAATCTTGTACAATCTATTTTTACAAACGCCTATTCTCCATATGCTTCATATTAATCGAGATATCGAGATGTCAATCTTATTTGTAATTTTCTTGTAGATACAAGGGGAATATGGTAGCTTTTAAGCGATAGTCAAATATTTTATCGCTGGTTGCTATGTGGCGCATTCCATTCTCTTTGCATGTCCAGGACATAAAAAAATGAATAACGAATTTGAGAAAAAGTATAAGTATTGGAAAATTTAAGGGAATAACAAGCAATATCTCGAAAACGGTCCACTCAACAACAAAAATGTATATGACATAAATTGTGTATGTTAACGCGATCTACATTTTTTGTGTAGTAAAATTTTATCTATCTCTTATGGTTTACCAGTTATGCAAAAGTCGTTCACAATGAAGAATACTTTTGGAGACATTCCCAGAAAATTCGAGATATACATTTCATTTCTCATGACAATATCTTAAACATATGATATTTTAATCAAAATCGTTAGAGCCATTTTTGAGAAAATTAAAATTTTCGAAAAATGTTCCATGTAAAGGGTAGTCTGGGGTGGGGGGGATTTTCTTGAAAATCTTCGTGTCGCATCTCTGGAAGATACTGAACGTAAATACCAAGTTTGGTGTTTATCCGACTGTTAGTTTTTGAGTTATGCTGTTCACAGACACACACACACACACAGACACACACACACACACACACAGACACACACACACACACAGACACACACACGGACATGTTTCCAAAAATGCTTTTTTTGGATTCAGGAGGTCTCAAAACATATATTTCCGGTGAAATCTCGGTATCGAATTTTTGGGTGGAATGCAATACTTCCCCTACTTACTATACGTAGTAGAGAAAGTAAAAATGAATAAGGAATTTGAGAAAAAGTAAAAGTATTGGAAAATTTAAGGAAATAACAAGCAATATCTCGAAAACGGTTCACTCAACAAAAGAAATGTATATGACATAAGTTGTGTATTTTAACGCGATCTATATTTTTTGTGTAGTAAAATTTTGTCTATCTCTTATGGTTTACCAGTTATGCAAAAGTCGTTCACAATGAAGAATACTTTTGGAGACATTCCCAGAAAATTCAAGATATACATATTATTTGTCATGAAAATATCTTAAACATACGATATTTTAATCAAAATCGTTAGAGCCATTTTTGAAAAAATTAAAATTTTCGAAAAATGTTCCATGTAAAGGGTAGTCTGGGGTGGGGGGATTTTCTTGAAAACCTTCGTGTCGCATCTCTAGAAGATACTGAACCTAAATACCAAGTTTGGTGCTTATCTGACAGTTCGTTTTTGAGTTATGCTGTTCACAGACACACAGGCACACACACACAGACACACACACGGACATGTTTCCAAAAATGCTTTTTTTGGATTCAGGAGGTCTCAAAACATGTATTTCCGGTGAAATCTCGGTATCGAATTTTTGGGTGGAATGCAATACTTCCCATACTTACTATACGTAGTAGAGAAAGTAAAAAGAAATTATGAACATTACGCAAGAAGAACTTATGCGTGTGAATGGAAATTTCATCCGAAGATACCAGGAATGCCTTCACACAGATGGACATCACTTATAACAAGGTTAGTATTCATTATAGTGTATGTTACCATCGCGTAAGTAACGCGGGAGTTACGGAGCGAAAAAAAAAAGCAGTGTGATAGTGTGCGGAGTACGCATACGCGCGATCCGTGGCCTCACCATGAGATCGCACTGTATTTTGTGATTCGCTTAGGGATAAAGAATTAAAATTAACAAACGAACGAAAGCAAACCTTAATAAAATAATTCAGAGAGTGTTAACACGTATGCTAAGTTATGACCTTGTTTACAATCTCAGAGTTTACCGTGAATGTAACATTTGCAATTCTTAACTTTAATTGAACACAGAGTTGGCATTTCCCTAATGAGAATAATTTTGAATATGACAGTACTGATTTCGACGAGACTTCCCCCATACTTCTTCTACCAGTGAGTCACACTACGCATGTGTTCTCAGTTTTTTCTACTCCATATCTCACGTTAAAGTTATGTTTATGACTGGTGTGTCATGGAAATCGCAACCAGCTCGGCACAGCTGTGCACAATTAAAACTAGTTATTCATGACACGCTTTTCTAAAGATCTAACTATCGCTTTAGCCTACTATATCCTTCTTATACCTAAAACAAAATGTGTAAGTGTATAATTGAAGTTTTTTCTCCATTAATAAGAATTAGGTAGAAGAATACGCTTCTGTAAGAAGAGTTGCAGAAGTATGAGAAGAAAAATTCATTTGAATGCAGCACATTTCTTTTCGTAGAGTGGCTAAACTGTTTTCTATTCTATGGCATTTTCAACGTAAAGTCAAGGTCATTTTCGCAAATATGTTCTATTATGACTCAAGCATTTGCATAGCTTAATATTCCAAAATTATGGGAATAATCAACAAAATAATGAAACCTTCCCTAGTCCAGACAAGTACAAGGTTACGTCTATATGGTAGTGAAGCGTGGACATTAAGGCAGGAGGATGAAAGTAGAGTAACAGAAAATGAAATGCATTTTATGAGAACTACAGAAGGATATTTTAGATGGGACCATAAATATGAAATGAAGTTATAATGGCAACTTTGCCTGGAGCCTGCCCTCCATTTTATACACACCCATCAGAACAAGTGAATGAGTCATTTAAGACGAATAAGATCCCATAAAATCTCTAAAGCTGTGCTCCATTACCAGCCCCATGGGAAGAGATCTCTGGGACGTCCTAAAAAGAGGTGGAAAGAAAATTCCTGTTTTATGAGTTCGTAACAGGCTATACGGCCTAACACTTGCTGGAATGATAATGGTGACCTAATACTTTCTCTCAAGAATATTTGGTAAACTATTTATGAAACACCCTATATGTGATCTCTCCCAGCTGCGTTCTGTCACAGAATACTCCTAGTGGCCAGATGGTTCATGTCACGTGACCTTGTTGTTTCTTTGTATATTGCACAAAAGTCCCAACCGCAAATTAACGTGTTGACAATAAACAACGCTTCGTTTATATTGCGTTCAGCTGTTTCCTCATGGGCTTACAGTTTCCATCAGAATCCTCGAGGTTGTGTTAATAAGTTGTGGAAATACTGGATCAGTGGAGCTTTAAGCACACTGCTACTTCCACTTACCTATAGTAAGTAGAGGAAGTGTTGCATTCCATTTAAATATTGGACATGAAAATTACACCGGATATACACGTTTGGAGGTTCCTGAATTAAAAAAGCTCTATTAGAAAAAGGACCGCGAATGTGCGTGTATGTGAACAGCATAACTCAAAACTAAATGTCAGATGAATACCAAACTTATAAATACTAAGTTCAGCGTCTTTCAAAACTGCAACACGAAGTTTTTCTGGAAAATCCCCGCCATCCCAAATCACCTTTTACTTTGAAAATGTCTCGTTAATTTTTATTTTCTCAAAAATAGCCCTAGTGATTTTGATTCAAATAGGTACCATAAGTTTAAGATTTTTATGACAAATAACATTTACATTTTGACTTTTCTGCGAATACCTTGTGAAGTCCTCTTTATTCTGAATGAATTTTGTATATTTTTGTATAACCGGTTAACCGTAAAGGATAGACAAAAACTTACCTACTATACACAAACTGTAGATCTTGTTAAAGCACACAATTTATGCCTAATAAATGTTTTTGTGGTATTAACCATTTTTAAGATATTGGTTGTTATTGGTTTGCATTTTCAAATACTTTATACTCTTTGGAAATGCTAATGGAACGTTTGGTTTCAAGGAGTCTTTAAACAAGCACACAACAACAATAATTTATAACTAGCATTGTTGAATCACAAACTTTGCAGTCCATTACTCCTTTCATTTGAGAAAGACGTTGAAATTTAGTTGGCCCCGTGGCTCAGTCGGTAGAGCAAGGGGTTCCGATTTAAATTCGCGGCTGTCGGGGGAGGTGGGAATTTTTCTCTAGCTAACATTATTCCCTATCCTTCCCAGAGTATGAAAGTATGAATGAGAGTGTGATCTGATGTATAAAAACCATAAATCCAAACACTGTATACGAACTAACGCCATTGCCGATAGACAATATGTTCCAAAAGGTAAAAGGCCGCCGATATGACCATTGCAGTTAAAGGCAGGGTACATAAATGGGATCACAAAAAAAAAAAATTAATAATAATAATAATAATAATAATAATAATAATAATAATAATAATAATAATCTGATGTGTTGTACTCGCATGACTTTCCCTACTCTTGTACCATTTTTACAAAAGCTTATTCTCCATCTACTTCATGTTAATCGAGGTAAACATTTCAGAAACTGCTAATTTTCTTGTAGGTGCAAGGGGAATATGGTAGGTAGCAAATGTTTTAAGAGCTGGTTGCTATGTGGAGCATTCCATTCCCTTTGCATGTCCAGGACATTAAATTAAAAAAAAATAACGAATAACGAATTCCCATTTGAGAAAAATTATACCTAAGTATTCTTTGTCTATCTCTTAAGATTTACCATTTATGCGAGTCATTCAGAATGATGAGGGCTTTTGGGCTTTTCCCAGAAAATTCAAGATGTACATTTCGTTTGCTATAAAAATATCTTAAACATATGATATTTTAATCAAAATCGTTAGACATTTTTGGAGAAAATCAACATTTTCGAAAAACGTTCCATGTAAAGGGTAGTCTGGGGTAGGGGAGTTTCTTGAAAATATTCGCGTCGCATCCCTGAAGGATAGTAAACTCAAATACCAAGTTGGCCTTTCAAATACGAAAGTAGTTATACACTTCCGATAACGTATTCTGGCGCGATTTATTGAATTATGGTTGTTATCTGGCGGTACTTCTTCAATGCCTATCCTTTTCTCCAGAACTCCCATCTTTCTCCTACATATGTTTTTCCAGAACTGTTATCTTCCTTTCTTTTTTATACCTATGCATTGATGCAAAACAGCCTTTATTAAGGTTAAGAATTGCATCACAAACGAACAAGTATATCCTTGGGCATAGTTACAGTAGTATTCACTTGTATTATATTTCGTTACCACTTCACGGTAATTATTTAGTTGCATTATATTTATTCACTACTTGGCGGTAATTATTTAGTTGTATTACATTTGTTTACTACTCCGCGAGATTATTTAGTTGTATTAGTTTGTTAACGATTTCGCGGTAGGGAATTATTTAGGTATATTACATTTGCTTACTACTTCGTGGTTATCATTTAGTTGTATTACATTAAATACTATTTCGCGCTTTTCTATTACCGTAGCGTATAACATTTCGCAACTGTACCAACTATTTCCATGTTTCGTATAGCCGCGGCGTTTTTTCTGTTTTACACTTGGTATCTGACATTGCGCATTTAACATCGTCCGCCTCTGCAGCAACATTATGTTGTTTGTTTGTTTTTTCTCGTGGCCACGCAAAGAACATGAAATTTCAAAACTATCACAGTGATCCTTTTTTTAAAAAATCGGACTCGCTTAGTCTGCTCCATTCTTCTCAGGGGTGTCATCCCCCCCTCCCAAAAAACCACTATGGCTAAATTACCTTTCTTGGGGCTAACCTAAAAAATGCTGCAGGAAGTAAGAAATAATGGAATGAATTACCTTGTAGAAGTAGATGTGAACTCGCCAATACCCGGTGCCCACCTACCGTCCCGTCGTCGTCGAGTTGGCAGGCTGAGGGCAACCCGAAGAAGTGTTATGTAGTGTACCTACCCTCGTTTGAGGTGTTTCACTTTTATACGAAAATTGCCATACAAACACAACAAACGTAGCCATCTTCCCGCTAAAACAGACGGTGAATGGGAAGTGCCAACCGAAATAAGAAGTGAAATCCGCGAAGTAAGGAATTTCTGCAAACGTAAATCATTCGAGTTTTAGACGCGCAGATCCCTTGGCTAAGCCCTGTCGTCGCTTCGCAGTTGCGGCCTACACTCCTCTTCTTCTAAAAAAAAACATCCCTCAGCTACGCCTTGAGGCTGAGTATCTCACCGGCTTTGGCGGTATTAGTTATTCATATGTTGCCAGCATTACGTTAGAGTTAGAGAATGACATACAGTGACATCTGTTGCACATATGACATCACTTCCGTCGTTAATGAGGGCCCAAGAAAGGTAATTTATCGTAAACAATCACTCAATTTCTACTGTGATTTCAATTTCAGCTATTTAGCTCCTATTTTATGCAGCTGGAAAGCCTTACAAAGGGTTATCTTAATAGGTGCTATAGAACTATTGTGATACCAGTAAACAATAAAAGCCTTAAATAAATAATTGCAGAATAAAACCCATAAAAATTGTAAATTTATAGAAAAAAGCACAAATAAAATATTTGGTAAGTAGTGTACCTATATTATTATTTTCATAACTTTCATTTTACAATATACTCTTCCTTTGCAAAGCCAAATAACTTGAAATGCTCAGTAAATTTTTATTTTACAAATACTTCAATCTTTTTTTGGGCTTATCCCCCAAATTTTGAATTGTCCACCAAAAAACTTTTCGTAATGGTACAACTTGTGCTAAGATTTCCCCTCATGGGTGACCCTGAGTTTTCTTATACCTACAACAAAATGTGTAAATACAAAATGAAAGTTTATCTCGATTAACAAGTAGAAGAATAAGCTTTTGTAAGAATAGTTTATAGAAGAGTGAACAGAATAAATCATGTGAAGTAGCACATCAAAGTTTTCAGCTGCTAAGTCGCTATTCCTTTTTTATTGGTGATGCAAAGAGAACGGGCAAAGTTACTGCTTTTATTAGATGTGACTACTGAAGCCTCTGTATTCCCCTTGTGTCTACAACAAGTGAGTAACAAAACTATTTCTGCAAATGTTTATGTTGATTAACATGAAGCAGGTAGAAGAATAAGCTATCGTAAGAATAGAGTGGGTAGGGAAAGTCATGTGAATGTAACACATCGGTGTGTTACTTTCTCTAGTTCTTACCTATAATATGTAGAGGAAGAATTGTATTCCACCCAAAAATTCTATACACATTTTTAAACTCCCTGAATCCAGAAAAAGCATTTTTAGAAAAAGGTCTGTGTCTGTGAACAGCGTAAATCAAAAAACCTAAATCCGATACATACCAAACTTGGTATTTAGGTTCAACATCTTCCAAGGATGCAATATGAAGATTTTCAAGAAAATTCCCCATCCCTAAATTACCCTTTACATGGAAAATTTTGATTTTCTCAAAAATGGCGAATAATTTTGATTAAAATACCATGTGTTTAAGATATTTTCATGACAATTGAAATGTATATCTTGAACTTTCCAGGAATAGCCTCTGAAGTCCTCTTCATTCTAAGTGACTTTTGCATAATAGGCAAAGTGTAAGAGAAAGACAAAATGTTACTACACAAAAAATGTAGATATTGAAGTACAAATTTGTCAATTTTTTTTTTTTGTTGAGTTAACCATTTTAGAGATATTCTTTGTTATTGCTTTGAATTTTCAAATACCTATACTTTTTTCTAAAGATCAGTTGCTATTTTGTTTTCCCATTTCGTGGTCATGCAAAGAGCATGGGATTTCAAAACCATCTTATAGCAACACACTCTTTAAAATTACATCACTTTAGCTTATTGTATCCTTTATATAGCTACAACAAAATGTATAAATGTGAATTGATGGTTTATCTTGATTAAGAAGAAAGTAAATAGAATAATAAGCTTTTATAAGAATACTTTACAGAAGAGTGAGTAGAAGAATGTCCATGTGAACATAGCACATACATTTTTAAACACAAGCATTTCTAAGAAGTGAGTACAACTTGTATGTAAGAAACATATTAAATGTGAACCAATAGTAGAAAACAGAGGTGATGATACCAGTCTCATAAAATGGCTGCTACCAAAGAATCTATTACAAAATTTATTGTAACTATTCCGTAAAGGAGAATCACTATTGCAGAGGTAATAATATATGCAATAGTAATTAGCTTCCAATTCATCCTTTGCGTAAAAATCCTTAGCATGGCTTTGTTTGGAAGGAAAGTAAAGCCAGTGGTATCGTGTTGTAGATTTACAGCACGTGAAAGAACCCCAAGCCTGATAAAGAGGCCTCTGAGCAAAATTTCCGTTCTTTCATGCCCAATATAGAATGGGACGCTAAGGACCACATAGTTAAAGAGCATCCATAAATACATTTTTTTTTTATGATTTATCTTTGAATAAACTTTGGCACAAGTGTAAGCAGCAATGTAAAGAAATCAACCTAAGAGTGAATTTTTTTTTCTGTTTATTTTTCTTTTATTATTTCAAATAGATTTCAGTCTGTTTTTTTTAAATGGGAAATTATCTGAATTCAAACTGCTGAAAATTTTGTTCCTCAAGGCTCTCTACTTGACCTTTGCTCTTTATTGTATTTATTAATGATTTACCTTGCAATATTTGAGATGAATGTTTGGACACTTACCTATATGCTGGTGATCTTGCTATTAATGTTTCATTGGATAATAGTTCTAATTTACACTTGAAGCTTTATGAAGTAACTTGTAAAACAGAGGAATGGCATAAATATAATAGCCTTACTCCTTACTAAGAAAATAATTGACTTAACTTTTAATATAAATGCATCTCGTTCAACCCCTGATGTTTCAGCCAAGATTCTTGGTATTCATCTCGACTCTTGCTTGGGCTGGCATACACATATTGCATATGTTTGTAATAAGTTGAGCCTAGGCATTTTTATTCATAATATGAAAACCTGCATTTCATTTAACTTATTTTTAAACAGTGTATTATAAATGTATAAACAGTTATTTAAGTTATGGTGTACATTATTATGGGGTAATCATCCTTCTGCCATTAAACTGTTCAGACTTCAGACGAGGGCCTCACGAATTATGTGTGGTGTTCAATCCAAAACACATTGTAAACCATTATTTATACAATTAGGGATTCTTACCTTGCCATCAATGTTCATACTTGACTGTCTTCTCTATGTGAAAAGAAATATTCATAATTATATGATATGCTCTTCAGTTCATAATTATTCAATAAGATATAATAATATCTATATTAATAAATGTAAATATACCAAAATAGTCCCCCAAACAATATTAAAAGTTTACACATTCTTTCACTGAAGAAAATCAAAATGCTAAAGAAACCAGTGTATAATGTAAATGACTTTCTGAAGGATAGTTCACAGTTTGTATAAAATATATTGTGTTGTACCATAAATGTTGTTTCTTTGACACTGCAATACAACCATTTTTGTTGTGTTGGCAAATAAAGTATCTATCTATTAATAAGAATTAGAATATTGGTTTTCAAGCACCAGCGACAGATGTGTGTTCTCTCTGTTTTGAGTTGAAATTTAAGATTAAACATTGCAAGAATTCAAGGGTTAAGAATGTTCTTATGCTAGAAAACTGGTACACCATCTCAGAGCTAAACTTTTCTATGATTTTCTTCATAAAAAACATGACAAAACACTTTTATTTTCACTTGATTGTCATAAAGCTTTTTTGCCAAAGGTTGCTACCAGGCTGCTGATTATCGTCAGAATCTCTACATTATAATTTCTGCATTTGTAAAGACACATCAAACAACTCTTTCCCAAAATAATGTGTTTCTTTCTTTACTCATGGAAAGAGACGGAAAGACCAAAAGGAGCTAGTGAGAAAAACAGTGCTATATAACACAGACTGTGCAGCACCAAAAAGTGAATAACAAATAATGGCTGCTGAATATGGTGCCCAAAATAGGATCCCTCTTCTTATAATGGTGTCAAAATAGTTGGCTGCTAATACTCCTGTTCATGTTGATACAATGAATTACTATTTTCAGGCCTGGACTGAGTGTTTGACTGCATAGAAAAGACTATTAGGAAGGTAAACACCATTTATAGCAAATGCAAATATTTACGGAAAAATATTCTCTCACCAGGAAATTTGCTTAAACTCTGTTCAGATTCAGTTAAGTTTTATGACTGCAAAAATCAAGTAAATGAAATCCTGCCATCCTCCGTGGTGTAGTGGTTACCATGTCAGCCTTTAGTTCCCGGGGTCGCGGGTTCAAACCCGGCGGAGGGCGATGGATTTTTTTGGGTGTAAAAATCCTTAGCATGGCTTTCTTCGGAAGGGAAGTAAAGCCGGTGGTCCCGTGTCGTATATTTATGGCACGTAAAAGAACCTCAAGCCTGATAAAGAGGCCTCTGAGCAAAATTACGGGTCTTTTACGCCCAATATATAATGGGACGCTAAGAACCACAGCAGTTAAAGAGCGTCCATAAATAAATCTCAATTTCATTTCATTTGGGTACCAGGTAGGGCTGTAGATCCCTGGGCTGAACCTGTGGTTCAAGCCCTATTGGGGGTGGGTAATTAGTATAAAGTATGCAATGGGGCAAATGTATTCAAAATTAATCTGCAAAAATCGTATTTTAGAGCAATTCTCAACTAAAAGCCAAAAAAAGAAATGTTTAAAGTATATTATTAAAGTGTAGAAAATTTTACTTCCCAGTATTTAGAAGTTAAGGAATTGATGAGATAAAAATGAAAAGAACTAAAAATCATTAAGATATTCAACATGATTTATTAACATTTCTATGAACAACCAATTATATTAGGAAAAGAACATAAAATTAAGATTCATGTCTATGTTCCCAAATGTGCAAAATCAGTATTTCAGTTTTAAAAGTAATATGTTGTAATTCTAAATAAACATGTTTAAACAAATGCAAGATAAAAAAAAAAGGAATGTAACAAATTAGCAAATTTTATCTATATTTAATCAAATACAGTACTTTTTTCAAATAATCAGACCTAAAATGAAAGTGTCAAATAGATCTCAGTAGCTAATTGGTTTGCGCCTACTCTTCATATTAATGAAGCTACTTAGAATATCTTCATCACTTAAGTTATTTGATGTCTGTTTCATTGCTGAGTAAAACCAAATTACTGAGCCTGTGTTCTTACACAGAGGTATAATCCTGATTTTGCTCAACTTCAATTTTGAAAATTGTCTTTTTCCACTGCCATTTGTGTCCATAAGTGAGAGGTAAATTCTTAGAGTAATCTTGATATTAGGAAAACAATCATTAATGTTTTTTTTTTCTAGAAGTACCTCCGCCTCTTCAAACTAATGACTTTTCATTTTCTTCAACCTTTTTAAACTTGTGGTAGAAAACTTTGAACTGAATCATTTCATTTCCCATTTGAACATCCAAGTCTTTGTTATATGTTTCTACTAAATGTTGCGCTGCTGTAATTATCTCTTCAGCAGTATATCCAACTTATTAAGAAACCCAAAACAGGTATAAATTATTTTGTATTCCTCAAGCCTATGTCACAATAAAGATTCAAATTTACCTATGGAAGGAAGGATTCAAAATTTTTCTGATAGGGTCAGCTTAGCTTTTGGTGCTTGAACACAAATAACAGGCACCAAACACATGTTTATTTTGCGCTTGCACTGTGTTTCACCCTCACACTCAATGCAATCAGCTAACTTCAGCTTTTAGTTCATATTGCTCACAACTATCCCATTTTGTACCTATGAAGCTTGTTAACCCAGTTAATTGTACAAATTTACAACAATTTTACAAATTTAAGTTTATTCTTAACCCAGTTACTAAAAATAACAATAAAATAAAATATAAAAAAAACTAACCTCTTAACTACTGGTATCCAGCAGTATGGAATACTGGTAGCCAGCATTCCTCCTAATCTAAAAGTACAATTATAAATTTATTTAATCTCCAATACTAACTTTAACTCTACCTTGAGTTGCTTTACCTTGGACCCCAACAAACTCAAACCTTGAGATTGTCAAGTTGTTGGGTCCTACACGCAACTGTAATTTAATGCTCATTTACCTCTTCCTTGCTAATTTTCCTCATCCATTTTGTTCTTACTCTGCCCCAAAAGTTTCCTACTTCTATTATATATTTCCTAGATTTTACATTTACTAACTTTTTGACTTGAATTTCTATTGGTAAATTTAACCATTCTCTCTTCTCTATCCTCTTTCTAAGCAACTTCGTTTCTTCACAATCTAAAACTATATGCCACTCTTTAACTTTCCGGTGGCATAGTGGGCATTTCTCCAAATCAATGTCTTTTCTCAAACTCTTCAAATTCACCACCTTTGTCCTAGCCATGCAAATCCTGCTCTTGCTGTTTTATCACATATATCAACATACTGTTCCCTGCTCCATACTACTTTCATTTCTCTGTATAATCTCAGTGAGCTCTTAAAAGTAAAACTCGCTAATAAATCTTGTTTTTCCATATCCTCTATTCTTGTTCTAATTTCATTCCAGAAACTTATTTGTAGTAATTCTTTAGCTCTGCAAATCTCCCCAAAACCTATCTTCATCAAGGTTTCCTTTATCTTACCTAGCCAAGACTATGATTAAGTCTTTCCTGCACTATCAAACATTGATGTAAAATGCTCTGATCATCAGAATTTCTAATTTTAATCCAATATTTTAGCACTCTTTCCACAATTTTTATGAAGCTTGTTATCGATGTCAGTACTGAATTATAAGAGAGTCCACACCATAGTATTAAAACAAAGACATTTTTATTTTACTCTATTCAGAATTAAAATTTTAAAGTTTTTTTTCCCCCATATTTATTTGAGGGTCCATAAGCTGCAGCCTAAATAGCCTGTGCGAAAATGCGAGCCTGGTGCCAAACTCTCATCACATCAAGCTCTAACCATCAAAACATAATGTCATGAAAATAAATAGAAGTGGTAACAAGCATTACCCCAGAAACACAGTCAACTAAACCAGTAGTTGTCAAACATGAGAAGCTGAAGAATGTTGCAGACCTTCTAAGAAACATTGCAGACAGAACTGAATGTTAAAGAAGCACTGTCATTCTACAAATCTATACCAATTTACTGAAATGTTAAAGAGTTGTTAAGGTCTGGGGGACATGATGTAGAAGCACCAACTGATATCGTTTTATCAAGTTCCTCAAGAAGAAAACACTGATTTGCAAATATGGATTTTCTCACATCTTTTTAATAAGCTATTTTCCAGAAAGAATATTCTATTCTTATTGATATTGTGTTTACAAAATACCATTTTTCTGATTTTATATTATTTCCTTGATATGGAAGTTGTTATAAATAACATTAATATGTAATATGTATATTATGTTTGTTTCATTTTTATTTCCATTATTGTTCAATTAATAATCTTATCCATAGCTGTTTGTTCCAAAATTTCTCAATAAATTAAAGTGTTCCAAAAGGAACTATATCATTTTAAAGCTCCATATTTTGTGAAAACTATTGATATTAAACTATTTTGATCGGAAAAAAAATTGAGTTTTATTTTTGGACGCTCTTTAACTGATATGATCCTTAGCATCCCATTCTATATTGGGCATGAAAGATTGGTAATTTTGCTCAGAGACCTCTTTATCAAGCTTGAGGTTCTTTTACGTGCCATAGATCTACGACATAGAACCACCAGCTTTACTTCCCTTCCAAAGGAAGCCATGCTAAGGATTTTTACACTCCGCAGCGTTTGAATCCATGACCTTGGGAACTAGAGGCTAGCATGGTAAGCATTACACAATGGAGGATGACATTTTTAATTGCATCTGTCATATTTCAAAATGAGTTAAATTTTAAAAAATGCTGACTTTTATGTATATTAATTTTACAGAATTTTGTTAACAGTTTTTCTCAAATATCCAAAGAGTTCATCATGTGGGAAAGACTCCTTTTGGTGCTATACAACACAAATAAAATGATATCTTGAATTTTCTGCAAATAGCCTGTGAAATCCTCTTCATTCAGAATGAATGTTGTATAATTTTCAATAAGTTGTAAACCCTAACAAAAACTTACTAGGTACACAAAAAATTAATATCTCGTTAAAGCACACTATTTATATCGATCTTTTGTGGAATTTGCCATTTGCGAGATATTTGTTGTGATTTGTTTGAACTTTCAAATACTTCCTATTTTTTCAAGTGCCAAGTTGCCAGTTTTTCCCCTTTCTTTCTTGTGGTCATGTATAGACTGGAATTTCAAAGCCACCACATGTTAACCTGCTTTTTAAAGATTTGACTATCACTTCAGCCTTCCGTATCCCTCTTGTAAGTAGGTACAATGAAATGTGTAAAAAGTGTATATCTGTAAACATTAATCTCAATTCACAAGCAGCAGATAGAGGAGTATGCTGTTCTGTAAATATTTGTAGAAGAGTATATAGAGAAGGCCATGTGAATGTAACACATCAGACTTTTATAGAATTATGTTAATATTAAAATTACTTTTATTTTAATGAGGATTTTACAACTGAAAGTTATTCAACATGTGGATATACTTTCCCAAAATATTTGCTTTGTTTAATTTTTTTCTGACTCTGTAAATTTTAATAATCATCTAATTTTAAAAATATGTTACCCCTCCCTTAAAAATATTCTGTGGACACTTTTAATTGCAATGCATGCAACTATTATGACAAAGATAAGGGGCTTTGTAATATCCACAATGGCATAATGTTAATTTATGCCCTGTAATCTAAAAAAGGTGTGTAAAAAGATATTTAATGCAGAAGTGGAGAAAACAGACTTTGCCTACATTTGCATAAACTAAATGTGGTCGCTGCATCTGTACATTTATAGTCCAGCTTCAATGGCAAATGAGGATGAGTGATTCATATCATAGGAGAGGCATACACTTTTACTTTCTCTACCATTTACCTATGGTAGGCAGAGAAAGTATGGCATACAACTAAAGATTTGGTACAAACATTTTAATCACATGTATCAATATAAATAAAAAATGAAAAATTCAGATATACCAAGCTTTGTATTTCACTCCAGTATGGTTTTTTTTTTCAACGTTGCAATGCTTGAGATTTTCATGCACTTCTCCTCGCCACATAAGAGAAACATTTTCATTACTTTTTCATTTTCTCAAATACAGATAAGAGTTTTTATTAAAATGTCATATTTCTGAGGTATTTGCATGACAAATAAGATGCAAATATTGAATTTTCTGTGGGTAACCACCGAAATCGTCTTTAATCTTACTAAGTTTTACTTCATTTTATATAAATGAGGATCTATAACAGAGAGAAATTTACTGCAAAAACACATAGATCTCATTAAAATATGGGATTTTTTTATTTAGCTGTTTATGAAGGCTCTTGTTCTTTCTCTTTTTTTTTAAATTTGTTTTATTTGTTAACATATAACTGTCATCTTAGCTTCTTGTGTAATTTGAAGAAAATATGTAATAAAAGCCATCTCAGTCAGCATCTGCCATGTTTATAATGGAGAGTAAACAGAAAAACAATCTTTTTATGAATTTTTTGTAGAATACCTGTGAAAATAAATTTTAGTGGATAGAGAAAGGTGTGTGTAACTGTAACTTATCAGATATTTTTACTGTCATTCAATGCTTCACCAGCCTAAGTATATCTAAATAAAGTCATGAAGCATAACGCTTTCTCTTCTAAACAATGCCAGACCACAAAAATGTCAAGTTTAGCACCTATCGTTTAGTTGCATTTAATCAATATAATCTTCCATACATAGAGATACACACACAAAACAGAAAGAAAAAAACAAAATGCAAAGAAAAAGTAAAATTAAATAAATGAAGAAACAAGTGTCCTGATTTTGTAAATGCTTTTATGCCTATTTATTTCCAAAAAGGAATGATTTAAAAAAGTAAATTTACAGATATAGAACAATGCCTGTAAAACACAGACTACAAAATAAAAAACCAAAAATTATAAGGAATTGGAGGACCAACTGATATACATCCTTTTTCAAACAATACACCTTGTGTGGTAAAACCTAACAATGACTTCAACAACAACAATTTATTATGTACCTCCAAAAGAGTTTGAGAAGTTGATTGGACTGATATGTTGGTGTGCATAAACAACAGTTCAGCATGTAAAACAGCAAAACATTTACTTGCAAAGATAACCTGACTTAAATGTTAGGAAATACCTAATTATTTTGAGCAGTCTGATCCATCAGAATTTACTTTACAACATACTTGGTATAATTATTTTAAATGTCATTTTTATATTTAACTTTATAAAGTTCATCAAATATCTATGTAGATACTCATTTAGATTTCCAGATCGTTTAATACTTTTTTATACAATATTACGCTAGAATTAAGAATGATGGACTTTAAGCATACTAGCAATGCTTTCCTAGTGCTCAAAGGCAATATATAAATGAGAGAACATAAAAGTTAAATTTTCGTATGGAACTAATGCTGTTTCATTAGATTATTACTCAAACTAATTATGTACTGTCTGATATAAGAAAGCAATAAGTTAAACAAACACATAATAATATATTATGCAACGAGACCATAATGGTAGTAATTAAAACGCGAGTATTATTATTAACCGAGCGAGCGAAGCAAGGTTAATAATTATCATACTCGCGTTTTAATCACCATTATAGTCAAGTTTCATTCATTCATTCATTCATTATCTGTTTACCCTGCTCTTATGTAGGATTTACACCCCCCAGGACTTACAGGCGGATGCCTGGGGTCAGAGGCCCGTCGAGGAGCAGACACTCATGGATCAGACAGAACATCCAGGATGGGTGATCAGTCTGATGCCTGGTATGGGATGAAGGAAGTAGATGAAACGAAATGTGGGTGAAATGGATGAAAGGAAAGGTGATGATGGAGCAGTTGGTGGAATGAATGGCGGGGAAAACCGGAGAAAACCCGCCCAGACGCCGCTTCGTCCACCACAAATCCCACATGCAGGTCCCTGGGAGGCGAGCGGTCTAACCACTCGGCCACGGCGTCGCCAGTCAAGTTTCATACGACTGTTTATGCTCGATCATGTATCTAAATTAAAGGTTTCATAAGTATTCGTTTCTGCTTTGAGTGATGTGTTACAATCGTTATTCCTTTATCTATGGTTACAACTTACAATACAATGACCTTGTAGCACCTGATATTTTCTGAGAAGGAATTTATACCTTTTGATATTCTCCAATCCATGAATTGTGAATAGAATTTCTCGTACATCTTTCTTGACTTTTGTGGCAACAAGTTATTGGTAAGATTGAGTGCTTCTGTCGTAATTTCTGGGGATGTAAGTGGAATGTCGCTGTTTCTAGTGTCAGACATTTTGACTTTTTTCTAAACTCGCGCTAGTACCATTGTCGATCGAAACGAGCATAATCGATACTTGCGCTTTCACAATGTTACGTGACCACTTCTGATTGGTCGAATACCAATACCAATACCAATGAACAGGTATGCATAATGAACCTTAACATAGCACAAACATAATGCATTTAAATGTGTAGGTAAATTTGCAACCCGAAAAGTATGACATTTTAACAAGAAGATGTATAACCAAAAAATATATAATTGAGCTAAATATTAATGAACAAAGTTCAGTGCCTAAAACGTTTAGCGTATAACTGTGAAAAATTTAGAAATGAATAAACTATATGTGAGGTTCAACTGTGTGTAAAACTAAGTCATTAATTTTGTGGTTAGAATCCATTTTTCTAAAGGCGAAATTCTCCTATGTTGCTTAAACCTGACCATTGTTCATGGATTGTTGATTTATTCATAATTTTATTAAATCTCTACTTAAAATCATTTTAAAAGTTCAAATTTTATTATTTCAAAATTACACAGATTACATGAATGTAAAACACTCATTTCTGAAAATAAATGCATTTTACTTTTTCTCTAAAGGAATACTGTATAAAAAGATTATAAACTTAATACGACATTGGAAAGGTAGAAATAGAGGACTGAAAAATTCAATATCATTGCTGGGAGATCCGTTCTTCATATCCCGGCGATGGTATGGAATTTTTAAATTGTCTGATTCTACTTTTCCAACCTTTACCAACATGTGACTTGTATGGAAGAACAATTAGTTCCATTAATACAACATTATTAGTACACTTTAGAATCATTAGATAACATAATTAACATTAAACCATTTTAAACGTATTAAAGTAGGTAATTCATTCATTAAAAACTATATAGGTTTAAAATTGGCCATTAAAAATGCCAGTGTCTTAATGTGAATGCATTTATAGATAAAGTATTATAATGGAGGGCTTTTAATGATTTCCACAATGTTCTGTTGTATGAGTATTAGATAAGATAAGTGTTCTTGCTTTAAGTCTCATTCAAAAGTGAAGTTAATTGTACAACTCATATTAAAAGGGGGAACAAAACCTTATGCTAGAATATTTGATCATTATTTCTGAAGTAACCTTTCCCCTCAGACAGTCATAAACAAACAGGCTAACATTATTGACTGTCAAGTTGCTCAAAATGACATGTGGTTCTCCCTAAATTCAGATATGTAGAAGACAAAGCTAGTAAATTGTATTTGAGGTAATCTGGGAGATTTGCAATCAGTTAACAAAGTTATGGAAAGAGATAGTAAATTGTCATTATGTGTAATATATGATTTGATCACTGCTTGCGTGAAGACTTGACATTCTGCACGGATGGAGCAGCAGGCACAGTTTCATCTTCCTCTTCAGGGTAGTCGTCAAGGTTTGGATAGGGTGCATCAGCAATTATTGGTGGTGGTCTTCCCTCCTTCTGGGCCTTCCTGATTTGCTTAGCATAATCAGCCATGAACTTCCTATGTGCCTCTTCGTCTCTCTTCTGTTCCTCAGGATCACAATACCCTTCACGTACCATTGTCAGATCTGTAAATATTCAAATCATACCATGCTGTAACAAATTCATCAACATAGGTTCACATCATAGATACTAACAACTTCATATTTTATTGGATTATTTGGCAACTTTCTCACATGCACTTAAACCCATTTATCTTAAACGTATGATATTTTAATCAAAATCATAACGTCATTTTTGAAAAAATCAAAATTTTCGAAAAATCTTCCATGTAAAGGATAATCTGGGGTGGGGGGATTTTCTTGAAAACCTTCGTGTCGCATCTCTGGAAGATACTGAACTCAAATACTAAGTTTGTTATTTATCTGACTTTTCGTTTTTGAGTTTTATATTGTTAAGAAAGACACACATGGCATATTTCTAAAAATGCTTTATTTGGATTCAGAGTCCTCAAAACATGTATTTCCGATGAAATCTCGGTATCGAATTTTTGGATGGAATGCAATAGTATTTCCCCTACTTACTACACGTAGTAGAGGAAGTAAAAGATACCATTTAAGACATTATCATGAAAGAATTTGCATAATGAGAATTACTTCAATGTCCTAACATAATTGTATTATTATTATTATTATTATTGTTATTATTGTTATTACTTTATCATAATATGCTTTCTTCTCTTTTAACTTGAGTGTTAGTTATTAAAGGAATTGTATATAAAATCAGGTCTTGTAACTTAAGATTTACGTTATATCTTATTGCTTTTATTTTAAAATATACTAATGTAGGTACTTCATTGTTGTTTAATAATATTTTTGTATGCTGTGCATATGTAGGTATTTGTGAGGAATTTCCCCAGAAAAGAGATTTCCACATTAGCAATTATTATTTATATTTTATGTACTACGTAGCTTGTTTGTTATTAAATAAATACTGGACCAAAGAGAAAGCTCAACGGTTTAAAATTGCACCTACTGTAATTTACCTAACTAGTCATCGATAAACCCATAAATTTGTTTTGGTTAACAGACAAGTTAAAATGTCTGTTTGTAGTTTGTAGAGGTCGCGGGCACCTCAACTGAGCAGGCTCATTTTATATTGCGTAATGGAAATATACATGAAGCAATTTAGGGCCGCGTCTGCTCATTCTGAAACAAAAGCTAACTTCCATCCAAACATCCACCGAGGCGCCGACTGTTTAAAAATAGAAGATTGTTTCAGAAGACCCCAATCTTAATTTCGTGACTGTGAAAAACTTAAATTCATTACTATACCCGGAAAGGAAACTGCAGTCTAAACTATTACTTACTTAGCAGGCGTATTCTCTTGTTCCTGATCGATTCCCTGAGCGTAGTGTCATTTACTGTCACAAGGATCGCTCGATCATACCATAAAAAATGGGAAAATTGCCATTGTTGTGTATTAATTACAGAGTTGTCAACGTGAGTGATTACTGGTTAGTTAAGAATTGTAGCTACGCCGTGAAATTGAAAAAGAAATCGGGGGAAGTAGATTTGTTTGTCTAGTAGTACTGATTGTTTTTTAAGGCAAAATACCTTCGTAAGTTCCCTGTGCTGTGGTGTATAATGGACCCAACATTGGCATATTTGGAGGTTAAACAAGCTTGTAAACACTGCTAATGAATTGTATTTATAACATGAAAGTTATAAGAAATCGGGCTATATCGGTGTAAATTTAACTTTATTAACCGTGTTCGAAAATTCTGGAGTTAGTGATGTATAATGGACCTATTTAAGTTTAATTTACATGCTAACGCTTGTAAACTTTGCTTACAACTCCAAATTTTAACACCACATACACAATAAAATATGGGTACCTTGAAAATCTTGTTTGCACTCACTGAAGAATTAACATACCTATTAATCCGCCCATTGATTGGAAGAAAAATTAAGACCTGCTGCTGTTAATTCACAAAACATTTTAAACTACCCTCGACTGTTGTTTACTTTCTGTACTACGTATAATAGGTATGGGAAGTATTACATTCCACCCAAAAATTCACCGGAAATACATGTTTCGAGGCGCCCTGAATCCAAGCAAAGCATTTCTGGAAATTTGTCAGTGCGTGTGTGTGTGTGTGTGTGTGTGTGTGTGTGTGTGTGTGTGTGTGTGTGTGTGTGTGTCTGTGAACAGCATAACTCAAAAACGAAAAGTCAAATAAATATACTAAATTTTACATTTGAGTTTAGTATATTCCAAGGAAGCCATACGACGAGTTTTAGAATATCCTCCCATCCCAGACTACTGTTTGCATTGAAAATTTTTCGAAAACTTCGATTTTCTCAAAAATGACTAACGATTTTGATTAAAATATCATATGTTTAAGATATTTTCATGGCAAATGTAAATCTTGAATTTTCTGGGAATGTCCCCAAAAGTCATCTTCATTCTGAATGACCTTTGTATAACTGGTAAACCGTAAGAGATTGGTCAAAATTTTGCTACACAAAATGTAGATCTCATTAAAATCTCTTTCTTTTGGTTTTCAGCATTGCAGAGCTTCTGTTTTAAATCCTGTATTGTGTTTTTTAAGTCTTGAGATGACCTGCTTTTTCTATATTTTCTAACCTGCTTTTTGTGCTGTGTTTTAAAGGATTGGGGAATTACATTTTGTTTTGAGTAGAGTACCATGTACGTGTAGTTTTATGCATTGGTTTTGCAATCAAAGTGCCATTGAATGTCACATTAAATATACTTGGTACAAAATATTTTACTTTCCCATTTTAGTGTTTTTGAAATGCCTACACTTTGACTCTAATGTAAAAAGAGAGCCCAGCTTGAGGGAAATTACTATGCACCATTTTGTTTAGTTCATTGTCTTTGGGAATACATGCAATGACAAGCCATATCCTTTTTATTGCTTTGACTTACAGTAAGGTACACAGCAAAAAACTATTTTATTCAATCGTCGACTAAATGCAATTATTACACATTTCAATTTAGAGAGCATACACAGACATACGATCTGTAAAAACGATTACTTAACTGAAAGATTTTACGTGTAAAGAAATACAAGCTCATTGGACGACTTAAAACAATGCATTTATTTTCTGCCAGTCTCGTGATTTGGGATATACCGATACAGCAGGGAGAAAGGGAAAGTTACTTGGGGTGGGGTGAATCTCCGTATGTAGGTATATTTACTGATATTTTATAACACAGAAGTGTCAACAATTTATTATCGTATAATTCGAATCTACAACTATTAAAGGTCCATATAAGTTCTATATTGCATCATGTACGTTATCTATATCTATAAACAATATTTGACGTAAGTCAAGACTTCATTGCTATTATAGTTGTCTGCCAGAAGTTTATGGAGTAGTTCAGCGCTTCTATCGGTGAATATTGGGGTTACGCAGGAACCTATTTTATTATCAATTCTTCTTACGGCAATGCGCCAGCTTATAATATCTATAGTTCAGCAACTTAGAAAAAACCTCTTGGGAGGGTAACTCGCCTGGTCATGTATTCCTCCTCCCTAATTGCCTTGGGCGGGCATGCCTCTGAGACGCTGCTTAAATACCACACGTCATAATTTCACCTAGGCCGTGTTTTATTTTATTCTCACAAAATCGTTTATCACTTTTTCACACCGTTGTAACCATTCCAACTGTAGAGGCAGAACTAAATGCTTAGTTTCTAGATGGCTGTGACGGGCCACGCAAAGAGCAAGCTGCAGTGGGTGTGAAAACAAATGTTTGCATACACTATAAAATTGCTATGTTCACAACAGTGACATGACATTTGTTTCCCGCGTATCAGTCCACTTCCTCTTTAAGACACCTCATTAGATAACTCAGTGGCTAAAGGCAAAAGACAAGTAGAGTGGTGGGTGATTTATTCCTCCTTAATAATCGCGAGGTCCATAGATCGAGGAATTTTACTAAGTTGTTATACTTTAATAAGCAATGGTCTAAACCAAGGGTGGCGAAAACGACTTCCTTCCGCGAGTCACCAAATATGCAGTCACTCAGCAGCATGTGTAAATCAAACGGACGGTTGCAGAGAGGGAACGTGCGCCTGCGAGTCAAAATGCCTCGCGAGTCACGTTTTCGCCACCTCTGGTCTAAATAATGAACCGTAAGAGCTGAACCGGTTTCGCAAACGGTAAAATGCGCTCTATTCACTGGCTTCAGCTTTTTGGGATAAAAAAGGAATTCTCGTGATTGATTACTTGGAGGAAAACTTTCCCGACTGGATACATGCTAAGCCAAAAACAAATTTTACGGAGGTAAGCGAGTATTCTGAGGGCGGCGAAGAAACCCCACAACGTAGTCACGAATCTGGAGAGACGGTGGAGCAAGTGCGTTTACCTTCTGGGAACTATATCGATAAATAAAATGCGCTTCAAAATTAAATTGTGCTGTTTACTTCAAACCAGCCTCGTATCTTGTGCTGGCTACGGTTACAATGCGTTTTATGAAAGAACAGCCCGGAAATAACTTCCAGTTACAACGCGTTCTATGTCCATATGAAAATGAAAACCTTATCTCAATTCGGATTATTTCTGGATATCAAATAGTAACTATTGGTCAACATGTGATCACTTCAAGCCAGACGGTTGCGGCTGATAACATTTCTTTTATGTTTTTACAAGCTTAAGTTATCAGCATCTCAATTTTTAATTTAACTCAAAGTAGTCCTCATTAATTATTCTAAACCTTTATAAATAAAGCTTTGCTTTATCAGTCCACTTCTACTGCTTAATTTCGTGCGAATCGGCGTAAGGTCAGTTATAAAAGCAGAGGTCAGTTTAGCTACTTGACTTTTGCCCCTAATCTTCACCGTATGACTAGTATTGCGCACCTTCTTGGCCCCAAAATCCTAAACCGAAAACAAAAATAACTGAGATATTTACGACTGAGGTGAGAAAAATAACATATCAGTTATTTTGGGACAGTTACGAGAACCGTTCCAGGAAATAACCATTGGTCCAGTTATACAGCTCCAAAATAACAAAATTCCAACTCTTCACTAACGCGATAGCTCGAGTATGTTTTATAACCACTTTCATGGGTAACGTTTACTCGAGATGCCGTTTTGGAACACATAATCATTAGCATCAGGAAACTGACAAATAATGTTACCACAACGACATTGATGATGTATATGAATTTCTTCAAAGCGGTGTCACAGTGACGCAGTTAGATTTGATTTAGCTTTTATTAAATTTTCTTCAAATTTTCAGCTGAAAATTGGCAATAATAATGAAGAAAATTATCATATGATTTTGATTAAGGTGTTTATATTGCTCCAGATGTCTGGATTAGCTTTTTTTTTTAAGAAAACATATTAGAAAATTCAGGATGTTTTTCCTGAAACAGTAAGAGGAGGTAAAAAAATCGATGTAACGCTTTTGTTTGTTAGTCTTAAATCAGAGTGTCAATATTTTTATTTTATAGAAAAAGTACCATATCTGCATTGTGTGGGGTGTATTAATTGGTATAAAAGCATAAATCAAACATGTCTTCTCGTGGCCAGTAAAGCATTGAAAATTAAACTTTGGTAGGTAGGTAATGTGAATTTTACTAGTGCTATGCGGAAAAACGTTGGAACAACTCGGGTAGCATTAAAGAAGTTCACCAATGCGTTCCCCTAACATGAGTTAAGTGAACAGTATGCATAATAATAAGTGTACAGGTGTATTGTTAACGTTCGTTACGAATTCGCGCGGACATGGAGTAAGGGAGAGAAGGGAGTGGAGCATCGTCTTCCAGTACCGGAACGAAGAATCACGATTTGATGCGAAAGAACCCGAATCAGTCAAGTAATGTTGAACCAAGCGTATCCTACTGTTACGGTTGTATGTAAATACTCATAGGCATACATAGCTGTTATTTGGAATGTAGTATTAGTTTGAAGCTGGAAAGATCGAAATGCCCGCCTCTAATTTAGATGCTCGCCCCAATGTTGCGGTGGCCAAGCGAGACGGCCGTTGGACACTCACCTGGTTGGTTCATGCATTTTTCATACTCCAGATGCGGACGGTTCATGTAGGTATGATCATCAGAGCCACATACTGGTTTTCTCACACTGAAGGGCGTGAAGTGTGTGTGGGAACAGTCCTTTTGCTCCGCCCACACCACCACCAACGCTGAAACACAAAATAGTTATAGTTCTTTTAGTTCATATCTAGCATTTTGTAGAATAGTGCGATCCATAGAATTCTCTAATTGGGCATGCTTTTAACACTAAAAGCGCCGTATAAATTGTATGTGCACTAAAAGTGCTGTATTGTAGTCAACTTCGTGAAATTGAGTTATAAAACTTAATAATGCAAAGAAATAGAGTATGTTAATATAGTATGTCGGTGAGACACACAGATATTTCAACTAGAAAATAACCATGGATGTGCTAACGCGTGTAACATTTTAATGTAAAAACCGCACGTTTTTCATATTATGGCTACTATTTCTTACATATTCTGCGGAATCTGAATACCCACACAAAAGTAAATTTCATTTATTTCCACATGTTGCACAAAGCAAACAATACATTCGGAACTCCTGAAGTCCTTAGTTCTAATCCAGAAAATGAGTCAACTGTTCACAAGCTCTTTAACCACATTGATTCTCCTCTGTCTCTCTTACAACCCTTAGTACAAACCTTGTCGCAAGTTATCCTATTACTTACAAAGAAATAATGGCTGTTTCCAAATTCTTATCAATTTGCACTTGGAAGGCTCAGGGGATCAATAATAAATATCACGAGCTAGAATATTTCCTCAGAACTTAAAACATTGACATGTTATTAGCAACACAAACAAAATTTGCACCACACTCACATTTATTTCTGTCTGGCCACAGTGCATACAGGACTGACCACTCTAGTAATGAAAGAAAGAGAGGTTCTGCAATCTTTGTTATACATAACCTATTACATGACGAATTGCCACCCATTAGGGAACCCGAACTTCAAGTGTGTCGCATACAAATAAAATACAACAATATTCATTTTCAAATAGGCTCGTTTTATTCAGCACCATCTAATAAATTGAGTGCAGCACACTCCTGAATAGAGCATATATAATGAAGTCACAATTCTTACTTGGAAGGGACTTCAACAGTAAACATCCGCGTTGGGGCTCAAATAACACCAACCTGAGAGGAGGAATACTACATGACGTTAATTTCCAACTCAGTTTGGAGCTGCTATACCCAGTAGAACCAACACACTACCCAGATGATGGAAGTACATCAGACATTTTGGTGTTCTTTATAAGGAAAAATGCAGCGAATGTATGCTCTAATGCAACAGTTTTACATGAACTAAACTCTGACCATTACCCCGTACTTAACCTCAGTGTAAATAGCTTCATCGACCCTCATTAAACACCCTTTTAACTTGCAACTTTATACGTCCATCCTTGATGACCTCATTAACTTGCAGATACCTCTTTAATCACCACAATATACTGATAAGGCTGTAAATGATTTAACCCGGAATGTACAGTACGACGGAACATAGCATGCTCACAATTTCCTGTATCTTGCAACACAAACGAATGTTCAACCTTTCTCCACATATTGCTCAGCTACATCTCATCAAAAAAGAATGTAGGAAGCTCTGGGAAACTACAAGGTATCCGCCGCATAGAACTAACTACAGCCTAGCCACCAGAGAACTAACGGCGACAAAATCTGAGCACTCTGCTGCTATCAACAGACAGATACCATTCCTTAACGCACAAGATGTCTCGCTGTGGAAGAAAACTAAAATTTTAACGAGAAACATCGACAGGATTCCTCCTTTAAGAATTGGCATGAATGGCTTACAACTCTAGTAGGAAAACAAAACCAGCACTTCTCTGAAATATTTAGCGATCAATTTGAGCCTAATATAGTCAACTTTGATTTCTTTAACGAAATAATGAACTCAGTTTCGGAACTCTTGCAAATTTCCCTTTCAACAGATTCCTCTCTCCTGCTAAGGTGAAGGATGTAATACAAAGAATCCCTCAGAAAAAAGCTCCTGGCATAACCTAATCGTAGAACCTCTGGTGAAAGCCTTTTCTATAAAAACACTAGTTTCCTTAACACAAATTTACAACGCTATTCTTAGGACAACACATTTTCCCAAACAGTGGAAACATGAAGTAATCCCAAACTTAAAAAAACACAAAAGACCCACAAAATTATCGCCCCATAAGTCTGCTCCCCTTATTCTCCAAATTATTTGAACGATTACTTCTACCCTTCCTCCTTACTCATCACCACCCACACAGTTCGGATTTAGATCACATCACTCTTGTCCGCAACAGTTACATCACGTAGTCGATACAATATGGACGCTCATGAAGAAAAATTTGTGTGACTTGGGCTGTTCCTTGATACTGAAAAGCTTTCGATAAGGTTTACATGAAGGTCTGCTTTACAAACTGAAACCTCATCGTTCAGATACTCTATGGAGAATAGCCCAGTCTTAGCTGGCCAAGCGAACTTTTACAATCAAACATGAAACTGCGCAATCAACATCCAAACAATTTCACTCTGGTGTTCCACAAGGCAGCGTTCTGGAACCACTGTTAGATTCTGTATATACATCTGACTTCCCACAAAGAGAAGATTTGACAATAGCACAGTTTTCTGACGACATAGCTATTCTAAGCAAAAACACCTATGACTCTACTGCTAGACAACTTCAGGAATTATGCAATGACATTTATACTTGGTGTATGCAATGGAGGGTTCAATAAATCCACAGAAATCACATCTGGTTAAATTCACCTATAAGAAGAAAATTACAAATCATCCAGTAACGCTACATAATGTCCCAATTTCTACATCTGAGTCAGTGAAATATCTTGGTCTCACCCTGGAAGCAAACTTACATGCCCAAAACACATTAGATCAACCATAAATAAAATATGCAACCACATTCATCAGCTGAGACATCTAATATGAGGATTATCACAACTCCCCCTTCATTCACGTCATTACCATGCTAGCCTCTAGTTCCCGAGGTCGCGGGTTCAAACCCGGCGGAGGATGATGGATTTTTTTCGGACGTTAAAATCCATAGTATGTGTTCCTTCGAAACGGAAGTAAAGCCGGTTGTCCCGTGTCGTAGATTTACGGCACGTAAAAGAACCTCAAGCCTGATAAAGAGGCCTCTGAGCAAAATTACCGGCCTTTCACGCCCAATATAAAATGGAACGCTAAGGACCACAGCAGTTAAAGAGGGTCCATAAATAAAACTCAATTTAATTTAATTTTTGTCCCAAATACACGCGTCATGTAAATTACCATGTACTCTATTAGCAAAACTATAATGTATCTTTATACAGCATAGTTTCCATTAAATAAGAAAATACTTTAGTGTATTTTCTACAAACAAATTTTGTAAACATCACAGTTATATTACCATTGCAGTTCATCAGTGGCGACTACTGTATAAGAGCGCGTGAACACCCTAACTTTTAACACCTTGCGGATTTATTGGTTATGTTTTCTTTGAATTCTATTAAACGTTACGTGTATCGGGCCTTTAAATTTGTTTTTCGTTTATGTGCCTCCTTTAATATCTTGGGTCATATCGGGGACTTTTTACCTTAGGAACAATTGCTCATCGGAAATGATGTTCACTCGCTTCACAGTGTGTTATTCTTTGGTTTGATACTACTTTGCTTATTTATTACATTAAATTCGCACAAACATTCACATTCTCATTCATACTTCCAGACTCTAGAGAGAATAGGGAATAAACTGTCTAAAGAAAAATTCCCACCCTCCAGCCTGGAATTGAACCCGGGACTTCCGGATTTGGAGATAGTGTGCTAACCACCAGACGGAGAGGCAGTCGTTGACAAATTTTATTCAAACTCTTGTGTAACAAATTTCAACTCTGCTCCTGTAGTAGTCCGTCTAAAAATAATTGGAAGTTTTTATGAGACTGTGATTCTAAACTACCGCGTACCAATTTCAACCAAATTTGAATTGGCGACAAAGTTTCTTCAAACTCCTATGTATAAAATCTCAGCTCCGTACTTAAAGCGTCATCCTCCGTGGTGTAGTGGTTACCAGCCTCTAGTTCCCGAGTTCAAACCCGGCGGACGGCGATGGATTCTTTTGAAGCGTAAAAATCTTTAGCGTGGCTTCCTTCGGAAGGGAAGTAAAGCCGGTGGTTCCGTGTCGTAGATTTACGACACGTAAAGGAACCTCGCGCCTGATAAAGAGGCCTCTGAGCAAAATTACTTGTATTTCGCGCTCAACATGGAATGAGACGCTAAGGATCACAGCAGTTAAAGAGCGTTCATAAATAAAACTCAATTTAATTTTCTTTGTACCTGAAGCGACTGACAAGTTTATGCGTACAGACCGACGGATAAAGCGCCGCCTATAGTTGCTTACGCATAAATACCAACTTCATGTTTTAACGATGAAAGACGAAGATTTCCCGAAAAATTCCCGTACCCAAAACAAAATTTTAAATAAAATTTAACAAATTTATTTTCTCGAAAGTGTCCAAAGGATTTTGAGCACGGATTTCTGAGCACTAAAGTAAGGACAGAAGAAAATAAGATTGAACTGTCACTGGACTATAGGCAGCGACGTCGCAGATAACAAATCATCCCTTCCATCCCTCGTACGTCTTTTGGCGTTTGCAGACGCATTCATACCGGTTTTAACCTGCCTGTCAGTCTAATGTTGTACATTCTTTGTATTGATAATGGTCTAAGTGTAGATAACTTAAAGGCAACTGCTTAAGAATTTCTGATTATAACGTATGTTTAAATGTTTGTAAATAACTCGTTCTCTTCATTCTCGTTGAATTTTATGTAACTGGGAAACGATAGGGGTAGGCGAGAAATTACTAATGTAGATATTGTTAAAGTATACAATTGATGCATAATTAATATTTTTGATAACCACTTATAAAATATAACATGGCGCTAGTTAAACTTTTGCCCTGTTTTAAATAGTACACTTTGAAATGTTAAGTGGTCGTTGGTTTCTTTCCATGAACTCGGGCAGAGAATATGTAACATCATGGCTAACTTCTCTACTTGTTTCTTTGTACTCGCAATCTCCTGAGTGCCAAAGATTTGTTAAATCATTTGAACAATAGTTATGAAAATAAGTGATACGTAGAGCATATGCGACTGTTATACATTAAAGAGTATTGCCTGAGAAATCAGGAAGTCGATACCCATTACCATGTTCAACAGGCTGAAAATATATAAATAAAGAAAAGCGCAAACTAATGTAAACGTGGTGTTACAGACACTATCACAGATGTAAGGGGACATGCAGATACATCAGACAGACATTACTTGGTCACATTTGCAAGGCATTACACAAAATCATGTTTGACATGTAAAAGTCACCAAACTGCAATTTTATACTGGCCAGTGAATGGCTTCTGAGATTTCCATTACCCTATTCGAATTATTTATAAATATATTGCTACTCTATAAATTATAGGTAAACGTACCATTCTATTCAGGAGCAATTTCTACTGAATATATACAATAGAGCTTCATCAAATTTATATGATATTGTGTCGCAGCGATTATGGCACAATGTTATCGGGTGGTCGGCACCGAGCAGTCGGAATAAACAACGATAAGTACCGCTCGCTTGCGTAAAAACTGGGCGCGCTATCGACAGATAACCAGAACCTTTTGGAAGTTTCTTCCCCCCTCCTCCAGAACGTTGTTGAGATATTCTAGAATGTTCTGTGGAAGACTCCATTGGCTATATAAGCGAGCGTTCCCGCGAGAGTGCCAGTGAGGTGAGTTGAGTTGCGTCGGTCAGTTGGCGAGTGAGTTTCCCGTGCGACATAAAGTGCGATTCTCCGAGCGAGTTTGTGGCGACATTAGTGGCGTGCAGCGGGTGCTGCTGCGGAGAGAGGATTCTGAAGATCTTGTGTTCGACTCCCCAGCGAGTGAGCCATTCAAATAGGAGGCTACATCACGAAGGAAGTGACGCAGAACTGAACTAATTCACCTTGGTGAAGTGACAAAGTGAAGTGAACTCTCAGTGAAGTTTAACTAGATAGATAAAAATAAGGTGGCGCCGCGGCCGAGTGGTTAGACCGCTCGCCTCTCACCGAGGCGGCCCGGGTTCAATCCCAGGGACCCGTATGTGGGATTTGTGGTGGACAAAGCGGCGTCTGGGCGGGTTCTCCGCCATTCATTCCACCAACTTCTCCATCATCACCTTTCCTTTCATCCATTTCGCCGTCATTTCGTTTTATCTACTTCCTTCATCCCATACCAGGCATTGGGCTGATCACCCATCCTGGATATTCTGTTTGATCCATGAGTGTCTGCTCCTCGACCGGCCTCTGACCCCCAGGCACCCGCCTGTAAGTCCTACATAAGATGAGGTTAAACAATGAATGATAAAAACAAAACAGTGACAGTGAGAACTGACAGAGTAACAGTTGAAAAACTGGACAAAGTTACAGTATTTAGAAATTCAGCATCAACATTTTGTTAGTAAATTTTTCTTACTTTAACAATTATAAGCTAAGATAAAAATTTGTATTTCTTGCAATTGAGATGCTTGTATTTTTTTTAAATATTACTTAAAATAGAACATTTTTAATTTACATCGATTAGCTTTCTACCAGTTGAAGATAAGCGTGAGCTTAAGTTTCACGACATACCTCAAGGTTATAGGTCAGCTTGTTCTTGAGAAACGTGCTCCTAAATATGGAGAAAAAAAATGAGCGGAAAATAGAATGTCAGTATATTCATATTATCATAAAATCTAAAATAATTCAAGTAAAATAATGAAACCCATAGAAACCATTAACAGGATAGTATTTATCGTGTCTCAAAAATTACAGTTTAACATCTTTTATAGTTCCTGTCAAATATGATTTTATATAATGCCTTGCAAATGTGACCTGTTTGATGTATATGTTCCCTAAATGCATTAGTAATTCTTTCCCTTTTCCATAACAGGACGCAAACAATGATGCACACATGTGTGATGTGGGTGTGGTATATGAAGGTGGGCTATGAGTGCAGGTCAAGGATGATGACAAATTCAACCTCCATGTCGCAGTGACCTCCTTTGTTTACTGTAAGTGGACATCCGTCTCTTGGATGTGTGACCGGAGTTGTTGTCCACAAGGTTTATTGCTTTACACGCAAGCGTGGAATACAAACGGTTTTGTAAAGTGTGGACTGATGAACGCAGGGAGTCTTATTACATATCCTCATTACGATAAGTTATATTTAGGATGTTTAAGTTCATATGATGAAGTTATTTAGAACGAAACTAGCTAAATTTCAATATATGTGTGATACTATCTACAGAACCTTGAGGAACATAACAAGAATAGAGATAGTTTTAAAATTCTAACTGTTCCACTTCTAACATACGTCAGGGAGAATTGGACCCTAAATAGAACAAAGAAAAGAAAAATTGAATCCACAGAGATGAGATTTTGAAGACGAATACTTGGATATACAGGATGATTTATGAAGAACTGGCACACTTCTTTCTTTAATTATTCTGTTCGAAATTCACTCATTGCCCCAATTTTATCACCAAATTAAGCGGAATGTTCTGGAGTTTCGATTGCCTGTCACAAGATGCGCAGATGTTCATGCTTTTTTCGTAATTGTTAGTTTTATTGTCGGAAACTGTTTTTGAGATTTTGTTCTAGTTAACGTGAAAATAGAGTACACATTAAATGAACGACGCTTCCTTGTAAAGCAATACTGGATTAGGAATTCAATTACAGCTACTTAAAGGGCATACCAGACAGAATTTGGTGTTTGGAATACTCCCCAAAGAAATACAATACTGGAACTGGTAAACAAATTGGAAACAACTGGATCTCTGGTGAGTGAAAAAGGCAAAACGCGTTCATCTAGGCTTCCCACGGTTGTTGACGTAAGAGCACACAACTGGATCAGTCACCCAAAAAAATCATTAAGATGTTTGTTGCAGGAGACAGGTACAGCTACTCAAATGTATCAGAGAGCTGTGAAAAGTGTTAGCCTAAAGCCGTATAGGATTACGGTTGTCCATCAGTTACAGGAACCTGATAAGGATAGACGACTGAATTATTGTCGTTGGTTCCAGGCGTTCATTGTGCAAAATCCTGCAAGTCCATCACATGGTTCACAGATGAAGCATGGTTCCATTTATCTGGCTATGCACCTATGCACCGGTTAAAATCGGAGTTTGGTGCGTATCCGCACAGAGAATAATGGGACCAATTTTTACTTTCCCTACTACTATAGTAAGTAGGGGAAGTATTGTATTCCACCCAAAAATTCGATACCGAGATTTCACCGGAAATACATGCTTTGAGACCCCCTGAATAAAAAAAAAGCATTTAAACACCAAACTTGGTATTTAGGTTCAGTATCTTCCAGAGATGCGACACGAAGATTTTCAAGAAAATCCCCCCACCCCAGATTACCCTTTACATGGAACATTTTTCGAAAATTTTAATTTTCTCAAAACTGGCCCTAACGATTTTGATTAAAATATCATACGTTTAAGATATTTTTATGACAAATGAAATGTGTATCTCGAATTTTCTGGGAATGTGTCCAAAAGTATTCTTCATTGTGAACGACTTCTGCATAACTGGTAAAACATAAGAGATAGACAAAATTTTACTACACAAAAAACGTAGATGGCGTTAAAATACACAATTTATGTCATATACATTTTTATTGTTGAGTGAACCGTTTTTGAGATATTGCTTGTTATTCCCTTAATTTTTCCAATACTTATACTTTTTCTCAAATGGGAATTCGTTATTCATTTTTTTTATGTCCTGGACATGCAAAGAGAATGGAATGCTCCACATAGCAACCAGCGCTTAAAAGATTTGACTATCGCTTAAATACTACCATATTCCCCTTGCATCTACAAGAAAATTAGCAATAAGATTAACATGAAGTAGATGGAGAATAAGCGTTTGAAAAAATAGTTTCTACAAGAGTAGAGAAAGTCATTTGAGTGTAACACAGATTTTTTTAAAAAAAAAAACAATGTCAACACTGCAGAGTACCGACGGATTTTCATGAAGTTTGCTGAGCACCTAGACGATGTAGAACTGAGTCAAGGATATTTTCAGCAGGATGGCGCTACATACCATATATCAAATGAATCCATGGCACTAATTGCAAGTCTCTTTGACGACCGGATAATTTCCAAGAACCTTTGGCCAACGAGATCTCCGGATTTGACATCGCAGGACTTCTTTCTATGGGGTTACTTAAAAGACAGGGTTTATGCCACACGTTCCCAGACATTGGACGATCTGAAGCACAACATTACACAGCAGATACAAGCTATTGACAACAGAGTCCTCCAACGAGTGGCCGGTAACATGGAACGAAGTGTCGAGATGTGCCTTATGCAGGATGGAGGACATTTTCAATATTTGCTATAGAGGTAAATAATTTCACAAAATTGCTCTGCATTTCAGATATAATAATAATTTGTCGCTAGTATAACTCGTTTTCAAACCATTAAAGAAATAAATGTGTCAGTTTTTCATAAATCACAATGTACTTTAAGTCAAGAGACCGTATACACAATACAGATATAAGAGAACAATTACAAATCTATAGATTACAAGAAAAAAATTGACATTTTGAAACAACAGTGGTACAGACATATTGAAAGAATGGACCTCAATACAATAACAAAACAAGTATTTCTACTCCACGAGGTAGAACATCAAATTGCGATGGATGGATAGTCGTTGAGGCGGAATAGCCTTTTAAAGTATATCCTTAAAGTGGAAGAAGAAGAAGAAGAAGAAGAAGAAGAAGAAGAACAAGATTGCGATAAATGTCTAAAAATTGTTACAAAAATAGGCATTACGAATATGGCTAAAGTGCAAGACGAACAAACAAAATCCAACTGTCAATTTCTATTAGTAACGAGCTAGGCGAAGTGGCGAAATATAGCTGAATCACATAGCTTCAAACATGTTAGATAAATGTTGCATCAAAGTACACAACTTTGAAAATCTTAAAACATGCAAAACGAATATTTTAGAAACAGTTAATGTTACGAAAAAGAATATTCCACATTCACATGAGTTTCTCTATTCTTACAGAAGCGTATTCTTCTCCCTACTTCATGTTAATCGAGACAAACATTTGCAAAAATTATCTTATTGCATATTTTCTCAAATTCGTTATTCATTTTTTTGTCCCTGTAATGCAAAGAGAATGTAATACTCCACATAGCAACCAGCTCTTAAAATATTAGACTATTTCTTAAAGCCTACCAATTCCCCTTGCATCTACAAGAAAATTAGCAATAAGATTAACATCTCGATATCTCGATTAACATGAAGCATATGGAGAATAAGTGTTTGTAAAAATAGTTTGTACAAGAGTAGAGAAAGTCACGTGAGTGTAACACATCAGATTGTTTACTTTCTCTACTACGTATAGTAAGTGGGGGAAGTATTGTATTCCACCCAAAAATTCGATACCGAGATTTCACCGGAAATACATGTTTTGAGACCCCTGAATCCAAAAAAAGCATTTTTGGAAACATGTCCGTGTGTGTGTCTGTGTGTTTGTGTGTGTGTGTCTGTCTGTGAACAGCATAACTCAGAAACGAACAGTCGGATAAACACCAAACTTGATATTTAGGTTCAGTATCTTCCAAGGATGCGACACGAAGGTTTTCAAGAAAATCCCCCACCCCAGAGTACCCTTTACATGGAAGATTTTTCGAAAATTTTAATTTTCTCAAAAATGGCTCTAACGATTTTGATTAAAATATCATATGTTTAAGATATTTTTATGACAAATAAAATGTATATCTTGAATTTCCTGGGAATGTCTCCAAAAGTATTCTTTATTGTGAACGACTTTTGCATAACTGGTAAACCATAAGAGATAGACAAAATTTTACTACACAAAAAATGTAGATCGCGTTAAAATACACAATTTATGTCATATACATTTTTTTTGTTGAGTGAACCATTTTCGAGATATTACTTGTTATTCCCTTAAATTTTTCAATACTTATTTTCTCAAATGGGAATTCGTTATTCATTTTTTTTTGTCTTGGATATGCAAAGAGTATTAATCTGTGGCAAAGAGAATGGTGCTGCACCTAGCAACCAGCTATTAAGAGATATGTATGTGCTTAAAGGCTACTGTATTTCTATATTGTCCTTGTAAATATATATTCCCCTTACATCTACAAGAAAATTAGCAATAAGATAGAGTCTGCAAATGTTTATCTCGATTAACATGAAGTAGATGGAGAATAAGCGTTTGTAAAAATAGTTTGTACAAGAGTAGAGAAAGTCGTGTGAGTGTAACACATCAGATTTTTTTATGTCCTGGACATACAAAGTGAATGGAATGCGCCACATAGCAACCAGCTCTTAAAACATTGACTATCGCTTAAAGCCTACCAATTCCCCTTGCACCTACAAGAAAATTAGCAATAAGATTAACGTCTCGATTAACATGAAGCATATGGAAAATAAGCGTTTGTAAATATAGTTTGTACAAGAGTACAGAAAGTCATGTGAGTGTAACACATCAGATCATTTCCCCTTCTTTTTCTACAAGGCACACTCTTAAAAGTGTATTTATTCAGTGAAATCGTAACGTATAATTTTTAAATTGATCGAAATACTTCCTCTAGGTTAGGTAGAGGGTAAAGTATAAAATAATAAAGACTAAGAGCTAAGGTTCAAAGTCCATAGTTCACCCCACCTACTATATTTGAAGAGATTGACAAGCTAAACCAATCAGGTTTCATTCTTTGGCAGCACGAGTGGAAATGAGTGGGAAGGGAAACTCCATCTCCTTTTGGGCATCCCTAGTATAAAATGATAGCAGCGAATCTTATGAAACGGGTTACAACTAGAACGTTATCTCTCCAACAGAGCGAATCTAATGATGGCTGCTGACATTGATCTGTATAGCTCAACATAAACTGAAACGTAACACCATCAGCATTCCCGTTTTTGTGCAGACCATATTCATGACCTCAGCCATTGTCCTACACATAGTTTCTTGTATCTGGCAAAGAAAACGAAAGTGGCGCAGTGATTACAGCGATAACCCATCAGCTTCATTATGTCTGCCATTTCGTTTCCTATATTGGTTAAATAAATTCTTAGTATTTAAAGTTGTGTAACAGGAAAGTACAATAAATATCCATAAACAGATTTGATAGGCCAGCTTAAACAGTAAACTAATGACATTCATACTACAAATATAGTTATCATCACGTTGCGTATCTTGAGAGGAAGAAATTGATGTGTAGAAGTCACACAGCTTTCCTCACCCGTTGGTTTCGTAGCTATTCTACAAATTATTCACATAAAGTATTTTTCTATCCATTTCTGTTAATCACTAAATTACTTAATTACAATTAATTAATTAATTAGTAATACCGTAATATACATATTACTTGGTCATTAAAATGTTCCAAAGGTAAGCAGATCGATTTAAAATACAATCGTTTTACGAGGACTTTCTTAGAGTAACAAAAGAAAGCAGACCCACAGAAGATCTTGAAAATGCTCTTGCATTGCGATTTTAAAACAAAATTTGAGAACTTCAACATTATAATAAGACAAACATCATTTCAGTATATTTATACTTATTTATTGGATTTGATGCCGTGCTTGTTGGCGTTTGTTCTCTGACGTTTGAAAAGGATAGCATTTCAAATATATCTACATACTTACATTTAAAGTGAAGACCATTGTACATGTAGCAATGACTGACAAAGCGCTTACGAGATTTAGGTGATTTGCCAGAACATCTTCAATAATAGGCACATTTTATTAATGTTATCGCAGTGTTTACATCACATAAGAAACTCGCCCAAAAATGTAATGCTACGTTCAATTTACGACCTTGTTATAATCTAAGCATTTCACTGCCATAGCGCCCTGCATTTTTTTTTTTTTTTTTTTTTTTTTTTTAGGGAAAACAGGAATAAAGGTTTAAGGAAAAACAGATATATATATATATATATATATATATATATATATATATATATATAGGTTGTAGAAAGGAAAAAGGAAGAGGAAAAGAAGGGTCTTATGCTGTGGTGGCGCTATTTATTAGGGGCATAATTGGTGTTGTGTTGGCTGGTTCCGCCGTAGCAATCCTGCGGTTCGTGGGTGATTCCTTGAAATCGGAGAATTCCAAAGTGGATAATCTCCTCAGTGGGGAATAGGTAAGAGTCATGGCCGAGGCCCTGAACAGTAACCTAGGAACAGTGGTGTCATAACAGTGTAATTTGGTTCCGTGTCCGGGCCTGTTACCTCCGGGCAGCGGATGTTGATGTAGAGCTGTGTCGGCGGAGATGCGGTGTCTATCTGTTGCGGCGTCTGTTTTGTTGAGTGGGTTGATGTAGGACGTGTTGCTCCATGAAGTTTGGAATGAGTTGGTATCCTTCCTCCAGCTTGTGGTGGTTGTCCTGTAGCTGGCGTAGGCTGGTGGCGATGTCTGCAGTGGTCCGTAGTTGTTCTTCGCGGATACCGGCGATTGAGGCCTCAATGGCCGTCAACCGCTCGGCCCGGTCGTCGGTTGTGTCATTGTCATGTTCTTCTTCCAGGTAGCTTTCTATTCGGTACAGCTTTCGCTGTATTGACGGCAGGAGGTCTGGGTCGTCGTAGTGGGATAACTCCTCAATTGACGCCCTGAGTCTATTGAGACTGCCAGTGGCGCTGGCGTAGTTCCTGTTTGATGTGCGCTGCTTTGCTTCAATGCCAGCAAATCGCCGGTTGGCGGCTTGCCGAAGCGCTTCCAGCTTTTGGTTGAGTTTGGCGATCTCTGCCTGTACGGTTGCTGAGGCTGCTAGAAGCTCGGTGATTGAGGCCTCTATGGCCGTCAGTGTAGAAGCTGTGTGCGTGTTGGTGACGTCTGCGTTGTTACGCTCCCGGCGAGAGCGCGGTGGTTGAGGTGGTGCGTCTTGTTGCGTCTGGGTCGAAACTGCCCGTCTCGGGTAAAGCGGGCAGCAAGCTTGGCCCGTGAAGTGATCCATCCTGCAGCAGGTGGCGCAGAACCTTCTCCGGCGAGTAAGATCATGCTGCTTGCAGGTGGGTGTCAAGGCCGGTGAGCCACAGTAGTGGCAGCGTGGTGAGTTGCTGCATTGTTCCGCCGAGTGCCCATACTGGCAGCATCGACGGCACGGTGGTGTCCGTTGTGTGCGGCTGGCTTCAAAGCGGATCGTGGTGCCAAGGAGCTCCACGTCCGTCTGAAGAGCAGCGTCGTAATGCGCCTTGTTGAGGAAAGCAAGGCGCACCAATGGAGTCGGTCCATTCCTAGAAACAATTCTGGTCGCCTTCACCATTGAAGGCCAGCGTTGTTGAAGTTGTTCCAGGAGAATCTGCGTTGCTAGGTTTCTCTGTACCCCGACCGCGACTGCGCTGAAACGGCCTTCTTGGTCGGGGGTGGTGTCCGGAGAGGCATCTGCGTTGTCGGTTGAAGTAGTCTGCTGGTTCGATAAGACGCTGAGATACTCAGCGGTGCGGTTATGTCGAGCAACAGCGGCGGCGTAGCTCCTTCGAGG
The DNA here is from genome assembly GCA_030765065.1 of Deroplatys truncata. NCBI lineage: Eukaryota > Metazoa > Arthropoda > Insecta > Mantodea > Mantidae > Deroplatys > Deroplatys truncata. The sequence goes on along the minus strand of CM060977.1, from coordinate 25,552,494 downwards.
TGCTGCATATGAGTCGCTGGAGGTAGATGACGAAGTAGGGGACAGGCCGCGAGACCGCAGCCAAATGTTGAGTTGCGGGCGCCAAGTGCGATCACTGCGGTGGAAGTATCCGGAGAGTTCGGCGGTCTCCAGTGATCGTCCGCGAGGCGGCAGTGAAGTCCGGCGTTAGGCCCTGTTGACGGAGAGAGAGATTTGTCCTCTTCGTCCCATCTCGACGAGAGCTCCTACATCTTTGTCGTGTCACTATTTATGGGTGGTGGTCTATCACCTGCCACCATGCGTGCCCAGTGGCGGAATCAGTTACTATAGAAAATTCACCCGATTACAGAAAACACCGTTTGGGCGTGACAGGAATCGAAGCAAAAGATCTTAGTAATAATGGTTTCACAAACGAGCCGTTTGTGAGATAATTGCGAATATATGGACAGTCGACATTGGTCTAGCATACATCTACACTCTTTGTTCCATCTTGTACATCATAACTAATAGCCTACTTAATTACGTGGCTGCTATACTTTTCGAAATGCGTACCGTGTCTGTCCTGTACAGGTTTATGGCTTTATTACAACCCCATCTCCCAGTTTTGTAAACATTGTAGAGGGAACAATGGCGCATCAATGTAAACATCTGCGTTAATATAAATAATATTGTACACGTGTAAACACGTTATACGATAAATGCAATGGAAGCTAGCTAGCCGTGCAACTGTGCAAGTCAGGTGCATGTAGCCAAGCGGTACCGCGGAGATATCTCTACTGTCCATTCCAAACCAGAGTGCCTTTCACTGAAAACAAACTCTTTGTATTATCCGCGCGAAAGTAGTTCGCAATCCCCCCTCCCACGTGCTTGTTGAACACTATTTAATGTATAAAAACGCGCCCTGCGTGAGAATCCTAGTTCAAAATGCAACCTGAGGTAACAATCAATTTTATAAGTATGCGGTAATGAACATTTTACTTACGTTAATCACAATCCTCGGGCAAAAGTGCAGCACCCAAATCCGAATCTCCGAAGATGACTCAGCTGCCGTATCAGAATCAGAACTACTCTCCAAAATAATGACAAGCTTATCCAAAATTCCACAGCACTGCTGCATTTAAAACAACACATTTAATCCTCTTCTATGTTGTATTATGTCTGTTTATATTCTCTGCTCGCTTTCGTTACACTTCTCACTGAAACGCCTGTAAAATCCGATATTAGTTTCGTAATATGCAATAATGCAAGTGTCGGGTATTTTTGTAATAGTGAGTTTAATAGATGAAGTATTGTTTGTTTTTAGCCACTTTTTAAATGTTTCCCACTTCTGTGTTTGAACAGTTTATTCGCACTGTGTTCGCACTACACGCACCTTACTCTGCCACGTGAGCTCAAATACCAACTGACTAAATCACAAGATTTGACCTGAGCTGAGCATATGTGTATTATGAATGACTGTTCGCTTATCATATATCCTGTGTTACGCAAAGTGTTTATTCGGTACGCAGATAGCACCTCTGGGAATTCATTGCTGCATTTCTTGTGTATGTAAGAGAGTGGCAGTCATGCATGTCGGTTGGTATTAACAAGCAAGATGCTCTCTGCGTTAGCGCAATAGCAGGCGAAAATCATATTTTGTAATCTCTTAGCAGCTAGTATATATCCATTACCTTTAACGACGAGTTCTTATGATAACCGCAATAAAATGTGCAGTTCTATACCTTTCCTGCTCTAATATTTCATAATACAATACAAGTATTAAGGAACTACTTACGTTGGCGTAAGAGTATATTCTTGGGTTCGTGACAAGCCGAAGCACGTGCTTCTGTTTACATCAGAGGGAACTCTGGTTTGGAATGGACTATATTGTTGCACAAAGTATAGGCTGGCCATGACCAGTAGAGACGCTTGAGTGGGAGAGATATGTAGAGGTTGGGACAAAAATGAAAAGTCCAAACTCGTCATCAGGAGAAATATGAGAGCAGATGTTCTCATACGGCGCTAAGGTGATCAGCCAAGCACAACAGTGCTTTAAAATAGTTATGGAAAAAATAGCGTATTTGCGGGTGTATAAATAAAGCAGAGCCCTGGGATTCGCATTACTTTATACAATTTCGTCAGGGGATGAAGAAGCTGTTAGCAATTTAGGAAAGCTATATAGAGTGGAAGGTACAACCCGAGAAGGTACAACCCGGTAATATAATTGTGGGATAGAATTCACGGCTAGCTCTATAAATAAATTACAATTAAAGCGAACTTAAACCTTTTTCATTTCGTCTTCTGTTACCATTCCCTAGATCAAAGTTAAGAGCATGGGCCAACACAGAAGTGTTGTAGGGGCATTCTCTTACAGCAAGTCAACACCTACACCAGGAATGAAGACAACGAGTAGCTCGAGAGGAGGTCCGTCGCAACATACAGCAAACCTCAGATCGCTTCTAGGAGGAAAGCTGTGTTTTCATTTAAATGATATTTTCTGTTTCAGGTGATGAAATAATGTGACAGTTTTACAACTATCCTATGATAATATGAGAACCTAACCGTACAATAGTACGTTAATATGTATATTAGAGCGTTACAGTCAGCTATTATTCATATTTTACAATTTGGATGGAATGGACACGCGTGCTAGGGGTCAGTGGTTCGATTCCCGGTTCTGAGGGGGAAGTCTAAGCCTTCACCTCTGACTAGCTCACATGTAAAGTATTCCCAAGGCCCAACGTGGCTTGGAGGCCTGGATAAAAGCCGTAGGGCCTTTCACTACCCTATCCGAAGTAACGTACACCACTCGCTGGGTGCCTAGCTAGCTAATGAATGTGTTCAACCATCGCTTGGTGGAATGAGGTTTACCTGATGGTTGTAAAAGACCGTATGGGCAGCGTTGAAACAAGTATTTGAAAGGTTGGGGAAGTTTTATGTGATTTACTTAGAACAGCCAGGGAAAAAAGCAAGTTATTATGGAACGGTTCCGATAATGTTAGTTACATAGAGCCAACGATAAAGTTGCTCTTCCGCGAACATTTGAGTATTTTTATTACAGCTTATAAAAGCAACGATCTGGTGTAAGAAGTCCGCTCCAACATAACAGTTACAAAGATGTGTATTAATGAGACGCTGCAACCTCCATGCTTTAGTGCTTCCAAGTTTCAATAGAGAGCTCTTATACCACATTTAATTGTACATACAACGTACGCATGAAGGGCCCAATAATCAATACATGAGCTTTTCCCCTTATTTAAAAATCTTAGAACCAAAATAATTGGTTACTTCCGAATGGTTTCTTATTCCTACTGAAGCTGGTCGTGTCCTCGATGCGTAACAATTAAGTCTCTTCTTTCTCCGGCTAGCGTTGAGCAGTGTCAACTCTGCTTGGCTTTAAGCCTTTTCTCGGCACAAATATCACGTTTCTTCCGCTTTGAAAAGAAATAGCACTTTCCTCGTAGACCCTGTTTAATGGCTCAGTACTTTTGTATACATGTGTGCCGACGGACCTTTCCTGTCCCAAGAAAAGGGATAAGCCGGTGACCCGAACCTTACTTCCTCAACAAGTTGCAGTCTTCTGTATGAAGGTTTTTCCTCTCGAGTTATAATATTAAATACAACATTTTACATCTTTGTTTAATCTATATACAATCAAATCAAATACGGGGCCTAGTTGAACCGTATCACTGCATAATATCAACCTATTTGTATACATACTACAAGTTATCTGAAAGAGGATAAGAGGAAGTCATCCTCCAATACTCTTGCAAAAGAACGAAGAATCACGACTTGATGCGAAGGAACCTGAACCGAGCAAGTAACAGTGAGATTTGAGAATTGAGGCGGTCGGAACTGTTACTGAAAAACAACCGTTTTCCCCACCTTTAATACAAGTCGCATGCAGACAGTATGGAGAATAAAATAATGATGACAAAGAATGAAGTCATCAAGGCATCCAAAGCAAGCGCGAAGCTGTCTGGTGGAATGTTGGAGACGGAAGACATCTGATGTTTTGTATTAGCATGATCTCTACTCATACTTCTACAAACTATTCTTACGAAGTTTATCTACTTCTTGTTACTCGAGATAAACTTTCCTTACACGATTACACATTACGTTGTAGGTATAAGAACCATACAGTAGACTAAAGCAACAGTTAGATTTTTAAAAAGCAGGTCGGCATGTGATATCTTTGAAATGAACAATGAACAAGCGTTTGTAAAAATAGTTTGTACAAGTGTAGAGAAAGCCATGTGAGTGTAACACATCAGATTTTTCAATAATTTTCTCAAATGGGAATTCGTTATTCATTTTTTGTCTTGGATATACAAAGAGTATTAATCTGTGGCAAAGAGAATGATGCTACACCTAGCAACCAACTATTAAGAGATATGTCTATGCTTAAAGGCTACTGTATTTCTATATTGCCCTTGCAATTACAAAACAAGGGGAACATAGTACGCCTTAAGCGATAGTCAAATATTTTTAGAACTGGTCGCTATGTGTAAAATGTAATTCTCTTTGCATTTCAAGAACATAAAAAAAGTACAACGAATTCTCAGTTGAGAAAAAGTGTATTGGAAAATTAAAAGAAATAACAAGGAATATCTCGAAAATGGTTCACTTTAGAAAAAAAAATGTTTATGACATATACTGTGTGTTTTAACGCGATCTACGTTTTTATGTAGTAAATTTTTGTCTATCTCTTGCGGTTTACCAGTTATGCAAAAGTCGTTCAGAATGAAGGGGACTTTTGGGGACATCCCCAGAAAATTCAAGATATACATTTTATTTGCCATAAAAATGTCTTAAACATATGATACTTTAATCAAGATTGTTAGAGCTGTTTTTGAGAAAATCAAAATTTCCGAAAAATGTTCCATGTAAGGGATGGTTTGGGGTTGGGGGATTTTCTTCAAAACCTTCATGTCGCATCCCTGGAACATATTGAACCTAAATACCAAGTTTGGTGTTTATCCGACTTTTCGTTTCTGAGTTATGATGTTCACAGACAGACAGACACACACACACACACTTACACACAAGACATACACTCCGACATGTTTCCAAAAATGCTTTATTTTTCTATGTCCTGGACATGCAAAGATGCAAAAATGCTCCACATAGCAACCAGCTCTTAAAACATTTGATTATCGCTTAAAGCCTACCATATTCCCCTTGCATCTACAAGAAAATTAGCAATAAGATAGCGTCTGCAAATGTTTATCTCGATTAACATGAAGTAGATGGAGAATAAGCGTTTGTAAAAATAGTTTGTACAAGAGTAGAGAAAGTCATGTGAGTGTAACACATCAGATTTTTTTTGAAAGCCCATCATTAAATTAATCTTGTTTTCCTATCAGTGTATTATTCTATCCTTATTATACCAGACGTGACTTTATTTGCAGCGCAAATTACCTACGTCTTCGTGATGTTAGGACAGTTCAAGGTCGAGACATGAAAGATGAAGATAACTTTTGCAGAAGCCCTGAGGTCATACGAGAAAGGTGCAGTAATATTCCATATATAAACCGAGACACGAAAGCAAACAAGGCGAAGCACATACAAACAGTGATACCAAATTAAAGGATAGAAAATTCTAAATTTTTAATATACAGAAAAAAATAAACAACATCACAGTTTAGGTGTTCTGGTGTTGACATTAGATTTTTTATGTTATTATTTATATACGTAATGCTTTTAAAGTATCAGAGATTTTTACAGCTTTATCTGTGCAGTATTTACAAAATTACTTTATGTACATGCGTGTAGTGGAGAAAACACTTTAACACAATACCCGAAAATGTCACCATAATACGATTTAAGTTGACAGGGTAAAAACTGAGGCAGTTTAGGAAGTTGAGTAAAAACATTGATAATTCCTGTCTTTAAAAAATGCAGTGCTGAATGCATGTAAAATAATTTTGTAAACACCACAAACAAGAAAGATGTAAAATCGGTGCAAGTTTCAAAAAATTACGGAACCAATAAAATGGAAAACCTGCCGGAACATTTTTACGGTAAAATAATTTGTTCTTTATATATATATATATATATATATATATATATATATCAGGTGAGTCAGCTGCGTCTATTTGTTTTTGAATTTATAGAGGAGGGATAGATAACTCAATGCATAAGTGTTTTACGGAACAGAATGCAATTACTATATATATATATATATATATATATATATATCGATGCAAAAAACATCCCACTGGGAGCTGCAGTAGCACTTTTAGCCAATTTTACAAACTTTTATTATTTAGCATACATTCATGCACCTCTTTGAAAACCCCTGAAAGAACAACCTAGCACATGCATCGGCTGACATGCACTTGAAAACAAAATGGCAGATAGTGCGGCCAATTGGATTTAAACCTTTAGTCAATGTTGTACAGCCTTGTCAAAAAATGCTAAGTATCAGGTAGATAATTTCGTTTCTGTCACAAACTATGGCATATTTCAGTTCAAACAGTAACTGTAATGATTGATGCAGTTTATTTATTGAGTTAAAACTATCAAACCGAGCTAAAAACACTGTATGAAGCTGCAAAACGCGTGTAAAGAATCGAGGTGGGGTCTAGTTCTGCGATTACTAATTCGTATAGGAGCCTAAGCCCCCAAGATAGCATTGGCTGAATGGTATTATCATGCTTGCTTTAACACTGTACCATTTCATTTCGGATTCAAATCCTTCGTGTTAAGTTCAAACTTTTATTAACTTTTATTTTATCTCTTTGGGCCTATAATTTGATATTATAATACAAATAACATTTTTGATAAGTGTGTCCAAAATAGAATAATCGCCATGTTTTCCGCCGCAAAGCCCAAATCATCTACGGACACCCATACGTGAAGATTGCAGGCAGATTACACCGCGCATGTTACAACATGCAAGGTCTCCCCGGCAACGTAAGTACACATATGTGCATTGGTGAAGGGGGTCGTCATTTTGAACATTTACTTCGTTGATAAAATCCACGGTCTTTAACAATTTATTATTCTGTTTATCCGTGAACTTAGCACATTTACAACTCTTTTGTCAATAGAAGTGAAACATACGGTTTAAACATGAAACAAAAGCTGTTAGATTTAATATTATCGATATCCGCCCAAAAGAATGAAAGCTAACTACGTAACATGGTTTACAACACAGGTACAGTACAGATTATTACGGTGAACATGATACACAATTATCTGATTGTAATTGTTGTGTCTTTGACTCACAGGAGAGCAAATAACAAAAATAAATAAATTAGTATACTAAAATACAGAAAATGAACACAAAGAGAAAGAAAATAAAAAAACCAAAACATGTTGATACTTGTGTTAGATTCGAACTTCCGAAGCTAACCTTTGCTTCACCACATTCCGGCACTTAACCCACTCGGCTAACTCACTCTCTCTCTCGCTCTTTGGGAGAACATTCCTCTACCTTCTTGCAAGCATTATATCCATGAAGAGCCGCCTTTTTAAAGCCTTTTGCAGCTCCTTGGTTCTCACTCAGGCCTTTAATCACTAATGCTGGTTGCGTAAAGTACCGAATAGAAGGGCAGAGCTACAATAACAGCTTGTTTGCTAAGAGGGTTAATGTTTACACATTAGAGTATAAACTGCGGGTTGCATAGATACGAATACATAAGGGTAGCTGACTCACCTGGTATATATATATATACTTTCTACATAGTATATTGAAACTAATATACCTACTATGGATGTTTTTATCCACACATACTCTATGATGGGATTGAAATCTGGGGTGCTGCTGAGAAAATCCATATGGATAAATTACTTACATACCAAAGGAAATGCATCAGAATCATGTTTAATCTAAAACCAAGGGAATCTTGTAGGGAAACCTTTATTAACAATAAATTGCTTACCAACTACTCTCTCTATGCATATAGAACAATAACGTATGTAATAGATATTAAAAACAACCAAATCCATAAACATAATACAAGAGGTAACTTGGACTGTTTTAGGCATAGTGAAAAACAGAGTGCATCTTTAAAGTATATATTTCTGGAATCACAAGTTTTAATAAATTACCACTGAAAATCAAATCTGTAGCTAATGTTTCTAAACAGCAATTCAAAAGGAAATTGAGGGTGTATCTAATAAACAAATGTCTGTATGATTTAAAGGATTTGTAAATATGTAATTGTATTGACATGTCCAAAATCAGATATATGATAAACTGGATGAAATAACTATTATTATTATTATTATTATTATTATTATATTAAAAGTGAGATTTTTCTCTCTGTCTGGGTTCACTGTAAATAAAAGGGCATGTTCAAATCGCAAACCAAGTGTAAAACAAAGAAAAAGTACATTATTCCAAACATTTATAGTATATTTTAAATGTTGATAAACTGTATTTACCCTTGTTATGTAACAAAATTCCAAGAGTAAAAGCAAAAATCGCTTTTTACTTTCTCTAGTACCACCACTTCCTTTTCTTCTATTCACGTTTTAGGCCAAGAACCTGTTGCGGACTCAATGCTGGATTTTCCAACCATATTTCTTAGGACAGCCCAGAGGTCGTTTCCCTCTAGGATGATAATTAAGCACGGCTTTAGGAATCCTATTAGAGTGCATTCGATGTGTATGTTTGTTCCAGTTGTTCTGGTACTGTTGGACATATTGCATTACAGGTACAACTTGTAGGTTCTTTAGCACATTGTCTTTTAGTTACGTATAGTAAGTAGAGAATGTATTGTATTCCACCCAATCGATACTGAGGTTTCACTGGAAATACACGTTTAGAGGCTCCCTGAATCGAGAAAATAGCGTTTTTAGAAATAATGTGTGTGTATGTGTGTCTGTGTGTGTGTGTGTGTGTCTGTGTGTGAACGGCATAACTAAAAAACGGATGTTACACTCACATGACTTTCTCTACTCTTTTACAAACTATTTTTACAAACGCTTATTCTCCATATGCTTCATGTTAATCGAGATGTTAATCTTATTGCTAATTTTCTTGTAGATGCAAGGGGAATTGCTAGGTTTTAAGCGATAGTCAAATATTTTAAGAGCTGGTTGCTATGTGGGGTATTCCATTCTCTTTGCATTATCAGGACAAAAAGAAAATTCTGATGTGTTACACTCACGTGACTTTCTCTACCCTTGTACAAACTATTTTTACAAACCCTTATTCTCCATCTACTTCATGTTAATGGAGATATACATTTGCAGGCTCTATCTTATTGCTAATTTTCTTGTAGATGTAAGGGGAATATATATTTACAAGGGCAATATAGAAATACAGTAGCCTTTAAGCACATACATATCCCTTAATAGCTGGTTGCTAGGTGCAGCACTATTCCCTTTGCCACAGATTAATACTCTTTGCATGTCCAAGACAAAAAAAATGAATAACGAATTCCCATTTGAGAAAATAAGTATTGAAAAATTTAAGGGAATAACAAGCAATATCTCGAAAATGGTTCACTCAACAACAAAAATGTATATGACATAAATTGTGTATTTTAACGCGATCTACATTTTTTGTGCAGTAAAATTTTGTCTATCTCTTATGGTTTACCAGTTATGCAAAAGTCGTTCACAATGAAGAATACTTTTGGAGACATTTTCAGAAAATTCAAGATATACACTTTATTTGTCATGAAAATATCTTAAACATATGATATTTTAATCAAAATCGTTAGAGCCATTTTTGAGAAAATTAAAATTTTCGAAAAATGTTCCATGTAAAGGGTAATCTGGGGTGGGGGATTTTCTTGAAAACCTTCGTCTCGCATCTCTGGAAGATGCTGAACCTAAATACCAAGTTTGGTGTTTATCCGACTGTTCGTTTCTGAGTTATGCTGTTCACAGACCGACACACACACACACAACACACACACAGACATACACACACGGACTTTTTCCAAAAATGCTTTTTTTGGATTCAGGGGGTCTCCAAACATATATTTCCGGTGAAATCTCGGTATCGAATTTTTGAGTGGAATACAATATTTCCCCTACTTACTATACGCAGTAGAGAAAGTAAAAAAAACATTGCACACAATTTATCATGCTGAATTAATTTTATTTATATTGTACAATCCTTGTGTTACTTTTCTACATAGTCAGCATGATTTTCCAAGCATTTTTGGGGACGTGACACAAGTTTGTCCAAGTCAGTGTATACCAGGTCGGGTCTTGTGCTCGCAACCAGCTGTTCACTGATTTAACTTCATCACCGATGTTAAAAGTGCTTACCTTAGAGTTGGAGGAACATGTGAAAATCACTTGGGGCAAGCTCCGGTGAATACGGAGGATACGAGAAAACTTCCCAGTTGAATACTGACCCAGGCGGAGCTCAGAAGATTCAACCGGAAAGTTTTTTCGCATCCTCCATATTCACCAGATGTTTTCCCAAATGATTTTCACGTGTTCCCCTGACTCAAAGGTCATCATGAAGTTAAGCACTTTAACACCGTGACGAAGATGAAGCAGAAGTTAACAGCTGGTTACAAGCACAGGACCGACCTGATAAAACACTGGTTTAGAAACACTTGTGTCACGTCCCCAAAAATGTTTGGAAAAACATGTTGACTATGTAGAAGTAACAGAAGGATTGTACAATATAAATAAAATGAAATCAAGATGATCAATTGTGTGTAATGTTTTTTATAAAATAGGGAAACTTACTTATTGGACGACCCTCGTAATTTAATATTTATGTTTTTTCTTCTTATGGATTTCCGTATATTTATTACAGCATTAGTTTCCAAATCTCCAAACTGAATAATAATAGAGAAGTGTCTGTTTGCTTTCCAGTGAGATCTTGTGATTAATTCCTTTGAGCCAAAGCTTGGTCTGGAGAAGAATTTGCTTGCTTAACTGATCCCAATCTGGTTGGAGTAGCATCGTTAAATACATAAATATTTAATGATGCTAACCATTTAACAAACGGGATATTAAAGATGTTCACACTTCTATCTTGTTGTATCTTGTTGTCTCCGCAAATTAAAGCATTTTTCTTGTTGTTCAATTCAAAAGCGTCATTTTAAACAGTGTAGCTAACAAAGGAATCTGGTGCTCTATAGATATTGAAAAATCTGATGTGTTGCACTCACATGACTTTCTCTACTCTTGTACAAACTATTTTTACAAATGCTTATACTCCATATGCTTCATGTTAATCGAAATATCGAGATTTTAATCTTATTGCTAATTTTCTTGTAGATGCAAGGGGAATTGCTAGGCTTTAAGCGATAGTCAAATGTTTTAAGAGCTGGTTGCTATGTGCAGTATTCTATTCTCTTTGCATTACCAGGACAAGAAAATGAATAACGAATTTGAGAAAAAGTATAAGCATTGAAAAATTTAAGGGAATAACAAGCAATGTCTCGAAAATGGTTCACTCAACAATAAAAAGTATATGACATAAATTGTGCATTTTAACGCGATCTACATTTTTTGTGCAGTAAAATTTTGTCAATCTCTTATGGTTTACCAGTTATGCAAAAGTCGTTCACAATGAAGAATACTTTGAGACATTCCCAGAAAATTCGAGATATACATTTCATTTGTCATGAAAATACCTTAAACATATGATATTTTAATCAAAATCGTTAGAGCCATTTTTGAGAAAATTAAAATTTTCGAAAAATGTTCCATGTAAAGGGTAATCTGGGGTGGGGGATTTTTTTGAAAACCTTCGTGTCGCATCTCTGGAAGATACTGAACCTAAATACCAAGTTTGGTGCTTATCCGACTGTCGTTTCTGAGTTATGCTGTTCACAGACACACACACACGGACATGTTTCCAAAAATGCTTTTTTTTAATTCAGGGGGCCTTAAAACATGTATTTCCGGTGAAATCTCGGTATCGAATTTTTGGGTGGAATTCATTACTTCCCCTACTTACTATACGTAGTAGAGAAAGTAAAAATGTTAGTTTTCCAAGTTGGATCATTATTCTTTATACTTTCTCTTCAGAATTTTGAATTAGACTGTAATCTAATAAAATCATATCCACTCTATATTCAATTAATGTAGTTGAACATCTTTGTGACCTGGTTTAAAGCATGTTTTTGTGATAAGAAATACACCTATTTCATTGTTAGCTAAAAATGTTTTTCTTTTTATCCAAGTTTCTAACATTCTAAAACATAGCCTTCAATTCATTTATACTGTTTGTCTCCGTTTACCCCACTGTGTTTTGCTTATTGTCAACAAATTTAATCTGTTCTGCTTTTTCAGATCTGGAATAAATCTTGGAATCTCTACTTCAAGAGATTGATTTTTGAAAGTCGTTAATTTAGACTCAAGCTTCATTATCTAATTTTTGGAGAGTTTTTACTTAATTTCATAATTATTTTGCCCTGAATGGACTTGGGCTTCTACCATTTGGATATATCACCTCTTTATTTAAGTCATTTTATTCTTTGGGGTATTTTATCTTTGATAGTTTCTTTTTAATTGAAGATGAGTTGTTTGACTTATCTGATCTTTTGCAAAAAAACTGAATTAGTGTCTTGATTACTGGTACTTAAACTAAGTACTTAAAACTTATGTTTCCCGGTGTTTGTAAATCTTAACTCCCTGACTGTGAATAATTTTGCCCCACCTTATCAGCAAAAGAGCTTCAACCCTCTAAAATGGACTTAGCCTCGGTAATAGTTCCTTACTCATCTAAAAGTAAAGATACTGAAATCTAGTAACTTTAGGAAAACGTATATACTCGTAATAGTAATTTTAGGAAAGGATGTGAACACTTAGAATACCTGTAAAGCCACCCGTCCTCCCTTTTAAAAGCCTTTTTTTTACACCAAAAAGCATCGCGAAAGATAAAGTACTCCATTTTGTTACTGCTGCGCATGCGCGGAAGAAGCTGCCAACCCAACCGCATTAGCGTATTCCGCGAAAATGGCGGTGTTTGATTTAGTCAAGCGTGTAAAGTTAGCTCTGGCTCCCTTTACTGCGCAATTCCTGCTATCATACCAGCTGTTTGAATCCAGTTTACACCCCCCTTCCACACACACACACACCTAACCTAAACCCAATCTCGGGTATTACTCGAAACCACAGGACCCTGTACTTTTACTGTGGCTAGTTATGGCCTGACGGCCTCCGCTCGCCTCATACTCGATTCTTTCTTTCTTTCTTTCTGTTTTTCTCGGTTTCTTTTACTTAATGACTTTATTTAATATTAATAATATTCATTTCGTGTCCTGCTGTATGGTAATTAAGAACGCAAGCTTGCTTTAATGACGTAACCATTCCATCTCGCAGTATTTGTCGCTCCAATGTTGGCGGCTCTCATGATCAGCCGCATGAATTACGATAGCCACAAAGCGCCACTGGCCAGGCCGTGAACTAAAACTTTTAAATAAGTATGGAACGATACCGTTGGCCCGAAACCGTAATACTTCAAATTTTGTGTGTTCTCTAAGACTTTAGCTTCATATTGTTGCATTGGACATTCCTTATGTTTAAGGTCACAGTTCACAAAATTCATTTGTTCTGCCTTACATAATGCTACTGAGTGTTCTTCACTGCAATGAATGCAAATTTGTTTGTTACGACAATGTTAAATAAAGGTGGAATGACCATATTTAAAACCTTTCCTATATTGGAAAGGGTTCTCGTGAAACTGTGAAGCATAACATGAGATACCATACATGTACAACCTACTAGAGAGCATTAATTGTGATCTAAAGGTTACTAGGGCATTTTGAGTAGGTATAAATCTGTATACTTCACCTTCATACATCGCTTCTTCCGATTTATCTTGTGATAAAACCTTTACATAATTTTAAGAAAACATTTTCACTTACACCACTCGACCCCATAGAGAAATCTCTCGCGAACTCAGCCTGTGCATAAGGCGCCGTGCGGCAACAACACCACTGAAGCAAACAGACCAAACAGAGCCCTCCCCTGAGTCTGGTCACACTGGGCGTTTGAACAGGAAATGGTACGCATACTCGTTTGGTATACCAAATGAAATGAACTGAGAGCGCGACACCGAGTTCTGGTACACCCAACTCGTCCTATGCACGAGCTCATTTGTATTTGAAGACATGAATGGTACAATTTAACGAGCAAAACTCGTTCCATGAACAGCTCTACAAGCAGATAAGTTTTGTTCATTAACGACCTTCCAAGATGCGCAGTGCTTTTATCACCTTTAAAATGTCGGCCAGATAATTTATGCAGTAGAAGTCAATTACAACCTTGAAGAGAGTCTGATAGTAGCGCAACTGTCTTTCTTGGAAATATGATTAAGACAGTATTTTGAGAGAGAGCCATTTCATAATAACCATATTTAAATCTATTCTTATTTTAGTGTCGAAATTTTCACTTCCATAATTAGCATGCTTAAAAGTGCATTTCTGTGCCTAAAAGATACTTTTAAGCATGATAATTAGAAATACTGTAAATACAATTGCAATTATTCATTACTTTCTCTACTACGTATAGTAAGTAGGGGAAGTATTGTATTCCACCCAAAAATTCGATACCGAGATTTCACCGGAAATATATGTTTTGATACCCCCTGAATAACAAAAAAAGCATTTTTGGAAACATGTCCGTGTGTGTGTGTGTCTGTGAATAGCATAACTCAGAAACGAACAGTCGGATAAAACACAAACTAGGTATTTAGGTTCAGTATCTTCCAGGGATGCGACACGAAGGTTTTCAAGAAAATTCCGCCACCCCAGATTACCCTTTACATGGATCATTTTTCGAACGTTTTAATTTTCTCAAAAATGGCTCTAACGATTTTGATTAAAATATCATATATTTAAGATATTTTCATGACAAATAAAATGTATATCTTGAATTTCCTGGGAATGTCTCCAAAAGTGTTCATTGTGAACGACTTTTGCATAGCTGGTAAACCATAAGAGATAGACAAAATTTTACTACACAAAAAATGCACAACGCGTTAAAATACACAATTTATGTCATATACATTTTTTGGTTGGGTGAACCATTTTCGAGATATTGCTTGTTATTCCCTTAAATTTTTCAATACTTATTTTCTCAAATGGGAATTCGTTATTCATTTTTTTTGTCTTGGATATGCAAAGAGTATTAATCTGTGGCAAAGGGAATGGTGCTGCACCTAGCAACCAGCTGTTAAGAGATTGTCTGCGCTTAAAGGCTACTGTATTTCTATATTGCCCTTGCAAATGCAAAACAAGGAGAACTTAGTAGGCCTTAAGCCATAGACAAATATTTTTAGAACTGGTCACTATGTGTAAAATGTAATTCTCTTTGCATGTCAAAAGATCGTTTCTGCAAATGTTTATCTCGATTAATATGAAATAGATGGAGAATAAGAGTTTGTAAAAATAGTTTGTACAAGTGTAGAGAAAGTCATGTGAGTGTAACACATCAGATTTTTTTATGTCCTGGACATGCAAAGAGAATGGAATGCGCCACATATCAACCAGCGCTTTGACTATCGCTTATAACCTACCATATTCCCCTTGCAACTACAAGAAAATTAGCAATAAGATTAACATCTCGATATCTCAATTAACATGAAGCATATGGAGAATAAGCGTTTGTAAAAATAGTTTGTACAAGAGTAGAGAAAGTCATTTGAGTGTAACACATCAGATTTTTTTTGTCTTGGATATGCAAAGAGTATTAATCTGTGGCAAAGGGAATGGTGCTGCACCTAGCAACCAGCTATTAAGATATATGTCCTTAGCATAGCTTCTTTCGGAAGGGAAGTAAAGCCGGTGGTCCCGTGTCGTAGATTTACGGCACGTAAAAGAACCTTAAGCCTGATAAAGAGGTCTCTGAGCAAAATTACCGCTCTTTCACGCCTAGGGACGCTAAGAACCACAGCAGTTAATGAGCGTCCATAAATAAAACTCAATTTACTTTATGCTTATTCTACGATTAGTAGTCACCTCCATCGCATACAAAGAACGGAGAAAATGCCCTTGTGAAAAATTGTTCTGCGCCGCCGCAGTGCATCAACTTGCGTACGAAGTCGGAAAAGCAGGCAGTCGAGGTTCAATTCCGCACCTCCCCTTTGAGACAAGGGGCTTGCCGAACTAATTAACGTCATTCATTTTAACCGACTGGCGGTAAATGCCGAATACATTTGAAGACCCGTTATAAAACTGTGTTGTGAAGGCGGTGATGACGTCATGGAATGCTAGTTGCTAGGTAACATTTTGTGGCACTGGTGCGAGAATTAGGTAATTATGCGCGATTTATAGCGGAAAAAACCTGTTTTATTGTTACAATTGCACATAGAAACTTAGGCATCAGTAGCTAATTCGCAATAATATACAAATAACAGAGACGTGTTTGCTATGTCATACTTAAGCATTTTGCGTGTTTTGAATCATTGCTCAAGACAAATTCACAGCAAACACTTTGTTTTACGTGTCTAACCTAACTCAGAAATCCTTCTGAATCCAACAATCAGAAAGTAAAACAGCCCGATGCTTATATAATGTAATGAACGGTATGTCTGCTTACATCTTCATTGTTTATTTCAGTATTTAATTCGAGTAATGTAATTATTTCAACTCAGTGGGAAACAAAGTATGTTAAGTAAACGCTCCTAAAGTTACATTTAATTATACATTTCATTCATAAGAAAACGCATTACTGTCATTTGCCTAAGGTCTGTTCCATATAACTTTGTCCCGTATCTCTTAACTGTCACGTTCACTCACCTTTTATTGACTGCTATAGTGGGATAGTTTGTTATGCGGTATAAAATAGTTCTTTATTTAACATGATCATCATGCACCTTAATACATTCCAACATAATTGTCAAATTTATTTTTCATAACCGTATAAATTAAATATATTGCATAACAGAGTCAATGCATTTAAAATGCATGTAAATTCTTATAAAATAGATGGGAAGATCCTTCGGTTTAAAGCTTCCTCTCAGTATGGCGAAAGACCGTGCATCTATCACGAAAGTGTGTTTATATAGCTTTTATCGCCTATCCTTGCACTGCACACGGCTTGTTTGTTACCATTCCAATGTGCATATTAGCCAACCAGGGGAAAGGGGAAGGAAACGCAGCGCGGATGAATACATGTCTGCTGGACAAGGTTATAAGCAGTGCGGGTGTTTTAAGGTGAGGCCACAGACCGACTATATACGTAGCACGTGTACTGCGGTGACCTCACTCACGCACCGGACTCCGCAGAGGAAGCATCTCCATGGGCAAGAAGAATAAGAAGCCTCACCTCACCTCTCTCGTCGCCGACCACCCGACCGCGGATGATGGAACCCCTGCCACAGCAGAGTTAGAAGTGTCGTCGCGAACAGCACCGCCTTCCACCGCAGCAACCACGACTCCACCGCCGGATCACACGAATGCCGCATCAGTCAGCACTACACCTCTCCTGCCTGCACCGTCTGTCGCAGCCATCTTCGCACCGTTGGAACCGCTACCTAAACACACACTAGCCAGCACCGCGCCTCCCCTATCACCGACGCAAGTCTCCACGGCCGACACTACGCTTCCCCAGGACACCGTGGTTACCCCATTAGGAACAACGCCTCCACAGTCTCCACCGCCTCTCCGTCCAGTCAGCACCGCACCGCCTCAGCACAATCGGGACACACCTAACGCCGCCGAACCATCTACACCTGACCGACACCGCAGCTACGCCCAGGTTGCTGCCTCAGCTCCATCACCGCCACATCCCACATTTCGCCACGGCATTTACAGCGCTGTGGTGTGTGGGATTCACCGCCTTCTCCCGGAGGCACTGATCTACGAAGCCGCTCAGGCCTACTGGCCGTCACTCGCTCGGGTTTCCAGGATCACTTCGGCCAGAGGACCTACACCATATGTCCGCCTGACATTCTTCGACCAGGCAGACTACGACACAGCAATACCTCCTCAACCGAACGTCGCCCCCCGATATCTGGCGGACGGCCTTCTTGGGCACACCGACCAACGAGACACGGACTTTGAAGTACCTCCAGCTACTACAGAAACAGAACCTCGACTCACTCCGGTACCTCCTCAACCGGACGCCGCCGATCCTGACATTTTACCAGCCTCCTCAGAGTCTTCACCACCTACGCCAGGAACACCCGTACAAGGTGCCCCGGTAATCTCTGACGCGTCCTCGGACACCACCACGCCGCCGCTCTCCACTCGACGCGCTCGGAATGTCGAGCTTTTCGAGAACATTGTTCGAAATCACCCAATGGACTCTGAAATACCCGCGAAACATCGGCTTCCTCCACTGCCTCGCCCAACCACGCACGCAGCTAGCAATCGCAATACCGACCACACGGTACGCACGGACTTCAATGTCGCAACATCCTACCACAACAGCACCTCTCTAACGCAGCACTACACTTCGCCACGGCCGGAACCACCTCGCCGCCAGTACCTGGCGGAACTCGTCAGCCTCTCTCGCCAGGCCCAAGCTGAGCGACAACAAAGGCTGAGTTTTTCCGTCGGCACTACGCTAGGCCGACTGGTGCATTTCGTCACCAGGAGGGCTAACACATAATATTCGTGGCCTCGACTCTAGTGCGCAGTTATGATTTATTTCAATAAAGATACCCCTTCCTATTCCTCAGGGTCCAGTCAGGGCTTCGGAAATGTCTGGATGCTGGGAAAACCAACCTCCTCGCTCCTGCCTTCCGCAGCAGCAAACCAACACCGTTACACCTGGGGTGCTTCTGCGGAACCCCGCTACCATCCTCTCCGATCCTTCACTATAATCTTCTTTGATCCCCGCCAAAAAAGGGTGACCTCGGCACTTTTCCGATGCACAACTGGCAGAGCATGATGCGTTCAAGGTTTTTAGTTGTGTTTCAATCGCTGCTGTGTTCGTACTGTAAAAAGAGTTGACATTGTGGATCTCAAAGGTGAAAGTTTATTCAAGACATCTGTGCTGTGTGTGATTCACTTAAGTGGTTAATGCCTTGTTATTAGTCCACAGTAATGCCTGCCGCAAATTCATGCTAAACAACGAATTTTTACGTACCATACATACGTAAAAACCGAATCATGTAGGCAGTGGTAGACAGTTTCCTAGTATTCCAGTTACTTTTTTTTTTCCGTGGGGGGAAAAATGCATTATTGCATTCGACCCCCAGCCGGTGTGCAATGGCTGGGGGGATATGTGGGGCTCGCCGCTCAGAAGCGGAATACCCACTAAAAAACCCTACCACGAGTTAATTGTATATTGCTGAGTGTTAACGTGCATTTGTTTGCATGCTTTTAGTCGGGTCCCGCATAGCACCCCGGTTAGTATGTGAATAGCTACTTAGCTGGCATGCATTGCATGCGAGCGCGTCAAATGTTACTTGCTGGTATTGCCCATGGAACCTGAGCAATACCAGTGTTCCAGTTACAAGTAGAGAAACTGTTAGACAATAACTTCAGGATAACAGGATCATTAAACGCTAAACCCAAGAAGCGAAAACAAATTTCTAACGGAGGAAAAAATTGACGAAATCAGTGCATCTATTTGTGGTGAACCCTAAAAAGATGTTTATAAGAACAATCTCCACAGCAAAGTCGAACTTAAGGACAATATAAAAACAGAAATTATGAACATTACGCAAGAAGAACTTGTGTGTGAATGGAAATTTCATTCGAAGATGCCAGGAATGCCTTCACGCAGATGGACACCACTTTAACAGTTTAGTGCTCATAGTGCATGTTACTATCACTCGTGAGTTACATAGCGAAAACCCCCCAGTGTAATAGACAGTGTGCAAGGTGCGCATATGCGCGATCCGAGGCCTCACCATAAAATGATCGCACTGTAGATATAATATCTATACTGCATTCACTCTTAGGTTGATCCGCGCCAAAACAAAGGCACATGACCAGTGCATCGTGGTACAACACTGTAGCAATGCGTGCAGGAAAATAGTCCCATCTAATAATCTAAATTTTAGAATGAATTTATCCTTAAATGGTATAATATTCTATACAAATTCCTAAAAGTCAATTTAACGTTAATTTGTACCTTTCAACAGAGCTACAAGTCCCAACATGCAATTCATATATGTACCTGACATCCGGGTATGCTTGTAGCCAGAAAGTTTAGTATCATGGTGAATGGAGATTTGCTCTTGCGTTTTCGTCGATTTACGTAAAGCATAAGCGGGTAAACCATTGACTAGTGGTGAAAAAGCAATAGGGTTGGAAGTTTATTGTAAATTGTGTGAGAAATATCTAACACTTCCCGTGAGTTCAGCGGTGTTTCGAGTACAAATATAAACAGTACTCCTTAAGAAAAATCTGAAATGGGAAAGCGGCTACACGCGGGAAAAACAGAAAGCGTGTGAAATGCGCGATGCAAGAATGGTACAAGAATAATTCACGCATCAATATACAATTTCTTTTTTAAAAATGAGCCGTTAACAGTCGATAAAAGTGCCGCTTCTTCCAGAGAGGGAATAAATGTAAGATATCGCATACCTGTTACTTTCTTTTTCGCTCGTTTCTTTTAGAATTAACTATTATACTCGTATGTGCAAGCATTTATTTTGTTGCAACTATCCATCTTATCACCTTCAACCCTAATAGAATAAGCTAGTCATCGTTTAAGTTGTCGGACCATGTTCTCTTTGCCGTATCTGTCACATGGTCCTGAAAATATGACAATATTTCTGCCGCGAATGGCGGAAGGATACATTACAACGGTGAACTGGTCACCTGGGTTTAGTTTTGGTGCGGATCAACCTAAGAGTGAATACAGTTTAGTAAGCAATGGTTATTAGAAACAGGTTTTAGAACCCAACACGAACAACAAACTAACGCATAGCCTGTTGAAATTTCTGTCCTCTTTCATTTGTTTAAAGCATAGTAATTGCACCGAACACATTCAACACTGAGTTTATAGAGGTCAAAGGTGTCCACTGTCTCTCTGAAATTTGGGGAAAAAATCAGTGTAAACAAACACTTCAAAATAAAACTTAATAACAATGATGTCGCAATATAAAAGTAGATCTGAGAGTTTTGTTTACGATTAGGCTTAACATATGACGCTTCAAAAGAGAAGACGTTTTGCAGACCACGCAAGATGTTATACACATGTTATATTCGGCACCTGTATTAACGACACATTACTATTTTTACGAATTACTTTTATATTGTGTAACTGTTAATAAAAACTACAGTTTCTTAATTTGCAACTAAATGGTATACGTAATACTTCATCATAATGTTGTTAAATATTCAGCATAATTTATAAGCGTTCTTAATCCCACAAAATGAAAACGCATTTTAAATAATACAGTAACTAGTCTTTACACGGAGTACTTATTTTAATTTCGAAACTATAGATATATTTCTTAGTATTATTAAAACCACACGTTAGAATATTTTCTAGCATCTGTATGCGTAAATATAGTATATGCGACACTAGTTAGCTAAGTGCTTGATACGAATTGAGGAAATACGAATTGATTCATCCCCCGTAGTGTAGTGCTTATCATGCCAGCCTCAGTTCCCAAGGTCGCGGGCGGCGGAGGACAATGGATTTTTTTTCGGGCGTAAAAATCCTTAGCATGGCTTCCTTCGGAAGGGAAGTCCCGTGTCGTAGATTTACGGCACGTAAAAGAACCTCAAGCCTGATAAAGAGGCCTCTGAGCAAAATTACCGGTCTTTCACGCCCAATTTAGAATGGGACGCTAAAGGCCACAGCAGTTAAAGAGAGTCCATAAATAAAAATTTAAAAAACAATAAATAAAAAAAAGAGAAAAGGGGTTTTTCAGTTTCCGAGATTCCGTTATGTGCTTACCAAATGTGCATTGCATACTATTTTTGCACGATGGGTATTTATATTAGCTGAAAAAAATATTTATAAAATTGAAGATAGGTGTTACATTTTATTCCCTATATGTGATGCTATGTGGGCACAATTGTAAATAAATGCTATTGTCCGTGTCGACATATTATGTTATAGTTTCATAGTTCTGTTAGCAATTTGATTTATGTTTACTTCATTATGGATAAAGTAATAGATGACGTGTCCAATGATGTAGAAACCTAAGAGGCTTGGAAAAGTGGATGTGACGAGTTAATGCCGAAGAAATCAAAACAGAAGTATGAGTTGGATATACGTCACTCTGCAAATGGTTAAAAGAAAAAGGTGTAGATATTAATGAGAAGAATGTATTGGCGTATTTTGTTGTAAGAAGTGGTAAACTGGTGAGTCCAGCAAGTTTGTAGTCGGATTTACTAAAACTATGATAAAGTTAAATGAGGAAATCGATATTGGAACTTTCAATAAGTTAGTGTTTGTATTGTGATGGTTTTACTTCCCGCACTAGTGTTTTTGGTTATTTCTTTCAGCATTGAGATTTATTTTGTTTTCACAGCAACAATACTGCATGGAGAATGTCAACCTCTGATCCATAGCAACAATATTGGTAAGTACCACAAACTAGTTACATCGTGCAAAAACATTGTTACGGTGTCCGTTATTTTCGGGATAGGTTATGGTAGCCATTAGAAAGTTTCAAAATTATCACTAGTAATTAAACTCTTTATCGACATCATTATTCTCTAATCTATTAAATATTATATTTGATGGCTTTCTTTTTCGAAGATATGCTCAAGGTTTTACGGTTGCAACTGTGAGAATTGCCTTGCCATACATATAAGGGGAAGCAGCTGATTATAACCCCACTTTTCTAAACTCTCGCCCAGACAAGTTTAGTCTTTAGAAAAGAGTACATCATCTGATAATGCTATTTACGAGCAGAGTGTTACACGTGGATTCCTCAGATATACTACACGAACTAAAAGACATACTACCTGTGAATATCACTGCTTTTTCCGGAACTAGTATAGATTACTCATAGCTCTAGATCATAATGAACTCTAGCGGCTCCAGTGATTACTATTACAAGAGACAGACAGTTGTTATAGTGTGCAAAAATGGCATATAGCCATGCCGTGGTACTCTAGACTTTACCCTTTTTTTACATACTGTATTATACTTGAATTTGTGATTACATACTGGAAAATTTGGATGAAATATCCATATAACATTGATTTATATCAGAATAAATTTTCAGGTGATTGTTTCCTTGAATATCTTATTAATAAATATTTTTAATTTTATTATTTTACATATCTATTGTTTCATGATTTTTCATCGTGTGTAAAAATGACTTAAACATTTGGATAATATTTCATCCCAGACATTTTTTTACAGGCTATATACATTTCCAGGATTTTGAAGATTGTTGCAGGGGTGGGCATGGGGAAGGTTAAGATAAGTATAAAATCTTCTGATATTTCATTCCCATTTCTGTAAATATCAGTGAATGTTTGGTCCATTATTATGACTACATGGGAGTTTTATGAAATTGCAATTCTAAGAGGTAATGAGAAATGAGCATAAAAATATTTTAGATCGCTGTACTATAATTTCTTAAAGATTACAGAGAGTAAATTTAAATAAATCATTAGAGATTTAAAAAGCCACCCGTACCACATCGGGTATGGCAGCTAGTAATAAACACAGCTTTATATTATGTCTATGAAAACAAATAAAACAGTAAAGATGTTAAGCTAGCAAACACATGCATTTAAATATTGCTGCATTTTTAGCGCTGGATGTAGTGCTGGAATTTTGTCAAAACTTGTACTAGAAATATACTGGAATTCTAAACCTTTAAGGCAGTAGACACCCTGAGTAAGAAAATTAGCTTTTAAATGTATGCACGTTTGGAAAATTGAGGTCATATTCCGCAGTATTGTTATGCAACAAAAGGACGCCACTTACCAGCAAACAGCAGAGCAGCGATCACCTTGCAGGCCATGTTATCGCTTCGATTTTCCAGCTGAGAGTGGTCGCCAGCTCTTTTTGTAGCAAGGTAATGTGTGTGCCCTTTGGTCAAGGTCGCCCGATACCTAGGGATTCCCTCCCACATCACTTTATTTGCCCACATTAACACTTCGGTGATTTTGCAATGCTTCAGGAGGCCATGGGGGTCTAATGGCAAAGTTATGTTCCGGCATTCACAAAATATAATCCCATTAATTACCTACCTGCGTAACTTTATGCCTCCATGTGGGCACAGAGTGACATCCCCACGTCTGTCATAGCACCTCTGGTGTGTGTGTAGATATGAACATCATTACTCGAAAACTGAAAGTCCGATAGATACCAAACTTCGTATTTAAGTGCAGCATCTTTCAAGGGTACAAGCAATCTCCCCACCCCACTCTACCTTCCACATGGGGAAAAATGTTCACGGTTTCTTAGTTTCTCCAAAATGGTTCTGACGAGATTTATTAAACTGTCATTAGCTATGACATGACAAATACAATGTACATATATGTACATTTTTACTTTCTCCACCACGTACCTAGTAGGTAGAGAAGGTATTGCATTCATCAAAAAAAAATCGATACCGAGATTTCAACGGAAATACATGTTTTGAGGCCCCTGAATACAAAAAACTATTTTTAGAAAAAGGTCTGTATGTGTGTGTGTGTGTGAACAGCATAATTCAAAAATGGAAAGTCGGATAAACACCAAACTTGATACTTAAATTCACTACGTTTAAAAGATGCGACAAGAAGATTTCCAAGAAAATCCCCCCACCCCAAGCTACCCATTCAATGAAACATTTTTCTAAATTTTTTATTTTATAAAAAAACGTCTTTAACGATTTTGATTAAATTACCGTATACTAAGGATATTTACATGACAAATAAAATTTATATCTTGAATTTTCTGGAAAATTACTATGAAGTCCTCTTTTTCGCAAGGAATTTTGTATAATCTTGTATAACTTGTAAACGTTAAAGGATAGACAAAAACGTACTACACAGAAAATGTAAATCTCTTTAAAACACACAATTTATTTTAAATAAGCTTTTTTTTGTGGCATAAACCATTATGAGCTATTCGTCATTATTGGTTCGAACTGTACAATAGGCCATTCTCTTGAAGTCTTGTCAACATTCAGTTGTTTCTCGCGACTGTATGGAAACAATATGCAACTTTAAGGCCAGGGTATTGCGTCCAGTTGTTAAACATTTGACTATCACTGTTCCCTTTGTTTCTATAACGAAATGTGTGATGCAATTATTTCTGCAAATGTTTATTTGGATTAAAATGTAGTATATAGAACAATATAATTAGTAAGAATAGTCTGTATATCCACTAATAAACGATAGAGGATTAGGGTCATGTAACTGCATCACATCAGATTTTTTGTTTTCTGTTAACCTTCAAAGACCTTCTGTTAACCTTCATTCTCGTTGGATTTTATACAACTTGGAAACCTTGAGTCGTGGACAAAAACTTATTGAAGGAAAATATGATTTGACCCTATTTGAGTCAAATACATTACACCCCTTCTGAGATAGTTTCTGTTGTTCGCTTAAATTCTCCGACGTTTTAAACAATACGCTTTTGAAATATTGCGCTCATTCCATTTGTTTCTCATGTACAGAATATGCAACTTCAAGACTTGCATAAGCGATTTTATTTTATGGTACCTATACTACAACCAGCACTACTACTACTACTACTACTACTACTACTACTACTACTACTACTACTACTACTACTACTACTACTACTACTACTACTACTACTACTACTACTAGCACTTCTACCAATACCACCACTACACTATCACTACTACTACCACCATTACTACTACCACTACCACTACTATCACTAGCACTTCTACCATTACAACTACTAAACTATCACTACTACTACCACCACTACTACTATTACAGCTACTACACTATCACTACTACTACCACCACTACTACTATACCACTACTACTAATACCATCATTACTACTACCACCACTACTACTATACCACTACTACTAATACCATCACAACCACATTATCACTACTACTACAACTACCACCACTACTACCACTAATACTACCAGCAATACTACTACCACCACTACTACTACCACCACTACTACTACCACTACTACCACTAATACTACCAGCAATACTACTACCACCACTACACTATCACTACTACTACCACCATTACTACAACTACCACCACTACTACTACCACTAATAATAACAGCAATACTACTACAAACACTACTACTACTACCAGCAATACTACTACCACTATTACTACCAGCAATACTACTATCACTACTACCACCACTACTACTATCACTACTACTACCACTACTACCACAAATACTACCAGCAATACTACTACCACCACTACTACTACCACAACTCTTACTACCACTACTACTACCAGCAATACTACTACCACCTCTACTACTACCATCACCACTGCTACCACTACTACTACCACCAATACTACTACCACCACTACCACTACTACCACCACTACAGCCACTACTACCAGTAATACAACTACCACCACTACTACTACAACCACAACCACACTATCACTACTACTACCATTACTAGCACCTTTACTACAACTACCACCACTACTACTACCACTAATACTACCCGCAATACTACTACCACTACTACTACTACCACTTTTACTACCATTACTACAACTGCCACCACTACTACTACCACTAATACTACCAGCAATACTACTACCACTACTACCAGCAATACTACTACCACCACTATTACACTATCATTACTACTATCATTATTACAACTACCACCACTACTACTAGCAATACTACTACCACTATTACCACCACTACTACCACCACCACTACTACTACCACTACTACTACCACCAGCAATACTACTACCACAACTACTACTATCACTACTTCTACCACTACTACTACCAGCGATACTACTACCACCATTACTACTAGCACCATTACTACTACTATTACCACCACTACTACCACTCCTACCACTACTACTACCACCACTACTACCACTCCTACCACTACTACTACCATCACTACTACTAACAGCAATACTATTACCACCACTACTACTACAACTGCTACTACCACTACTACCACTACTACTAGCAGCTATACTACTACCACCATTACTACTACAACTACTACCACTACTACCACTACTACTAGCAGCAATACTACTAAAACTACTACTACCACCACTACTACACTATTACAACTACTAACAGCAATACTACTACTACCACCACTACCACCACCACTACTACTACCAGTAATACAACTACCACCACTACTACTACTACCACTACTACTACTAACACAAATACTACTACCACCACTATTACCACTACTACTACCACCACTATTACCACTACTACTACCACCACTAGTATTACAACTACTACTACCACTACTACCACAACTACTTCACCACAAAAACTACTACCACTACTACTACCACCACTACTACACTATCCGTACTTCCAACAGCAATACTACTACCACCACCACTACCACTACTATTACCTCCACCACTACTACAATCACCAATACTACCACCACTACTACTACCACTGCTACTAACAGCAATACTACTACCACCACTACTACTACCACTAACAGCAATACTACTACCACCACCACTACTGCCACTACTACAACCACTACTACCAATATTACCTACACCACCACTACTACCACTACTACCACCGCCACTACTACCACCACTACTACTACCACTAGCACTTCTATCATTACCACTACTACACTATCGCCACTACTATTACTACTAGCACTTGTATCATTACCACTACTAGTGGTACCGTGCTAGCCTCTGGTTCCCAAGGTCGCGGGTTCAAACCCGGCGGAGGGCGATGGATTTTTTCGGGCGTAAAAATCGTTAGCACGGCTTCCTTCGGAAGGGAAGTAAAGCCGGTGGTCCCGTGTCGTAGATTTACGGCACGTAAAAGAACCTCAAGCCTGATAAAGAGGCCTCTGAGCAAAATTACAGGTGTTTCACGCCCAATATAGAATGGGACGCTAAGAACCATAGTAGTTAAAGAGCGTCCATAAATAAAACTCATTTTTTTTTTTATTACCACTACTACACTAACACTACATCTACCACTAACACCACAACTACTACACTACTATAACCACTACTACCTCCACTACCACTACCACTAATACATTAGCAATACTACCACAACAACTACTACTACTACCACCAATACTACACCACCACTAATATTACACTACCATTACTACTACACCACCACTACTACTACACTACCTTAACTAATACCACCACTACTACCACTACTATTACCACTAGCACTTCTATAATTACCACTACTACACTACCACTACTACTACCACCACTACTACTGCAATACCACTACAACTACCACCAATACTACTACCACTACTACACTACCACTACTTCCACCACTACTACTACCACTACCACTACTGCATTACCACCACCACTACTACCACAACCAACTCTACTACCACTACTACTACCAGTAGCACTACTATCATTACCACTACTCACTACCACTACCACTACCAGTAGCACTTCTACCATTGCCTCTACTACTGAAACCACTAGCACTTCTGTCGTTACCACTACTACACTACCACCACTGCTACGATTGGTATTTCTATCATTACCACTACTATATTACCACTACTACCACAACAATTACTACTACCACCAATACTACACCACCACTAATATTACACTACCATTACTACTACACCACCACTACTACCACCACTACTACCACCACTACCACCTACATTACAAACACTACTACACTACAAGTACTACCACCACTACTACCACTACTATTACCACTAGCACTTCTATCATTACCACTACTACACTACCAATACTACTACACTACCACAACTACTACCACCACTACTACCACTACTATTACCACTAGCACTTCTATCATTACCACTACTACACTACCACTACTACTACTACCACCACTACTACTACCACCAATACTACTACAACTACTACACTACCACTACTTCCACCACTACTACTACCACTACCACTACTACATTACCGCCAGCACTACTACACTACCACAAACAACACTACTACCACCACTACTACCACTACTATCATTACCACTACTCACTACCACCACTATTACCACTACTACCAGTAGCACTTCTACCATTGCCACCACTACTAAAACCACTACCACTTCTGTCATCACTACTACTACGCTACCACTAATACTACCACTACTACAACTACTACACTACCACTACTTCCACCACTACTACTACCACTACCACTACTACATTACCGCCAGCACTACTACACTACCACAAACAACACTACTACCACCACTACTACCACTACTATCATTACCACTACTCACTACCACCACTATTACCACTACTACCAGTAGCACTTCTACCATTGCCACCACTACTAAAACCACTACCACTTCTGTCATCACTACTACTACGCTACCACCACTACTACCTACACTACTACCAGCAACAATACTACTATCACTACTACACTACCACTACTACCACTACTATTACCACTAGCACATCTATCATTACCGCTGCTACTCTACCACCACCACTACTACTACTACTACTACTACTACTATTACTACCACCACTACTACTACCATTAATACTACCAGCACTACTACTACTACCACTACTACTACTACCAGTAGCACTTCTATCATTACCACTACTCAGCACCACTACTACTACCATTAATACTACCTTTACTACCACTACTACTACTACCACCACTAGCACTTCTACCATTACCAGCACTACTAAAACCACTAGCACTTCTGTCATTACTACTATACTACCACCACTACCACTACTACGACTAGCACTTCTATCATTACCACTACTACACTACTATTACTACTACCACCACTACTACACTACCACTAATACTACCACTACTACACTACCACTACTACAACACCACTACCAATAGTACTACCACTACCACCACTACTGTCGTCCTCCGTGGACTAGTGGTACCGTGCTAGCCTCTAGTACCCAAGGTCGCGGATTCAAATCCGGCGGTGGGCGATTGATTCTTGTCGGGCGTAAAAATACTTAGCATGGCTTCCTTCAGAAGGGAAGTAAAGCCGGTGGTCCCATGTCGTAGATTTACGGCACGTAAGAACCTCAAGCCTGATTAAGAGGCCTCTGAGCAAAATTCCCGGTCTTTCACGTCCAATACAGAATGGGACGCTAAGGACGACAGCAGTTAAAGAGCGTCCATAAATAGCTCAATTTAAATTTTACCAGCAATACTACTACTACCACTACTACGAGATTATTATTATTATTATTATTATTAGTTGTTGTTGTAGTAGCATCAGCAGTAGTATTAACGCAGTAGTAGTAGTAGTAGTAGTAGTAGTAGTAGTAGTAGTAGTAGTAGTAGTAGTAGTAGTAGTAGTAGTAGTAGTAGTAGTAGTAGTAGTAGTAGTAGTAGTAGTAGTAGTAGTAGTAGTAATAGTAGTAGTTGTTTTCACTTTCTCCACAAATTCTATACCTACGTATAGTGGGTATTGACTAAAAAATTCTGTGTTGATATTTCATAGAAATCGATGTTTTGAGGCCCCTTGAATACAAAAATAGAAAAAGATCCGTGTGTGCGTATGTGTGTCTGTGAAGAGCATAGCTCAAAAACGTAAAGTCGGACAAATATAAAACATTATTTAAGTTCAGAATCCTCAAAGGATGTGACACAAAAATTTTCAGCATAATCTCCACATGGAAGATTTTTTGAAGTTTTCGATTTTCTCAAAACTGACCCAAACGATTTTGATTAACATACCTTACATATACGATATTTACATGATAAATAACATGTATATGTTGAACTTTCTGTGAATAGCCTGTCAAGTCCTCTTCATTCAGAAGGACTCTTCTATAATTTTGTTTAGCGAGTAAAGTATAGATCTCTTTAAAACACACAATTTGTTTCGAATAACTTTTTTTGTGGCATCAACCATTTCCGAGATATGCGTTGCTATACTTTGTATTTTTTAAAGTACTGTAGCTTTTCAGTTGTTTCTCGCGATTTCATGGAAAGAGGTGGAATTTCTGGGCCAGCATATAGTGAGTCGGTTTTTAAACATGTGACTATCGATTCGGTTTCCTCTCTCCCTCTTGTTCCTTCAACGAAATGTGTAATGAAACTATTTCTGTAAAGGTTTATTTAGTTTAAAATGGAGTAGACAGAAAGGTAAGCTTTGTAAAAATAGTTTGTAGAAACTAAACACAAATACGCGATAGTAGGTAGAGAAAGTCATGTGAATTTAACGCATCAGCATTTTTATTTTCCCCTGCTGCTGGTTCGTTTACACCTATTGCTTACGTCACGCCAGTAAACTCCATTTCTCTGTCAGAGAGATTCATTTGAAAGCATATTAAGCTAATGTCGTTGTGATGATAGCTAATGTAAATTGTTCATTCGTGTAAATGTTTCTTTCCTGGTTGCGGTTTGATTGTGCTTTACTTCAGCCGACAGCTTGAAGTTGGTTGTTATTTGCCCCACGTTTTGGGAGCCAATTTGAAGAATGTTTGTTGCTGCTACGTATGGAAAGTCAGTTTGAAGATGATGTATTATTGTAGTTCAACTGTTGGGGAGCCGAACTTGAAGTAGTTGCCACCACACGTATGGTACCCGGTAGCCTTGGTCCCAAAAAATTTAAAAATATTAACTTTGTAATGTGACTGTTTCTTTAAATATTATATATTTATGTTTGCCTCGGCTGCGTCAGTATTTATATTTTTTTAGAGACATGAATGTCTTAGCAGGGAGTGGTGCGACTGAAGAATGTAGGCTTACACAGATTATAGTTTTTACTTCACTCCTTTTATTAATGCTTGACACTATTTAAATAACACTTCACTGATATAGAGAGAGAGTTGTGAGATTTTTTTTATTAATTACTTGCATTTTTTAACACGTAAACTATTTTTTGTCTCACACGAATACGTATTAAACTTCTCGAGGACACATCTCGCGTCCGGTTAGCAACACTGTCTACAGCCAACACGTCCAGTTATGAGCGCTGTCTACAAGCAACTGATTTCTGTAGTAAATTTTGCTATATTTCAGTTTCTGATTGACTAATTCTACTCCAATAGAATACCTTCATTTAAATAAAGCTTTTTCTGGTTGTTGATTGGCTATTTTATAAACTGTCACAAAAATTACATTATTGTTACTCCAATAATGACTAGTAGCATTATTAAACCTTTTAATTCATTATTGCCTCAAGGTTGCCTCATTGTTAGCAACTTTTAACCTATTATTCTCACAGCTCCTACATTATTAAATTATGTAATACATTCACATAACATTATTACACATGTATACAATAATATAAACATATACAATGACTGTAATGTACACTTTTTATATCTTGTTACATACACATTGTTTTAAGGCGGGCTGTTATTGAATTTATATATTACATAATTTAACTGAAATCATTTAAGTGTTAAAAATACTGCCTCAAGCTAAATACCGAATTGGATAACCACAATCCAAACTGATATCCACAGAATAACAACAAATGTTACGAGTACTCAGTACCTACTGAATTTCCCACAAAATCCGAGGAGAAAAATAAGTTTTAAATGTTTCTGGAAAAACCCTCAAACATTGTGGATTTACAATCCAGTTACAGTTAGTGCTCATTCAGGCATCTAAACGGGACGTTTAAAATGTATGTGCAAATTTTCAAACTTGATTTTCTTGCAATCTCGATCTTACATTTTTGCCACTTTAAAATGCTCCCCAGATGAAATTTTTGTTCATTTCACCGTTTCGCTGTCTCATATAGTGTTTTATAAATGTATGCGATTTTCCAGGGTTTTCCTTAAATTTAATGGTAGATTTTGTATGATTTTAATTTGTGAATATATCTTAAGGGTTGCCCAGGTAAACCTGCCATTCTCAGGCAGCAATGTTCCAGTACCCGGAATGCTCAATTCATTGCAATACATTTAAAATAAAATGCGTAGTTATGTGCTTCAGTGGAGTTGCAGATAATTAAAAATACGCTTAACCCTGTCGTCCTCCATGGTGTAGTGGTTACCATGCTAGTCTCTAGTTCCCGACTCGCGAATTCAAATCCGGCGATGGATTCTTTTCGGGCGTAAAAATCCTTAGCGTGGCTTCCTTCAGAAGGGAAGTAAAGCCGGTGATCCTGTATCGTAGTTTTACGGCAAATAAAAGAACCTCAAGCCTGCCAAAGAGGCCTCTGAGCGAAATTACAGACCTTTCAGGCCCACTATAGAATGGGACGATAAGGACCACAGCAGTTACAGAGCGTCCATAAATAACACTCAATTTAATTTAATTTTAAGGGTTTAACTCACTTAGGGTTTAATAATTAGATCGATATTTTAATATCCGGTGTAGGATCTAATCGTAGTCTCCCGTGTGACAAGCCAAAGCACACAACATTACACCCGACAATAACTTTCCAGAATAGGAATCTAGTTAACAGCGTTTCATCCATAGTGCTGGATTGCTATGGTTGTATTACATTGCTAATGGTAATGAAAATTAAATACAAATAAAAAGCATCATGCTTATTTCCTCCCGAAGAGTTTCAGTCAGTTAATATATATTTGACTGCAGCATTTATTTTAGCTAGTGCTAGCCTCGGTTCGGAAATCTTCGGCTGCAACAGAAGCCTTCGGTTACGTAACATAAATTATGAAAAATTTAATATAGGCTCCTTATCTAAACTATCGTTAACGTTGTACACGTTTAAAACAAATTAGAAATGTGTCAAATTTTCTTTAAACTACTGTATACAAAATATCAACTTCCAACTTGCAATCATTGGCGAGTCTTGCGTACGCACGGAAAGACAGAAGAAGCGATGCTAATAGGTGCTCTGCAATAGCGAACGCAGCTAAAAGCTAACGAAATTTTGGCATGTAAAGGGCGGTCTGAGAAGAGAAAATCATATGAACATCTCCGGCCCGCACCTTCAAACGATGCCTCTATCGTGCTTTAACTTTATTGGTTGTGTTGTTCATAAACTGAGAGACCTTTTTCTTACATGGATTCCATGGGGAGGGATGGAGAAATGTGGATATGATTCATAGGAACTTTTGTAAACAGGTTTTGGGCTTACCTAAAAATTCACCCAATGGGGTAGCACAGACAGAACTAGGAAGAGTAGGGAGCAAAGGTAAAATAATGGTAAGGAGTCTAAAATATTGGTTTAGGCTAAAGAATATAAAGGAACAAGATATTTTGAAACAATGCTTGACTGCACAGGAGAACATTACCCAATATACAACTTGGAGTAGTAGAATTAAGCAGGCTCTGGAAGAAAGTGGGGAGAGGGTACATGGAGAGATAGAGAACTAAAAGAAAGAGGATTCTGGAATCAAATCAAACTAAGAATGGATAATATTGAAATTCAAGAACTTTTTGGTAGTTTTAACAAAAAAATCATTGAATATTTACAGGGAAGTAAAGCTAGAATGGGGAAAGGAGACATATGTGGAAAAAGGAGATAAAGTCGCCAGGGAAGGAATTGCATGAGCGAGAACAGGGGTAGTAAAATTGAAAGGTATAGGACAGAGAAGGGAGGTAGACAAATGTCCAAAGTGTGGAAAGATGGACAATTATTGGCATGCAACTTTGGAATGTGAAGAAACTAAAGAAATGAGGGATAAATCAACACCAAGGAAATGGGCTAACTTACCAATAGAAATAATAGGAAAAAAGATATTGAAAATAAAATCAGATGAGGGTGTTAAGGAAATTGGTAATTATTTAGGTAGGATAAAACAAAAATGGATGAGAAAATTATATATGGAAGAGAGATAGGCACAACAGAGGTAGATAGTAGCCTAAGAATTGTAGTTATAATGGTTTCAGCAGCGAGATAACCGCAGTGTTGAAGCTTGCTGGAACCAAGGATAGGCAGGCAGCAACTCACAGGTTGGGAGTTATTGCATTCAGGATAAAAGAATCTGTAGTGTTAACAAGTAGGTTAAGGGTTAGTGGTAGAGCTGACTGAATGTAATTATACTATGTATATGTATTTTGATAGATATGGTGAAATAAATTATCTTATCTATCTATCTATCTTATCTTACATGGTTCCGGGGACCTCATAACGTGTAGTTCTGGAAGAGTCTAGACTTTAAAATATTGTGTCGAATGCAATATCTCTCTACCCTTCATAAGAGACAGAGGAAGTGAAATGTCTACAACTGTTTTCAGCAACGAGATATAAAATTTCTAAATTAAAACGCACAAAGAACATTTAAGTGTGAGAAAAGGAAGGAGCCGAACTTCCGACAGCAGCGGAAGAACTCTGTTAAAGGAAACTGCGGTCGACCACACATTAGAAGGTCAAATTCTGTTTGAGTCCAGCAACAGGCACAATGTTTGGGCGATGTTTTAATGTAACCAGCACTTGTGTATAGCACTGAATGAGGAAAAATTCATATTTCTGGTTACAATTTTATTCAGAGATTATGGTTAGCCGATCTTGGTCCCCTATAGTGATTATGTCTGGGTAGGAGTCGGGAGAGATCTGCGTTCTGTCTAAAAAGAAACACAATTTTCACTATTTCATTCCTGTGCGTCTTTATGTGGGAAATCCTCCAAGATTTTCTTTTCTCACTAACACAGACGATTCTCTAACAGCGTATTCCCATGATTTTATCACTAAACTATATTCACTCTTAGGTTGATACGCGGCAAAACAAACCCAAGTGGTCAGTGCACCGTGTTGCAACACGGTAGCAATGCGCCCAGGAAAGTAGTCCCATGCTAATCTCTGAATTTTAGAATGCATTTATCCTTAAATAGTAATATTCTATACAAACTGATTTATACCGTAAAACAGCTACAAGTCCCATGATGCAATTTGTATGTGTCAGCTGACATCCGGGTAGGCGCAGAATATTGTTTACAGCTAGAAACCAGCAGTTGTGTTTAGTATCATGGAGGACGGTGAATTCGCTCTTGTGTTTTCGTCAAATTACGTAAAGCATTAGCCGCGCAAACCACTGACTAGTGGTGAAAAAAACAATAGCGTTGAATCTTTATTATAAGTTATGTGAGAAATATCCAACACTTTCCGCGAAAGAAATGGTGAAATTAACTTCTGAGTTCACCGGTGTTTCGAGTGCAAGTATAAACAGTGCTTGTGCAGAAAAATCTGAAACGGGAAAAATGGTTACACCCGGAAAAAAAAGAAAGCATATGAAATGCGCGATGCAAGAATGTAGTGGTCTTGAGAAGAATGCAATTCGCGTAACAGTGCACAATTTCTTTTTTAAAATGAGCCGCCAACAGTTAATAAAGTGCCGCTTCCAGAGAGCGAATAAATTAGGTTATCGCATACCTGTTACTTTATTTTTCGCTCTTTTGTTTTAGAATTAACTATTATTATATGTGAAAACGTTTGTTTTGTTACAACTACCAATATTATCATCTTTAACCCTAAACAGAATATGCTAGTCACTGCACATGGTCTGAAAGTGTGGCAGTATTTCTAGTGCGACCGGCGGAAGGATACATTATAACGGTGCACTGGTCACCTGGGGTAAGTTTTGACGCGGATCAACCTAAGAGTGAATAAAGTATAGGTTCACTAATATCTTTGCTCCGGCTGATTATTCAGTAGGTCGGTGCTCCATGACCATTCTATAGTCGCGCGTTCACTTAAAATTGTCACTTGACAAATATTTGCTTATTTATAAGTTTGAGAAAACTACATCGATGACTACTATTAACACAATGAATAAATATTTAATACAAGTCGTTACATAGAATTTACTTCCGGCGCTCTGCGCGGTACTTAGTAAATTAGCGTCCTTTTTTTGAAAAAGAGTATTACGTGTTCCCTTAGCAAGGAATCGTGACGAACTGTATAAAATCCACGCTTATGTTCACATATATCAAGTTACTATCAGCCTTCGGATTTCTTTACATGAAGCCACGTCTTTCTATATTCTC
Organism: Deroplatys truncata; assembly: GCA_030765065.1. Taxonomy (NCBI): domain Eukaryota; kingdom Metazoa; phylum Arthropoda; class Insecta; order Mantodea; family Mantidae; genus Deroplatys; species Deroplatys truncata. The sequence goes on along the minus strand of CM060977.1, from coordinate 25,515,669 downwards.
ATTGATGCTAGCAATTGTTATTCTTCGGTTGAAAATTCGAAGCTTAAACGGTAAGAAAACTCCGTTGCCTACAGCGTCTATTTTCTCTTAAACTAGGTTCTTCCCCTCGATGTGCAAAGAAACGTTGAAGTTTTATGGCCCCAAGCTCGGAAAATACAATGAACATGAAGCGAAGCCATTCTATTTCGCCTAAATGTTGCAGACTTTCTAATGCAATTACGCCTTTATTTATTTGACTATTTATGAAACTTATAACATATTTACAGTTTTTAAAGGGCTCTTGGTTGTTATAGATTTTAATCCAATCATGCTAAAACTATAGAAAATCATCAAGTGGCGTGTTAATTAATCACCAATAATTCATAAACCATAATTAGTTAAGATTTCCTTTTTGTGCAGGTGACTCAGCGAAAATATCGCTACAGACTCCCGCCGAAACAGTCATAATATCCCCGCAACCGCCCCACGTTCGCATAGTTACACTTACAATTATAATAAGCACATGCCTTATCATAAGAGATGTTGAAAACGTCCTTTTGTATCCGCATACTTCCGGTATCTTCTCAGGAAATTTTCATTTACGTTGGAAAATTCAATATCCGTAATTGAGTGAATTTCTTACCCGATGTTTCCTTCTAGTTCTTTCAATGTATGGGGTTTGTTGCACACATCGTATTTTTCAAGCTCCCCCATACATAAAGAATTACATACAATTAAATCAGACAATCGCGAGGACCATAATTATTTACTAATCACCCTACCTTAAAAGAATTTCCTAAATTACATTTAATGACTCAGCTGTATGTGCGGTAGCAAAGTCTTGCTGAAAAAAAAACAGACTGATATTCAACGCCGGTCAGCTGTTCAAAAAATGCTGCAAGTCATTCCTTTACCTCTCATCCATACCTCTCCGCATTTGTTTGTGATCCTGTTATTCTGTATGCATTTACTGCACACCAATTTTCGCGTTCATGCAAGGGAATCTCGTGTGTAAAATCGGTTTCTCTGTACTCCAATACCTGTTATTTTGCGACGAAACATAGCCATATAAATAGCATAATATTAAGCGCGGGTCAATTACTTCTTTCAAAAATCCAATTACAGAAATTTAACCAAATCTGATGATCACGTGAAAAATAAGGTGTATACAGCAAGCCCCCATACATTGCCAAAACTAAAGGAAACTTCAGGCGAGAAATTCACTCAATTTCGGATATTGAACTCTCGAGTATGAATAAAAATTTCTTAAGAAAATGCCAGAAATGTGTGGATAGAGGACAACTTTTCCAGCATCTCGTATGATAAGGAATGTGCCTATTAACATTGTAATTATAATTGGAACTATGTGAGGCGGTTTCGGGGATATAATAACTGTTTCGGCGGGAGTCCGAGCTGCGGCGGCCGGCGCGCGAGCCGAGTGCGGTGGCCACGGTGTAAAGGAAAATCACTGTATAAGCTGCAACGCATGAATCGCTTATAGAGTGAAACTGGACGGAAATTTATGTTATGATGTGCGCGATACATTGCTCGAATTAATCATGATTTCTCAAGTTTCCTTTATGAAATTTATAATAAAACCTGTATGCTGATTTTGTGTAATATGGCAAATTCAAATTATTATACACACAAACTGCATTAATAATAATTGTACCAGCTCTGTTCTCTACTTTGTATAAAAGGCACCGAAATGGAATACCATTGCTCTTTGTGTCAAACAATATAAATAATGATAGAAAAAAATAATGTTTTATATGCTGCATTAATCAATTGAATTTACAGTTATATAAACAAAACTAATTATACCGTTAGAGTGCATCTTTAAAGATTTGCACACATTTAATGCAAAAGATATGGATAGTGGTATATTAATGGATAAACATAACCTGTATTTCTAGTTAAGTGAAAATCCATGCCCTTCCTTTGTGCTGTAAGTTGATTAAATGAAAGTTGGACTTAACCTCAGAAGTGAAGATGGATTATCCACAGAAAACAGCAAAACTAAAAGCAAAAATTAAAAGCTAAGAGAATTTGTTACTATTATCGTTTTTCATTGTATCTAACCTATAAATCAAATTCCATACAATATCTGTGAACTTAAATATGTTTTTCTCTAATGTGTTCCAAAACCTCCCAAAGGTGTTCTATAGGATTTACGTCAGGACTCTGTGCAGGCCAGTCCATTACAGGGATGTTATTGTTGTGTAACCACGCCCGTGCAGTATGAACAGGTGCTCGATCGTGTTGAAAGATGCAATCGCCATCCCCGAATTGCTCTTCAACAGTGGGAAGCAAGAAGGTGCTTAAAATATCAATTTAGTCTGCGCTGTGATCGTGCCACGCAAAACAAGGGGTGCAAGCCCCCTCCAGAAAAAAACACGACCACACCATAACACCACCACCTCCGAATTTCACTGTTGGCACTACACGCGCTGGCAGATGACGTTCACCGGGATTCGCCATACCCACACCCTGCCATCGGATCGCCACATTGTGTATCGTGATTCGTCACTCCACACAACGTCTTGCCACTGTTCAATCGTGTAATGTTGACGCTCCTTACACCAAGCGAGGCGTCGTTTGGCATTTTCCTGCGTGATGTGTGGCTTATGAGCAGCCGCTCGGCCATGGAATCCAAGGTTTCTCACCTCATGCCTAACTGTCATAGTACTTGGAGTGGATCCTGACGCAGTTTGGATATATGTACAGTTTTCATAAACATATATTTTCCGTATCATCATCACCCCCACCACCACCACCACCACCAGCATCAGGACCACCAGTATCACCACCATTACTAGCAGTAGCACCAGCATCACCATATTACCAGCAGCAACACCACTACCACTACCATCAGCACCACCACCATTACCAGCACCTCCACTACCACCAGCATCACTACCACCATTACCAGCAACACTACCACCATCACCAGCACTATCACCAATACTACCATCACTACCACCATTACCAGCACCACTGCCACCACCACCACCACCACCACTTATTTTGTCTTAGGCATTATATGATTTATAGTTTAACACCTACATATATCTCTACATTGCGCTCTTAATTATCTTAAAATATACATGATTTGATGGAGAGAGACAAAAGATGGGTATATGAGTCCAAGCTTGAATATGAATGCCATTTTGGTTCCATATTACTTAAACTACATGCAATAAAACCTGTCAAGAAGATTGGAATTATTTCTTCTTCTTCTTCTCCTCCTCCTCCTCCTTCACTTCAGTGTATGATCACAGTTGTTCTCTCCACCTCTTCCTACAAATTATTGTCTCTTATAACTACCTAACCACTCACATCTACCAGAACCAGGGTTACACCTAATATCCTCGATATCAGAATCATAGGAGCTTACATCAACTTGTTTACATGACCGCATTAGCTACCCCTCAGTTGATCACTGTCCTGTACTTCTCTTCCCTCCAACTTACTCTTACCAACGCTCCCAGGTCGAGCGTCTTATTGATGGCTTTGTCAGTTGGAAGTTATTTAAGCAGCATTTGCATGGTACACTACTACATCCTATTGTCTTCATACTACTGAGGATATTGATGATGTTGTTTCACACTTCAGCTACATCTATCTTCCAGCATCAAATCCTCAACGGCCAGTCTCAAGATGTTTCAAGCAGATTCTTTACCATCTTCCATCCTACAACTCATTCACGAGAAACGCGAGTCAGTGATTATGACAAAGAACGCCGCTCTGGTTGCATAAGAAACTAAACGATGTGTAAATCGTGTAATCGAGCTTGAGGCACATCGACTACGGTCGTATAAACGTCACTTCGCATCCCTATTTAAAGTGATCCCACATTATGACACAATAGTATTAAGCGCACTCTACGTGAAGCTGCTGTTGTTCCAGCCTTACGGATCAACAATTACGCCATCTAAATGTGAAGGGGGTTGCCATCTCATTATTGCTCATTTGTATTAAATATGTTCTGATCCATAATCTACCACTTTGGTTGAATGAGAACTCAGGAACGACTTTGTAAAGCCTACCTCTCCGTCAACATTTTCTTCAGCGATCCACGTGAACCGGTTCGCCTTACTCAAGCAAAAAATCCCCTCATCACGACCTAATATACAATGCTATACTCCAACAGCTTACCAAAAAGGCACTGGCTTACTTGTCTTCCATCTTTAACGTTGTTCTTCTGCTTGATTATTTTCCTCCGAAACGCTGAAATCGCCGTATTCCACAAACCAAGCAAGCTTAAGAACTTAACGTCCAACTATAGTTCAATAAGTTCGCTACCCATTTATCGAAGCTAGTGGAAAAAGTTATACATCGTCGTCTTTCCAAATATGGTTTCAGACTAACCTCTTACCCGCTGAATTTAGGCCAAAACGTTCTACTATGCACCAGATATTAAGAGTCACAGTCTATTCTGCAGAGGTTTGAACGTCAACAGTTGTAATAGATATTTTATTCTTTGCGTTATTTGCACCATGCTTTGGGCGTCAATTTTTAAGTAGGTTGTATTGAAGGAGTTGTGTTATTTCAACTGTTGGGGAGCCGAACATGAAGTAGTTGCAACCGCACTTATGGTAACCGGTAGCCTTCGCCCCAAATGTACTTTCCGGTGGCCTTTGCCCCAAATATTTAAAAATATATTAACTTTGTAATTTTAATGTTTCTTTAAATATTATATTTTATGTTTGCCTCGGCTGCGTCAGTATTTTTGTTAGAGACACGTTTCTCTTTGCAGGGTTGTGGTGCGACTGAAGAATGTAGGCTTACACAGATTTGAAGTTTTTCTTCACTCCATTTATTAATGCTTGACACGATTTAAATAACACTTCACTGATGTAGAGAAAGCTGTGAGATTTTTTTGATTAATCACTTGTACTTTTTAACACGTAAACTATTTTTTTGTCTCCACAAAATACGTATAACACTTCTCGAGGATGTGTCTCGCATCCAGTTATGAGCACTGTCTACAAGCAACTGTCTTGAATTCCACCGCCTAAATTTGTAAATTTCTGTATTTCAAGTCTCTGATTGGATATTCCTAATCCAATAGAATACTTTTATTTAACTTATGTTTTTTTCTGGTTGTTGATTGGCTATTTTGTAAACTGTCACAAAAATTGCATTATTGTTGCTCCAAGAATGACTAGTAGCATTATTACACTTTCTTACTCATTATTGCCTCAAGGTTACTTCATTGTTACCTTATTGTTAGCAACTTTTAACCTATTATTCTCACAGCTCCTACATTATTAAATTACGTAATATATTCACATAACATTATTAAACATGGATACAATAATATAAACATTTACAATGACTGTAATGTACACTTTTTATATCTTGTTACATAAATATTGCTTTAAGGCGGGCTGTTATTACATTTTTATTATATAATTTGACTAAAATCATTTAAGTGTTAAAAATACTGCCTCATAGTACACTGCAGCAGTTTTTTCCATACTGTCCAAGCCTTCGATAAAGTATGACATGACGATTTAAATCTTAAACCATTTCTCATATGTCTTCTTAATTACCTTCCGCGAATCCTTAATGGCGTTCTCAAGGATGGATGTTTTATGGTCCTCATTGGTAGTACATCCTATTGAGGCTGACGTTTCTAAGGCTCAATTCTTGAAACTCTTCTTTTCAACATCTCCGCGTTTGATTTCTCAAATTTACTGCCGTGCACAGCCGTGTATGCTGGCACTTTTTTATTTCCATTCCAATTTGCACACAGCTCCTCCTATGCAACAAAATTCGATTGATCGACTTTCTCTTAGGTTCACCTCTTGTCTTATTGGGCATTCACTCAGTTGTAAACATTCAAAAAATTATAACACCAATAAAATGAAGATGTTGAAAACGCAGAACACGTGAACGGTAATATCATTTTGTTCCATCTGCATTTTAAAGATGAGAACTTTCTGTTCATTAACTTGGTTCTCATCAGATTATGGAAATGTATGGAATATCATATTCGACTGTTAACAGTAGACTGCTGCCCCAGCCTCTTACATGTTCCTCCGTTTGTATAACGTTTGTTTGAGATCATTTCTGGCGAATTTCATGTTAACAATCTATATGAAAGGGGGATTTTACGGAAAATGTAAACCTTTCTTTACAAAATCATTACGATATAGCTTTTAAGTCACAAAGCTGAAGTTGCATGCACAAAGATAAAGATATATATATGTTAGTATAAAAATACAGTAAAAGGCCAGGGTTAGGCTTTTTGCCACAAATATGGTATATATTAATTCATATTTATGCCCATTGTTATAAAATGTCTTAGCCGAAATTCTAATTATGCAGTCTATTCGAACATTTTCTTTATGCCTCTAGTGGGTTATAAGATCGCTGAACTACAATTATTAATTAGGTATATTTAAAATGTTATTTGCTTTAATGTTTTTAATTTATTATTATGAAAATAAAGCTTTTGTTCCTATTATACAAGTTGTAAATCACATTAGGAAAAGTTTACTGCTCTTTTTAAATATACAGAAATATGTTTTGAACAGTTCCTAAAAATCACAAAGCTTTAGTACTTATAGTTTTTTAGAAGAGGCTTCTACTAAACCCAAAAATGTAAATTCTAGAAAATGCGTTTTAAATATTTAGTGCAGATATTTTAACATCTAAGAAGCTAACCTGAATTTTAAAATTCTCCATAATTATACTCTTCGTATCCTGCATAACCTGGAAATATGTTCTCAAATGAATAATCTCTAAAATATAAATGTTAGAAAAATTCATTTGCATACATCCGCCCTTAATTTTTGTATGAGTAATTTATAGAGCAGCTATAATGTTTACTTACGATAAAACCACTTTTATCATATGTGGTATACACTATTTTTAAACAGCCATGAAATATTTAAAAAACAATAAAAATAATACTATTGTACATTGATTCCGGGCCTATATGCAACCAAGAGAAATGCCGCCTAGAGCGAGTTCAACAGACGTGTGCAGCGAGAATGTTGATGTTTTGTTGATTCGCTAACAGTGCTTACCTTACACCAGGCAACGAAGTGATTATATGCCTTACCATACTGTTGTATTGGTAGCAATTCCAATGTACACTTTTTATATCTTGTTACATTCATCCAGCTCTAGAAATTCAGTTTCATCCAAATTCGTACCAGCCGCCATTTTATTGATTATTCTAGTCATAATAAAACAATAACGATTCAGATCAAGGAAAGTACAAGGCTGCCAACAGAAGGAATGGGTTAACTGGACAACGCATTGCAATAAATTGAAGTATGGCGATTTGTATTGTGAACAGATAATGCGATCGCCATGAGAAATTAATCATGTAAACAGACATAATGAAATCTAAAAACTACTCAATCCAAGTCGAGTTATTAATAACATGTGCAAATATAAAGGGTAACTGCCATGCGATTGGTAACAATGGAGAGGTATAAAAAGTGCGATAAAGTGCAAGTGCCTTGAGTTAAAAGCTCTAGTTTTAGTTCTAGCTATTTAAAAAAATAAAAAAACGATAGCTAGTAGAGAAGGCCTTGTGACGGATACACATGAGAGTTTACCTATGTATTCCTGTACACATATACAGGGTCCGCCCTTGCACAACGGCTCGGCAGGGCTGAACGCAAGTGTATTCTTAATTTATCAAGTTATTTCTCTATCACGTACCTAGTAGGTAGAGGAGGTGTTGCAATGCACCCAAAAAAATCGATACCAAGATTACACCTGAAATACATTTTTGAGCTCCCGAATTAAAAAAAAAGCTTTTTCAGAAAAGTTTAGGTTCAGTGCCGTCAAAATATGTGATATGAAACTTTTCAAGAAAATTCCCCCACCCCAAACAACCCTTTACATGGAAAATGTTTCGAAATTGTCGATTTTCTAAACAAATGGCTCTAACGATTTTGATTAAAATAACAAATATTAAAGATACTTATATGACGAATAGACTGTATATCTTGAATATTCTGGGAATAGCCTATGAAATCCTCTTCATTACGAAGGAAATTTGTATAATCTTGTATACTTAACTGGTAATACGAAAACGCATTACACAAAAAATGTAGATCTCTTTAAAGCACAAAATTTATCTCAAATAACCTTTTTGGTGGCATAGCCGAGATATCCATTATTAATGGCTCAAGTTCTACAGTACTCTTGTCATTCTTTTCAAGCCCTTTCGATATTCAATTGTTTCTGGCGATGTCATGGAAACAGTATGGAATTTTAAGGCCAGCATACAGCGTCCAGTTCTTAAACATTTGACTATCGCTGTTCCCTTTATACGAGAGCAGTCCCAGAAGTACCCGACCTGACATATATATAGCGGTTGTTATTTCAAACAAATGAATATGGTAGAAACTACCACACTTATAAAGCTTACGTTTGAAGCTTGATGATGCTATGTTAAGTAATTGTTTGGCAGCCATCAATAGTGAACGCTCTCAGCAAATTTGTAAACATGGATAAAACTAGCCATTGTTATGTGATACAATACTTTCATTTGAAAGGTCTTAGTCCAACTAATATTAAAGCTGAGCTAGATTCTACTCTGGGGGAGCCTGCTCCTTCGTTTACAACAGTAAAATATTGGGTGGCAGAGTTTAAGCGAGACCGTACGAGCTGCCAAGACGAACATAGCAGTGGTCGACCAAATGAGGTGACCACGCCAGAAATTGTGAGGAAAATCCACAAAATGGTATTGGATGACAGTCGACTGAAAGTGCGCGAGCTAGGAGACATCGTAGGGATTTCAAAAAGTGTTGTACATCACACTAACTGAAAATTTAGACATGAGAAAGCTGTGTGCAAGATGGGTGCCGCGTTTACTCACAATGGAACAAAAACAGCGTTGTAAAGATGTTTCAATCGAGTGTTTGGCGATGTTTCGCTGCAATAAAGCTGCATTACGTCGATTCATAACCGTGGATGAAACATGGGTTCATTACTTCACACCTGAGACGAAGGAACAGTCAAAACAGTGGTTTGAAAGGGGAGAATCGGCTCAAAAGAAGGCGCAGACAGTTCCATCGGCAGGCAAGGCGATGGCGTCAGGTTTTTGGGATGCGCGTGGGATAATTTTCATTGATTATCTTCAAAAAGGAAAAGCAATCAATGGCGAGTATTATGTAAACTTATTGAGCGTTTGAATGATGAACTAAAGCAAAAACGGTCACATTTAGCGAAAAAGAAAGTTTTGTTTCATCAAGACAATGCACCAGTTCACACATCATTATCGTCATGGCCAAAATCAATGAGTTGCAGTTCGAATTGCTTCCTCATGCACCCTATTCACCAGACTTAGCCCCTTCTGACTATTTTCTGTTTCCAAAGTTGAAGAAATGGCTTGGTGATAAAAGATTTGCCAACAATGCAGAGGTGGAGTCTGCAGTTGACTATTTTGCAGAACTCGACGGTTCTCATTATAAACAGGGTATCGAACCTATTGAACATCGCTGGGAAAAGTGTATCGAGCTGAAAGGAGACTATGTAGAGAAATAAATATGTTTTTTCCCCAACATTTTTGTATTCTTTGTTAGGTCGGGTACTTCTGGGACAGCCGCCGTATTTGTAACGAAATGTATACTGCAGCTATTTCCGAAAGTTTTATTTCGATTAAAATGAAGAAGATAGGAAAATAAACGTTCGTAAGAATAATTTGTGTACTCACTAATAAGCGCCAGAGGGTAGAGAAAGTCATGTGAATGTAACATACCAGATTTTTGTTAAAGAATAGTTCCGCCGCTACGTCACTGAATACTTTGAGATGCTATCCTTGACATTTATGTGTTGCCATAGTGTGAGAGAGATGGAACGATACCACTATTTCTCGATAATCGATGCTTAACTTATAAAAAAAAGTCTATAGGCAACAGCTTGTTCACTGAATCATCGCGTTATTACCTTCTCTAGCACCCACCTATAGGAAGATGAGGAAATATTGCCATCCATACAAATTCCACATCGAAATTTCGCCGGAAATACATGTGTTGAGGGTCCCTCCCGAATAAAAAAAAAAGCAAGTTTAGAAAAAAGTTCGTTGTGTTTGTATATGTATGTGTGTGTGTGTGTGTGTGTGTGTGTGTGTGTGTGTGTGTGTGTGTGTGGGTGTGTGTGAACAGCGTAGCTCAAAAACGAAAAGTCCGTTGGTATTCAAGCTCGCATCTTCCAAGGATGTGACACGAACATTTTCAAGAAAGTTCCTCACCATCCAAAATTAACCTTTATATCGAAAAATGTTCGGTAGTTTTTTAGTTTCTCAAAAATGGCTCTAACGATTTTGATTAAAATGCCATATATTTAATATTTATATGACCAATGAAATGTATATACTATTTTCTGCGAATAGCCTGTGAAGCCCTCTTCATTTGATGTAGTAGTAATTTTAGGAGTTTGCCCCACGTATGGGCGCCAATTTGAAGATGATGTATTATATTTCAACTGTTGGTGAGCCGAACTTGAAGTTTGTTTGCAACCGCACGTAAAGTAAACAGTTTGCGGTAGCCTTCGCCCCAAATGTACTTTCAGGTGGCCTTTGCCCCAAGTTTAAAAAAACTATTAACTTTGTAATTAAACTGTTTCTTTAAATATTAAATATTTATGTTTGCCTCGGCTGCGTCAGTATTTATTTTAGAGACATGTTTCTCTTTGCAGGGTTGTGATACGACTTAAGAATGTAGGCTTACACAGATTATAAGTTTACTTCTCTCCTTTTATTAATGCTTGACACGATTTAAATAACACTTCACTGATATAGAGAGCTGTGAGATTCTTTTTATTAATTAATTACACTTTTTAACACGTAAACTATGTTTCGTCTCACACGAATACATATTAAATCTCTCGAGAACGCATCTTGCATCCGGTTACTATCACGGTCTGCAGGCAACTGAATAGATTTCAACCTCCTAAACTTTGCAAATTTCTGTATTTCAAGTCTCTGAATGGCTAATCCTACTCCTACTTCATTTAACTAAAGCTTTTTCTGGTTGTTGATTGGCTATTTTTAAACTGTCACTAAAATTACATTGTTGTTGCTCCAAGAATCACAAGTAACATTTAAACTCTCAAACTCATTATTGCCTCAAGGTTACCTCATTGTTACCTCATTGTTAGCAACTTTTGGCCTATTTCTCACAGCTCCCACAATATCAAACCACGCAATACATTCACACAACATTATTACACATGGGCACAATAATACAAACACATATAGTGACTGTAACATACACTTCCTATATATTGTTACACACACTTATTGCTTCAAGGCGGGCTGTTATTGAATTTATATATTATATAATTAGACTGAAGTCATTTAAGTGTTAAAAATACTGCCTCACATTCTTTTAAATTGAGTTTTATTTATGGACGCTCTTTAACTGCTGTGGTTCTTAGCGTCCCATTCTATCATTTAAATTAATTTTTTTGTGGCATTAACCATTTCTTTGTTGTTGGTTCGAATTTTCAAATATTTTAAACTGTTTTGTAGTTCCAAGTAGCCATTCATTGTTTCTCGTGGACATGCAAAGAGGGACATTTCAAAGCCAGCATAGAGCGGCCGGCTTTTAAAACATTTGACTATCGCTTCAGTATCCTGTATCCTTCTTGCACCTACAAAGAAGGTGTAATGAAACCATTTCTGCAAACCTTTATCTCGAGTAAATAGAAGAAAACACCTTTGTAGGAATAGTTTGTACAAGAGAGGGTAGAGAAAGGCATTGGCGCCGCGGTGAAGCGTGCGACTCACATTCGGGAAGTCCCGAGATCGATTACCGGTTGCCGCTCACTCTAACACATGAGTTTTTTTGGGGGGGGGTTCCAAGGTCGTGAGGCGAATGCTGGAGTGGTTTCTTTCAGCCCCAGAATTTCGTTCCATTCATCCTTCATCCCGTTAGGTCTGTTTCAGGGTTGGAAGTGTCGGCGATGGTGTTTCGGTGCGGCGTAGCAGAGAAGCTTTCTCCGTCCCTTGGCTTTCAGTTGGCTGCCGGGGTAACCTGACCGCCTGAACCCTCTATGTGGAGCGGGGGTCCCCGGTCTGCCTGTAGGACTGTCGGGAAGTCTCAATCTGGAACTGTGGGGACCCTGTCTTTGCTGTACCGTCACTCCTAGTTCCGGCCACCCAGTGTCTCTTCTCACCTCCCTCTCCTCCCGGGAGCGCCCCCTTGTGGGGTATATCGTCACAGGAGCATCGAGCAGTGCCGAGTCCCCTCCGATAAGGGGAGAAGGTATGTAAATACAACACATCGGATATTTTTGTTTATTATTATTCCTTTCCTTGAGAGAGTCGGGTTTAGAAGGCTTTTGAGAATTAGGTTAGGTATGTTAAATGAAAACTTTTGGCATAAATTTCGTCTTAGGGTAAGGATTTAAAGCCCACAAAACACTCCTTCAAATATGTGTTTTGTTGTTTGTATTTTGATAATATTTGTAGTGGCTACTAAAGTGTAGAATTCAGTTTTCCACACTGTTTTCTGTTTGTAAACAAGAATATTCTGGTACAGGATAAAGAAAAGATAGTTCAAATTGAAACTAATAAACCCTAATACACCGTCAAATGCTATCTTAATCAAGTTCCCAAGAAAGACCGTTATTCTACTATCAGAACCTCTTCAAGGTCGTATGGGATAGAGTTGGCTTCTAGTGTATTTTAGAGGTTATAAAAGTGATAAAGCCTGCGCATTCTTTAAAGACGTTAATGAACAAGACATAACCTGCCGGATTCTTGAGACAGTATTTGTGTATTTTTGCAATACCTTAAGCGATATAATCTCTGAAAACCGCACGGGCTGAACTAATAATATTAACTGTGTATGAAAAGCACTGCATGCAGAAGCACAAACTGAAGACCGATTTGTATTGTTTAAAAATATAAATAAAACAAATTATTTATAAAATACCAGCTGCCAAAATGGGTTTGCACAGTGCAGTTTCAAAGTCTGTCGAATAACTTCCCAAGGTCCTCTCTAAGCATTTTCTGTTTCCGCATTTTTTATGCAATCACTTAACCACTTATGTTTAGCTTGAAATCATTGCTACAAAAATATCTGAGGTGTTACATTCACGTTACTATATCTACTCATTCTTCTACAAATCATTCTTACAAAACCGTATTTCTCCATCCACTCCATGCTAACCAGATAAATGTCTGCAGAAATGGCGCCATTACACATTTAGTTGAACAAACGACTAATGACTCCCACTGGGGGAACCGGGACGAAGATTTAATCAAAGCATCCTTTTCCCCTGCTATGCAATGCCGATACTCCCGCCGACACTTGCAACCCTGAAACAGACCAAGCAGATGAAAGGTGAAGTGAAATGAGAATGGAGGTGAAATGGAGGGACAGGAAATTCGGGGGATGTAATGAACCGTTCGAGCATTCGCCTAGTACCCCGGGGAAACTCCCTATGGGTGAGGAAGGTCAGCTGCGGGAAACGAACCCGCAACCTCCCAAATGCGGGGCACAGACATTACCGCCTGAGCCATCCCGCTCGATACTTACTAGTAGGTAGTAGATAAAGTAGTAAGAGGTTACATGACAAATGGTAACAAATGGGGACATCAGATGGATGCCAAAATGATGATGTTACACCAGTAGCAGTCCCTCTGTAAACAATTAGGCACAGATGTGTGAAAAATGACAGGGCTTGCACACAAAAAGTTTCCAACCATGCTGTAACGTAAATCAGCACGACATCGCAAAAACCAGCATAGTTGTCAGTGGCGGCCCAGCACTTTCCTTGTGTGTCTACACGTGTCTCTGGGCGCACTGTCAAGAGCGTTCACTACTGCGGAACACCTATCAACGTCGCTTTGTTCGTTTGTATTTCCGGGCGCATGATACAATTTGCTAACTGGATAGCGCTATGGTGATATTGCCTGCAAACCTGCGGGAAGAAATAAATCCCTTTTTTAACTTCTATTTCATTTGTATTACCATTAGAAATAGAATACAACCATAAAGCAATCCCGGCAGTGGCCGAAACGCTGTTAGCGTGTTTATAGACCCTCATTCCCAACACCTGCTTTGTGGTGTAATGGTTTCTGCTCTCGATTGTCACGGAGGAAGCCGCGATTCCATTCCAAATCGAATATTAAAACCGACATTGGTAGCCGAAGTCGTTAAGGCACGGATTCGTGAACGGGAAATCCTACAGGTTAAAATCCTATAGGACCGACTACCCTGACTGAAGTTTCTTCCTGGTTTTCCTCGGTCGTCATAACTGCCAAGTGCCGGGAAGGTAGCCTAAACTTAGGCCTGGAACGTTTCCTTCCCAAATTTTCTTTCCCAATCATCACTTCATTTCATGTATCACCAATGTCCGCCGCCTGTGGTGCCGTATGTAGTAAGAGCGGTCGTTAAACACTATTTAAAAAAAACTAATATTAAAACTTTAATCTACCTTATCAAGTCCTAAATGAGCTAAACGTATGTTTGTCTGCAACTCCTCTGAAAGGCATAATTGCGCTTTTTATTTTAAATGTATTGCCAAAATTTGAGAGTTTTAAAAACATTGCAATGTGCCTAAAATGCTAGGTTTGCACCCATTAAGATATATTCACAAATTAAAAAACACAAAAACTATCATTAAAAGTAGGTAAACTTTGGGGGATCTCATAGATTTACAAAAAGACCTTATCACTAAACTTAAATATAAAACCCCAAGTAGATAGGCTTAAAAAATAAAAACTGCACATTCATCTACAGAGCGGTCCCTCAGCCATCTGGCCGGTAGTCGCGATGCGTGTTCCGCATGCGATCCCTCAGCTATCTGGCCGGTAGTCGCGATGCGTGTTCCGCGCGCCATATTCAATGTATCTGTTTATTATTTCATTATTGATACTGATACCATATTATTACTGATTTTATAATGATTATTACGATATATTGATTACCTATTGAACAAGCATAATTACTTTTTATTTTATCAGCACTAACCTTTTTCACAGTCGGTGTTGAAAGTGGTATCCTTCGGCAGATAAACATTCTTGGCACCTTCTGATGAAATTACCATTCACACGCATAAGTTCTTGTTGCGTAATTTCCCTAATTTTTGTTCTTATATTGTTTTTAAGATCGTCTATGGTGCGAGGATTATTCCTATAGACTCTATTTTTGAGAGTTCCCCACAGATAAAGGTCACATACATTAAGATCCGGCGATGGATCCGGCCATAACCCTTTAGTTTTTCTTCCGTTAAAAACCTTCGTTTTATTTTACAACTTACAGCATTAAATGATCCCGTTCTCTTCACTTTATTCACTAGATATCTAACTGTTTCTCTACTCGGAACTGCAACACCAGGAAATTTATCGCGAAACTGCCTACACACCTATCTAATGAGTCGGTTTTCACATGCGTGTCATACATAAAAGGTCTTTGTTCAAAATTTGAGTACCATTTCTGGGTTGTAATAATCCGATAATTCAATCGCACACAAATACACACCGTCTCGCATCTATACACAAGAAGCAATAACAGCTGACTGAAGCCCGCTGCCACATGTCCGATAAGTGGAAGAGCTCGTGGCCTTGAGTTCATTCAGACGTGTCGCACAAGACTGCCGTGCAATTCCCGGCCAGAGCGCTGAGGGACCGCTCTGTATATAATGAATGGCATTATATCGGTCATATTGATGTTATTTAAATGACCAGAGAGCAACTGAAAGGCTAAATAAATAATGCTAACGAATGCTAAGTGAATGTTTCTGGGTATCATTTGTTTGACATCGATTTATGAACAGTTTAGATTAGGAGCATGTTAAAATTACACGATTTTTTAGGATTGTTTCCTAAAATGTCTATCATATACCAGAACGCAAGACACAAAACCTGGCAAAGACACGTGAAATGAAGCGCTATTAGTATTTTTACAGTTTATATTAGACAAGAAACGACTTGTGACAGTTATTGGAGGCATGTGTTTCAGTGTGGTTTCCATGACAAACTCCCCAGTGCTATTGCTCTAACCATTAAGGTTTACCACCCTGCTTTCCCTTCGCCTACAAGCTGAACTTTGAGAGGTAGCATTGTTGCCATATTATACTAAGTTGTAGCACGTGCTTTCATACTGCTTATTAGCGTTCTAATACAACCTGGCAACGCTGTTCTCCCACTGCCCTGCTATGAGTGAACTGTAACAACTCGCTTCTTATTCGAATGCTACTGTACATATACTTAAATGTTCTCACACTGAAATGTTAAGGTCATTATGACTTCGTCTCTAATGACTGTTGAATAGTGTCGGGAGGAATGGTTAGATTTCAGTTCGGAAGTTCCAGTTCCAAAAAATGCTAGATTTCAAATAGCAGTCAAGCGCATCCAGCAGTATTTAAGCATATCCGTAACAGAGATACTCTTGGTCCACTCTTGTAGCTGACTCGGATTCTTTTGTATCAAATAGCAATTCTTCGTCTTTTATGAATACTGTTAAGCAATAAAACGATGCTCCCCTTCTTTCCGCTCCCATCTACTTCAGACATGCACGTGCGAATTCGTAACATTTTGTTGACACCGCGCTATTGTCACTACTCAATTAACACGTACATGAATTAACACGTGTCGCCGATGCCGCCGCCATATCAGTTTCCATGACGCTAATCATTATATGTTCGAAAACGGCATCTTGGGTCTTTCTGCACGCCTGAAGAGCTCACAAACCGCTGAAGATATCGGATCGAAGTTAGTTTGAATGAAATCTAATACATTCCATGCTTAGCCAAATTGGGTACAAGATTAAGGTTTATATGAGGGACTCTTCTAAAAATTTACGAATTTTAAGCCAGCGTTGCATGTAAGGCGTTAAAGTTTTATATATAACAGTTTTAAAAATGTTTTTGATAGATTTCAAGTTTGGTTTAAATCGTTACAACCAACCGTCTAAAAGTTTACAACTTTCACGCAAACGGCCGCAAATGCAGAGCTGAGACTTTATTTATAGGAGATTGGCAGGCATTTGTCAACATTTTCAAATTTGGTTTTTTCTAAGTCAGAACAAAATTAAAGACCGTTTACAAGCATTTGTAACAAAAGCATTGCCAATGCTGCAGCAAATTTTAACATCTGAAATTTAACTTTGTGCGTGCAT
The DNA here is from genome assembly GCA_030765065.1 of Deroplatys truncata. Classification (NCBI taxonomy): domain Eukaryota; kingdom Metazoa; phylum Arthropoda; class Insecta; order Mantodea; family Mantidae; genus Deroplatys; species Deroplatys truncata. The sequence continues at coordinate 25,498,585 of CM060977.1, read as the reverse complement.
TTACGTACGTTATGACAGACTTTCCATTTAAACCAGCTGAAAGCTGATTTTGAGAATTCTGAAAGAGGGAACCACTGGTCGGAAATATCCATTCCAAGCTCCAGGATTAATTAAATCTGAAGAACACGCTTCTGGTTTCATGAAAAATAACTATCGCAATGGACCACGTCATCTGCAGCACAGTTGAGTTGGGCACCATACCTCTTGTGTCTGCAACACGATGGGGCGCCTTCTCCTTCAATCTTGATGTCTGCACTTGCCTGAATATAGATTCTCTAACGGCTGGACGGAAGTAAAGGACCCATCCCATGGTCAGCGCAATATTTTCCAACTGCAGAAAAAAAGCTGTGAGAGTAATAGCCAGGAGTTTGTATGCTAGTGGAGTTTTAAGAGGAGATTAAAAGTACTATCCCGCCAAAGTTATCGACTAGGATGGTTCAGTAGGTAACGTCTGTAGCCCACATTCGGAAGGTTCCAGGCTCGATCCCCGGCGACTGACCACTCTGACTTATGGGATTTTTCGGGGTTTTCCGGGTCATCAGGCGAATGCTGGAGTGGTTTCTTTCATCCCTCGAATTTCCTGTCTCTCCATTTCGTTCATCGCTTACCCTGTTTGATCTGTTTCAGGGTTGGAAGTGTCGGCGATGGTGTTTCGGTGCAGCGTGACAGGGAAAAAGGATGCCCTCAGTGAATTTTCTCCGTTCCTCGACCTTTGGCAGGTTGCCGAGGTAAAACGACCCTGTGTGGGGTAGGGTCCCCGGTCTGCCTGTCCACTGCCGGGGTGCCTCAAGCTGGAATCTATAGGGACCCGTCATTGCTGTCCGTCACTCCTCGTTCCGGCCGCCCGGTGTCTCCTTTCACCTTATCGCTCCCTCCTGAGGGCGCCCCCTCGTGGGACATCAGTACAATATCCCTATTCACTGAATCGGTGCCGGATCCCCTTCGCTTCACAATCGAATCCCGCCATTGTCAAATGTGCTACTTTCATGATCCATTATCTTGGAAACCATTTCAGATATCAGACTGTAATTTTTACAGGATGTAGATGCAAACCTTCTAAGTTCACTGATCTACTTTTATCCAATAAGTTTGTTAATTAAGAAATATAGGAGTATTTTCTTAACTATACCATGATTATTACAATTTATCAGCAATTACTTTTTTAAAAATCGACCATATTATTAATACCAAAGTAGATGCACAATAGTACTGAGAGGTTTGTTTTTATTATCCTAATATTTAATTCAGCTATCTTTGAGGCAGTATTTTAATACATGAATAGTTTCAATTGAATTATATAATATGTAAATTCAATAACAGCCCGCCTTGAAGCAATATGTATGTAATAATTTGTAAAAATGTATGTAACAGTCAAATGCTTATATTATTGTAAACATGTTTAATAATGTTATGTAAATGCATTGTGTAATTTAATAACGTAAGACCTGTGAGAATAATAAGTTTAAAGTTGCTAACAATGAGGTAACAATGAGGTAACCTGGAGGCAATAATGAGTTTGAGAGTTTGAATGCTACTAGTCATGATTAGGACAGCAATAACGTAAATCTTGAGACAGTTTAAAATTAGCCAACCAACAGCCAGAAAAAGCTTTAATTAAATACAGGTATTCTATTGGACTAGGATTAGCCAATAAGAGACTTGAAATACAGAAGCTTACGGGTTTTGAACGGTTGAAATATGTTCAGTTGCTGGTGAACCTTGGCAGTGACCGGATGAAAGATGCGTTCTCTAAAGAAATATTACGTATTCATGTGTAACAAAAATTAAGCATACGCGTTAACAAAGCGCAAGTTTTAAATTAAAGAATCTCACAGCTCTTAATATCAGTTTAGTGCTATTTAATTTGTGCCAAGGATTAATAAAAAGAAGTGAATTTAAACTTAAAATCTGTGTAAGTCTACACTCTTGTTGCACCACGCCCTGCCTAAGAGAAACGTGACTCTACAAACATTACTGAAGCAGCCGAGGCAAATTCAAACAAATAATATATATAGAAGCAGTTTTAATAACAAAGTTAAATATTATATTGTAAAACTTGGAGTGTAACAACAAAAATCTGATGTGTTACACTCACATGACTTTCCCTACTCTTGTACAAACTATTTTTACAAACGCTTATTCTCCATATGCTTCATGTCAATCTTATTGGTAATTTTCATGTAGATGCAAGGGGAATATGGTAGGTTTTAAGCGATAGTCAAATATTTTAACGCTGGTTGCTATGTGGCGCATTCCATTCTCTTTGCATGTCCAGGACATAAAAAAAAATGAATAACGAATTTGTGAAAAGTATAAGTATTGGAAAATTTAAGGGAATAATAAGCAATATTTCGAAAACGGTTCACTCAACAAAAGAAAGGTATATGACATAAATTGTGTATTTTAACGCGATCTACATTTTTTGTGTAGTAACATTTTGTCTATCTCTTATGGTTTACCAGTTATGCAAAAGTCGTTCACAATGAAGAATACTTTTGGAGACATTCCCAGAAAATTCGAGATATACATTTCATTTGTCATGAAAATGTCTTAAACATATGATATTTTAATCAAAATCGTTAGACCATTTTTGAGAAAATTAAAATTTTCGAAAAATGTTCAATGTAAAGGGTAGTCTGGGGTGGGGGGATTTTCTTGAAAACCTTCGTGTCGCATCTCTGGAAGATACTGAACCTAAATACCAAGTTTGGTGTTTATCTGACTGTTCGTTTCTGAGTTATGCTGTTCACAGACACACAGACACACACACAGACACACACACGAACATGTTTCCAAAAATGTTTTTTTGGATTCAGGGAGTCTCAAAACATGTATTTCCGGTGAAATCTCGGTATCGAATTTTTGGGTGGAATACAATACTTCCCCTACTTACTATACGTAGTAGAGAAAGTTAAAATACATCTTTAAGCCAGCTTCTCATACGTAGCTGCATATTGCGTAACAACAGTAACTATTACGTAATCAACAACTTCAAACCGACTCCCAAAACGTGTTGCAAACTTCTTAAACAAAGTAAACTCCAAGAACAATACTTCTTCAAGTTGGCTTCCCAAGCGTGTGGCTAACAACAACCGTATATCTTACGTAACAATATATTACATAAACAAAACACCTCATCTTTCACAGTTTTTGAGAAAATGGGTCATTTATGCCAGAAAATATTATTCCCCAATTTTGTTGTTCTAAAACGAAATGTTGGAATAAATACCAGACTTGGTATTTAAGTCTTTCAAGGATGCGACAAGAAGATTTTCAAGAAAATCCCCTCATACCAGACTACTCTTTGATATATGAAAAAATGTGTAATTTTCTATTTTTTCAAAAATGTCTCAAACGATTTTGACTAAAATATCATAGATTTAAGATACTTATATGACAAATAAAACGCATATCTTGAATTTTCAGGGAGTAGCCTGTGAAGTCGTCTTCATTCTGAATGATTTTATGTAATTGGTAAACTGCAACAGATAGACACGATCTTACAACACAATAAATGTACTTCCCTTTAAAACACATAATTTATGTCAGATAAAATTTGTATGTGGAGTTAACCATTTCCGAGATATTCTTTGTAATTGGTATGAATTTTCAAATGTTTATACGGTTTCCAAGTGGTAAGTTGCTATTCCTTTTGTTTTCTTTTCCCTTGTGGTCTTGCAAAGAGCCTGGAATTCCAAAACCATCATATAGTGATCCGATATATCCTTCCTATACACCTAAAAGGTCCTATATGTACGTGTGTAATGAGAGTTTATCTCGATTATCAAGAAGTAATACAAGTATAAGCTATTGTAAGAATAGTATGCAGAAGAGTGAGTAGAAACAGTCATATGAATGTAAAACAGGTATTTCATTTAGAAAAAGGCCCGTATGAGTATCTGGGAACAGCATAACTCATAAACTAAAGGTGCGATAAAGCCGCTTAAATTCAGTACCTCCTAAGATGTGACACGAAAATTTTCAAGAAAATCCCCCCAACTCAAACTACCCTTTGCATGGAAAGCTTTTAGCTACTTGTTTACTTTCTGAAAAATGGCTCTAACAATTTTGATTAATACACCATATATTTAAGACATTTATATGACAAATAAAATGTATATCTTGAGTTTTCTGGTAATTGCTGTGAAGTCCTCTTCATTCGGAAGGAATTTTGTGTAACGTGTAAACTATAAGAAATACACAAAAACAGAATTTATTTCAACTTACTTTTTTCACTGGCATGAGCCATTTCCGAGATATCCGTTATTATTGGTTTGAAATGCTCCAAGCTGGTCATTTTCTTAAAGTGCTGTAGCTATTCAGTTATTTCTGGCGATATCATGGAAATAGTATCATCGGTTTCCTCTATCTCAATTGTATCTGAGAAAATGTGAAATGAAATTGTTTATGCAAAGGTTTCTTTCGGTTAGCATAAAGATAGAAAAAATTCTGATGTTTTACATACGCATGACTTTCTCTGCCCTCTATCGCTTATTAGTGGGTATAAAAGTTATTCTTACGACAGTTTATTTTCCTATCTACTTCAGTTTAATCCAGATAAACCTTTCTGGAAATAGCTATATTACGCATTTCACAAAGGGAAAAGCGATAGTGAAATGTTTTGGAACCGGACGCTATATGCTGCCATAAAAGTCCATGCTCTTCCAACGCCATCCCGAGAAATAACTGAAAATCGGCGGGACTATGAAGGAAATGGCTAAGTATTGAACAATTCGAACCATTAATTACGGATCTCTCAGAAATGGCTGATGATTATAATAGGGCTGCGACATCGGAGTCGCTACGCGGAGGAAAGCGTATAGAATAGGAAAGTGAGTGTGTAGCAATAAGGGCTGACATTGACCGCGCGCGGTGCAGTCTATACAAAAAGAATTACGCATGTCTCGCGAAAATTTATTTCTTTATTTCTGCAATATTATTTATAAATTATACAGCTGACTTATATAACTGAAATGTTTTTATTAAACCATTAAGTCGTCCTCCGTGGGCTAGTGGTACCGTGCTAGCCTCTAGTTCCCAAGGTCGCGGGTTCAAACCCGGCGGAGGGTGATGGATTTTTTCGGGCGTAAACATCCTTAGCATGGCTTCCTTCGGAAGGGAAGTAAAGCCGGTGGTCCCGTGTCGTAGATTTACGTCACGTAAAAGAACCTCAAGCCTGATAAAGAGGCCTCTGAGCAAAATTACCGGTCTTTCACGCCCAGTATAGAATGGGACGCTAAGGACCATAGTAGTTAAAGAATGTCCATAAATAAAACTCAATTTCAAAAACGCTACGTCACGATGACCACATGGATAAGATTCTATGTCAGTTTATTGTATTTAACTACAACCCGCAACTTTGTAACCTGAAGTTTGTATAAATTTAGGAATTGTATAAATAATGAAGGAGATAAATGCCGCGCATAGTTGATCAATTGATTTGATGGAGGTGACTCATCTGTGGCAGTTTATCCTCACATTTTGCAATACAACACTTGTGTTTCTGTATTGACATGTCTTCGTACATTACTCGATGTACTATGCGCAGAAGCAATTGTGCTTTTGCGCTGTTTCCAATTGAGGTTCTCATTAATAATAGAGAAAACATTTTCTCCATACTCCAATATATAGTTATGCAACGTTACGGACTTTCGTGCCCTTTCCTTTGGCATTTTGTCTACGTGAACACTGTGCAACAATACACTTGACTCAACTGTACAAGTAACCCTCTCGTTGTAAATAGTCGACTACAGGACGCCTCTAAACAAACATAACGACTCCGATGTCGCAGCTTTACTGATGACACAAAAACACGTGTGTGTTTTAAAGAGATTACATTTTTTTGTGGAGGAGCACGTTTTCGTCTATCGCGTAACAACATTACACAAAATTCCTTCCGAATGAAGGGGACTTCATAGGTTATTCCCAGAAAATTCAAGATATATATTTTATTTGTCAGGTAAATATCTTTAATATATGGTGTTTTGATCAAAATCATTAAAGCCATTTTTTATAAATTAATAAGTTTCAAAAAGTCTTCCATGTAAAGGGTAGTTTGGAGTGAGAGACTTTTTACTTTCTCTACTACGTATAGTAAGTAGGGGAAGTATTGTATTCCACCCAAAAATTCATACCGAGATTTTACAGGAAATACATGTTATGAGACCTCCTGAATCCGAAAAAGTATTTTTGGAAACATGTCCGTGTGTGTGTGTGTGTGTGTGTGTGTGTGTGTGTGTGTGAACAGCATAACTCAGAAACGAACAGCCGGATAAACACCAAACTTGGTATTTAGGTTCAGTATCTTCCAGAGATGCGACACGAAGGTTTTCAAGAAAATCCCCCCACCCCAGGTTACCCTTTACGTGGAACATTTTTCGAAAATTTTAATTTTCTCAAAAATGGTTGTAACGATTTTGATTAAAATGTCATATGTTTAAGATACTTTTATGACAAATAAAATGTATAACTCGAATTTTCTGGGAATGTTTCCAAAAGTATTCTTCATTGTGAACGACTTTTGCATAACTGGTAAACCATAAGAGATAGACAAAATTTTACTACACAAAAAATGTAGATCGCGGTAAAATACATAATTTGTGCCATATACATTTTTTTTATTGCGTGAACCATTTTCAAGATACTGCTTGTTATTCCCTTAAATTTTCCAATACTTATACTTTTTCTCAAATGGGAATTCGTTATTCTTTTTTTTTTGTCCTGGTAATGCAAAGAGAATGGAATACTCCACATAGCAACCAGCTCTTAAAATATCTGACTATCGCTTAAAGCCTACCAATTCCCCTTGCATCTACAAGAAAATTAGCAATAAGATTAACATCTCGATTAACATGAAGCATATGGAGAATAAGCGTTTGTAAAAATAGTTTGTACAAGAGTAGAGAAAGTCATGTGAGCGTAACACATACGATTTTTTTTAAAATCTTCGTGTCGTATCTTTGGAAAGCACTGAATCTAAATACCAGGTTTGGTATTTATCCGACATTTCGCTTTGAGATGCTATTCACAGATGCACACGTACCTTTTTCTAAAACATCTTTTGCATTCAAGGTACTGCAAAACATGTATTTCCGGTGAAATCTCAGTATCCAATATTTGGGTGGAATGGAATACTTTCTCTAGCTACTATGTACGTGGTAAAGAAAGTAATAAGCTTTCATATCAAGCTATTTAAAAATAAACGGTAATGGGTAGAGCATCATGTGAATGTAACACGTCAGACTTTTATGATAATGTGCAGGCGTACTCCTGAGAGACGATTCAGCGTTCATGAATGTATTGGAGGACTATTAAAGATGGATGTTATTTGCAGTAGCGAAGAACTTGATGACAAATGAGGTTTTCCAGTTATGATTCATGAATGCAGCAATAAGTAAAGGCTGATATGTTTATACGAGATGTGAAGAGTTGTGAAGCAGATGGAGGTGTACAGTAGGTGGTCTGTCAGAAGACCGGATGTCCAACAGCACAATCCGCCCCTTGTCTTCTGGCTTGTATCAAGTAACGCGCTGTTGCATCTAACTAATTTCAAGTCTCTGCTGGAGACAGATTTGTTTGTGTTGCCATCATATACCATCAAGTCCTTGGAGGAAGTGCAAGAAAAAAACGTGTATCCTACATCAACGTGATCCAGCCAAGCAGAGATTTATGACCCGGTTATTCGACGTTTAGAAGGAAAATAATCCAATATTCATAACATTTCAAAATCATACGACTCCCTACACACATTCCTTTATTTTCATAATTGGGAGCTGGATTTCTCATACATTACTTTTTAGTTATACCATAAATAATATATGTTTTAGTTAAGCCTTTTCATTGGCTCTTATACAAGGAAGTATGTTATACAGTGTGATCGTTTTAAGGTGAGGCTACAGACCGGCTATATGCGCAGTACGCTGTACTGCAGTGACCTTGGTACTTTTCAATTGCTGCTGTGTTCGTGCTGTAAAGAGAACTGACACCGTGCATCTCAAAGGTGACATTTTATTCAAGACCTCTGTGTTGTGTGTGACTTGCTTAAGGGTGTTAATGTTTTATTATTAGTCCATTATAATGCCTGCCGACAAATTCACGCTTGAACAACGAATTTTTATGTACCACGCATACCTAAAAACCGAATCATGGGGACAGTGTGTAGACAATTTCAGAAGAAATTTCCTGGTATTCCAGTTCCAAGTAGGGAAGCTTTTACACGTCTGATTAATAAGTTTAGGACAACGGGATTGCTAAATCTAAGAAGTGAAAACGGAATGTTCTAATGGAGAAAAAAAATTACGAAATTGATGCATATATTTGTGGGCAACCGTAAAAAGAAGTTTATAGGAACAATCCCCACACCAAAGACGAACTTAAGGACAATATAAAAACAGAAATTATGAACATTACGCAAGTAGAATTTATGCTGTGAATGAAAATATCATCCGAAGATGCAAGGAATGTATTCATGAAGATGGACACCACTTATAACAATGTTAGTACTCATTATCAGGCAGAGGGGTTTTAGTAAGTAAACAAAGCAATCCTGTTACCGCACGGGGTATCTAAAGGTGACGTCAGGTACTGTGATGGACACACTCCTCCCCTCTCCAACAGCCGGTTTCGTTGCGATTGCTCCATTTATTTGCTGTATAATGTACACCAGTGGAGAAATGTGGCAATATGCCTAAAGCAAAGAAGAGTTTATGCATCAAAATTAGCATCAATTGCGGCTGGGAACACCAGCACAAATAAGAAACCATCAGATGTAACACAGAGCTCAAAGGGCGTTTAAACATCGTGTTAAACAACATTGTGTAATTCTATGAAACACACGGAACGTGTCACATTATTAGAAAGAAACAATGAGGAAATCGGACCTTTAACCTCCTCAGCCCCAAACTACTGATCAGAATTTTTCGAGGATCTGTGTCATGCACTAATAAGAGCGGATATTGCTTTAACAAATCTGATGTGTCACATGACTTTCTCTACTCTTGTACAAACTATTTTTACAAACTCTTATTCTCCATCTATTTCATATTAATCGAGATAAACATTTGCAGAAACGATCTTATTGCTAATTCTCTTGTAGGTATAAGGGGAATATGGTAGGCTTTAAGCGATAGTCAAATGTTTTAAGAGCTGGTTGCTATGTGGAGCATTCCATTCTCTTTGCATATCCAGGGTATACAAAAAGAAAAGAAATAAAAACAAAACGAATAACGAATTCCCATTTGAGAAAAAGTATTAAACATTGGAAAATTCAAACAAATAATAACGAATATGTCGGAAATGGTTCACTGAACACAAAAAATGTATATGACATAAATTGTGTGTTTTGTGGTAAAACTTTGCCTATCTCTTACGGCTTACCAGTTATGTAAAATTCTTTCAGAATGAAGACGACTTTTGAGGACATTCCCAGAAAATTCTAGATATGCCTTTCATTTGGCATGAAAGTGTCTTAAAATATATTTTGATCAAAGTCGTTAGTGCCATTTCTGAGAGAGAAAAAATTCCATGTAAAGGGTAGTCTGGAATAGGGGGATTTTCTTGAAAATCTTCGGGTCGCATCTTTTAAAGATACTAAACCTAAATACCAAGTTTGGTATTTATCCGACTTCTCGTTTTTTGGGTTACGGTTCACAGACACACACGGGCCTTTTTCTAAAAATGCTTTTTTTGTATTATGGGGCTTCAAAACATGTATTTCCGGTGAAATCTCAATATTGAATTTTTGGATGAAATGCAACATTTCTACTTACCATACGTATTATAGAAAGTAATAAGCTTACGTAAAAATACTTTGTATACCCACTAATAAACGATAGAGGGTAGGGAAAGTAATGCGAATGTATCACATCAGATTTTTTTTCTCTTCTAGTTTACTGCTTTGTTGGAAACACGTGCTGCCGCACTTGTACCTCAACTTTAGTCTTATCCAAGTGCACTTCCGCTCGTATATAATCACACCTTGCTTTATCCACACACATCAGTACTTCCGTTCGTATATAATCATATCTTGCTCTGTGTTTTGGTTTTCGGTATCCTTGGTTGTATTACAAATATTATTTTGACTGTTATTACGTTCTCATTTCTCTTACGCCCACAGTCTTAAACAGTGGTTCTTAAAACTTGTATTTCTAGTGAAATCTCTTAAGTATTGAAGTTTTGGATGGAACATAATACTTCCTCTACCTCCTAGGTACATGATGTCTTAAACAGTGGTTCTTAAAACTTGTATTTCTAGTGAAATCTCTTAAGTATTGAAGTTTTGGATGGAACATAATACTTCCTCTACCTCCTAGGTACATGGTGTCTTAAACAGTGGTTCTTAAAACTTGTATTTCTAGTGAAATCTCAAGTATTGAAGTTTTGGATGGAACATAATACTTCCTCTACCTCCTAGGTACATGGTGTCTTAAACAGTGGTTCTTAAAACTTGTATTTCTAGTGAAATCTCAAGTATAGAAGTTTTGGATGGAACATAATACTTCCTCTACCTCCTAGGTACATGGTGTCTTAAACAGTGGTTCTTAAAACTTGTATTTCTAGTGAAATCTCAAGTATAGAAGTTTTGGATGGAACATAATACTTCCTCTACCTCCTAGGTACATGGTGTCTTAAACAGTGGTTCTTAAAACTTGTATTTCTAGTGAAATCTCTTAAGTATTGAAGTTTTGGATGGAACATAATACTTCCTCTACCTCCTAGGTACATGGTGTCTTAAACAGTGGTTCTTAAAACTTGTATTTCTAGTGAAATCTCAAGTATAGAAGTTTTGGATGGAACATAATACTTCCTCTACCTCCTAGGTACATGGTGTCTTAAACAGTGGTTCTTAAAACTTGTATTTCTAGTGAAATCTCTTAAGTATTGAAGTTTTGGATGGAACATAATACTTCCTCTACCTCCTAGGTACATGGTGTCTTAAACAGTGGTTCTTAAAACTTGTATTTCTAGTGAAATCTCAAGTATAGAAGTTTTGGATGGAACATAATACTTCCTCTACCTCCTAGGTACATGGTGTCTTAAACAGTGGTTCTTAAAACTTGTATTTCTAGTGAAATCTCAAGTATAGAAGTTTTGGATGGAACATAATACTTCCTCTACCTCCTAGGTACATGGTGTCTTAAACAGTGGTTCTTAAAACTTGTATTTCTAGTGAAATCTCAAGTATAGAAGTTTTGGATGGAACATAATACTTCCTCTACCTCCTAGGTACATGGTGTCTTAAACAGTGGTTCTTAAAACTTGTATTTCTAGTGAAATCTCAAGTATAGAAGTTTTGGATGGAACATAATACTTCCTCTACCTCCTAGGTACATGGTGTCTTAAACAGTGGTTCTTAAAACTTGTATTTCTAGTGAAATCTCAAGTATAGAAGTTTTGGATGGAACATAATACTTCCTCTACCTCCTAGGTACATGGTGTCTTAAACAGTGGTTCTTAAAACTTGTATTTCTAGTGAAATCTCAAGTATAGAAGTTTTGGATGGAACATAATACTTCCTCTACCTCCTAGGTACATGGTGTCTTAAACAGTGGTTCTTAAAACTTGTATTTCTAGTGAAATCTCAAGTATAGAAGTTTTGGATGGAACATAATACTTCCTCTACCTCCTAGGTACATGGTGTCTTAAACAGTGGTTCTTAAAACTTGTATTTCTAGTGAAATCTCAAGTATAGAAGTTTTGGATGGAACATAATACTTCCTCTACCTCCTAGGTACATGGTGTCTTAAACAGTGGTTCTTAAAACTTGTATTTCTAGTGAAATCTCTTAAGTATTGAAGTTTTGGATGGAACATAATACTTCCTCTACCTCCTAGGTACATGGTGTCTTAAACAGTGGTTCTTAAAACTTGTATTTCTAGTGAAATCTCTTAAAACTTGTATTTCTAGTGACATCTCTTAAGTATTGAAGTTTTGGATGGAACATAATACTTCCTCTACCTCCTAGGTACATGGTGTCTTAAACAGTGGTTCTTAAATCTTGTATCTCTAGTGAAATCTCTTAAGTATTGAAGTTTTGGATGGAACATAATACTTCCTCTACCTCCTAGGTACATGATGTCTTAAACAGTGGTTCTTAAAACTTGTATTTCTAGTGAAATCTCTTAAGTATAGAAGTTTTGGATGGAACATAATACTTCCTCTACCTCCTAGGTACATGGTGTCTTAAACAGTGGTTCTTAAAACTTGTATTTCTAGTGAAATCTCTTAAGTATTGAAGTTTTGGATGGAACATAATACTTCCTCTACCTCCTAGGTACATGATGTCTTAAACAGTGGTTCTTAAAACTTGTATTTCTAGTGAAATCTCTTAAGTATAGAAGTTTTGGATGGAACATAATACTTCCTCTACCTCCTAGGTACATGGTGTCTTAAACAGTGGTTCTTAAAACTTGTATTTCTAGTGAAATCTTTGTAAGTATTGGAGCTTTGCGTAGAATACATTTTAACATATAAAATATAACATATAAGTTTCTTCAAAACCAAAATAGAAATCCACTATTTTTTTGTATTTAATAGATTACCATTCATCGGTACCTATACGTGTTTAATAATTGTACATTTTTTTCGTGATTATTATCGGAGGGGACTCGGCAGTAAGAATATTGTACCTATGCCCCACAAGGAGGCACCCCCGGAAAAGAGGAGAGGGTAAGAGGAAACACCGTGAGGCCGAAAATAGGAGTGACGGTATATAAATAACAGGGTCCCTACAGTTTCCAGATTGAGACGCCCCGACAGTCAGACAAGCAGACCAGGGACCCCGGCTTACACAGAGGTTTCAACACCCCTCTCCGAAGGACCGGTCCGTTTACCCCGGCAGCTAGCTGAAAGCCGAGGGACGGAGAAAGTTCCACAGAGAGCATCCTTTTCTTCTGGCACGCCGCACCGAAACACCATCGCAGACACTTTCAACACTGTAATAGACTGACGGGGTGAAGGATGAATGGGACGAAATGGAGGAACAGGAAATTAGGGAGCTGAAAGGAACCACTCCAGCTTTTGCCTGACGACGCGGGGAAACCCCGAAAAACCCATGGGTCAGAGTGGACGGTTGCCGGCAATCTATCCTGGACCTCCCGAATGCGAGTCGCACGCGTTACCGCGGCGCCACTTTGCTCGGTGTTATTGTACTTCCCTCTCAGTTTGTTAAATACCATGCTTCTTATTTGTGTAAGTACCTAATTACTTTTCATTGGCGAACTTACAACATAGTCAACAAAGCGTATGTACTTCACGAATTTTGCATGAGAAGAGAAACACAAGTATTTACTTTCAATCTTTGTATGAAATAACAATTACCTTTTTGTTTCATTTGTATAGTTCCCTTTAACTTCTGTGGCAGTATCGGGGTCTTTGACTTGAGAAACAACTGCCGATGGTGTTTTCACTCTCTTACTTTCTCTACTACGTATAGTTAGTAGGGGAAGTACTGAATTCCATCCCTGAACACAAAAATAGCATTTAGAAAAAGGTGTGTGTGTGTGTGTGTGTGTGTGTGTGTGTGTGTGTGTGTGTGTAAATAAAATTGAATTGTATTTATGGACGCTCTTTAACTGCTGTGGTCCTTAGCGTCCCATTCTATATTGGACATGAAAGACCGAGAATTTTGCTCAGAAGCCTCTTTATCAGGCTTGAGGTTCTTTTACGTGCACAGGATCACCGGCTTTACTTTCCTTCCGAAGGAAGCCATGCTAAGGATTTTTACGCCCGAAAAAAAAATCCATCGCCCTCCGCGGGTTTGAACCCGCGACTTCGGGAACTAGAGGCTAGCATGGTAACTACACCACGGACGACGACGACGTGTGTGTGTGTGTGTGTGTGTGTGTGTGTGTGTGTGTGAACAGCATAACTCAAAAACGAAAAGTCGGTTACAAAAATTGGTATTTAAGTTCAGTATATGTCGGTTACAAAAATTGGTATTTAAGTTCAGTATGTCCCAAGGTTGCGACACGAAATTTTCAAGAAAATCCACCACCCTAAGCTTACATGGAAAATTATTGGAAAATGTCTATTTTTTTCAAAACTGGCTCTAACAACGTTGATTAAAATACCATACGTTTAAGATATTTTTATGACAAATGAAATGTATAACTTCAATTGTCTGGATATAGCATCTGAAGAGTCTTCATTCTCAAATGACCTTTGTATAACTGGTAATCCGCAAGAAGACAAAATCTTATTGCACAAAAATGTGGATCTCGTTAAAGCACACGATTTATGTCCATTGTTTTTTTTTTTAGCGGAGTTAACCAATTCCGAGATGTTCCTTGTTATTGGTTTGCGTTTTAAAATTACTTATATTTTTTTCAAATGTGAAGTCATTCGGTTTCTCTCTCTCTTGGCCATGTAAAAAGAACGTAATTTCAAAGCCATCACATGGCGACCCCTCTCAAAAGATTTGACTATCGCTTGAAGTCTACTGTATCCCCTTTAATTCCTTTCTACCTACAGGGAAATATGCAATAAGACAATTTCTGCAAATACTATCTCGATTAACACAAAGTAGTAAGAAGAATAAACGTCTGTAAGAATAGTTTGTACAAGAGTGAGTAGAGAAAGTCTTAAAAAGTCCATATCGATATTTCATTGAAAATACATGTTTTGAAGTCCCCTGAATCCGGAAAGGGTCAATGTGGTGTGTGTGTGTGTGTAAGAGAGAGAGAGAGAGAGCGAGAGAGAGAGAGAGATTTAAAAGTTTTAAACCAAAAGTAATAAACTTAGCATTTAGTAAAATGAGTGTCCCAAAGTCAAAGCTATCAAAACGACTTTCGATGTTAAAGGGGACATGTAAATGTGATGTGGACGGTGCAGCCCGCTTACAACTGGGTTGCCTTGCTGTGGGACATGACGATGCGATTTCTTGCGGAGGAACCAAAGAAAAATAATAAAAAGTGGATGGAGGGAGAGTGGTATTTAATTATGTTCGCAGTGATGCTCTCTTTTGCTGTCCGTCAGAAGCCGACCTTCGGAAGCCAAATAAATAATCAGGAAAGATATGGTTTGTGATAACTTTCGCACAAGGTTCATTTCTTTACGTATGCTTCACATAATTATATCGCCTGATGATCTCATTCGTGTTTTCCGTTGTGCCGACATTCGGATAGGCATATTGAGTTTCTTTATAAATGAGAGCATTGCCCTCCGACTGCTTCATTGTTGAAACTCGTGAACACCGATACTAAATGACGCTATTTCATTCATACGCCACTTAGATGTAACAATGCAGCAACATATGGAATTTCATATTCTACACCAAGGCTAGGAAAAACATGGATGTTTCTGATTGCAACGAGTAGAATCTAATTTACGTGCTAAAAAGTTTACAATTAATGATATTCCCGTAACATTATCATAAGTAATACCACGAGTGAGTTTGGTAATGTCGATAGTTGCCCGAGCGCTAGCGCGATTATCTGCCTAATACTATCGAACTGCACAAGTCGTATTGGCTAGACTATTTTACCGACTCTCTGTACTATACCAGACCGCAATGCCAATATCGATATGCAACAAAATGGCGCCGCAGTCGATTGGCTTGTAAGCAAATGTGCATAGCATCCAACATAGCTTTTCCTGAGATTATGGGACATTTATGCAACGTGAAACGAAGCATACACAATTTGTGTCTTTATGTATGGAGTGTGGGCATGTTCTTGTTGCGTTTCTAACTATGGTGCTATAGACACTTCAGCATTTAGGTTTCCTAAGGACAAAGCTTTGATAGAAAAATGAACAAGATTTATCCATCATACAATTTTACAGTGATAGTTAATTGGTGTGCATCAAAGACTTTGACGATACATTTTTAATAAAAGGGGGTATATTTCTACTATTATTGTAAATGGTGAATAGGTTATTATTCCTCAAAAATTCCGGGATGATGTCTATGCAAGCATATTTCCTAACCAACCATCCTATCACATTGTGAAGGTACCTAAAGATACATAGAATTGAAATATGCTCTGGTTCAGACCGAGAGTTTAGCGAGATGAAGAAAATTAAAAGAAAAGCGAGTGTAAATGATGTAATTTCTAATTTTGAAAACTTCAAAAGAGAGGTTATGTAAACAGACATTTCACCCTTTGATTGATTGTATACTATTCATAAAAGTTAAGGACGAAGAATTCACTGCTATACCTTCTCGGACAGCAAGTTTTAAAGTTAACAGTAGTTTGAAAGTCAAGGTTTTTTTTTTTATAAAAACTTATGTACTTCCAGCAAATTTAAAATGGATTCTGGAATCAGAGGATCAGAAGGGCTTAATTTGTAATAGATTGAAAAAAAATTGATAATTTACTAAGTCGTCTTCACAGCTACATCAGTTAGAGCTTTGAAGTTGATGAACAAGTTATGACTGTAATGAATATTTTTTAAACAGGCACTAGATTCTTGTAGTTTTGATGCAAAAGAGGTATTAAAATAAACTTTCTTATGGAACAATTGCAATTGTGTGTAATGAAACAGTAAAATATTCCATAGAAATGTTTGATTTGGCCTGCAACAATGTCTTAATAATTTCCTGGAACATATCAGGCAATGACAGAAACAAATGTTTTGACTTTGCCACCTCATGTGTATCTAAAACAATTGCTAGGTTAGATTGGTCCCATTAGCCAGGTAGCTTTACATAAAGCATCCTTGATGAAAAAAATTCTGATGTGATACACTCACATGACCTTCTCTACCCTCTATCGTTTATTAGCGGGTATACAAATTAGTCTTACTAAAACTTCTTCTATATACTTCATTTTAATCCAAATAAACTTTTGCAGAAATAACTACATTACACATTTCGTTATAGTTAAAAAGGGAAGAGCGATAGTCAAATGTTTAAGAAACGTTAAACGCTGGCCTTAAAGTTCTGTACTGTTTCATTGGAATCGCGAGAAACAACTGAATGTTGACAGGACTTTGAAAGAATGGCTAAGTATTGAACAATTCGAACAATTAATAACGGATATCTCGGAAATGGCTGATGCCACAAAAAAGGTTATTTTGAATAAACTGTGTTTTAAAGAGATCTACATTTCTTGTGCAGTATGTTTTCATTCTATCGCTTAACGTTCACCAGCTATACAGATTATACAAAATTCCTTCCAATGAAGAGGACTTCAAAGGCTATTCCCACAAAATTCAGTATATACATTTTATTTGTCATATAAATATAATTAATATGTGGTATTTTAATTAAAATCCTTTCAGCCATTTTTTTAGAAATAAAGTTTCGAAAAATGTTCCATGTAAAGGGTAGTTTGGGGTAGGGGGATTTTCTTAAAAATCTTGTGTCGCATTTTTGGAAGGTACTTAGGTTAAAAACTTTGGTGTTGCTCCGACTTTTCATTTTTGAGTTATGTGTTCACAGACACACACACGGACCTTTTTCTACAAATCCTTTTTTGTATTCAGCGGCCTAAAACATGTATTTCAGGTTCTCGGTATTGAATTTTCGGGTGGAATGCAATACCTTCTCTACCTACTACCCATGTACGCGGTAGAGAAAGTAAATGAGCAAATTGCTTCAAAACTAAGATAAAGTGATTTCCATTAGGTATGTCAGATGAAGTTTATCTAAATTCAAAGGTAACATACAAAGGGGGGAGATACTGGGAATGGCAGAAAACATCGCATCCTCAGATATAACTAGCACCATCCAGGTTATTCCTCAGAATATTTTTATTGTCCATAGCCTGACTTTGTATTATACCTAAAGCTATTGCATAAAATGTTGTCAGCAAATAACATTGGACTATGTGGTTGAATTTATTTGCCAGTAGGTATACTAGGGAAACTTGATTACAATTTTTGGAATTGTCAATATAATAACAAAGCAAAGAAAATATAATACAATTAGCACATCTGCCATTCTTCAACTTTATACAACATCCTTTAATTTCCCTAGGTAACCTACAAACCCTTGTGAAACCAATTAACCGCATGACATATGTTATTGTATGCAGATCATGTTATCACATATTAATTGTAAATAATTATTACGTTCACGTGTTTAAATTATATTTCCGTTCTTCATAGTTTTCCGTAGTGAAACGCTTTTTAATATGAGTGTAATAGCAGCTATAAAAGTTATATACTGTGCATTTACTGCATTGCTGAGCCTGCTTCGATTCAACAGATACGGCGGCCATATTGTTTTCGTCTTAGTAATTGCAGACTGTCTTGATTTAACGCATACAAAATGTCACATAAGCACAACCATATATCAGTATAATATTGTCGATTTAATTCTGTCAAGTAGATAGCATTTGTTTAAAATATTGACGAAGTAGATAACATTTTTTCCCTGTAATAATTAAATTGGTCATACTCGCGAACAATACAACTGCTATTTACAAATCAATGAAGAACGCCATAACCTTACAATCTTAATATATGTATATAAAAGTCAGTGTATGTATGTGTGTCCGTGTGTGTTCCTTATAGGCTTTCGACCAAATGACACAGATAACCTTTGAAACAAATCGAAAATTACTGTCCAGCTTAGAATTTGAAATTCCACCAATTCACACGATTAGTTATATAATTTTATATAATGTTTACAAAAGCTCGCAAACCATCTATATCGTTTTCAACAATAATCGTAATAATACCGAGCGGGATGGCTCAGGCGGTAAAGTCTGTACGCATTCGGGAGGTCCCGGGTTCAAATCCCATGGGCCGAGGTGTGTCTGAGGTTTTTTCGTGGTTTTCCTCAGTCGCCAAGAAAATAATACCGGATTGGATATTTAACACCACGACCCAAAGTTCCATCTTAAATCTAAAACAATGGTAAAATGAAAAATCTATCTACAGACAATGTAAGCAGTTAGACTGGACGGCACCCTAATGTCATCTGCACGGCATGAAGTAGGGGTTACAGGGATGAGACCTTGAAGGCTAACTGTCCGCCTTTCTATGTGAGGGCGGCGGTTAGACTGGACGGCACCCTAATGCCATCTGCACAGCATGAAGCAGGGGCTACAGGAATGAGACCTAGAATGCTAACTGTCCATCACATATCGTTCAAAGAGATATCCACCAACAGATCCGTCGCGATATGACCAAGGAGTTAAAGCAACGTAAAATAAAATATAATAAAAAATAATCGTAATAGGTCGAATATTGTCAACATAATAATTACTCACTCTTTCATGGCCTCACAAAATAACAAAGGAACAGCGAGTTCACATATCCGTTGATCTCTCTGGCATTGATCATGGAGTAATAACACAGTCAAATAAATCACGACTATGACACCTGTAGCTATGATTGCGTAAATGTAAAGGGCTACAATCGCTTGGTAAATTAACAAAATTCCGAACTTATTATATTCTTTATCTTCACATGATTATTTATTGCGTTTTGATATAAAATAACACAAAAGCATTCAACATAATCGCACTTACTACAAAAGTCACTATGGTGCTCAAACATTGCTAAATAAATAAGTCGAAGTTCATATTCATTCTGCGATCATATCCCGATATTCGGATATTCACTTGTAATAATTTGTAGTTTCTCATTTTTGTAAGCAGTGGATTTCTTTCTCTATGTCTATGGGATGTTTATGATGCTTTTATAGGATAAAAACAAAAGCTGAGTGACATAAAATGACAGTGGGTACGGATAACAACAACAGCATCAAACCAGTCTAAGTACTTCTTGTTATTCTTCTTTACTTTGTATTCATTTTGGCCTTCGTTTTATTTTGTATTTCGTGTGTTTTCGTAATAGTTTAGTGTACGTTAGTTACTGAGAATGAACAAGGTTACATTGATGTTACTTAAGCTGCTATTATTTTTTCACAACCGAGATTTTCTCTATAAATAACGACGAGGCATTCCGAATTGACAACGTGGAAGTCACTCTGCTGCATTCAAGGGAAGTCATCATCACAAACTGAGGTATTTGTGGTTGTTCAGCAGTGCTTTTGCAGTTTTCTCATTTTTTTTTCTTTCTTCATAGAGCCTTGAGGGTTTTAATTAAGTTTTTGTTTAAATATTTAATTTAATAATTTTAAATGCCTCCGAAGAAACGCAAGGCTATTGGGTAAGTGCAACCTAAGGTTAAATGTTGTAGGGATAAACTGTCAAACCACAAGCAACGCCGAGTATCTCAGTTAATAATAAATAAATGAGAAATAATGGTAACCCTACCTTTCGACAATTTCGTCGGCTTCAAATACACCCAGTAGTTCTACATGTATTTTCACTGGGTGGCAATTTCGTAATTGTACTTCTAATTAATAAAAGCTAATTTGGAAACATAATATATTTCAGTAGGATATATAGAGAAATTCTGGCGCAGTTTTTTGCGTTTATATGGGAAAGGATAGGGAAAACGAGGCTAGATGCGGCGGTTCAAGGAGGAAAATGCGTTTATATGGGGGAGATAGGGAATACGAGGACTGACGCTAGGCTAGACAGTGGTAGGAGGGGGAGTGCGCTTCATATGCGAGAGATAGGGAATACGAGGGTCGATGCTAGGCTAGACAGAGGCTGAGTAATGTATGGTTTATATGAGCGGTATAGGAAAACGATGAGAGGTGTTAGACTAGACAGGGCTTGAAACGTAGTGCATGGTTTATATGAGAGATATAGGAAAACGAGGAAAGGTGTTAGGCTAGACAGATGTCGAGGAGTAGAGTATGGTTTATATGAGAAGTATAGGAAAACGAGGAGAGGTATTAGGTTAGGAGAATTGAGTTTGTGTTTATAAGGAGAGACGAGAAAACGGAGAGAGATCCTATGCTAGGATAGACAGGTGTTAAAGTTAGGTTAGATAGGAAACCAAGGAGTGATACTCAGCTAGAGGGGGGCAGGAGGGAATGAGCTTTTGAGAGGTAGGGGATACGGGGAGTGGTGTTAGACTAGACAGGGCTTGAAACGTAGGGCATGGTTTATATGTATGAGAAGTATAGGAACAGGAAGAGGGGTGCTAGGCTAGACAGAGGTTGAGGAGTAGAGTATAGTTTATATGAGAGGTATAGGAACAGGAGGAGAGGTGTTCGGCTAGACAGGTAGTGTAGCAGTAGGAATATGGACTTATATACAGGAGAGATAGGGAATAGGAGGTGCTAGACTTGAAAGCGACTTTAGACGTGAACTTAGTGGAAAACTGTTTCATGTCAATGTTCTAGACATGCCCATCACGTAACCTATTCAGGGAAAAGGTGACTCGTTCAGGGGAAAAGGTGACTGCTCAGGGAAAAAGGAGGCCCACAAAGGGAAAAAGTTGACTAGCAAAGGGAAAAACGTGACCAGCAAAGGGAAAAAGGCGACCAGCAAAGGGAAAAATGTGACCAGCAAAGGGAAAAAGGTGACCAGCAAAGGGAAAAAGGCGACATGCAACGGGAAAAAGGTGACCAGTAAAGGGAAAAAATGTGGCCAGCAAAGGGAAAAAAGGTGACCACCAAAGGGAAAAAGGTGAGCCATAAAGGGAAAAAGGTGACCTGCAACGGGAAAAGCTAACCCACTCACACTAACAGGTAAGTAATTCAGCTAGTATTGCAAGAGGTTGACTGCATCATAGCAGTGTATGATTTCACAGGTAATTCAGCTAGTATCGTATGTATTTAGGCTAATTCATCTAGTAACACAGAATAGATTCCAGAGGCTAACTGCATCATGGCTCTGCATAATTTCACAGGTAATTCAGCTAGTATCGTAGGTATTTAGGCTAATTCAGCTAGTATCACAAGAGGATAGATTCTAGGGTTGGGTATAGCTTAGTGTCGTATTTCACAGGTAATTCAGAGAGTATCGTAGGTATTTAGGTTAATTCAAGTATCACAGACGTTTAGAGTAATTCAGCTAGCATTACAGGAGGGTAGGTTCCAGGGGTAGGTTATAACCTAGCTTCGTATTTCACAGATAGTTCGGGTAATATCGTAAGTATTTGAGGTAATCGACATAGCTTCACAGATATTATTGATAATTTCGATCAGAGATTTGTATCACAGCTATTTAAGGTAAATGCAGGTGATTCAGGTTGTATCAATGGTATTTGAGTCATTTTAACAGGTAATTCATCTAGTATCATTGGTATCTAAGGCAAACCAGATAGTATCACAGGTGCTCGTGCTAATTTAGAGCAGGAATTCGTATCAGAGCTAGTTAAGGTAATTTCACATGATTCGGGTAGTATCACAGGTATTTAAGTCATTTTCACAGGCAATTCAGCTAGTATCGTAGGTATTTAGGCTAATTCATCTAGTATCACAGGAGACTAGATTCCAGAGGCTAAATGCATCATAGCTATGCATGATTTCACAGGTAATTCAGCTAGTATCGTAGGTATTTAGACTAATTCAGCTAGTATCACAAGAGGATAGATTCTAGGGTTGGGTATAGCTTAGTGTCGTATTTCACAGGTAATTCAGAGAGTATCGTAGGTATTTAGGTTAATTCAAGTATCACAGACGTTTAGAGTAATTCAGCTAGCATTACAGGAGGGTAGGTTCCAGGGGTAGGTTATAACCTAGCTTCGTATTTCACAGATAGTTCGGGTAATATCGTAAGTATTTGAGGTAATCGACATAGCTTCACAGATATTATTGATAATTTCGATCAGAGATTTGTATCACAGCTATTTAAGGTAAATGCAGGTGATTCAGGTTGTATCAATGGTATTTGAGTCATTTTAACAGGTAATTCATCTAGTATCATTGGTATCTAAGGCAAACCAGATAGTATCACAGGTGCTCGTGCTAATTTAGAGCAGGAATTCGTATCAGAGCTAGTTAAGGTAATTTCACATGATTCGGGTAGTATCACAGGTATTTAAGTCATTTTCACAGGCAATTCAGCTAGTATCGTAGGTATTTAGGCTAATTCATCTAGTATCACAGGAGACTAGATTCCAGAGGCTAAATGCATCATAGCTATGCATGATTTCACAGGTAATTCAGCTAGTATCGTAGGTATTTAGGCTAATTCAGCTAGTATCACAGGAGGCTAGATTCCAGGGTTGGGTATAGCATAGTTTCGTATTTCACAGGTAATTCAGAGGGTATCGTAGGTATTTAGGATAATTCAAGTAACATAGGTGTTTAGAGTAATTAAGCAAGTATCACAGGATTCAATGATCAGGGTTTCGTATCAGAGCTATTTAATGTAATTTCACTTGATTCGAGTAGTATCACAGGTATTTAAGTCATTTTAACGGGCAATTCAACTAGTATCACAAGTACTCATGGTAATATAGAGAGTAATTAAATTATAAAACATTTCTCATCCAGCGTTACAACAATTTATATACTTTTTTCTAAATCTTACAAACTTATTATATGTTAAACAGTTATTGTACGATGCGGAGAGGGATAAACTGCATATTGGTTCACAAATTGAAAAGCTTTACGTGAACATACCTTTATTTTAGTTCGTTGTAGATGTCTCTCCCCTTTTATCTAGGCTTGAGACTAGCACTAGGATTGCTCCTAATGGCAGGGTTACCACCTTCCCTTCCATCTTCTTCTTTCTTCATCAGGCGTCAGCTATCTGCATATACAGCACACAGATAACCTTCTTTTTTAAGATTGTAGACCCACGAGAAAATCTTTATCTTTAACTTACATTCTTTTAAGCACTGTTTGTAATGGCGTAATGTCCATATGCATATGTCGTTATCCCATCCTCAGCAATAATTCTTTTATCATCAAACGGAGTCAATGCAATTTTATTCACTTGCACTGTAGCAAGAGCATGCTTTCGTGATAGGATCAGATTCATAGGTGTTCTGATGATTTCACAGGTTTTAAGACAGTCTGTATAGCTGTCAAACGAAATGTACTGCTTAATAGCGCTACGTTTTATACCTTTAATCTTTTTTATCATTGACCCTTGAATATCTAAGCCATACATCTTAGGACGTAGTCCAACAAAGCGTAGGATGATTTTGCTATTAGCCTCATCTTTAAATTTTCCCAATACCTTCTTGTTCTGAGTAGAGTAACATATATGGTTGGCAGGGTAATCAGCTGTATCGAGATGCTCAAGAAAACGTAGCTTGTCCTGGTACACATCTTCAGTTGTTACACGATGAATGAACGAATCAGTGTCCATATACATAAGCTTCAGGTTTTCAGCTCCATAATAAGGCAACAAAACGTCGTAATGATAGTTATACATTAATGTCTTGGAGATGTCCAACACACTCATACCAATGTATATAGGCTTGTTGAATACAATCTGACGAGAGGCCATATGTACAGCAGCTAGATTATCAGCATATATCGTCCTGTCGATAAACGTAGGCTTGGCGATCAGCTTCTCTAGAGTTTTTTCATTGGTCACCAGTCGTATATCCATACGATTACGCAGGTTCTCCATAGTTTTTTCAAACATAGCGTTGTTAAAGAGGTTGTAGAGATCCTTCTCGAAATCATTTGCAGCTTGTTGTCGTAGCCTGTTGTTAAATTCCACATAAGGTTTCAACCACTGAGACTGTCGGAATTGTAGCACACGATGGATTTTTGTTAGTCGTAGTCCATGACTAAGAGCTTGCTTCAAAGCCATGTAATGCACTACATACTTCTTTCGAGGTCCAAGATGAGGTATCAGTTTCTTTGTAGATGATTCCAATGGTTTCATACACTCTGGCAGGAACGGTAGATCGTTGTGTAGATCGTGAAGTTCAGCAGGATACTCGATGTCGACTTCTAATATGTACCCATGAGGATCATCTTCTTGTAGTGTTTCTAAGTTGATTTCTTCAGGTGACACCCACTGAAATCCACCAAAAGGAAGGGCGTGACACATTGCCCACCCATATTGGTTATTAGCGTCCTCGTATGTGATAAATTGGGTTGGTCTCGACGGATCAAACTTATCCATATAAGTGTTATTAGCCTCAGCATACCGATGGGAAACTTGGCATAAACCTCCTCTTATACCTGATTCCACCATGAGTAGTTGATCATAATCTTGTAACAGTTCCAGCTTAATTCCAGTATACAGTAACATGGCGTCCCATGTAAGACCTGGAGAGGTAAAATAATGGGCAGGATCAACTTTGTGTGTTTTAAGGGTTTGCTCTCTGAACGTCTCAAAGACATCAGCTAGGAGAAGTACATCCGAAGTTAAGTAGAGATCGCTGTACTCTCCCAGGTTTCTCACATTAAACAGCTCCCATACATTTCTAGCATGATCGTAGTCAGTATCAGTAATTTCTTCTTCATTTAATCTATTGTAGAAGTAGTCCTTAGGAGGCAAGCAGGTCTCGTTCAGGACATCCCATGACGTAACAAAATCATAGGGAAATACACCCTTACGGGTCATCAACTTCAATTTGTCTTCTCCAAAGTACTTTAGCGTTTCAGGATACGAGGTTAGATTTTTTACCAACTTATCCAAGTTATCCTACATATCCTGGGTTCGATCCTTAATTTTTAAATTTTCATTATCTCGGGAACTAAGTGAGGTAGAGGAGTGCACCAAAGCATGATTGATAGGTTCTGTACTGGGTGATTAATGCTGTGTATAGTTGTCAATCAGTTGTGCTTGGTTCGATTCCCCATCTTTTAATGACTTCCTTAATTTTCCTCTGTACACTAGAATATATCACTTAGATCGATGATGTAACTGCATACAGCTTATTTAACATGTCAGACTAATATTATAAATTATTTTGTTCCTGGTGTTCTGGGTTCGAATACCGATTCAATGAAATTTACTTGCAAAAATTTAATAGCTCGTAATTTAATTTAGATAGACATGTCAAGGTAAACGTAAACAGAGTATCTAGTCCTTAAATATCGTTATCGTGACAAATATTACTTTAAAGTACTCAGATCGAATCCCGAAGGGGTGATTTCATATATCTTCAAGATTATGGATCATATCAGGTTCGAGTAAAGATTAAATGGTAGATGCTGATATTGGGGAGCTAAAATACATTTATTAAAAGTATTACCGGGTTCGATTTAGAAGCTTAGAATCTGTGTAACTCTGGTAAAATTGCTTTTCTCATGATTGTAGTGAAATGTAATGGTCTTTCTGTGAGAAGATGGAAAGGAAGAATTGAAAAGGGAATAAAAACATGAAATAATTAAGTAAATAAGGGGGAAAATCTTCTACGTTACCTTTTAAGCTTTTACTTTAAGTATTGTGATAATACAGCTGGAATTAACCTTGGTACAATCGGTGGTGATGGTGGTGGTAGGCTTTGAATTTGAAATATATGCCTGAATGAGCGTTTGCTTTTCTCGTGATTGCAGTGAAATGTAATGGTCTTTCTGTGGGAAGATGGAAAGGAAGAATTGAAAAGGCAATGAAAACATGAAATAATTAAGTAAATAAGGGGAAAAATCTTCTAGGTTTCCTTTTAAGCTTTTACTTTTAAGTATTGTGATAATACAGCTTGAATTAACCTTGGTACAATAGGTGGTGATGGTGGTGGTAGTGGTGATAGGCTTGAATTTGAAATATGTCTGAATGAGCGTGTAGGAATACTTCTCTTGCTGGTGTGACAGCATAAGCAGGTAGTTATGAGACGAGTTTAAACGTGTTTGATGCTGCCAGACATCCTGTCTCTGGGTGTGACGTCATATACATCCTGTCTCTAGACTTGATGATCTATGCTGATTTTGAGAGTATTCTTACTCCTTGCCATTCGTGTACACCCAATCCTGAAACTTCCTATACAACCCCTTATCAAGAGCACACACCAATGAGCTTCTGTGTTTACGTGAAGCCTACATATGGTGCTGAACATCTCGAAACTGGTCTTCCTAAGCAACCCTATGTGTATCGTGGTGCTGATGCTGCTCAGAAGTTTATGCTGTACCTGACATCTCTTGCAAAAATGATTGATGACATATACAAATCTGCTAAGCCTCTGAAACTTACGGATCAAGAGCAAAAGGATTTTGAGTCTTCTTCAGCATGCTACTTGTGTGGAAAACCCTTTACAGAAGAGAACTATAAAGTACGCGACCATGATCACATCAGCGGTGAATATCGTGGAAGTCTTCATAATGAATGTAATTTAGCCTGCAAAACACCTAAATATATACCAGTCTTCATGCATAACCTTAGCGGATATGACTCTCATTTCATTGTTAAGGAGCTGGGTTGTACAAGTGAACGTGTGGAGGTAATTCCTAACTCTGAAGAAAGCTATATCTCATTCACCAAGTATGTAGGAGATATAAAGCTTCGATTTGTGGATAGCTTCCGATTCCTCAGTACAAGCTTGGATAAGTTGGTAAAAATCTAACGTCGTATCCTGAAACGCTAAAGTACTTTGGAGAAGACAAATTGAAGTTGATGACCCGTAAGGGTGTATTTCCCTATGATTTTGTTACGTCATGGGATGTCCTGAACGAGACCTGCTTGCCTCCTAAGGACTACTTCTACAATAGATTAAATGAAGAAGAAATTACTGATACTGACTACGATCATGCTAGAAATGTATGGGAGCTGTTTAATGTGAGAAACCTGGGAGAGTACAGCGATCTCTACTTAACTTCGGATGTACTTCTCCTAGCTGATGTCTTTGAGACGTTCAGAGAGCAAACCCTTAAAACACACAAAGTTGATCCTGCCCATTATTTTACCTCTCCAGGTCTTACATGGGACGCCATGTTACTGTATACTGGAATTAAGCTGGAACTGTTACAAGATTATGATCAACTACTCATGGTGGAATCAGGTATAAGAGGAGGTTTATGCCAAGTTTCCCATCGGTATGCTGATGCTAATAACACTTATATGGATAAGTTTGATCCGTCGAGACCAACCCAATTTATCACATACGAGGACGCTAATAACCAATATGGGTGGGCAATGTGTCACGCCCTTCCTTTTGGTGGATTTCAGTGGGTGTCACCTGAAGAAATCAACTTAGAAACACTACAAGAAGATGATCCTCATGGGTACATATTAGAAGTCGACATCGAGTATCCTACTGCACTTCACGATCTACACAACGATCTACCGTTCCTGCCAGAGTGTATGAAACCATTGGAATCATCTACAAAGAAACTGATACCTCATCTTGGACCTCGAAAGAAGTATGTAGTGCATTACATGGCTTTGAAGCAAGCTCTTAGTCATGGACTACGACTAACAAAAATCCATCGTGTGCTACAATTCCGACAGTCTCAGTGGTTGAAACCTTATGTGGAATTTAACAACAGGCTACGACAACAAGCTGCAAATGATTTCGAGAAGGATCTCTACAACCTCTTTAACAACGCTATGTTTGAAAAAACTATGGAGAACCTGCGTAATCGTATGGATATACGACTGGTGACCAATGAAAAAACTCTAGAGAAGCTGATCGCCAAGCCTACGTTTATCGACAGGACGATATATGCTGATAATCTAGCTGCTGTACATATGGCCTCTCGTCAGATTGTATTCAACAAGCCTATATACATTGGTATGAGTGTGTTGGACATCTCCAAGACATTAATGTATAACTATCATTACGACGTTTTGTTGCCTTATTATGGAGCTGAAAACCTGAAGCTTATGTATATGGACACTGATTCGTTCATTCATCGTGTAACAACTGAAGATGTGTACCAGGACAAGCTACGTTTTCTTGAGCATCTCGATACAGCTGATTACCCTGCCAACCATATATGTTACTCTACTCAGAACAAGAAGGTATTGGGAAAATTTAAAGATGAGGCTAATAGCAAAATCATCCTACGCTTTGTTGGACTACGTCCTAAGATGTATGGCTTAGATATTCAAGGGTCAATGATAAAAAAGATTAAAGGTATAAAACGTAGCGCTATTAAGCAGTACATTTCGTTTGACAGCTATACAGACTGTCTTAAAACCTGTGAAATCATCAGAACACCTATGAATCTGATCCTATCACGAAAGCATGCTCTTGCTACAGTGCAAGTGAATAAAATTGCATTGACTCCGTTTGATGATAAAAGAATTATTGCTGAGGATGGGATAACGACATATGCATATGGACATTACGCCATTACAAACAGTGCTTAATAGAATGTAAGTTAAAGATAAAGATTTTCTCGTGAGTCTACAATCTTAAAAAAGAAGGTTATCTGTGTGCTGTATATGCAGATAGCTGACGCCTGATGAAGAAAGAAGAAGATGGAAGGGAAGGTGGTAACCCTGCCATTAGGAGCAATCCTAGTGCTAGTCTCAAGCCTAGATAAAAGGGGAGAGACATCTACATCGAACTAAAATAAAGGTATGTTGACGTAAAGCTTTTCAATTTGTGAACCAATATGCAGTTTATCCCTCTCCGCATCGTACAATAACTGTTTAACATAAAATAAGTTTGTAAGATTTAGAAAAAAGTATATAAATTGTTGTAACGCTGGATGAGAAATGTTTTATAATTTAATTACTCTCTATATTACCATGAGTACCTGTGATACTAGTTGAATTGCCCGTTAAAATGACTTAAATACCTGTGACACTACTCGAATCAAGTGAAATTACATTAAATAGCTCTGATACGAAACCCTGATCATTGAATCCTGTGATACTTGCTTAATTACTCTAAACACCTATGTTACTTGAATTATCCTAAATACCTACGATACCCTCTGAATTACCTGTGAAATACGAAACTATGCTATACCCAACCCTGGAATCTAGCCTCCTGTGATACTAGCTGAATTAGTCTAAATACCTACGATACTAGCTGAATTACCTGTGAAATCATGCATAGCTATGATGCATTTAGCCTCTGGAATCTAGTCTCCTGTGATACTAGATGAATTAGCCTAAATACCTACGATACTAGCTGAATTGCCTGTGAAAATGACTTAAATACCTGTGATACTACCCGAATCATGTGAAATTACCTTAACTAGCTCTGATACGAATTCCTGCTCTAAATTAGCACGAGCACCTGTGATACTATCTGGTTTGCCTTAGATACCAATGATACTAGATGAATTACCTGTTAAAATGACTCAAATACCATTGATACAACCTGAATCACCTGCATTTACCTTAAATAGCTGTGATACAAATCTCTGATCGAAATTATCAATAATATCTGTGAAGCTATGTCGATTACCTCAAATACTTACGATATTACCCGAACTATCTGTGAAATACGAAGCTAGGTTATAACCTACCCCTGGAACCTACCCTCCTGTAATGCTAGCTGAATTACTCTAAACGTCTGTGATACTTGAATTAACCTAAATACCTACGATACTCTCTGAATTACCTGTGAAATACGACACTAAGCTATACCCAACCCTAGAATCTATCCTCTTGTGATACTAGCTGAATTAGCCTAAATACCTACGATACTAGCTGAATTACCTGTGAAATTATGCAGAGCCATGATGCAGTTAGCCTCTGGAATCTATTCTGTGTTACTAGATGAATTAGCCTAAATACATACGATACTAGCTGAATTACCTGTGAAATCATACACTGCTATGATGCAGTCAACCTCTTGCAATACTAGCTGAATTACTTACCTGTTAGTGTGAGTGGGTTAGCTTTTCCCGTTGCAGGTCACCTTTTTCCCTTTATGGCTCACCTTTTTCCCTTTGGTGGTCACCTTTTTTCCCTTTGCTGGCCACATTTTTTCCCTTTACTGGTCACCTTTTTCCCGTTGCATGTCGCCTTTTTCCCTTTGCTGGTCACCTTTTTCCCTTTGCTGGTCACATTTTTCCCTTTGCTGGTCGCCTTTTTCCCTTTGCTGGTCACGTTTTTCCCTTTGCTAGTCAACTTTTTCCCTTTGTGGGCCTCCTTTTTCCCTGAGCAGTCACCTTTTCCCCTGAACGAGTCACCTTTTCCCTGAATAGGTTACGTGATGGGCATGTCTAGAACATTGACATGAAACAGTTTTCCACTAAGTTCACGTCTAAAGTCGCTTTCAAGTCTAGCACCTCCTATTCCCTATCTCTCCTGTATATAAGTCCATATTCCTACTGCTACACTACCTGTCTAGCCGAACACCTCTCCTCCTGTTCCTATACCTCTCATATAAACTATACTCTACTCCTCAACCTCTGTCTAGCCTAGCACCCCTCTTCCTGATCCTATACTTCTCATACATATAAACCATGCCCTACGTTTCAAGCCCTGTCTAGTCTAACACCACTCCCCGTATCCCCTACCTCTCAAAAGCTCATTCCCTCCTGCCCCCCTCTAGCTGAGTATCACTCCTTGGTTTCCTATCTAACCTAACTTTAACACCTGTCTATCCTAGCATAGTATCTCTCTCCGTTTTCTCGTCTCTCCTTATAAACACAAACTCAATTCTCCTAACCTAATACCTCTTCTCGTTTTCCTATACTTCTCATATAAACCATACTCTACTCCTCGACTTCTGTCTAGCCTAACACCTTTCCTCGTTTTCCTATATCTCTCATATAAACCATGCACTACGTTTCAAGCCCTGTCTAGTCTAACACCTCTCATCGTTTTCCTATACCGCTCATATAAACCATACATTACTCAGCCTCTGTCTAGCCTAGCATCGACCCTCGTATTCCCTATCTCTCGCATATGAAGCGCACTCCCCCTCCTACCACTGTCTAGCCTAGCGTCAGTCCTCGTATTCCCTATCTCCCCCATATAAACGCATTTTCCTCCTTGAACCGCCGCATCTAGCCTCGTTTTCCCTATCCTTTCCCATATAAACGCAAAAAACTGAGCCAGAATTCTTCTATATATCCTACTTATTTCCTCAACTTTTCTCTGTAGTTAGTTGGGCAAGCTATCCCTAGATCTCATGTTAATAACGACCCGCAAAGCAGTGAAATAGCATGGCAGTGCAATCAAATGATATAACTACAGTAAATATACTTGAATACAAATGTCTTAACTATTATAGCACAGATTGTTGTATGCATTTAAGCATTTATTTATCAATACATTTATTAAATAATCCTATTAAATAGCAAGCGAGCTTTAAACTCTTTAGAGTTAAAATAATAAGCCCCCGCTTTGCGGTCGCGTATAAACCACAGATCAAGGCTCTTTGGTGTTAACTTTGACTATTTACTGAATTAAACGTTTAATATACAATATTAATAAAATAAAAGTAATACAGGTAGTTGTATTTTATATAATAGTATTTAATTGAGTTTATCGCATACCAGTATCATAATGCAGCACGTTCTTCTATGGTTTTAAGAAAGTTTTAGATGAATTTTGGGTAACTTTAAGCTCTATAGATCCCGGCCTCATTTGAGCATCATTTCACCCATTGCATTCATTCATGGTCCGATATGACCTAACAAATGAAGGACGCTAAACTTGAAAAAAAAAACTTTTCTTCGTTTCTTTAGCTTACAAATAAATAATTACGAATCAGGTGCGACAATTTCATTTCAACAGGATTCCAGTGATAGTCTACCTGACTGGTAAAACTAACACGGGTTGTGAATCGGATTGGTCGGTACTGAATATCTGGCCAATGAGGTAAATAGTCCCGAAAATGTTCACATTACTTCATCATGACCATGTTCACCGTCCAAACCTTAATGGCTTATTCCATCTTCAATGGGATTGATCCGACTATCTCTTCCAATATTACTTTTCCAACAGGTCTATAATAAAATTCCTGAGCAGTCTTTGAGCACTGTTTACATCCATCCTATCTATACATTCCTTCAACTGCTGGCGGCGTTAGGTTTTCTATTCTAAGCTCTTTATGATATATTTTTTTCTGTAAGTATATAGAACGTAACCTCTTGTAAACACTTCATTTCAGCGACTTCTATTCCTCTTCCTTGTACTTCATATTTTGTAAAAATTTGCAGTAGATACTATCATCTTTATACTATTGTTTTCTCCCTCCGTTAATGTTTCCTTCCAGAAATTGTATCGAGACATTTTTTTTAGAACTACATACTGCACTTCAGTATGTAGAAGATCTGAGGGGAAAATGACGAGAGTTCCAAAAACATTTGGAAAAGCGCTTATATCAACTTTGTTTTACTCTCGAAAAGAATACATTGTACTCTCTTCCAAGTTAGTAAGCTGCTTGAAAGTAGGAACAGTGAAATACCAGCAAATATTAAACTACCAAATGTAACACAATACCAATATGCTTCCATTACATTACGAGATTGGAGGGATCTTCGTCATATAAAACAATATTAACTAACAGAAGATGCAACCTTATGTTAGAAAATATAGTAAAGCTACTAGTGTTAAGTCCAATCAAATTAACCGGTAACTTATTTTGTTCTTTCAACGTAACTGCTTCATGACGCTGAAACAATATAAAACCACTGTTATTCATTGCATTTCATTTATCATATTATTACATAAATGAACTTAATCTATAAAAGCTTTTTCTCGAAATAATATGTAAACCAATTATAATTTTTTAGAGATAAAGGTATATTGGTTTTAAAACATGATTCACATTTTGAACTTTTGTTTTCATATTTTGAAAATAAGTTTCAAAATTAGGCAATTTTTACTTTCTCTACTACGTATAGTAAGTAGGGGAAGTATTGTATTCCACCCAAAAATTCGATACCGAGATTTCACCGGAAATATATGTTTTGAGACCCCCTGAATCCAAAATTTTTTTTTGGAAACATGTCCGTGTGTGTGTGTCTGTGTGTCTGTCTGTGAACAGCATAACTCAGAAACGAACAGTCGGATAAACACCAAACTTGGTATTTAGCTTCAGTATCTACCAAGGATGCGACTCGAAGGTTTTCAAGAAAATCCCCCACCCCAGACTACCCTTTACATGGAACATTTTTCGAAAATTTTAATTTTCTCAAAAATGGCTCTAACGATGTTGATTAAAATATCATATGTTTAAGATATTTTCATGACAAAAGAAATGTATATCTCGAATTTTCTGGGAATGTCTCCAAGTGTTCTTCATTGTGAACGACTTTTGCATAACTGGTAAACCATAAGAGATAGACAAAATTTTACTACACAAAAAATGTAGATCGCGTTAAAATACACAATTTATGTCATATACGTTTTTGTTGATGAGTGAACCATTTTCGAGATATTGCTTGTTATTGGCTTAAATTTTCCAATACTTATACTTTTTCTCATATTCGTTATTCATTTTTTGTCCTGGTAATACAAAGAGAATGGAATACTCCACATAGCAACCAGCTCTTAAACGCTTAAAGCCTAGCAATTCCCCTTGCATCTACAAGAAAATTAGCAATAAGATTAACATCTCGATATCTCGATTAACATGAAGCATATGGAGAATAAGCGTTTGTAAAAATAGGTTGTACAAGAGTAGAGAAAGTCATGTGAGTGTAACATATCAGATTTTTTTTCATGTTGTGCCTCTCTCTAATCAAATATCGACGAATCAGAACCCCGATTCAGTAAACATATATAGCACTTTAACACCTCCTTAACAAACCGAGTGTTTTACAGAGATGAAAATCAGTTGTCTACAGTTACCCAAAATGTATGCTGCATCTGAACTAGTAACTACTGGAGAAATGACAGATTTTATCATGCTAGTAGCCAGTTTGCCACTCATACACCAGGTATTCAGAATACGAAATCTCCGACCTGCCTATTTTCTCCACCTCTCCTCTACTTATGCAATATCAGAGAGACTATTGTCTGTCAATGAAAAGGCAGTTCACGCTGACTCTCACAAGTCAGCCTTGCTTTGTTAGCTAAACGTGCGAATTGCACTAAAGTGCTTAGTAAATAAAAGGATGTACAGAAGAAAGATAAACAACCTTCAGTCTACACTCACTTCTTAGAAGTTGTCACATTCTTGAACGACGATTGTTCGACAAGTTCACGGCCTGAGAAAGAAAATAAAATGTTTGACCCAACTTTTTTTTTCTTTTCCAGCATAGTCAACGTTTAGTATTATAGGTACATTTGGATCAACGAAACTTCTTTATACCTTCAGTATAAAATGATTGTTCCCAAAATAAGATGACATGATATCTGCATCTGAGGTAAATCTTTGTGCAGAGAGCCATTTCTTCAGATTTGGGAATAGGAAAAAAATCACTGGCAACAACATTGGTAAATATAGTGCATGTAGCTGTAGCGATATATTACACCTACATAGAAAGGATTCTTAAATAATTATTGTTTATGAATGATTAATTAACACGCAATTTGATAATGTTCTACAATTTTAGAGTGATTGGATTAAAAACTACATGAATCAAGAGTCCGTCAAAAAGTGTGTAGGGAAAGGTGGGGCAAGAGTGCCATGTTAAGGTTCAAACGCTATTTTCTTCCTCTTCATACGTATTTTTTCCCGTATACTAGATAAGCTATCATTACACAAGAACATGATAAAGTATTAAGACAGACTCTCCCAAACATTCTGAGATATTTTGATTTACATAAAGAAACATCAGCTGATACTCTTGCCCCATAGGCTGGGGTAAGAGTGTCACATACATTGAACAAACTGAGACATCATTATTCCCTACAAATATCACAAATAAAGGTTCCTTTCACGTCATTAAAGTCTGTACAATCTGTATGAGACCATCCTTTACATTCTTGACACTGAATCATTGGCTCATCAGGTGGATCTGATAACCTTTCTTGGCTAATTAAGCAAAAGTAGACATCGTCCTTTTTCTGGTCTTCAGTAGTTCTCTGTGACGTTGCAGTATCACACCTTGGTTTCTTCTTCTGTATCTTTGATTTTAACACAACCTTTGTGGTAGTTGAGCGATTAGTAGAAGCTTGTTTGCTTTCAAGCATTTTTTATGTGGACTGCTGGTCAGGATAACCGATTTATCAGGTTTTCTTCCTCTTAGGGTTGGAGTTTTAGGAAAAGGTCTTCTATGAATTGGAAGTGGGGAAATAGTTTCAATGCTGGAGTTTTGGAAACAGTTTTAATTTTATCTCCTTCCTTTTCATCAACGAAGTAAAAGCTTTCCCTCAAAGTAGAAGCTATAGGAATGAACTCCTTTGCATTCCTTCTCTTATCATTCTCTAGGGGCAGGATGCTTGAATCTTCGGTATTTTCACTATCCATTTTTCTCTGTATTTCGAATTTATAAAGTTTGTTACAGTGAATTGTTCGTAGTATGTTCAAAGTACGGGGTAAGAGTGTCACTCTGGCACTCTTGCTCCAGAGTCAGCTGACACTTTTGTCCCCAGCTGCACGGGATTACATCTGGTGACACCATGGAGTGGCGGCTGCATACACAAATAACTCTTCGCATGCAATTGGATTCAATATAAGTGGGGTTAAGCCGTAATAACTGAGATATACCAGAAACTACCTTACTTGGGAATAAATTGGATTTCCTGTCATGGAAATATAAGATCACAATTATGAAAAAAGTACTTTATTATACTACAAAAACAATAAATTTCTAGACCTGCTGTAATGCACAGCCCAACAAACATGCCATCTAACTCAGTGTACCCAACCTTGCAACAAAGTCACTAAGCCAGTATTTTTGCACTTAAAGGGGGGTGACACTCTTACCCGATATGGCACTCTTGCCCCACCTTCCCCTATATGTTTTAAGTTTCATTAATATTGTCCAATAAATAAAGGCGTAATTGCGTAGGAAAATCTATAAGATTTAGGCGAAACAGAGCAGCTTCGCTTTAAAACGTTCATTGTATTTTTCAGAGCGTGGGGCATAAAAATCCAACGTTTCTTTGTACTTGAGGGGAAGAACCTAGTTTTAAGCGAAAATAGACGCTATAGGCAAATGACTTTTCTTAGCGTTTAAGCTTCGAATTTTCAACCGGAGAGCCAATAAACATACAAAATAATTGCTAAAACCAATGAGAAGGTAGGGAGACGTGGTTGCGTGTACGAAAATCCAGCGGCTAGAGGTAAGTTGATATATGTAAGCGTAAGCGTGGATTTCACAGTTTCTCATGATTCTTCGTTAAGGTAACACGTAGCACTCCCGGTCAGAAAATGCCGCAAAGTTCCGAAAATTGCTAGGTGCCGCGCAATTATGCAATTATAAAGTATGTGGAATATTTTTCAATGTGGTAATAGTATTTGTTGAGATAATTTTTATACAAGCCTATAAACAAGTTAATGTTTTTCAAGTG
The DNA here is from genome assembly GCA_030765065.1 of Deroplatys truncata. NCBI lineage: Eukaryota > Metazoa > Arthropoda > Insecta > Mantodea > Mantidae > Deroplatys > Deroplatys truncata. The sequence goes on along the minus strand of CM060977.1, from coordinate 25,461,602 downwards.
ACTGCTTCAAGTTCGCGCGAATCTAAGGAACGGCGATAGAGCACAGAGATATTTAGTGTACCAAGAGAGAATAGTGGGAAGACAGTATTAAAAAAATCACACGTCTTAGGGAATACAAGAGAATCTTGCAGGATTTCTAGCAAAAAGACGCACCGGAGTAAGAACAGTGAAAACAGTGTTTCTTTCTCGACAATACCCTGGTGTCATCACTCCCGTCTCCTACCCTGACATAATCATAGTAGGGAATTTCAGATCGATTCGCCGACAGATGACCCTGAGGTACGACGACGAAGTGCTTCTTGCTGACATCGATTCCTGAAGACGACCCCTACGAAGTAGCGGCAAGGACAACGACGTAAGGTAAGAACCACCTACCTACGATGGGGAACCGCTACATATCTGGCCCTGCCAACAATGGTGCTCGAAAAAAAAAGTTCCAGACCCACATAGCAGAGGACACCTTCATACCCACAGGAGGCACAAGATTCGAACCCGAAACTACTAGAACTTTAGCAACAGTGGCCGTAAATCATTACCGCAGCGAAAAGTAAGACTGCAAAATTTCTGTGTGCATGATAACATGTTTTTGAGAAGTGGAAAATCTCTATCTGATTTAACAATGCAACACCAGACTGAAGAATGAACACGCCGAAAGTAACCGCTGTCAGGGTAATGGCCTCCATTTGCGAGAGAATTAATGTTGTTTTTACTTCATGTGTTGCCATCTTGTGACGTCATTCTTTGTTTGGTTTGTAGCTCCATCTTGCGTTAGCAATTTGTGGCAGTATTAGCTTGTATATGATTTTATTTCAAATGCCCTCCGGCTAGCTGTTTGGGTCGAACATGTATCTCTATGCAGGTTGTGAAATGGAAAGGAATCTTTTATCCAGAAATTATACTTAATGAAGAAATTTGTTTTATAATTTTTTATTGTCGAACACGTTCACTAACACTTTTACATATTGATTTAGATACTCGCCAAACTGAAACTGTTTGTAATAACTTCTTACTTATCACTTTTAACTCTGTATTTCAACTTTGTGTATAATTAACTTTATAATACTTTAGATTCTCGTAATTCTGCTGCGCGTAACTTGACGAACTGAAGGACTGACTGACGACGTGTAATGTGCTAGGAATTTTTATTAACTGTGCGACCGACGTGTAATGTATTGAGAATTTTGTTGAACTGCGTGCGATCTACCTCGGACCTGGCTTTATATACTCCCACTCCTCGAAATGCCTAAAGATTATAAATGAACTGCTATTGGCTAATAAAACGCGCCAACATTAGCGTCTATTTTAATATCCAATGAAAACCACGAACACATATTGCTTTTAGGGAAACATTCTAGAAGGTTCTACCGAAAACGCGCGAAACATTACGTAACTTCCTTGTTCCCAGTAATGATAAACAGCTCATCCCCTCGCTGCATTATTGCGCTATTATTGACAGTTTCAGTAAAGCCGTATAAACTTATTTCCCAATAATAATTACAATTAATAAACATCTGAAATCAATGTCACATAAAAATGCATATTCATATTACAATCATTATTTACATTTAAGTAATTTGTGATACAAATTACCGTATCATATGCCCCACTAGAAACATAATTATAAATATTTACAACTTGTTTGGAAATTTTATAATTGGGTTTTTAGTCTCCTAAATCTTGGAACACACGCTATCACTTTCACTTAACACTTCACACGCATTTAACACACGATATGTTTTTCTTCCTTTTTTTTTTATCTCGCCACTACTTACTGGCTCTTGTTTAATTTGTTTAGACATTAACCTGACATTACAAAATTTTTTTATAGCAACTACTTTACCCTAAATTATTTAATTACTGTTACCAAATTGTTTACTTTCTTAAGTTGTTGACAAAAATTTATACATTTAGGATTTTTGTAATTATTACACCTATTTACCAAAATATTCACCCTCTACACAAATATTTACATCTCTTAAATCTAGGCACTGTTTCACATGTTCTATTTACTACATAAATATATATATATATATATATATATTTTTTTTTTATTTTGTACTTTATCTTAACAATACTCTTGGAATAGTATTTATGTACTTTACTTTAATATAACATCATGCTTTATTTCACATGTTCAGTTACTAATAAAATGTTATTTTCCTCTCAAACATTTAGTCATGTCCAAAATTTATTTCTCCTTTCACATGACGTACATATTTATTCAACCCTCTTACGTTCCAATACATTGCTCTGCATTTCGTCTTTGACTACCCAACATTTACTATTTATCATCTTTGTCTTCTGTTTCACATTGATCTTCATTGTTGTATGGTTTCAGCATCTCAATATGGAACTTTCCAATGCTTTTTCGAGTTGTTGGATTACATAACACATATGTATTAGTTCCATATACTTCAACAACTTCATATGGTCCATCGTATTTGAGAAACATTCGCCAATAAAGTTTATTTGCTTTATCCGACAATTTCTTGGTTTTGACCAAAACTAAATCTCCTATTTTGATCCTCCATTCCTTTCTCTTCTTTTCTTCATGTTTAATTTTTCTTTTTATGGCCTTTTTCTTCATCCTCTCGAATGCTTTTCGGAACATCTCTTCTTCTGTTTGTGGTATCGAATGCGCATCTGGAATGGCTTCTGGAAATTTTTTACACATTGTATTGATCTTTTTTCCTAACTTAAGTTCACATGGTTTGTATCCTGTCACATTGTTTACGGTTTCATTTAGTAGATTCTGAACGAAGTTCACGTATCCATACCATTGGGTTTGTTTTCGATGACACAACACCCTTAAATAATTTGAAATTTCCTTAATTTCCCTTTCCACTGGGTTGGAGTTCGGTCTGTATCTTGACGAAAAATATTGTTTAATGCCATTTTCTTTCAGTCCATCCATAAACTTTTTTCCTGTGAAGTACGAAGCATTATCGCTCAATACAGATTGAATAGGTCCTTCTTCTATCACATATGACTTGAGTAGTCTATTCAAACATGCTAAACCTGTAGGTTTTCTCAAAGGGTAAATTCTTACATATTTGCTGAATATATCATAACATACAAATATATATTTGTTTCCAAATTGACTTGGAGGCATCGGACCATGAATATCAATACTAATTACACATCTCGGCTTATCCCTTATAACTGAATTAGTTTCAAATGCATATGCTACATTTATTTGCTTTGCCTTCTGACACAGGTTGCAGCGCGATATAAATTTCCGAACTTTCTGACGCAATTTGGATATGTATAAATTCTCTAAAATCATAGAAGTTGTTCGGTCCGTCCCTGAGTGTGCTAACCCTTCATGAAAATTCTTAATTAGTTCCTTTTCCATGCTTTTCGGAACCATTACCTTCCAACTAGGCATTTCTTTTCCATGCTTCTTGTATAATGTCCCATCTCGAATTGCTATAATTTCTTTCTTTGCCTCCTCAATTAATGGTGCATTTTCTTTAAGTTCAAATAATTTTGCGTCCTCATTTTGAATTTCCCCCATATTTTTCAATTTTCTCATCATTTCTTTGCTTAGAGGAATTTCAATTGTCAATATTTTGACTTCATTTCTAGGCCTTTCAATATTTTCGGGAATTTGTGGGTTGTAGTTCAATCTTGATAGCAAATCACTGAAGGTATTATTTTTGCCAGGAATGTGTATAATCTCAATATCGAATGCAGATATTGCATGAATGTATCTAGCAAGTTTTCCACTACATAATCTACACCGTTGTATGAAAGTTAAGCTGATGTGGTCTGAATATACTTTCACCTTTTGCTGATAAATATAGGTTTTAAAACGAATTAATGAGAAATATAGTGCTCCAATTTCTAGCTGAGTCACTGAAGAATTTCGCTCAATATTTGTAAGTCCTCTAGAAGCTGTACTAATGACGTGAAAGTCATTGTTGATGTCTCGCTGTCCTAAAATTCCGGCGTATCCTTGCATTGATGCGTCGACATAAATCTCATATTCCAAATCTTCTCTGGGCCTCTCGAGTAATATGGACTTAGCAAAGAGTTCTTTTACTCTTTCAAAACATTTTTGATGATCCTCTGTCCATTTCCACTTATTGTTCTTTCGGAGTAGCTGCCGCAGTGGTTCTATTTCAGCCGAATATCTTGGTACGAACTTACTCTGAAAGTTCAATACCCCTAAGAGACGTCTAATTTGTTTTACGTTCCTTGGTGGTGGAATTTTCATTATTGCTTCTATTCTTTTCTGATCAGGTCTTATACCTCGTTCATCCACTACATAACCCAGAAAATTTATTTCCTTGACACAAAATTTTGATTTTAGTATGTTCACAGTCATACCATGTTGTTGTAGTTTATTTAACACATAATGGACATTATTCATGTGTTCTTCAAATGTTTGACTAATGATTAGGAAGTCGTCAATATACTTTATTAAAAAGTCATCTGCAGAATTTCCAAAGATACTGTGAATGGCTCTCAAAAATCCACTTCCTGAGTTTTTTAAACCAAAAGGATTTACACAAAAACGATACTGGATCCCCGAGTATTGAAATGAAGTGTAATCACGCACTTGCGGATCTAATTCCACTTGCCAATATGATGCAGTGAGGTCAATGGATGTCAGAAATCTCCCTCTTGAAAGTTTTGTAATTAGTTGTTCAATTCCCTCACTTTGAAAATGATCTGGTTTCATATACTTGTTGACATATCTACCGTCTAAAGTTAATCTCAAACTACCATCTCGTTTAATACTCCAGCAGATTGAATTTATATACTGAGAATTACTTTGCTCAATAATCCCATTTTCTAACATGCTATTTATTAGTTGTCTAGCTTTGTCCCGAAGACTTATAGGTAAATTGTCATACTTGTGCCTATATGGTGGTACGTCTTCTACTTGAAATGTATGCTGATATACATTACATCTGCCTGGGATATTACTAAATACTGAACTATTGTTCATCAAAACATCATGAAGGATTTGTTTTTGCATTATCGTAATATTATAAGCTTCTTCACACTGGTGTATTATTTCCTCATTTCTCTTCTCTTTCCAGCTGTTGTCTGTCTCGCTCACATGGTCATCTTTTGTTTGGATTGTAAATTCCTCTACTTTCTCTGGCATTTCTGCTAGCTGTTGAAAATATGGCGTGGTATTCCCTTCATATTCTGTGACTACCTGCTTTATCTGACTATTTCTATTAGTTTCTGTTATTTGCACAAAAAACTCTTGGTCACATATATTTTTCTCATCCTTTGTCATCTCGATTACAGAAACTTTCTCTTTTATAAATGGTACCCTTATTTCTCTATCTTCTTTTGTTATTTTTAACTCTTCATGTTTAAAATCTATACATGCTTCATATTCATGTAGGAAGTCACATCCTATAATTATGTCACAAATCAGATGGTTTACAATTAGAAACATAACCTCAAAATTCTCTCCGCCGATAAGTATGTTGAGTAGAGCTTGTGTTTTTATGACCTGTGTCGTTCTTCCGATTGCAACACGACAAACTAAATTACTAGTGGGAAGAGCCATAATTTTGTTACCTTCATTAATCAAATTTATGTAAAATTTCTGTGAGCAAATTGAAGTTGACGAACCAGAATCTATAGTTGCAATGATCTCTTTCTTCGCAATTTCCATCCTAACATGAGGTGATTCAAAATTTTCTCCCTTATCTTTTGTTGCTGTAATCTTATTACAGGGTGTATGTGTAGGCATATTATTTGTATTGGTAATGGATACTGAATTATTAAAGACGTCCTGAGAACCTACTACACAGGAGTCTATTAACAGTTTTCCTGGTTATTTCCATGTTCACGTACGGGACTGCCATTCCTAACAGGCGCTAAATCTATCTCATTGTCGCTACCATTGTTTTGAGTTCCCCTTCCTCGAGTTCGAAATCCTCGATTTCTGACATTATGTCCCCTTGGCACATAATTTTCTTGCCGTTCCTCAGATCTTTCCCGGTTATTATTTTCCCTCCAGTGAGTGAAATTTCCCCTTTGTCTAATGTACCTCCTTCCATAATTTTGCCCTCTTTCAGGCAATCTTTCTGTCCTGACATAATTTATTTGTTCCTGTCGACCTGGTCTCCTATCTATCCTTGATCTTTCAAATTGTGGAACGTATGATTGATACCGTTGTCTGGTATTAATTTCATGATGTCTGTCTTGTCCTCTAATTTGCTGATAACTACCTTGGTAATTTCTTCTATCTCGCACATCTAAAAATCTATGCTCCCACTCCCGAGATATATCTTCTTCCTGTTGTTCTAAAGCTGTTATTAATTCTGTCATCTCATAGATGTTCCGTGGTTTTGCAATTAATAAGTAATTTCGTATCCTTATAGGATAATGCCTTGCGAGCAAACTCACAAATTCTTCCTCATTAATTGGAGGTGACAAGTTTCTAACCTGACTTGCATGTTTTAGTAAGTAATCAGTCATTGATATTCCCTCTCGTGGATTAAATTGACCATGACTAAGCATTGCTCGAATTCTTTGCTGTACCGTAACATTCCAAAATCTGTTCATGAATAACCTCTTAAAGGATTCATATGATATTTCACCCCCGGATACCATTTGTAACCAATCTAAAGTTTTCTGGTCCAAACATCTTTTGACAACTATCATTTTCAATGCTTCAGGTATCTTTTTAATTTGAAAATACTCTGATAATTCTGCAATGAACTGTACTGGACTGGAGTTTTCATTAAATTTTGGAAGTGGAAAATCACTTAAGATATGATGGTAATTTTGCAAATTCCCTGCTCCCATATTTAAATTCTCTAGTGTTACTTGTGCACTCTGAGTTTCAGCATTAGCTATGGATGAAGCTGCCGCATCACTCACATTATTTGTCATACCTGAGGAACTACCTCTATCATTATGTTGTACACCTGATACATTCACATCACATATATTTGCCCTTGAATTTAATTCTAACCTATTTACAGTACCTTGCAGATTTTCTATTATCTGTTCCAATTTTTTATTATTCTCATTTTGAACAGTTTGGTGTTTGTTAATTTCAGAAGTTAGCTTTTGATTCAAATCTTTAGACAAATCTTTAACTTCATCAGACAATTTATTTCTCTGTGTTTCTGACTCCTTCTGAATTTCAGATATTTCCCCTCTGAAATTAACTTGCACCTGTATTAAATCTGCATTTGTAGCCTCCATCATTTCTCTTAACTCACTTGAAATGCTACTCATTCGGCTACCTAACTCTGTACATTTTACATTAACATGCTCTATTTTATTATTAACCTCACTTTTTTGGTTAGATATTTCCCTGCTCATGTCTAACATTTTCTTTGAAACTTCACCTATTTCATTTGCTATCATTTCTTGATTTTCATTTTTCATTCTAATCATACTACTATCTAGCTCCATGAATTTCTTATCAATTTCTTCCCTGTTTTGTTCTAAGCTTTTACCAATATCTTCCCTCAATTCTCTCTTATTCTGATCTAGTTTTTGTTCTAAACTCCTATCAATATCTTCTCTTAATTCCCTATTATTCTTTTGCATATCTTCCCTGTTTTGATCTATTTTCTTACTAAGATCTTCCCTGTTTTGATCTATTATATTACTAAGATCTTCCTTTAATTCCCTATGACTCTTTTGCATATCTTCCCTCATATTTTTCATATTTATCAGCATTTCCATCATCATACTAGCATCAAAATTAACATTTCCTGCTATTCTATTCTCACTTTCTGCACTAACATTTTCATCCTCAAATCCTAAAAAGTCTGGGCTTCTTTCTGTAACCTGTATTGAATCACAGCTAACTGTTACACTATCTCCCTCCATAATTATTTCTTCTGTATTACTAGCAGCCATTGTTTTCATTATCCTACCACTCCTAATGAACATTTAAATTTGTTTACCCCTTTTTTTCTAAAAAAAAATTACGATACTCTAACCTTTATGATGTTGTCTGTTGCCGTTACTTTGATGTCCAGTTTTTTTGCCCCTCTCTCCTAGGTTTGTATGTCGCTTCTGCGTTGTGTTGTGATGAATCTACGTCGTCTTGTTGTTTTGTAGTTAAATTACCCTGTTGCCTTGTAATCTCGGACTTACGATGTCCAATCATCCATGTAGTCTGTCGTCCCTTTTGTTGTTTCTGGAATCTGCGTCTTGTAGATCATTTCACTGCTGCATTCGTTCCACATCCTGGTTAATTCTGCTACTTTCCTGGTTATTTCTGCTCCTTTCCTGGTCACTCTGGCCCACGTTCTGGGTGCCAATTTGCGAGAGAATTAATGTTGTTTTTACTTCATGTGTTGCCATCTTGTGACGTCATTCTTTGTTTGGTTTGTAGCTCCATCTTGCGTTAGCAATTTGTGGCAGTATTAGCTTGTATATGATTTTATTTCAAATGCCCTCCGGCTAGCTGTTTGGGTCGAACATGTATCTCTATGCAGGTTGTGAAATGGAAAGGAATCTTTTATCCAGAAATTATACTTAATGAAGAAATTTGTTTTATAATTTTTTATTGTCGAACACGTTCACTAACACTTTTACATATTGATTTAGATACTCGCCAAACTGAAACTGTTTGTAATAACTTCTTACTTATCACTTTTAACTCTGTATTTCAACTTTGTGTATAATTAACTTTATAATACTTTAGATTCTCGTAATTCTGCTGCGCGTAACTTGACGAACTGAAGGACTGACTGACGACGTGTAATGTGCTAGGAATTTTTATTAACTGTGCGACCGACGTGTAATGTATTGAGAATTTTGTTGAACTGCGTGCGATCTACCTCGGACCTGGCTTTATATACTCCCACTCCTCGACATGCCTAAAGATTATAAATGAACTGCTATTGGCTAATAAAACGCGCCAACATTAGCGTCTATTTTAATATCCAATGAAAACCACGAACACATATTGCTTTTAGGGAAACATTCTAGAAGGTTCTACCGAAAACGCGCGAAACATTACGTAACTTCCTTGTTCCCAATAATGATAAACAGCTCATCCCCTCGCTGCATTATTGCGCTATTATTGACAGTTTCAGTAAAGCCGTATAAACTTATTTCCCAATAATAATTACAATTAATAAACATCTGAAATCAATGTCACATAAAAATGCATTTTCATATTACAATCATTATTTACATTTAAGTAATTTGTGATACAAATTACCGTATCACATTCTCCAGAAAGGACTCCCATTAGTGAATCAATGTATCCTTCGAGGGTTGCAAGGGTTTTGTTGACTGCCCACAGACCTGTTTCCCCAACTCCAATGTATGATCTTAATCTCTTACTCGAGAAATTTAAGACTCTCTGAAAGGTATAGAAAATAAATTAAACGACTCTCTAAAAGCTCAATTAGGGGGAAAACATCAAAATTTTGGAAAAGAAAGTTAATAACACTTTGAAAGCTCAATTAGGGGAAAACACCAAAAAGGTAGAGGCAAGTAACAAAACCCTTGAACAGAAAATTAGCAATTAAAATAGAGTTAGTTAAGAAAATTGGCAGACTATCAAATATAACAGGGGAACTTGAAAAAAAAATCTAATCAGACTAAGGAATTCAAGGGATTGTTAGCAAGTAGCAATAAGGAATTACAACATGAGATAAATAATGTAGTTTCTGAAATCGAGCAGACAAAAGAAGAAGTGTCAGAAATCCAACATGGAAGCTGAACAAATGGTCCTGGGGGTGGTTCAGGAAAACAAAGAAAACTTCATGCAAGCACAAACACAGTTAAGTAATGTTGTGGACAGTGACATATCCTCCATTAACAGAGAAGTTGAAGGGGTAACAACTCTTGCTTTGTCTATAAGCATTCAGAATGCGAGCACTAGCACTCGTCTGGAAGGAATAGAAAATAAATATGAAACTTTTGAAAAGAAATTAATTTGTTAAAAGAAGCTGTCAGTAATGCAAATGAGAATGTGAGCAGTAATGCCAACAATAATGATAGTAGTTCAGCCCAGCAAGTCTCACAACCTTCCAACGCCACTGATAGCGCTAGCACTAATAGTGTGTGCCCTGATATGTTAACTCCCCAGGCTAGGTTAAGTGCATGCAACAATAACACCCATAGTAATCAGCTAGTAATAACAGTGGCAATGTAAATGATGTATATAGTAATTATTATGGCATGACTCATTCTTTCTCTGGCGGCAATCATCAATCCCTCCTAAATGAAATAAGTGCACAATTTTTCCATGGTACAAAAGATGACTGTCCTTTGTCATTTATTCGTGAACTGGACGAATACTTCCATCTTAAACAACTTCCAGAGACACTTAAAATGCCAATAGCAAAGAAGCAGCTGCGAATTAGGGCACCAGAATGGGCTAGAATTGTGTTTGATAGTCACACTATCTTACCTTCAAGCAAGCTTTTCTCGCACGCTACTGGGGCGTACATCGGCAAACCTCCACAAGACAGGAGATCTTAACAGGAATATATAACCCCTCCAACGGTTTGTCCATGCAGGATTACTTCCTCAGGATAGTCAATCAGAGTAGACTTATAGAGTCCGAGATCTCGCCACGGTACTTAATTCAAATTGTCATGGGTCACTTTCCTCCACAAACACGTAACTTCATCCGAGTGGCCAGAGTCAGCACATACACCCAGTTCATCGAACTTCTAGCTTCCCTCAAGAACTACCCTTCGAGACTGGAACCTGTAAACAGAGGATCCTCAAAACCACCAGAGAAACTGCTGGGAACACAGATAGGCGACCAGGTGATTTTTACTCAGGGCAGGGGGCAGGAAGTTGACCTCATGGTCGTGACAGGAACCGATATCAAGACCATGCACCTTGTTTCCCTGGAAACGACAGAAATCGCCGAAGAAGAGGCAGTCCACCACTTGCGAGGAAGTCTACTCTGTCGCAGTAATCTGTTCGTGTTATCTTATTTGCTGAGCGCCTGTTATTGTTTTATTATTTTTTTAAATTTGGTTCTTTGTTCTCCGGATAAATAGTATTACTCAGTCGAGCAAATATCTCTGAGCAGGGCGTGTAAACGGAAAGGAGTTGTTACTAAAAGATAACACTTTTATTGCCGCCACACTTAATAGTTCACATCTGTAATCTTTATACACGCCTGACTGAAACTGTTATATCTCCGAACGTAATTACTATCGTAATAGTTGTCGCGTACTTCACATTATGTAACCAACTCTACGACGCGAGAGATTCATCTAAACTGTATGACATTCACCTCACGAGAGATTCCTCAAGACTGCGCGACGCGTATCTCGTGAATGATTCTTTAAAACTGCGTGATGTGTACCTCGCGAGAGATTGCTGAGAACTGCGTGATGTGTAACTCGCGAATGATTCTTTAGAACTGCCTGACGTGTACCTCGCGAGAGAGATTTCTTAGAACTGCGTGAAACTTGCTTTTGGCTCAAGAATTTATACTCCCTCCCCCCGATATGCCTAAACATTATAATAGAGCTACTATTGGTTACTAAATCGCGCCAACATTAGCGTCTGTTTTGTAAGCCAATCATAAATACTAATACATATGCTCTAGGGAAGATATTCCCTCCATTTCTGAAGAAAGGCACGCTACCCTGACGTCATTTCTAAATGATAAACAACTCACCCCATCGCTTCATTGTTACCCACTCCTATTGTCAGTTTTAGTGAGGCCGTGTAAACTTATTTCCTAACAATGCTTATAGCTAACAAACATCTAAAATCATTGTCATACAATAATATTAATTTACACTACAATCACTCTGGCATTCACAGTGTTGTGATATAAAATACTGCCTCAACTCACACTTCCGAGATGACCGCCCACAGCAAATTAAGTACGCTAATTTCCAGAGGAGCCAAACCGAAGACGTCAACATAGCGATAACCGAGAGGGAGGACAGTACTATAGAGGAACCGCACCACGATTCCAGAGAGCCTACTAAACGATAAGTCAAAGCCAGAAATTTTATAGCGGACTTGGAATAGCTGGTAATCATCACCCCAGCGACGAAAACACTACAAATACAGTTCCTGTCACAATGACGTCATCGGCGGAAAACTAAGTCAACACCAAAGAATTTCGTGAAGTTTCCCTCCAGCGAAATGATTTATCAAGCAGACCTTGGCAAAGCAACTGCGACGATTTGAAAAATCGAGCTGATACATGTGAAGACGAGTAAGACCTTAGGACGTCATCACATAAAATTTCTCCGATCTCATGAAGTAACAACACCTTAAAATGCTTGAAAAAGAACCATATCCTCCTACAGTGCCATTTAAACAACCCGAGACTCCTGTCAGCTCACTCGAAGTGGAGAAGTGGGAGAGCTTGTTGCCACGCTGCATTAGAGCATCTATTAGCTGTTTAACAGCGCGCCGAATAGCTAACACCGCGCAGGGATACCATTTAATAAGTCCGATGTGGTTAGAGCTAGAATCATAAACTAAATTTCAGCTTGCTCAGCGCATAAAGAAACTGGAGACTGTAATAATCTTTATTTTATTCCTAACGGAGCTTAATGCATTTGGCGGCTCTGCCTCGCTTAATTTATGCAGCGAGCATCTCGATGTGCAGCATGCAAAATATGTAGAAAATAACCAACTTTCACAATATGCAGCAGGGTAGATTTAGCTGAAATTACTTTTAGTTAGAGTGAATTAACACCCGGCTTAGAAGTGGGCACTCCAAACTAATGCAGTTATCTTCTCACTAAGGACTAATCTCCAAACTGTACCAGCTGAAACATTCCTCTAACCATTCAACACATCCTTATAGATTGCTCACTGTATAGTTGATGTAGGCAACAAGCCGGCATTTCCAATCTCCCCAATGCAGTTAAAACAATATGCTCAAGAAGGCGCTACAGTTTCTAATGGATACAAAACTCTCTAGATTTACCGTAAATGTTTACCAAATTCCATGTTTGTGCAATTGTAAATTAATGTATGTCATTGTGTATTATATATATATAATAACGTATTTTTATAATAACAGTTGTGATAAGATCATGTAATCAAAACGACTTTAGAAAACCTTTAATAAAAAGTCTACCACTGTATTTAAATTGTTCACGTACATGCGATGACAGGGCGACTCAAGGGACGAGTCGGTTTCTTGGTTAGCAGAAGAAGAGGAAGACACTAACCGCTGATGTAGATGATCATTTTATTTACGCACTCACCTAAAATTCCTTCTTTTCCCCATTTTTCTTCGACAGATCTCTTGCTGTGTGACGTCCAATTGTCTCACGTCACTTCCTCTACTGCTTTCATTGTTAGCTACTCCATTTTGATGGCAAACCTTTTATCGTTTTAGCCGCGTAACCTTGTATGTACTGTAACGTATATTGCAGATGTTCCTCGTTTCCGCGGTGGTTGAGACACTGTAAGACAATATTACAATTATTGCAATAGGTGCCTGATTTTACACGGCACTACTCTTAATTTATTATACGTTAAGAGCTATTAGTAATTGTTATAAATTGCTATTCTTTCCATACACACAATCACTCAACAACAAACAGTAAATAACGAAAAAGGGAATACAAATGAACGCTGATAATCAGTAGTAAAACACGAGCTACAATGCAGTATAACATGGCAACACGTTACCCCTCGAAGTTCAGCCTGTAGGCGAAGGAAAGGGAGGGTGGTGGCACCTTACTGGCTAGAGAAACAGCGGAGAGGACGTTGTCATGAAAACCTACTCCTCCAAGAAAAGTCTAAAGTCTCATATTTAAATTATATCGTAGATTTAAGCACATTCAAGCTACCAGCAGGGACGGCTCCGGGGCTAGTGCCTCCGTGTTATGGCACTACCTTAATAAAATGAAGAAATGTGTATTTGAAATTATTTATATACTCCACCATTACATCAAGGATACGGTAATGCTCATTATTCTTAAAGGTGCAATGAAATGGCTTGTCTAGAAAAGCATAGAAGCTGAAGGAAGCGTCTGCAAATTGCGAGTTTGCAACCTCATTATATTATTATTCTATGGATCCGTGCTACATCTGTCCTGGCACGATTCGCAATCGGAGCTTTCACTCTTGACTCTGGCGTTGATTGGAAGGACAATACCATAATCGTGCCAGTTGGTTCCTGACACGGCTTATCTTAGCAGCACATGCGAATCAGAAGTACCAACTTTATCGTACACATACGAGTGCTACGACAAAGTGTGCTATACTGAGAAGTGAGAAATATGGTAACAATCACTTGCAGTGTGTAAAACTTAGCAGATAATCGTCCTTTGTTATATCATATTCGTCGTTGTTTATCAGGGGCGGTGCGGAGGACTAATTCATTACATTACCAGACATGTACCTTACAAATCTATTGGAAAAAGAGTAATAAAAACCCAAACGATACTTGTATTATCTGTAACAAACCCGAGCATGTCCTGTTTGAATGTCTGCGATATGGAGAACAAGTAACTGAAGCTTAGCTGTATTAATTAGGCATCAAATAGTGGGTATATTAAGTAACAAGGACTTGTGTATTTAGTTAGAAAAATTAGCTAAGATAATTAGTAAAATTGTCTGGGAAAATATAATTGAAAAGTGGAAATAATAACTCATATACATGAACGTAACGCAGAATTAAGAAGATCCGAAAGAATTAGAAAACATCGCTCCTTAAATCTAATAACTGATACACTGATGGGTAATTATAATAAACAACAAACAATACCAGATGAAGAGGAAGCAGATCGTGAACAGGAGGTAGAAGAGGAAGGAGAAATTGAGAATTAAACTACAAAAACATAAAGGGATATTACTGTATGTATTAGGAAGGTAATAAATGGAATGAACAGAGGAGGATACTATTGAGAAGGGAAGAATAGGAAATTTATGCAGAACGAAAATAGAAATTAGAGGATGACGGAAGATGATACGGACAGAGAGAAGTGTAGAAGAAGATGTCGGTATAGAGCAGTGTGGAAGAGGGAAGTATAGGAGGAGTGAAATGCAGAAAATGGAGGATTTTGGGCATCTGAAGGCGGAATAGTGTCAGCCAGGGGGAGAGGAAATAATTGACTAGGAAATAATTGACTAGGAAATGTTAGTGAAGTGCTCTATAGTGTTAAAAGGAAAATTGAAGTGTGATTGGTGTATGTAGTACAACAAGGATGTAAAACTGTTATAATTATTAAAACATATGTGTTGAAGAAAGTGAATGTGAATTAATGGTAATAAATGAAAACTAAAGTGTATTAATTAAATAAAAATTACATGTGTTTGCGAAATTAATAAATAATGTAATAAGTTAAGTGATTAAAAAGAGTGATATGAATTATATAATGAAAGGTATAATGCATAAATATAGAATTACGGAAATGATTGTCATAGTTTAAAACAGAAGTCGTTACAAATTTGGGAAGAGGAATTAAATTGATTTATAGCTTTAGAGTAAGAGATTAAAGTACTATTGTGCATACATGGTTGGAATCAATATAATGAAATAATGATATATATTGTTAAAGTAATTAAGTTACTTAATTACAATGGATTTTATGAACTATGTATTTGAGAGAAGGGTGAAGGGATCTTAGAGTAAATAATTGGGTTTAGACGATACTAATTTTAATTTACTATAATGAATAGTTAATATTGAGAATACACACATAAACTAAATATGTGCTGGAATTAATTATTCTTCCACACAAACCATGTGTTGGACAAGGTTGGAAAGGTGGAATCAAATATTGAAATATGTAGTGACTACCAGTGCAGATTGCTGGATACCAGTAGTTAGGTTAAAGTTTTTGTTAATTTTAGAAATAGTTATATAGGTTAATAATTGATTACCAGTTATTTATATTACTGGATTCCAGTAACTAATAATAATGGACTTGGTGCAAGTTGGAATTATTATTTTAATATATATATATATACATATATATATTATTGTAATTTATTTTATTTCATGTTCTCCTATCTCATTAATTCTATTATTTTGTTATTATTATTTTCACTTATTTTAGTTATTTGTAGGTTATACTCGTAAAATAATGATGTGACAAAATTAAATGTTGTAAATAAATTATAAAGTTTGCAATATATGTCCTGATATAGGAAATAGATACCAGGACATCGTATTACTTAGTTTAGTTATCACTGGGGAGGAGATTTGTCCATGCATATTCTATTGCGAAAACCGTGGATGGCATATCGCGTTCGCGACCTGTCTTATTGTTGGTCTTGGTTTGGGTCTGTCCAATTTCTCTCCAGTATGGTAGAGGTAGCGTAGAAGACTGAATCTATTTCTCTCTTTTCTCCAGGTGCTTAAGGTACTGCTCTGTAGATGGTATGAATGGTCGGGTTCTTAAATCCTCTGCGCAGAGGACTCCTTGGCGAGCACATCAACCATCCTTGTTAGTGTTGTATTTCCTACTCTTAGTGCGCGCTTGAGGAAACTAGCCTTTATATTTTCTATTTTATCAAAGACCTTGAGTTTTAGTTCCAGATAAATTCTAATCCATAAGTTACTATGGGGGAGACGGTGGTACTGTAAAACGCCATTTCTGTTGTAAATGATGAAGCTGTCAGGTTCTTTATGGCATGTGTTGCTCTTGTGACTGCTGCTGTTCTTTCTTGTATATGGCATCTATACGACTTTGTTGTTGTTGTCTGTAATGTTATTCTAAGATACATGAAATTATTAACACTTTCCAAGGCCTCACCATTCAGCGTGAGGGTATCCCTGTTGAGGTTTTCCTCCTTTCCTAAAAGTCATCTGGACGGTTTTCTCCATGTTGATGGAGGTGTTTTTGACTCACCCATTTCTCCAATTCTGTCAGTACCAGTTGCAGATCTTCTCTGTTTGGTGAGCCCACCATCCAGTGTCTGCATATAAGATGAGTTTACTATTTTTCTTCTTGTAGGATGTTTGTGACGTCTGCTCTGGTTATGTTGAACAGCAACGAGCTCATTCGGTCTCCTTATATAATTGCATTTGTCTGTTCCAAGGTGTTCGATCTGCCGACACTGTCATTGATTTCAACATAATCGACTGCCAAAATGTTCCCTAATCTGACCAATGGGCGTGTTTGCCCGATCATGTCCCGTATCTTTGTTAATAGGATTTCTCTGTTTAACAGGGGGGGGGGTGCTTTCCTGTAGTCGATGAGTATTGTGTAGTATTTAACGTTTGGCTATCCTAAGGCCTCTTTTATTTCTTCCAGTGGGTACCTAACTGCTTGTACTGTGCTCTTGCCACGTATGAAATTGGCATTCAGGGATGGTTGTTAATGCCTCCAGCCTGGATATTAGTATTTTCGTATATATATTGAAGAGATTGCTTTCCATTGTGGCTCCCCTGTATGAGCTGGGGTCGCTCGTGTCCACTTCCCTTTGTATAGGATCTTAACTTGAACTCTCCAGGAATCTGGTATTGTATCAGACTACAGGCATTCATTTGTCCATACTGGTAATATCATCTCTTGTGATTGTTTCAGATGTTCCACATATATTTGGTCTGGATCTAGTGCCTTTTTGATTTTGTTTTGCCTTGGTTTCTCCTACTTTATTATTTTCAGTATCTCTGTGGACGTTATTTGAATGTTTTCCTCCATCGGTTCCTGTGCAAGTCTCTTTTCTATTCTGACAATGAAACCATATTGAGGGCATTACAAGCTTCGTCCGAACGGTTTTTCTAGCGCTTATCTAGCCACAGGAACCAATCGTGCGATGATGCAAACTCATAAATTTTAACACAAAAGGAAGTAACTCAGAATTTTGTTTAAATTTCGTATAACAAATACGAGAAAACACCTAGTTTCCTTTCTCTGCCATAAAATGGAATTATGTCTAACAAATAAATCATTATCGGGGATATATAAAATTATGTCTTACAAATAAATCATCGGGGATATATAAATAAATGTAAGGAAGATTAAAAGGGCAGAAAATCACTACTTTTCATTTTCTTTCTCCATCTTCTCCCGGGTTCAAATCCCGGTAAACATATAACTCCTTTGTGGTTGGCAGCTCTGAATATTGCCTGCCGAAACTTTACGATTTCAACCCCATGCAAATATTTACTTGGGAAAATTAAATATACCGATAAACATGGCGGCTAACGAACCTTCAAATGAAAAAGTGGAGGAGCAGTCTGATACAGCTCTTATCACTGAATACGATGTCAAAATCCGTGTGGACACACTTGCTAAATCGCCCAAAAAATGTGAAGTATTCTATGACAAGGACTTTGCAGTAAATAGGTTAATAAATGGTTTTGATTCTCTTTTACGATTTAAGAGAAAATTCTTTAAAATGTCACTGCTGTCCATAAATGTATTGTAGTTTGCCTTTTTAAGTTACTCGAATGGAATTGTATGATTTTGAGAGTAATGTTGCACTGGCTTCGGCGGTACATATGCTAAAATTGGAACGTTACTATGAGGAATGAGGTTATGTTAAGCACCCATAAGCGATGTATGTAGATAACAGCTGTTATACCTCTGACAAAATTGGAGGTCAACGTTTGTTTTTCATTCTTGGGATCCTATAGAGAGCAGAGTTCGGAGATACAAAAGCGGGTCATTGCGTCAGAACATAACACCTTTACTATCAAAAGTTAGAAGTTCGCTCTTTTTTAGGTTCTAATTAACTAAAATATTGCTATGATATGCGTTCCCTAAACATCATGTTGATGTGATAGTAACATCAAGATTTGGGAAAAAACTATATGTATATTTAATATTTCTAGGAGCTATCCCCATTAATACATAAATGAAAAAAGTAACCATGTTTTTAATAATTGCAGGGCTTTGATCACTACCGCACTTGTGGCTTATCTGAAAACGGGAAAACTGTGTTTTCAACCAGTAAGATGTTTGGATGGGATTGGATCTACAGGAATCATGGGTCTCATGTGGAGGAAGCATGTACCTGATAACATAAGTGTTACAATTAATGACCCACGTCCAAAAGCTTACGAGAGGATACAGGCAAATGTGAAGTTCAATGAGGCAGAAGTTGAAGTTTTAAATAAGGACACTAGTGTGTTGCTTCATGAGAAAGCCTTCAATTTCATGTGAGTGCATTTGTATTAATAGGAAATTAACATTCAAATGTCTTATGATATTGTCCACCATAAAACAGCAACCTTCCAAACCATAGGAAACAGTGTCCTCTTCAATCAAGTGTGCATGTTTACAAATTGTTTTCTTGTTGTCTGGATCCCTCTGTGAGTAATGCTCACATATAAGGAATATGTTATGTGATACAACATTATCACTGATTAAGTATCTTAAAAATGAAATCAGCTGATGTACTTCTTACATACCAATAACCATTTATGCTGCTATATGCTTGAGGACTGTGTCATTCAGTTATATAAGCCATACAAATACTACCACCAAGCACAAACTCTCCCAAGGTCATGGGTTCAAACCTGGCAGAGGGCAACAGATTTTTTTGGGGCGTAAAATTCCTTGGCATGGCTTTCTTTGGAAGGGAAGTAAAGCCAGTGGTCCTATGTCATCGATTTATGGCATGTAAAAGAACCTTAAGCCTGATAAAGAGGCCTCTGAGCAAAATTTCTGGTCTTTCATGCCCAATATAGAATAGTGCACTAAGGACCACGGTAGTTAAAGAGCATCCATAAATAACCTTAATTTTTAAAGTACCAACTCTAAAATATGATACAGAGCCTTCATTATGATGCATGGCTGGCCTAACAGGAACCGGGAAGCATGCTGTTTGCTAGTGGAGTCCTATATTCATAACCTCTTAAATTCCAGCACATGGATTTCTCTAGCAAATTATAACTATAATAACCACATAACTTTGTCATAGGTGTTGGAAATTATGTCCTTGTGCCGCGACTCATTACTCACTTTTTTTTTACTTTCTCTACTACGTATAGTAAGTAGGGGAAGTATTGTATTCCACCCAAAAATTCGATACCGCGATTTCACCGGAATTATATGTTTTGAGATTCCCTGAATCCAAAAAAAGCATTTTTGGAAACATGTCCGTGTGTGTGTCTGTGTCTGTCTGTGAACAGCATAACTCAAAAACGAACAGTCGGATAAACACCAAACATGGTATTTAGGTTCAGTATCTTCCAGAGATGCGACACGAAGGTTTTCAAGAAAATCCCCCCACCCCAGATTACACTTTACATGGAAGATTTTTCGAAAATTTTAATTTTCTCAAAAATGGCTCTAACGATTTTGATTAAAATATCACATGTTTAAGATATTGTCATGGGAAATGAAATGTATATCTCGAATTTTCTGGGAATGTCTCCAAAAGTATTCTTCATTGTGAACGACTTTTGCATAACTGGTAAACCATAAGAGATAGACCAAATTTTACTACACAGAAAATGTAGATCGCGTTAAAATACACAATTTATGTCATATACATTTTTTTTGTTGAGTGAACCGTTTTCGAGTTATTGCTTGTTATTCTCTTAAATTTTTCAATACTTATTTTCTCAAATGGGAATTCGTTATTCATTTTTACTTTCTCTGCTACGTATAGTAAGTAGGGGAAGTATTGCATTCCACCCAAAAATTCGATACCGAGATTTCACCGGAAATACATGTTTTGAGACCTCCTGAATCCAAAAAAAGCATTTTTGGAAACATGTCCGTGTGTGTGTCTGTGTGTGTGTGTGTGTGTCTGTGTGTGTGTCTGTGAACAGCATAACTCAAAAACGAACAGTCGGATAAACACCAAACTTGGTATTTAGGTTCAGTATCTTCCAGAGATGCGACACGAAGGTTTTCAAGAAAATCCCCCCACCCCAGATTACACTTTACATGGAAGATTTTTCGAAAATTTTAATTTTCTCAAAAATGGCTCTAACGATTTTGATTAAAATATCACATGTTTAAGATATTGTCATGGGAAATGAAATGTATATCTCGAATTTTCTGGGAATGTCTCCAAAAGTATTCTTCATTGTGAACGACTTTTGCATAACTGGTAAACCATAAGAGATAGACCAAATTTTACTACACAGAAAATGTAGATCGCGTTAAAATACACAATTTATGTCATATACATTTTTTTTGTTGAGTGAACCGTTTTCGAGTTATTGCTTGTTATTCTCTTAAATTTTTCAATACTTATTTTCTCAAATGGGAATTCGTTATTCATTTTTACTTTCTCTGCTACGTATAGTAAGTAGGGGAAGTATTGCATTCCACCCAAAAATTCGATACCGAGATTTCACCGGAAATACATGTTTTGAGACCTCCTGAATCCAAAAAAAGCATTTTTGGAAACATGTCCGTGTGTGTGTGTGTGTGTCTGTGTGTGTGTCTGTGAACAGCATAACTCAAAAACGAACAGTCGGATAAACACCAAACTTGGTATTTAGGTTCAGTATCTTCCAGAGATGCGACACGAAGGTTTTCAAGAAAATCCCCCCACCCCAGACTACCCTTTACATGGAACATTTTTCGAAAATTTTAATTTTCTCAAAAATGGCTCTAACGATTTTTATTAAAATATCATATGTTTAAGATATTCTCATGAGAAATGAAATGTATATCTCGAATTTTCTGGGAATGTCTCCAAAAGTATTCTTCATTGTGAACGATTTTTGCATAACTGGTAAACCATAAGAGATAGACAAAATTTTACTGCACAAAAAATGTAGATCACGTTAAAATACACAACTTATGTCATATACATTTCTTTTGTTGAGTGAACCGTTTTCGAGATATTGCTTGTTATTTCCTTAAATTTTCCAATACTTATACTTTTTCTCAAATGCGTTATTCATTTTTTTTATGTCCTGGACATGCAAAGAGAATGGAATGCGCCACATAGCAACCAGCGTTAAAATATTTGACTATCGCTTAAAAGCTACCATATTCCCCTTGCATCTACAAGTAAATTAGCAATAAGATTGACATCTCGATATCTGGATTAACATGAAGCATATGGAGAATAGGCGTTTGTAAAATTAGATTGTACAAGAGTAGAGAAAGTCATGTGAGTGTAACACATCAGATTTTTTTATCTTGTATATGCAAAGAGCATTAATCTGTGGCAAAGGCAATGGTGCTGCACCTAGCAACCAGCTATTAAGAGATATGTATGTGCTTAAAGGCTACTGTATTTCTATATTGCCCTTGTAAATATATATTCCCCTTACATCTACAAGAAACTTAGCAGTAAGATAGAGTCTGCAAATATTTATCCCGATTAACATGAAGTAGATGGAGAATAAGCATTTGTAAAAATAGTTTGTACAAGAGTAGAGAAAGTCATGTGAGTGTAACACATCAGATATTTTTTTAAAGAAAATTAGTATTAAAGTTCATTAATTTTTAATGTAAATAAAACCATGCTTTATCAACAAAAAAAATTAAATTAAACAAGAACAACAGAGTGATCATTAACATAACCCAACTGCAGAAATTAACACTATTCACATTATTGCATGGATGCAATTCTTGAACTACATTTATGTTTCTGAATCCTGTGCTAGCTTTCTCAAATTTCTTTGGAATTCATTCCAACATTCCTCTAATGTCATGAAATGTTTCCTCTGTAAGAACACAGCAATTTAATTTAATATCAAGAATAAACCCATTTTCCCTAAATCCATTCACAAGGTTACAAACTGGTTCCCTATGAGGTGCATGAACAGTAGAGAATTTGTGTATAAATCACTGTCTCACTTCTCTACAAAAGTTTGTTGTCACATACGAATCACATGAAGATTCTGTGTACAGATCTTTTGGTATTATAACAAGCACTAACACACTATAACACTGAAACATGTGATCTCACAACATATGAACCTCTGCACGTGGCCAGCATATGGATAGAAGGGAAAGTGGAAGGGAACAGAACTGGTTAGAAACAGCACAGTGCAAGACAAGCAATTCCCTGTAATCCAGCCATGTGTCCAAATGAAGGCTCAGTTGTCAGCTTTGGTATTTATCCAACTTTTCGTTTTTGAGTTATGCTGTTAAGACACACACACAGACTTTCCTAAAATGTTTTTTATGGGTTCAAGGTGCCTCAAAACAAGTATTTCCTGTGAAATATCAAGATCAAGTTTTTGGGTGGAATTCAATACCTTGTCTACCTACCATTAATGTGGTAGAGAAAGTAAAAAGGCATTACGATATGTCAAAAGTCACAATCATACATACAGAGTGAATCACCTAAAATTTGCACCGCAAATACTTCTGAAATGGAAAGTGCTATTGATGTGTGGTTTTCACAGAGTTGAATGGTAGTCAGGGCTCATATTTGCAGCCTATACATGATTTTAATAATGCTAGAAACTGTTATTTTTTGAACAAACATGCAATTTTTTTAAATGGAACAATGCCTATTGACATTAACAAAATAAAAGTAGAGTAAATTAGAATGTCACTGGTGTTTGTTGCAGGAGTTTAGTGTAAGTAGTTTACGAGAAATCGTACTTTGAAAAGTTTCCCCGCTGACAGTTGTATGTTCCATTTAACTTATTAGTTGCTAGGTATGAGGATATGTTTATTTACTCTGTTTTTTCTGTGCATTGACTGCGTTGCAACTTTTACTCAGTTTGTGATAGTTTAAGCAGTGGAACGTAACTAGTCCTTAGATTCCATCCCTATCACATCTCTCTCCAACAAGAGCTGTAAGGAAACAATTTTGAAAATCGTGTTAACTTTTGTACATGGGCATTAAGACATGATACTCCAGATTCATCATGTATCTTGTTTAGTAATGAGGCAACATTTACGAATCATGGCCAGGTAAACCGCAGAAACATACACTATTGGTTCTGTTGACAATCCTCGTTGTCTTCGTCAGGTGAAACGTCAGTATCCATGGAATTTAAGCGTGAGGTGTGGGATAGTGAATCATCAGCTCATAGGCCCTTTTTTTGTAGAAGGAACAGTGATTTGCACAAGTATCGCAACCTCCTAACAGGCCATCTTTCACAGATGCTAGAAGACATTCCCTTGCAGACTAGGAGGAATCTGTGGTACCAACATGATGGCTGTCTGGCCCATAATGCACAATTACTACAGCTTGTCTTCACGGATTGTTTAAAATCATTGGATTGGGCGAAGAGGACCTGTACCTTGGCCAGCCCGCTCACTGGGTTTGACTCCTTTAGATTTTTTTCTATGGGGAAAGCTGAAAGACACTGTCTACAAGGACATACCAACTACACCAGATGATATGAAACGGTGTTTTACTGCTGCCTGTGCTGAAATTTGCCTAAAATGCTAGAACGTGTGTGGCAATCTTTCCATAGCAGACTGGAAGCGTGTATTGAAACTGGCAGTGGTCATTTTGAACACAATCTTTGAAGGTCAAATTTCTTTTTACTTGTATCAGAATCCATGTTTGTTTTCTTTAGTTTGTGCTACCTCAGGTACATGACAAGTGTAGGTGTGAAAGATTTTCAAAATAAGATTTCTGATAAACTACTAAACCTGCACTAGAATCCTATGACAATCACCATTGACATTCTAATTTACTCTACTTTTATTTTGTTAATGTCAAATGGCATTGTTCCATTTAAAAAATTGTATGTTTGTTAAAAAAATATGCTTTCTAAGCATTATTAAAATCTGTGTATAGGCTGCAAATATGAGCCCCTGACTACCAATCAATTCTGTGAAAACCACACATCAATAGCACTTTCCATTTCTGAACTATTTGCAGTGTAAGTTTTAGGTGTATTTAATAACTAATATTTGGTTTACTGTTGCAAATTACCACAAGGCTGTCAATGTTCTTGTGTTAGACTCTGCTGGCATTAGCTAATGATTTACACAAATGAAAATTGTGACTGTTTGCTAGATGTGGCAATGGCTGTTGGAAATAGCCTTATTTTCTTAAATAAATTAATGAATTGAGTTTTATTTATGGATGCTCTTTGACTACTGTGGTTCTTAGCATCCCATTCTATATTGGGCATGAAAGACTGGAAATTTTGCTCAGAGATGTTTTTATCAGGCTTGAGGTTCTTTTACGTGTCGTAAATCTACAAAACGGGACCACCGGCTTTACTTCCGTTCAGAAGGAAGCCATGTTAAGGATTTTTACATCCAAAAAAAATCCATCGCCCTCCGCTGGGGTTGAACTCATGACTTTGGGAACTGGACCCCTAGACCACGGAGGACAACATCTTATTTTCTTGTCACCACTCTTTGAAGCAAGAGCAGATTTGTGCTTTGTTGTTAAGATGCATTGATTGACAAAATACTTTTTTTTTGTGATTATTTTTTCACAAACCTTAAACTATAAAACTGTTCCAACAGTTGAAAATACATGGACACCAAATTCACAAAAATATCTCTGAATTTTAGTTTTCGATGGTTGACTAGGCATAGTAACTAATGTTAAATAGTAATAAATAATGCTATGCCTGTTTTACATGACATAATTGATCATCACTGTTCCTCAGAATGTTTTCCCTACAGTATTTCTGATATTGGGGAACCCACTTTCAAGGGGAAATACAGAACCCTTAGCAGATAGCAAACATTACAAAACAAAAGAGGCCACATTCCATCATAAAGGATCTCCAAGTACCCAGATAGAAGGATGTCTGTCATCTAGAGCTTGCTAAATGTAATAGAAAAATTGAAAATAAATTGAACTTAAAGTTGATGTTGAAAAGACAAAAATTGACATTTAGGATTCAAATAGGCTGCTAGACCTTAAAAAGGCAAAATAAAAACTGGTTCTGTAACTCCCAAGTACCCACAAATATTACTATATCTACATAACTTTGATTTATTACCACCCAGTAAAAAAGCAGTTTGCTTTCGGGCTCTACTTATAACAATCAGACTACCTCACCAGCAATGGATGGGGACTGGCCCTCAAAATGATGACAGATCTATCTATGCTGCATTCTGTACCCAGAAGGTCCCGAGATGGAAACCATTATAGCAGTTGTAGTGGTAAGATTCAAACTCTTGAACACATTTTGGGTGCCTGTCCTTACAGTGACGGTCTTCAGAACTCCAGGAATCATAAAATTAGATCTATCATTGTTGAAGGCCTGAGGAAGAAAGATCACAGTGTGTACAAAGAATTTTGTGGTATTTCTCAAGAGAGATCCTGTCAGCAAATACACATGCTTGGCATACCTCCTGGTTCTTTGTCAGTCTACATAATCGAACCAGTGGTAAGATTGAACCGCATGAATAACAACTAGTTGAGGTGAACAAAGGAAATGTAGGGATTATGAGCTCAGAGTACCCTATTTCTGTGATGTGCAGAAATACAACCTCAATGCCATCAAACTTATAGGCCTAATGATTTGAGCAAGAGGCATATTTCCCACCTTCTTTGTTCAACCCAGGCAGTCAGGTAATCAAGGATATGTCTATATTGTGGTAATCAAAGGATCATTATCAATTTAAAAAAAATTCTGATGTATTACATTCACATGACTTTCTCTACTCGCCCTTCTACAAATGCTTATTTTTCTATATACTTTTTGTTAATCCAGATAAACTTTCAATTCACATTTACACATTTCCTTGTAAGATACAGTGGGTAAAATGATAGGTTTTTTAAAGAGCATGTCCCTATGTAATGGCTTTGAAATTCCATGCTCTTTGCATAACAATAATTTAGTATATCCAGATTGTCTTAAAATTACTTTAACCATCCCCATACATAAAAAGGGAGACAAAGACAACATTCAGAATTACAGACCTATATCTCTAGTCCCAGTAGTATCCAAAATTATTGAAGTAGTAATGTATAGACAATTAAATGACTACTTCGATAAATTTAACTTAATACCTCACAGTATGGTTTCAGAAGAAACTTATCTACTATAAAAGCAGTGGAAAGTGTAATACAAACTATATTGGAGGGCTTTGAAAGTAAAAGGTTGTCATGTGTTACACTTATTGATTTAACTAAAGCTTTTGATAACATATCACACAATATTCTTATAAAAAAGTTAGAATTTTATGGTATTAAACACTCTTGAGTTATTGTTATTAAAATCCTACCTGGACAATAGATTTCAGATTGCCTCTATACAAAATAAATATTCTAAAGCCTTAAGAGTTAGAAAAGGTGTACCCCAGGGATCCATACTCGGACCCTTTTTGTTTTTAATATATATAAATGATCTACCTGACTGCCTTCCACATAAATCTGTATTATATGCCGATGATACTACCTTTATTACTACAGCAGAAAATATGGACACTATTGAGCAATTTAATAAGTGTATGTGGGAAAAATCTACCTACTGGCTTAAAATGAATCAACTAGCAATTAATAATATGAAAATAGAAAAAATTGTATTTACTCTCAGACATGAAGATTGCAATATAAATACTGTAAAGCTACTTGGATTGCATTTAAATAGTAGATTAAATTGGGATGTACATACAAATAAGCTTTCCTCGAAACTGGCTAGAGCTATGTATATGCTTAATAGATTAAAATTCATTATTAAGGAGAAATCGTTGGGGCAATGCAAGTGGAGCTAATACTGTTTTTAAGTGGCAAAAGAAAGCAATTCGTTGCATCAAAAATTTAAAAAATATAGATTCTGTAAAAATTATTTTAAAGAATTAAACGTTTTAACTTTACTGCTCAGTTGTTTATTATATATAAAAGAAAAACCATCATATCTTTACCTTCTAGAAATACTATACACAATCATCAAACTAGAAGCAATAAAAATTTAGAAATATTTAACATAAATTGTGCCTTAATGAGATCTACATTTTTTGTGTAGTAAGATTTTTCCATCTCGTACAGTTTACCAATTATACGAGGTGCATCCGGAAAGTAAGTTTTCCGATTTTGTTTCCTTTAAAGTAAACGTATTTAGCCAGGAAAAGTGTGCATGCGTAACAGATCTAGGACGTATCAATCATATGCCGGCCGGACAGGTCCTGCCTAATGCCAGTAGTGTGGCAGCAGTGGCCTGAAATGGCGGCTCTTATTCATTTTCCCACGGCCTGCGAGGTTTGGTTAGTGATAAAGTTACTTACTGTATAAAACATAAGTGCCGATCGAAATTCATCGTCAGTTCTGTCAGGTCTACGGGCCAAACATCATGAGCAAACAGATGGTGTATTGCAGGTATAGGCAGTTTTCCGAAGTTGTCAAAGTGTCCATGATGAAGAGTGCAGTGGGCGACCATCCCTCATCAATGATGACCTTGTTGAGCTGGTGTGGCAGCGCATTGTGGAGAACTGTCGCTTCACGCCATTTTCTGCAGATATCGCGATCCTTGTTGCATGAAATTGTCACCAAGCACCTGCTGTCCAGGAAATTTGTGCCAGGTGGGTACTGGAAAAACCTGACACCTGAGCACAAAACGAAATGCTTAGGAGCAGCACTGACACTTCTGCAGCAGTATCATGATGACGGTGATGAGTTCCTCAACAGCATTGTCACGGGCAATGAGACGTGCATTTCGCACTTTACGCTGGAAACCAAGCAGCAGTCAATGCATTGGCATCATGAATCTCCAGTCAAGACGAAATTCAGACTGACTGTGTTGATGCAGAAAGTGATGTACACAGTGTTCTGGGACAGGAAGAGCATTCTGCTCATTGACTTCCTGCCCAGAGGTGAAATAGTGAACGCTGACTGTTACTGTGGAAATTGCAACGTGCCATTCAAAACAAGAGGCGTGAAATGCTTACTGCAGGTGCTGTGCTGCTCCATGATAATGCTCGTCCACATATGGCTCAGTGCACAGCAACTGTTCTGCAGGGAGCTGTTTGATCATCCACCATATAATCCCGATCTTGCTCCCAGCGATTTCCATGTTTTCTTGCACCTCAAGAAATTCCTGTCCTCTGATCAGCATTTTGATAACGGCAAAGAGCTGAAGACGACTGTCACACGCTGGTTCCATTCACAGGCGGCAGACTTTTACGACACAGAATTACAAAATTTGATCCCATGATATGACAAGTGTCTCAATTCTTGTGGTGACTGTGTCAAAAAATAGCTCAAACGTTGTTGTACCTGTTGCCAATAAAGTTTTTCATGTTTTCTTTGTTTTTAAAAAAATATAGGGAAACTTACTTTCTGAATGCGCCTCGTACAAAGGTCATTCAGAAGAAGAGGACTCCACAGGCTATTCCCAGTAAATTCAGATATACATTTCATTTATCTTGCAAATATCTTAACATGTGATTTTTTAATCAAAATTGTTACAGCCATTTTTGAGAAATTGAGGCAGTATTTTATATCACAACACTGAATGCCAGAGTGATTGTAGTGTAAATTAATATTATTGTATATACAGGAATTTAGATGTTTGTTAGCCATAACTATTGTTAGGGAATAAGTTTGCACGGCCTCACTGAAACTGACAATAGAAGTGGGTAACAATAAACCGAGGGGGTGAGTTGTTTATCACTAAGAAGAGACAAACAAATGACGTCAGGGTAGCGTGCCTTTTTTTAGAAATGGAGGGAATATCTTCCCTAGAGTATATATGTTAGTAGCAGTGATTGGCTGACAAAACACACGATAAAGTGGGCGTGATTTGGTAACCAATAGCAGCTCTATTATAATGTTTAGGCAACTCGAGGTGAAGGAGTATATATTCTCGAGCAATAAGCAAGTTTCGCACAGTTCAGAAGAGTCTCTCATGAGGTACACGTCGCGCAGTTCAAAAGAATCTCTCAGTAGGTGAACGTCGCACAGTTCTGAAGAATCTCTCAAGGTGTACGTCGCAGAGTTAGTTACAAAAATGTAAAGTACGCGAAGTAATTGGTACGCGGCAACTAATACAACTGTATAGTTATATTCAGAAATATCACAATTTCAGTCAGGCGTGTATAGAGATTAAATATGTGAATTATTAATTATGTGTGACAGCAATAAAAGTGTAGAAACAAATTTTGTTTATCAGTGTTATCTTTTAACAATAACTCCTTTCCGTTTACACGCCCTGCTTAGAGATATTTGCTCGACTGAGTTATAATAGCTAGCCAGAGGACAAAGAACCCAAATTTAAAATAATAAAAAAAGAGGCGCTCAACAAATAAGATAACACGAGCCAGAGAACTGCGACAAAATTAAAAAATAACTCAAATGTTTCAATGTAAAGGGTAGTTTGGGGTGTTGGGTTTTTCTTGAAAATCTTTGTGTTGCATCCTTGGAAGATGTTGAACTTAAATACCAGGTTTGGTATTTAACAGACTTTTCATTTTTGAGTTATGTTGTTCATCTACTCACAGTCACACACACACACACCGACCCTTTTTTCTAAATATGCTATTTTTATATTCAGTGAATCTCAAAACATATATTTCCAGTGAAATCTCAGTATAAAATTTTTGGGTAGAATACTATACTTCCTATACTTACTATAAGTAAGGGAGAGAGAGTGAGAGAGAGAGTGAGAGAGAGAGAGAGAGAGAGAGAGCGCATAGCTGAAAAATGAAATACCAGATAAATACCAAACTTGGTATTTAAATTCAAAACCTTCAAAAATGCAACATTAAATTTTCAAGAAAATCCCCTCACTCCAAACTACCCTTTACATGGAACATTCTTCAAAATGTTTGATTTTCTGAAAGATGCCTGTAACAATTTTGTTTAAAATGCCATATATTAAAGATATTAACATGACAAATAAAATGCATATCTTGAATTTTCTGAGAATAGCTTGTGTAGTCTTCTTCATATGGAAGGAAATTTATAAATCTTGCATAGCTGGTAAACATTAAGCAATAGATGAAAATGTACTACACAAAACATTGTGAAACTCTAAGTGCACAATTTATTTCAAATAAGTTTTTTTTGTGGCTTCAGCCATTTCCGAGATATCTGTTATTAATGGTTCAATTGTTCAATACTTAGTCATTCTTTTCAAGTCCTGTCGATTTTCAGCTGTTTCTCGCAATGTCATGTAAAGAGTATGGAATTTTAAGTTTAGGTATAGTGTCCCATTCTAAAACATTTGATTGTCGCTATTCCCCTTTGTATCTATAAATAAATGTGTAATACAGGTATTTCTGGAAAGGTTTATCAGAATTAAAATGAAGTAGATAGTAAAATAAACCTTTGTAAGAATAATTTGTAAATCCATGAACGTAACACATCAGATTTTTGTTGAACTACTTGCTTTCATAATATTTGTTAATGTTATGACATGTATCCCTTTGACTTTCTCTAGCACCTATAACAATTTTGTTTTGTTTTGCTTACTTTTTTTAATGAGTACCAAACTTGGTATTTAAATTTAGCATCTTCCAAGAATGTGATACAAAGATTTTCAAGAAAATCCCCAAACTGTGCTTTGCATGGAAAGATTGTATTTTATTTTTATTTTCTGAAAAATGGCTCTTAACAATATATGTAAAGATTTATACATGACTAATAAAATGTGTATGTTCAATTTTCTGTCAATTTCTCTTCATTCAGAATAAATTTTGTATAGGTAATAATTTCTGAGATATTCTTTGTTATCAATTTGAATTCAGTACTTTTGTCATTATTCAGTTGCTTCTCATGGAAAGGGTATGGAGTTTTAATGCCAGTGAACCACTTTTTAAAGATTTGACTATTGCTTCAGTCTCCTGTATCCCTCTTGTGCTATAATGAAATGAATAATGAAACCATTTCTGTAAATGTTTATTTTGAGTTACATGAAGCAGATAGAAAAATAAGCTTTTGCAAGAATAATTTATAGAAGCTAAACAAAAATAAGCAATAGTGACTATACAGGTTTCACTTTAAGAATAGGTCCTGAGGTAAACAAAGAAATCTGCATGAAAGCTAATTGAGTGTATGCTTATTGGTTGACACAAGCGTTCTAAACAGTACATAGGTCACAAAGCAGTTCGCTAAGTACTTACAAATACTGCTGGATCTAATGTGTAATATGTAATAAATTTAAGTTTAATGTATGTAATATTATGAACAAGTATTGCAGAATGAGTTATTAAATTGTACTTAATCAGAAATTGACCGAACAACATGTGCAGACTACCTTCTGCTGTTAAGTTTCAGAAGCACAGAGGTGGGACTGTGTAGTAAACCATCATGGTCGAACACGTGAAGAAGTGAACCATGCAAAGGGAAATGAGAAACTTATTATTCTGAATGTATATAACAAACTCTCTGAGAAGTATGCCATTCAAGCAAACATCTTTTTAATGCTGTTACTCAGGGGCAGCTTCTTAATATGGTAGCATGTTTGCGCTACAACCAAAGTCCTGGCTCTCCCTTTAATGTAAATAACGTATACGATTCATGCATTTTGGTTATCATTCTGACATGATCTTGTGGAGTGGACTTTGGCAAGCGTTGTATTGTTTGCAGGTGCCAAGTAGTGCACTCCCAAGCTGCAGCGCACATTGGTATAATGGTGAAGTATAGGGAATGACGAACCAAGAGAGCGCAGAGGTGTATGGGGGGGGAAGTGAGGGGCATAAACTGCATGTTGTTGGTTAACCTAGTAGTTAGAGAGCATAGAATAAGATGATCAACAGGAGTAATACTTTTTGTTTCGTCCCATACACAGAGCCATCTATTGAATTCACAGTAAAAGTTTACCTCACTTCCGGTCTTCTATCTACTGAACTGCATCTCTGATCATTACGTTGCCTATATGCCACGTGGTTTGTGCCATATTGTATCAGGTTTTAATTTATGAATCAAAGTGGTTTATTTAGCTAAATACAGGTAAACGTTGCTATAAGGAGAAACAATGAATTCCATTCAGTCTCTCTTAATGCAACCGTTTTCAATGTTAAACTTGGAGGAAAAGAATGAAATTAAATGCATTGGCAGGCCCACACCATACCTAAAAATCACTCAGGTAGTTCAAACAAAAACAAGAAGTTTTAACAGGAATTTTAACAGCGATGTATATGAAAAATATGATTGGATAAGTGGTTGTGATATTAAAAATGCCCTGTTTTGCTTTCCTTGCGTTTTGTTTGGTGGTGAAGATACGTGGACAAAGCATGGTGTGAATGATCTGTAGCATCTTCATGAGATGTGCATGTGTTATATATTGTGAAT
Source organism: Deroplatys truncata (assembly GCA_030765065.1). Classification (NCBI taxonomy): domain Eukaryota; kingdom Metazoa; phylum Arthropoda; class Insecta; order Mantodea; family Mantidae; genus Deroplatys; species Deroplatys truncata. Next base: position 25,428,659 of record CM060977.1, on the reverse strand, counting down.
TCCCATTTCTTGTTTATTTGCGTAAATTAATCAGCCTATAGTGAGAAACTTATTCTGTATGTATTACTTAAAACATTTCAAATTGCAAGGATAATGTTATGAACCACCAAAGTTCAGAGTCACCAGCCGCCCCTGCTGTTACTTGAAATAAGTTTTGAATTCTGCAAAAGAAGCAGCAAGAACATCATTGTAGATCATGAATGATATATTGTTATTGTGAAGAGGCTATCTCAGGGAATGCGCACGCAAACAGGAGGGGCGGAAACTGTATTTTCTCTACAAAATTTGGGTAAATGTATGCCAAACAAATTCAGAGGTTTGTGTGGACTACAATATTAAGAGTAAAAAGCAATTCTCTCTGTTGGAGCTAAATACCGGACTAAAAACACTCAACAGGTAAAGGAAGCTGCCTCATATCGTTACACAATGGAAGTGACAATGGGTTATATGAATAAAAATGAGTATATAGTATAATGCTTCACTTTTTCAAGTAAATACTCCATTTGGTAAGAAAAAATCCCTTTGAGTATCTACTTTATTTTGAGAACATACTCAGGCATCCATCTTACAAGAGTATGTACTCATATTTGGTGTAAATAAAACTTAGTATACTCTCAGTTTTAAGAGTTCATTCTACTCTCATGTTGAGCATAGTGAAATGCATACTCACTTCTGAGTATATATTGATTTTTTTTTTTTTTTTACTTAAAACTAAATATTAAGAGAATGACACAATTTATGAGCTGTAGAGCACTCATGGAAAAGTTACAAACATAGCCATGGGCATTAAAGAAGTTTCAAAATCCTACATTGTTTCAGAAAAACATAACCAAGAAGTAACATTGAAATCAGCTTTATTAGTTAACTTTACTATGTAAGGTGTTAACTTAAAAATCCAGATACCTATTCATAACTTTATAAGAAAATAATGTAAATATGCTGGGATTCTAAAAACAGCCAGATGACATCATCCACCACCTCATGTGTTATGACTTTCCAATCCACAATTATTCCCTTTCGTTTTGCTTATAACCATTTTATTTATTGGTTTTCTAACATTGCCATGAACATTCAAGGAGTTTCAAAATCCTATATTGCTTCATGAAAACATAACCTAGAAGTATCATTGAAAGTCAGATTATTAATTAAGCTTACTATGTAAAATCCTAATCCCAAAATTCAGTTGCTTAAGAAGTAGGTTACTTATAACAAAACTGTTCCATAGAAAAATACTGTAAACAGTCTGATTTGAATCTGCATTCAGCACCTTATAATTATGACTTTACAATCTGTGAAATTTTTCTTTTTGCCTGATTTATTGATAATAAACTGTTGCCTTTTTAATTTTACTTATTGTTTTGCTAATTTAATTTACAGCTTTGCTTTATGTGTGTGCTTCAATTAATTTTTCATTTCTTGAAGGACTTCATATTTCTCTAACATTTCTGCTGAAACTTGTTATGCAACACAGGATATTTCCTGAGCAGTTTTGATGGGACAGAACCAAATACAACAAAGTCTACTCTTTAATTCAGAATGCCAAACAACATAACACCACACAATCAAAGAAGCTAGTATATGGTCAAAGCGTGCAGTTAACACGAGTATATACTTACATTTAAGTGAACAAGATGGGTGTGGGGATGAGTATAAACTTGTCTTTTATTCTTATGAAAACGAGTATGTTCTCATTGAGCTGAGTAATAATCATAGAAAGTGTTCATACTCATGAGTATGAACTTTGAGAAAGTACTTGCTCTTTATTCATATGACCCAATGGCTTTTTACCAGGAAGGAATACAGCCTCTTTCAGATTAAGTATGTTAACATTTTAATTTTCTTTTAACTTTTTTGGTTTGGGCAGCATGCCTGTGTTGTAGTCCATTTAGTGTTACCCAGGGAACACCGCGTGGAGTCGGACTACGCCAAAGAATAATAACAGGAGCTGTAAAAACAACACCAAATACAGTACTACAAAGCTTCAAAAACACATGGCTATAGAATTGGAACATGAGTTGAACAAATAAGCTTCAGAAAACATATGTTAATAACTTAAAATACAAGAATATAATTACAACAAATATAATTGCAACAGAGGTAACGAGTCCAATAGAATATATTGATATACAATATCAGAATAACCTGATATATACAATACACAAACAAAACAATATACCAGATGAAATGAGAGCCATAGCAATAGCTACGGAAAATGAAAGATGCCCAGAAAAAGAATGGCCCGAATATACACAGATGGATCCCTCATCAATAAACATTTTGCATGGTATCTAACATTAGATGAATCATCAAACCACTATGATGGAGAATTAACAGCTATAAAAGCAGCATTACAGAACATTTTATATAGACCATACATAAAACAAAAATAGTCATCTTATCAGACTCAAAATTAGCCATAGATGGGATAGTAAATTACAATAATAAAACAACAAGAAATATTAAAGAAATAAGAAACCTAATTAAAGCAGTTGAAACTAGAAATCATGTCACTCTACATGGATCCCAGTTCATGTTGGACTTTTGGGCAATGAACATGCAGATCAATTAGCAAAGAAAGGTGCAATACAACAAATAAAACCTGTAGGACACATAGAAATAAATAAACAATTAAATAACATTAAACAACATTTCAAAAGACAGTAGAGACTTGATGAAGATAAATTAAAAGATAAAGATTATAAGAATATTAAAGATAGAGTTGATATACAAAAAATGCCAAAGAAAATTGCAGAGGCCTTATTTAGGATGGCAACTGGCCACGATTGCCTCGCAGAACATCTGTACAAATACGATGCCTACCTACACCCAAGTGCACTCTCTGTGAAGATGTCATCCTGAACAAACATCTCGCCAAATGCAAAAGGCCTTAAAAGTGATACAGATCAATTAATCCCCAGTGCCATTGTTGAACAACAACATTTTAATTTTCTAAAAGTTTATTTCAGTGGTAGTTCCCAGTGCTCTGTGGCTATGAAAGTAGTGTCATTGCTTCTCCAATCAGAGCAAGAAGGCAGAGGGGCACATTTTGTGCATTGTTTACCTGAGGATATATTCTTAAAGTGAAACCACTTTGCAGAAACTCATGTAAATGTAGCACATCAGATTTTTGTCTTGATTTTCTTCTGTAGTGTGTGATTTCCTATTTATTTTATTTTACCCTTAATATTTGTTATGCTCTTAGCAATTCATTACTCTCAAAGCACCAAACTTTCTAATTTTCCCTGTTGTAGTGGAAATATAGCATAAGTTCATGCTGCAGCATTCTAGAGTTGTTTTAAAATGTTAAACTGTTTGTGGGAGTATTACATACAAATACATACTTAGCACTGGTTTCTGTAATAACACTATGCTATGTAAACTTGACATTTTCAGTTCGCTGGACTGTCATACAACTGCTGCTTGCTACCTAGACTCTGTAATGAGGAACCTTCCCAAAGGTGGCGTATTAGCCATGACAACTACGGATGATGCTGCTCTTCATGCCATCACACCAGAAATTGCCCTTAGGAATTATGGTGGGTTTATCACAAGAACCTTCTATTTAAAGGAGCTGGCTGTGAGATTGTTTCTGGCTGCAGTAGCAAGGTTCGTAACTTTCCTCTGTACCCACATTGTTTGGAAAATGTTCCCTAAACAGCTGCACTAACTTTGACGAGCCTGCAATGACACGCAATTATGTTACAGGGCTGCAGCCAGGTACAACAAAGGACTGCAAGTTCTGTGTTCTGTTGCTTTCAAGTCTTCCTTTACTGTAATCCTGACAGTGAGAAGGGGCCCAACACATGCAAATAAAAGCATAAGCAACATCCGCAAGCTGATACACTGCAGCATGTGTGAGGATCGAGCATTCTACCCTCTCACAAACTACCCCATTAGTAAGTTCATCTCTTGCATTCTGCAGTAATAGGATGAATCAGGCTTGAACATTTTAATGGCTATTGAAGTTTATTTCAAGTGTGATTCAACATTCCATCTTTTACCTACACATGATTGGTGTGTTAAGAACAAATTGTGTATACAGCGCATAAGTGAATGTATTGTGAATTAATTGACCTAATAGTGGTTGAAACTAAAAGCCCGGGACTTAAGTACTTACAAAGAATGTAAGTCGCCATTGGGATATGACATCTCAATACAATTTGAGATCTCCTTTTGGTTTACCGGGAAAAATGCGAGTCAGCTGGAGAATTTAACGGCGTGCCAGCATGTTGCCATGGTAGCTCAGTGGTTAGAGCAATCGGACGGAGACCAGGAGATCCGTAGTTCAAATCCCGGCTATGGCATTGAATTTTTCAGTCATCTGATTCTACGAGGGCTGATCAATAAAGACTGAGACTGATTTTTTTTCACAGTATTTATTACTCCAATTCAATGTTGACATGATCTTTTTCAAAGTAGTCCCCTCCTACTTGAATGCACTTTTTATAGTGCCTCTGCCAGTCCTCGATCACATGGTGCAGGCCATTCTTTGTCAGGTCTTTGAGAATCGCCTCACTTTTCCTCAGCACACTTCAGTGCTCTCAAATCGAATGCCCCGCTTTGCCTTTAGTGATGGGAATAAAAAATAAATCACAGGGGGCAACATTGGGGTTATAAGGCAGATGCAGTACGTAGGTGATGTTGAATTCCTGGTCTTGATTTGCGACGTGAGGCCATGCGTTATTGTGATGAAGTGGCAACCCATTCTGATGAAGTTCTGGATGTTTCCTTGCAATGTGCTCCCTCAGTGTCGTCAATACTGGCCATGCAGTACGCTGCTGTAACAGTAGTGTGAGGAAGAACAACAATCACAGCAGCTGTGTTGATGTTGACTTCAGTCATAGCAGAAGCCGAAGCACCAGGCCCACCTTGCTTAGCACAGAGGACTTGCCCTTCTTTGAAGTCCTTGAACCACCTAAACACTGTTGCATGAGATAGTACATCTTCACCGTATGCTTGCTTCAGCTTTTCCAAAGCTTCAGAGGCTGTATGATTTAAACGAAAACAAAATTTTATTGCTCCTCTCATGTCGAGTGGTATGCGAAATTCAAGTAGGGTCAACAATATACAGCATTACTACCAACCTACCGACACAAGAGTGCTGCCGTCTATGGACATTATACATGAAACCCCGCTCTTTTCAAATATTCATGGTAGAGACAGGAAACTCTCAAGAAAGCTACAGGAAAAAATCAGTCTGTCTTTATTGATCAGCCCTCGTACCTTTCCAACCCTGTCCAACACATGGCTTGTGTGAAAGAACAATTAATTCCAATAAGTGAATGTAGTTCCGAAAACTTTGGGGGGGGGGGCCTTATGGGAACTGTGTTTGTAATAAATTGACACATTAACCTCTTCTTAACATAAAAGCTCAATATATCTGGGTTTTTAATTTTGGCAAAATAATAAAACCCTGAGTATACTTGGGCATATCAATTCTAAGCAGCATATCTTGTAAAAGGCTGAAAAAGCTCCTGTCTTGTTTTCTGGTGGTGCATTTTTGCTCTAGCACTAAATCAGTTGGTGCGCTAGTTCCCTTACCTTGGCCTCTGCACTGAATGCTGACGTGTTGTGCTGTTCAGAGAAGTGGCAGCCTCATATGCTGCTTGAACACAGGTGCAGCTGTTGGATTGCTACCTGTTCTCTACCACCCAAATGTACTACCAAAGACAAACATATACACTTTTTATAAACTGATGCCTTGATACTAGATACCAGTCTGCACCTATATGATGTAAACAGCATTCCTGCTATCCATAATGTTTTTGGTACTACATTTCCTTATACCCATATAAACTCCAGCTAGCTTGAAAAGTTCTTGGTACAAAAAATCTGATGTGTTTTATTCTCATGACTTTTTCTATCCTTTATCGTTTATTATGGGTATACAAATTATTTCTACAAAAGTTTATTTTACTATCTGCCTCATTTTAATCAAGATAAATGTTTGCAGAAATAACTGCATTACATATTTTGTTATAGACACAAAAGAAATATCTTTAATCAAATGTTTAAGAACTGGTCTCTGTATGTGCACCTTAAAATTCCATACTCCTTCCATGCAATCACAAGAAAGAACTGAAAATCGTTAGGGCTTTAAAGAATGACAAAAGTATTGGACAATTTGAACCATTAATAATGGATATCTCGGAAATGACTGAGGGCACAAAAAGAGTTACGTAAAATAAATTATGTGTTTTAAAGAGATTTTTATTTTCTGTGTAGTACATTTTCGTTTGTAGCTTAACATTTTACAGTTATAGAAGATTATATAAAATTCCTTCCAAATGAATAGGACTTCACAGGCTATTCCCAGAAAATTCAAGATACACATTTTATTTGTCAAGTAAATGTCTTTAATATATGTATTTTAATCAAAATTATTAAAGCCATTTTTTAAGAAATTTGAAAATTTTGAAAATCTTCCATGAAGGGATAGTTTGGGATAAGGGGATTTTGTCGAAAATGTTTTTTTTTTTTTTTTAAATTATGGACGCTCTTTAACTACTATGGTTCTTAGCGTCCCATTCTATATTGGGCGTGAAACACCTGTAATTTTGCTCAGAGGCCTCTTTATCAGGCTTGAGGTTCTTTTACGTGCCGTAAATCTACGACACGGGACCACCGGCTTTACTTCCCTTCCGAAGGAAGCCGTGCTAACGATTTTTATGCCCGAAAAAATCCATCGCCCTCCGCCGGGTTTGAACCCGCGACCTTGGGAACTAGAGGCTAGCACGGTACCACTAGTCCACGGAGGATGACGAAAATGTTTGTGTCGCATCTTTGGAAGATATTGAACTTAACTTTTCATTTTTGAGTTTTGTCATTCACAGACATAAAACTTTTTCTAAAACACTTTTTTTTTTATTCAGGGAGTCTCAAAACATGTATTTCTGGTGAAATCTCAGTATAAAATTTTTGGGTGGAATGCAATACTTCCTCTACTTACTATAGGTAAGTAGTAGAGAAAGGAAAAATCACTCAAGTGCTTCCAATCCTGGGTTTTGAAAATATCTTGGGCAGGGGGTGGGATGGGAAACCTAAAACAAATATAGTGTGCAGAAGACACCCAAAACTTTTGATATTTCGATAAAGCAAAGTGCAATATATCTCTTTAGAAGAAAAAATTTTCAAATTGAAGGAACGGTCTCAAGAACTCTTCTAGCTAAGATGAATATTATTGTGTTGTGAGTTGAAAGGGGAATAATCAGATGTAATAATGTTTTGAATGTAGTAAAAGATGGAGAAAGATGTTAATAAGAAAACTGCAGTAATGTAAGTTACAAGGTAAAGAGGAGAAAGATGATACTGCCCAGATAAAAAGGGATAGGTATTATTAAATGAGTATTGGTTTGAATTTTTGAATATGTTTGTCATTTTTTGAAATGTTGTCACCATTCAGTTTTATTATTACTTTTTTCTTTGGCCAATACCACAAAAAATTATTTAAAATAAATTGTGTGTTTTAAAGAGATTTATGTTTTGGTGTATTAAGTTTCTCTATCTCTTATGGTTTATCACTTATTTAAAATTCATTCCAAATGAACAGGACTTTACAGGCTATTCTTAGAAAATTGAAGATATATGTTTTATCATGTAAATATCATAAACATATATATGTTAATCAAAATCATTAGCCATTTTTGAGAAAATCAAAATTAACAAAACCTTTTCCACATAAGGGTAGTTTAGGGTGGGGAATTTTCTTCAAAACTTTTGTGTCATATTTTTAGAAGATGCAAAAATTAAATACAATAATATAAATGCCATGTTTGGTATTTATCCAACATTTTGTTTTGGAGTTATGTTGCTCTCTCACTCTCATACACACACACACCCTTTTTTTTTTTTTTCTAAAAGTTCATAAGGCGAAATCTCAATATCAGATTTTTGGGTGGAATGCAATACTTCCTCTAATCTACAAGTAGAGAAGTAAATATAGGATTTTAAATGTGTAATCTATTTTCAGATACGCCAGTATCGCTGCTTGGTTGTGAATGCTCACATCGTCTACCAGGAAGGGTTGCAGTGGAGCTTGGACCTATCTGGTGTGGCAGCATATTTAATGAGGAATTTCTTGCCACTATGCTTGAAGAGTGCAACAAATTTCCATGGAATCTCAAAACTGCAAGTCTCCTTAGGCAACTGGTGACTGAATCCAGGTACTGGCACTATTCGACAAGGCACCTTAAAGCTTTATTGTGCATGAATAACAGAGGATTTACAAAATAGAACAACTTCAAAAAGTTTTGTTACCAAGCAGGATAGCTCAGGCAGTAATGTAGTGGCTCGCACTTGGGAGATCCCGGATTCAAATCCCATGGGCTGACTAATCTGACTGGTTTTTTTTTATGCTTTCCCCTCATTCGACAAGGTAAATACCAGATTGGATATTTTAATACCACGACCCAAAGCTCTAAAACAATAGTAAAAATTAAAATAGATGGTAATAGTGATTGCTCTGCCATCTATCCACAGACAAAAGCAGGTAGACTGAATAGCACCTAATGCCATTTGCCCAGTACGTGTAGAAGCAGAGGTACAGTTGCCTGGCACTAAGGCCTCTGTGGACATGTGTCATAGCTGGCTTCTGCAATCATGTATAGAAACGGAGTTGCATTTGCCTAGCACTAAGGTCTTTGTGGATGTGTGACAAAGCAAGGTGGTATGGTACAGGGATGAGACCTAGAAGGTTAACTGTCTGCCACACACTGAGCTACGAGGTATCTCTTAACATATCCATCACAGTATGACCATGTAGTTAAAGCAATGTAAAATAAATAGAGAGGAGGATAAGTATGAACATGTGGCCAGCCTAACAGGAATTTTCTTGGCACCAGGAAGCATGCTGTTTGCCAGCAGATTCAGGTATTCATAGCCTCTTAATTCATATGCATAGATTTCTCATGCAAACTATAAGTACCAATAACCACATACTTTCATCATAGAAATGATGTCCTTGTGCCGTCACACATCTCTCACACCTTTTAAGAAAATTTGCATTAGCACTCGTTAATTCATGATTATGTAAATAAAATCATGCTTTGTCCATAAAAACAAATTAAACACGGGTCAATAGAGTGATCATTAACATTATCCAACACCCAAATGCAGAAAATAACTCTACTCACATTATCACATGGTTGCTATTCCCGAACTACAGTTATCTTATAGGATTTTAATTTTAAAATTTTAGCGGCATTCAAAGCCAAGGTTTGTAAACTGCATGATTCCTGTGCAAGCTTTCTTAGAGATTTCTGCGGGTCTTTGTTCTAACTTTTCTCGATATCAGTCGAGTGTTTCCTCTGTAAGATCATGGTGATTTACTTTTGGTTTCTTATCAAGAATAGATCCTATTTCCCTAAATCTATTCACAAGATTACAAAGTGTTTCTCTGAGGCGTACAAACAGCAGGGAATGTGTCTATAAATTGCCATCTCTCTTCTCTACAACAGTTTGTTGTCACATACGAATCATACGTGAAGATTCTGTGTACTAACAATATACCGACGTTTTGGCATTATAACAGCAGTACATGTTATAACACTGAAATGTGTGGTTTGACAACATATCAACCTCTGTACAGTACACACTTCATGTCAACTGATTAACTGGCACACGGGGCGGAGAGAAAGTGGAGGGGAAATAGCCCAATTTAGGACAAGCAATTCTCTGTTAATGAGGCCAAATGTTGAAACAAAGGTTCTATAGTTGCAGTATTTTCTATTAGGGCTGGGCATCAACCAGAAACGATATAGAAAACTTGAGATGAGTAATTTTTGTCATAGACTGATTCAATGATGAGCTTAATGTATAAGATATTCGTCTCAGCCTGTCAGAGATCACAATTGAGATGAAATATTGAATATGCCTGGAATTACATCTCATCCCAAGGGAAACAGAGATTCTTATAAAGCATTGGTTTTGCAGATTTTGTGTTTTGTAACTGGATTAATGCCCAAGGTTCCTTCTGAATTATTTTATTTTCAGCATTTTGTAGTAGTCTTTTGTTGTAAGCTTTTTTGCTTTATTGATCATTTATGTAGAAATTTTTATAGTTCACTATATACCTGTAAGACTTTTCATTTAACTTGAAAGCCTTAAAACTATTTAAGATTTTCATTCATTTTATTGATTTGTTTATCCCTTCAATAGACCAATTTCTGTGTTTATACTTGTTACAGATTACCTCTTGCATAATGAAATTAAAAAAAAATTATTTTTATTTATGGACGCTCTTTAATTACTGTGGTCCTTAGCGTCCTATTTTATATTGGGCATGAAAGACTGAAAATTTTGCTCAGAGGCCTCTTTATCAGGCTTGAGGTTCTTTTATGTGCTTTAACTCTACAACACGGGACCACCGGCTTTACTTCCCTTCCGAAGGAAGCCATTCTAAGGATTTTTATGCCCAAAAAAAATCCATCGCTTTCTGCTGGGTTTGAACCGATGGCCACAGGAACTAGAGACTAGCATGGTAACCACTACACGAAGATGACTTGCATAATGATGCTGACCACTCTAAACACATTAAAGTATTCATAAAGAGTTCAAACTTATCATTTATTTTTTTTAACTTCATCACATTTCTGAATACTGCCTGTTTAAGGTTGTCTCTTAATGATTTTAATGTATCTTTATTTATAATTCTTCTGTTGCATGTTTCAATTTTACTGTCAGTGTGTTTATGGTTTTACTTCCTATTAATTGTTCAAAATGGTCACTAAGCCCTCCCTTATTGTAATTGATTTCATCCTCAAGTCATATTAATACAACATGGGAAATGTCAAACATTATTTACAGTAGTATTTACAAAGATCAATGAGTTTACAATGCAGTCATTAAAAATAATTAACAGTTTTTAATTATTCCTAAGTATTAATAACATTCTTGGCATAGATTGAATGATTTTCCAGTTTTTCTACCATTGAAGACGGACCTTCTATCTTCCTGTCCACTGATTCCAGGTCTCAGTTTTTGGTCACATGACAGAGGACATAAAATTGGCATTAGAATTTTCCTAGTTATAATTTGTACCTTGAAATAGTTAAATACGGAAAGAGATGACCACATTTGCAACATTTTAAGTCATTCCTATGCAGTGATTACTGAATGCATTGGTTGAATAAAACTGATGAATTAATAAGAAGTTGGGGATTTCTTTTTTGAATCTTAGTTCAGAATTTAAATGTTTCAAGTATATAGGAGGCTGATTATATAACTAAGTACCAGTATATTTAAATGATTTCTCAAAGAGGCTGGTTTTATTAAAACTAACATGCAAATTATTTTTATTTCTACTGTTGTGATTATGTACTTCAGCATTGGTTGTTAGACTTGCCATATTTCTCATAACATAAACAAATAGCTGTTTCAAATATTCACATGGTAGTGTCAGAATGTTAAATTTTTTAAAGTGCTCCTGTAACTTGCGGTGTTTGGTATCCCTACAATTATTATTGTAATAGCCTTTTTTTGCAATTTAAATATTATATTACTATTAACTGAATTACCCTACAATACAATCCCATAAGATATTTGGGAGTGGAAGTATGCTAAGTAACATGTTCTGAGTACATCTGTAGAAACTCTTCTTTAATTGATAACAGAAGAAAATTTATTTTACTCAGTTTAATGGCCAGTTTTTCAATATGATTATCACAACTTAAGTTATTGCCAATTCATAAGCCCAAAAGCTTTGTGTGGGTTTCGTTTTCCAGGAGTTTAGACCCAATTGTGATATCACAGTTCTCAGAGGTCTTGAATATTTTATGATGGAACTTCATTGACACAGTTTTGTTTTCATTCACTTCTAGCTTATTAGATTTAAACCAATTAAGCAGCTTCTTTGAGGTGGTTGAGATGCTTTCTTTAAGGCTTTCCCTGCACTTTCCCCTAATGAACATGCTTGTATCATCAGGAAATAAGGTCATAAATATTTCATTGCTTTTTAAATATAGGGGTAAATCATTAATGTAAAGTAAAAAGGAAGAGCAGACTTAGTATTGATCCTTGTGGAACTCCAGATTGAAGGATATTTCTTTTCCTGATTGTTTAACTTTTATTTCCATTCCTCCAGGTTCCATATGCTCTACCTCAACTACCTGTTCCCTTTTGCTGAGGTATGATTGAAACCAATTAAATGCTATACCTCTGATTCCACTTTTGTGCAGTTTGTTTAAGCAGAATATTATGGTCCACCATATCAAATGCTTTGGTAAGATCCAGGAATAGTCCGACTCCGAGTTCGCTTTTGTCCAGTACATCATAGATGCTATCTACAAAATTAATTACTGCCATATTGGTGGACTTATTGCTTTGAAAGCCAAATTGATAACTATTGATAACATTATACATTTTCAGAAATTTCATTAACCTATTGTAGATTAGTTTATCCAAACTTTTTGAGAAGGCTGAGAGTATTGATATTGGTCTGTAATTATTAGGATCTTTTGATTGCCTTTTTAAAGATAGGTTTAATTTTTGTCATCTTCAGTTCATGAGGAAACACTCCACTTTCAATGGAATGGTTTGCTTAAGTATGTACTACAGCTTCTAATTATGAAGCTAGAACTTTCATCTAGTGCTTTTGATTTCTTGTTCTAGTGTTCTAATTATGTTTAGTATTTCATTTTTGTTTGATGGTTCAAGAAATAGTAAATGTTAAAGTGCTGATGACTAGAGTTTTCATTCCTTTTGCATTAGTATTTTGGACATTCTCAGTAATTTTTATAGTGTTCATTAAAGATATTAGCTACCTCTTCTGGTTTATTTACAATAGTATCACTGAAGTAAAATGTTTCTTACGTAATTTGTGTAGCGTAAGTTATTAGGACTTGGAGATCTTATATCGTGTTTACTTCATGTGAGTGGAACCATCTTGTGACGTCATTCATTTGTTTGGTTTGTAGCTCCATCTGGCGTTAGCAATTTGTGGCAGTATTAGCTTCTGTTAGATTTTATTTCAAATGTCCTCCGGCTAGCTATCATCTTATCTTGGTAGAATATGTATCTCTATACAGGTTGTGAAGCGGAAAGGAATCTTTTATCCAAAAATTACACTTAATGAAGAAATTTGTTTTTATAATTTTTATTGTCGAACACGTTCACTCTCACTTTTACATATTGATTTAGATACTCGCCAAACTGAAACTGTTTGTAATAACTTCTTACTTATCACTTTTAACTCACGTACTTCAACTTTGTGTATAATTAACGTTGTAATACTTTAGATTTTCGTAACTGGTGAATTTACAGCCGACGTATCTCATACAAATATTTTAACGAACTGAAGAACTTAAGACGACGTGTATTGCACTAAGAATTTTTATGAACTGGGCGACCGACGTGTAATGTGTTGAGAATTTTGTTGAACTGGGGGCGATCTACCTTGAACCTACCCTATTTATACTCCTGCATCAAGATACGCCTAAAGATTATAAATGAACTACTATTGGCTAATAAAACGCGCCAACATTAGCGTCTATTTTAATATCCAATGAAAACCACGAATACATATTGCTTTTAGGGAAACATTCTAGAAGGTTCTACCGAAAACGCGCGAACATTACGTAACTTCCTTGTTCCCAATAATGATAAACAGCTCATCCCCTCGCTGCATTATTGCGCTATTATTGACAGTTTCAGTAAAGCCGTATAAACTTATTTCCCAATAATAATTACAATTAATAAACATCTGAAATCAATGTCACATAAAAAAAAAAGGCATATTCATATTACAACCATTATTTACATTTAAGTAATTTGTGATACAAATTACCGCATCATATGCCCCACTAGAAACATAATTATAAATATTTACAATTTGTTTGGAAATTTTATAATTGGGTTTTTAGTCTCCTAAATCTTGGAAAACACGCTATCACTTTCACTTAACACTTCACACGCATTTAACACACGACATGTTTTTTTTTTTTTTTTTTATATCTCGCCACTACTTACTGGCTCTGGTTTAATTAATTTAGATATTAATCTGACATCACAAAATTTTTTTATAGCAAATACTTTACCCTAAATTATTTAATCACTGTTACCAAATTGTTTACTTTCTTAAGTTGTTGACAAAAATTTATACATTTAAAATTTTTGTAATTATTAAACATATTTACCAAAAAAATATTCACCCTCTACACAAATATTTACATCTCTTAAATCTAGGCACTGTTTCACATGTTCTATTTACTACATAAATATATATATATTTTTTTTATTATATTTACCCATTTTTGTTATTTTGTACTTTATCTTAACAATACTCTTGTAATAGTATTTATGTACTTTACTTTAATATAACATCATGCTTTATTTCACATGTTCAGTTACTAATAAAATGTTATTTTCCTCTTAAACATTTAGTCATGTCCAAAATTTATTTCTCCTTTCACATGACGTACATATTTATTTAACCCTCTTACGTTCCAATACATTGCTCTGCAGTTCGTCTTTAACTACCCAACATTTACTATTTATCATCTTTGTCTTCTGTTTCACATTGATCTTCATTGTTGTATGGTTTCAGCATCTCAATATGGAACTTTCCAATGCTTTTTCGAGTTGTTGGTTTACATAACTCATATGTATTAGTTCCATATACTTCAACAACTTCATATGGTCCATGGTATTTGAGAAACATTCGCCAATAAAGTTTATTTGCTTTATCCGATAATTTCTTGGTTTTAACCAAAACTAAATCTCCTATTTTGATCCTCCATTCCTTTCTCTTCTTTTCTTCATGTTTAATTTTTCTTTTTATGGCCTTTTTCTTCATCCTATCGAATGCTTTTCGGAACATCTCTTCTTCTGTTTGTGGTATTGAATGCACATCTGGAATGGCTTCTGGAATTTTTTTACACACTGTATTGATCTTCCTTCCTAACTTAAGTTCACATGGTTTGTATCCTGTCACATTGTTTACGGTTTCATTTAGTAGATTCTGAACGAAGTTCACGTATCCATACCATTGGGTGTGTTTTCGATGACATAACACCCTTAAATAATTTGAAATTTCCTTAATTTCCCTCTCCACTGGGTTGGAGTTCGGTCTGTATCTTGACGAAAAATACTGTTTAATGCCATTTTCTCTCAGTCCATCCATAAATTTTTTTCCTGTGAAGTACGAAGCATTATCGCTCAATACAGATTGAATAGGTCCTTCTTCTATAACATATGACTTGAGTAGTCTATTCAAACATGCTAAACCTGTAGGTTTTCTCAAAGGGTAAATTCTTACATATTTGCTGAATATATCATAACAGACAAATATATATTTGTTTCCAAATTGACTTGGAGGCATCGGACCATGAATATCAATACTAATTACACATCTCGGCTTATCCCGTATAACCGAATTAGTTTCAAATGCATATGCTGCATTTATTTGCTTTGCCTTCTGACACAGGTTGCAGCACGATATAAATTTCCGAACTTTCTGACGCAATTTGGATATGTATAAATTCTCTAAAATCATAGAAGTTGTTCGGTCCGTCCCTGAGTGTGCTAACCCTTCATGAAAATTCTTAATTAGTTCCTTTTCCATGCTTTTCGGAACCATTACCTTCCAACTAGGCATTTCTTTTCCATGCTTCTTGTATAATGTCCCATCTCGAATTGCTATAATTTCTTTCTTTGCCTCTTCAATTAGTGGTGCCTTTTCTTTAAGTTCAAATAATTTTGAATCCTCATTTTGAATTTCCCCCATATTTTTCAATTTTCTCATCATTTCTTTGCTTAAAGGAATTTCAATTGTCAATATTTTGACTTCATTTCTAGGCCTTTCAATATTTTCGGGAATTTGTGGGTTGTAGTTCAATCTTGATAGCAAATCACTGAAGGTATTATTTTTGCCAGGAATGTGTATAATCTCAATATCGAATGCAGATATTGCATGAATGTATCTAGCAAGTTTTCCACTACATAATCTACACCGTTGTATGAAAGTTAAGCTGATGTGGTCTGAATATACTTTCACCTTTTGCTGATAAATATAGGTTTTAAAACGAATTAATGAGAAATATAGTGCTCCAATTTCTAACTGAGTCACTGAAGAATTTCGCTCAATATTTGTAAGTCCTCTAAAGCTGTACTAATGACGTGAAAGTCATTGTTGATGTCTCGCTGTCCTAAAATTCCGGCGTATCCTTGCATTGATGCGTCGACATAAATCTCATATTCCAAATCTTCTCTAGGCCTCTCGAGTAATATGGACTTAGCGAAGAGTTCTTTTACTCTTTCAAAACATTTTTGATGATCCTCTGTCCATTTCCACTTATTGTTCTTTCGGAGTAGCTGCCGCAGTGGTTCTATTTCAGCCGAATATCTTGGTACGAACTTACTCTGAAAGTTCAATACCCCTAAGAGACGTCTAATTTGTTTTACGTTCCTTGGTGATGGAATTTTCATTATTGCTTCTATTCTTTTCTGATCAGGTCTTATACCTCGTTCATCCACTACATAACCCAGAAAATTTATTTCCTTGACACAAAATTTTGATTTTAGTATGTTCACAGTCATACCATGTTGTTGTAGTTTATTTAACACATAATGGACATTATTCATGTGTTCTTCAAATGTTTGACTAATGATTAAGAAGTCGTCAATATACTTTATTAAAAAGTCATCTGCAGAATTTCCAAAGATACTGTGAATGGCTCTCAAAAATCCACTTCCTGAGTTTTTTAAACCAAAAGGATTTACACAAAAACGATACTGGATCCCTGAGTACTGAAATGAAGTGTAATCACGCACTTGCGGATCTAATTCCACTTGCCAATATGATGCAGTGAGGTCAATGGATGTCAGAAATCTCCCTCTTGAAAGTTTTGTAATTAGTTGTTCAATTCCCTCACTTTGAAAATGATCTGGTTTCATATACTTGTTGACATATCTACCGTCTAATGTTAATCTCAAACTACCATCTCGTTTAATACTCCAGCAGATTGAATTTATATACTGAGAATTACTTTGCTCAATAATCCCATTTTCTAACATGCTATTTATTAATTGTCTAGCTTTATCTCGAAGACTTATAGGTAAATTGTCATACTTGTGCCTATATGGTGGTACGTCTTCTACTTGAAATGTATGCTGAT
The DNA here is from genome assembly GCA_030765065.1 of Deroplatys truncata. Lineage (NCBI taxonomy): Eukaryota > Metazoa > Arthropoda > Insecta > Mantodea > Mantidae > Deroplatys > Deroplatys truncata. Next base: position 25,411,551 of record CM060977.1, on the reverse strand, counting down.
ATACATTACATCTGCCTGGGATATTACTAAATACTGAACTATTGTTCATCAAAACATCATGAAGGATTTGTTTTTGCATTACCGTAATATTATAAGCTTCTTCACACTTGTGTATTATTTCCTCATTTCTCTTCTCTTCCCAGCTGTTGTCTGTCTCGCTCACATGGTCGTCTTTTGTTTGGATTGCAAATTTCTCTACTTCTTCTGGCATTTCTGCTAGCTGTTGAAAATATGGCATGGTATTCCCTTCATATTCTGTGACTACCTGCTTTATCTGACTATTTCTATCAGTTTCTGTTATTTGCACAAAAAACTCTTGGTCACAAAGATTCTTCTCATCCTTTGTCATCTCGATTACAGAAACTTTCTCTTTTATAAATGGTACCCTTATTTCTCTATCGTCTTTTGTCATTCTTAACTCTTCATGTTTAAAATCTATACTTGCTTCATATTCATGTAGGAAGTCACATCCTATAATTATGTCACAAATCAGATGGTTTACAATTAGAAACATAACCTCAAAATTCTCTCCGCCGATAAGTATGTTAAGTAGAGCTTGTGTTTTTATGACCTGTGTCGTTCTTCAGATTGCAACACGACAAACTAAATTACTAGTGGGAATAGCCATAATTTTGTTACCTTCATTAATCAAATTTATGTAAAATTTCTGTGAGCAAATTGAAGCTGATGAACCAGAATCTATAGTTGCAATGATCTCTTTCTTCGCAATTTCCATCCTAACATGAGGTGACTCAAAATTTTCTCCCTTATCTTTTGTTGCTGTAATCTTATTACAGGGTGTATGTGTAGGCATATGATTTGTATTGGTAATGGATACTGAATTATTAAAGACGTCCTGAGAACCTACTACACAGGAGTCTGTTAACAGTTTTCCTGGTTATTTCCATGTTCACGTACGGGACTGCCATTCCTAACAGGCGCTAAATCTGTCTCATTGTCGCTACCATTGTTTTGAGTTCCCCTTCCTCGAGTTCGAAATCCTCGATTTCTGACATGATGTCCCCTTGGCACATAATTTTCTTGCCGTTCCTCAGATCTTTCCCGGTTATTATTTTCCCTCCAGTGAGTGAAATTTCCCCTTTGTCTAATGTACCTCCTTCCATAATTTTGCCCTCTTTCAGGCAATCTTTCTGTCCTGACATAATTTATTTGTTCCTGTCGACCTGGTCTCCTATCTATCCTTGATCTTTCAAATTGTGGAACGTATGATTGATACCGTTGTCTGGTATTAATTTCATGCTGTCTGTCTTGTCCTCTACTTTGCTGATAACTACCTTGGTAATTTCTTCTATCTCGCACATCTAAAAATCTATGTTCCCACTCCCGAGACATATCTTCTTCCTGTTGTTCCAAAGCTGTTATTAATTCTGTCATCTCATAGATGTTCCGTGGTTTTGCAATTAATAAGTAATTTCGTATCCTTATAGGATAATGCCTTGCGAGTAAACTCACAAAATCTTCCTCATTGATTGGAGGTGACAAGTTTCTAACCTGACTTGCATGTTTTAGTAAGTAATCAGTCATCGATATTCCCTCTCGTGGATTAAATTGACCATGACTAAGCATTGCTCGAATTCTTTGCTGTACCGTAACATTCCAAAATCTGTTCATGAATAATCTTTTAAAGGATTCATATGAAATTTCACCCCCTGATACCATTTGTAACCAATCTAAAGTTTTCTGGTCCAAACATCTTTTGACAACTATCATTTTCAATGCTTCAGGTATCTTTTTAATTTGAAAATACTCTGATAATTCTGCAATGAACTGTACTGGACTGGAGTTTTCATTAAATTTTGGAAGTGGAAAATCACTTAAGATATGATTGTAATTTTGCAAATTCCCTACTCCCATATTTAAATTCTGTAGTGTTACTTGTGCACTCCGAGTTTCAGCATTAGCTATAGATGAAGCTGCCGCATCACTCACATTATTTGTCATACCTGAGGAACTACCTCTATCATTATTTTGTACATCTGACACATTCACATCACATATATTTGCCCTTGAATTCAATTCTAATCTATTTACAGTACCTTGCAGATTTTCTATTGTCTGTTCCAATTTTTTATTATTCTCATTTTGAACAGTTTGGTGTTTGTTAATTTCAGAAGTTAGCTTTTGATTCAAATCTTTAGACAAATCTTTAACTTCATCAGACAATTTATTTCTCTGTTTTTCTGACTCCTTCTGAATTTCAGATATTTCCCCTCTGAAATTAACTTGCACCTGTATTAAATCTGCATTTGTAGCCTCCATCATCTCTTTTAACTCACTTGAAATGCTACTCATTCGGCTACCTAGCTCTGTACATTTTACATTAACATGCTCTATTTTATTATTAACCTCACTTTTTTGGTTAGATATTTCCCTGCTCATGTCTAACATTTTCTTTGAAACTTCACCTATTTCATTTGCTATCATTTCTTGATTTTCATTTTTCATTCTAATCATACTACTATCTAGCTCCATGAATTTCTTTTCAATTTCTTCCCTGTTTTGTTCTAAGCTTTTACCAATATCTTCCCTCAATTCTCTCTTATTCTGATCTAGTTTTTGTTCTAAACTCCTATCAATATCTTCTCTTAAATCCCTATTATTCTTTTGCATATCTTCCCTGTTTTGATCTATTTTCTTACTAAGACCTTCCCTCAATTCTTTCTTATTCTTCTCCATATCTTCCCTTAATGTCCCAATATTCTTTTGCATATCTTCCCTGTTTTGATCTAATTTATGGTCTAATTTCTCATTCAAATTTTTTAGCATTTCCATAATCATACTAGCATCAAAATAAACATTTCCTGCTATTCTATTCTCACTTTCTGCACTAACATTTTCATCCCCAAATCCTAAAAAGTCTGGGCTATTTTCTGTAACCTGTATTGAATTACAGGTAACTGTTACATTATCTCCCTCCATAATTATTTCTTCTGTGTTATTAGTAGCCATTGTTTTCTTTATCCTACCACTCCTAAGGAGCATTTAAATTTGTTTACCCTTTTTTTTTTTTCTAAAAAAAATTACGATACTCTAACCTTTGTGATGCTGTCTGTTACTGTTACTTTGATGTCCAGTTTCCTGCCCCTCTCTCCTAGGTTTGTATGTTGCTTCTGCGTTGTATTATGATGAATCTACGTTGTCTCGATGTTTTTGTAGTTGAATTACCCTGTTGCCTTGTAATCTCGGAATTACGATGTCCAATCATCCATGTAGTCTGGAATCTGCGTCTTGTAGATCATTTCACTGCTGCATTCGTTCCACGTCCTGGTTATGCTGATCCTTTCCTGGTCATCGTGTTCCTTTCCTGGTCACTATGCTCCACGTTTTGGGTGCCAATTTGTAGTAGTTTTAGTGTTGTATTTGTTAGCCTCACGTTGTGGTACCAATTTGAAGTAAAACAAATTGTATATATTTCGAGCCCCACGTATGGGAGCCAATTTGAAGTAAAATGTTTCTTACGTAATTTGTGTAGCGTAAGTTATTAGGACTTGGAGATCTTATATCGTGTTTACTTCATGTGAGTGGAACCATCTTGTGACGTCATTCATTTGTTTGGTTTGTAGCTCCATCTGGCGTTAGCAATTTGTGGCAGTATTAGCTTCTGTTAGATTTTATTTCAAATGTCCTCCGGCTAGCTATCATCTTATCTTGGTAGAATATGTATCTCTATACAGGTTGTGAAGCGGAAAGGAAACTTTTATCCAAAAATTACACTTAATGAAGAAATTTGTTTTTATAATTTTTATTGTCGAACACGTTCACTCTCACTTTTACATATTGATTTAGATACTCGCCAAACTGAAACTGTTTGTAATAACTTCTTACTTATCACTTTTAACTCACGTACTTCAACTTTGTGTATAATTAACGTTGTAATACTTTAGATTTTCGTAACTGGTGAATTTACAGCCGACGTATCTCATACAAATATTTTAACGAACTGAAGAACTTAAGACGACGTGTATTGCACTAAGAATTTTTATGAACTGGGCGACCGACGTGTAATGTGTTGAGAATTTTGTTGAACTGGGGGCGATCTACCTTGAACCTACCCTATTTATACTCCTGCATCAAGATACGCCTAAAGATTATAAATGAACTACTATTGGCTAATAAAACGCGCCAACATTAGCGTCTATTTTAATATCCAATGAAAACCACGAATACATATTGCTTTTAGGGAAACATTCTAGAAGGTTCTACCGAAAACGCGCGAACATTACGTAACTTCCTTGTTCCCAATAATGATAAACAGCTCATCCCCTCGCTGCATTATTGCGCTATTATTGACAGTTTCAGTAAAGCCGTATAAACTTATTTCCCAATAATAATTACAATTAATAAACATCTGAAATCAATGTCACATAAAAAAAAGGCATATTCATATTACAACCATTATTTACATTTAAGTAATTTGTGATACAAATTACCGCATCATCACCTTTTGTTAGCCTGTAATTTCTCATGGAAAAGGATTTGGAGTTGGTTTCCTCTTTGATTACATTCCACATTGCTTTATGTTTATTTTCAGATTGATTTATTTTTTTAGAATTATCTAGATTTTGCAGCTTTAATTACTTGTTTATAAGATTTTTTATATTTTTATAGTAATTTATAGATGCTTGGGAAACATTTGTATTTTTGATTTGTTCACTTGCTAGCCTCAGTCTATCCCTAGAAATTTTTATACCTGTAGTTATCCAATTGGATGTTCTTTGCTTCACTTTTAGTCTAACCAATGGGAAAGCCATACTGTAATAATGTTTGAAAATATTTATAAGTTTAGAGTATATTCCTTCCACCGTTGTTTCTAAATATACCTCCTCCCAGGTTTCTTTTTCTAGCAAGTATTTGAAGTATTCTAAGCTGCTTTGATTCAGCCGGCATATTTTTTTGTGGAGAGTACTGTGATTACGATAATTTCTCTTTGGTTCCTACCTAATTATGATTGTGCAAAATGGTTAGATGAGCCTGTTTCAAATACATTTACTTCAAGGGATTAGGTTGCTGCTAATAGCTATCTGATCTATTGCAGAATTTGAACTATTAGTTACTCTTGTTGGTACATCTATCATTGGATTAAGACCATGGGTATTTAGCATAGTTAGTAGTGTCAGTTTATTATTACTATGTCCTAAAAAGTCAATATATTTATATCCCCAGTAATACTATACTTTTGTACTGTTTATTAAGTTGATTTAGCGTGTGGTCAAGGTTTTCATGGAAGTGGTCACGTCACCTGATGGATTCCTGTAAATGCATATAATAACTACCTTGTTTTCTAGTTCCACTACATTTGATTCAAAATATCCTTTAGCATTTAGATTTTGAAAGGATGAGATGGGCTTAGCTTTCCATGAATATTTAACTAGAGTTATGGTTACAACATTTTTCATCCATTTCCTAGGGTATCCATTAATAGTTTTAAAATTGGGCACTTTAATTTCTTCCAGCTCATGTTTACTTAACTAATGCCCAGTTAGACACAATACATCTATGTGTTTTAATTTATCCTGAAGTAGCATGCCAAGATCTAATATTTTGTTTCTAATACTTTGAATGTTTTGATGAAACATATTAATTGTGTTTTGTTTGAGTGTTAATCTATTGGTTACTTTAGAGTCAATGTTAAGTTTAGGGAATGATTTAAGATTTTGGTTATGTTTTAATAAGACCAGTGAGTTTTGCATTGCAATGCTGTTATCAATGGGAGTATTATTAAAATGAGGCTTTTCATTGCTGACTGATCAGCTTTTTTATTTGTGTGCAGTCACTCTGTTTAACAAACACACACATTTAGCAACACCTTTTCTATTTGGGTGAAGGCCCTGTAATTTATCCATGCATTACTAATCAATAAATACAGAATCATTAACTTTACATCCAATCCAATGAGTTGATTGCATTGCTGTATTGAAGGTCCTTGTCCCAGCGCCATATAATGCCACCCATGGACAGCTTGGCCCAAGGAAATAGATCCTTTCTCATTGATATTAGGCTTTCCATTTCTTCTATTATTTCATCTGGAGGTCTTGCAGTGCGAATGTTATTTGTGCCAGCATGAATAATGACGACTTTGGAATCATCTTTGTTCTCTGCAAGCTTCTGTTCAAGATGGCAGATTTGCAACCCGGATAACAGTATACTTATTCGTCATCTGCAAGATATTCCACAGTATGATGAACCATTGAGTCCCCAATTATAATTGCAGAGTTCTTCTCATATATGTTCAAAAGAATATCTCAGTCCATTTCAGTGGAAGTGGATGTCACATTTAATGCCCGTGCACTTTCTTTGTCTTCACTACCACTCAAGGGTTCGAAGCAGTTTCCCACCTTAATTCCAGATAAAGGATTGGTATACTTATTGTCTGAAACATTTCTAGTATTGCTTTTATTTTTCCTTCTTTGTTGCTTCCAAATGTTCACCGCATCCTGCGACCCTTGCTGGGAGTCTTCCAGCCATCTGGTTGCAAGTTCTAGTAGTTGATCTGCTTTTCCTCTTAATGTTGTTCTACAAAAACATCTACTATTTCATAGTCATTCTTCATGATCAGCTCACTCTTTCTCTGCTTTAGCCATTTGTTTTCTTTTTTTAGATGCTCTATTTTGGCGTTTGCTTTCGTCAGATCTTTATGAAGTAGATGGATTATCAGATAAAGCAAAGCGATGCTTTCTACCAAACTTTGAAGTTGATTTTGAGAGTACTTCCATTTCTTGCCATTGCCTAGTTTTCATGTTAAGTTTATTTCTGTCGAAGAAAGAACTTCTGATCATATTACTACTTGCATTTATTTCACTATGCACTTGTTTTTTCACCTGAAATTGAGCAAATTTCTGCATCACACTGAGAAGCAACACACGCTACCACCACCATCTTTTAGGTATATTTTTTTTTAATTAATGGTACGTTCAGATTTTCCCTCTTTAAATTGGTATAGACATGATCAATTTAGGTTGATGTGTGTTGTGTTACTCTGGTTGGCCCTGTTTCTATTAGCTCCAGATTACTTCTTTCTGGTAGTTCTTTATTGTTTTTACAATATCACTTAGGCATGTTTCAAGTTTTCGTAAGAAGTTGTTGTTGTTAGTTTCCAGTGGACTGTAAACACCTAGTATGATAAGATTTGTTTTGCACAGTTCACAATATATTTTCTCACAATATTGCTTACAATCAAGTTTTATAAATTTTGTATCCTCAATATATACTGCCACCCCTCCCCCCACTTTTATAAGTTTCTCTGCAGTAACTAGAGACTAGAAATAATTTTCATAACAATTTGCATTTGTTTCATTATCTTGTAACCCGTATTCTGAAAATGCTATTATATTTGGTTCTAAATCAAGAATTGTTTGCTCAATTGCTGCTCTTTTGTTTGCAATGTAATGAATATTTTGATCAAAGACACTAAGGTATTTTTGATTGTACCTGTTGGTTTTACCCTGTCCCCTGAGTACGCACTTATACAATCATACAGCATCCACCATCTGCTTTACAAGTTTCCCTGGCATTTCCTGATTGCATTACAGAGTAACTTGCTGAATCTTGTAGCTCCTCTTCTATTTAGGTGTATGCCATCCCTTCATCCTCGTCCTGCTTCATCCTTGTCATCCTCTTTCATGCACTTTCATTTTAAACATAACCAGTCCAGGCTCTTCATTTATTCTTCTTACTTTTTGTTTTATTATGCCCCTTCTACCAGGGGCATATTCCACTTATCACAGATTTTTTTCTGGGGTTCGGATCTTATTTGATCAACTAGGTTCATGGTATCACCCATAATTTCTTCTGGCTTTACCCCTCTCCTTATGTTATTTGTCCCCGTGTCTGTGGCAACAACATCTGACTTTATTTAGTTTAGGTTTGCTTTTTTCAATTCACGGTCAAATTCCTTCCTTCATACAAATTCCTGGATAGCAGCACACCTCATAGCTGGTTTTTCTATATGCCTGCCTGGCAAATTTTAGGATTGAATCCCCAAATGCCATCACGTTGCATCCATTTTCATTATTGATGCTCACAGGTTCTTGTTCTGAGTGATTTCTTCTATCCTTGTGGCCTCATCATTTTGCTTGCTAGAACACTGAACCTGTTTGTCGTTTTGATTTCATACCCACATGGCTCCTGTTTGGGGGGGGGGGCGCTTCCCATAACTTATGCATATGATTCTCCCTCCTGGTGATACTTAGTTGTTTCCTTTCTCAATTTTTCATTTTCTTGTTTTAGTGATAGAATTTCTTCTTTTAGATCTTTGTTTAGCATGTCAACAATGACTTGAAGTAACACTATCACCTCGCGATGCTGTGTACTTTCCATCTGTTGAAGTTAATTTGCTTACGTAATATGTTTTTAACTTGAAGAAGTAATATGTTTTGTTAACATAATTTTTATTACGTAAACTTGAAGAAGGTTATGTTGTGCTGCTTTTGTTTTGTTTGGTTACGTAATTTTTATTTAACTTGATCGTCATTTAGCTCCACGTTTGGGAAGCCAACTTGAAGAGAGTACTTTGTTAACGTAATGTTTAACTTGAAGATGTATGCTTACGTAATTGTATTTTACATAATATTTATTTAGTTGCATTTAAGGAGTTCCTGGAACACGCTTTGGGCATTGGTTTGAATTTGTTGATTACGTAATAGTTACTGTTATTATGCAATATGCTGCTACGTATGAGAAGCTGATTTCAAGATGTGTTTTTGTTATTACACTCCAAGTTTTACACTATAATATTTAACTTTGTTATTAACACTGCTTCTATATATTATTTATGTTTGAATTTGCCTCGGCTGCATCAGTCTTGTTTGTAGAGTCACGTATATCTTAATTAGGGTGCGGTGTGACAATGATTGTAGACATCACAGAATTTAAGTTTTTAAATTCACTTCTTTTATTAATTCTTGCACATTTTTTATAAAGCACTACACTTTTTAAGAACTGTGAGAATCTTCAATACTTTCACTTAGCGTGTATACATATTTTACAATTCACACGTAGAGAACACATCTTCCTCTGTTCACTACCAAGGCTTGCCAGCAACTGAGTAACTTTCAATGGTTAAAACCCATAAGCTTCGGTATTTCAAGTCTCTGATTGGCTAATTCTAGTCCAATAGAATATCTGCATTTTACTTAAACTTTTTCCTTGCTATTCATTGGCTAATTTTAAACTGTCACAGAAATTACATTATCGTTTGCTTTAATCATGGCTAGTAACTTTCAAACTCTAAAACTCATTATTGCTACAAGGTTACCTCATTATTACCTCATTGTTAGCAACTCAAAACTTATTATTTCCACAACTCTTGCATTATTAAAGTATATAATGTATTCACATAACATTAATAAAACATGTTTACAATAAAAAAAATCTGATGTGTTACACTCACATGACTTTCTCTACTCTTGTACAATCTAATTTTACAAACGCCTATTCTCCATATGCTTCATGTTAATCGAGATATCGAAATGTCAATCTTATTGGTAATTTTCTTGTAGATGCAAGGGGAATATGGTAGCTTTTAAGCGATAGTCAAATATTTTAACGCTGGTTGCTATGTGGCGCATTCCATTCTCTTTGCATGTCCAGGACATAAAAAAATGAATAACGAATTTGAGAAAAAGTATAAGTATTGCAAAATTTAAGGAAATAACAAGCAATATCTCGAAAACGGTTCACTCAACAAAAGAAATGTATATGACATAAGTTGTGTATTTTAACGCGATCTATATTTTTTGTGTAGTAAAATTTTGTCTATCTCTTATAGTTTACCAGTTATGCAAAAGTCGTTCAGAATGAAGAATACTTTTGGAGACATTCCCAGAAAATTCGAGATATACATTTCATTTCTCATGATATTATCTTAAACATATGATATTTTCATCAAAATCGTTAGAGCCATTTTTGAGAAAATTAAAATTTTCGAAAAATGTTCCATGTAAAGGGTAGTCTGGGGTGGGGGGATTTTCTTGAAAACCTTCGTGTCGCATCTCTGGAAGATACTGAACCTAAATACCAAGTTTGGTGTTTATCCGACTGTTCGTTTTTGAGTTATGCTGTTCACACACACACAGACACACAGACACACACACACACAGACACACACACACACAGACACACACACGGACATGTTTCCAAAAATGCTTTTTTTGGATTCAGGAGGTCTCAAAACATGTATTTCCGGTGAAATCTCGGTATCGAATTTTTGGGTGGAATGCAATACTTCCCCTACTTACTGTACGTAGTAGAGAAAGTAATAAGCATTTGCAATGACTGTTACATACAATTTAAATAATTATTACATACATATTGTTTCAAGGCTGACTGTTATTGAATTTATTAATTGTAAAATACAATTGAAATTATTCAGGTATTAAAATACTGCCTCACTGTTCACAGTATAGCTTCATTTCTATTTTTTTTTTTCAACTCAGGATTTCCAACTGTGTTGCCTTTATTTTCACAGTTATTTACTGTTTTCCCGAACTATGCATGGAGCCTTCTCAAAATTTCCAAAGTTTTGGTGCCATCTTTCACCAGAAAGTTGATGATGATAATGTGCTGCGTAATGAACATATGCACTTCATTGTTTGTGACGTGTGATGTGATGTGTGAGACCCCTACTCCAGACATCTTCTCAAAGCCCACCCTTTTTAGTTCACTAACGGAGCCGCTAATTTAAAATTCTGGTTTATATTTTATTCACCTCCGTAGTTTTTTAGAAGAGTGGAGAAAGTCATGTAAATGTAACATATTATTATTAAAAGAAAAAAAGAAAATTTCCCCCTCCCCCCTCATGGTTCATGCAAGGAGCATGGAATTTCAAAGTCATTACATAGCAGTCTACTCTGATTGTCACTTCAACCTTCTGTATACTTATACCTTCAGTGTAATGCGTAAACTTAAAATTAAAGTTTATCTCCACAAGAAGTGGATAGAAGAATAAAATTTTGTAAGAATATTTTATAGAAGAGTAGAGAAAGTCATATGAATGCAGCATATCAGATTTTTGTTTTTTACTTTTTTCAGATGCAGTGACAAAAATGAAAACAAAATTGAAGACCGACAGAAAAAATCAGAGGAAGCAGCAGAGGAAATTATCCCATCTAAAAGACTGAAACTTGAGGAAGAAATGCAGGAGAATGATCTGGTGCCACCATTTTATTTCAACCTTCATAGACACAGTCCTAAAGGACCACAGTTGCTGCGAGTGGACACAGTAGTTCAGCACTTACATAAGGCAGGCTATCGTGCCAGCAGAACTCATTTTGATAGGGAGGCAGTGAGAACAAGTGCCAGTCTAGTGGAACTTACCAGAATTTTACTGGAAGCCTCCAGTATTGCAGCATCATGAATACTGCAGTCTCAAAGGCAATATTGTGCTTCATTGTCTTTCATTTGCTCTCGTAGAGGGAATGGACTCAGCCTTTATTTATTTGCCTGAGGTGGACATTTTTTTACTAATGCTGCATTATGAATTTTGCAACATAATGAGAACTGTACTAGTATAGGATCTTTATTTTGCTGATTTTCAGATATTTATTTTACAATACAAAGTTATAACTCAAACCTAGATTTTTTTAATATTATACTTGCCAGCTTTTATGGTTTGCCTGTAAAATGTTAAGGGAGCGGAGGCCTTTTTATGACTTTAGGGCAAAGGAGACTTTCTATAGCTTTGGGGGCATCAAGTGTTATAGATTTTCATCAAGACATCAGAAAGCATTACATTCTGTTGCATTATATTGTAACTTAAGATTACAGACTGAATGTGCCATGCTAATGATATACAGTGTTACGATAGACCAGAACTTATATCTGTGTCTGTCCTTACTCACGATCACAGTGTTGCTTTACTCGGCTCCAACAAAATGCATAGCTTGCGTTTTAAAACCTGATTGCACCTCTAGTAACCAGCAGTAATGGGTGTGAACATTCAGTAATGGACATGAATTGTGAAGTCAACTCCCTCATGTAAATTATTAATCTCCTTCACGTTCTATGGCTACGGGATATCATCATCAGTCTGTTGGGCTTCTAGAAATTGCTCATTCCATCTTCTTAGTGGTCTTCCCGAGTTTCCTCTCCCTTTTGGCTTATAATTAAAAATTATTCTGGTTATTCTTCCCTCGGACATTCTTAATATGTGATCTTTCTATTTTTCTCTATATTGTTTAATAATTTCATTTATACTTAAAATTTTAAATCTCTCCTAATTTCTTCATTTCTAATATGGTCTTTAACTCTGTATCCAGCTATAAAATTTCATTTCTGTTGATTCTGTTCTTTTCATTTGATCTTTGGTTAATGTCCAGCATTCACTTCCGTATAGCAAGGTGGGTAAAACCATTATTTTATATAACTTAATTATAGTTTCTTTCCTAACTTTGTTTTTCATTGCATGTACTATTGTACCACAGAAGTGCTGTGGGATGTTGCCCATTTTTTGTTTATAGTTAATGTTATGAAGTATAAAATATGGACCAGAAATCTTGTATACTCTAGAAAGTGGTGTTCTTTGCTTTAATGTGTGTTTATTGTGGTATCAGGAAGAATTTCAGCATGTGTGGCAGAAAGACGTCTTCAAAAATGGCTTTCATTTTCAGAAAGTTGGCAAGTACATAATATTAAACCTCCAGATATGTACATAAATATGTACATTATATCAAAATGAATGATTTTGGTATGAATATTCAAATACTGAACATTGTTATCCGCAGATTTGTACTTTAGCATCTACTTAAAGCAGGTAGGGGAAGTATTGTATTCCACCCAAAAATTAGATATTCAGATTTCAAGGAAGTTCATATTTTGAAATTAACTGAACTCAAGAAAAGCACTTTTAAAAAAGGTCCATGTTTGTATCTGTTAACAGAATAATTAAAAAATAAAAAGTTGAGAATAAATATTAAACATGGTATTTAAGTTTAGCATCCTCCAAGGATGCAACATAAAAGATTTTTAAGATCTCCCCACTCCAAACCACTGTTTGAATGGAAAACTTTTTATTATTTTTATTTTTCTCAAAAATGGCTCAAGTGGTTAAAGTACTGTATGTTTAAGATATTTACATCATTAATAAAATTATATATATACACACACACACACACACACACACACACACACACACTCACACACTCACTCACTCACTCACTCACTCACTCACTCACTCACTCACTCACTCACTCACTCACTCACTCACTCACTCACTCACTCACTCACTCACTCACTCACTCACTCACTCACTCACTCACACTGCCGTTTGTGAAAATTGCAACACCAAGAATGAAACGCATGAATTCAATTAATTTAATACCACATGTTAGGTACATGACAAGTAACAAATTATAAACTTTTCAAATCTGTACATGACCTTTGAACCCTAATATTCAGTATTTGGTGTGGCTTTCATGCGCTGCAATTAGAGCTGCTATACACCATTGCATTGAATCAAAAAGGTTCTGAATAAGTTCCTGAAGGATTTCCCTCCACACAGTTTGTATTCAAGTCCACAAATCCGTGACACTGGTTACTGTAACGCACCAGATGCCAACCAACCATATCTCAGACATGTTCAATGGGCGACATGTCAGGCGAAAGTGTAGGCCAGGGAAGCAATGGTACCTGTCGCTCTTCTAAGAAAGCTTGTACATTTCTCGCAATATGTGGCTGGGCATTGTCCTGTTGAAATGTGGCCTGTGGAGATGCCTGAAACAGGGGAGTACCTCAGGCTCTGTAACCAATAGCGCCCTAAACTATCACACCTGGTGTTTGTCCGCTATGCCACTCAACAATGCAGCCCTCCAGGTTACGCTCACCACGGTACCACTGGACATGTATGTAGCTATCACTGTAGGACACATTGAAGCGGGACTTGTCCGAAAAGACTACATTTTGCCACTCAGCACCCCAGTGACGGTGTTTACATGCCCATTGCAGTTGGAGGAGCTTGTGGTTTCTGGACAATGGAAGCCGACGTAATGGCATGCGTGCAACCAGTCCAACCTGCAGCAGATGGCGACAAACTGTGGATGCAGACAAGTTCACACCTGTTGCAGTGCTCCAGCATCAAGCCAACACTGTGGATGAAGCTGTACAATCTGTTATGGCCATGTGGACAAGATGACGGTCATCCCATGCTGTGGTCATGTTTCGTGGTCCAGTACCCGCTCTTCACTGCATACGACCTTCATCTATCCACTGCTTCCACTCGCGCATCACTATCGTAGGAGTATGCCCTGCGAGCCGAAATGTCATGGTATGACAAACCTGCTTCCCAGGCGCCGATCATTCTGCCTTGTTCGAACTCACTCACATGCCAGTATGGCTCCCTTTGATGTCAATGAGACATACTGGTACTCACTTTATTGTTTCCACCTTGTTTGACAGCTCTGCGACTACACTGGGTGCAACACTGCCCTTCTAAGACCGACATGAGAAGGCTCTGCTCAGCCTATGTGTACCCTATCTCTCTGCAAACCTAATTACTTATTGCTTGCACACTCTTCTACACTTCCACCCAACTTGGAGTTATTCGGGAAATTCTTTCTTGGTGTTGCAATTTTCACAAATGGCAGTGTGTATACATATTCTTAATTCTGGATTAAAAGCCGTAAGAGATAGACAAAATCTTACTACAGTTTCCAAATATTTATCATGATTAATATGCAGTAGATAGAAAAATAAGCTTTTGCAAGAACGATTTGTAGAAACCATATCAAATAAATTATAGTGACTAAAGAAAGTCATGCGAATGTAATACATAGAATTTCTAAGTTTTATTTCAATAAATAAAAGTGTCTTTTCTCTTGTAAAATAACAATAATGGAACCAAAAATATTGAAGTTAGTGTATTTTACCATTGAAATGAAAACAATTTGAATTTGTACAAAATACTCTGTATCTACCGATAATGTAGTTCTGCTGTCTCCCACTAGATATATCTTCAAACATGTTATTTTAATCAAAATCATTAAGAGCCACTTCTATAAAATAAAGAGTAATAAGCATTTTTTCATGTAAAGGGTAGTTTGGGATGGAGAATTTCATGAAAATCTTGATGCCTCATCCTTAGATGATACTGAATTAAATACCAAGTTTGGTATTTATTCTACAAAAAATAAATAAATATAAAAGGTAAAAATGAATGTGGACTATAAATTGCGCTTCAGACATTATCCTGATGTCAAGAGTTGATTTGAAACAAGTTTGTGGACTGGGGGCAGATATATAGCCTCATGTCAGTTATTCTCTCATCACAGAAAGAGGCAGTCGTGTGCTGACAGTGTAGTCAGAACTATGTCTTGTTATTGGAAGTTGAAAATGTTGCAGTCTGAGCAATGAGTATATATTAAGTTCTGTAAATAACTATTCAAATCCACTAGCAAAACATTTCAGATGATGAAGTAAGTTTAATGTGTCAACACCTTGGGACACAGCACTGTATTTAAGTAGCACCAACTTTCTCACAGGGGAAAGACAGTTCGGAGGATGATGAAGTCTGCCACAACCATCCAGACTGAACACAACATTGAAGGAGTTGCAATGTTGGTGTGTATCAACCACTCCCAATCAGTATACGATCTTGCAGCACCACAGATCAGCCATGGTATGAGCCACAAAATTCTGATGCCATGCGTCCTGACAAAAGACCAACATGACAATAGCACGACAATTTGCAGTGACCTGATCAGTAGTGCTGACGATGATCCAACATTTCTCAAGAAGTCAGTTTATCTCTGTGTTCACCTGATCTTGCACCATGTAATTTCTTTTTCTTTCCCCACATGAAAGTAAAGCTATGTGGTTATAGATTTCATTTGGATGAGGACATCATGACTGCCACAAGAAAAGCCATACCATACTTGCCTACTTTTATGGTTTAACAGGAAAGGAGGCATTTTTACAGCTTTGTGGACAGATTCAAAGTGTTACAGATTTTCACCACGGACATAACAAAGCATTAAATTCTATTGCATTATATTGTAACTTAAGATTACAGACTGAATGCACCATGCTAGTTGGTATACATTGCTATGATAGGTCAGAACTTATCTGTATGTTTATCCTTTACCATGATCATGGATGGGTTCCTTTACTGGGCTGCATAGCATGTGGGTTTAAAATTTGTTTGCACCATTCATGACACTAGTAACCAGCAGTATATGAACGCAAACATTCAGTAATGACAACATAAATTGTAAACTCAACTCCCTCACATAATTTGTTAATCTTATTCACATTATGTGGCTGAAGGATGTTTCCCATTATTTGTGACAATTTCTGTTTATAGTTCATGCTATGAAGTGTAAAATATGGACTAGAAATCTGTGTATAGTTAGGAAATTGTGGTTTTTTTTGCTTTAAAGGCTGGTTCACAACCGCCCCAGAACGGAAATGAGAACGGGAATGCATATCAATCACAAAGTGAAAGTCAATTTTGCGCATTGGGATCCTATGACGTTTTTTCCCCTACTTCCAATTTAGCCAAGCCAATGTCAAAATTTGATATAGTAAACATTATCTAAATGCATATCCATTACATTTCCGATCCCTCTACTTATGCCAAGCTTTCATTCCTTTATTTAATGGCATACATTAAAATTGTTTATTGTTCTTTTTTCATTTCCACCGGTTTTAGCTGTACTTTGTAGCTTTTGCCATTGTTTTTTAGGTAATAGCCAGTTTTGAGTTGCATATAAACAAACTACAAATGATCCCTTCACCAGAGGAACCAACGTTGATTAGATATGCGGGTGTCGGGATGAGGTTAGGAAGCACATTTACTACTAATTCCTTCCACTTTCATGTTTCCAGCTTGCGATTATAGAGATCACTAGTGGCTCTTTCATGTCACGGCCACCTAGAATAACCTCCAGAGTGAAGAGTCTAATATGCCGTGCCCGGGAACGACAAAGTTAAAAGTTGGGCAACTCTTCTTTCCCGTTCCCAGAGCCCGGGAACGCTTCCTGTCGGTTGTGAACATTCCCATTTGAATACATGTATTTCAACTTTCTCATTCTCGTTCTGGTTACCGTTCTCGTTGGTTGTGAACCAGCTTTAATATGTGTTTATTGTGGTATCGGGAAGAATTTCAGCATGTATGACAAGCAAGCACTACTACCAAATTTCCACTTACCTTACATGTAACTTTTGGCCATTTACTGCACTGAACATTTTATGCATTCCAAATCTCATCGCAAAATTATAACGCTTTGCTGAGCAGGGAAAGTTTTATGGGTTTTTATTTTAGGAAGTTAGCAAGTATGTGTAGGAATTTTCCTGCCAATATGTTTGAGCAGTGCTTATAATAGCAGCTATGAAAGACAGCCAACAACTTTTTTAGGAACAATGGGGATCTGTGTAAGTGAGCACTGTGTTGCGCAGCTACTGGCAAGATTCTGGTTTTTCCTACACTCCAAGTGCCAGACAACGAATTTAATGACTCTTCTATGTATGTACATTGAATGTTAGCTTTTGTCTGTGGTACAATGTAATAAATCAGCAAAATGAAGACCCAGTATACATAATTACTGAAAAAAGAGTAGAACAGTAAATAAGAGATTTTACTTCGGCTGTAATTGAAACTACTGTTTCATCCAGTGGCTTATTATGTCAAAACTGCCATTTTTAGTATGTTATAAGTGATCTCTGTGTATAGCATATCTCAAACTGAAACTGTTAAAATACCTTATTATACCTTCCCAAAATGAAATTCTTGATTGTTGCCTTTTAAAGAAAGAAAAAAAAAAAGTTAAATAGGAGAATAAAGAATAAGAATCTTAATTAACTTTGACTTAAAGCTTTGTTTAATGAATGCTTATACAAAATAAATAAACATAAAAATTGTATGTTATATTTTGTTGTAAATGGTAATTGAAACTACCATATTTATCAAAATACAAGACAATGTGTTCTTCCAAAACTTTAGTTTTGAAAAACACGGGTTGCCTTGTATTTGCGATAATTTTCCTATTTCCTTCCTGCATCCATGGCTGTATTAGTGTACAATGGTTGCTCAGTAAAAGGCACATTTACACTTCCATGCTCTTATACCTGCCAGCCTTCTCCACCCAATATGTGCACTGCTGTGCTGATTTCAATGTTTATAAAGTACATTATACAGTGTCTAAATAGAAAATCTCATCCTACTTCACGGTAGATGTATGCCTACTGACAACCAGAAAACAATGAAAGAATCATAACTGCTAAGTTCCAAAATTAGGTTATGGAAAAGGAGGATGGCTTGCATTTGAGGTTATCTTTGTATGTGGATAATTGCAGTATTCAACTTGCCAATGTTAAATTTACGAAATTCATGACCCACTTTCTGTGCAAGTAGTCAAGAAAATGAATCTTCACTGCACATATATATATATATATATATATCAACCTCAGAAATGCCAGAGGTTGAACTTTTATTTTCTCTAGCACCTACTTATAATAGGTACATGAGGTACTGCATTCCACCTAAAAATTTGATATCAAGATTTTTCAGAAATACATGTTTTTTGAGGTTCCCTGAATCCCCCCCCCCAAAAAAGCATTATTAGAAATGTGTATGAGACAGAGAGAGAGACAAAAGTGTAGATCTCATTAAAGTACATAATTTATGTCAAAAACATTTGGGATCATACAACAAAAAATAGTCATCTTATCAGACTCAAAATTAGCCATAGATGGAATAGTAAATTATAATAATAAAACAAGAAATATTAAAGAAATGAGAAGCCTAATTAAAGTAGTTGAAACTTGAGGCAGTATTTTTAACACTTGAATAATTTCAATTAAATTATATATGTAAATTCAATAACAGCCCGCCTTGAAGCAATATGTGTGTAATAATTTGTAAAATGTATGTAATAGTCATTGCATATGCTTATATTATTGTAAACATGTTCAATAATGTTATGTGAATGCATTACGTAATTTAATAATGTAAGAGCTGTGAGAAAAATAAGTTTAAAGTTGCTAACAATGAGGTAACAATGAGGTAACCTTGAGGCAATAATGAGTTTGAGAGTTTGAATGCTACTAGTCATGATTAGGACAGCAATCATGTAAATTTTGTGACAGTTTAAAAATAGCCAATCAACAGCCAGAAAAAGCTTTAGTAAAATGCAGGTATTCTATTGGAATAGGATTAGCCAATCAGAGACTTGAAATACAGAAGTTTGTGGGTTTGGACGGTTGAAATCAGTTCAGTTGCCTGCAGACCTTGATAGTAACCGGATGGAAGATGTGTTCTCTAGAGAAATATTACATATTCGTGTGAAACGAAAATTAAGTATATGCGTTAAACAAAGTGCAAGTATTAAATAAAAGAATCTCACAGCTCTTGATATCACTGAAGTGCTATTTAATTTGTGTCAAGAATTAATAAAAAGAAGTGAATTAAAACTTAAAATCTGTGTAAGCCACATTCTTGTCGCACCACACCCTGATTAAGAGAAACATGTCTGTAAAGTAATACTGACGCAGCCAAGGCAAACATAAACATAAATAATATCTATAGAAGCAGTTTAATAACAAAGTTAATATTTTTTTTTAAACTTGGAGCATAACCACAAAAATACAGCTTCAAAATCAGCTTTTCATACGTAGCAGCATATTACGTAACAAACAATCAACTTCAAATTGACATCCATATGTGGAGCTAAATAAATAAACAATGTAAAGAACAATAGTAATTCAAACTAGAAATCATGTCACTCTACAATGGATCCCAGCTCATGTTGGACTTTTGGGCAATGAACATGCGGATCAATTAGCAAAGAAAGGTGCAATACAAAAATAAAACCTGTAGGACAAATAGAAATAAATCAACAATTAAATAACATTAAACAACATTTCAAAAGACAGCAGGGACTTAAATACGATGCCTACCTACTCATCTCTTGATGAAGATAAATTAAGAGATAAAGATTATAACAATATTAAAGATAGAGTTGATATACAACAAATGCCAAGGAAGACTGCAGTGGCCTTATTTAGGAAGCAACTGGCCACGATTGCCTCGCAGAACACCTCTACAAGATACGATGCCTATCTACACCCAAGTGCACTCTCTGTGAAGAAGATGTCATCCTGAACAAACATCATCTCGCCAAATGCAAAGGTCTTAAAAGTGATAACTTACGGACTTTATATTGGGAAGCCAGAGGGAAAATGATGCAGATCAATTAATCCCCAGTGCCATTGGTGAACAACAACTTTTGTGATCACCATTTCTGAGTTATTCTTTGTTCAATTTTTGAAGATTTAGAAGCTTGTAACAGTGATGTGTCATAATTTAAAATAGAGAGTTGAGGGTTGTTACACTACATCACTATGATATTCTTACTTGAACGCGTTTCGGGAGACGGCTTGTTCCCATCGTCAGCATTTTCTCTCAACTGATTTTTGCCGGTCATCGTCTGGGGGATGTGTGTGGTTTGTGGTGTTCTCTGGTGCTGGGCTGATGAACCTCCAAAGGCTGTTGGGTGGCGGCAGTTCGAAATTCATTAGGTGATTCCTGTGTTTGACAATATGTATTTTTTCCCAGATGTCCAATTCATTGCTGCTGTTGATCGGTTTTAAGAGTTTTATGTTTGGAGTGATATCATGGTTTGAAGACCAGAAATGATGTGCTACTGCTGATTTATCTTGCTGCTTTTGGTAAATACATCTCATATGCTCTTTAAGTCTTATTTCAAGATTTCTTTTTGTTCTTCCTATATATACCAGGTTACATTCATTACAATCAATTTGATATATACCAGCTGATTTATCGTTGGGGATAGGATCTTTTGTTCTGTTGCATAGTAGTTTTTGTATGTTGTGGTTATTCTGTGGAGACAGGGTGATGTTGCATTTTTTGAAAATCCTTTGAAATTTATGATGTGTCCAAGGGTGATAAGTGAATTTTCTATATGCTTGTGGTTTTTGTTGTCTGAGTAACGTAGTCATTTGTTGGATGTATTTCTGTCTTTCAAACCTTTTTATCTTCTTATATATAGTTTTTTTCTGGTATCCATTCATAGTGGCTATGTTGATAATGTGTTGGTATTCTTTCTGGTATTCCTCTTTCTCCATTGGTATATGTACTAACCTGTTTGTAATACTATTTAAAATTGCATGTTTGTGGCTTGTAGGATTGTAGCTATTACTTTTAATATAGTTTTCTGTGTGCGTTGGTTTTCTGTAAATGCCAAACGTTAGTTTGTTGTGTGCATTATTTCTGATGATCCTGATGTCTAGGTAAGGTAATTGGCCATTTTCTTCTTTTTCCATTGTGAATTTTATAGATCTTTTTTGTAAATTTAATAATTTCAAAGCATCTTCTGAAAGTTTTTTTGGAACAATAGCAAAAATATCATCTACATACCTATACCAGGTTTTGAATAGATGTGGGAAAGATTTAGTAATATGGGATTCAAAATGGCTCATATATAGTTCTGCTAAAAATGGTGAAAGGGGGTTTCCCATAGTTAGGCCTGAGGTTTGTTTAAAGATTTTGTGATGGAATGAAAAGAAATTCTGGTCCAGACATAATTTTGTTAGTTTCAGGTAATCTTCTGTTTGTGCTCTAGGTGTGCCATTGTTTAATATCCAATTTTCTAGGAGTGGTAATAATTCTTCTTTTGGTATGCTTGGGAAGAGTGCAGTGACATCAAATGATACCATCATGTCTGTGGGTGATATATTTATATTTGAAAGGTGACTGGTTAATTCTAAAGAATTTTTTTATGCTAAGACTTTTGAACATAGGCATGCTCCAGCAAACTGCTCCAGCAAATCTGCATAGTATTCTCCGTTGATGGTTATGCGCTTTTCCAGGTTGTCTATCAACACCACACCCCGGACATCCCAGAAAACAGTAACCATCATCTTTCCTGCTGATGAAACATACTTGACCATGGTAATTAATTGTTCTTCCACAGAAGCCGTGTGTAGGACAAGGTTGGAAAGGTAGAATCAGACAGCTGAAAAATTCAATGCCATAGCCGAGTTTGAGCCACGCATTTTCTAGTTTCCATTTGGTTGCTCTAACCAATTGAGTTACCATGGCAATATGCCAGTACGACATTAAATTCCCCAACTGACTGGCATTTTTCCTGGTAAACCCCAAGAGATCTCAAATTATTTTGAGATGACATGCCCCAACGGCGACTTACAATGTCATAAGTACTTTTAAGTCCCAATTGATCGATCTAATAGTTGGTTAAACTGGAAACCCGGGAGAAGGTGGTTGAAACTTTAAACCTTTGTACCTTCTCTTTGGTCCCTAGTTATTTAACATAAAAGGTACACAGTTTTCACAAAATATTACAGAAGCTTAATATATACAACAAAATAGAGGTGAAGCTGGTGAATATGTAGATTCCACACTCTCAGGCCACCAAGTTAACCTCTTTGGAAAACAGATGCAGCCTGCAACTATCGAGAAAAACAATCTGCTCGGTTGTTAATTAAAAAAATATTGGTTCACTGATTTTTAATGTTTATACAATTATGTAGCATGTCCTGCTAATGGGGTTGATTACACCATAAACTTTCTTACACAAGGGTTATTAAAACATTTTGGTATTGGCATTGTATGTGTACCGCAGCCTTATAAGCAGATTCTATTCTCTTTTGTTTTGCTGTGTCTTCTTCTAAATTCTGACCAGACCATCTACAGAATATATATATATATATATATATATATATATATTGCTTGGAGTGAAATATCCACAGCATTTGTCTTATTTTACATGCTTATTGGAGTAATGGAAACTATTTTCTAGGCCTTCTTTGCAAGCATGTTCTTTTATTACTCCAGTGTTTTCATATTCAAGTACAACGGCTTTGTAAAATGTTTTTAATCTTTTAGTAATTCATAAAATGAAATTAGAAGATATTTTATAGACCATGTCTGTCAGAAAGAATTAGGCTTTTCAGTGGTGAAGGAATTATCAAAATTGGTTGAATGGTGTTTGAGATTACGCACGCACGCATGCGCACACACACACACACACACACACACACACACACACACACATAAATTTTCTCTCTTTATAATATGAATATAGATAACTTAGCACTAAGGAATAAAATAACTAATTTACACTCTCCGTTTACTTTTGGAAATGTTACATGCACAGAGGGAGAGAGAGGGGCAGGACAGTTCTCCAATTAATGGGATAACATGAGTTTACAAAATTAAAAGTATTTTAATATTTTTCCAGCAAATAACATAGCACAAAGGACTTGTTACAGTACAAGACAATCCAGCCTTACTTCTCTAAATAGGTTATTACAAACTAAAGTGATAAACACAACTACATAGCACTTTAGTACGGCCAGCAGCTGTTTCTACATTGTCATTTGTACTAGAGGCAGGGAAAAAAAAATGCAATGGTTATGAAAAGGAACCATTCTAGCAAACAACCACAGGTCCTGTTGTATGGTTGCAATAGATAACCACAGACTGTTCTGGATTCCAAAATAAATCTTCCAATACAGGCAACTCCAGAGGATCTTAAAAGGAAACGATATCCATACTACATTTAAATTTTAAATGTACAAACATTTGCTAAGAACTCAGAAAATAAAATACTCCAGCCCTGAATAAATAAAAATATAGATTTTCTTGCTAAATTTAAATTAAACTGAGTTTTATTTATGGATGCTTTTTAAGTACTATGGTTCTTAGCATCGCATTCTATATTGGGCACGAAGGACCAGAAATTTTGCTCAGAGGCATCCATCAGGCTTGAGGCGCTCTTAATGCTGTAAATCTACGACACAAGACCACCAGCTTTACTTTCCTTCCGAAAGAAGCCATGCCAAGGATTTTTATGCCCAAAAATATCCATCGCCCTCTGCCAGGTTTGAGCCCTGCTTGGATACTCTTGGTTCAAGTATATTCAATTACCTCCTTATTGCTGGTTGTGTTGGCACTGCTTATTGCGTTGGAAGCATCCAAAAAAGAATAAATGATCCACGACAGTCACTGTACTATTACATCCTGCACATATCAATAAGGTTTGAGTTCCATGCATCTGAAACTTAAGGTACTCATGCACGATGCAACTTAAATGGCTTGCAACTTCGAACTGCGCAACAAAAATGGAGTTGCATCATGTAAACTGCCAAACAAGTAGGAAAATTGCACGCGCAACTTCTAAGTGGCGTGCAACTTAGAAAGTTGCTTCGTGTACGCAGCGAAAAAAAGAAAGTTGCGCCATTTGAAAGTGGCTTGAACAGTTTAGAAAACTTTTGTGACGTATTCCGTGCAACTTTGTTATGTCGTCTGCTGTGATAGTAAATAGCTATTTGAGAGGTAGGTACAAGGATTATAATTTCTGTTACACTAAATACAGAATTAAGACAGATACGTGCATTTTATTTCCTTAACAATACAAACAATTTATTGTAGTACGGTGACAATTTGTTTCTTCATAGCTAATAATGTAAATGGACGAGGGAAATGACAAAAAAGTTTATTGAACTGATTGAGGCCAAACATTGCTTGTGGAGAGTAGACACTGCGGATTACAGAAATAAACAAAGGCAACAAAATGTGTTACATGATATAGAAATAGAGTTCTACATGTCAGCAGAGAAAATTAAAGTAAAAATCCACAGGTTGGGAACCCAGTTCACCAACGAAAAGAACAAAATGAAGGCAGGGAAATCTGGAAGTGGTGCATAAGACAAGTATAAAACAAAATGTGAATTTTACGATGCATTGCAGTTCATGTTTTACCACACCAGCACCAATAATGATCAGTAGATGAGTAGATTTTTTGGTAAGTACCAACACTCTTTAAATATAGCGATACTGCCATGGAACCTCTCCTTCACGGCAAAAAATACTTCTTGAATTCCTAACGTTTTTTGCTGCAGTATGAGGATTCATACTTACAGTTCTTTGCAATGGCACAAAGCCTTAGTTCTTGTTGTGCCAAATATAAGAAATAAATACATCTTTGACTGATAGCTGCTGCCTAAAAAAAATCACATTGATTATATAGATGACAGCCGAACGTGTTATATATTAAACTCATTCTTCTAAGCACATAATTAAAATCAACCGCTGACATGCGTACGAAATTCTAAATTTTGATCTCCGTTGTAGAGCTCTTGCAGCAAGTTGTTTACTGGCCGTCCTTTTACGCATTTCTCTACGTCGACGAAGTAAAATAAGAGACAGGCATGCTACGGATAAAACTTCATTATCAGACGACATATTCCCCATAACAAGCACACAGCTGACTAGAAAGTGGCATGCAGAAAAATTGCCGCCACAAATATAGCATGGTGTAAACGCTCGGTGCAACATTTCTGTGGACGTGCCACTTTTATAGTGGAGCAACTCGAAATCGTGCAACTTTGCAAGCTGTGTGTAAACAGAACGTGCCACATTTGTGGCCCGCAAGAAAAGTGGCATGCCATAAAACTGGCATCGTGGACGAGTACCTTTACAAACTTGAATGTCTGGAACTGTTACTAGTCAGCCACGATATGAGTGCACTTGGAGGAGGGCGCCTGTGCGCTTGACAATACCTAACATCATCAACCCTAGGGATCAGAGGGGAATGTACAGTTGCACAATGAAAACAGTACTACATTTGCAGGCCTCAGCCTTGCTACTAAATGTAACTCAGAACTACAGATGTTTTCTTTACCTGACTGTCCTTCTGATGCCCTGCCCACTTGTTCCGTAACTGTTTAGTTCCTCTTCCCACCACATGCACTCATATCATGGCCAACTAACACTTAAAAATTACAATTTTTCCTGTCTCTAATTTATACATTTTTGCTAAGCGTGCTGTATAACTTCATACTTCAGCAAATGTTTAACTTGTGAGGTATAAACATATTACATCATTGTCTTAATGGAACCAGCCCATAGTTGTCCCAAGTTGGTAAAGCCAGATTTAACAAAGTTTAAAATTGAATATATTATGCTATTTAAACTTATTCATGCGTATTATAATTAATATTGTATAAGTACTACTTGATTTTGAAAACAGTTCACTAAGATGCTGGGTGCAAAACAGTCTATGTGCTGAAAGCTATATGCATATAAACATTGGTATTACACATTCACAGCTTCACTCTAAGTAGGGTTTTTTTGTGTGATAAAGTTTAAACATTTATTTTGATGGAAATGTGGTTGTTAATTAAAGTATCAGTATTGGTAACAGCATGTACCAGCTGTAATCTGCTCACTTGAGGTGTTGCTGCATCCAGCTTGCTGCGGAGTGGCTTCTATATCACTTTCTTCTTCTGAGCCAAAAAAGTCTCAGTAAGTAGAACTGTCACTGAATTCATTGAACAGAGACATTATTTCACTAACTGTCGGCATTCGTTGCCATCTTCGCACATCGTGCAAAAAACTAAAAATGTGGAACTACTTACACACGCATGTGTATGCCATACATTTGAGGCTGGGAATCTGCCTTAAAAATGTTTTAACTGACTATAAATAGCATCCTTGCATACTGTTGACATGAAACATTAGATAGATACAGCTACAGATACTCAGGAAGTGAATTTACCTCACCTCCAGATGCTTGTGCCCTCACTTTCAGACTATGAAGGGCCAAAACCTTCTCAATTCACAATCAAATCGAATTTATGAGACTCTACTTGAAACATTAACTCAGTAAGAAAAAAAGATTTGGAAGCATTTCTACAGGTCTATAAGATTTCATTACAACCCATTGTTTCTTAGGTCAATATCACAGCATTAAATAACAGCATATACTTACCAAAGCTGCACTTTTTATGTCCTTTGTATCACTATCCACATGCAAAGGAAGAAGCAGTTGTGTTTTATTTCATATTTATAGTTACTTCTTTTCAGCTTCCTGTTTTGAAAAATGCTGCAACTTTTCTAGCAAGGTTTTTATATGCATCAGCCTGTAATAAATAGTACACAGTAAATTTCGATATCAGATAAAGTGAAGGCATTTGATACAAGTATGAATCTTAATATATACTTGCCAATTTTAATGGTTTACCCATAACATTTATAGGAATGGAGCTTTTTACAGCAGTGGATGCCCTTTCTTCTTTTTTGGGGGGGAGGGGGGAGTTTCAAAGTATTGCAGATTTTCATCACAGACAAAACAATTTCTACTGCATTATACTGTAATTTTTACTACTTTCTCTACATTTTTACTTTCTCTACTACGTATAGTATCCAAAAAAAGCATTTTTGGAAACATGTCTGTGTGTGTGTGTGTGTCGATGAACAGCATAACTCAGAAACGAAGTCGGATAAACACCAAACTTGGTATTTAGGTTCAGTATCTTCCAGAGATACGACAAAAAGGTTTTCAAGAAAATCCCCCCATCCCAGATTACCCTTTACATGGAACATTTTTCGAAAATGGATATAACGATTTTGATTAAAATATCATATGTTTAAGATATTTTCATGACAAATGAAATGAATATCTTGAATTTTCTGGGAATGTCTCCAAAAGTATTCTTCATTGTGAACGATTTTTGCATAATTGGTAAACCGTAAGAGATAAACAAAATTTTACTACACGAAAAATGTAGATCGCATTAAAATACACAATTTATGTCATTTACATTTTTTTTGTCGAGTGAACCATTTTCGAGATATTGCTTGTTATTCCCTTAAATTTTTCAATACTTTTTTTGTCAAATTGGAATTCGTTATTCATTTTTTTGTCTTGGATGTGCAAAGAGTATTAATCTGTGGCAAAGAGAATGGTGCTGCACATAGCAACCAGATATTAAGAGATATGTCTATGCTTAAAGGCTACTGTATTTCTATATTGCCCTTGCAAATACAAAACAAGGGGAGCATAGTACGCCTTAAGCGAAAGTCAAATATTTTTAGAACTAGTCGCTATGTGTAAAATGTAATTCCCTTTGCATGTCAAAAGATCGTTTCTGCAAATGTTTATCTCAATTAATATGAAATAGATGGAGAGTAAGTGTATGTTAAAAATAGTTTGTACAAGAGTAGAGAAAGTCATGTGAGTGTAACACATCAGATTTTTAGAATAAGATTGTGTGTGTGGGTGGGTGGGTGGGTGTGTGCGGGTGTGCGTGCGTGCGTGTGTGTGTGTGTAGAGAGAGAGAGAACAGCATAACTCAAAAGCAAAATATCCGATAATACCAAACTTGGTATTTAGGTTCAGCATCTTACAAAGATGCAACATGAAACTTTTACAGAAAATCCCTCCACCCCAAACTATCCTTTACATGGAAGATTTTTTGAAACTAAGGATTTTCTCAAAAATAGTTGTAAAAATTTTGATGAAAATATCATATGCTTAAGATATTTATATGAGAAATAAAATGTATTTCTTGAATTTTCAGTGAATAGCCTGTGAAGTCCTCTTTATGCGGAAGGAATTTTGTATAATTTTGTGTATCTGGTAAACCATAAGGGATAGACAAAAGCGTACAATGGAATATTTATTTCAAATAAATTTTTCTGTGGCATCAGCCATTTCTGAGATAACCATTGTTATTGATTTAACCTTTGTCATTTATTTAAAGTGCTGTCGCTGTTCAGTTGTTTCTCATGATGTCCTGGAAAGAGTATGGAATTATTTCTAGGCCAGCCTACAATGAGATGGCTTTGAAACATCTGATTATTGATTATGTTTCCTCTATCCCCTTTGTGTAGCTTCAACGAAATGTATAATGAAACTATTTCTGCAAAGGCTTATTTCAGTTAACACAAAGTAGAAGAAAAATACTCTTTCATAAGAATAGCTTGTAGAAGTTGTATCAAAATAAAGGATAGTAGATAGAGAAAGGCATGTGAATGTAAAGATTTTATTAGTGCAAGACTTCTCACTAACTTATGATTACAGCCCGAATGTACTGCACTAATAATATATGGTGCTACGATAGGCCAGAGCTTATCTGTATGACTGTCCTTCATGATGCTCTCCCTTCACTGGGAAATTTTATTACACCACTAGTGATCTCTAGTGACAACCAGCAGTAAATGGGTGCAATCATTTTGTAATGAATAATGTGAGTTGTAAAATCAACTCTCCCTCTTAAATTATTTACCTTGAGGCAGTATTTTAATACCTCAATAATTTCAATTGTAATTTATAATAGGTAAATTCAATAACAGCCCGCCTTGAAACAATATTTATGTAATAATTATTTTAATTGTATGTGACAGTCATTACAAATGCTTGTTTTTATTGTAACCATATTTTATTAATGTTATGTGAATACATTACATACTCTAATAATGCAAGAGCTGTGAGTATAATACGTTTTAAGTTGCTAACAATGAGTAATAATGAGGTAATTGTGGCAATAATGTGTTTAGAGTTTGAAATGTACTGGTCATGATTAGAGCGACGATGGCGTAAATTCTGTAACAGTTTTAAAATTAGCCAATCAACAGCAAAGAAAAGTTTTAAGTTAAATGCAAAATATTCTATTGGACTAGAATTAGCCAATCAGAGACTTGCAATACAGAAGCTTAAGGGTTTTGACCGTTGAGGGTTACTCAGAGGGACTTCGCTTCGAGCTCTCGTCGAGTCAAGATGGGTAGGAAGAAGACCGCCGCAGCCTCCAAGCTTCCTCCTCGAGAGGAAGCCACTAACAGCCCCGCCGCCAACGAAGAAAGTCTTCCAGCCTCTCCGCCGCCGCCACCGCCAATCGAAGCGCCCAGCGCCACCTCTCCAGCCAGCACAGCCAGCCACACACCGCCGACCAGCGTGCCTGCACGCTACTCCGCAGTTGTCCGGGGAGTGCATTGCCACCTTCCGGACAGTTTGATGCTCACCGCTGCCCAGCGCTTCTGGCCGTCTGCGGCCAAAGCGACAAGGATTAGGAATGACAGAGGTCCCACACCGCTGGTCCGACTAACCTTCATGGAGGAGGAAGACTACTCCGCGGCCCTACATGCAGGAATGCCCTTATTAGGGCAAACCCTGGTGATTGAGGCCAGCCGTAGTGTTCGCCCTACGCCATGCCGCCGCTGCTGCCTGTACGGGCACACCGCCGCGTCCTGTGACGCCGCACACCGCTGCCACTACTGTGGCAATGGGATCATCACCTCCGACTGCAGGGCACACGACCTGACACACCGCCGCCGCTTCTGCGCCTCCTGTGGGGGCAAGGGGCACTACACTGGCCAGGCCGTCTGCCCACTCTATCCACGCAGACCATCGCCGCACACCACAGAGCCGATGCAGAACATCACGCCATCTCACAACGACTCACCGCAGATACAACAGCACATAGCAGACGCCAACGACTTACTCAAGCAGCAATCAACCAAGACCACCGACATCATCGACGCCATACAGGACCTTCACGCTGAGGTGCTCAACCTTGCCAGCAGGCTCTCTGCCCTGGAAGAGCATCTCAGCACACAGTTCTCGGAAGTTGACAGCAAAATCACTGAGTTGCACGACGCCACCAAGTCTTACATCACCGACATCCTCACCAGCCACATGCGCATCCTGAAAAGATGCATGTCCGACATGGAAGATCGCTCCTCGAACATCTCCAAAAAAGCCACCCAGCAGACCTTGGAATGCATAGAAGAAAGCCGCAACCAGATGACAGAAGCTTTTGAGAAACTGCAAGATCACAACAAGCGAATGGAGGGGAACCTCCACCACCACATAGACAACCCCTCTCCACACGCAGCATCACCTCTCGCCGCAACACCTCATCCACGTGCTCGGAGGTAAAAGCCCGGGTACACAACAACAGACGCCCAGCACATCGACATCAAAGAGCCAATTCCCGGAGGTAACAGGCCCGGGATTGGAGCCAGCATCTCCTGTTAATTCACCACCGTCACAGGTCCCTGTCAGGGCCATCGCCATGGCAGATACCTGACCACCACAGCGGAGGATTCCGCCACTTTAAGTATTCGCCCACAATCAGCGGGTTTGCTTCGGCGGTACCAGCCACCATGTTTGCCGCTTTGCCCCTAATAAATTGCGCCACCACAGTACAAGATCCTTCTTTTCCTCTTCCTTTTTCCTTTCTACAACCTTTATACATATATCTGTTTTTCCTTAAATCCTTTATTCCTGTTTCCCCCCCCCCCCAAAAAAAAAGGTTACTCAGTTGCTGGCGAAACTTGGTAGAGTATAGATGGGAAAATGTGTTCTCTACGGGTGATTAGTAAAAACAGATATATACGCTAAGTGAATGTATAAAAGTTTCTCACAGTTCTTTAAAAAGTGTAGTGCTCTATAAATATGTGCAATAAATTAATAAAAGAAGTTAATTTAAAAGTTTAATTCTGTGATGTCTACAATAATTGTCATACCGCGCCCTACCTAAGATACATGACTCTAAAGTAAGACTGACGCAGCCGAGGCAAATTCAAACATAAGTAATATTATGTAAGCATCAAATTCAAACCAACACCCAAAGCATGTTACAAACTACATAAAACAATTCTTCAAATTTACGTAAAAACATGTATTACGTAAAACACACTACAAGTTAGCTTCCAAGCATGTGGCTAACAACAACAAGAGAAAAACTTCAACAGTAGAAGAAAACAACTACTACAAGTTGGCTCCCAATTGCTGGGCAGATAAAATAATTTACGTAAACATATATTACGTAACAACACACTTCTTCAAGTTTGGCGTCCCAAGTGTGGAACTCAAATTCTTCTTCAACCTTAATCACATTCTGTGGCTGTGGGATATAAGTTTCCCATTTTTACTTTCCCTACCACATACATAGTAGGTAGAGAAGGTATTGCATTCCACCCAAAAATTTGATACTGAGATTTCACTGGAAATACATGGTTTTAGTCTCCCTGAATCCAAATAAAGCATTTTTAGAAAAATATCTGTCTGTATGTCTGTAAACAGCATAACTCAAAAACGAAAAGTTGGATAAATACCACACTTGTTCAGTATCTTCCAAAGGTGCGACACAAAGATTTTCAAGAAAATACCCCCAACCCAAACTACCCTTTACATGGAACATTTTTAAAAAAGTTTAATTTTCTAAAAATGACTACCAATTTTTATTAAAATACTATATGAAAGATATTTACATGACAAATAAAATGTATATCTTGAATTTTCTGGGAATAGCCTAGGAAGTCCTCTTCATTCACAAGGAATTGTGTATCATCTTGTATAAGTGGTAAACGTTAAGTGACAGACAAAAACCTACAAAAAAAAAAAAAAGTAGATCTCTTTAAAAAACACAACTTATTTCAAATAAGCTTTTTCTGTTGGTTAAGCTATTTCTGAGATATCCATTATTAAAGGTTCAAATTGTTCATTACTGGGTCATTCTCTTAAAGTCCTATCAACATTCAGTTGTTTATCATGATTGCATGGAAACAGTATGGAATTTTAAGGCCAGCATATAGCATCCAGTTAAACATTGCTGTTCCCTTTGTATCTATAAAGAAACGTGTAAGGTAGCTATTTCTACAAAGGTTTATTTGTATTAAAATGTAGTACATAGAAAAATAAGCTTTACTAAGAATAGTTTGCATACCCACTAATAAATATCAGAGGGTAAAGAAAGCCATGTGGATGTATCACATCAGATCTTTGACTAGATATGGCTACAAATTTACATATACAAATTGATCAAATATTTTATTGGTCTATTTTCTCTGCTGTGCTTGCATATGTTTTGCAGCTACTAGCAATGATGGTAGGCAAAACATTTGTTATTGAATTTTCGCATAAATGGCTCTTAACGATTTTTATTAGGATACCATATGTTTAAGATATCTGCATGACAAATAAAACGTATATCTTGAATTTTTTGTGTGTGTGTGGTTTTATTGAGATACATAAAGTAACTGTTGAAAGGTAGCATTTATTTCTTTGTAATTAGCATTTTACACCACACTTGAAAGACAAATATGGATGCTGAGAGAACATTAAAGATTAAAGTCAAATACAAAAGATTTGGCAACCCTATGTGCGGTTATAAGAATATATTGTTTCTGTAACAAACAAATGTAGCATGGTGTCTCACTGCACTTTTCAAGATTATTATAATGCATATACTATAGAGTCATTATATTATATGGTAACTCACCCGCAGACTCTCTCTACTGCACTAGTGAGCTAGGAATTGCCGGGGAAATGGTGCCAATAGAAACGCACTAAAAATCCTTACCCTATAGTAGATGCTGGAAATGTCGACCTGCTGCCCTCAGACCTCATAAAACTATTGTCACTCACTCACCTAAGCTGACCAGCAGGAATTCTTGTCATTTCTTGTACGATGTTATCTCTAAGTTCCTGTACTGTGTGAGGATTTGAACAATACACTCTATCTATCAAAAGACCCCATAAATAAAAATCACAACTCATTAGGTGGGAGAGTGAGGGGGCCACAAATCAACCCTAATAATTCTGTCATCATCAAACAATTCTGTGATTGCATTTAATGATTTGGTAGTCATAGTGCTGCCGGAGAATCCTGGAACAGATGGCACAGAGTTCGGAAACTTTTCAACAAATTCCCTGCTCACATGGTGAGCAGATTCATGTTTATAATAAACATTGCAAATAAACACATTTTCTTCCACAGAAAAGTGACGTACCATGTTTACTGTATTGACAGAGGCACCTTAATGACTGGACCTGACACAGCAACACATGCGCCAGTGCACGTTTGAGCATGAATTGGCAGTTCATGTTGCCGACAAATGGTAAGGGAATAGTGAAGGAGAGAGAGGCAGTGAATGAGTTACCAAATAATGTAATGACCCTATATTATCATTGTTTAGATCCTGTAAAACTTATTTGTTATAATTTAGTTTTATTTAACTTAGCTAGAACATCAGTTGTGCCTACTCCTCGAAATAGCTACTGAATTCTGTAACATTATGGTACAAACAAGACTGATAGTTACCTGAGGACTGTCAGGTTTAGCTACAACTATGGGCTTCCCACTATCTGTTGTTTCTGTTATTTCAGTATCCAAGGGAATATCCTGCAGCACCTCTATTCCTGAAACACAAACATTTTGTATACAACATATGTACATCTATTTAACACTAGAACTGTGGTGAATCTCATGTACCTAGAACAGCGGGAGGGGTCATTTTGACCCCTGAAATAGTATACATACACAAATTGTCTAATTTAGAACTTTAGTTGCAACAATAAATAGTGGCATTTAATATTTTACTTTGAAGATTTAGGTATTATACTTCTAGTTTGGGCACTTTGCATAACCCTATGGTATTAGCTCTGGTTTTATGTTTTATTTCTTGATCCTATACACACTTTGCACATATGATTTGTACTTTTTGTGCACATTTCTGGCATTTCCTCCGCATTTTGGTTGGTGTTGGTCCTGAAGCCTCTTCTGGTTTCCTTTCCTTGCTCAGTTCAGTTACAAGCTGAAGGATGAACTTCTTTCTTTTCATCTCTGTATCCCTCACTTGATTATAAATGACCCACACATTGATAGCAGCAATGTCCAATACATTATAGAAAACATGCATTGGCCATCTCCTGCATGCTACTTTAGTAGTATATTTACATGTCATTTGGTCTATCACATCTACCCTATGCCATCATACACAGTTTTATCATCATCCTTTTAAATACATTTAAAGGACATGTCCAATTACAAATATAAAATAATTTAACAAGTACAGCTTATAATTTTACATTACTTCTTTTACATTGCATGTACATTAAGTTTACCTTAAATATCATTTTCACTTTACATTGCTTTACCATGTCTAAATTCATCTATACTATAAAATTCATTTTCTATTAAGTATTTCTTTATTGTTTTCATCATTACATTTGGCTGGTTCATGTTCTTTATTTCTCTAGGTAATTTATTGAATAATTCTCTTCCTCTAACTTCTATAGCATGATTACTTAGAGTTCCCCTTAATGTTATTCTATAATAATCGTCATTGTTTCTTAAATTATGGTTATGTACACTGGAATTTTTTTGCATATTTATATTTATCACAGTTTTTATGCATTTATATATATATATAAAAATCTGATGTGTTACACTCACATGACTTTCTCTACTCTTGTACAAACTATTTTTACAAACGCTTATTCTCCATCTACTTCATGTTAATCAAGATAAACATTTGCAGACTCTATCTTATTGCTAATTTTCTTGTAGATGTAAGGGGAATATATATTTACAAGGGCAATATAGAAAAACAGTAGCCTTTAAGCACATACATATCTCTTAATAGCTGGTTGCTAGGTGCAGCACCATTCCCTTTCCCACAGATTAATACTCCTTGCATATCAAAGACAAAAAAATGAATAATGAATTCCCATTTGAGAAAATAAGTATTGAAAAATTTAAGGGAATAACAAGCAATATCTCGAAAATGGTTCATTCAACAAAAAAAATGCATATAACATAAATTGTGTATTTTAACGCGATCTACATTTTTTGTGTAGTAAGATTTTGTCTATCTCTCATGGTTTACCAGTTATCCAAAAGTCGTTCACAATGAAGAATGCTTTTGGAGACATTCTCAGAAAATTCAAGATATACATTTTATTTGTCATAAAAATATCGTAAATATATGATATTTTATTCAAAATCGTTAGCCATTTTTGAGAAAATTAAAATTTTTGAAAAATGTTCCATGTAAAGGGTAATCTGGGATGGGGGATTTTCTTGAAAACCTTCGTGTCGCATCTCTGGAAGATACTGAACCTAAATACCAAGTTTGGTGTTTATCCGACTGTTCGTTTCTGAGTTATGCTGTTCACAGACAGACAGACAGACAGTCACACACACACGGACATGTTTCCAAAAATGCTTTTTTTGGATTCAGGGGCTCTCAAAACATATTTCCGGTGAAATCTCGGTACCGAATTTTTGGGTGGAATACAATACTTCCCCTACTTACTATACGTAGTAGAGAAAGTAAAAATGGCACTATTTAACAAGTTTTGATTCTTAAACACCCCCCTATATTAGCAGTGTTGTAGAAAGCCACAGCTTCTGGTTTCTCTTCTCTTTCTTTGCTCACTGCCACTTCAACATGTAGCATGCTAAGAAGAATCACGTTCTTATTTTGATTTGCCTGATAAACTGCCAGGGTGCAGTCTCTGTTGCAAGATGGTGCTGGAGTATAATTTAGCACTCGTTTTCTTTAGCTCATCAGGGATCTCACAGCAAATTTTGTTTATTGTAGTTAACAATAACTTTCTTTGCTTGGAGCTTTTTGGCAAGTTGAAGAGAGGTGAAGAAATTGTCTGTTGTCACATTTCTTCCTTGATCTATAAATTGTACCACGAGGCACAGAACAACATATTCTCCCAGAGTTTGTGTCTCAGGTCAGCTGTCATCCTTACCCAGCTGAGGGAAGGCATCGCAGACATAATCTTGATGCTACGTCAGCAGCAATCCAGAGTTTCAGTCCATATTTGTCAGGCTTATTAGGCATAAATTGTGTAAACCTGCACAGTGTTTTGCTTGGAAGCAACCGTTCATCAATAGTTAAATTTTCACTTGGGCAGTAACAGCAAACCTTGTTCCAAATTTCTGAGACAAGGGTGAACTTGTCAGTTGGCAGATGTTCATGCCGTGTTGATTTCTCGTCAAACCAAAGAAATCTGAGTAACTCCTAATATCTGTCTAGAGGCATTAAGTCCTTGAAGATAACGGGCCCCCAAGAGCGCGACCAAAGATCGTCCATAGACATACCTGTACATCCCAGGCATACCTGATGGCTATCATTTTTTCCAGCTCCTCAAGAGACAGCGAAATCGTTATTTTTCAGTTCTCTCCTAGCATTTGATTCTGTATATTTCTTCACGGGACAAAGCATGGATTTGTCAAATAGAAAATGAAAAGCACTGATTGCAGAGTCATCCACTCGGTGATAAGCCAACATAGTGAGTCCCTTTGCTCCTTTAGGATGTTTACAGCAACCCTTCTTCCAGGCGAAGTTGACGAAGAGTTGATAATCTTCAACTCAACTCCATCTCTGGCCGCAATTTTTACTGTGCCTATACTTGAATGTACCTGTGCTTGAGTCTCACTTTGGCAAGAGCTCGGGGACATCAGTATTTCCAACCTCCATAGCCAACGAACTGTCACCATGACTACAATCATCCTCGCTAGTTTCTGATACAATATCCCCATCTGCATCAGTCAAACTAATTTCTGATTCAACATCAGAATCCTCTAGAAAAATATGCAGCATCTCATTCAGAAACATGCTTAGGAAACATGATTCAAAGCGACTGCCTAAATAAGCTGGCACTATGCAATAACAGTGAAATGTTGACACAAGCTGATAAACTGCATGAGTAAGGACCCAACAATGTACATGTTTGACATGGAAAATTGTTGATTTATGTGTTTGTGTTTTTGTGTCATAATTCGCCAAATAGTTCCAACTAAACTTTAAATATACGGGGGTCAAAATGACCCCTGTCATTGTTCTAGGTAGCGAACTTAATAAAATGGATTAATTATAAAATATGTGGTTATTGACATGGATCACCTTTGATAGCAACATAAATTAGTAAAAGTAGTGAAATTTCAAGAAAAAATCAAACACCTGAAAATACTATAAAGAGTTACATTTGAATAGGGATCGCTTTGCCCCTTCCGCCATTCTAGTGTTAAACTTGCATATCCAGAGGATTGTCCCACTTAAGCTCGGAG
The DNA here is from genome assembly GCA_030765065.1 of Deroplatys truncata. Lineage (NCBI taxonomy): Eukaryota > Metazoa > Arthropoda > Insecta > Mantodea > Mantidae > Deroplatys > Deroplatys truncata. Next base: position 25,373,907 of record CM060977.1, on the reverse strand, counting down.
AACCTTGATTCATTACCATCATCACCAACTCCTTCTTCCAAATATTATAATATTGTGTATGTATTTTTACTTTCTTTTTAGAAAAGGTTCCATGGTGCATGCATGTATACATGTGTGTGTGTGTGAGCAGGTTAACTCAAAACTGAAATGTCAGACAAATACCAAACTTGGTATTTAGGTTCAGCATCTTCCAAAGTTGCGACATGAAGATTTTCAAGATAATCCCCCACCCCAATCTACCCTTTACATGGAAGATGTTTTGAATTTTTTTTAAATGTTCCATTTATATGTTGCCGTTAATATCTAAGGTAATATCAGCGACTTTGCCTTTGGAACAACTGCTCAGCAGATGATCTTCACTCACTTACTGTGGTGTTAATCTGTGGGATAGTGTTACTTTTGTAATTTATTACAAAATTCATGCGCGCGCACGCACGCACGCACGCACGCACGCACACACACATTTGCACTGCCATTCATATTTCCAGACTCTAGGGAGGATGGAGAATAATCCTGACTAAGGAAAAATTCCCACCCTCCAGGCAGGGGACCTCAGGTTCTTTTGATCTTTTAATTAAAATACCATATGTTTAAGATATTTCCATGAAAAATAAAAAGTTTATTTTGAACTTTCTGGGAATAGTCTGTGAAGTCCTCTTCATTCCAAAGAAATTTTGTGTAACTGGTGAACCATACTAGATAGACAAAAACGTACTACGCAAAAAATGCATATCTCTTTAAAACATGAGGCTTTAAATAATTTTTTGTGGCATTAGCCATTTCCAAGATATCCATTGTTATTGGTTTGAATGTTCTATGCTTTGTCAATTTTTTTAAAGTGCTGTCACTATTCAGTTGCTTCTTGCAATGCCATGCACAGAGTATGGAATTTTTAGGCCAGCCAGCATATAGCAACTAGCTTTTAAACATTGACTATCAATTCAGTTTCCTCTATTCCGCTTGTACCTTTAATCACATGTGTACTGAAACTATTTCTACACAGGTTTATCTCAAATTACATAACACAGACAGAAAAATAAGCTTTTGTGAAAATAGTCTGTGGAAGCTTTGTAAAAAAAAAAATCTGTGTTACACTCACATGACTTTCTCTACTCTTGTACAAACTATTTTTACAAACTCTTATTCTCCATCTATTTCATATTAATCGAGATAAACATTTGCAGAAACGAGCTTTTGACATGCAAAGAGAATTACATTTTACACATAGCGACCAGTTCTAAAAATATTTGACTACCACTTAAGGCGTACTATGTTCCCCTTGTTTTGTATTTGCAAGGGCAATATAGAAATACAGTAGCCTTTAAGCATCAACATATATCTTAATAGCTGGTTGCTAGGTGCAGCACCATTCCCTTTGCCACAGATTAATGCTCTTTGCATATCCAAGACAAAAAAATGAATAACGAATTCTCATTTGAGAAAATAAGTATTGAAAATTTAAGGGAATAACAAGCAATATCTCGAAAATGGTTCAGCCAACAAAAAAAGTTTATATGACATAAATTGTGTATTTTAACGTGATCTACATTTTTTGTGTAGTAAAATTTTGTCTATCTCTTATGGTTTACCAGCTATGCAAAAGTTGTTCACAATGAAGAATACTTTTGGAGACATTCCCAGAAAATTCAAGATATACATTTTATTTGTCATGAAAATATCTTAAACATATGATATTTTAATCAAAATCGTTAGAGCCATTTTTGAGAAAATTAAAATTTTCGAAAAATGTTCCATGTAAAGGGTAATCTGGGGTGGGGGGATTTTCTTGAAAACCTTCGTGTCGCATCTCTGGAAGATACTGAACCTAAATACCAAGTTTGGTTCAATTTTTGAAGATTTAGAAGCTTGTAACAGTGATGTGTCATAATTTAAAATAGAGAGTTGAGGGTTGTTACACTACATCACTATGATAGTTCAAGTAAGATTATCATAGTGATGTAGTGTAACAACCCTCAACTCTCTATTTTAAACCAAGTTTGGTGTTTAGCCAACTGTTCGTTTCTGAGTTATGTTGTTCACAGACACACACACACACACACAGACATGTTTCCAAAAATGCTTTTTTTGGATTCAGGGGGTCTCAAAATATATATTTCTGGTGAAATCTCGGTATCGAATTTTTGGGTGGAATACTATACTTCCCCTACTTACTATATGTAATAGAGAAAGTAATAAACTAGCAATTGCAGAAAGTCATATGAATATAATACATCAGATATTTTTTTTATTATTATTATTATTATTACAGCATATTATTACATATTTGTAATATTACATGTCAGGGTTACCTTCTTTACATGATATTTATACTTAATTACAAAATATAACAACATTTACTTTTCGTATTACTATAAAATAGCTACTAATATCATTTTATATACTTTGTAAGTGTTCAAAAATTAATTTAATTAACAAATATGATGAGCTCTTTTTTATATATTTGAATTAAGTGTTTTAATTGAGGTGGCCAAATTCCATTTATTTCTGCTAGCTTTCTATTTAACTGTATTCTTTTATTATCTAACAAAGTACATTCAGCCCAACTATGTGGCGTGGAGGTAGTGTGTCTGCCTCACATTCAAGAGGTTCCAAGTTCAAATCTCGGTTAGGATGAGTTACCCAGATAAGGTTTTTTTCCAAGGTTTTTCCTTATCCTGAAATATAAATGTCTAGTAGTTGTAAACTCTATGGATCCTGAACTCATTTTGAGTATCATTTCATCGATTTCATTCATTGTCCAATATGACCTAACTGGTTAAAGGATGTTAAACCTAAAAAAGAAAGAAAGAAAAAAAGTACATTCAAATGTTAGATGTTCTATAGTCTGTTCATTCTGTTTGCACTTGCACATAGGGTTGTAAGTTTATTTTAAATCTATGTAAATATGGATTTATTCTTAAAAATGTTATGGTGGGCATTAATGTTAGTTTTGCTTCTATTCTGTTGCCTGTGGTGGGGTAATAGGACTTTGTTATTTTATATTTGATTGCTGGTTGGTTGGTATCTAATATTGGGCAACTGGTAATACAGCCATTTGCTATCTTGCATTCCAGTATTTTGGTGAGAGGTTGGTATTTTGATTGAAAACCGGGTAGTGGAGTAAGTGGTTTCTCTCATATTTTCTTCAAGTTCACAGAAAGTGCATTTGATTGCATATTTCACTTTTTGAAATTTTGTTGTAGCATACTTTTAAGGCTGGTTCACAACCAATGAGAATGGTAACCAGAACGAGAAAGTTGAAATACATGTATTCAAATGGGAGCGTTCACAATCGACGGGAAGCCTTGCCAGGCCCCGGGAACGGGAAAGAAGAGATGCCCAACCTTTAACTTTCTTGTTCTTGTTCTCGGGCACGGCATATTAGATCCATATGGTGCATATTAGACTCTTCACTCTAGAGATTATTCTAGGCAGCTGTGACATGAAACAGCAGCTAGTGCTCTCTATAGTCGCAAGCTGGAAACGTGAAACTGGAAGAAATTAGTATTAAATGTGGCTTCCTAACCTCATCCCGACACCCACATATTCAATGAGCATTGGTTTCTCTGGTGAAAGTGCCATCGATATGCATTCCTGTTCTTGTTACTGGGGTATTGTGAACCAATATCTTGTATGGTGTGTTGTTTCCTGTTTTTGTTTCCATTCTGGTTACTGTTCTCAGGCGGTTGTGAACCAGCCTTTAGGTCATTTCATTTATTGCCTGCTTTGCTAGTAGGTTTGCCATTTCATTGCCAAAATGTCCCATCCACCTGAAGTATATTTTCCAGTTCTTTGTTTTTAATATTTTTACGTTGGTACAAATATTGATATTAATGCTTTGTGGTTCATAGGGGTTTTGATGGATATTTGGCTATCCATACACATTAGCTGCCAAGCAGATCCCATTGACTGTGTCTTCCAATTGATGTATATTTTCTATCAACACAGGTAGCCAATGTCGTTAAGGGTCTCATAAACAGAAGATCTGTGGTTTGAATCCCACCAGGACCATCCTCCCAACTGACTTTTTTTTTCCAGGTTTTCCTCAGTCTTCATAAATGCCAAATGCCACAAGATACCTTAAAAGTAGACCTGGAATGTTTCCTTCCCAAATTTCCTTTCCCAATTACCATTTCATTTATGTATAATCAGTGTTCACTGCTTGTGGTGCTGTATGTGGTAAGAACAGACTTTAAACACTACCAAAATAAAATTTATAATGTATACTTTCTCAGGCTTTGATTACTGTTAATCTCTGTGCCCAATAGTTTGAACATTTTTATTTAGTTTGAACTGTGCTCAGTATGAAACATTCAAGGATTAAATGTGTTTGCAATGAACTTGATGATTTGGAAACTTAGGGTAACCAATAAATACAGTAGTTAACATTCACTCCCATAACCAACCTTAGTAGGAAATGATTTTGTGTGTGTAAATTAGTTTTGAGTGTGTAAATTAAGTTTTTCTTTCAAAAACATATGACTACATAGTTTAGAAGTTCTCTTGTAGATGGCAGATAGATACTCTCTGTACCTCAATTGTCATGTGATTTCTTAGGTTATTTTGGTAATTTTCCTCTCTGTTTATTCAACAAACATTCGTCAGTATAGTAGTTGTCGGCTTGATTGATTGTTCGGAAAGTGTATTTATGTGTAGGTAGTGAGACAAAGAAACTATTATGGCCTAGAGAAAGTATTTGTCTATTGGTGAAGCACTTGAAATTTTATACGAGGTACATTCGGAAATGATTTACAATAGTAGTTTTTTGTACCTTATTTAGTAATGAACATGATTCAATGTCCATGGGAACATGTATATACTCCCCATCGACATCAATACACCGTTGCCACCTTCCTGACAACTTCATTATTATGCCACAGAACCACTGTTTGGGGGTACTATGCATCCACTTAAGGGCAGTTGCCTGCAAATTCCTCATTGTTGCTAAACCTTTTACCTTGCAGAGCATCCTTCATGTTGTCAAATAAACCATAACCAGATGGTGCAAGATTTGGTGAATATGGTGGGTGTGGTGCAACAATGTACCGCAGTGATGTCAATTTTGCAGTCATAGCATTGCTGGTGTGGGGCCGTGCGTTGTTGTGCTGGAGGAGCACTCCTTTCGACTACTTTTCCTGTCATTGCTGAATCCTGTGTCTATGTCATTTAACGGTGTCACAGTACACCCTGCTGCTGACAGTTGTTCCTTGTGGAAGCCAGTCCATAGTAGTATGCTACAAGTGTCCCAAAAGACGGAGATCATCTGCTTACCTGCAGATGGAGCAGCACAAAATTTCTTGGGCCAAGGACTCCCAAGATGTTTCCATTGTATGTATTGGTGTTTCTTCTCAGATGTATGGTAATGACACTATGATTCATCACCAGTCACCAATTTCTCCAAAAAAATCTGGATCTTCATTTTCAATAGTTGACGACTTCAAATCTGTTCTCCTTCTGGGCCTGTGTCAAGTCCCATGGAACTCGATGTGCACATACATTTTTCATGTCAAAATCGCCATGAATAATACTGCACAGGGTTGCACAGCAGAGGCCTGTCTGCCATTCCAGTTCATCAAACGTTATGACCTATCAGCCATAATCAGTTCAGACACAACCTCAATGTTCCTCAGAGATCGCGATGTTGATGACCAGTACTCACATTCTTGCATGCAGATTTCCTTCCACTGATGAACCCAGTTGTAAACATCTTTTGTGCAGAAGCTTCTTGACCACATATCATAGTTAAACGTTTATGAATATCTGCTGTTTTGACTTTTTCCTTCCACAAAAACCATGCAGCCCATCTTTGTCCATGATAGTCACCTTCCATCTTGTCCATGGCTTTCTCCACTAAACAACACACAAGCACTGTCCTTTCACTGTACACTCTGTTTGCAATTGCCATCTAGCATGTGCATAGTGTACTAGTATCAGTTCATCGTCCCACAAGAGGACGTGCCGTAGATTGAGCGATATTTTTTAAACAACGGATTTGTAAATAATTTTGTAATGCCCCTTAGGAAGATTCTGGTGACAAACTTATTCCAGGTAGTTTTCCTCCAATATTTCCAATAAATATGAAACTGACATGCATCAATAAAATGGTGATAATAATGATGGTGCTACTGAAAATATACTTTGTGATACTTCAGCTAGTTATTGCCCTGCTTTGACCCACTTTCAAGCAAATATAACCCTATACATCAATGCTTGAGACTCAAAGCAATTATTATTATATTGAAATTCCCAGCGATGAAAAGTGACAAAACCCTCACAAGAAGGTATAGAGTGAAATAATAAACTTAGTGAAACAAACTGGTACATGTGTCACATCCAGGATGGTGACATGAGAAATCACACACTCAGAGTATACAAGGACATCCTTTATAGATATGCACAAACTTTTAAATATCCAAAAATAAATTTAGGAACAATATCACTTTAAAGTAAGGGCATTTGATTTTAAAAGCATACTTGAGCATTTAAAAATGCGTGGCCTGGATATTTAAATGCCCCCTGCAGGAGCTGGGAGTAAATGTGTTAACATATAAATAAGCATTATTCAAGCAGTGGTTTAACCACAGGTTTAGAAAAATCTAAGGACCACACTTATGGTCCTACATCAAGAGAGAGGGTCTTCATCATCTGGAAACCATGGGAAAAAAATCTGATGTGTTACACTCACATGACTTTCTCTACTCTTGTACAAACTATTTTTACAAACTCTTATTCTCCATCTATTTCATATTAATCGAGATAAACATTTGCAGAAACGATCTTTTGACATGCAAAGAGAATTACATTTTATACATAGCAATCTGTTCTAAAAAATATTTGACTATCGCTTAAGGCCTACTATGTTCCCCTTGTTTTGTATTTGCAAGGGCAATATAGAAATACAGTAGCCTATAAGCATCGACATATATCTTAATAGCTGGTTGCTAGGTGCAGCACCATTCTCTTTGCCACAGATTAATACTCTTTGCATATCCAAGACAAAAAAATGAATAACGAATTCCCATTTGAGAAAATAAGTATTGAAAAATTTAAGGGAATAACGAGCAATATCTCGAAAATGTTTCGCTCAACAAAAAAAAAATGTATATGACATAAATTGTGTATTTTAATGTGATCTACATTTTTTGTACAGTAAAATTTTGTCTATCTCTTAGGGTTTACCACTTATGCAAAAGTCGTTCACAATGAAGAATACTTTTGGAGACATTCCCAGAAAATTCAAGACTTATATTTTATTTGTCATGAAAGTATCTTAAACATATGATATTTTAATCAAAATCATTAGAGCCATTTTTGAGAAAATTAAAATTTCCGAAAAATGTTCCATGTAAAGGGTAGTCTGGGGTGGAGGGATTTTTTGAAAGCCTTTGTGTCGCATCTCTGGAAGATGCTGGACCTAAATACCAAGTTTGGTGTTTATCCGACTGTTCCTTTCTGAGTTATACAGTTCACAGACACAGACACACACACGCACACGCACACACACACACACACACACACACACGGACATGCTTTTTTTGGATTCAGAGGGTCTCAAAACATATATTTCCGGTGAAACCTCGGTATCAAATTTTTAGGTGGAATACAATACTTCCCCTACTTACTATACGTAGTAGAGAAAGCAAAAATCTGATGTGACTTTTCCTATCCACTTTCATTTATTTTTGTATTTCTTCTACAAATTATTCCTATAAAAGCTTATTTTTCTTCCTACTTCTAGATAACTGAGATAAACATTTGAAAAAATAGTTTCATTATATACATTTTATTGTGGGTACAAAAGGGATACAGAAGACTAAAGCAATATTCAAATCTTTAAAAATCTGATGTGTTACATTTACATGACTTTTTCTACTCATTATTGTTAACTTTTATATCTCTTCTGTAATCTATTGTAAAACTTTTATTTTTCTAACTACTTTATTAATTGAGATAAATATTTGTAGAAATGCTTTCATTACACACTTTGTTGTACTCACACAGAGGATACAGAGGACATGATAGTGAATTGTTTTAAAATATTGCTGTATGCTCTAAATTTCATATTCTTCCACGGCACTGCAAGAAACAAATGAATAACAAGTGCGTTTATGACACAGTGTTGAAAAATTCAAATCTATAATAAGTATTTCAGAAATGCCTGGTGCAACAAAAAAGTTTATTTGAAACAAATTGTTTCTTTTAAAGAGGTCTACATTTTTGTACAGTACACTTTTATCTATCTCTTAGTATTTACAAGTTATATAAAATTTGTTCCTAATGAAGAGGACTTCACAGGATATACATTTCATTTATCACACAATTATCTTAAATATATGGTATTTTAATCAGAATCAATACATCCCTTTTTGAGAAAATCAGAAGTTTCAAAATGATTTTCAATTATGAGAAATGTAAAACACAAGCAGACAGATAAATCTGCAATCTGCAGTAGAACACGATTTTTGGACCCAAAGCCATGATTCCCACAGTCAACCAAAGCTATTAAAATTGGTCCATAATCCAACTGAATTAATGGTTTGGGAAAGTTTATTAATACAAAAAATCAAAAACGTCATACATACTTTTTTTTATACCACAGGCAAATGATATCTCAAAATATGTCTGCACTACAAAGAGACATTTAAAGGCTGCAACCATGAGTTCAACAGTAAATCTCCGCTGAGGATGGAGCAAGAGCAAGAGAGAGAGAGAGAGAGAGTGTGTGTGTGAGTGTGTGTGTACGTGTGCGTGTGTGCGTGTGTGTGTGTGTGTGTACAGCATAACGTAGAAACGAACAGTCGGATAAACACCAAACTTGGTATTTAGGTTCAGTATCTTCCAGAGACGCGACATGAAGGTTTTCAAGAAAATCCCCCAACCCCAGATTACCTTTTACATGGAACATTTTTCGAAAATTTTAATTTTCTCAAAAATGGCTCTAACAATTTTGATTAAAATATCATATGTTTAAGATATTTTCATGACAAATGAAATGTAAATCTCGAATTTTCTGGGAATGTCTCCAAAAGTATTCTTCATTGTGAACGGCTTTTGCATAACTAGTAAACCATAAGAGATAGACAAAATTTTACTACACAAAAAATGTAGATCACGTTAAAATACACAATTTATATCATATACATTTTTTGTTGTTGAGTGAACCATTTTCAAGATATTGCTTGTTGTTCCCTTAAATTTTCCAATACTTATACTTTTTCTCAAATTTGTTATTCATTTTTTTTTTATCCTGGTAATGCAAAGAAAGTGGAATACTCCACATAGTAACCAGCTCATAAAATATTTGACTATCGCTTAAAGCCTAGCAATTCCCCTTGCATCTACAAGAGAATTAGCAATAAGATTAACATCTCATATGTGGATTAACATGAAGCATATGGAGAATAAGTGTTTGTAAAAATAGTTTGTACAAGAGTAGAGAAAGTCATGTGAGTGTAACACATCAGATTTTTTAAAACAGTGAAGTTAAAATATGATACCAGTTCTTTCTTCTTGGATAATCCTAAATACTTCACTGTGCATTCCCGCTAATGTTATAATCACCACAGATCTTTTTTTTTAAAAAATGCTTTGTTGAATGTATTTCCAGTAAAATCTTGATATTGAATTTATGAGTGGAATAAATACTTCCTTTACTTTTATAGGTAAAGGATAGCAGAAGTAATACTTACCCAGTTCTGATGCCAAAGCTTCCGTTCCATGTCCATAGAGAGACAGGAGATTCTGGCACTTGGGACAGGTGACTGTGCTCATGTTCTGGACAATTCCAACAATTGGTACGTTCAACTTCTGGAACATGACAACTCCCCGCCTTGCCACTTGGAGAGCTGCTGCTTGGGGTGTGGTAACAACTATGGCACCTAAAAAAAAAGAATCTAATGTGTTACAATTATAGCTATCTGCTAGAATTTATTTTCATGTCCCACAAATTATTCCCCCCCAAAAATCTTATTTCTCTTTTCTGTCCACTTCCAGTTAAACACGATAAATTCTGGCTGAAATGGTTTCACTACATGTTTTGCTGAGGAAATCAGAAATACAGCATCCATAAATATGTCACTGTTATGGGAAATATAACAAGGCTTTATGAAATTACAATTATAAGGAGTAGAGGGAAAGATTCATCATAAAATTCTTTTAGATCATAGTACAGTAATTTCATAAAGAAAATGGAGGAAGGTAAATTAAACTAATTAAATTGTCCATTTAAGGTAAAACAGCTAGTTCAATATTCAATAAATTTGTGCTTTAATATCCGAGCCTTGTAAATCTGTTTCAATCCTTTAGTCATTTAGGAACTGAAATTAAAACCCAACTAATGGCTAATCATAGCTTTAGCTTTAATTGTTGAAAGCAGAAGCTATTTATCAAGAATGCTCATATACTTAATTGCACATAACTTACATAATATAGTGTTCTAGGAGTACTAGTTCCCAAGGTCATGGGTTCAAACCCAGCAGAGGGCGATGGATATTTTTTGGGCATAAAAATCCTTAGCATGGCTTTCTTCAGAAGAGAAGTAAAGCCAGTAGTCCCTGTCATACATTTAAAGCATGTAAAAGAACCTCAAGCCTGATAAAGAGGCCTCTGAGCAAACTTTCTAGTCTTTCACGCCCAACATAGAATGGGACGCTAAGGATCATAGTAGTTGAGTGTCCATAAATAAAAACTCAAATTAATTTTTTAAACACAATATTGTGAGTGGAAGCATACATTTTATTTGTCATGAAGATATTTTAAACTTATGGTATTTTAATCAAAATTGTTAGCCATTTTTGAGAAAATTTAATAACAAAATTTTTTCTATGTAAAGGTAGTTTGGGATAAGGGGAGTTTATTAAAAAATCTCCATGTTGTTTCCTTGGAAGATGCTGAACTTGAACACCAAGTTGAGTTTTAACCGGCTTCTCATTTTGTAGTTGTTTTGAATTTGTTAACTGAATTTCACTTGTATGTCTTATTATAACAATCCTCTTTATGTTTCCCTTATTGATTAACTTGACCTATATACAGATTGTCTGGCCAGCTATGCTCTGCATGTACTACTCAGTTTGTCAGGCACCCTGGCCTTATAGCTCAACTGAGCAGCTATTTGCTACCCTTAGCCATCTGTAGTCATTTTTCCCCAACTCATCCATTTGTCCTTCCTTTCTTACCTCCCTTACTTTTGTAATCCATTTCTGCTTTGCTGTCCTTAAAAACTCACCCAGGTTTTTATTTTTCCGTTCTTCTTTTCCTGTCAACATTTTAATTGCTATTATTTTTTGAGGCAGTATTTGTAACACTTAAATGATTTCAGTGTAATTATATAATATATAAATTTAATAACAGCCCACCTTAAAGCAATATGTGTATGTAACAATATATAAAAAGTGTACATTACAGTCATTGTATATGTTTATATTATTGTATACATGTGTAATAATGTTATGTGAATGTATTACATAATTTAATAATGTAGGAGCTGTGAGAATAATAGGTTAAAAGTTGCTAACAATGAGGTAACCTTGAGGCAATAATGAGTAAGAAAGTGTAATAATGCTACTAGTCATTCTTGGAGCAATAATAATGTAATTTTTGTGACAGTTTATAAAATAGCCAATCAACAATCAGAAAAAAGCTTAAGTTAAATAAAAGTATTCTATTGGATTAGGAATAGCCAATCAGAGACTTGAAATACAGAAATTTACAAATTTTAGGCGGTAGAAATCAAGTCAGTTGCTTGTAGACAGTGCTCATAACTGGACGCATTGCTAGCAGACAGTGTTACTAATCCGAGATATGTCCTCGAGAAATTTAATACGTATTTCGTGTGAGACAAAAATAGTTTACATGTTAAAAAGTGCAAGTAATTAAAAAAAGAGAATCTCACAGCTCTCTCTCTATATCAGTGAAGTGTTATTTAAATCGTGTCAAACATTAATAAAAGGAGTGAAGTAAAATTATAATCTGTGTAAGCCTACATTCTTCAGTCGCACCACCTCCCTGCTAAGACATTCATGTCTCTAAAAAAAATACAAATACTGACGCAGCCGAGGCAAACATAAATATATAATATTTAAAGAAACAGTCAAATTACAAAGTTAATATTTTTAAAATTTGGGACGAAGGTTACCGGGTACCATACAAGCGGTTGCAACTACTTCAAATTTGGCTCCCCAACAGTTGAACTACAATACAACTCCTACAACAAATTGACTACTTCAAATTGGCGTCCAAAGCGTGGTGCAAACAACGTAATAAAACAAATCTTCTTCATTTTCCATATTTTTTCCCATTTTCCCTCCCATACTTTTTGTCTCCATTCTGCTAGTTCCTTACATTCTGTCATATAATGCTCTGTACTTTCGCAGAATCCACTTTTTCTGCCTCTTAGCCCTCTCAAGTACACCGACCCTGTCTCATCCATGCTAATGCTTCCTTTTCCAATCTATCACAATAGTTCACATACCTTTCTTTTCCCTGTAAGTGTTGAGAGAGTTTGCAAAAACATGTAACATAGATGTTCTCAAAACTAAATATTATGGCTTAATTTACTCACACATCCAATATGGCATAGAAGTATGGGGTGGCTGTAGTAATAGCCTCATCCAGAGGGTTCTAGTACTCCAAAAGAAATGTATCAGAACAATGTTCAAAATGGGAAAACGTGAGTCCTGTCTTCAAAAGAGAAAAACTGTTTACTGTAGTGTCTAGAGTAATCTGTCTGACTGAACTGCACAAACCTAAAACAAATAGTGAAATACACGGTCACGACACAAGGTGTAAATTGGACTTGCACCAAAATAGTTACAATTTAAAATCTATAAACAAAGATCCTTTTATATTTGGTTTATATATGCACAACTGAAGTAAAACGTAAAGCAACAGCATTAGATTCAAACAGAGTGTAAAAAAATATCTTTTAAACAATCCTGTATATAATATTAATGATTTTCTTCTTTGTATTTAACAATGCTTGAAAGAGCCTGTATATAATATTAATGGTTTTCTTTAACCTACTGTAACAATCCTGTATATAATATTCATACTGTAACCTTTCAACAAAGGTAAACAATCGTATATTTTCTAAACTGTAATTTAACCTTTTATCTTTGTACTTGACAATGCTTGAAACTTGTAACTGAGTATATGGGCAATAAATTATTATTATTATTATTATTATTATTATTATTATTATTATTATTATTATTATTATTATTATTATCATCATTATTATTATTATTATTATTATTATTATTATTATTATTATTATTATTCCCTTTTTATTAACCTATAAAACCTTAGTGATTTTTTACTTTCTCTACCACGTATATTAAGTAGGGGAAGTATTGTATTCCACCCAAAAGTTCGATACCGAGATTTCACCAGAAATACATGTTTTCAGACCCCCTGAATCCAAGAAATGCATTTTTGGAAACTCTGCGTGTGCGTGTGCGTGCGCGTGCGTGTGCGTGTGCGTGTGTGTGTGTGTGTGTGTGTGTGAACAGCATAACTCAGAAACGAACAGTCGGATAAACACCAAACTTGGTATTTAGGTTCAGTATCTTCCAGAGATGCGACACGAAGGTTTTCAAGAAAATCCCCCCACCCCAGAGTACCCTTTACATGGAACATTTTTCGAAAATTTTAATTTTCTCAAAAATGGCTCTAACAATTTTGATTAAAATATCTATGTTTAAGATATTTTCATGACAAATGAAATGTATATCTCGAATTTTCTGGGAATGCCTCCAAAAGTATTCTTCATTGTGAACGACTTTTGCATAGCTGGTAAACCATAAGAGATAGACAAAATTTTACTGCACAAAAAATGTAGATCACATTAAAATACACAATTTATGTCGTATACATTTTTTTTTGTTGGGTGAGCCATTTTCGAGATATTGCTTGTTATTCCCTTAAATTTTCCAATACTTATACTTTTTCTCAAATTGGTTATTCATTTTCTTTTGTCCTGGTAATGCAAAGAGAATGGAATACTCCACATACCAACCACCTCTTAAAATATTTGACTATCGCTTAAAGCCTAGTAATTCCCTTTGCATCTACAAGAAAATTAGCAATAAGATTAACATCTCGATATCTCGATTAACATGAAGCATATGGAGAATAAGCATTTGTAAAAATAGTTTGTACAAGAGTAGAGAAAGTCATGTGAGTGTAACACATCAGATTTTTGTTCTCTAGGCTTCCGCATATCTCTTGTCTTTCTATGTCTCCCACTCTATTTCTTACTGTTGTCCAAAAGCTATTGTTGTTTCTTTCCCCTGCTCTCCATGTATCTCCCATTCCCATAATTTTCTCCACCCTGCCTACCAACTATGCTTGTTTATCATACTCCTCTGTTGGTCCATGCATACCTTTAAAATTTCTCCCTCTTCTTTTATCAAGCATCTAAACCAAATTTCAATACCCTTTCCAGTATTTCTCCCTTTCTTCTTGTTCTATTAAAGCTACTTCCCCTGGTGCTGATCTTGGTAACACCAAATAAATATTTACAAAACATTCTGCAGCTCTGATCTCATTTTTAGTTATTTTGTTCACATACAGGCACATAGGCCTTTTTTCTAGAGATGCTTTCTTTTGCGGGGGGGGGGGGAGGAAATCAGGGTGCCTTGGAACATATATTTCCAGTGAAGTCTTGGTCTCAAAGTTTTGGGTGAAATGCAATGATCCCTCTAGTTACTAAAGTTAAGTAGAAGAGGAAGCAAAAATGCATTTTTTTTTTGTCAGATTAATATTTTGACTTTCCTAATTAAATTGATACATAAATAACTCACTCTGGTTGACCAGAAGCATATTTAATGCCTGTTTAATTACTTTACTGCAAGCTTTATGATTTTGATTCTATTGCACACTTGGTTCATTTAAAAATTAATATCTCAAAAACTATACATCCTAGAAGGTTGCGGCTTGGTTGAATGTTTGGAGAAAACTGTTAGCTGTTTACATTAGCATAAATTGCAAATCTGAGAAATAGATTTTTGTCAAACATGTTTAATTTTTTACATGTATTCCTTACACTTTGCCATAACATGCATCTGCAATGGATGACAAAGCTTCAAATTAATTCCATAAAAAAAAATGTAATTTTCAGCAAAAAGTAATAATATTTAACAAATATTTCAAAAACTTGCATCTCAGTTACTAAATGAAACACAATAATGACAGTACTCAGAGTGCTAAACCAGCAGTAAGAGAGGAAGGTTGTGTTTGTGAGAAGCTCTTGATTGAGAAGGAAGAAGGGACTAAGGAAGGATGGGAATAGACATTACAAAGAAATTTTGTTAAGACAGTGCCTAAAATACCAAGAAAAGCTTAAAGAAAAATGTATGGGTAAATAGTCTTCAGAATAACTTGGAGAGTAATGAATTAAGAGAGATATGGAGAACAAGAGAAAATAATGTGAATAATTTCTGGAAAATGGCAAGAAAGAGATTTGAGAATATTGAAATATAAAGCATATTTAGTGAGATAGCAGAAAAGAGATCCCTGGTTTTTTATATTGAGAAGTGGTTATTTTTTATTTTTTAAAATAGAAAGTTGAGGGTTGTTACACTACATCACTATGATATTCTTACTTGAATGCGTTTCGGGAGATGGCTTGTTCCCATCGTCAGCATTTTCTCTCAACTGAGTTAGTAGTTGAGAGAAAATGCTGACGATGGGAACAAGCCGTCTCCCGAAACGCGTTCAAGTAAGAATATCATAGTGATGTAGTGTAACAAGCCTCAACTCTCTATTTTAAATTACGACACATCACTGTTACTAGCTTTTAAATCTTCAAAATTAGTCAAGTGGTTATTTTCTTTACGTTGTTTGCTGCTACGTATGAAAAACCGATATGAAGTAGTTTGTATTGAGTTGTATCGTTATTTCAACTGTTGGGGAGCCGAACTTGTAGTTGTAACAGAATGTATAGTAAACAGTTTCCGGTAGCCTTCGCCCCAAATGTATTTTTAGGTGACCTTTGCTCCAAGTTTAAAAAATATTAACTTTGTAATTTGACTGTTTCTTTAAGTATTAAATATTTATGTTTGCCTCGGCTGCGTCAGTATTATTGTTAGAGACATGGAAGTCTTGGCAGGGCGTGATGTGACAAGAATGTAGGCTTACACAGATTTTAAGTTTTAATTCACTCCTTTTTATTAATCCTTGACACAGATTAAATAGCACTTCACTGATATCAAGAGCTGTGAGATTCTTTTATTTAATACTTGCATTTTTTTAACAAGTATACTATTTTTCGTCTCACACGAATACGTAATTAATTTCTCGAGGACACATCTTGCATCTGGTTAGTAACTCTGTCTGCAGGCAACTGACTAGATTTCAACCATCTAAACTTGTAAATTTCTGTATTTCAAGTCTCTGATTGACTATTTTTACTCCAATAGAATACCTGCATTTAAATAAAGTTTTTTCTGGTTGTTGATTGGCTATTTTTTATAAACTGTCACTAAAATTACATTAATGCTTCCAAGAATCACAAGTAACATTTAAACTCTCAAACTCATTATTGCCTCAAGGTTATCTCATTGTTAGCAACGTTTAACCTATCTCTCAAAGCTCACATTATTAAATTACGTAATATATTTACATAACTTTATTACACATGGATACAATAATATAAGCATATACAATGACTGTTACATACATTTTACAAATTATTACATACACATATTGCTTCAAGGCGGGCTGTTATTGAACTTACATATTATATAATTTGACTGAAATCATTTAAGTGTTAAAAATACTGCCTCAATATACAATTAAAAATTATGAGGAAGAGAAAAATATATAGACATAATAAGCAGAGAAGAGAGAGAGAAAGAAAGTGTTACATGGCTAAGAGGAGGAGTATGGGGGTTAAAAGGCTTAAGGAAAGATATTCCACAGATTTAATGTCCCTTAAATGGTGCAAAAGAAGATATCGAACACAACGTTTAGGGGCAATGGAACAGAAATTTGGAGAAAAGAGTGTATTAATAAGAAATTATTTAAAATAGATAGAAATATAACTGTAAGTGAAATGTTTTACAAAGATAGTAGGAAAATAGTACAATATTTGAGTAAAGTGAAGAATAGATGGATTTGGACAGTGAATACAGCCAAATAGTAATAACAACTCACAACAATTTAAAATTAAGGAATTAAGAAATTGATGATCAGTATAGTGCGGTAGTTTTGTGGCCAGGACATGGATAGCACATATGGGTGCTTCACACACTGTCTCTTGCAATAGGGATTTTTCATTCTGTAACTCCTGCATTGCTTACTCACAGTGATAGGTACTAAGCTTGTTATAAGTGGTGTCTACCTGCATAAAGACATTCCTGGTATCTTCAGATTAAATTTTCAGTCACACATATAAGTTCTTCCTGCATAATTTTCATAATTTCTGTTTTTGTATTGTCTTTATGTTCATCTATGTATGGTATGGTATATTCTTCCTACAAACTTTATTTTTTAGGGTTCCTCACAAATGGATACAATAATTTTGTCAATTTTTTCCTCCATTAGAACATCTCATTTTCACTTCTTAAGTTTAGCATTTAGCATTCCTGTCATCCTAAATTTATTAACCAGATATTGAATTGGAACAGGATATTTGGTATTGTTTTGAGGTGAATGGTCTGCAAGATGAGGGAAATAGTTCTCGGGAAAGTGGAGGTTCCTCAGCTTGCTTGGTAGAGGATGAATCACTTGCGAGGAATGAGGTTTTTATCTCAGGGAGGTGTGGATAGGAGATAAATGATAAGAAGCTGTTTCTGCTTCACTAGCCCCTTTATGTGAAAATCCATATTAAATGTATCATACTTTGACTTTCTGAGTTCCCTTCATACACAACTAATTTGTGGTTCCATCTTCAATTTAAACTTGTTATTGTTTATTATTGTTCTAGACTCTTCTGGTGTAGGCCGCGTCATAAAGGCATTGGTTGCCAACGTTTCGCAGGTCATGTGGCCTGCTTCTACTTGGGCTATGTGTGAAGAAATCAGCTGTGCGTCTTAATTTATACTTGTTTTGCTCTGCCCACAATCATTTCTATTGGTGATGGGAGGGCCAGTGATGTCATTGGTTATAAGAGGATGCCAGATAGAGCTCAAAGCTCTTCCATTGTCGCGATACAAATTACTTTTATGTTTTAAAATTTCTATACTCTCACGTATTATTCTGTGAGAGTAGTTGTCACAAATTGCTAAAACTTGTATTCCGTCGAAGTCGATGTGGTGACGGGTATCGAGTGCACCATCCGCTCTAACAGAACATGCACGGCTTACACCGGAAGAGCCTAGAACAATAATGGACACCGGCCGTGGAAGCCTTCGCAAACATTGTTATTGTTTGTTCCCCCTTCCTAACATCATTCTCATACAATAATTCAGGGTGGTATTTAAAGACTGCACAAATTTCAGCATGTGCACTTTTGGTGTGGAGTGACATACTTGCCCCTTACAACATTACGACACAAAGTGACAATCTTACCCTTGTCTAAAACTGAACTCCTGTCCTAGATCAATTTCTAGCTTATGCTTATTTTCTATTTTCATTTGGCCCTTTTTCTGGTCACATGTTTTTCGAATACTTTGATTGGCTCTTTCAGTAAATTTTCTCTGAGCTTATTTGTTAAAGTTATTTAGGTGAGTCTTTCTAGCATCTACCATTATTTCATTATTTATGTCTGATTTCATTTTCTATGTGCATGAATCTGGTTTTCCCTTCTTTGTTCCACTAGCTTAGCTGTCTTTCCCTGAACATACAGAAATATTTTATGTTTAACTGCTTCTTAATAAATTACTGGCTGGTCAACACTATCAGCTAGCTGGAAATGCATGGTTTTAACTGCTTTTGCTCTTTTCAGTAATATACTGTGCTTCTATATTTTAACATTTATTCAATTTAATTTGTATAAAATTTTGTTTTTATTATCCTTCTGATCTCTTTCTTTGTTTCCTTAGTTGTATGTATATTAACCTTTTATTACCTTTCTGTTCTTTAGTTTTATTACACTAATATTTTATTTATTTAGCATTTCCTTAAGATATTCTTCTTATTGTCTTACTTTTTAATTCTTTACCTGGGCGAATATTAGAACCTCAATGTCTAAGACTGGAATACCAGGAAATTTCTCCCAAAATTGTCTACACACCTGGCTGCATGATTTGGTTTTTACATATGTATCGTACATAAAAAGTTGTTGTTCAAGCGTGAATTTGTCAGCAGGCATTGCAGTGGACTAATAGCAAAACATTGACACTCTTAAGCAAATCACACACAATACAGATGTCTTGAATAAACTTTCACCTTCGAGATGCACAATGTACAACTCTCTTTACAGCGCAAACACAGCAGCAATTGAAGCACAGCTGTTAAACATAACCTTGAACACCACCAGTTGCATATCAGAAAAGTGCCAAGGTCACTGCAGTAGAGCATGCTATGCATATAGCCTGTCTGTGGCCTCACCTTAAAATGACTGCACTGTATAAGCAAGGTATTGTAAATTAGGAATATAACTGGTAAAGAGCCAGGGCTGAATACTAATATTCACTTGTAACAACTTAGCACAAATAAATGAAAGTACATCAGTAGAGGCACAAAGTATCAATGTGTACCCAGAGAATGTTTCACTGTGATGTCTTGATCAGCTTCAGAGAAAATAGATAATGAAGTTGATGTTTTCAGCATTCGTGAGATACACCATTTAATCCCTCCTTAAAATACATTACTGTTATTCTGCGAGAACTATACCTGATATGGGAAGATTCTGAATGAGTGAGAGGTGTGTATCCCCGGTTCCTGGGGGAGTGTCCACTACCAGATAGTCTACATTGTCCCAGGCCACCTGCCGCATTAGTTTCTCGAGTGCACTCATCACCATCAGTCCTCGCCACATAACTGGCGACTTTTCATCCATGAGGAATCCCATTGACATGCTGCAAAACACATTTATATACTCAGGCTATGTATGCCAACTAGTGTGTTTGCATGAATATACAATAAAATAAATTACTTTAGCCACATAATCTATTTTTACTTTCTCTACTACGTATATTAAGTAGGGGAAGTATTGCATTCCACCCAAAAATTCGATACTGAGATTTCACTGGAAATACATGTTTTGAGATCCCCTGAATCCAAAAAAAAAAAGCCTTTTTGGAAACATGTCCGTGTGTGTGTGTCTGCAAACAGCATACCTCAGAAACGAACAGTTGGATAAACACCAAACTTGGTATTTAGGTTCAGTATCTTCCAGAGATGCGACACGAAGGTTTTCAAGAAAATCCCCCCACCCCAGATTACCCTTTACATGCAACATTTTTCGAAAATTTTAATTTTCTCAAAAATGGCTCTAATGATTTTGATTAAAATATCATATGTTTAAGATATTTTCATGACAAATGAAATGTATGCCTCAAATTTTCTGGGAATGTCTCCAAAAGTATTCTTCATTGTGAACGACTTTTGCATAACTGGTAAACCATAAGAGATAGACAAAATTTTACTACACAAAAAATGTAGATCACATTAAAATACACAATTTATATCATATACATTTTTTTTGTTGAGCGAAACATTTTCGAGATATTGCTTGTTATTCCCTTAAATTTTTCAACACTTATTTTCTCAAATGGGAATTCGTTTTTCATTTTTTTGTCTTGGATATGCAAAGAGTATTAATCTGTGGCAAAGAGAATGGCTACTGTATTTCTATATTGCCCTTGCAATTACAAAACAAGGGGGAACATAGTACGCCTTAAGCGATAGTCAAATATTTTTAGAACTGATTGCTATGTGTAAAATGTAATTCTCTTTGCATGTCAAAAGATCATTTCTGCAAATGTTTATCTCGATTAATATGAAATAGATGGAGAATAAGAGTTTGTAAAAATAGATTGTACAAGAGTAGAGAAAGTCATGTGAGTGTAACACATAAGATTTTTTTTATTTTCTCTACTACTTACTTATACTAAGTAGAGAAAGTATTGCATTCCATCCAAAAATTTGATATAGCAACTTCACCAGAAATACATGTTTTGAGGCTCCCCGAGTCCAAAAAAGGCATTTTTTGAAAAATGTTTGTGTGTGAACAACATAACTCAAAACCAGAAAGTCAATTAATTACCAAACTTGATATTTAAATTCAATTCAACTTCTTAATCCTTTTAAATAATATACTATACATGGTACGCTGGTAAAGGATACAACAAAAAGTAATTATACTGCATATGATTGTATATACCAAAACTTATTTACAATAAATAATTGTACAAAAGTAATTAATCTTAATAGATGAAATAGATCAAATAAATTAACAAATATATACAAGAAAGAAAGAAAATACAATACAAGATAAGTCAAACATACACAGGATAAGAGCTGAAGTTTTCCTGACAGCATAATAACTAAATTCTCTCGGACTTCTAGCCAAGTAAGGAGATGGTTTGAAACCAACATTTCAAAGGTGTTCATCATCTTCAGTTTATCTGGCTAGAAGCCCAAGAAAATTTAAAGTTATACCTAAGGATATTTATTAAATTGCAAGTAGGTATTCATCTACTCTATAAAAACAGTATTCCTGCAAAAGAAACCTTACACTGGATTCAGTGTCTTCCAAGGTTGTAATACAATTTTCAAGAAAATCCCCTATCCCAAACTAACCCCTTATATGGAAAAATGTTTGTTAGTTTTGATTTTCTCAAAAATGACCAATGATTTTGATTAAGCCACTCACTGTCATCCATTTAAAGCACACCTAATTGCTGTATCTCAGTTAATATTGGTTTAAATCCCAGTTTGCAATTTAACTCTACATAAGTTGGTTAAACTGCAAATTATTGTTATTTTTTTAAAGATATTTGAATGGAACAAAAAATGTATATTTACTGAAATGCAACCAATAAGGGTAAACCTACTAAAGGTAAGCATTTATTGCTGTTGTATTTGATATTGGCAAAAGAAATTTTATTTATTTTTTCGAAAACTTATGTAAGCTAATTTGGGCATAATATGCAGAGAAGTTTGTAAGATACTTCACTTCTCCCTGGAATGTGCTTCATGCAAGCTAGCTGAAGACACAAAGTCAGCAGCTATAATCTAATGACCAGAACAAAGTACCAAGAGTTTCCTGATGTGGTATCATTCATCCTTGCTGACTGACAAAGATGTACCTTCTGGTATTAACTTCCTTGAATCATAAAGAATAAATTAAATTTATTTTTATTTATGGACAGTCTTTAACTGCTGTGGACCTTAGCGTCTCATTCCATATTAGGCATGAAAGATAGGTAATTTAGCTCAGAGGCCTCTTTATCAGGCTTGAGGTTCTTTTACGTGCCATAAATCTACAACATGGGACCACTGGCTTTACTTTCCTTCCAAAGGAAGCCATGCTAAGGATTTTTTTGCTAAAAAAATATATCTATCGCCCTCTGCCGGGTTTGAACCCATGACCTAGGGAACTAGAAGGTACCCTTACACCACAGAGGATGACAAATTACAAGAATGCCTTATTACACACAAATATAAGTAAATGTGTGATGATTCATTCACTGGTGAATAGCTCTCCTCATAATATAACATTGCCCCTGATGATCATGGTTCACTTAACTTGTCGCTCTGTTGGTGGTTATAGGAATTTGGTGATGAGATTTTGTTCCAATAGTCCATTAGACTTCAGAGAATACTTCAAAGGATCATAAACTGCTGGATAGATTGTCAGCTTCTTAGGACCTTTATTAACATATTTTTAATTGGAACAAAATAAAGCTTCATCTTTGCAATATACTAGAATAAGTAGAGTCTGATATAATTAGCAGGAGTGAAAAGCATTCTTTGTCCAGCTTTTTTCAACTGTTACTTCATTCAGTTCTCAATATCTCTTCACTGCTTTTTATCTAGTTCAACTTTCACTGAGACTTCACTTAGTTCACAATGTCACTTCACTAAGGTGAACTAGTTCAATTCCCTGTCACTTCACTTCCTTCATGACATAGCATCTTCGTTTGGATGGTTCATTGCTGGGGAGTTGAACACAAGACCTCCACAATCTCTCACTCTGCACACCACAGCAGTTGCCACAAACTCACTTGGAGAATGGCACCCCTGTTTCCACAGGAAACTCATCTACCAACTCCTTGCTCACTAACTGACTGATTCCTCTCGCAAGACTGCTCACTTATATAGCCAATGGAATCTTCCACAGAACATTCTAGAACTATCTGGACACACATTCTGGCCATAGTGAGAAAGAAACTTCCAGAAGATTCTGGCTATCTCATAGTGTTCCCAGAGTTTACACTGGCGAGCACTGCCTATCATTGTTTATCTCCGATTGCTTGGTGCCGACCTCCCGATAACCTTGAGTCATAGCCGTTGCATCACAATATGCAGAAAAGTCATAAAATTACATGAAACATTATGCTAACAGGGGTAAAACTCCTTCACAGCATGCTTCAGTTGTTACGCTAGGTGTGTAACAAATTATACTGTCCACAAGTTAACTGCAAAACAACGGTTTGTTTAAATTAACACAGCTCTAAACCACATACAGAACCATTTTGCCCATAACAGAAAAGGGGATAAAATACCATATGTTTATGATGTTTGCATGACAAATCAAATGCGTATCCTGAATTTGTTGCAAATACCCTGTGAAATTGTTTATTATTATTATTATTATTGTAAGCTAGTCATGGTGATGTAAATTTTGTACGGTTTAATTCTGCCACCGGGAAGTACCCAATTGCAGAATAAATAAATACATACATACAAATCACCATCATTCTGAATGAATTTTTTATAATTTGTAAATCATTAACAGATACACAAAAACTTACTAAACAAAAAGTTTATGGTTCCACTCCCTATGGCGTGGGCAGTGAATAACATAAAAATTACTTATGTAATCGATGAGCTTTACTAAAAGTTGAAGTAATCCAGGAGGAGGGATTTAAGCAAAGGATGTTGCCCAAATGAAGACATATTACTCACCCACCCTATTTAGTTGCTGTAGTTATATAGGGGAAACTGGTGACTTTTTAAAGTAAGAGGTTGCCAAATGAACATCGCCAACATATGCAAATGCTGTGAAACTAAAGTAGGGGTTTAGCCTCACAATGGCTGCAACTGTTTCACTCCTTTAATTAAGAAAAATATCCCTCAGCTACGCTTTGTGGCTTAGGATCCTATATATGCAGTAACAATCTGCTTCCGTGTTGGCAGCACTCCACACCTTCCACTATTTTAAAATTGCCAATGTTGGCAAGAGGACAGCGCATGCAGCTAATTTGGACTGGTACCCATATATATGGGAGTATTTCCAATTATATATCTCATTAAATCATACAATTTATGTCAAACTTTTTTGTGGTATAAACCATTTTATAGATACATATTCTTTATTAATGGTTTCGATTCTCAAGTATTTATAATTTCTTAAACTGTTAAGTCGTTATTCCTTTTTTTTTCATGATCTTGAACAAAAGAAGGAATTTCAAAGCCATCTCATAGCACGTATCCCCCTTGTACCTACAATGAAATGTAAAATAAAACTATTGTTGCAAATGTTTATCTTGAGTAACATAAAATGGGTAGAAGAGTTTAAGCTTTTGTAAGAACAGTTTGTAGAAGAATCAGTAAAGAAAAACTCATGTGAATGTTCCACATCAGACTTTTGTTGTAGCTTTCATACAAGTAAGTTTACAGCCATGAAGCATATGTAAACACAGAGTCAAAAGCATATCATTATCAGTATTAGTTCAGCAAACCAAGAGCCTATTTGGAGTTCTTCTAGGCCACTTGAAGTACTTGGAATTAATTCAGCTACCACAGGCAGAAGTTCGATGGATTGCCCCCCTCCCCATCAAATGCTTCATTTTATTCACGAAGCTACAAAACCTAAATGTTTTGTCTTCACATAAATTAAAAAATCTGATGTGTTACACTCACATGACTTTCTCTACTCTTGTACAAACTATTTATACAAACGCTTGTTCTTCATCTACATCATGTTAATCGAGATAAACATTTGCAAACTCCATCTTATTGCTAATTTTCTTGTAGATGTAAGGGGAATATATATTTACAAGGGAAATTTGGAAATACAGTAGCCTTTAAGCACATACATATCTCTTAATAGCTGGTTGCTAGGTGCAGCACCATTCCCTTTCCCACAGATTAATACTCTTTGCATATCCAAGACAAAAAAAAAATGAATAACGAATTCCCATTTGAGAAAAGTATTGGAAAACTTAAGGGAATAACAAGCAATATCTCGAAATGGTTCACTCAACAAAAAAAAATGTATATGACATAAATTGTGTATTTTAATGCGATCTACATTTTTTGTGTAGTAAAATTTTGTCTATCTCTTATGTTTTACCAGTTATGCAAAAGTCGTTCACAATGAAGAATACTTTTGGAGACATTCCCAGGAAATTCAACATATACATTTTATTTGTTATGAAAATATCTTAAACATATGATATTTTAATCAAAATTGTTAGAGCCATTTTTGAGAAAATTAAAATTTTCAAAAAATCTTCCATGTAAAGGGTAATCTAGGGTGGGGGATTTTCTTGAAAACCTTCGTGTCGCATCCTTGGAAGATACTGAACCTAAATACCAAGTTTGGTGTTTATCCGACTGTTCGTTTCTGAGTTATGCTGTTCACAGACAGACACACACATGGACATGTTTTCAAAAATGCTTTTTTGGATTCAGGGGGTCTCAAAACATGTATTTCCGGTGAAATCTCGGTATCGAATTTTTGGGTGGAATACAATACTTCCCCTACTTACTATACGTAGTAGAGAAAGTAAAAATAAAACGCTCTATGATCAACTTTAGATACAATTAGTTTACAAATGTAAGAAAATCCAATCACTTTCTCCATCCATTAAAAGTTAAAATATTTTGTTTACATATTATACTATTTATACAAAAAGTCATTCTTCTACTCATTCATTTTAAATGTTTGCCAAAAAAAAATATTTCAAATTAAGCAAAAAGTGGTTACTTTCTGTCCATCAGCTCATGTCCCCGGTAAGAATGTAATAAGTCAGTGTTCAGTAAACAATTCCAGCTATACCACGATAACTGACACTGGACCTGCTCTTCTTATGATGGTAAAGCCAATTTTAGAGTAAGTATTCTTGTTAGATTAAATTGAAGAAGTTGCTAAATGATCCCAAAACTTATTAGCTTGATGTACTATGAAATGAATGTTTATTTGTTTACACTATGCCTCACTACTTGAGGTAAGTGTAAACAAACCAATGCTCATTTAATTTGAGTTCACCTCATGTTTAAAATCTTCCAGTTATTAGTGAATTGAAATACTATATTTAGCTTATAAACAAGATTTATTCATTTTAAACAATTGGTATGGAGATGGACTCTTTTTCACTGGAGGAGGAAGAGGAAAATGTATCTTTGCTGACAACTCCCAAAGAAACAAAAATTCTGGCAATTAATTACGTTTTTCGCTATGCCAACCTTCTTCCAGTAATCATTTTCTACCTTCTCTACATGTTTACAAAAACCCTGCCATTCTGTTTTGGACTAGTATAACTTCAAGCACTTGCATAATTTCTGCAACAATAATCACCTGTTATATTTTTTTCCCAAACTTTTAGTAAACCAACCATGAAATAACACAAAATATAACACTTGTAAAATCTTCAAGATACACAACAAAATTAGACATTTGGGGAAAAAATACACATTTTGAAAATCCAAGACAGCATACTGAATTTTGATTTACCACACAGTGCTCTCTGGAAATTAATAGCAGAAGCACCAATCACATCGAACCCAACCCCTTCCAAAACCACCATGAAAGATGCTGCATCAGTTGAATGCTGACGAGATGAACAAGCCTTGAAACATGTACACGTAAAACTTGCCTTTTAGTGTTACAATTCCAACTCAAAAAAGAAATCTAATTCAAACACATCAAAGTTTCTAGCTTCTGTATACAAATTTATACAAACTATGTATTTTTATGATATCTGAATTTTCTTCCTTTGCTAAGTTTTTGTTTATTTATTATGGTTTTAAAGTTACATAAGATTCAGTCAGAATACTGAGACCTTCAGAGACGATTTTCACAATAAATCCAAAATGTACATTTTATTTGTCATGGCAAGACTGAAGCAAACAATATTTTAATCAAACTAATTGGAATAATGTTCATAAAAATAGTAAAAGAAAATAATTTTTTATAGGTAGTTTGGGCTCCGAGGGGAGGGGATTTTCTTGAAAATCTTTACGTGAGATTCTTAAATGGTGTCTCACTCAAGTATGAAATCACGTTTATCTGACTTTTTGGCTTTGAATTATACTGTTGTCACACAGATAAAAGATGGAAAGGAGACAGACATTTTTATGAATTCAGCAGATTTCAAAATTGAATTTTTGATAACATCTCAGTGCCAAATTTTTTGTTTGAATACTGTACATCTTCTGCCTACTGCAAGTAAGCAGTAGAGAAAGTAATTTATTGAAAATTAAGGGATTACTTGAATGTGAAAGAGATAGTAATTTCTTCCGTGGATCTCCCCACCCCTGAGTTTTGGAGTTGCTGATACTATGATTTAAGTGATCTTCTACCCTCCATTGACCTTAACCACGTTTGAAACCCCAAGTGTTGGGTGCAGACAGGACCATCATTGTCATCTTCTGGCAAATGCTTACCATTGTAATCCATAGTTCACCAGAGGTATCATCTTGTTATCTGAAACATAAAGAAAATATCATAGTCATCATTGTTACCTTATATTTCTCTTGACTTCTATAATAGTCTAATATTATGGCTGATTCTGCCTTTATAAAAGCATAAGTTATACAAAATTAAGCAATAGAATTGTTTATAAGGGAGAATCACTGATCATGATCAACCAGAAATTCAAATTGATGTTTAATTAATGGACGCTCTTTAACTGCTGTGGTTCTTAGCATCCCAATCTATTTTGGGTGTGAAAGACCAGAAATTTTGCTCAGAGGCTTCTAAATCAGGCTTGAGATTCTTCTGCATGCCATAATGTTTTAAACCTGGAATGTTTCATTCCTAAATTTTCTTTCCTAATTACCATTTCATTTCATGTATCAGTGTGCAACATCTGCCTCCCCCCCCAAAAAAAAGGTTGTGAAGGTGCTGTCAATACCAGGATCATACCAGCGCCACCAGTGTACCAGAATTTCGTCCCACAGGAGTTCTATTACATGCCAGTAAATCTACTTACACAGGCTGTTGCTTTTAAGCACACTTACACTTAAAAATTGTCTGGGCCAGGTTTGAACCTACGACCTTGGGACCAGAAGGCCAACGTCCAATACATGTGGTGCTGTGTGTAGTAAGAATAGGCACTAAACACTACTAAAAAAAGTTTTAATGAAAGTTTAAATTAAAGGCTGCTAATTTCAGTGGCATTTACCATTTACTGCCCACATTCTGTAATTCTGACATATTACACAGTTATACAATTGGCCATGTGCATTTGTTACATAAAAGGTGGATAATAATGCTCTTCGTGCTAGAAGAGGAAAGACGAAGATAGTAACTTTTACAGAACTTCATTTGCTTTTCCTTTCCTATTTCTTTTTGCTTCTTTTTTTATATATGAAGGCAACCTTTCAAAACTAAAAATTAATTCACAATTACAAGAACTGAGGTGGGAAAAGTTTTCTTTGAGGTGAGAACATTTTTCTATAATAAGAATCATTTCTTACCCTTTGCAGAGTCTGGAAGTGCAAGTCAAGTATGTTTCTTAGTAAAAAAATGATTAAACCCAACATAAGGACCTACAGTTTACAAGTCTGTAAAGCCCCCAATACGACCAAAAAGGGTTTGTAAAATGAAACAATAAAACAGTGACTGCCTCTGTGATCTGGTGGTTAGCATGCTAGCTTCCTGTCGTCCTCCGTGGTCTAGGGGTACCATGCTAACCTCTGGTTCCTGAGGTCGCAGGTTCAAACCTGGTGGAGGGCGATGGATTTTTTTGGGTGTAAAAATCCTTAGCATGGCTTCCTTCGGAAGGGAAGTAAAGCTGATGGTCCCGTGTCGTATATTTATGACACATAAAAGAACCTCAAGAGGCCTCTGAGCAAACCATCTGGTCTCTCATGCCCAATATAGAATTGGACTCTAATAACCATAGTAGTTAAAGAGCGTCCATAAATAAAACTCAATTTTTTTATGCTAGCTTCCACATCCAGAGGTCCCAGGTTTAAATCCTGGCAGGATGATGGCAATTTTTCTTTAACCAGGATTATTCCCCATCCTCCCTAGAATCTGAAAGTATGAGTGAGAGTGTAAATATGTGTGTGAATTTTTTGTTTAAAAAGAAAACCCAATGTAAACAAACCCAAAAGTACACAATAGTAAATGAGTGAACATCACTGCTGATGAGCAATTGCTCCAAAGGCAAAGCTGTCCATATGGCCTTATATGTTAAAGACAGCATATAAATGGAACAAATAAAAATAAGAGTGCTGTAAGATTATAATAATAAGTCATTCATTGCCCATAAACATTTTTACAAGTTTCAAGCACTGTCATTTACAATAGAAAAAAAAAACAAGCAAGCTATAATTAGTGATTGATTCATGAATTCATATATATTATATACAGGATTATTTAAGAGATAGTTTTTCACACTCTGTTTACATCTAATGCTGCTGATTTCATTTTTACTTTCTCTACTACGTATAGTAAGTAGGGGAAGTATTGTATTCCACCCAAAAATTCGATACTGAGATTTCACCGGAAATACATGTTTTGAGATTCCCTGAATCAAAAAAAAGCATTTTTGGAAACATGTCCGTGTGTGTGTCTGTCTGTGAACAGCATAACTCAGAAACGAACAGTCGGATAAACACCAAACTTGGTATTTAGGTTCAGTATCTTCCAGAGATGCGACACAAAGGTTTTCAAGAAAATCTCCCCACCCCAGAGTACCCTTTACATGGAACATTTTTCAAAAATTTTAATTTTCTCAAAAATGGCTCTAATGATTTTGATTAAAATATCATATGTTTAAGATATTTTTATGACAAATAAAATGTATATCTTGAATTTTCTGGGAATGTCTCCAAAAGTATTCTTTATTGTGAACGACTTTTGCATAACTGGTAAACCATAAGAGAGAGACAAAATTTTACTACACAAAAAATGTAGATCGCGTTAAAATACACAATTTATGTCATATACATTTTTTTTTGTTGAGTGAACCATTTTCGAGATATTGCTTGTTATTGCCTTAAATTTTTCAATACTTATTTTCTCAAATGGGAATTCGTTATTCATTTTTTTGTCTTGGATATGCAAAGAGTTATAATCTGTGGCAAAGGGAATGGTGCTGCACCTAGCAACCAGCTATTAAGAGATATGTATGTGCTTAAAGGCCACTGTTTTTCTATATTGCCCTTGTAAATATATTTTCCCCTACATCTACAAGAAAATTAGCAATAAGATAGAGTTTGCAAATGTTTATCTCGATTAACATGAACTAGATGGAGAATAAGCATTTGTAAAAATACTTCCCCTACTTACTATACGTAGTAGAGAAAGTAATACTTTGTACAAGAGTAGAGAAAGTCATGTGAGTGTAACACATCAGATTTTTTTGTCTTGCATATGTAAAGAGTATTAATCTGTGGCAAAGAGAATGGTGCTGCACCTAGCAACCAGCTATTAAGAGATACGTCTATGCTTAAAGGCTACTGAATATCTATATTGCCCTTGCAAATACAAAACAAGGGGAACATAGTACGCCTTAAGTGATAGTCAAATATTTTTAGAGCTGGTCGCTATGTGTAAAATGTAATTCTCTTTGCATGTCAAAAGATCGTTTCTGCAAATGTTTATCTCAATTAATATGAAATAGAAGGAGAATAAGAATTTGTAAAAATAGTTTGTACAAGAGTAGAGAAAGTCATGTGAGTGTAACACATCGGATTTTTTACCTTATTTGGCAGTCGGTTATACATATATAAACCAATTAAAGAGGGTCTTTGTTTATGGATTTCATATTATAAAGATGTTTCCATGGACAGTCAACCACAATGACTAGCTTCTTGAAATCCTCCCAACACTTCCCTTTTTATGACAGACATTCAGAGCATTTTCAGAGGCTTATTACAAAATTTATTGGTTTACTGACCCTCGGCTACGCCCTGTCGTCGCTTCGCAGTTGCGGCCTTTGCTACACTCCTCTCCTTCTAAAAAACATCCCTTGGTTACGCTTTGAGGCTGAGGGCCCTCAATCCCTCGGCTACGCCTTGAGGCTGAGTATCTTACCGGCTTTGGCGGCATTAGTTATTCATATGTTGCCAGCATTGCATTAGAGCTAGAGAACGACACAGAGTGACATCTGTAGAGGGCTAGAGAATGACACAGAGTGACATCTGTAGGACATATAAGACTTCACTTCCATCGCTGTCGGGGACCGCATAACAGCAAATTACCCTGCGTTTTTAATGGAGAATGTTTTTAGGAACAGTGGTAAATGTACAGAAATTTGTGGAGCAGTTTCCGAATTCCATATTACCATTTAGGATACTGTATACAATTTAATAAATAAATTTCATGAGATTGGTTCTGTTCTTAATGATGCAAAGTCAAGGTGTATAACAAATGAACTGAAATTGGCAATAATAAATTAACAAACTAATTCAGTAAAAAAAGAAACTTTAATCAAAGTGTATAACAATACACTTAAACGCATGAATCTGTGCCTTCAACAGAATGAGAGACATTTTCAACATCATCTATGAATGGATAAGTTAATTATAGTTTTTATTTATATATCTTCTCTTTCTACTGCTTTCAATAAATTCATTCCAACCAGTCCATCACAAATGCTTGGAGTCAATCTTATCACCACATTTCAATATCTCGCTTATTCCACCATTGTGGAATCTTAGATCACACTGTATATATTTTAAAAATGTGATTTTGGCTTCAAATAGTACATTGGTATCAACTACTCATAAAGATTTCAAAATTACCAGAAAATTTTTGGTTAAGGTTTTATTACATCATCGTTGAGGAAACAATACTGTGTAATTAACATTTTAATACTTTTTATATTTTTGATGTATTGGTAACTGTGGAACTCCAAGCACAATTTACAATAATAAATGCACCCAATTGTTCCAATAATACCGAATAAATACCATTTAAAGCAATACTGTGTAACTCATTTCCTTTCTTACCCATGTTAATAACAGAAAAAACTAATATAATGAAGTTTTTCCACATGAATGGCAGTGAAATAACAATTAAGTGCAATGTATGTATGCTGACAACATATTTTATGTCAAAAGAATTTAAATTTCTTGTATTTTAAAGCTAACTTTAAAATCAAAATGTGACTTCCATAAAACATTTTTTCTCCTTTTCCTGTATAATTCACATTCCAAAATTTATATAGTATTGTTTCTTCAATGACAAAATGTGAAGGTAGATTATGTGTATGGTTCAATGCATGCTTGTTAATATTACCTTTATAGCAGAAGGAAGCTGTGTTAACATGTTTTTCTGCATATTGTGAATTATAATGCAAAACGTTTCTATAATTGCAGGTATATAATTGCTATTAATTTCTGTAATTTTCAAATTCAATAAAATAATTATAAAAACTGTTGAATGGAGACAGAGATATTCAGTTATCCAATCACTATTTTCTCCACTACATTAATTGCTATTCTTACTCCCAAACCTGCATCAAAATAAACCTAAAAGACATTGTCGTTCAAATAACCTTCGGTGAGAAGTGGAGTCTCATGAAGATTCATCATAAGTGGTATTGATGGCCCATAGACATCTGCATCGAGTAAACCAACCTTTTTACCTGGCTCTGAGGAATGCAGTGCTGTTGCCAGGTTCACTGTAACCAGTAACAATTTGATAAATACAAGTTGCATTTTAATAATATATAGTCATACAACTTGTAATCCCATAATAAAAGATTTTAAAGCATTATAGTGTGGGACTGGTTTTCTCTTTAACTCTAAGACACTGCATAACATTTCTTAAGCCCACTAAAGCATTATCAAACAACTTGGAAATGTTTTCACACTGTTTCAACGTTCTTTTATCAAGGTGTCGCTATGAAAAGTTTTTCACTAGCAAAGAATACCTATACCTATTTGGTACTATGGTATACCAAACTTTACCTGCTGTTGTAGATTTTCCCACACCTCCTTTTCCTGAAGCTACAACAAGTATATGTTTCACTCCTGTTATTGGCTTCTGTTTTGGTAAACTACGAGCCATAAGTTTTGCTTGCCGGCTTTCAAGTGTTGCATTGTCTGTTTTACAGCGAACACCAGACCCATATACCTTCAAATTTCAAACATAAATGTACTCACACTAAACCTGACAATAAGTGAGTTAATCATTAATACTTCTAACCTATAATTACTTAATCTTACAGTGTAAATATTTTTTCTTTGAAGACCAAAGACATTTTTAAATGTCGAAAACATGATCGTCAGTGTGGTCCATTAACACAAACATTTATGAAAAAGGTTAAAATACATGAGCATTATTGCAAAGTAATTTTGTCTGATTTCTTCCCGTAATTAATTGTGATGTTACAGTTTAGTCATTTTGTGCAATATTGCCTGTAATGTCGCCTATGACGCCGTTGCCATAGAAACAGGTATGAGAAATATGGAGGTACGGAAGTTTAAATTCCACAAGAGTAATTGCTTTAGTTATGCTACTTTGAGCAAAAGAAAACTCACGCAGAATTAAGACCTAGGCCAATATTTATAATATAATACTTGTAGTGTTAATTTTAATTTCCATTTTCTTCAACGTATTCATTCAACATTCAATGTCTTGACTATTAAAATTTTCATTCTTACCGGAAGTATCATATGTTCGAGTGTTCAATGCATTTCTAGGTGAAGTAAGAAGAAAATACATGTTTTTAATATGTGACAGTAAGTTTATTTCAGACATATAAGTGCATCCTGGTGGTAATTATGATTCTTAAATTGCAGCTGTTTATATTAAATTAGTTGGTGTAAACATAAACGGTAGATATGGCCGTAACTTTCCTATATGTGTTACCTGCGTTTATCAATCAACAGCGGTGAAGTGACGATGTAACTGTCTTGTCAACCTTAATCGCTTTCTTTTAGGTGTATTTTTGTATGTTTATAGTTGATATAAAGCAAAATGTGCGTAATATTAATAAGAAAAGGTTTATGTAACGAATTTGATGTACCGTAGTGCAAAAGAGGTAGTTTATTCGCATGTCCTCTTGGGTGAGTAAACAAGGTTAGCATATTTTTAACGAAAACGAATCAACTGAAAGGAAAATACGAAAGGGAACGTATTTGTGTTAACATTTGCAAGTTTTTGCATATGATGTAGTTTTTGGAGAAGCACTTGTGTACATCAAAGTAAGTTTTCCAAGTTTCTTGGAAAATTCAAGGGTGACAAAACGTTTTGGTATACTAGATGTTGACATTTGCATCAAAGTAGGATATTCACCTTGATGAAACAAGGTCGTATGATACCAAACATTAATTCAGTAAAATAATTTTGCATATACGTACATGATGTTTATCACAAACCTTTGTATGGGAGAAATGGAGTTTACAAACCTAACTTATATAAAAGAAAACAGCATAAAGAATTAAACATCCTTTTTTTTAAAACATTGTAAATTAAGTTTTAAACATAATAATTTATCAATTGTTGCTTTAAATGATTAATACAACTTAGCTTTAATAGCATGATCCAAACTTTTTGCAAATTATTATCCAATGCAAGAATTTTCCAGTTCATATGTCCAGTTACTTTGAAAGTTTAAAACTTTAAAAACATCATACCCAATGGTAAGTTGCTTTCTTCCTCTGAACACAGATTTATTTTACCATATAGGTTTATTACCATTCAACATAAGAATCAAATGCTTAACCTTGTAGACTGGACAATCTATATTTTCATGTAATTATCAACTTTCTAATGATAATCATTCATTGACCTTAAAACTTTGAATTAGAAAGTTGTTAATAAGTAGTTATTGCTTACATTGCTTTTATTCAAATTCAACATGTTAAATTGCACAAGAAACAGTGCGTATCTTTTATTGCTCACTTATGAGACCTGTGTTCTTTGCCTAGTTGCTCTAACTTTAGTCAGTAATCTCATAGCTATTGTTAGTTATTGTTTTTAGTGTTCAGTTGCATTTCAGTGTAATTGGTTCAGCGATTTAATTCAAAATAATTTGTATTCATTATGACTTTTTAAAATATGAATTACCTGTTCAGTATGGAAGGGAATTCTATGAATGTTTTCCTAGGTTATTGTGGAGTGATTTAAAATACAACATTTATAAAACACACACAAATATTCAGTGAATTCCAGATCAACATACAATAAGAAATAACCAACATATGAACCAAAATGTGTTTAAACACAATGCTTGCATTGCAACATATGGGGAATGCTGTCAAAGTCTTCTTTGAAAAAGTTACACATTTTTCTGTACTTCACCAGTTGCACGACCTGCAGCTTGTGTACATGTGCGTTATGTATTGCCATTTCCACTTGAGGTCTGTGAGCTGGGGAAGATAAAAGGTATGCACTGTGCATGTGATCTGGTTATTAGGTTGGTTATAAACTTGATCTATCTTGTAAGAATGTCACCAACTGTAGAGCTTTGCAATGTGCTAATTTAACACGCCTAACCTAATCTCATCTAAGGTGGTGTATTCTGGCTTTGTTTTGTGTGTCTCTCATAGTACCACATTGCATTGCAGCCAGTGAAATGATTGCTCACTTCACTTAAGTATTCTACTGAGAAGTTAAGTGTTAGGTTAGGATACACCTAGTGTAGGTTTTCCAAAAGTATTCTATCTTGGTTGTTTTAATTTTGCGGGTTGGGTTGGGTTGTTTTTTTCTTGATTTTTCTACTTGACCTACCTACAACTTATTTATATGTGACTTTAGTAAGATTCTTCAATCTTTTTTCCTAATGAGATATGCTGCATACATAAAACAAACTTTGTTTATTATAAGCTTTTGTCCAGATGCATCCTATATAGGTTACACTGAAGTTAATTAACATACTGTTAGTTTATGTTGTTTATGTATTGAACATCTGTAGAAGACTAGTTCCAGCATAGGAATATCCTTTGTATCCTTATTGTGTTATAGTGACAGTTAACTGATTATGGTATCAGCCGTTACAGTTACTCCCCTTCTTTTTTCATAAATAAGCAATTTCATTGAATACCACATTATTATTTAGAAAGTCTACAAAAGCATGTATGTTTAAATAATGTTAGGCTAGGCAAGCTTGGTCTAGTTTTCCTTTATTTTGTTTAGGTAAGGTAATCTGTTACTCTAGATTGTGTGAAAAAATAGGTATTTGAAACGGTGATGTGCGTCAAAGTGAAGTATACTTCAATTTTGTTTTCTCTCAAAATACACATTTGTGAACAAAATAATGGACCGCATGAATAAAATGAAGCAAAAGTTTTTCCTTCGAATTTTGAAGCTTACGCTTCAGAATTTAAGAATAAGATGTGAAGCAGAAGCTTTAGCTTGTGATGACAAAATGAAAGAAGAAGCTTTTCTTTCTTCTTGAAGCTCTTACGTCAGAGTTAGATAAATTGTATGAATAAAGGAAGCTCTAGTTTCATTCTGGAAGCAATTACTTCTGATATGTGACGTCTGGTCTACTGTATACTCACCTTACCCGACTGCAGATATGGGTCAATTAGCAGCTTGTATATGCTATGAAAAGTGCTACAGATCACCCGATGTTCAGCTGGAGAGCATAATAAACCTCTATATCCTTCCAACGAAGAAAATGTTAAATGGACTGCAAATCATTTTCTACAGGCACAGATCAAGGAAGAGGTGGGACACTGTCATCAGAACAGAGGAAGGAGATTTTCCTTAAGTATTTAGCTGATCCAGAATTGCGGTTTGTCATACCGGAAGAAATGAAGTTTGTCAAATTACGTGAGTAAAATGGTGACTAAAATTTCTTTAAAAAAAATAAAAGTAAACACTGACTTATGGGTCAAATTTCTGTCATCACACGATGTAACTGTGGCAAAAAATGAGTGGCTAGAAAAATGCCGATTGTATGTATCTGCAGATCTCAAACCCTATGCAGTATGGTGACAAATATGTTGATAGAAATGGTTATGCAAGTATCAGTGTGCAGCTACATGCAAAGAAACAGTTCACAAGTGTTGAGGTTAGCTAGCCCAGATCAGTGGATGACAGACGAATATGTAAAAATTCAAATGTTACGGTGTGCTTAGTGAATTTGAGAACATTGTCATTTTGCTTGATGAAGGTTATGGCCTAGAGCCTTGGCTAATTCCCCCCATGGTAATCCAAAGAGGACAATCAAAAGTCGTTTAACAAGTGTTTAAAAAAAAGAGGTCATAATAATGTGTTGATTTGATCAACTAAAGAGGCAGTTTCCTATTTTGCAATGTGTCTTTGAAGTTGGCTTATCAAGATTTCAAAAGGGCTGCTTCATATTGCTTAATGTTGCAAAACATCTGGAAGATGAAGATTTCGAAGACACTGCACAGGATTTCAATGGCCTGGTGATAATGCAGAGGAGCCTGTAGCTGAGAGGGAAATTCATAGGAGAGGACATGAAAAAAGAAAAAAAATTGCAGCTGTAATACAAAATGGAAGATTTTGAATTGCTTTATTTGTGAATGAACACAAAACAAGTATCACTTACAAAACTGCTAATCTAAGATTTAGATCTACAACAAGCTACCAGAAATCCTATGCTGTCTAAGGAGCAGCGTGTATGTCAGTTTGTGTTCTTATCCATTTTCCTTTTTAGCCTGGTTTTCGTATTTAGCTTTTATAATAGCTTTTAGCAGTTATTTTGCTTCAATCAGTGTGCCAAAATTAACCTCAAATAAATGTATGACTTTGAGTTGCCTCCTTTTTGCTCCAGAAAGTTTGGATTTCTCTAGAATGTCAGGATACACATCTAAAGCCACAGCTAAAAACACCATTGTGCTTTCTGCACAAACTGAACTTTCATCTGAATAGAATGACAGTTTATGCAGGCTCATTTATAACAAATAAACCAGTAGGAACCCTCAAGACCAACAACAATGAAATCAAATGCTCATGTTTACTGAATGTCTTCCTCTGTGGTGTACTGGTTACCATGCTAGCATCTAATTCCCAAGGTTGTGGGTTCAAACCCGGCAGTGGGTGATGAATTTTTTTTTTGGGGGGGGGACCTAAAAGTCCTTAGCATGGCTTCTTTCAGAAGGGAAGTAAAGCCGGTGGTCCCGTTCATAGATTTATGGCATGTAAAGGAACCTCAAACCTTATAAAGAGGCCTCTGAACAAAATTTCCAATCTTTCGCGCCCAATAAGAATGGGACGCTAAGGACCACAGCAGTTAAAGAGCATACATAAATAAATAGAAAAGGAAAGGGGGGGGGAATGCTTACTTGACAAAGGTTGCTGATAATGACAACAAAGCAGATTGCTAGAAGCATTTGCTTTTGTCATAGAAGGAAAAATAAAGATTATCCATACAACCTGAAATCAAAGCTTTTGCTTGCAAGCAAATTCACTGACTTCCACCCTTATCTTCCTAGCCTGTGCTTCAGTGTTATTCATACGACCCAATAAGTTTTAAAATTCCTAGCAAAATTTGCAGGTTTTTAAGTTTTTCAAACAGAAATAGATAAGTTAATCTTTTCAAATAGTTATCATAAACTTTTTTGTTATCTGTGATAGTTTTTGCCTTAAATACCAAGCATTTTTGTGGCTAAGCACAATCATGTGTATGATGATTCGCTGGCATTGCAGTGACCTTGGTAGAATGTTCCGCTCAAGGCTATGCTTTATTGGCTGTGAATATCAACTTTCTATTTACATTCTATTGCCCTCGGTTTAAGCTGTAAAGATTAGAATTTGTTCATTGTGCACCTTAAAAATGATAGCATATTCAAATATCTGCGGTGTTAGGTGTGAATTACTTTAGAGTAGATATTCTTATTACTGTTGCTGTTCTTGTCTTGTTATTAGTCCACTGAAATGCCTACCAAAAATTCAGACTTGAACAAAGAATTTTTATGTGCAGTACATATGTAAAAACCGAATCATGAAGACAGTCCCCCAGTGTATAGACAATTTCAGGAGACATTTCTTGGTACTCCAGTTCCAAATAGAGGTACTGTCAGATGTCTGGTTAATAAGTTTAGGACAATGGATCACTAAATGCTAAACCTAAGAAGTGAAAAAGAGATGTTCTAATGGAGCAAAAAATTGACAAAATTGTTGCAGCATTTGAGCGCTCTCTAAAGAAGTCCCTAAGACATGTCACACAAGTGGATTTTTCAAAAACCTCTGTTCATACAGCTGCTAAACTTTTGAAATTGAAATTCTACAGAGTGACTATAATTCATGAATTACAACCTCATTACCACAAGGAATACCAAAAATGTCTCATGAGTATGTCGAGTGGGAGTTTAGGAAATGAAACCTCCCATTGTAATAGACAGTGCATGGAGTATACATACATCCGATCTGGGCCAGACCATAAAATGACCAATGCTGTATTTTGGATAATGGACAATGGCAAGTCCTTATTGCAGTTGGAAAGCCTTTGGAAACACATCTGGAATATGTTACAAGTCACAGGAAAATAAAACAGGACTAATTCTCATGTTTTTCTGCTTTATTTTATGTCTTCCCAAACAGATCATCTTGTAGTTTGTAATGAAATGTTACATTATTTTAACAGCCAGAATGTCATATCCCTTTCTTGAAGCCAAGTAAAATTAATAAATTCTTCCCTGATTTCTGTAGTTGTAAGTGAAACAGTCATAATTGTATGCATAATGTTAAACTGTAAGCACATTCATTTTGTGATAAAGATTATAAAATTTATTGATATGTAACACCAAAGCTCGTAAACTATGTATTCAAATGAATTTCCTGTCATATACTTCCATATTCAAAACAGTAGCTTTTACTTTGGAAGTAAGTGTAGGTATTCATATCTATCTTTACTCAAAGTTAAATTAAATTAAATTGAATTTTATTTCTGGATGCTCTTTAACTACTATGGTCCTTAGCGTCCCATTCTATATTGGGCGTAACAGAGGCCTCTTTATCAGACTTGAGGTTGTTTTACATGCTGAATCTATGACACGAGACCACCGGCTTTACTTTCCTTCTGAAGGAAGCCATGCTGAGCATTTTTACTCCTGAAAAAATCCATCGCCCTCCGCCAGGTTTGAGCCTGCGACCTTGGGAACTAGAGGCTAGCACGGTACCACTAGTACACTGAGGACGACATACTCAAAAGTGACAATCCCATGTCAGTAGATTTACTAGCATGTAAAAGAACTCCCATGGGACGAAATTCCAGCACACCGGCAGCGCTGATATGATCCTGATTGACAGCATTGTTAACAAACTTTTTTTTTCTTGCTTTACTTAAAATTTAAACATTGGATTCATTTTTCTTTAAACATTAGAATACACATACACATTAATTTGTGCATTTGTAATCTTCAGACAGTAAAATTTATTTTAGTTAAAAATTCCTTCCTGCAGGGAATAGAATCTTGGAGCATAGAGAGCTTTATACCCCAGAGGCAGTTATTGGTATAAATTGTCCAATGTCTAAATGCAATGCTATTGACAGGTAAATGTAATGCTGTTGACAGGTTTTGGCAGTCATTGGTTTAGTTCTTGAAATTTCTATGGGACAGACTCTCGCACAGTTAATGAATTCATGCTTGTGATGTTGGAATTCTTCTCACACAAATTGAAATTGATGGGTATTCTACCTGAATACCCATTCTACCAATTCTACCAGATCTGGCTGTTTATGGAAAACTTGTCCAAGGGTGTACTAGGCAAAGTGATACTGCAGTGGTTTTTTTTCTAGCAGAATGATTGATTTCTGGGCTTGCAGGCCATGGTCTACTGGAACAACTTGTATTTCTATTTCCAGATGTTATGTTTTTAGCTGCAATGAGCTTTTTCAGTGACATTGCTACAGACATCATTTAGGAATCTCGGCAGCAACTGTTTCAGAGCTGTCGGTATCATGCTGTTTGTATATCCTAGTGATGGTGGTGCTTGCTTAAGATTTCAGCAATGCCACTGAAGATGTTGCTACAAATGAAACATCTGGAAATAAGAAGAGATGTTCCAGTAGACCATGGCCCACAAGCCCAGAAATCATCAATTCTGCTATTGACACTGGCTGTGAAAGTTTTCATTGTTTAATTTTTTCTGATACTATTTATTTCCTTAATTGACAATTTTAGTTGATCACGTGTACATATTCACACTTTCGCTTAGCAACTGTCTGAAGTGTAATGCAGTTCAGCATAAAACACTTCAATTCTTATGTCAGATTATAAAAGCCAGTGTGCTTTGCTATGTTCCTACAGGATTTAGTTCCATATAATATGCATTTACACATTCTTCAGATCTTTATGGATATTGAACATGTTTATACAAATAAATTGCTATCACAAAGGAGTTTATTTTGATTGTAATCAAGCTATTCAATGCCTTAGTGAACACTCACAAATTAATGTCAGACACAAGAAAAAGTTCTTACATGCTTAAAAACGGAATGTTAAGAATTGAAGATATTGAAAGACGAGATATTTTGCCAGTTTTAATTTTAAAAAGCTATTGAGTCTATAAAGAGAACTAAAAATTGTTTGGAGGAAAGGAAATGATGTTAAAATATGTGACAAAGCAGTAAGAGAAGGCTTTGCATGAGCGAGAACAGGGGTGATGAAACTGAGAGGTTTAAGAGCAAGGGGGAATCTAGTAAAATGCCCATTGTATAGCCCAAAAGATAATAATTGGCACATAATTTGTAAAATGTGAGGAAATTAAAATTCTTAGGCAGAAGTTGGGAAAGAAGAAGTTGTCTGATTTTCCAAGAGAAATTGCAAGGAAAAAGGATGAATTTAAAATCAAGAGAAAATATATTGGAAATATAAACTATTTAGGTATAGCCAGAACTAGGTGGCTGAGGAAAATTAGTAAACAAGGCAAGGAAGAAATTTGCTAGATATAATAGGTAAACAGGGCCCAATAGCTTGGCGACCACAGGTCCCCGTGCGACTTAACTTATTGTCGTGATTTATAAATGTAACAATTAGGCAGATTATTGTGTAATTTTAAGGTAAGCGTATCAATTTATATTTTAACTAATGAACTAATATGTATCCATATTAGTTGAAATAAGCATCTATCTAAAAAATAAACATAAACGATGGAACTGAAATCACAAACCTTAGTGTAGTCAAATTTATATCAACCTAATGTGTTCATGGAAGAACAAATCTATCATTATCTATAAGATAAGACTTAATAGAGCAGAGCTGAAGAATAGGTATCACCAGCTACAGCACACTTAGTGATCAGCACTGTATGAGCAGCCTGGAAGTTTTAGAAATGAATCCCTGAATTGAGTAAAAAAAATTCTGATGTGTTATACTCACAACTTTCTCTACTCTTGTACAAATTATTTTTATAAACGCTTATTCTCCAAATGCTTCATGTTAATCGAGATAAACATTTGCAGACTCGATCTTATTGCTAATTTTCTTGTAGATGCAAGGGAATATATATTTACAAGGGCAATATAGAAATACAGTAGTCTTTAAGCATCGACATATCTCTTAACGACTGGTTGCTAGGTGCAGCACCATTGTCTTTGCCACAGATTAATACTCTTTGCATATCCAAGACAAAAAAAATGAATAACGAATTCCCATTTGAGAAAATAAGTATTTAAAAATTTAAGGAAATAACAAGCAATATCTCAAAAATGGTTCACTCAACAACAAAAAGTATATGACATAAATTGTGTATTTTAATGCGATCTACATTTTTTGTGTAGTAAAAGTTTGTCTATCTCTTATGGTTTACCAGTTATGCAAAAGTCGTTCACAATGAAGAATACTTTTGGAGACATTCCCAGAAAATTTGAGATATACATTTCATTTGTCTTGAAAATATCTTAAACATATGATATTTTAATCACAATCATTAGAGCCATTTTTGAGAAAATTAGAATTTTCGAAAAATGTTGCATGTAAAGGGTAATCTGGGGTGGGGGGATTTTCTTGTAAACCTTCGTGTCGCATCTCTGGAACATACTGAACCTAAATACCAAGTTTGGTGTTTATCCAACTGTTCGTTTCTGAGTTATGCTGTTCACAGACACACACACACACACACACACACACACACAGAGACATGTTTCCAAAATTGCTTTTTTTGGATTAAGGGGGTCTTAAAACATGTATTTCTGGTGAAATCTCTGTATCGAATTTTTGGGTGGAATACAATACTTCCTCTACTTACTATACGTAGTAGAGAAAGTAACAAATATTTCTACAAAACATACTAACCGTATACAGTAATGGAACAATGTTTTTTTGAGACATTTATTGAGTAATGTTGCTAGATAATCACTGAGTCAAAATTAATTTAGCATTTCTTTTAAGTAGCTCATCTTTCAGTGAATAATATAATTTGTGGCAGAGAACCACTCATTTATACAAAAATCTATTGGGACTATATTCTGTGTAAGTTACAATGATTTGATGGTCTGAAATTACGGTTATAGTATTGAGTATTTCCTGGAAATGTAAATATTGGTTAAGCTTACATACTTCTAGTTTTATATCAGCAGTGCATTGTTCTATGGAATGTAGCTGGTTAGCGGGGAGAGAGAGAGAGAGAGAGAGAGAGAGAGAGAGAGAGAGAGAGAGTGTGTGTGTCAGCACCATGACTGGATGGACGATTTTGCTTCTTTTATTACAGGAGCCCAGGCTTTTAAGATATAAATTTATCCTGCTGTTGAAAGCATAAAACCATGTATTTGACGAGAGAGAGAGCCAAAAAACTATGAACCTTCT
Organism: Deroplatys truncata; assembly: GCA_030765065.1. Lineage (NCBI taxonomy): Eukaryota > Metazoa > Arthropoda > Insecta > Mantodea > Mantidae > Deroplatys > Deroplatys truncata. The sequence goes on along the minus strand of CM060977.1, from coordinate 25,329,942 downwards.
GCGCAGTGTTTTTCTTGTCCGTGTTCCTCGGCACTCATTGCTGTCTGCCGCTATCATAGAAAGGCACGGATGAAACCATGCAACATTTTTTAAAAGTACTTTTTAAAGACTTTACTTACCAACTTTATGTAAGGAGATCTGAAACTGGCTGTCGTTGTCCATACATTTTTGGCACCTCTTTAGGAAACTATCCATCACTTGCCGTAGTTCACGTTGAGAAATACTGGCAATTTCCTGGTGGATATTTTTTTTTAATTCTTCCAGAGTGTGTGGGTTTGTCTTGTACACTTTATGTTTTAGGTTACCCCAGAGATAGAAATCGCAGGGGCCACAAATTTCTACTAATAATTCTGTCCTCAAACACACTTTCAATTGTTCTCATGGAAATATTGGCCATATGAGCTGTTGCTGAGTCTTGTTGAAAAAAAGACAAAATAGGCTCCCTGTCTGTTAACTCTAAAAAAAGAGGACAAAATTGTATTCATGTATGGGCGTCAATTGTTGACTCGAAAAAAATTGGCCCTATAACTCTTTCTCCACTCATAGCACACCATACACCAGTTTTTTCGTCATGAAGGGGTATTCATGAACAATATTAGGTTTGTCAGAGCTCCAGTAACAATTATTTTGTGTACACACATATCCATGAAGGTGGAACCAAGCCTCGCCCGTGAAAAATATTAAATATGGGTCTATTTCACAATTGTGTACACTATTGAGACTCCACTCACAAAATGTGTGCCTAATTACAAGATCACCTGGTTGAAGAGCATGTGCCACAGTTATTTTATATGGTTTTAACTTCTGTAATTTGGTAGCTCTTTGCGCAGACCCATAAGAAATGCCTGCCTGTTACGAAAGATGCCTAAGTGATTTTTGGTAGGAATTCTCCAAATGAAGATCAATGTCGTCTAATGTTTCTTTGGTAACAACCATACACCGTCTTTCAGATTTCTTAACCTGAACACTTCCTCTGGCCTGAAATTTATTGTAAAGTTCATGGATTGTTGTACGGCCTGGAACTTTTATACCTGGAAATCTTTCTGCAAATCATACTTTCGCTTGGTGAGCTGACTGTGTTAACACATACGAATCATAAATAAATACACGCTGTGCAGTAGAAAACATATACTGAGCCATAATATACTTTATGACTAAGTACAGGACAAAATAATAAATAACTCGTAATAACTGAACTACATCACATCACCGTCAACTCAATACTGCACTTCACACTGTAGAGCAAAACCATGTCAACAGCGTGACCTTGTTTATAGCAGCAGTGCATCTCATGTTTCCACATGCACAGTGGAAAAACACAGTGCAGCCGGTTCGTAGTTTTTCTCCTGTTAGTACTTATAATTGCACATGTGAGACATTTGTCCCTATTCTTTTAGTTTGTGGCAAAACAAAGCTTTTAGAAATTTCTTCCCTTTTTATAATACCGTTGTTGTTTTTGACTTTTTGAAATAAATATTTGCATTCATTGTTTCAACATAAATTCTTGTGTGTACAAATGAAAGATAAATTAGCCATGAAAACTATCAGTATCTTTATACAGTATGTGTACAAAAGATTGCAGTGGTTTTAAACTTATATATTTTCTCAGGGGTATGCAAATTAATTTTGAACTGTTACTTAAATTGAAAAAAAAAACTGTGGATATTACCGTAATACAAATTATAAGTGTTCAATATGCAATCCATTTGTGACACAGTATACATCCATTTCTTGCCTAACTGACATTATGTCTGGTGTAGGTGAGCCTACTGGTGCAATAATCCTTAACTTAGGTCTGCTGGTAGCAGTAGAACATTTGCTTAACACTTCACTGTCATTGTTGGAATTGCTAGTTTTCGAGTCATCCATTGCGCAGATATTTAGGGCCACACAAAAGCCGCTCTGACCCTGCATTCTCATCGGAACACACATGGTTGTCTGGTGTTTTTTTCCTTTACAGACATACTCCGTCATTTGGATCTGATTATACCACCTGGGTCATCCTCCATGGTGTAGTGGTTACCATGTTACCTCTAGTTCCCAAGGTCGCAGGTTCAAACCTGGCAGAGGGCGATGGATTTTTTTCAGGTGTAAAAATCCTTAGCATGGCTTCCTTCGGAGGTCCCGTGTTGTAGATTTACGGCAATAAAAGAACCTCAAGCCTGATAAAGAGGCCTCTGAGCAAAATTTCCAGTCTTTTACGCCCAATATAGAATGGGATGCTAAGGATCACGGCAGTTAAAGAGCGTCCATAAATAAAACTCAATTTAATTTTATACCACCTGAATGTTGTTACCAGAAGGGGTGTTAAGACCAAATTTTCGCCTATACGCATGCTAAACTGTAACCACTTAATTATGTTTCACAAATTCTAAGACCCAAAAAGCTTTTTGCATGCAAGTTGCCATGCTTGTTTATTTCGTTACCCTGACTACTAAATAATAGAAAAAAATCTGCGCATATAGAATTCAAACTTCCACTTACTCTTCCAATTAAGTTATTATCCAGGATTATGTTGTACACTGTAGAGAAAAAATATAAGTATAATATAAAGTTTAAAGCCCTGTATAAAGCTCCTATATTAATCAAGGAAATGGTTGGAAGTGCGACGGTATTTCTTATAATGTTTGTGTATTTGTGTTTACTCAACGTGTTGAAGCCATCTTGTGACGTGATTTATTTGTTAGGTTTGTTAGCTCCATCTGGTGTTAGCAATTTGCGGTAGTATTAGTGTTTGTTTGAAAGAATGCGACTGTTATTTGATTTAATTTTTGTTTACTGTCCTCCGGCTAGCTATTATCTTTTCTTGGGTCGAGCACTTCTCTTTATACAGGTTGTGTAAACGGAAAGGAATCTTTTATCCAAAGATAACACTGATGAAGAAATTTATTATACACTTTTATTGTCGAACACGTTAACTATCACATTTACATATTGATCTCGACACTCGCCAAACTGAAACTGTTATAATAACTTCATTACTGATAATTCTTAATTCGCGTACTTCAACTTTTTGTAAAATTAACTTTATAACACTTGAGATTTCATAACTCTGTTACGCGTAACCTGCAAATTGATATCCGAAGTGTGCCGTACAAATACTTTCGACGAACTGGCGGGAATGCGACGTGTAGTGTACAAAGAATTTTGATGAACTGTCGGCGATCTACCTCTGACTTGGCTTTTTATACTCATACACCCAGATATGCCTAAAGATTATAACTGAACTGCAATTGGCTAATAAAACGCGCCAACATTAGCGTCTATTTTTATATCCAATGAAAATTATGAATACATATGCTCTAGGGAAAGGTTCCAGAAGATTCTCAAGAAAAAATGTGCCAACATTACGTAACTTCCTCGTTTCCAATAATGATAAACAGCTCACCCCCTCGCTGCATTATTGCGCGCTATTATTGTCAGTTTCAGTAAGGCAGTATAAACTTACTTCCCAACAATAATTACAATCAATAAACATCTCAAATCAATGTCACATAAAAATGCATATTCATATTACAATCATTATTTACATTTAAGTAATTTGTGATACAAATTACTGCATCAGAAGGAGTTTATGAAGTAATAGTTGCGTCAGAGGTGTTATACAGAATAGAAATTTGGATATGTTCCAAAGGGTGGTTGAAGATTGATGGAGTGTACCAAAAAGTTCTATGATGGGAATAAAACGGGCAGAACTAGAAAGAGTAGGGAGGTAAGGTAACAGTAGAGAGAATTTTGCAACATGCTAAAAATATGTCTACAGTATAGCCAACAAAAAGTATTGCAACAGCACTGCAACTACCAAGAGAGATGTAGCATAGCATTCACTTGTTTTTCTGTATGCAAAGATATAACTTTATACAACACTAGCCACTCAATGCTCCACTCTTTGCTGTTCATTATTTGCTCCTGGTTTCTTTTCCATTTTAACTTATGGGGGATCCTGTATATGGTAACTTGGCAGTAATGGCATGGCTGTTCCATCTAATGTGCTGGGTACACTACATTTTATAAGAATAAAGTAAGAACAAAGTACCAGTTTGGCTGTACACAACACAATCCCCTTGTTACCCATAGATATATATTATATGTTTCTGATTAACAAATAAAACCTCAAAATAAATGCAAAGTTGGTACAAAGGGTGTACACAGCTTTGTACTACTTTGTCAACATCAGCTGTACCTTACAATTCCAAAGAGATGTATTAGAAGAGAATCTATGTTTGGTGAAGCTGCTACAAGAAATTTGGCAGCTGAGTGAAAGCAATATCAGTGGATTTTGAAATCAAGAAAGACAAGGTGGAAGATATACAGACAAGCTCTTTGAGCAGAAAAGCTCTTTATTCATGTAAAATTGTTGAAAGGAATTAGGTGTGAGAGAAATATATGGATAACTAAAAGCAATTTAAAGGAGTAGGATTTGCATAAATGTGAGCAAAGACATATCTAACAGATTGAGAAAAAACTCTACAGAAAGGTTTATTATCTGCGAGAAGCTGGATATTTTCTGTTGCCTAATAGAGAGTGTGAGGTTTGTTTTGTTTCTGCCCCACGTATGGAAAGCCGATTTGAAGTAGGAATTGTATTGTAGTTCTTATGTTTGGGAGCCGAACTTGAAGTAGTTGCAACAGCACATATGGTAAAAGGTTTCCGGTAGCCTTCGCCCCAAGTTTAAAAATATTAACTTTGTAATTTGACTGTTTCTTTAAATATTATATATTTATGTTTGCCTCGGCTGCGTCAGTATTATTGTTAGAGACATGGATTTCTTTGCAGGGAGTAGTGCGGCTAAGAATGTAGGCTTACACAGATTATAATTTGTACTTCACTTCATTTATTAATTCTTTAAATGATTAAAATAATACTTCAATGTAGAGAGAGAGCTGTAAGATTATTTATTAATTACTTGCACTTTTTAACACGTAAACTATTTTCATCTCGCACTAAATACATATTAAACTTCTCGAGGACATGTCTTGCATCCGGTTAATTTCTGAATGGCTAATCCTACTCCAATAGAATACTTTCATTTAACTTAAGCTTTTTTTCTTGGTTGTTGATTGGCTATTTATAAATTGTCTCAAAATTTACATTATTGTTGCTCCAATAATGACTAGTAGCATTATTAAACTTTCTTACTCATTATTGCCTCAAGGTTACCTCATTGTTAGCAACTTTTAACCTATTATTCTTACAGCTCCTACATTATTAAATTATGAAATAAATTCACATAACATTATTGAACATGTACATAATAATATAAACATTAATACAGTGACTGTTACATGCATTTTATGTATTATATTATAGACATATTGCTTTAAGGCGGACTGTTATTATATTTTATATTATATAATTTGACTGAAATCATTTAAGAGTTAAAAAATACTGCCTCAAGTGAAGTATGAAAATGTTGAAGGGATGTTATATAAGATGGAAAACAGGAAAATTCATTAGCATGTAATAACAACTAAAAAGTGTTGCATATTAGGTTAGAGAAAGTTGATAAACTAGGTGAATTTTTAGGAAGAGTAAAGGGATGAGTAGATAAAACAATTTAAGAAAGGGGCTACAGAATATACACTCACACAACTTTCTTTGCCCTTTACAAATTTATATATATCCATTGTTATAGCATTTGTTTAAATAAGGAGTTCTTCTATTCACGTTACATTATGTGCGATACATAATGCCTAGGAATGATTTCAAATTAAGCAATAGATATAATTATTTACAATTGTGCAAACTGCATTCAAATATTAAATTGGAAGAAGCTTGGAGGGATAAATTCAGAAATCATAGCAACAACCTTTATGTGTTACTCAACTCAGAGGCCATGGTTTCAATTACCAACCTTGGGGGGAGGGGGAAGTTTTCTGTAATTAGATCTTTCCCTACCCTCCACAGATCTGGAAGTATGCATATGGGAGTGAATGTGTTTCAGGATAGAAACGATTAAAAGCACCCAAAGTTAAAGAACTTGCAGTCAGCAAGTTTTTTCTCAAGTCAAAGCACCCTTTAATTTGTATAGACTTTTGTGAAGGAAAAGAAAAAAAAGAACTGCAAACTTTGAGACATGTTCTGTCAGATGACACAGAGAAAATCTAAAGACATATTTCTGAAATGGTTAATGGTATGAGCAGAATATGGCTCCCCAGTTATATAAAGTTATACGAAATTCAGTCAGAATAAAGAGGACTTCACAGACTATCTACAGAAAATTCAATGTTTATATTGTATTCTTCACCTTAATATCTTAAATCATATTCTAATCAAACTTCAGAGTTTCTTTTTTATTATTTTTAAATAAAAAACATGTTTCCTCCACTTGCCTTTCACCAAGGCGGCCCAGGTTCGATTCCAGGAACCGTATGTGGGATTTGTGGTGAAGTGGCATCTGGGTGCATTTTCTCGAGTTTCCCCTGCCATTAATTCCACTAACTGCTCCATCATTACCCTTGCTTTCACCCATTTCACCATCATTTCATATCATTTACTTCCTCGCTCTCATACCAGGCTTCGCGCTGATCGCCCATCCTGGTTCCTCTATCCAATCCAAAGCCTGTCTGCTCCCCGACGTGTGTACACCCGGCACTGGCTTGTGAGTCCTGGAGGGTGTAAGTCCTCTAAACGGGGAGTGTAAACGGAGAAAGGAGAAGACAATTTTTCCTAATTGTTTTATATAAAAGTTAGTTTGTGGTGGGGAAAATGTTTTGAAAATCTTTGTCTTACATCCTTGAAAGAATTGGACTTAAATTATAAAGTGTGGTATGCATTGGACGTTTTGTTTTTGAGTTATGCCAGCCTCTCTATCTCTCACCTCCGGTTCATTGGATTTCAAAGCATGTATTTTGCATGAAATCTCAAAAAAAAAAATTTAAATATAATATTTAAGCATTAGAGAAAGTAAAACTGGAGATTTCCTTTAGTGCCTTATTCCATATATACAGGGCATAAGATATGGGAGAGTGAGTTAAAGTTGCATCATAATTTTTGTTTGTTTGTTCCATTCATATGCTGCCTTTAAGGCTGGTTCACAACCAACAAGAACAGTAACGAGAACGAGAAAGTTGAAATACATGTATTCAAATGGGAATGTTCACAACCGACAGGAAGCTTCCGGGGCCCCAGGAACGGGAAAGAAGAGTTGCCCAACTTTTAACTTTCTCGTTCTCATTCCTGGGCACGGCATATTAGATCCCTATTGTGCATATTAGACTCTTCACTCTAGAGGTTATTCTAAGCGGCCATGACATGAAACAGCCACTAGTGCTCTCTATAGTCGCAAGTTGGAAACATGAATCTGGAAGGAAATAGTAGTAAATGTGCTTCCTAACCTCATCCCGACACCCGCAAATGTAATCAGCGTTGCTTCCTTTGGTGAAGGGATCATTTGTAGTTTGTTTATATGCAACTCAAAACTGGCTATTACCTAAAAAAACAATGGCTAAAGCTACAAAGAACAGCTAAAACTGGTGGAAATGAAAAAAAGAACAATAAACAATTTTAATGTATAACATTAAATAAAGGAATGAAAGTTTGGCATAAGTAGAGGGATCGGAAATGTAATGGATATGCATTTAGATAATGTTTACTCTATCGAATTTTGACGTTGGCTTGGCTAAATTGGAAGTAGGTGAAAAAATGTCGTTGGTCAGTTAAAAACAAATGAAATCCCAATGCGCAAAATCGACTTTCACTTTGTGATCGATACGCATTTCCGTTCTCGTTACCGGGGTGTTGTGAATCAAAATTTCTTGCTTCCCGTTCTTGTTTCTGTTCTGGTTACCAGGTGGTTGTGAAGCAGCCTTTAGCATCTAAGATCACATAGGCAGCTTTGTCTTTAGAATAATTGCTCATCAGCAATGATGTTTGCTTGTTTTATTAAGTCATCCTCTGTGATCAAGGGGTACCTCTAGTTCCCGAGGTCGTGGGTTTAAACTCAGCGGAGGGCATTGGATTTTTTCAGATGTGAAAATCCTTAGCATGGCTTCCTTTGTTAGGGAAGTAAAGCTGGTAGTTCTGTCATAGATTTATGTCACGTACAAGAACCTCAAGCCTGATAAAACGACCTATGAGTAAACTTTCTGATCTTTCACATCCAGTATAGAAAGGGATACTAAGGAAGGACCAAGTAGTTAGAGAGTGTCCATAAGTAAAACTTAATTTAATTTTAATTTGTTGTTTTAATAATTGTGTTAATCTTTAGGTTTATTTACTTTGGGTTTTCTTTATAAGTATTAAATTCACACATACATTTACACTCTCACTCATACTTCCAGACTCTTAGGAGGACAGGGAATAATCCTGGCTAAAGACAAATTCCCATCTTCAGCCAGGAATCGAACCCGGGACCTCTGGATTTGGAAGTTAGCTGCTAACCACCAGACCATAGAGGCAGTTTAAGTTAATTATTTGTATCTGCTGGAGTTGAAAAAAAAATTCAGTTCAATTCATGATCATATATTTTCAAAACTCTGTTGCTAGCTTATGGTATCCAGACTAATTTGCACTTTCACAAAATTAATGTAATATTAAGAGCTGATACACACTAAAATCTCACTAAATTTATTATATTGTATTAACAATGTGTTTGTTATTTTGTAGAAATCTACCATGATTTGTACTTTGTGTTAACATTTTTACTTTCTCTACTACGTATAGTAAGTAGAGGAAGTATTGTACTCCACCCAAAAATTCGATACCGAGATTTCACCGGAAATACATATTTTGAGACCCCCTGAATCCAAAAAAAGCATTTTTGGAAACATGTCCGCGTGTGTGTCTGTATGTCTGTGTACAGCATAACTCAGAAACGAACAGTCGGATAAACACCAAACTTGGTATTTAGGTTCAGTATCTTCCAGAGATGTGACACAAAGATTTTCAAGAAAATCCCCCCACCCTAGATTACCCTTTACATGGAACATTTTTCAAAAATTTTAATTTTCTCAAAAAACGGCTCTAACAATTTTGATTAAAATATCATATGTTTAAGATATATTCATGACAAATGAAATGTTTATCTCAAATTTTTTGGGAATGTCTCCAAAAGTATTCTTCATTGTGAACGACTTTTGCATACCTGGTAAACCATAAGAGATAGACAAAATTTTACTATACAAAAAATGTAGATCGCATTAAAATTCTCAATTTATGTCATATACATTTTTTTGGTTGAGTGAACCATTTTCGAGATAATGCTTGTTATTCCTTTAAATTTTCCAATACTTATACATTTTCTCAAATTCGTTATTCATTTTTTTCATGTCCTGGACATGCAAAGAGAATGGAATACTCCACATAGCAACCAGCTCTTAAAATATTTGACTATAGCTTAAAGCCTAGCAATTACTCTTGCATCTACAAGAAAATTAGCAATAAGATTAACATCTCGATTAACATGAAGTACATGGAGAATAAGCATTTGTAAAAATAGTTTGTACAAGAGTAGAGAAAGGCATGTTAGTGTAACACATCAGATTTTTTTGCTTTCTCTGCCATTTATGTATAGTACACAGGAAGTATTGTTTTCTACCCAAAATAATATCTAGGTTTTTCTGGAAATAATTTTGAGGTCCCCCTGATCCCTCCTAAAATGCATGTTTAGAAAAGCATCTGTACAAGAGAGAACAGCATAACTTAAAAGCAAAAGGTTGAATAAATGCCAAACTCAATAACTAAGTTCAGCAACTTCCAAGGAGGTGGTACAAAGATTTTCAAGAGAATCCCCCTCCCCAACTACCCTTTGCATGAAAAGATTTTGTTATTTGTGACTTTGTCAAAATGGCCCTAATACTTTTGATTACAAATACATTTTAAATACACACATGGCCAATAAAATGTATATCATGAATTTTCTGTGAATATTCTGAGAAGCCTCTTCATTCTGAGTGAATTTTATATAAGCAGAAAACCATAAGGGATAGACAAGAACTTGACTGCGCTGGAAGTGTAAGTCTTATCGAAACACATATATTTATGTCAAATTTTTTTCTCAGCATTTTACATTTCCAAGAAATTTTTTTAGTTGATTTAAATGTTTCAGTATTTTTTCATACAGTTCCAACACACCATTTTTAGTTTCTCTACTACATATAGTAAGTAGGGGAGGTATTGTATTCCACCCAAAAATTCGATACCGAGATTTCACCAGAAATATATGTTTTGAGACCCCCTGAGTCCAAAAAAAACATTTTTGGAAACATGTCCGTGTGTGGGGGGGGGGGTGAGGGTGGGCCAGCGCGCGCGCGCGTGTGTGAACAGCATAACTCAGAAACGAACAGTCGGATAAACACCAAACTTGGTATTTAGGTTCAGTATCTTCCAGAGATGCGACGCAAAGGTTTTCAAGAAAATCCCCCCACCCCAGATTACCCTTTACATGGAACATTTTTCGAAAATTTTAATTTTCTCAAAAATGGTTCTAACGATTTTGATTAAAATATCATATGTTTAAGATATTTTCCTGATAAATGAATTGTATATCTCAAATTTTCTGGGAATGTCTCCAAAAGTATTCTTCATTGTGAACGACTATTGCATAACTGGTAAACCATAAGAGATAGACAAAATTTTACTACACAAAAAATGTAGATCGCGTTAAAATACACAATTTATGTCATATACCTTTTTTTTTGTTGAGTGAACCATTTTCGAGATATTGCGTGTTATTCCCTTAAAATTTCCAAAACTTACACTTTTTCTCAAATTCGTTATTCATTTTTTTTTATGTCTTGGACATGCAAAGAGAATGGAATGCGCCACATAGCAACCAGCGCTTAAAAGATTTGACTATCGCTTAAATACTACCATATTCCCCTTGCATCTACAAGAAAATTAGCAATAAGATTAACATCTCGATTAACATGAAGCATATAGAGAATAAGTGCTTGTAAAAATAGTTTTACAAGAGTAGTGAAAGTCATGTGAGTGTAACACATCAGATTTTTTTTTTGTTTCTCACAATGTTGTGCAAAGAGTATGGGATTTCAAAGCCAGCATATACCAACCCACCTTTTAAATATTTCAGTATCAATTCTGTCTCCTGTATTCCTCTTGTACCTATAACAAAATGTGTAATGAAACATTTCTGCAAATGTTTACCTCAACATGAAGTAGATAGAAAAATAAGCTCTCTTAATTGTAACAATAATTTGAAGAAGGGATATAAAAATAAACAATAATTGGTTGAGAAAGTAACACCGGATTTTTTACTTGTAGCTTGAGCATTCTTTGTCTTTTCAGACAGGTATTTTTTAATTTAATTTGGTTTTTAAATCTCTAGTTTTGGGGATTTTTAGTGACTTGTTGTTCTGCATGTTTTATATGGTATACTGCACATAAACTGCAATAAGAATATATGCATATAGTTAAGCTGTATTTGTTATAAAACTGTTCTGAGCATATACATTCATGTAGATTATTTTAAGCCACACAGAGCATAGAGAAAGTTGTTTACACTGTGACTGCACAAGCAAACATTATTTATTCTCTCTAAACATATGATCACAATGATTGGCATTGTTTTGTTTTTTATTACATATCTTTGTTTGGTTCTGTATTTAACCTTTGAAATTTTTTTTGCTGTTGCAGTTTAATATACTTATAACATATTTTAATTGTAACTGAACCTAATGCATTTAGGTTGTAATAGTTTTTGCCTTTTTATTGCTTTCAGATTTAAAATTAAGTGTGGGTGCAGTAGATAATGGGATTGAAAGCTGCCATACAGGCATTGAAGTAAGTATTTTGTGTGCTGGGTTGCAGAACGTGTTTCTGAAATGTGATGTTGGATAGTAACAAAGGATTTTTATCTGTGTTCCAGGAGGGCAGAAAAATTAAAGGAAAAAGTTCAAAATTCAAAGGATTTGCTGAATGATAGTGATGCTTGGGTATGTCAACAACAACTACAGGTGAGTTTAGATTGTGCAGACCTAGGGTTATGTGAACATATCTCAGGGATAAAGTGTATTTGCCTCATTTCATATGTGCTAAGAACATACAGTGATGCAGCGGCACTTCTATACATGATATACAAAAAAAGAGCATTGCTTATCAGACAAGGAATCAGTTCAATGAACAGTTTAAGGCTATAACCCCACCTGGTTAAGCTACTCCAGATATACTCCCTTATCAATCAATGGCTCGGAATCACTATACTCCTATAACAGATATTTTATTCAATTTATTTAACATTTTAAGAATTTTTAACTCTTCATTGTAAACAATTAATGCTAACATCTTGCCCAAGGCGTTATGGGTCCATTTCTGCTGCCAACTTTTAGGGTAAAAACAAACAAAAGTGGGAATGTAGCCAACGTCTGAAATGAGAAAAAAGACATTTAAGCGTAGCCAAGTATTGAGGCCCCTAAGCTGCAAATTGTAGTCGAAAAATGTTTTTTACAAGAAGAGGAGTGAAGTAATTGCAGTCAAAGGCTTCAACTGCAAAGAACGTAGCCACAGGATCTGTGAGGTGTAAACCCCAATGAACCATATTAGCATGTATTCTTACCTTTTATTCTTTGCTTATTCCTGGAATTTTAACATATTCATTGTTAACATGCCTTTTGCAGCATTTTCAAATGTTGCCAGCATTGATTTAGCAACTTTTTACCAATTGTTTTTAGTGACTTCGAGCTCAAAATGTCATGTGTTTCTACTATATAAGTGTGATCAGTTAAATGGGGGGTGGACCATATCACTTAAAGCAACATCTAGTAATTCACTCCTTCCTTAACATCCTGGATTACTCTACATGCATTTTTTAGTGGATTTGGTAATTTTTGTTATAAAACTGCAATTGGATATGGGAATGGCTCCCCCTATTTACCTTCTGGTTAATTTGGTAAAAAATGTTAGCTTAGGGAGAGAAAATGCATGTAAGAGGAAATGTGAATACTTAATAAGAAAGCTCTAACCTACCTACCCGCTCATTTTAAGACAAACAGTTTGTTAATACTGTGCTGCATAGAGGAAACTGCCAACTTAAGTGTATTAGTGTAGTCTGCAAGAACAGTGATGTCAGGTACATCTTGAAACCACAATATTGTGGTTTCACTGCAGCTTGCAATGGCCTGGCAGCCTATGGTCGCCTCATACTCATTCTTTGTGTCGTTTCTATCTCGTGGTATTGTTTGCTCAAATGTTGGTGGCCCTTCAAAATGAACTATGAATTATGATAGACACAAAGCGACCACTACTGGCCTAACAGTAAATTAATCAGGGAAGGTGAGCGTGGTAGTTTGTCACCCAAACTATCTGCCCTTTTTAATACATATACAACAGAAAAGCATGTGCAATCATGCTATGAGATTTTAGCACAAATGGCATTGTGTGAAAAAATGTTAATTTAAATTTTTTCATAAATATAAGTTAAACGTGTGACCATTTTGAACTGAAAATTATGCAGTACAGTTACTTAATATTGTCATTTTGGTGAAATGAGCCTTGTGTGAAGTAAATATGATTTCTTTTCGTGTTTAAAGTAAAAGCTTCTCATGTTGAAACAATTTTGATGCAAGGAACATTGTGAAATGAGTCTTGAAAACCACAGCATGAACTTCTCCATTTAGTGACTTTCACTCATTTATGTGTTATGTGCAAGTTCTAGTGTATTATTTGATCTTTTTCACTTGCCTGTTGGCACTTCTGCAGAAGGAATTCCATACTAAAATGGGTGGCTGAGGTCATTAAGGAATGAATTTGTGAACAGGAGATATACAGTTTAAATACCCTCAGAACCATCCCCCTTGACTGGGTTTATTCCGAGTTTTCCAGTCCTCATAAGTGGCAAATGCCAGTGAGGTACTGTAAACTTAGGCCTGGAATATTTCTTTGCCATTATATTTTGTTTCATCCATCACCAGTGTCCATTGACTATGTTGCTATATGTAGTAAGAAAAGGCATTCAATACCAGTCATAAAAAAGATTCTGCTAGTAACAATCACTACAAAGTTCACTGAGGGACCAATGCAGAAACTTAGATATATATCAGGTATGGAAGATCAGGAGGAATGTTTGCATTACATCCCAATAATGACAACGGAACTAACAGGACACTAGCGGGAAAGTTCAACAATTAATACTAAATCAACATAATCTGGCTCAGACACTCAAAAGCAACACAAAAAAATGGGAGGCATTACTTTCGGGTTGACCCTCATCTCCCCGAGATTTCCCACATAAATATATATGACCTCAAGGTATCAGCACTTTGCCTCACACAATATAAATATCACTATTTCTCTCTTCTGCGAAGTCTTCCACAAGATTTCTTTTCTTCAAAGTTCATGTGTCTGTTTCTCATGAAGTTACAATGGCAACTGTTATCTCTTGTTGATTTCATTAATCTTGACAAGTATTGCTTTTGTCGCATGCTCGCATTGCTAGCATCTTTCACTTATTTGCATTAATTATTACTTTCTCTACTATGTATAGTAAGTAGGGGAAGTATTGTATTCCACCCAAAAATTCGATACCGAGATTTCACCGGAAATATATGTTTTGAGACCCCCTGAATCCAAAAAAAGCATTTTTGGAAACATGTCCGTGTGTGTGTCTGTCTGTCTGTGAACAGCATAACTCAGAAACAAACAGTCGGATAAACACCAAACTTGGTATTTAGGTTCAGTATCTTTCAAGGATGCGACACGAAGGTTTTCAAGAAAATCCCCCCACCACAGAGTACCTTTTACATGGAAGATTTTTCGAAAATTTTAATTTTCTCAAAAATGGCTCTCACAATTTTGATTAAAATATCATATGTTTAAGATATTTTTATGACAAAATGTATATCTTGAATTTCCTGGGAATGTCTCCAAAAGTATTCTTTATTGTGAACGACTTTTGCATAACTGGTAAACCATAAGAGATGGACTAAATTTTACTACACAAAAAATGTAGATCGCGTTAAAATACACAATTTATGTCATATACATTTTTTACTTTCTCTACTACGTATAGTAAGTAGGGGAAGTATTGCATTCCACCCAAAAATTCGATACCGAGATTTCACCGGAAATACATGTTTTGAGACCTCCTGAATCCAAAAAAAGCATTTTTGGAAACATGTCCGTGTGTGTGTCTGTGTGTGTCTGTGTGTCTGTGTGTGTGTCTGTGTGTGTGTGTGTCTGTGAACAGCATAACTCAAAAACGAACAGTCGGATAAGCACCAAACTTGGTATTTAGGTTCAGTATCTTCCAGAGATGCGACACGAAGGTTTTCAAGAAAATCCCCCCACCCCAGACTACCCTTTACATGGAAGATTTTTCGAAAATTTTAATTTTCTCAAAAATGGCTCTAACGATTTTGATGAAAATATCATATGTTTAATATAATGTCATGAGAAATGAAATGTATATCTCGAATTTTCTGGGAATGTCTCCAAAAGTATTCTTCATTGTGAACGACTTTTGCATAACTGGTAAACCATAAGAGATAGACAAAATTTTACTACACAAAAAATGTAGATCGCGTTAAAATACACAACTTATGTCATATACATTTCTTTTGTTGAGTGAACCGTTTTCGAGATATTGCTTGTTATTCCCTTAAATTTTCCAATACTTATACTTTTTCTCACATTCGTTATTCATTTTTTTTATGTCCTGGACATGCAAAGAGAATGGAATGCGCCACATAGCAACCAGCGTTAAAATATTTGACTATCGCTTAAAAGCTACCATATTTCCCTTGCATCTACAAGAAAATTACCAATAAGATTGACATCTCGATATCTCGATTAACATGAACCATATGGAGAATAAGCGTTTGTAAAATTAGATTGTACAAGAGTAGAGAAAGTCATGTGAGTGTAACACATCAGATTTTTTTTATGTCCTGGACATGCAAAGAGAATGGAATGCGCCACATAGCAACCAGCGTTAAAATATTTGACTATCGCTTATAAGCTATTCCCCTTGCATCTACAAGAAAATTACCAATAAGATTGACATCTCGATATCTCGATTAACATGAAGCATATGGAGAATAGGCGTTTGTAAAATTAGATTGTACAAGAGTAGAGAAAGTCATGTGAGTGTAACACATCAGATTTTTTTGTTGAGTGAACCATTTTCGAGATATTACTTGTTATTCCCTTAAATTTTTCAATACTTATTTTCTCAAATGGGAATGTGTTATTCAATTTTTTGTCTTGGATATGCAAAGAGTATTAATCTGTGGCAAAGAGAATGGTGCTGCACCTAGCAACCAGCTATTAAGAGATATGTATGTGCTTAAAGGCTTACTGTATTTCTATATTGCCCTTGTAAATATATATTCCCCTTACATCTACAAGAAAATTAGCAATAAGATAGAGTCTGCAAATGTTTATCTCGATTAACATGAAGTAGATGGAGAATAAGCGTTTGTAAAAATAGTTTGTACAAGAGTAGAGAAAGTCATGTGAGTGTAACACATCAGATTTTTTTTTCCTCCATTGCAGGAGAATTATGAATAGCAAAAAGGGATACAAAACAGTGACACTTATCGAAAGTTTTTATATTATGTCAGAGTAGTAAGTATAAACTAAAAAAGTATAGTACACAATAATAGAGACAAAATGTCTGGTTAAATCCAGATCTGAAAATGAGCATTTGTGAAGTGGCTGATAATATATGGTTACAAGTGGCCACTGACTAGATTGTTTCTAAGCAGTGTATGATTTCTCCTTGAATAATGGTAGGATTTGATTTGTGTTAAGGGCGTTCAACTGCTAGTTCATTAGTGCCCTTGTAAAACGGACCATGGCAAAGGCCAGAGATAAAGATCAGTACAAAATATCATGGAATAATGGTAGTGGTTTGTGTTTACAAAACTAAGCAGACTGCCTCCATGGTTGAATGGTCAACAAGCTGACCTCTCACCCAGAGGTCCCAGGTTCGATTGCATAGGGGTGGGTTTTTCTTTAATTAGGACTATTCTCTACCCTCCATTGAGGAGATTGGAATGGGGGATGTTTGGCAACAGTGAAAGCAATGTCAGGGATTTTAGAGAGTGGAAGACATAGAGAACAGGAGATTTAGGCAAGCTTTGAGAACAAAAGTTCTTCAAATGTGTATGAAAGAGTAGAAAGAAATTGAGGACAGGAGAAATATGTAGATAACTTCAATCAGTTTAGAAGAAGAGGTCTTGCATAGATGTGTACTGGGCATTATTCCTAAAAAGATTAATTTGTGAGGGAAATTAGATGATACTTTCCATTGTATAATAGATTGTGAAATGATAAAAATGTGGAGAGATAGTATCTAGTACAGAAAATGGGATAAATTACTACAAGATGCCGTAGTATTTAAAATGTTGGCAGACATGAGGGTAGGGAACATTGATAAGATTGGGATTTTCTTGAAAAAGTAAGGGATAAGTGGGTAAGTTTAAGAATCTGATATGTTACACTCACATGACTTTCTCTACTCTTGTACAAACTATTTATACAAACGCTTATTCTCCATCTACTTCATGTTAATCGAGATAAACATTTGCAGAGTCTACCTTATTGCTAATTTTCTTATAGATGTAAGGGGAATATATATTTACAAGGGCAATTTGGAAATACAGTAACCTTTAAGTACATACATATCTCTTAATAGCTGGTTGCTAGGTGCAGCACCATTCCCTTTCCCACAGATTAATACTCTTTGCATATCCAAGACACAAAAATGAATAATGAATTCCCATTTGAGAAAATAAGTATTGAAAACTTTAAGGGAATAACAAGTAATATCTCGAAAATGGTTCACTCAACAAAAAAAATGTATATGACATAAATTGTGTATTTTAACGCAATCTACATTTTTTGTGTAGTAAAATTTTGTCTAATGGTTTACCAGTTATACAAAAGTCGTTCACAATGAAGAATACTTTTGGAGACATTCCCAGGACATTCAAGATATACATTTTATTTGTCATGAAAATATCTTAAACATATGATATTTTAATCAAAATCGTTAGAGCCATTTTTGAGAAAATTAAAATTTTCGAAAAATCTTCCATGTAAAGGGCAATCTGGGGTGGGGGGATTTTCTTGAAAACCTTCGTGTCGCATCCTTGGAAGATACTGAACCTAAATACCAAGTTTGGTGTTTATCCGACTGTTCGTTTCTGAGTTATGCTGTTCACAGACACACACACACACAGACATGTTTCCAAAAATGCTTTTTTTGGATTCAGGGGGCCTCAAAACATGTATTTCCGGTGAAATCTCGGTATCAAATTTTTGGGTGGAATACAATACTTCCCCTACTTACTATACGTAGTAGAGAAAGTAAAAATGGAACATATAGCACACATAGTTGTGATAATGGTGATGTATTGTAGAGGTTCTTACCATACATACAATATATGGGTGAAGGTGTGCAAGGGCCTTGGTACAGTAGTGCTGGCTTTTATTTTAATTGTATGGTTTGTAATGTTGTTTCTAATTTGTTGGAGTTATAAATAAAGTACAAATTACTTTAACTACTTGAAGTAATTTAATTGATCAACTTTATATTTAGGGAGCCAGACAAGTAGTAATTTTAATGACCTAAAATTGCTAAAAGTTTGTGTTTGTACTCTTCCACAGAGAATCTATCAGCAAGTCCTCATACTTGACTTAGAATATGCACTTGATAAGAAGGTGGAGCAGGAGCTATGGAATCATGGTTTTAAGAATTATATCGGAACGCTTCAGAATTTAGCAAAAGATAAAAAGGTAATTGCTTGCATTAGAGAAGTCTAGCCATTTGATTCATTACAGTATTAAATAAAATATTGATTTAATTGTTGATTTTTTTGTTTTGCAGAACCCAAAACGCAACGAGTCTCAAGCAATGCTGTCGTGGTGTCTTGAAGCTGCCAGTGGTTTCTACTTGACATTATTGCAGGAGATATGCACAGCATTCGACCTAGATCTCCCATTTAGAAGGTGCTATATCTTTTTATCACAAAGTGAGACATTATATGTGGGTTGTAAAGTATTGGCAACACTTGAAATATAGGCAGACAAACTGGCTACATTAGAATAATCAGAGTGTATCTTTAGGTCAATTACCAACCGTGTGTCTATATTTTCCAAGCTATGGAAAATGTTACAAACTTTCAGCAGAGCGTTTTCTGTAAAAAGTAGGGATAGTGCTGTTGCTGAGGCTTGGAGGTTTGAACCACAGCACCATCAAATCCCACAATTAATTTGGCTATAAAAGGGGTGGGGGAAGAAGTAAAACCGATAAAATGCTTGGTATTAGCTATGTAACAGAAATTAAATTATAGTGCATAAATTTAAATCTTTATGGAGACCACTACAGCTATAGCATCCTGGGATTTGGTGAATTCAGTGAGGAGAACTGAAAATCTCACAAAATCTGATTAGTGACCTGTAATCAAACACGCTCATGTATTTGCTTCTTACTTTTACTTTTCTTTCGCAACTAAAGTAACTTTATACACCAAGGCTGATTGCCTTCAGTGCACAGTGACAGTGGTAATGCTCACTAGAAACTTTCAATATAATTTAATTCTTCTGTTGAGCTAATGCGATATTGATTGTCTCCATCTTATGTGTTTTAAATTTTTGTTCTTGTTGTTATAGTTAAGCTTCCCAAAAATTGTATCTTGTACTAGAAACAGTTAACCGAGCAGAAATTATGTAAGTAATGCATATGCATTGTTACACATTCAATTGGGAATAATAGAATTTTGCTAAGAAAAAGCATGATAGAGGCAGAGCCTCAGGAGGAATAGGATTATTTATGACAGAAGACTTAGATTGAGAACATGGATAATATGTTTTGGTTAGTAATTAAGCAAATAAATAGTGTACACATGAACTTAGGAATAGGGGTAGTGTATGACCCATGAGAATCATCACTTTTCTACGATGACAGACTTTATAAAAATTTGGAAAAAGAGCATAGAAGAAATTAAGAACAAGCTGCCTGATATAGAGCTTATCATAATGGGGGATTTTAATGGCAGGAAACAAAACACATTCAAAGGAGGAGGAGGAGAGAGGGACGAAGTAAGACAAAGTAAAAGCAGAGATAGGGTAGTTAATTGGAAAGGAAAGAAGTTAATGGAATTTTGTGAAAGAAACAATTTATTAATATGCAACATGTCAATAAGGGGGACAAGGAAGGGGAATTTATTTCTGTAGATGTAAAGATCAAAGTATAATAATCTTATGCTGTATAGTAGAGAGATGGAAGATGATAATATAGAATTTAAGATAAAAATGAGATAGTAAACAGCAGTCATTTTCCAATAGTCTTAGAAATAAAGAGGGGAAAACTAAAGGATAAAGAAACAGAGGCAGTACAGATAAAGAAAATAAACACATATAAATGGTAGGAAGAACTGAAAGAAAATTGTATAAAAGAGATAAACTCAAAGGCAGGACAGATTATAGAATGTGGGACGAGAGTAGCTACAAATGAGGAAGGCAATGACAAAGCATTAGAGCTAATGAAATTATTAGTAGAAAGAGCAGGGAATGGTGATGAGAATAACACAAGGAAAGCCATGAGGTGGAGAGGTTCAGAAAAGGAGACAGATAGACAAGCTCTGATGATCTACAAGTGTCTGCTAGAAAAAAAGAAAAAAGTGGCAAGAAAGCATAGAAGGAACTGTGTTTTCATTGCATACCAGCCACTACCAACTAATATGAAACAACATCGCTAGACATTAAACAAAATGTGATGTTAAAATGTGCATAGGATGTATTTGATGTTTTGTACACGCATAAAATAAGTAATGCATGTTTTCTATAAGAGTAAATAAAAAGTGAAATATACATAAACATGGGTATAACGCACAGAAATATGTGCGGGTTGTGTGTGAAAACACAAAAATGAAATGCAATAACCCGTAAAAAAGAAACATGTAGATGAAGCCAAACATTTATAATGTTTAAAGGAAAGCATACGTAAACTCTGGCAAGAAAAAATAAAAAATTTTACATTTATTTTCATTAATTGTTATTATTCCACTGCGTATGCCTTAGGTAGCAGTATTGCACTGCACATAAAGATTTCACCAGAAATACATGTTTTGATGCCCCATAAATAAAAAAAGCACACTTATTCTACTGCGTACCTAAAAAGGTACTGAGATTTCACCAGAAATACATGTTTTTAAGGCACCCTGAATGAAAGGAAAAATTACTTTTACTTATTCTACCGTGTACCTAGTAGATAGAGGAGATATTGCATTTCACACAAAAATGCGATGCCGAGATTTCACCGGAAATACATGTTTGAGGCCCCTGAATAAAAAAGCACTTTTACTTATTCTACCATGTACCTAAAAAGATAGAGGAGATATCGTATACCATACAAAAATTTGATACCGAGATTTCACCAAAAATGTTTGTTTTGAGGCACCCTGAACCAAAAAAAACATTTATACCTTTTCTACCACTTACCTATAGCTAGAGAAGGTATTTGTCAGCTTTGCTTCCTAAAAATGCATTTCTTGGATTCATAAGGCCTCAAAACATGTATTTCCGGTGAAATCTCGGTATCGAATATTTTGTGTGGAATGAAATACCTCCTCTACCTATTAGGTATGTGGTAGAATAATGCATGAGAAAAAGAATAAAGTAAAACTGAATTTTAAAATATTGACAATTCTATACATCATATATTGCAGCTTTTCCCAAAATTTCATCATGTTTATTGTGCAGTTTACGTGTACTTTGCTTTAAACTTTATTTATGCTTGGCTTCATGTACATGTTTTGTTTTACGGCGTAATTACTTTACATTTTTGTGTTTTCATGTGCAATCTGCTCATATTTATGTGTGTTATACCCACGTTTATGTAGATTTCACCTTTTATTTCCCCTTACAGAGAACACGCATCAGTTATTTTATGCATCTTCTTGCGTGTGACATCCATTGGTTACCCAGGTTCTTCTCTTATTCGAAATGCGCTTTTCAGAATATCATGGACATTTCAACATAATGTGTGTGTTCCACGTTTGTTTAATGTCTAGCGATGTTAAATTGCTAGCAGCTGGCATGCCGCAAATATAAAGTTCGGATGTTGGCACTCCAATAGGGCTCTGTGCGCGGTCGCCATAATAAATAGAGTCATCGCACAGAATTACTGAATTTTGGTGTGGAGTCTGAGAGGCAGGGAGGGAAGTATACAACCCTCTCTCTTCCTCTGCATCCATTCAGCCTTCCTAAAAAAAGCATTAATTTGACTGTCCCATAATAAAAGATGCAGGCACAAATAAGTGGTACTTCTGCTCTTAAGAACACTATATCAGTGATTACAGAATCTTAACTAAGCTAGGAGTAATTCTCAGGATTTCAGCCTGGTCAAATGGAAGCTCGTATCCAAGCTTTCAGCCATCATATCTCCGTTGCCTTCTACAAGGTAATGATTAATTCAGGCAAATATCCACCCTTACATAGTAGCAAAGTCAGATCATGATTGGTTCAAGTGGTGCCCCAATCAGTTGCAGAACCAACCATGATCTGACTGTGCTACTATATGAGGATGGATATGTGCTAGAATTAATCATTACCCTGAAGAAGACCACAGAGATATGTTGGCCAAAAGCTTGGACACCAGCCTCCATTTGACTCGGCTGAAATCCTGTGAAGTACTCCTACCTAATCAACACCAAGAAAGTTTCACACCTTTAGGCTGTATGTGTCTTACCAATATTGATATAAGGAAATGTTATTCAGTGAGGTGGTGAATTAATTCTTAAATAAGTTGAGGTTAACAATGTAAAACTTAGCTAAAATTCACATACCAGACAGATGTTTATAGCATTGTTACCCATCCTCAGCTAATTCCCAACTGCCATTCCCATCTGTTCCTGGCAAAACTCTTTTTTGATGACGAATGGAAGATCTCTCTTCTTGGGAATTTCCAGTTCATTCCCAGGGGGCTAATCCTCACTATATCCTGTCCTGTATTATAGGTAAAGTTTTAGTGTGTTAAACTCGACTCACTTTATTAACTAAGCAATCTGCTGCTCCACCTCTTAATTGTCATGCTTGTCTAGCTATGAAACAGGGCTGTACTGGCAGTTACCAGAGTATCCTCCATACTGACTAGAAAGAATATTTATGATTTTGATTTGTTCATTCCTGGATAACAGGTTCTTCCGTTACACGAGGAGCATTCTGGAAGCTCTTGGCCTGACCAAAGAAACACAAGATTTAAGAGCCTCTTTTTTTTTTTTTTTTTTTTTTGCGTAGTCATTTTGTAAATCAATACATTTAGTCTGACTTTCCATCCTTTTTAATACCCTCATTAAAATAAGGTATGTCGTCCAACTGTGCATCTACCTCAGCTTCAACTTTATCATTTGATTTCTTCAGGTTTGCGAGCAAAAAGTGATTACTGGCAGCCAAATCCGGTGAATATGGCAGATTTGGAAGCGAAGGTCATGCAGTTTTGTAGCAACAATCCCAGACGTGTGTGAAGGTGTATTATCATTATGAAAGAGAACTTCCTTTTCCATAAGAAGTGAACATTTAGCCTGAATAGCACCCTTTAGTTGATCCAGCAGTGAAGTATAATACTTTCCAATGATAATTCTGCACTTCTGGAGGTAATCTAAGAGAACCTCACCAAGAGAATCCCAGAAAACCATAGCCATGACTTTACCTGTAGATGGAACTGTTTTGGCTTTCTTTGCTGTACTTTTACCTGTTGCTACCCACTGTTGGACTGCTCTTTCATCTCTGGCATGTAGTGATGAATCACTGTTTCATCTACTGTTATGAAATGCCAGAAAAATTCACTAGATTTGCATTTAAACTATTGTAAACACTCTTGAGAAATGTTCACTAAAATGCATTTTTGGTCCATTGTAACAAACACGCACCTGTCAAGTCAAAAGTTTTCCGATACCCAAAGCTTTGTATAAAATATAGTGGACACAGCCCATTGAGGTCCTAGCAAAGTCAGCGAACTTGCGTACCTTCAGTTGACGATCACAGAGTACGGCATTGTGAATGTTTGTCACATTATCAATTGTAGCTGTTTTGGGATGCCCTGAATGCTCATGTACGACCATGCTGAAATTCAGTATCCCACTTGTTAACCATCACAAATGAAGGGAAAAAATCCTTTAATACCAAATCTAACTCCTTTTATATTTCTGTTGGAGTTAAACCCTTCAAAGTGAAATACCTTATCGCAACTCGTATTTCAGTTTTATCCATTTTGTAGAAAACATTAACACTTTTGTTTACACAATCCTCATAAACAAATGTCTGCACTGAAGCATCTGAATCTTTACAGTGCGCCATCTAAAGGATGATACTTAACACCTATTATGACATCTCTGATTCAGGCTGAGAACTTTTAGAATTCCCTCATATGAAGTTCATGCTCTAAAATTTGAAGTGCTCCATTCCTGTGGAGGAAATCTGAGCTGATGTCATGCAATGCTCTTACATGCTTGGGAAATGATATAGTATTGGACATAGCAGAAATACTTTGGGTTGACATCATTCAACGCTCCCACTGCTTGCAAAATTATATAAGAGGTATTACCCAAAAGTTGCTAAAATGCCTCAGCTAGTGTCAGTGTATGCACCACTTCTAGTTCTTCTAAGTGTTGAACGTCCTTTTTGGAGAATTGTTCATGCTGTAATTTTGCTTGGATTTCCTCAACTGTCTAAAATCTTCAACCTTTTAACTCATTTGGAGAACAGAAGCCAATAGGTCTAAATCTGGCAAATATGGTGGATGAGAAACAGCTATCATTTAGTTTTTCCTCAGAAATTCTTGCATGATGAAGCTGTATGAGGCTTAGCATTGTCATCATTGGGAAACCAATTGCCATGCACCACGTTTCCTGATGTTTTCTCATGTTCTTCCTCAATCACCTCAAGACATCACAATAGAACACATTCACTGTCATACCAACAGGGACAAACTCCTTGTGGTTAATCCCTTAAGAGCCCAACTGGCAGTGACATTTTCAGGTGTAATGGCAGTTAATGGACGTCCAGAACAATTGTCATCAACACATGTTTGGCCATTTTTAAAGCAATGAAACCAATCATAGGTTTGGGTCTGACCTAGAGCATCATCTCCAAATGCTTGCTTTAGCATTTCTGCAGGAGTTTTGCAGAGTTTGAAACAAAACTTGGCGTGAAAAATCGCATTGTAAACAACACGCAACAACGGAAAAACTCTCCCAAATACTAAATGTGTTCACTCGGAATGAAGCGGCTTGGTACACTGACTCACAAAAGATGTATGAAGTATCACCTAGTGGCATTTTCTCGTATTACTCCTCGGTCACATGCCCCTTGTGAATTTCGCGAACTTTTGGGTAGCATCTCATAGTATTAGACATAGTGGAAAATACTTTGGGCTAACATCCTCGCAGGTTCAAACCTGGCGGAGGGCAATGGATTTTTTTCAGCGTAAAAATCCTTAGCATGGCTTCCTTCGGAAGGGAAGTAAAGCCGGTGGTCCCTGTCATAGATTTACGGCACGTAAAAGAACCTCAACCTGATAAAGAGGTCTCTGAGCAAAATTACTGGTCTTTCACGCCCAATATAGAATGGGACGCTAAGAACCACATAGTAGTTAAAGAGCATCCATAAATAACTCAATTTAAAAAAAAACTAACATTATCCAGTGCTCCTACATGCTTGGGAACTTTTATAGTGTTGGAATTAGCCAGAAATTTCTGTGCAGGCATGCTGATTATTTTAACATACACTATATTGCTTGTTATACTGCGTAATTGTCACCATTTCTTTACAGTTGTCATACAAACTGAACTTCCAGAAAATGTAGTGGAGTATTAATGTTATAATATTTTGTTATATAGGAAAGGATCAGTGTATGGAAACAGTAAACTATGGCGCACTGTCGACCATTTGAATCAGCCTCACAAAAGTTCATGTTATTATATCTGTCAGCATTGCTTGGTACACCTGGGTGACATAGCTCGATACAGAAATCAAAGTCGACAGGCTGAAGCATTTTACAGGTAGGTTCAGCACAATGTATTAATTTTGTAGCATCATATTAAATTAGAGTTTCACTTCACTGAGACATTGAATTTGCTTTGCAGGCATGCAGTGCAACTGGCCCCAAACAGCGGGCAGCCTTATAACCAATTGGCACTACTGGAAGCTAGCCGAGGTGATCGTTTGAGCACCGTTTTCCACTATGTCCGCAGTGTTGCCGTTAGGCATTTTTTTCCTGCTGCAGCTACAAACCTCTCACGAACATTCAGCAAGGTTACAGAAGAACAGTAAGTGTTTATAATTACAATATTTTCATATTTAAATTGAAGTACATGCTGTCTGGAATAACAGAAATTCAGTTTAAGGAGAAAAACGGTGTAGGTGTCATTGAACCAAAGCACAATCAGTAGTATATGATGCATGAAATAAGGAAACTTGTAACAGTGAAGTGTTTGGTTAGCAAATTACACCTCCTGAAAAATTAAGGTCCATAAAAACGTTTTACAATTTATACTTGACCTAAATATCAAAACTAATCTCATATTTTCTCTACCATGTGCTTAAGGTAGATAAAGGAGGTATTATATTCCACCCAAAGATTTTACCAGAAACTTATGTTTTGAGGTCCACTGAAACAAAAAATGTGTGTGTGTGCGTGCGTGCGTGCATGCATGCGTGTGTGTGCGAGTGCGCGTGAGAGAGAGAGAGAGAGAACAGCATAACTGGAAAATGAAAATTTTAATATATAAAAGTCCATGTATGTATATGTGCATGTGTGCGTGTGTGTTTCTTATAGGCTTTTACATCGTTGCACCAATTTCGACCAAACTTGGCACAGTAAACTTTTGACTCTAGGCAAAAATTACTGGCTAGTTTAAAGTTCGAAATTTTGCCCCATTTTACACAATTAGTTGTTTAATTTTATGCGATGCCTACAGAAGCTCGCGAGACCATCCATATCTTTCTCAATGATAATCATAATACGTCAAACATTGCCAACATAAGAATAATAATAACTTAAGCTTTCATGGCCTCATAAAATAACAAAAGGAATAGCGAGTTCACATATTCATTGATCGCCTTTCTAACATTTATCATGGAGCAATAACACAGTCAAATAAAACGTACAACAGCTATGTCACCTGTGGCCTCTCTTGCACAAATGTAAAGGTGCTACAGTCACTTGGTTGAGAAGTAAAACAAAATTTTCAGCTGTATTATATTGGACTGTGATAACAGCAACAGCATCAAACCAGACTAAATACCACTTCTTCCTTTATTCATTTTACTTGGCCCTCCCTGTCCTTTACCACAGGCACTTTGTCTGCAGTCAAATGTAACCCCATCAGCATGCCATTACACCAGTTATTTTACTTGGGCCCTCCCCGTCCTTTACCACAGGCACATTTTAGTGGAGTCGCTGGGACTTGAACTTGCGATGGTTGGCTTTGAACGGATGACCAGTCCATTTCATATCGCTGTAATGATCATGGCTATTCAAATCGCTTCAGTTGTGGTGCCATGAAAAGGATATAAAAGCTAGTCTAGGAATTAGAGGAAGAGCGGCATATGTAACACAATAATTCATACATAAGAGGGCTAATTTTCATTCTATGCTTTCTTGCCACTTTTTTCTTTGTTTCTAGCAGACACTTGTAGATCATCAGAGCTTGTCTATCTGTCTCCTTTTCTGAGCCTCTCCACCTCATGGCTTTCCTTGTGTTATTCTTATCACTGTTCCCTGCTCTTTTTACTAATAATTTCATTAGCTCTAATGCTTTGTCATTGCCTTCCTCATTTGTAGCTACTCTCGTCCCACATTCTATAATCTGTCCTGCCTTTGAGTTTATCTCTTTTATAAAATTTTCTTTCAGTTCTTCCTTCCATTTAAATGTGTTTATTTTCTTTATCTGTACTGCCCCTTTTTCTTTATCTTTTAGTTCTCCCCTCTTTATTTCTAAGACTATTGGAAAATGACTGCTGTTTACTATCTCATTTTTATCTTAAATTCTATATTATCATCTTCCATCTCTCTACTATACAGCATATGATTATTATACTTTGATCTTTACATTTACAGAAGTAAATTCCCCTTCCTTGTCCCCCTTATTGACACGTTGCGTATTAATAAATTGTTTCTTTCACAAAATTCTATTAGCTTCTTTCCTTTCCAATTAACTACCCTATCTCTGCTTTTAACTTCTCTTATTTAATCCCTCTCTCCTCCTCCTTTGAATGTGCTTTGTTTCCTGCCATTAAAATCCCCCATTATGATAAGCTCTATATCAGGCAGCTTGTTCTTAATTTCTTCTATGCTCTTTTTCCAAATTTTTATAAAGTCTGTCATCGTAGAAAAGTGATGATTCTGATGGGTCATACACCCCTATTCCTAAGTTCATGTGTACACTATTTATTTGCTTAATTACTAACCAAAACATATTATCCATGTTCTCAATCTAAATCTTCTGTCATAAATAATCCTATTCCTCCTGAGGCTTTGCCTCTATCATGCTTTTTCTTGGCAATTTTCTTAATAAAATCAAAGCCTTTTAAGTCTTATTTTTTCCGTATCTCCTATCCATATCTCTGCTACCCTTAAAATTTCTATAGCTTTCATCATATTTTGTAACTCCCCTCTATATACCTTAGTTTTTAAAGCTTCCACATTCCAAAACATTACTTTGAACTTTTTTCCTATTTACTTTTTGGTTTATCTTGGAATTTAAATGTTTCCACAACGTTTCTGAGCCTAGTGTTTCTATTAGCTGCTTCACCTCTTCCCTATCCCCATTTGCCTGGTTTATGATGCACCCCTCCACTGTCATTACCAACCCCCTTTTTTTGCAATTTTTTCTGCCTGTGCTATGCTTTCTACATGTAAAATTTCCTCTGTCATCACTCAGCCACTTCCCCCCTCATACTCTTGCATCTTGTTGGACTTGTCTCACTGGCTTCCAGCTCTCCATCTTACCCCTTCTCACTTCTTCCTGCTGCAATTGCTCCGCCGTTCTTCTCCTACCCTTCTGTCTCCTCTTCCACTCTCTCATGGCTTCTCCTTGCTTGGGTTGCCCCTCATCTCATCCTTTCTTGGTTTGATCTACAGGTCTCCTCTGTTGTGCTCGGAAATCCAGCTGATGTTCTTGGTCTCTGTTTGGGTCTTTGTCTTGCAGATACTGGTCGTTCTAAATTCTGCTGGCCCCCGTGCATTCCTCTGAGTTTGTTAATCTTTATGTTCATGCTCCATTTTTCACCTATCAGAAAAGCTTTTTTGCCTTCTGCTCTTGCTTCTTTCATTCTCCAAATTAGTTTGTTCCTTAAATCTTGTTCTTCTTTTGTGTGATCCTCTTCTGTAAACACTTGTGTCCCCTGTAACCTTCTTGCTTATCTCAGAATCTCCTATTTTTTACCTACCCTAAGCATATCTTCTATCTCCCAGCCGAACATCCTTATTCATTGTGAATGATTCCAGTACAATACATACACTACCGTTTGTGAAAATTGCAACACCAAGAAGGAAACGCATCAATTCAATGAATTTAATACCACAGGTTAGGTACATGACAAGTAACAAATGATAAACATTTCAAATCTATACATGACCTTTGAGCCCTAATATTCAGTATTTGGTGTGGCCTCCATGAGCTGCAATTAGAGCTGCTATACGCCATGGCATTGAATCAAAAAGGTTCTGAATAAGTTCCTGAGGGATTTCCCTCCACACAGTTTGTATTCGAGCCCACAAATCCGTGACACTGGTTACTGGAGGACTGTGATGCACCAGGTGCCGACCAACCATATCCCAGACATGTTCAATGAGCGACATGTCAGGCGAACGTGCAGGCCAGGGAAGCAATGATACCCGTCGCTCTTCGAAGAAGGCTTGTACATTCCTCGCAATATGTGGCCAGGCATTGTCCCATTGAAATGTGGCCTGTGGAGATGCCTGAAGCAGGGGGAGTACCTCAGGCTCTACAACCATTGTTAATTACCGGTTGCTGTTCAAAGTGCCCTCAATTCGTAGGAGGTGAGATCGGTTGTTCTAACCAATGGTGCCCCAAACCATCACACTGGTGTTTGTCCGCTATGCTGCTCAACAATGCAGCCCTCCAGGTTGCGCTCACCACGCTACCGCCGGACACATATGTGGCCATCACTGTAGGACATGTTGAAGCGGGACTTGTCCGAAAAGACTACATTTTCCCGCTCAGCAGCCCAGTGACGATGTTCACATGCCCATTGCAGTTGGAGGAGCTTGTGATTTCTGGACAGTGGAAGCTGACGTAATGGCATGCATGCAACCAGTCCAACCTGCAGCAGACGGCGACGAACTATTGATGCAGACAGGTTCACACCTGTTGCAGTGCTCCAGCAGCAAGCCGTCACTGTGGATGATGCTGTATGGTCCGTTATGGCCATGCGGACAAGATGATGGTCATTCCGTGCTGTGGTCATGTTCCGTGGTCCAGTACCCGCTCTTCGCTGCGTACGACCTTCATCTATCCATTGCTTCCACACACGCGTCACTGTCGTAGCAGCATGCCCTGTACGAGCCCAAATGTCACGGTATGACTAACCTGCTTCCCGGAGGCCAAACATTCTGCCCTATTCGAACTCACATGGCAATATGGCTCCCTTTGACGTCAACGAGGCATACTGGCACTCACTTTATTGTTTCCACCTTGTTTGACAGCTCTGCACTGACTGCACTGTGCTCAACACTGACTTTGTCGGACCCATCTCTGCAAACCTAATCACTTATTGTTTGCACACTTTTCTACACTTCCACCAAGTTTGGAGTTATTTGGGAAATTCTTTCTTGGTGTTGCAATTTTCACAAACAGCAGTGTATAAATGTAGTTTTTAAGTTTACGTTATACTTAACGTCTAATTGTCATTGTGAATAGGGCCTATCTGTGACAATGATTTACTGTTGAACTGTCTTGCAGAATAGGAGAAGTGAACTTGTTCATAAATAATTTTCAGCCTAAATGTGGAAGGAAGAAACAAGTTATCTGTCTCAGAATATGTAGCAGTTTTCCTGAAGCTACATGGCTTGTTGCACAATGGTGCAGATTTACAACTGGCAGAAAAGTACGTGAAGGTTCTTACCACAACTCTTACAGCCCATGTAGCAACGGAGAGTCTCACTTCATGGAAACTTGTACAGGTAAGCATTCAAGTAGTTGCAGTTATATTCCATAAGCTCACAGGGACTGAATTTATAAATGTATATAATTTTGAAGTGACAAAGTTTAAAACTTGCATGTAAGTTTGTTATGGTAACATTCTGGTATGAAAAAACTCAATACTCTATGATAATTGCACACTTTCCCAATTACAGCTAGTACTAACATGTCATACAAAACAGTGGTAACCATTAATTAAATCACTTTTTTTTTTTTGTTATTTTTCTGCTATTTTCAGATTTTTAAAATAAAAAGTGCATAAATACCTGAGGAATATTAGGGATGCCACATAGAAATATTAAAGAAGTTCCTCCCACCCCAAACAACCTAATATGGAAAATGTCTTGGATATTTTTCAAATATCGCAATGATGAATAAAATGTATAGCTTTAATTTTCTTTAAATGGTTTGTGAAGTCGTCCTTGTTTTTATAATTTTAAGTCAAAGATACAGACAAAAGCTTACTGCAGGAAAAATGCAAGTCTTTTTAAAACTATATTACTTATGTCAAATGGAAATTTTTGTGAGATTAATCATTTCCAAGATACATAGTGTTATTCATTTGAATTTTCCAATATTTTAACAGAAATGTAGCATTACTTTCTTTTGTTAACATTTGACTATCATACTAGCTCCCCTGTATGCTTTTCTAGCTACGGCAGAATGTCTATTGTGTTTTTCAAATGGGATGATGTTTGTCCTTGAGCGCGGCCAGAGCGGCAACCAATCGGAGTTCCGCTGTGTTGTCATATTGCATTCGCCGTAAGCTAAGCATGACGCGTGCTAAGCGAATGTGTTTCTAATACATATAATTTGCGCTAAGACAAAAATTCAAATTTTGCAAAAAGTAACCCACTAGAAGGTAGGGAGTAATTTTCGTAACACAACCGTAAAAACCACATATTTTTAGCTCAAATAGTTTTCATAATACAAACAAATAAACATTCCCATATGTTATAATATAACCACGTAAGCACTGTAATGGTCACATTATTTGTATGTATGCATTATTGTATACATTATGTATATATATTTGTAATTATACAGAACTACTGACTTGATGGTGATAAAGAATTATGTTGTAAAACCAAGGCGTTTGTTAAAGCTGAAAGAGAGCAAACAGCCCACCAAGCTCACTTGTGTTACTTGTAGAATCTGCAGAACGTGAGCCGTCACATGTTTATGATTGTGTGTTATTTTTAAATCTGGGTTGGAGTTTATTTACCCTACACAGTTAATATCAGTATTCAGTTGTTGTTCAGAGAGCAAGCAGCAAGAGTAAAATAGTGCAATGGCTTATTGTGGTGAATTTAGTGGCGAGTCAAAGAGGCAGGTATTGCGAAGTCAGGCTCGAAGTATTATATTTAGGGTCTACTCGTTTTTTAAAAAATGTAACAATGAGGAACACAGAAATCAACTTGATTTCAAAAATCCTCAACAGCTTACTGCTAAAGCGTGTTGTGTCGGTAAAGCAAGTGTGTCTCGCATTTGCGGAGAGGCAAGAAAATCTGTTCCCAGTGATACTCCAGTGTTTGTATCGCCCAGAAAGCACATTGGACCTCCGAAGAGGATTACAAATTTAACTGACTTTGACAAGGACGTTGTACGCAGAACTGTTTTCGAGTTTTATGACCAAGGTGAATTCCCAACAATACAGAAAATAACTTGTGCCCTTAGAACTAAAATATCATACACTGGTTCAAATTCATCTACTTATAGAATTTTGAGAGGATTAGGGTTCAGGTACAGAAAGACAAATGATGGGCGACAATTTTTAATGGAGAGGAGTGACATTGTTGCGGCAAGAATAAAATTCTTACGCAAAATGCACGAAATTCGCAATTCTTGCGATACGAGACCTATATTTTACTTAGATGAGACATGGGTAAATAAAAACCACACTCAAAATTCAATCTGGCAAGATTCCTCAAAAAAGGGTGGCCTGAAGGTACCTGTTGGAAAAGGCAGTCGACTTATCATTTGTCATGTAGGGTCCGCTAAGACAGGATTTGTACCTGAAAGCAAATGGATTTTTCTGTCCAAAACCACCTCAGATTATCACGAAGAGATGACAGCTGATACGTTTAAAGAATGGTTTTTGAACAGATTCCTAAATTATTTAGAAGAGGGAAGCATAATTATAATGGATAATGCACCATATCATTCGGTTATTGAAAACAAAGTACCGAATACTGCCAGTAGAAAGAACGAAATTGTTGAATGGTTGCAAAAAAAGGGGGTTGAATTTTCGGCAACAGAAACTAAAAATGAGTTACTGCAACGAGTACTTCCATTTAAAAACCAGGGAAAAGTGTATCAGCTGGATCAACTTGCAATGGAAATGGGACACGAGGTAATCCGCCTCCCCCCTTATCACTGCCAGTATAATCCAATTGAGTTAGTATGGGCTCAAATAAAACGAGGGGTTGCAAACAGAAATAACACTTTTAAACTGACTGACGTTGAACGTCTTATTCACGAAGAAATTGACAAGGTAACTCAACAAGACTGGGAAGCCTGCGTGAGACATGCAGAAAAACTACAAGAAGACGACTTTTGGAAAGAAATAGGCCGTGACGATATTTTGGAACCTATCATCATAAATTTGCAAGACTCAGACGATGAAGACAGTGTCAGTGACGAATTGCCTCTTCACGTAACTGATGCCAGTGATACGGATGAGCCACTGGCAGTTCCATTGGATTAAAAGCACAGGTAATTCATATCCTATAATTATATAACACTTAAAAAATACGTACGTAGCATGCGAGTATATTCCCAATTATGAATTTAAACACCAGGAGAATTACAAAAGTTTAGGTAATTCAGTTTGGGTTGCTTTACGTCGACCATTCTAGCGACAGGCAGATGTGAGAGTGAGAGGGAAATATGAAAAGAGTGGGGGTAACGAGGTGGCAACGCTGTGCACGCAAATGCATCTTATTCGCTGTAGCTCAGAACTCTTCCCATTTGAAACTAATAGTAGTGAAACATTTCTGCTCTATCATGATTAACAGCAAGCTAATAAGAAAAATCAAGCTTTCGTTTGAATGATTTGTAGAATAGAAATGAAACCTAATGTTGTGAATAGATACTCATATGATTGTAATAGGTTAGGGTTTTTCTTTCTTTTCTTCTTTTTCTTAGTATTGTCATATTTCTTATAAAATCAAGATTGTAAAGTAAATTCAGGTAAGGGATGAAGGCAGGAATACCAATGTTTTGAGAGAAGTAAAACAGGAACGTTTCACAATATTTTTCTAAGCAAATTGTGCAGATGTTTAATAGTGGCCCAGGAAAAAGGGGATTAGGACTGTGGTTTCTGTAAAAAGAAAAAGTACTTATATCTTTGTTTGGATACATAGCTGGCTTAACAGAAGTTTCCATAGCATCAGGAAGCACACTGTTTAACAATGGAATCATATATTCATAGCCCCTTAAATTCAAGAGCCTAGATTTCTCATGCAAATTGTAACCTCAATAGCTACTTACCTTCATCATAAAAGATGTTGGAAATGATGTCCTTGTGCCACCATACATCTCTCGTACCTTTTAACAAAATTTGCATGAACACTCATTAATTCTTCATGCCCTTGTAAATAAAATCATGCTTTGTTCATAAAAAAAAATTAAATGTGGGTTAATAGAATATAAACCTTATACTGAGGCAGTATTTTAATACCTGAATAATTTCAATTGTATTTTTTATAATAAGTAAATTCAATAACAGCCCGCCTTGAAACAATATGTATGTAATAATTATTTGAATTGTATGTAACAGTCATTGCAAATGCTTATTTTTATTATAAACATGTTTTAATAATGTTATGTGAATACATTATATACTTTAATAATGCAAAGGCTGTGAGAATAATAAGTTTTAAGTTGTTAACAATGAGGTAATAATGAGGTAACCTTTTACTAGTCATGATTAGAGCAACAGTAATGTAATTTCTCTGACAGTTTAAAATTAGCCAATCAACAGCAAAGAAAAACTTTAAGTAAAATGCAGATATTCTATTGGACTAGAATTAGCCAATCAGAGACTTGAAAGATGCTCAGTTGCTGGCAAACCTTGGTAGTGATCAGATGGAAGATGTGTTCTCTACGTGTGAATAGTAAAAATATGTATACGTGCTAAGTAAAAATATTAAAGATTCTCCAGTTCTTAAAAAGTGTAGTGCTTTATAAAAATGTGCAAGAATTAATAAACAAAGTGAATTTAAAAACTTAAATTCTGTGATGTCTACAATCATTGTCATACCGCACCCTGACTAAGAAATGTGACTCTACAAACATTACTGAAGCAGCCGAGGCAAATTCAAACATAAATAATATATAGAAGCAGTGTTAATAACAAAGTTAAATATTATAGTGTAAAACTTGGAGTGTAATAACAAAAACACATCTTGAAATCAGCTTCTCATACGTAGTAGTATATTGTGCAATAACAGTAACTATTACGTAATCAAAAAATTCAAACCGACACCCAAAGCGTGTTGCAAACTACTTAAAGCAACTAATAATTTACGTAAAAACAATACATAACCATAAATCTACTTCAAGTTGGCTTCCATACGTAGGCCAGTTATCTTATGAGGTTTTAATTTTAAAACTTTATTCCCAATTCCTGTGCAAGCTCAGAGACTTTTTTGGACTTTGTTTAATTTTTCTCATGTGTCATCAAGTTTTTAACCTCTCTAAGACTATGGCAATTTACTTTCGGAATAGATCCTGTTTCCCTAAAACTGTTCATAAGATAATTTATTTAGTTATTTATTGTAATGCTCTTAGACATTTTGAAACACTGTCATTAATCTTCTGGCTTTCCAATATAATTGTCCATCTGTTTTAGACCAGTAATTCCAAAGTGCACTGCATGTCCTAAGGTGTTTCCAGTCCATGATCTCATTCTGATTATGCAACATACACTTTGATTACTCAATTTTCATCCGATGAAGATGCTTTGCCAAACAATGATAATGTGTTAGTTTGCGAACAGTCTCGGCCTATGGTACCTCTGGTAATTTACTTTGTTTGGAAGCAGGTCCAGCTGTTTTTTCTCACTGATGCAAGATAATTGACTGTTTCTATGTGAGGAAACAGACAGCAGGGAATCTGTCTCACTTCTCTACAAAAGTTTGTCATCACATAGGAAACATACATGAAGATACTGTGTGCTAAAGTATGCAGACTTTTTGTATTATAACAGCAGTATAACTCTGAAACATATGATGTCACAAGCCTCTGTACAGCACAGATTTCATATCAACTGATAACCTTGCACACAGAATGAACAGAACTGGTTAGAAACAGCGCAGTGCAGGGCAAGCAAGTGTTTGTAATATGGCCACATGTCCAAACGAAGCGTCTGTATATTTGTGTGTATTTTTTTTTTTAATTGATGCAGCATACCCAGCTAACCCTACTTTATTTTATGATGTAACATTTTCAGATGCTGGCAATAAATCTATTTGCTGTACATCAAGCTGGAAGTTGTTTGGATGCAGACAAAGTAATGACATTCACCGACGAGCAGCTGTCAAGTGATGAAAGGAAGGTGAAACATCTTGTAATGGACTTGATGGCAGGCTCTTTGAGTGCATATCTTTTGCCCGTCTATACTCTTAAAGAGGGAGACACTTTATTGGAGTACTTTGCCCTTCCAGCAAGTAAGTTTGGACCGATTTGAATAGCAAGTGTTTGAAGTCGTCACCACATTCTGTTGGTTGAGTTGCTGTTATTGCAAGTAAGTTGTTTTGATGTAAACTACTTCCTTTTTCAGTTAAGCTAACATTAGACTGGATCCGCCTTGATCCAAAGGTCCTGATGGATTCAGCCTTCACCAGCAGACTTCAGATTTGGCCGAGTTTGTGCAAGTTGCTTAATGGATTACAGCAGACCTTGGCTGACTTCACAGCTGATAAATGTAAGCTCTACTCTACTTTTATTATTTCATTTTGGGTACCAGGGTAGCACTGTGGTTTGCTTTCTGGCTCTTGTACTGAGGGCCCGGAGTTCAATTCCCAGTTCTGGGGTGGCAATTTTTAAATCACCCCTATCTATGCCTTCACCTCTGACTTGCTCATGTGAAGTAAGGCCCAACGTGTTTCGGAGATCATGGTAAAAGCTGTAGGTCCTCTCATTCCACTACCATCGGAGGCAATAGATTCTGCCCGCTGGGTGTCTCCACCTCAGAAATGGGTGCAGTCATCACTTGATGGAATGAGGTATCCCCGAAGGTCATAGGCTATATGTGAAGCATTAGAAATGATGATACATTTTTAACAAATAAGTTATTTCGTGGTTAGGCATATGCCATCTGATATGTTGGCAAGCAGTTTTATAATGCAAGTGTAGCAGCTAATATGTATTTTGTAGGCTGGTTCACATTTAATAGAAAGCTTTCTGGAATCTCTCATCCTCCATGGTGTAATGGTTAGTATGCTGGTCTCTTATAATTTTATA
The DNA here is from genome assembly GCA_030765065.1 of Deroplatys truncata. Taxonomy (NCBI): domain Eukaryota; kingdom Metazoa; phylum Arthropoda; class Insecta; order Mantodea; family Mantidae; genus Deroplatys; species Deroplatys truncata. Next base: position 25,292,347 of record CM060977.1, on the reverse strand, counting down.
TTCTCAATTTTTAACACTTATATCACATAAGTTGTATGTGGAACATTACGGTGTCTTGTAGTTGGAAGTTGCTGTGCTCCAATAGTCCTCTGGTGGCTTCTCCAGGAAATTCTTGCCGAGGTTGTTGCATGGTGGTAATTCAAAGTTGAACCTGTGATCTTTGTTTTTTAGAATAAGTATATTATGTCTGCCTCACATTCAAGAGATTGTGAGTTCAAATCTAAGTTAAGGTGAGTTACCTGGATGAGGTTTCTTCTGGAGTTATTCCTTATCCTGAGAAGACAAATGTCAGGTAACTTAAAGCTCTATTGACATCGGGCTCATTTGAGCATCATTTCATTCATTCATCGTCTGATATGACCTACCAGGTTAAAGGATGTTAAACTAAAAATAAAAAGTAATGCTCACCCACACTGTTACTACCTGTCTCTTGTGATGCTTTTAATACTGTTTGCAGAACTACACTGCTGTTTGTGAAAATTACAACACCAAGAAGGAAATGCATGAATTTAATAGCACAGGTTAGGTACATGACAAGTAACAAATGATAAACATTTCAAATCTATACATGACCTTTGAGCCCTAATATCCAGTATTTGGTGTGGCCTCCATGCGCTGCAATTAGAGATGCTATACATCGTGGCATTGAATCAAAAAGGTTCTGAATAAGTTCCAGGAATTTCCCTCCACACAGTTTGTATTCGAGCCCACAAATCCGTGACACTGGTTACTGGAAGACCGTGATGCACCAGGTGCCGACCAACCATATCCCAGACATGTTCAATGGGCGACATGTCAGGCAAACATGCAGGCCAGGAAGCAATGATACCCGTTGCTCTTCGAGAAGGCTTGTACATTCCTCGCAATATCTGGCCTGGCATTGTCCTGTTGAAATATGGCCTGCGGAGATGCCTGAAGCAGGGGGATTACTTCAACTCTACAACCACCATTAGGTACCGATTGCTGTTCAAAGTGCCCTCAATTCGTAGGAGGCGAGATCGGTTGTTGTAACCAATAGCGCCCCAAACCATCACACCTGGTGTTTGTCTGCTATGCCGCTCAACAATGCAGCCCTCCAGGTTGCGCTCACCACAGTACCACCAAACACGTATGCGGTCATCTTTGTAGGACACATTGAAGCAGGACTTGTCCGAAAAGGCTACATTTTGCCACTCAGCACCCCAGTGACAGTGTTCACGTGCCCATTGCAGTCGGAGGAGCTTGTGGTTTCTGGACAATGGAAGCCGACGTAATGGCATGCATGCAACCAGTCCAACCTGCAGCAGACGGCAACAAACTGTTGATGCAGACAACTTCACACCTGTTGAAGTGCTCCAGCGTCGAGTCAACACTATGGATGAAGCTGTACGGTCCATTATGGCCATGCGGACAAGATGACGGTCATCCCTGCTGTGGTCTGTTCCGTGGTCCAGTACCCGCTCTTCGCTGCGTACGACCTTCATCTATCCACTGCTTCCACACACACATCACTGTCATAGCAGCGTGCCCTGTATGAGCCGAAATGTTACGGTATGACAAACCCGCTTCCTGGAGACCAATCAATCTGCCCCGTTTGAACTCGCTCACATTCCGATATGGCTCCCTTTGACGTCGACGAGGCATGCTGGCACCTACTTTATTGTTTCCACCTTGTTTGACAGCTCTGCACTGATACACTGGGTGCAACACTGACCTTGTCGGTCCGACACGAGAGGGCTCTGCTCAGCCTATGTGTACCCCATCTCTCTGCAAACCTAATCACTTATTGCTTGCACACTCTTCTACACTTCCACCAAGTTTGAAGTTATTCGGGAAATTCTTTCTTGGTGTTGCAATTTTCACAAACGCCAGTGTATTTCATGGCATTTTTGGGGGGGAGAGGCACTGATTTTCCTTCTTGTAGGCATCTGTGTATCTGATGTTCCTTGAATCTTATTTCTTTCTCTACGACATACCTAGTAAGTAGAGGAAGTATTGCATTCCATCCAAAACTTCAATACTGAGATTTCACCAGAAATGTTTTTGAGGCCCCCTGAATCCAAAATAAGTCAATAAATACCAAACTTGGAATTTTAAGTTCAGCATCTTCCTTTCCAAGATATCCATTGTTATTGGTTTGCACTTTTTAATACTTTGTCACTTTTCTAAAGTGCTGTCACTATTCAATTGTTTCTTGCAATGTTATAGAAAGAGTATAGAATTTCAAGGTGTATGATAAGGGCATAGCAATTCTTTTAATGTTCTCAAAACATTTTAATGGATACACTGATAGCGTGAGCTATGCCTCAGCTGCTGCTTCCAGAATCTTCTTCAACCAAGTGAAAGATTTCTTCATCTTCTTCTTGTGCAACATTTGTATGGCCAATACCTTCAACAAGGAGATATGCTTCTTGTATCTAGAGCTCTTTGACAGATGAAAACAAGTGTGCTATGATGTGGTGCTCATATATTTGGAAATCTTTCTCGGTAAATTATTGCTGCAGCTACCATATTATGATGTGTTTCACTGTAAATGAGCAGCATTTCAAGATAGTTGGCATTAGAAAAGTGAGCCATTTTGTAACTGATGATCCCTTGTTTGGAAACCATAAGCTCAATAAATAACTGAAGTGTTTTTCTTTCGATCTTGTAGTGTTGTAGTTGTGAAATCTTGTGGCTAATGATGTAGATGCAACTGAGACAAATTTTGAAAGCTTATAATAATGGTAAGAGTATGAATTATTTTAATGCAAAATGTATTTAAACATGCAGAAAATATTTATCTTTTAATCTCCTCTAAGAAATATTTGGAAAATTATTTTTCTAAAAATCTTCATTTAAAATAGAATTAATATTAAGCAATTTTTGCTTGTTTCTCAAAAACTACTTTAAAAACAGCAAAACTGCACATTACAGAGAGTCAAGGATGAGCATAGGCCACCTTCCACTATATATTGACAATGCTTCACTTATCATGTTTAAAATAGAGTTATAAATGTGTAATAAAACAGAAGTTGTTAACAATAAAGTAAACAACTCATCTCAACTTTAATTAGAATTATGAAGTTTAGATTGTTTGGAATCACTTGATTGTACCATCAGCTTCATTGTTTACCGGATATTTATTTTCCCTAGCTGATGGATTATTTACTATAGTATTGCCATCTATTTGAAGTAAAACAAACTTAATGATAGAATCTGGCAGTATTCCAAAATTCATTATGCAATCACTATGCATGATCCTGCTTTAAGAAATATAAATAGGCATTGTTGCAATATATAATCTATAGTTCCACACAATGATTGATACTTTCATCTTGTTCCCTGTGTATAGTAGACCAAACTCATATGCTTTTGCTTTCCCATTCTCAGTTAATTGCAGACCACCTTTATAATATGCTCTTTTTAAGCTTTAGTTGCAAGAAAATAAACAAAAATTGAGAATAATTTTACCATGCTATCTAGGTATGCTCTTGGCAAGGTTGTGGAAGTGGCAGAATGTAGATATGCTATAGATCACACACGCTGAGCTTCCACTACATATTTGCAATGTGTGAAGCCACAACTTGATGTTATAAAAGATAAAAAAAAAACATATCAAAATGTTTCTTCCTTAACTATGTCAAAACTCCTTTCATCCTGTATATTTAGCCATTTTCAATTTTGTGTCAGTTGTTCTGGAAAGAAACAAATAAAAGCAAAAACCTAGCTGAACTGCTCTCTTATCTTTTTTTCAGACAGTTACTTGCCTCTTCCTGAGGACAGGGACCTACAGGGGTTTATACCATTGGAAAAGGCATTTAGCGATCTCAGGTAAATACATTTTTTTCTTCTCTTCAAATAGTACATACATACTGAGCAACAATAAGATGTCTGTTATCATAAACATAAAAACTATTCTTTGTCAATTACCTACAACGAAACTGCTGTTGCACTTTTTTTACTTTCTCTACTACGTATAGTAAGTAGGGGAAGTATTGTATTCCACCCAAAAATTTGTTACCGAGATTTCACCGGAAATACATGTTTTGAGAGCCCCTGAATCCAAAAAAAGCATTTTTGGAAACGTCCATGTGTGCGTCTGTGAACAGCATAACTCAGAAACGAACAGTCGGATAAACACCAAACTTGGTATTTAGGTTCAGTATCTTCCAGAGATGAGACACGAAGGTTTTCAAGAAAATCCTCCCCACCCCAGATTACCCTTTACATTGAACATTTTTCGTAAATTTTAATTTTCTCAAAAATGGCTCTAACGATTTTGATTAAAATATCATATGTTTAAGATATTTTCATGACAAATAAAATGTATATCTCGAATTTTCTGGGAATGTCTCCAAAAGTATTCTTCATTGTGAATGACTTTTGCATAACTGGTAAACCATAAGAGATAGACAAAATACACAATTTATGTCATATACATTTTTTTGTTGAGTGAAACATTTTCCAGATATTGCTTGTTATTCCCTTAAATTTTCCAATACTTATGTTTTTTCTCAAATGGAAATTCGTTATTAATTTTTTTTGTACTGGTAATGCAAAGAGAATGGAATAATCCACATAGCAACCAGCTCTTAAAATATTTGACTATCGCTTAAAGCCTATCAATTCCCCTTGCATCTACAAGAAAATTAGCAATAAGATTAACATCTCAATTAACATGAAGTACATGGAGAATAAGCATTTGTTAAAATAGTTTGTACAAGAGTAGAGAAAGTCATGTGAGTGTAACACATCAGATTTTTTTAAATTATTTCAGTACTTCATGATGTTAATTCCAATTAGTTTTTCAAATTATTATTAAAAGCTTATTCTTCTATCTGCATAGGTTTTTGTACATCTTGTGTGAACAAAAGAGGGGAAAGAGGGAGACAATCTCTGAGTTAATGCAGCAGATAATGCCAAATATTTTAATAAAATAAATGTACTTCAAGAACTTAATTGATATTGGATTACAGATGTTAAGAGTAACAGTTGGATAGTAAAGAAGTTTTACAAGTTCACTGTCAGAAATTTAAGAGAGTTCATTTCTACTAATGGACTATATTTTGTGAGCAGCTTAGAATGTAAACACCACAGGGCAACTAGGTATATAAATAATAGGGGCCATGAGCCATTATTAGCATTTTTATCTTTGTTCCATTTGGAATTGTATTAAGGCTAAAATGAGTGTATTTATGTTTTGATAGGTTCAGTTGTCAGGATTGGAAGATGGATCCTGTCTCATTGAACAAGCTACGTGCCAGTCGAGTATTGGAGTTTGGTAACTGGCTAGCGAAGCAGGAGAATTACTGCTTGTTAACAAAAAAGTAAGCATACATTTAATTTGAAGACATAGGTTTAATGGCTTACATTTGTAAACCTGAAATTGCTTCATGGTCAAATGCCTTGTTATTAAGAAAAGCATCTAAAAGAAGTGTATTCATGCAGGTCCTTAGAAGACTCTGTAGGGGAGTTTGAAGCGGTGGGTGGTCAGCAGGTGCCAACAAGTGATTTGATCCGTGAACTTGAGGAACTGAGTCTCACAAAACTACCATCGCCAGCGCCTTCTGATACAAGCAGCTGGGGCAGCACAGCAACGGGCACATCAACTCCTGACAACTCTCTAATAATTGGGGCTATTCTTGGAGAACCTCAGGTTCCTCGGGACATTGTTATTGAACAGCCCCATGTAGAACCTGTATTAGGTAAGTTCTAGTAATACTTTCATCAGTTTTTGTACGTATAATGACTCTTCATGAATGATTTTTAGAAGGAAACAAGGAAATTTAGAAGCACTGTAGTGGACAGAAAATAGCACAACCTACTCTTTCCCAGTGAGAGCTGCATAGCTGGTGTCATTAGTGGCTCTTGTTCCAAGAGTCTGTGGTTGTGGTTTTTAAGCAGCCATTCTCAGCCTTCACCTCTCACTGGCACAAGTACTGTACCACACACACACACACGCACACGCACGCACACACACACACACCTGATTTTTCAAGGCCACCCCCCCAAAGAAAAATTGTGAAGTGTATGCAGTATAAACATAAACTCATATATACAAGATTAATATTTATTATTTAGAAATTATTAATTAATTTTGAAGATTGAGAAGCTAGTAACAGGGATGTGTCATAATTTAAAATAAAGAGAGTTGGAGGTTGTTACACTACATCACTGTAAGGTTCTTACTTTGTAGGTTCTTACTTCTTACTGAACCTTTTAGTGATGTATAACAACCTTCAACTGTCTTTATTTTAAAAATTTAAAAACTGTTTACAAATGTACAATTAGGAATTAATCTCAGTTGTGTCCATAGTATTCTATACAGCAAGAAGAATGGTCCATGCAAGCAGACGACTTAAAACAAATAAAATATACACCTATGAAAATGGTACATTGTTGTTAATGTAAATAATATCTTAAGTGATTTTTTAATATAGAGTCAACAGAAAAATTCAACGCCACAGCCGAGATTTGAACATGGTTCTCTCGCTCTCCGTGTGGTCACTCTAACCATTGAGGTATTGTGACAACATGCCGGTGGGACATTGAATTCCCCAATTGACTCAAGTTGTTTCCCAGACAGATCACTAAGGCATCTCACTCGAGATGATAATCTTAGCGGTGACCTGCTATCGCAAGTACTTCAGTGCTGGGTAAATGGGTTTTTTAAGGTTTTAACTTTTTGTTATTATTATAGATAGATAGATAATTTATTTGTACGTTTTCCTACATACTTCTTTTTACAATGTTCCACTTATAAACTAACTTAACATATGTACAAATTTCCTTGCCAGCTATGCTGCTCTTTTTGCCTGGCACCCTGGCCTTCTGGCTCCTCTAAACATTCCTTATTACCTTTTATCCCTATTTGCCCATCTTCTCCTTCCTCCATTTGCCTTTCTACCTTTCTTATCTCTCTTACTTTTCTACTCCATTTCTCTTTTACTTTCTTTAAGAACTCCCCCATATTCTTAATTTGCTTTTCTTCTTTTCTCGTTAGCATTTTAATTGCTACTATTTTCCTATCCATTTTTTCCCATACTTCTTGTCTCCATTCTGCTAATTCTTTGCATTCTGACATATAATGCTCTGTGCTTTCGCTATCGTCGCATAATTCACAAATTCCATTTTTTTTACCTCTTAACCCTCTCAAGTACATTGCTCCTGTTCTCATCCATGCAAACGCTTCTTTTCCTGCTCTATTACAATAATCTACATACCCTTCTCTTCCCCATTTCCTTTTTACTAATCTATAGAACCCTAGTGACTTTTTATTTTCTAAGCTTCCCCAAATCTCTTGTCTTTCTATATCCTCCACTCTGTTTCTTACTGCTATCCAGAAACCATCGCTATTTCTTTCTCCTATTCTCCAGATATCTCCCATTCCTATCTTCTCCATAATTTTTTCTACCCCTGTCCACCAGCTATTTTTATTTTTCATACTCTTTTGTTGTTCCATGCATATCTTTAAAATTTCCTCTTTATCTTTTCTCAGGCACCTAAACCAAAATTTTAATGTCCTTTCCAGTATCACTCCCTTTCTTCTTGTTCTTCCTAATTCCATTAATGCTACTTCCCCTGGTGCTGATCTTGTTAGCCCCAATAGCTCTTTACAGAACATTCCGTAGCTCTGGTCTATTTTCCTGCTTAATTCAGATCCTCCCCAAATTTCTACTGCATATAACATTCTTGTTTCCACCAATGTTTCATACATTCTTTCTAGCCACTTAGTTGGCATTTCCAATTTATATTTGCACATCCTTACTCCTGTCATTGCTGCCTTTCCTTTAGCCACAACCTTCCTGCTATGCGCCCCCCATTCACCATTACTGCTCAACCTCACCCCCAAATAATCCATCTGCTTGACAACTTCTAATTTTAAACCCCCCATCTGCCATTTCTCTTCTCTTTTTAGTTTATTTCCTCTTTTAAATACCATAACTTTTGATTTATTTATATTTACTTTTATTCCCCATTCTTCGCAGTATTCTTGTATTCCGTTGACTGCTTTCTGTAACCCAATTACCGTTATAGCCCCAACCATAAGATCATCCGCATATAGTAAACCTGGTATCTCTGTATTTGCTATTATGGGGCAGTGCAGATTTTTTCCTTTCACTCTTTCTAATATATCATCTATGAATATATTAAATAGTATAGGACTCAATTTGCACCCTTGTCTTAATCCTATTTTTTGCTCCGTCATTTCTGTAACTCCATTATTTTTACATCTTATACAGAATCTTACATCTTTATAAATCTTTCTGATTTCTTTTATAAAGTTTTTGCTTACCCCTTTCTTGCTTAATTTATATGCTAATGCTTCCCTATTTATTGTATCAAATGCTTTTTCAAAATCTGCAAAAAACATATATATCCTTCCTCTTTTCCTGCTCAAGTATTTTTCTATTATAGTCTTTATTATAAATATATTGTCTATTGTTTGTTTACCTTTCCTAAACCCAGCTTGATATTCTGACAGTATTCCTTCCTCATCAACCCAGCTTCTTAATCTATCGGCCAGTATACCTGTGTATATTTTTCCTAATATTGATAATAAACTTATTCCCCTGTAATTCTCTGGTCTGTTTGCTCCTCCCTTTCCTTTGTAAATTGGTACCACCATACTTATTTTCCAACATTCTGGTACATCATTCTTTTCTTTAATTTTATTTAATAATTTTGTCATCATTGTTAGCCCACTTTGCATTTCCCCATATATTTTCCAGAATTCCCCTGGTATTCCATCTATTCCTACTGCCTTACCTTTTTTTATATTCCTTATTTGCTGGCTAACTTCCAGCTCTGTGATTTTACTGTCTAATTTCTCATTAAATATTCCTCCTTGTCCTACCTCTTTCATGTCTAACTTTATTCTCTTCCCATCCCCAATTAGCCTTCTAAAGTACCCTATCCATTCATTCGGTGTAATTTCATTTTTGTCCTCTCTCTTCTTATTCATCATCCTCACTATTTCCCATATTTTTTTACTATCCTTACTCTCTATTGCTGCCTTTAGATTCTTTTCTATACTTCTCTGCCATTCTTTCCTCTTGGCCTCAAGCAAACCTTTATATTCCCCCTTAAGTTTCACCAGATTTTGTCTATCCCTTTCTTTCTCTGACCTCCTCCAACTAATAAGCTCATTAAATACCTCCTTTTTTTTTTTTTTCTACATTCTTCATCAAACCACCCCTTAATTTCTTGGGTCTTTTCTATGCCTTCTTTCCATCCCTACTCCTGCTCTTATTAGTAATAATTTTAGTAACTGTAACCCTTTTTCTGAATTTCCCTCATCCATAGCCATTTTTATACCACACTCCACAATCTGGCTTGCCTTTGACTTTAATTCTTTTACAAATTTCTCTTTTAATACTTCTCTCCATTTATACACCTTTATTGTTTTTATTTTAACTGTTTCTTTATTCTTTACCCTCTGTTCCAGAACATTTATTTCCATCATTAGTGGGAAATGACTACTACCTACTACTTCGTTTATTATTTTAAATGTGGTGATTCTATCCTCCAGTTCCTCACTGCATATCATGTAATCTACTACACTTTGACCGTTTGCGTTTACGAATGTAAACTCCCCCTCCTCGTCTCCTTTCATTAATCCATTACATATTAGCATGTTATTTGTCTCGCAAAATTCTAGTAATTTTTTCCCCTCCTTATTTATAGCTACATCCCTGCTTTTCCTTGGCCTTATCACATCCCTATCTTCTTGTATCTGCTCTTTACTTAATAACCTTCCATTCTCTTCTCCTATTCTCGCATTCAAATCTCCCATCACAATAAATTCTATCTCTGGCATCTTTTCTTGTATTTCTTCCATCTCTTCTTCTAATTTACTATAAAAGTTACTATCGTAAAAAAATGATGTTTCTGGTGGGTTATATGCCACCCCTATTCCTAATCTTATCCCATTATTTTGCTTAATTATTGACCGTAGCACATTGGTGCCTCTATTCTCCATTTTTTCTATATCAATAATTTTTTCCGAATCATTCTTTACAAACAGACCTACTCCTCCTGATGCTCTTCCCCTACCGCATCTTTTCCTTGCCTTTTTCTCTAGAAACTTGAAACCTGCAATTTCTACTACCTCATCCTTTCCCAACCATGTCTCTGCTACTCCTACAAAATCCATAGAACACATAACATTTTTCATTTCCCCGCTACCTATCTTATTTCTTAGCCCTTCCACATTCCAAAACATTAATTTTAGCCCCTTTCCCTATTTATTCTTTGTCTGTTCTTGGAATTTAAAACTCTCCAACATTTTCCCGTATCTTGTAGTTCGCGGTTCCATTTCCTTTTCTTCTCTTACATCCTTAAGCTGATTATAATCCTTGGCTAAAAATTTTGAACCTTTCTTTTTTTTTTGTTTCATCTGCTTCACTTATGGACCCTACCGGTAACACTTCTCCACTTTGTGATTTTCCCCTCCTTGCACTCTCACTTTTCCCTGCCTCCCTACCCTCACTCAGCACAATTCCTGCTGCCGCCCCTCCTTCTTCTAGCTCCTCCCTCTCGATTATTTCGTTCACCAATGTTGCCTCTTCGCTTTCTCCCACCACTGCCAACTCTTCTTCCTGCCTTCCCCTTGTCTCTTGTTGATGTATCTCCCTTGTCACCTCCTCTCTTCTCTCTTCAAAGTTGCTTCTTCTGTCCTCTTGCTCAGCTGTCGCTCTTTCATTTTGTTGACCTCTTCTCACCCATGTTTGACTTTGCTGAAATTCTGCTGATGGTTTCATTCTCTGTTCAGGTCTTTGTCCTGTGTTTTCCGGTCGGTCTATAATTTGCTGCAGTGCATATGTTCCTCTAGCTTCGTTTCTTTTGATGCTCATGTTCCAATTTTCACCTTCCACTATTAATTGTAGCCCTCTTAGATATGCTTTTTTCCCTACTGCTCTTGCTTCATTCATTCTTTTAATTAATTCCTTCCGTTGGTCTTGTTCTTCTTTTGTATAGTCCTGTTCTATGAATATTTTTGTCCCCCTTAGTCTTCTTGTTTGTCTTAAAATCTCCCACTTTTTTCTCATTGTTGTCAGTTTCACAATAATAGGTCTCGGCTTCCTTCCTTTCTTTCCTATCCTAAACGTTTCTTCAATTTCCCAGCCGAACATCTGTATTCCCATCACATCTTCTATAATTTCATACACCATGTCTTCCAGATTTCTTCTGTCCTCTGCCACCCCAAATATTACGCAGTTTTTTCTTCTCTTATCCATTTCGAGTCTTTTTTCCATCCCAACTATTCTTTCTTTGCATTCTGATATTTGTTTCTCCATTTCCTCTCTTTGTATTTTCATTGCTTCTTTCAGCTCTCTTGTATTGTTATCCATCCTTATTCCTAGTTGCGTTCCCATCTCTCTTATTTCTTCCATTATTTCGTTCATCTCTGTTGGTCCCGGGTTTTGCTCTACTCCTCCTGCTCCGTTACACGTCCTTCCCCTCTCGCTGCTCTGTTATTATATATAAATGAATTATACTTTTTATAGACCTTAGCCTGGTCTTGACAAGTTTTTAATAGAGTCAACTGAAAAATTCAATGCCACAGCTGGACGTTGTAATTTACCCACATTTTTATGATGTATGTGCCTATGTAGGTAGGTAATTCTCGATATCACTGCTGCTGGACTTCCCTGCGGAACTTGGCTCCTCATCGATACTCCAGATTGCATCATCTTCTATCCCATCTATTTTATTGGGTATGCAGCACTTCTTGAATGACCTCTCAACGAGACTGGCTGGAATTCGGTCCCATGCAACTTTTACCCAGTTGCATACCAAAGACAATTTGGGTCTTTGAATTTTCCCAGTGGGTGTTAATTCGTGATTGTTGCTTGCCATCCATTCTGTATACAGTCTTTCCAGATGAGCCTTAAGTGGGTGGTTCAAGCAAACATCCACTAGCTGTAGCAGTGAAGTCATTCCACCAGGTCTGATTTTCCTACAGCTAATCTTCTTTTCACATCTTCCGTTTGATGTCGGCAAAAGCTTGCCAATACTAGCATGTTTCTCTGCTCCAGGCTGTCCCTCACATACAGTTTTAATCCAGTCAATGACTACCATATTGATCATCCACCCTTTTTCTTGGGCTGTCACCAGGACTCCAGCAGGAAAATTCTCTTCCTTGGGAATGGTTTTCCACTGAAATATTATAAACAGTGGAAGTTTCCTGCCATCAGCAAGCATAGCCAACATAATGTACAGCATTGCTTTTTGCAACCAGCTTACATATTGCTACAGTCTTCATGCCTTTTTTCCCAATGGTGGTATCACATGGCATTTTGAAATAAACAGGCATTTGATCAGTATTTCTTATTTGCGAAAGCGGGTATTCATGCTGCTTATGAAGATGTATAACATGCCATTGAAAGCTCAGAAGTTTGTATTCATACACTTTTGACATATGTTGCACTATTGTGGTACACCTGCAAATTGAAAATCTGTGCAATACAAAAAGGCATAGAATCCAGCCCATGCTTGCTTTGCAATCCTGTGCAATGCTGATTTCTCTCACAATATTCATTGCTTGAAGCTGACATATTTCTCTGGTGACAGCATGACCAAATTGGTGTCTCAAACTTATGAAGGCTCCATGTCTATCCTCCACTTCTGGATACTTGGCCTGCAATCCTTGGAAAGACTGTTCTATTGTGGTTAATTGCTCGCAACGTGTCCTTTTTTCTCCAACCCTTTACACAAGATTCTGGAACATTGAATTTTCTTCCTGCAGCATGATTTCCCATTTCTTCCACTTCTTTGATAATTTTCAATGTTTCCGCAGCAGTGAAAGAATGCAATCTTAATAGTACTCATTTTTGTAAGTCCTCCAAGATTTAAACCTGAACACTGGTTACAAAGAACACATGATACCTAAATCAGAACTGTTGCATATGGTGGAGATGAACAAAGACTGATGCTGATCCTATTGCTAACCCAATTATACTTCATGTACTCGCATACCAGAAGTACACATGTAGGACTATGCCAATCAAAAGCAATGCTTCCAACATATAAAATTCAAATAAAATGTACCTTCCGAGAGCATCTGGTACATGAGTAATTATAGTACTCTCCTGGCCCAACTATTTCAGAGTGTACCATTAAAACTCTAGGCCCCAATTAATAACTAATTGAGTTTGTATTGTTAGCACTTAGCATCACATAAGCCATTCGAGTCAGATAACAAGCTGTACTCGCATAAGTCAGTAGTGGTGTTTAAATTGTCTGACTAGCACAACTCACAAGTGTGGCTGACCTATAAAACTACATGCATTTGCACCTGTATATGACATGTCACACCCCACGTCAGAGAATTCTTTCCTTCAAATTTGTTGGAATAAGATTTTTCAACAACCCTCAACTCTCTATTTTAAATTATGACACATCACTGTTACTAGCTTCTAAATCTTCAAAATTAGTCAAAGATTTTTCATGCTTAAGTATATGTTAACAGGGGAAACTGGAATGTGATTTTTGTAATTTAGTTGCAATCTCTGGAATGAAAAATAAGTTTCTTGAATGCTACTTTGCTGTCATTTCCCTGTTATACATTTTCTTGCCTGTGTGATTAAGCATAGAGATCATTGTAGCTAACTTCAGAAATGCTAAGTTAGCATCAGTTCTAAGTGTGTAAGATACCAGCATATGAACTATCATGTGGCTTAATTTCTTATAGTACTTATATACTGAGGTTTCACTGGTATCTTCTGCAGGAAATCTGTACTTTAAGGTTGTTGTTTCCATTCATTTCATGTGAAAATACTTTTATGTGAATGTTGAAGCATGAATTGATCTGGGAAGATCATTCCAAAGGCGGTGTATAACAATTTAAATTATTAGCTCATAAAGAATTGTAATGTATAAAGAAAATGGTTAATTAAGAAATTGCAATGTTTATATAAATTCACTTCAAGAAGAAGGACAACGACAAAATGTAACAGAAAGCAATGAATTAATTAATGTAAAGAAAAGAAAACCATGACACAATGTTAAAATCAACATAACTTGTGATGATGACTAATGTTAATGAATTATAACAAATAAGGAAATATCAAGCAGTAATATTACATAGAAAAATTTTAGTTTTATATGTGTGTGCGTGATAATAGCAAAGAACATTGTTAACGATACAGAGTTAGCTTGGTTAGAAACTAAGGGAAGGATACTGTAAATAGTTAAACAATGAAGCAACATAAAAGTTGAAATACAATAAGGAAGCAGAAAAATCGAAAACAAGAAAGAGATGCCATGGTACGTTTTTGAATAAGTAACACTAAGAACCGCAGAAGAGAAGAGTAAATCGGCAAACAAGAAATAAGACGAGAATAGGAAATATAATTGTAAACACGTGAAATGGAGCTAATTTCCAGGAAGTAAATTTGGGAAAGATTGTGTAGAAGTTTTTATAAAAGTACTATAAGCATTAAATAGATAGGAAGCTAAATTAAACTCTGCATATAAGTGTTAAGTATTGTATCTCCTGTGTAGAAAGTACCTATGCTTAATTATCGTGAAGAATTTATTTTAAATTATCCTCCCTGCAGTTAAGAACTTTCACATCATCAGAAAAGAATAGATAAGCATCTGATTATAAAATAATTTGGATTTATACAAAAGGAAAGTTTAGCAGAGGCATCACACAAGTTATAAATAAAGTAAAAGTAAAGTTGAAAATTGCTGAATTAAGAGTCACAAATAAATAAAAGAAAACCTTACAAGTTCAAACATTTTGTCATTGTTTCACAAAATCTTTTTTCTTAGCACACAATCTACAGCTACAATGTTATTGTAATTCTGTTGCAGTATATTCAAGTTTTCATGTTTAAACATGAGGTACTTTTGGTTGTCTTCAGCTTGTATTTGCTTAAATAATTGAATAAACATTCCTCTACAGAGAAACGAGCTGGCATCTTAAAACCTCAAGGTTCCCTGGAAAAAGCCAGAGAGAAAGACTCCAATGGTGAAGGAAACTGGAACCAGAATATGGCTGTGAAGAGAAGTCGTCAGAATGTTGCTATGCAAGCCATCATGAGAAAAAGCGTGATGCTTGGAGAACAAGAGAATGCAAAGAACTTGGAGGCCAAACAGGTACTTTTGCTATGACTTTGTAAATATAGTCTTAAACTTTGAGGTTAATCCCACATACACAACACATAATCAGGGCTATTCTGTAACATTTTAGTAAGGCTTAACAAACTGTTAAAGCTGCTAACCAATTCTTACACACTATTTCATTTTTTCTGTAATTACCTCCAGAATTTAGCATTTGTTGTTTTGTATAAACCATAATTTTTGCTAGAGTTAATAGGATGCAACAATTATACACTGCCAGACCTTGCACATGACCCACACAGTTGTGGTATTGTACTGTATGGAACAGAGTGAACAGTGCTGTAAATTTATTGAATGAGCAAAATAAAAAGTAAGATAGGTTAGTTCTTATAGTAATGTATTAATATTTAAATAAAATAATTTTGTTTTATGCTAACACATTGAAATGTAGCCATTGGGTACCTCATGTTAGGATTCAGTCGTCAAACCATTCAGCACTACTTTACCTCCCTGATTTATAAATTGAATAAAACTGAGGTTTTTCTTAATATTTTAAATTAATCAAAGACATAATATAACCCAATCCTGAACACACACATAATTATTCGCTATATACTAGATTCTACTATTTCAATGTTGGGTGAAGTGCCTGAAGTTTAATTCCATGCTAACAATAAAGTAATAACATTCATTGCATCCATAATGAATACAGTAAAATGTAGTTTTCCGATGTTTTGGCCATGGTCCAATTGATGAGAATTCCCCTCCAATTCCTTCAAAACTTGAGAGGACTACTTTAATACCCTAAACCCAGGTTTCATCAATTGTCAAGCTGTTGACAGCTCGTTAAAAGCAGTTCCGTTTTATCAATGTGTGTCATCCTTTTCATAACCAAAGATCCCATCAACTTTTGAGGCTCCATTTTCCTGCCTTCAAATCATTAACGGTTTGTCAATCCTAGTTTAAAGGTTATGTACATACTCTAGCTCTTGGAAACAGCATCACATTTACTTTTATTCCAGTAACTGATAATGGATATTTTTGCTATTGAAATGTTGTTTAACAAATTTATTGAAAATATGGGTCCAGAATGTGTTATATGGGATCGAAATAACCATATCTATAAAAGTGATTGACTTAAAATTTATGACTCATTACAGATTATCAGAACAGGAGTGTTGAAAATATTGGAAGATATTGAAGCGAGATAGAATACCCTACAAACAGAAATCGGTTACTTTTACCAATTAAGCAGTTATTGGTAACACAGATATTTCTTCAGGGGGTCATTTCGTATTAATGGTGACCGCAACGGAGTTTCAAAATTCACAGTGTGTAGATATATGGAGAAATAAACAGAAGCAATTGCTTCCTTACGGCTACAGAATTTTATGTTATTGCAAATGTTCCTGCTGTTAGACACCATTGACTGAACTCATGTGCCATTTTATCACCCAGTAGGCACAATGCCGAAGTATATAGTATATTCAGACGGTTTGCAGTGCAAGTTTACTAATTACGTGGTACGCTGGTCAGGTTCTGATCATGACAGCTTATATTTGATAACAGTTAGTTGAGAATGCTACTCAAGAAAGGCCGATGGCATTTTGTGCTTGGTGACAGTGGTTACTGAGGGGGCATGGCATAGTTAAAACACACATGTTGAGCTTCTGTTTTGTTTTCGAAGGCACATTCTCAGCCAGTGAAAATAGAAGTAACAAACATTATTGTTGCCAACCTTCACAAACTTATTTAATGAGTAGTCCTAGTTAACGAACCGTCATTTTGATGTGATTGTCATTGACAATATGGCAAAAGCCGACAAACTGTTAGTTTGACGTCCCTCAAACTAAATTTGCTGAAGGTTGGTGAAGTCTGACATAAATGTATTAAAACCTACTTCCTATTCTGGTACACTTATTAAAGATAAACAATTTCATGCCAAAGTCTTTTAATTTCTTTATTTCTCAATTTTCTCAGAATGGACTGGCACGAATACTTAAATCCTTTAATCTTATCACCACAGCATAAATAAAGCAGCTGATGTCGAACATACATGCATGTTCCAATTCCAATAAGTACAATGAAGCGTGGTAAATTACGAGTGACAATACTGCCCCTAACAATTCTTTTCTGTTTTGTGGTTTTACACCATATGCTCCCTCCTCTCTGAAAAGATGGGAAAAAAGGCTCTTAAGTTTTTCAGTGTGCTGCTTGAGATGTACTCTTCATTTGTTTAAAAGCCGGCATTCTACATTGCCTGTTTCAGGTGACATTTAAAACTCCTTCACCAAGCATATCGCCTGGCAGTCCGCAAGCAATTGAGGAGAATCACACACCTATACCAAACAGTATGCATTCCTGGCAGCAGCAGCAACAACCACCACAACAACAGAAGCAGCCTCAGTTGGCAACAATGTCAATGTCATTTCCTTATCAGAACAGCCAGCAGCAGCAGACAGTGCCCCAACCCCCTCCATTGTTACAGCAACATGTGCAATCAACCAGGCAGCAGCCCCCACTGTTCGACACTGCGGACATGCTCGGTGCCATACATCACAACTCTACCTTTGCCCCACAACTCTCTGCCTTCTCCAACCAAATTCCTTTCAGCCAACCTCCTCCCCCCCATACTTCCAATGGAGCAAATCTTTCAATTGGCGACAACAACCCATCCAGGAACATAAACCTAGGAAATGCATACCCTCCACAGCAGCACCAGTCTTATGGCATGAAGTTACGCCAACCGCCATTCTCCCCTTGGCAGCAGCAAGAAGACAATCCACCGCTGCCACCTCAGTCTTGGTGGGGCAGCGATAGAACTCGGCAGAGCCAGCAGGATGAGTCACCACAGAATCCGCTGCAGATGAACCTTTCATTTTCGGCACTAAATTACCTCCAGGGAAGTCTACTTCAGCAGCCCCCACCGCCTATCCAACAGAGAATTTCCATGAAGTCGCCAACCGAGATAATGCCAGAGGCTTTTGGAACAGGAAATTGGCATTCAAGACCGCAGATGTCGGCTCCACCACCAAACTTGAATATGAATCTTAATCTGCAGCATAAACTGGCAAATACAGCAACGTCGATGCATCGAGCGGGAAATTACACCCCACCAGTTAACACCCAATCAAACATCTCGAGACCACTGCAGAACAACTCAAATTACCAACTGTCTCAACCTCGACATGAACCTCCACAGATGTCTATGTTTGGCAGTTCCGATATCCTGAGACTCAACTCGGATGTAAGTTGACAGTTACCTACAGTTCATGTCTGTACATACACTCCTTTTTTCTGTAAATACACTACTCAATAAATATCACCATGACTTGGAAATAGCTGTTAAATTTCTTTGCTTAAGGGTTAAATGGATAGATGATGGCTTGTAAATTCCTCTTCTCTCATTAATTATCAGACTCATAAACTTATTCAGACCTTAAATTATAAATCACTGTAGGGACGATATATAGTGATCTGATTACTAATGTTTCACTTTAAAAAAAAATCTGATCTGTTGCATTCACATGGCTTTCTCTACCCATTATCATTTATCTTTATATAGCTTCTACAAACCATTGTTACAAAAGATGTACTTCATGTTAATCGAGATAAACCTTTGCAGAAATAGTTTAATTACACATTTTGTTGTAGGTATAAAGGGAATGGAGGAAACCAAATCGATAGTGAATTGTTTACAAGATGTTTATGCTGGCCTCAAAATGCCATACTCTTTCCGTGATTTTGCAAGAAACAACTGAATAGTGACAGCACTTTTAAAAATGACAAAGTGTTGAAAAATTCAAACCAATAATAACAGTTATTTTGGAAATCGCTGAGATCACAGAAAACATTATTTGAAATAAATTCAGTATTTTAAGAAGATCTATGTTTTTGTCTATGTCTTATCGTTTATCCATCATACAAAACTAAACAAAATTCCTTCCAAATGAAGAGGACTTCATAAGCTGCTCCCAGAAAATTGAAGATATACATTTTGTCATCTGAATGTCGTAAATATATGGCGTTTTAATTGTAACCATTGGAGCTATTTTTAAAAAATGTAAAGGATAGTTTGTGGTGGTGGAGTATTCTTGAAAATTTTCATGTTACATCTTTGTAGGATACTGAATTTAAATACCAGGTTTGGTAGTTAATCAACTTTTTGTTTTTTAGTATGCTATTCACAAACACACACACACACATGGACCTTTTTCTAAAAAATGCTTTTCCGTTTATAATCAGGAAGTCTGAAAACATGTATTTCCAGTGATATCTTATCAGATTTTTGGGCAGACTGCAATACTTCCTCTATAGACAAGTAGTAGAGAAAGTAAAAATATTGCACGTAAGATCAAGCACAAGGTGTGTAAGTAACAGGTAATATATTCGCATAATGTGCCGTCTAGTGACGTCAGTCACAGTTCACTATCTCTATTATAGATACATTATACCACCAGTAGTACTTAACAAACCAAAAAATACATTCTTGTATCTTCTGTTGATTTTTATAACACTAAACAAGGTTAACCATTGTTAGAAGATTCAACACAAAATACAGCAGCTATTCTTATTCCTGGTTCCTACTGAAATTTAGCGTACTGTTGCTGAACCACCAGTCCTGACCTCTTCTTGCTTTGAAAGATTAAGAGAAAGTCAAAAGAGGTGGTTGTGGCCATCTTCCATTGAGGATATAATATTGGAGAAGGGTAGTTAAAAAAAATAGGCAGATTTGTGAAGTTACAGATTTATACAATAAGATTAAATTGCAGTCCTCCATGAAAAAGAAATCTGATGTGATACATTCACATGACTTTCTCTTCCCTCATTCGTTTATCAGTGGCTATACAAACTATTCTTACTAAAGCTTATTTTTCGGTCTACTTATCCAAATAAACCATTGCAGAAACAGCTGCATTACACATTTCGTTATAGATACAAAGGGAATAGCAATAGTCAAATGTTTAAGAACTGGATGCTATATGCTGGCCTTAAAATTCTATACTGTTTCCATGACATCGTGAGAAACAACTGAATGTTGATAGGACTTTAAAAGAACGGCCAAGTACTGAACAATTCCAACTATTAATAATGGATATCTCAGAAATGGCTCATGCCAAAAATAAAAAAGTTATTTGAAATAAATTGTGTGTTTTAAAAAGGCCTACATTTTTTGTGTAGTATGTTTTCATCTATTGCTTAATGTTTACCACTTATACAAGATTATACAAAATTTCTTCTGAATGAAGAAGATTTCACATCCTGTTCCCAGAAAATTCAAGATATAAATTTTGTCATGTAAATATCTTTAATACAGTAGAATCTCGTTATTACGTTTTTGCAGGGACCTAAGGATTTGGACATCATAGGCAGGAAAACGTGTTAACGAAAATACAAAATCTGCAATTTAAGAACATAGTTATGTAATAAAATCTAATACAATTTTATACTGCATACGATCCGTGTTTCCATGTTAAATTCAATATGTGTTCAAATGGATTTGGATACACAAAGCCTGAGAATAAATAATTCAAGCTTTTATTTTGGTCAACTTGGATTTTTTAGGTTATGAATGTTTTTGAGAAAATAAATTGCGAATTGTGGAAGCGGCAATAGTGGTTTTGCTGTGTGTTTTATTACACACGTGATAACAATTTCTGCTAAAAAAGAAAAAATAATGAGCGTGCATCATGTTACGAGTACAATAGACGATATTATCTTTGGTGTATACAAGACGATTTGAATACGGAGGTGTTTCCATGCAACAAATTTCGTTCCGGTCCTCTTCTGATCCTATTTTCCAAGAGAAAAGTTTTGTTTTAGTATTTTTCCCTTCTTTAAAAGCAGTTTCAATCAATTTAGGTTTGCTAACAATCGTGTTTAAGGTTGACGGAGGAATGTTTAACTTCCGCACTATATCGACATGTTTTATATTTGGATTGTGATTACATCAAGTATTTTCAGTTTTTCACTGTTGGTTATTTACCTACTACACTATCTTTTTTTCATTGCAAATGAAAAGTTAAAATACAATCTACGTATGTTTGGTCAACATTCAACAGTAGAAACTGTTGTTGGCGTTTACCATGCCAAGGTAAAGCATTCTCTATCCCGCCCACATAAATTGTGTCACACAAATATTTACATACATGCGTGTGATTGGCTGCCGGTATCCACCCCGTGACCAAGGATTGGTCAAAGTAGCAAGAGTTCAAACGTAGTAAGCGGGACCAGGAAAAGGCACTAAGCAAATGTTATTTATTATATTTGGTGATTTGGTACCGGGACTTTTATAATTCAACGTAATAAACGGGAAAACGTGTTATTGAGGAACGTGCTTACGAGATTCCACTGTATATGGTCTTTTAATCAAAATCGTTAGCCATTATCTGAAAATCAAACATTTTGAAAAAGTTTGCATGTAAAGCATAGTTGGGGGTGGGGGGATTTTCTTGAAAATCTTTGTGTTACATCTTTGGAAGATACTGAACTTAAATATCAAGTTTGGTACTTATGCAACTTTTTATTTTGGAACCACAGATGAACCATTTTCTAAAAATGCTTTTTTGGGGGGGGAGGTTCAGGGGTCCTTTAAGCATATATTTCCAATGAAATCTTGACATTGAATTTTTGGATGGAATACAATACTTCCCTTACTCACTATATGTAGTAGAGAAAGTGATTATAAACTTATAGAAATAGGAAGGAATAAAGAGGCCATAGAAAGGAAAATAAGTGATGATAAAAACCACATTGAGGAGGAATTTATGATCTTGGAGAAGTCCTTTATTAAGAAAGATAAGATAACAAGTCTGTAAACCTATTCATAGTCCAACATTGGAACACGCATTTTCTAGAGCTAATATTGATACTAAAAGTACACAAGAACCTTGTTTATCCAGACTAGGTGCGACTGGAGGTAATCTGGAAAAAAAATTAAACTAATAATCATTTTTAATATAACAGTTAATGGGAAACACAGTGAAGTAGTTAATATTATTTAAATAAAATTCTAGTGGCAACACACTCTAACTTCACTCTTTCAAGATAATTACCTTGAACATGTTTCGAAGACACCTTGTCTTCATCATCAGCTAAGAGCCAGGAACGAGCCACTAAAGAACAAAGGATATAACCCAAGACCAAATAAACATGCAATTTCAACAGTTTGATCTTGAGATTGGTAAACATACCCTTGAAAGATGAAGAATACAAGAAAGAGCTCCAAAACATCACAGAAGTAGCCTACAAAAATGGCTTTGCAAAAGAATTAGTATACAAGAAAATCCAAAAATTTAAAAAAGATAAAGAAAAAAAGGAAATTACCACACTACAAAAAATAACAGAAGACAATAGTTTTAAAAAGTTTACATTTCATCCTTGGGCACATAAGGCTGGTTCACAACCACCCGGTAACGGTAACCAGAACGGAAACGAGAACGGGAAGCAAGAAATTTTGATTCACAACAGCCCGGTAACGAGAACGGGAATGCATATCGATCACAAAGTGAAAGTCGATTTTGCGCATTGGGATTTCATTTGTTTTTAACTGACCAATGACATTTTTTCACCTACTTCCAATTTAGCCAAGCCAACGTCAAAATTCGATCGAGTAAACATCTAAATGCATATTCATTACATTTCCGATCCCTCTACTTATGCCAAACTTTCATTCCTTTATTTAATGTTATACATTAAAATTGTATATTCTTTTTTCATTTCCACCGGATTTAGCTGTTCTTTGTAGCTTTTGCCATTGTTTTTTTTAGGTAATAGCCAGTTTTGAGTTAGTTGCATATAAACAAACTACAAATGATCCCTTCACCAGAGGAACCAACGTTGATTAGATTTGCGGGTGTCGGGATGAGGTTAGGAAGTACATTTACTATTAATTCCTTCCAGTTTCATGTTTCCAGCTTGCGACTATAGAGAGCATTAGTGGCTGTTTCATGTCACGGCCGCTTAGAATAACCTCTAGAGTGAAGAGTCTAATATGCACAATAGGGATCTAATATGCCGTGCCCGGGAACGAGAACGAGAAAGTTAAAAGTTGGGCAACTCTTCTTCCCATTCCCGGGGCCCAGGAAGGCTTCCCGTCGGTTGTGGACACTCCCATTTGAATACATGTGTTTCAACTTTCCCGTTCTCGTTCTGGTTACTGTTCTCGTTGGTTGTGAACCAGCCTTATAAAAATTCCAAAAGATATTCAAGCAGTGGAACATCAAACTAGCACCCATTAAGGACAGACACAAAAGATAAAATTCCTAGAACTAAAATGCCAGGCATTTACCAGATAAATTATAGTGATTGCGAACTTAAATATATAGGCAAAACAAAAAGGAACAAAAGGGTGAGACTGAAAGAACATTTTAGAAATACAAGACACAAAGAAACTGAAAAATCGGCCATCGCATATCATTTCTGGAATTCAAACCACAACATCCATAATGAAGTAAATCTAATCAAGTCAATCCAAAATCCAATAGAATTGACGATATGGGAAAAACTCCTCATACAAAAAAACAAAAGCCATCTGATGAATTTCAATTTCCCTCCGGAAAAGGATCTCATGTTTAAATACATCAAGCCGAAAATGACGTCAGGAAGCCCAACGGCGACCTCTACACTAGAACCAACAGACTCATTAGTGGCTCTTAGCTGATGATGAAGACAAGGTGTCTTTGAAACACGTTCAAGGTAATTATCTTGAAAGAGTGAAGTTAGAGTGTGTTGCCATTAGAATTTTATTTGAATAATACTAATCATTTATTTATTAATGCTTCCATCTTTCTGTCCATTGAACAGGGACAGATCCACACTGACGCTAAAATGTGTGGGAAACGTATAACTTGGCACAAGTACCAGGCCTGCAGTTTGGATTGGAAGGGATGAGTTTTATTAGGGGCTAGCTGCTTCCGTTTATTAGCTGTCAGTCATTTACTGTCACAAGCTATTCAGCAGCAGGCTGTCATTACTTTAGCTGAAAAGTATTCTCACTGCTCACAACATTGGTGTTGTGAGCAGTGAGCTACAGGCCAACTGCTAACAGGAGGACCATTATGCCACTGATTCTGTGGGCATTATGGAAGGTATTCCTCATTTACCATCAAGTCCCTAAACTAAAGAGAAGGTGAGTGAACCTACCTCTCTCTCTCTAAAATCCTTGTCAAGCACAATAAAATCACATACTTTAAGTTTATTGTTCTGTGACACTGACCATTGTTAGCTTGAAGCATGCGACCGAAAGTGATCTCTACTCTACCAACATGACAGTTGTATACTTTCATAGTAATTTATCAACGCACATACATATTTTCATGATGAAAAGGTAAGCAAAAAGTCACTCCACGGAAATCTGGATTAATGAGGTCTGGATAAACAAGGTTCGTGTATATATATGAATTAGATAGGAGAGGCTTGGTCTGTATTCTTGGTTACATCCATTGTTAGATTCAGCATATAGCATTGGCCAGGTATCCACTGATGTTTATTTGTCGGTCTGGGTAGCTCAATTAGTTAGGTGCTGGTCTTCTGATCTCAAGGTCGCAGGTTCAAACCTGGCCCAGTTCGATGGTTTTTAAGTGTCTTAAAGTGACAACACCATGTCAGTAGATTTACTAGCATGTAAAACTTCCTGCAGGATGAAATTCCGGCACACCAGCAGTACTAATATGATCCTGGCAATTGACAGCATCATTAACAAACAACATTTTTTTTAATACTTATTTTTATTTTCTCTACCACGTACATAGTAGGTAGACAAGGTATTGCATTCCACCCAAAAATTCCATATCAAAATTTCACCAGAAATACATGTTTTGAGGCTCCTGGATCCATAAAAAGCATTTTTGGCAAAAGGTCTGTCTGTGTGTGTGTGCATGGGTGAGAGAGAGACATTTTTCGAAATTTTTTATTTTCTGAAAAATTGTTCTAACGATTTTAATTAAAATAGCATATATTAAAATATTAACATTACAAATAATATGTATATGTTGAATTATCTGGCAATAGCTTGGGAAGTCCTCTTCATTCGGAAGAAGATTTATATAATCTTGCATAATTGGTATCCATAAAGCAATAGACAAAAACATACTATACAAAAAAATCTGATGTGTTACACTCACATGACTTTCTCTACTCTTGTACAAACTATTTTTACAAACACTTATTCTCCATATGCTTCATGTTAATCGAGATAAACATTTGCAGACTCTATCTTATTGCTAATTTTCTTGTAAACGTAAGTGGAATACATATTTACAAGGGCAATATAGAAATACAGTAGCCTTTAAGCACATACATATGTCTTAATAGCTGGTTGCTAAGTACAGCACCATTCCCTTTGCCACAGATTAATACTCTTTGCATATCCAAGACAAAAAAATGAATAACGAATTCCCATTTGAGAAAATAAGTATTGAAAAATTTAAGGGAATAACAAGCAATATCTCGAAAATGATTCACTCAACAAAAAAAATGTATATGACATAAATTGTGTATTGTAACGCGATCTACATTTTTTGTGTAGTAAAATTTTGTCTATCTCTTATGGTTTATCAGTTATGCAAAGTCGTTCACAATGAAGAATACTTTTGGAGACATTCCCAGAAGATTCAAGATATACATTTCATTTGTCATGCAAATATCTTAAACATATGATATTTTAATCAAAATCGTTAGAGCCATTTTTGAGAAAATTAAAATTTTCGATAAATGTTCCATGTAAAGGGTAATCTGGGTGGGGGGATTTTCTTGAAAACCTTCGTGTCGCATCTCTGGAAGATACTGAACCTAAATACCAAGTTTGGTTGACTTTTTTGAAGATTTAGAAGCTAGTAACAGTGATGTGTTTGGTATTTATCTGACTGTTCGTTTCTGAGTTATGCTGTTCACCGACAGACACACACACGGACATGTTTCCAAAAATGCTTTTTTTTTTATTCAGGGGGTCTCAAAACATGTATTTCCGGTGAAGTCTCGGTATCGAATTTTTGGGTGGAATACAATACTTCCCCTACTTACTATACGTAGTAGAGAAAGTAAAAATGTAGATCTCTTTAAACCATAATTTATTTCAAATACTATTCTTATGTCATCAGCCATTTCTGAGATATCCATTAATATTTATAGTTGAAATTGCTCAATACTGTCATTCATTCAAAGTTCGGTCAATTTTGTTTCATGCAATATCATGGAATATTAAGGCCAGCATATAGCGTGCAGTTCTTTAACATTTGACTGTCGCTATTCCCTTTGTATCTAAATTAAATATGTAATAGAGCTGTTTCTGAAAAGGTTTATCTCAATTAAAATGAAGTAGAAGGAAAATAAACTTTTGTAAGAATCATGTATATAACCACTAATAAGTGATAGAAGGTAGAGAAAATCATGTGGATGTAACATATCATATTTTTTAAAAATCTGATAGATTTCCATATAAACTGCAGTTTGAAATGCTTGTGCCAATTATTACGCATGTTATTAACATAATGTACATTCTGTTGCTCAGAATAAGTGTGTTTAAGTCAAGAGGACACTAATATTGCACTCATTTTTTGCATCTGTTTATTGATACCTGAAATTTTCTGTAATAGGAGGGTAAAGGCATTTGTTTGTAGGATTGTTCTGAAAAGAAAAACAGAATTTAACCTTTTATTTCAAACAATCTGTGAGAGACTGAGTAGGCTTACAGCATCCATTCATTGAAGTGCACGTAAATGACAATGCCATATGACTACCTTCAGACTTTACTTCCCAAGTTTTTCATCTGTCCTGCTAGCTTTGAGGATCTGAGACATTGAATGAGTTTGATAACTAGGGACCAGATCATTCATGTGTGGCTAGGACCTTCAAGTTTGTGAAAGTTGAATCAGATTGGAAAAATTCATAGCTACAGCAGGGGACTCTTTGTCAAAGCTCCATCACTGAGCTAGTGTAATGAGACACTTAAACTTGCATTAAGTTTCTTTCATCTGATTGATTCATGTATCCCAGTGAACCTCCAAGAAACCTTAACTACTCAAGATGTACACTTCTATAATTGCTCTGCACTAAAAACCACTGATGTAAACACATGACATTAACTAGCCCGTGATACACGGGAAACCAAAGCACACCAAAACATATAGTACCTTAAATATGCACAATTATCTGTGGATTTTCAAGAAGTATGTTAATTAAACATAGTGTGAAACGTTTTATTAATATGAATTGTAAAACCAAGAAAGGTTGTATTTAATTCTGTTCGGTGTCGCTCACCCCTTTTCTGCAATCATACATTAATGACGAGCAGTCAGTAAGGCGATAAACATGGCTGCTTAGATGTGCTGTATCTTGTTGGGTGACAAAAAAAAAGGTGAAATAGTGAAGCATTCAAAAGATAAGGCATTAAAAGTGCCGAGTGCTTTTAACAAATTAATGCAGGAGAATCCAGTCGTTGTGAATAATATTGTTAAACTAACCTCAGATTAGACAGTGTTTCTGAGTGGAGTGTTGTGTGTGTGCGAGTAAAGAACATTACGAACACAAGGAAAAAAAGAAATAGACCTAAGCTAGAATTAGAAAAAGCAGATGACTTTACTAAATGTGCCCTAGGAAAGTGGACAAGTTGTTCATTAATAACGAACAACCAACGTTAGACAAAGTCTTAAATTCTATTAAAAATGACCCTATGTTGCCTTCTTTTAAGCATTCCATCTTTTATAAATTATTGCTAGAAATTAGATTTAGGTTTGTGAAGAGAAATAAAATGAATATCCCCAAAAAAATGATGGAATCGCACAGAGTAAAGCAATTAATAAAATACACTTGAAGAAAGTGGAGTCAACCTAAACACAGACATTTATTTTGCGGAATATGTATCGTGTACATGAGTTCACATCGTCAGCTGCCTGTTGACTGTTGTATGAATGCAATATAGTTATTGACGGAGAGGATACCGTGTTATGGAAACCCAGATATTACATCTCTACCGATAGCGATGCAGTTACAGATTAACAAATTTTATTTTAATTATCCTGTATTTTCAACTCAGCTTTTACTTCAGTTTTTTATTATTATTATTATTATTATTATTATTATTATTATTATTATTATTATTATTATTATATGAATAGTACAAAGTTCTATTGTATTATAAACATGAGTCATGAATCCATGTGGCTTTTTTTGTATTTTGTTCCTCATAATTGATATGAACACAAGGTTAATGCAGAGAATACAAAATGTTTTGTGTACATCAAATCTGGTTCTAAGGCTGGATCAACTTTAGTTAACCATATTGTTGAGAGTTTCAAGTGTGATAAGATTTGCTGGAATACATGAAACGAAATGAGAGAAGTTTAATACACAAACTGATTTCTGGGGACTTAGATAATGTGTTCTGTGAAGATTTTGACTTCCTCTATCACCTATCTATAGTAGGTAAAGGAAGTATTCCACTCAAAAATTTATTTTGAGATTTTGCCAGAAATACATGTTCAAGCTCTCCCAAATCCAAAAAAATAAGCATTTTAGAAGGAAAAACACCCTTTCCCTGTGTGTGGATGTTTGGTTGGTGAGAGGGAGAGAGCACAGCATAACTAAAAAATGCATGTTTCATAAAGACCAAATTTGAGTTGTGTACACTTTCAACTTTGCCTACTTATTAATTGTTAGGACTAGTTTGAGAACTGTTGCTCCCATCATCAGCTAAGGACTGACTGAAGACAGGATGTGAAATCTTCCTTGGTGTGGGTGATGAGACGAAATTGGGACTACCTAGTGATTTCTTTATGAATCTCTCTTAAGTTATCTCTTTGCAGGATTTCAAAGTTAATTGATTGATCACTGTATCTGGTACAGGCTGATTTTTTTCGTCCAGACGTGCTTATCTGTTTGTGCAGTAGCCATTTATCTTCTGGGTGTTGGGTCAGTAATAACAGAGTAGCAGGCACATACTTAATGTGAGATAAGTTGACATCACGAGTGAGTGATGTCACTCGCACAAGGGCAATACTGCCAGCCGTTCTCCCCACTCTAGACTACATTCTCCTCTGTGTTTCTGCTGCATCAGATCAAAAAAATCGACCTGTAATGTAAATTCTTTCCCATGTCATGAGTGCTGTAGGATTATTGCTGTGTTTGAGCAATTTAACATCTGTGTTTTTATATGTTGTGGTATTTGATCCAAAAATGATATGCTATTACTGATTTATTTGTCTGTTTGTATTTAATACACTGGAAGTACTCTTTCCTTCAATTTTGACACAGACTCATTAAATATTATAGTTACTTTTCACTGTATCTAACTTCTTCACATCATCTTGACCAAACTTAATGTTTAAGTTTAGTACCTTCCAAGAATGTGACACAAAGTTTTGGAAATCTCCCCAGCCCAATTTAGCTTTACATGGAAAAATTTTTGTTACTGCACCACAAGATATTTGTGTGTCAAATAAAATTTATATTGTAAATTTTCTTCAAATACCCTATGAAGTTCCCTTCATTCTTAATTACTTTTGTATAACTTGTAAACTGTAAGAAATAGACAAAAAAATGTAGATCCCATTAAAAGACTATGTCAAATAAACCTTTTGTGGCATTTATCTTTTCCAAGATATTCTTTGTTACTGGTTTGAATTTTCAAACACTTTTACCTTTTTCAAATGGTAAGTTGCTATTCATTTTTTCTCATGGTAATGAAGGAGCATGGAATTTCAGTCATCACATAGCAATCCGCTTTTTAAAAATCTGACTATTGCTTTAGTGTAATGTATCCTTATCCCTACACTGAAAGGAGTAAATATTTAATGAATTTTTATCTCAATTTACAAAAAGTATGTAGAATAAGCTTTTGTAAGAATAGTTTGCAGAAGAGTGAATTGAGAAAGTCATGTTAATGCCATCAGAATTTTTAATTTTCTCCTTTTCTTTGTTGTATTCTTTCTTGCTGATAAGATAAGTTCGGCTGTATAAGAAGATGTTATGTGATTTTGAATTGTAACTGTTGAATTTAAATAGGTATGTTATTCCATATTTTGATCCACAGATCTTCATTGCTTCTTTCAGTGGTAAACTTTAAAATTATTCCTGTATGTTCAAGAGCTCCTTAGCATCTGAAATGTGCTTCTTGAAAATGGCGTAGAGATACCAATGCCAGCTTGGGAACATCCATGGGAAGACCTTTGTTTTTTATGTCTCAGAAGAGCTCATTAAGAGATCCACCAAGAGTGGAACATGGGGTTTCCCATTGGCTAAACCTCAAAATGAATTTTCAATCACTCTAGCTTCACTTGTTTATCAGAAACTTACTAGAACATTGAAATTATATTTTTATTTTATTTTTTTATTTTATTTATTTATGCTAAGCTATATACAGGTGAATATGTCAGCCCTGGCTCTTTACTGGTCATACTCATATTTTACAATAGTTTATTAATTCTAGTTTATTACTCCATTTGTCTATTTACTGTCCATATCCATTTATTTCTCACTTTGTATAAAAATTGTCCCATCTTCTTACTGTCAACTACTGCTACATTTCTATCTATTTTAAACCATTTCTTATTGATATACTCTTTTCTCCACGCTTCAGTTCCCCTACATTCAAACAAAATGTGTTCCACATCCTCCTTTCCGCCACATATAGGACATTGGTTTTGTGAAATACCTTTCCTTAAGCCTTTTAATCTCCATACACCTGCTTTCAACCATGCAATACCTTCCTGCTCCTCTTTATTTGTCACTTCTATATACTTTTCCCTTCCCCATGCGTCTTTCATTGGTATATAGAAGACTAAAGATCTCATGTCTGTTATCTCACTGAATGTTTTTTGTATTTTTATGTCCTCAAATCTTTTTCTTGCCAACTTCCAGAAATTATTCACATTATTTTCTCTTCTTCTCCACATTTCCCCTAACCCACTGCTTTCCAAGTTATTTCTGACACAGGCTACCCATCCCTTATTCTTTAAACGTTTCTCTTGATATACTAAACACAATTTTAACAAATTCCTTCCAATTTCAATATTCTATACCAAAATTTCAATGCCCTTTCCATGATCTTTCCCTTGCTTGGTACTCTACTATTTGTGCTACCTGTCTAGCGGTTGCATTTGGTAGCCCAAGTATTTCTTTGCAAAATTTCCTATGTACCTCATCTATGCCTTCCCATCCTCCTCCTAATTCCCATATAGCATTTTTGCCTCAACCACCATATTGCATACTTTTTCTAACCATCTAATATTTATATTAGGTACTTTGTATTTGCACCTTCTAATAGCAGATAGAGTTCCTTTTCCTTTTGCCAGTACAAATTTCTTTTGTTTATCCCAATTGCCCCCACTGTCTATTTTGACTCCTAGATAAATACATTCTCTCACTACCCTTACTCTTTTTTATTCTCATTCTTCCATCCTTCATACTTGCTCAATTTCCCCCTTTTTTTGAACACTAAATCTGCATCTTTTCCTGGTTCACTTTTAAATCCATTCTTTACAGTAATTATTTAACGCTTGCAAAGATTGTTTTAGGCCATTCACTGTAATTGCACCTATAACTAGATCATCTGCAAACAGTAATCCTGGAATTTGAATATTACTAATTATTGGCATAGAGTTATTATTTCTCCCAATTTCCATTAATACATCATCTATATATAAATTAAATAGGACTGGACTTAACTTGCATCCTTGTCTAAGACATTTCTCTTGTTACAATCCCTTCCTCCACTCTTATACAAAAGGTATTTTCCTTATATAATGCTCTAAGGGTGTACACCATTTGTTTGCTCACTCCTTTAATCAGCAACTTATGCCACAACAATTGAAGCTCTATCCGATCATAAGCTTTCTCTAGAGCCACAAATGCCATGTATAACTTTCCTCTTTTGTCTTTCAAATATTTATCTACCAGTGTTTTAATAATAAATAAATTATCAACTATCCTCCTCCCTTTTCTAAAGCCCATCTGAAATTCCGAAAGAATGGTATATTCTTCAACCCATTTTTGAAATTATATAGAAAATTTAAATCGGAGTTGAAACACTTAACATCATTTACATGTTTTACAACTTGACTGGTTTCGAGAGTTAATTGCTCCCATCTCGGAAGTGGCCGACTGGTTCCTCGTGGTGTTGTTCTGTATGCGTCTGTGTGTGGTAGAATCTGGTGTAGTGATGAAATTCCATACTGGGTTCAGTGGCAGCAATTCAAAATTCATCACATATGTTTTGTGATTAATAACTTTTCCCAAGTATCCAACTCTGCTGTGTGTTTTGCCAGTTTTAAGAGTGTTATATTTGTTGTGATTTGTTGTCCAAAAGTGTTGTGCAACCGCTGTTTGTCCATCATTTTGTATTTGATGTGTCTCATATGTTTTTTTTAATCTGGCCTCTAAATTTCTTTTTGTTTTACATATGTATATTAGGTCAGATTCTAGGCAATTAATTTGATAGATTCCTGCTTTTTTGTTTTGAGGTATTGGTCCTTTGATTTGTTGCAAAGTAATTTCTCTAGACTTAATCAATCTGATAAATTTTTTTTAGAAAATCTTTTCCCATATGTCTATTCTTTGGTTGTTGGAGTTGTTTCAATATTGTGATTGATATTCCAGAAATATGCTGCTGATTTATCTATATGTTTATATTTTGTATGCCTAAGATGTTTTTTAAGCCTGGTTCCAATGTTTCCCTTTCTTTTACAAATATAGATTCTTTTCACATTCTTTGCAGCTTATTTTGTATATTCGTAGTTTATTTAATGGTATTTCTTTTCCTAAATTCTTAGATCTAATCAAGTTTTTTATGCCTTTTTTTGGGCCAAAACTCTGTCATAACTATTGAAAATTATTGTTAACTTTTTCATAGCCCAAGGGTTGTGTGAATTTCTTGAATATCTTCCTTTGTTTCACTGCTGTTAGTGTGGTTATGTTTGCAGTTATTTTCTTCCTTTAATCTTCTGTAGGTTCCTCTCTACCAGTGATTTGTGGAAATGTTATTCTCTACCATTTGAGCATATTCATTGTTATACTTGCTCAGTAGAATGTTTAGTAGTCTATATTAAAGGCTGTTAATGATTGATGTTTGTGGCTCAATGGATTGAAGCTATTGCCTTTTATATTGTTTCTGTAATGGTTAATTTTACCAGGTGGTACAGGTTATCAGCATTTCAATGGCAGTGTAGTCCAAACTTCTCCATTACTGTATAAACTAATCAGATAATTATATAGCATTTTATTTAATGTGTGATAAAATCCAGTATCTGTTAATTAACTTTTTCTTTAACATTCCAGGTATCAATCTATGCTGCAAATCTGGTGTGAAGTCAGAATCATAGAATACAGAGTTAATTCTTGAAAATTTGAATCTATAAACGTTGATGCATCTGAAACACTTACAGCCTTTGTTTTCGCAGATGGCGTCAGAGAAGGAAGCCGAAAACAGCACCATCTTCTCTAATACAGCTCCGAGTAGTTCCAGTACCTCGTCTTTCTCTGCTCTTGGATTGGGAACCAGTACTTATTCCTTGTTCAGCACACCCAACTGGGCAAACACAGCCACCACATGTGGTCGAGAGTTAGACAGCAATTCATGCTCAAATGGTCTGTCTGCAGTAATGGGTGTTACAGGACAGCAGGTAAAAGAGGGCACCTTTGCTCATTTAATACTCTGATCCTTAAACGTGCTGCTCATGTTGTATGTGCAATAATGTATACATTTTGTCCACTTTTAATGTAAACTAGAGTTGAACCTCGCTTATAAGTTATTCACTTCTATGTTTTTCACAGATATACACTAAAGTTTTTAGGCTATGAACTTTGTCCATTAATATTTAGCTCTGAAGCAGTTATAATACCTGATGTTGATTCAATAGAGAACTTATCTGAATAGTCATGTGTTACCAGATTTTTATTCACTTATGTTCCTTAATATAATTTATCATGTTTCCTTATGTGTTATTATTTCTATTTATATATTTCAATCTGTATATACAGGGTGGACCATTTAAGTTGAGACTGTACAATATCTCCAAAATTAACCGTTGTAGAAAGAAATATCTTGAATAAAAGTTGCTTGATATTATGGGGGAAAGTAAATCCCAGTAGACGTATTTTGTTTGTAGGACGTTATGATAGTCATTTTACGGTCAATTTAAATTTATCCTAAAATGAGCATCATAACATCCTCCAAATAAAATACGACGAATGGCATTTACTTTCCCCTATAATATCAAGCAACTTTTATCCAAGACATTTCTTTCTACAACATTTAGTTTTGGAGATATTCTACAGTCTCAAGTTAAATGGTCCACCTCTGTATATCTGGTATAATGAGGAAAAAATATTAAAATAACTAAAATTTAAAAGCTGCATGGCCCACCTTAATGTAAAGTCTTAATAAGAAAAATATTTTATCATTTGTTTATAACCTAGAAAAGTAACAACCAAGAATGATTATTGATGAATTGTCAATGAGATAATATGCATATATAAGCAAATTTTCAGGAGAGAGGCTATCAGTATTCCAGACAGGTAAATGTTTAGTATTCGGTCAATCTTCAGTAAATGTATCATCATGACTTTAAGAATGTATAATTGTTCGCTGTGTTTTAAAACATATAACAAAACTAATTTCACCATTTTTATTATTATAAAACATCTCCATTTTGTAATAAAAGAAACCTCAAAATTAAAAGAGAAATAATTATTGTGTATTAGCTTCTCTGTACGACAGTCTGAGAAATACAAGAGATCTCATCGCTTCAAGAAACATAAAAACAATTTCAGAATCTATAATGCTGCTCTAAAGAACCAATACAACTTATACTCAAATCCAACACTTTTTAAAAACTGCCACAGTTCAGTTAAATGTTTGTCAAGTATACATTTTCTCATTAATATGAAAAATTTTTATGATTCCTATGTATGAAGTATATAAACGTTATGTTTATGCTAAGTTAAGATATATTATGCATGGTTTTTGTATACTGTATCATTGCTGTTGCAGCATAAAGCAGAGGCATGTTGGGCAAGGTATCAATATTTTAGAATGCATTATTGTTAACAATAGGCATGCAAGGTCATTTCTCCTCCCAGGTTATATCTGATGACGGTAATGAAGAAGTAGGCCTAAATAATGAAAGTATTTCCACTGGGCATCAGGCAATTCAAGCTCTAAAAATTACACAGTGATGTCCATCATTGCAATGACTAAATGATGACAGCATTTCTGTGATTAGTGAATAATACCAGCTAGTGTATAACTGCGTGGAAAAATCAAAGAGGCAAAGAATACTGGCAAATTTTTTAAACCAGTTTCTCTGGCTTCTCAGATTTTGTTTGTTTGTTTTTTAAATGTGATAATAAACAAACTATGGAATAAATCCAAAACCACAGATGTACATATGGAATAGATTCACAAACTAAGGCAATGGAGCTGCTTTTTTATCTGTTTCTGTTTCATGACCGACCAGCCAAAATGCTGTGTTGTAATTGGCTCAGGAAGTGTTGCAGTGTTACACGTGAGTGTACCAACTTAACTGAGAGTTTTCAAGTGCAAAGTGACAGTGGATGGGATATAGAACATGGTACCAATTATACTATTGTGGCTTCATCTTTCTTGACTCCCACATGAGTAGCCGCGGTTGTTAAGGTACAGACCCATAAACGGGAGGTCTGCTGTTTAAATCCTGCCAGGACCATTCTACTGACTGAGCTTTTTTCAAGGTTTTCCCCAGTTCTTATAACTGGCAAATCCTAGGGAGCTCCTTATGTTTAGGCCTGAGTATAACCACACAGGAAGCCAAGATCGCCAGGTCCATCCTCCCTGACTTAAGCTTTTTTCTATGTTTTCCTCAGCCTTCTTAATTGGCAAATACCTGGGAACTAACCTAAACTTAGGCCTGTAATATACCCACATGAGGTCATAAGGCATGGGCTCATGCATGAGAGGTCTGCAGTTCAAATCCTGCCAGGATCATTTTCCCTGACTGAGGTTTGTTTTTTTTCATGTTTTCCCCAGTCCTCATAATTTGCAAATGCCGGGGAGCTACCCTAAACTTAGGAAATTGAGTTTTATTTATGGAAGCTCTTTAACTACTGTGGCCCTTAGCGTCCCGTTCTATATTGAGCGTGAAAGACTGGACATTTTGCTCAGAGGCCTCTTTATCAGGCTTGAGGTTCTTTTACGTGCCGTAAATATACGACACAGGACCACCGGCTTTACTTCCCTTCCGAAGGAAGCCATGCTAAGGATTTTTACGTAGGCCTGTAATATATCCACATGGGTATCCATGAGGTCATTAAGGTATGGACTCATGAATGGGAGGTCTGCAGTTCAAATCCTTCCAGAACTGTCCTCCTTGACTGAGGTTTTTTCCGGGTTTACCTCAGTCTTCATAACTGGTCAATGCCGGGGAGGTACCTTAAACATTTTCCTCCTAAAATTCTTTTTGAAAATACAGTAGAATCTTGTTAGTACGTTTTTGCAGGGACCTAAGGATTTGGACGTTATAGGCGGGAAAACGTGTTAACGAAATTGCAAAATCTGCAATTTAAGAACATAGGTAATAAAAATCTAATAATTACTACGTCTCCATGGGCAATTTAAATCGATTTTGAGTACAATTTCATACTGAATACGATCCGCGTTTCCATGTTAAATTCAATATGTTTAAATGGATTTGGATACACAAAGCCTGAGAATAAATAATTCAAGCTTTTATTTTGGTCAACTTGGATTTTTTAGGTTATGAATGTTTTTGAGAAAATAAATTGTGAATTGTGGAAGCGGCAATAGTGGTTTTGCTGTGTGTTTTATTACACACGTGATAACAATTTCTGCTAAAAAAGAAAAAAATTATGAGCGTGCATCGTGTTACGAGTACAATAGACGATATTATCTTTGGTTTATACAAGACGATTTGAATACGGAGGTGTTTCCATGCAACAAATTTCGTTCCGGTCCTCTTCTGATCCTATTTTCCAAGAGAAAAGTTTTGTTTTAGTATTTTTCCCTTCTTTAAAAGCAGTTTCAATCAATTTAGGTTTGCTAACAATCGTGTTTAAGGTTGACGGAGGAATGTTTAACTTCCGCTCTATATTGACATGTTTTATATTTGGATTGTGATTACATCAAGTATTTTCAGTTTTTCACTGTTGGTTATTTACCTACTACACTTTCTTTTTTTCATTGTAAATGAAAAGTTAAAATACAATCTACGGTTGTTTGGTCATCACTCAACATTAGAAACTATCGTTAGCGTTTACCGCGTTTACCACGCCAAGGTAAAGCACTCTCTATCCCGCCCACAGAAATCATGTCACACAAATATTTAAATGCGTGTTTGTGATTGGCTGCCGATATCCGCCCCGTGACCAAGGATTGACCAAAGTAGCAAATGAGGACGTAAACTATGAACGTGTTAAACGCCTACATCCACTGTACCGATCAAGGATTGGCCAAAACAGCGAATGAGGAAGTCAAATTTCAAACGTAGTAAGCGGGACCGGGAAAACGCACTAAGCAAACATTATTTATTATATTTGGTGATTTGGTACCGGGACTTTTATAATTCAACGCAATACACGGGAAAACGTGTTAATGAGGAACGTGCTAACGAGATTCCACTGTATTTAATTGTGTGTATTACTGCCTGTGGTAAGGTAAGAGCAGCCATTAAAGACTGTTTGATTTGCAGTCTTTGTGGTCTGGGCCAGGCCCTTCTCCTCTGGAACGTCTCCTAGAGCAACAGAAGCAACTGAGGGAAGGGCCAGCTCCTAAAGGAGGAACTTGAAGTGGACTAACACCTGGTTAACGCAAGTGAAACAACTCTTCTGCTGAAGGAGATAAGACAGCTGATGGAGAAGAAGAATAAGAGCTTCCATCTGGAAGTACATATACCAAGGTATATTTTATGTATATCAAAAGTAAACCTGGTAATAATTTTTGTCTACATATGCAAAACTTAGCTGTCTCAGAATGCAGTAACGTCATCCCCAGGATCACTCAGTACAGCAACGAAGCAAAGATAACATACAGCTATCTGTACAGTTAATATTATAACTATTTGTTTCTTTAAATAACTGTAGTGTACAGAAAGAAAATAAAAATGACACAAAGAATGCTAGCAAAAGTAGCTACTTAATTAATACAGAGGAAAAATAACACAGGTGAGCGTTTGAGGCTGGAATAAGCGAGAGAAATGCACCTCTCTACTACAAAGTTTATTCCCCTGTAATGATGTATTCACCATGTAGCAAAATACTTAACTATATCGAGACAAACCACTTTTAATTAAAACTCATGTCCATAGATTTGTGTTTGTGTGCATAGTTGGGAAATAATGGAGCTAGATAATCACGATTGATGTGTTTTGTCTTTAATGCTAAGACCAGCCCACCAGCAAATTACTGCATAGTAGAGGATTGCGGGTGACGCACAACAATTTTAACTAGTTAGTGTGGTAACTGTTGAAGCCAAGTGGAAGCTTTTACAAAGTAATACTGTAACTTGCTGTTTAGTACTTTTGTTTTCTTTTAATGGTTATAGATGAGTGGATTAAGGGGGCATGAAAGTTTATTTTTGTAAGTAACACATGCCCATCGAGTTTGCCATCAGTCTTAATTTTATGTTATAGAGGAGAGGGAAGGGCCACAAAAATTTTTAGTGTCTTACCAATATACTCTAAAATAAACTATAAAGTGAGGAAAATCCGAAGGTGTCTCATTGGCCATTCTGCTTCTTGCCAGATATGAGACATGGATATAGCAGCATACGGAGGGAATGGTAAGGTAATTGGAAATGATTACACCCATTTTCCAAATGTTAAACTTAATTAAACATCCATTATAGATCCAAAATGTATGTTGCTTTGAAACTGTGTGAAAGGAATTTTTTATGTAATTACTGTTCCAAGCAGTCAGAAATCTGTTTTAGAACATTAAATGGAAGTAACAAACATCCTGTATACACTGTATTTACTGATATAATTTACATTTAAAGTTATTCATTCAAGACAGTTTATGATTAACATTTTGGAAGTATGTTCATAAAGTCTTATTTGTTATACAGCAATGCAACAGGTATTTGTTAAAAACTACTAAAATATTTCCAAAGGGATGATTGAACCGTCTTGAATGATGTATTGTTAAGTGAATAAGAAGAAGGAGAAAAGAAAAAAAAAGGATTGTAGATATTCTGGCATTGATTTTTTGTAAGTGTAATGAAATATTTTAATTATATAAGTAAATACAAGAATAATGAAAGTTTGTCATAAAAAATGGTTCCAGAAGTTCTAGGAAAATCTCCAGAACAAAACAATGAAATCTGTTGAAAATGATAAATTCTAGACTTTTGTCTATTAATGTAGCCCATTGCTTTATCTCTCTCTTTTTTT
This sequence comes from Deroplatys truncata, assembly GCA_030765065.1. Classification (NCBI taxonomy): domain Eukaryota; kingdom Metazoa; phylum Arthropoda; class Insecta; order Mantodea; family Mantidae; genus Deroplatys; species Deroplatys truncata. The sequence continues at coordinate 25,252,940 of CM060977.1, read as the reverse complement.
TTTTTTCTTTCTTTCTTTTTTCTGATGGGCATGGCATTGATAAAGCAAACAGAGTAATCTACTGAAGAGTAAAAAGGGACTTTTGTCTTAGGTTTTCATGATCTACATTGTGAAACATTGAGATTGCAAATTATTTGGCAAAGAAAGAACAGAAATATTACAAGTACCAATGAAAAACATAGTGCCAAATTGTTCCTATAGTTGAAATTCAAAATGGAAATTCTAAAATAGTGTCAAGAAAATAGTAGTGATAAATCATGGCCAGTATTATTTACAGAGAGAAAGCTAAAGAATATGTACCTGATTTTAATATTAACTGATTTAGCATTTTACTTATATAAAATTGGGGTTTATAGTCCACTAAAATGCATCCTATGTAATATGAAGACTCCTTGAAAGCATCTAATCTTCTGGATTCAGACCCCAAATTATGTTGGGAAGCTAGAAGGCTTGGGCAATAGTTACCCCCTCCTCTTCCTCCTCCAAGACAGGCATCGAACTTATAGAAGTCATAGTTGCCTCTTGATATACCCAGAATTTTCTTTCATGGAATTAGACATATGGCAAACATTAAACACTTGCTAAATTACATTTTGTGGCTGTCTTTTGTTGGGCTTTTTAGTGGCAGTTATTGCAGTACAGATGCTTAATGTCGATATTTTATGTTAACGCGATTTGTTTAATAATTGTGCAATGGATTTGAAATGGCAAAGTTTGTCTATTATGCTGTGACAGTACGGCTCACAATTCTGATTAGAAGTGGTAACTCCTGCCTCAGAAATGTGTGGCAGTTTATTTTTATTATTATTATTATTATTATTATTATTATTATTATTATTATTATTATTATTATTATTATTATTAACTGCACGGAAGAAATTAGTAAGTGTATTAGTGTAGCAAAACTGGAAATAAGCAATCTTTTACAGGTTTGCATTGACCGTATTTCTCCAAATACCCCCAAAATATTCATCTACGGAAACTGTAGGTAATTTGCATCCATGATGTTTACCATCGAATAGCATGCAAAAAGAACAAGCTTCAAATTTCATAGTTTTGGTTTGAGAGGAATGACATACATGCAGAAAATGCTAACATTACTATCACATTATGTTTCCCAGCATATCAGCCATTTCTGTGTGTTTCATTTCACGTCTGTGAATTGAAGTTCTGTACCAAGAAGCTCAGCAGATTTTAAACAATATCTGTGGGATAATAAACATTCCTAATCAGTGGTTTGGCAACCAGTGATGCATACAAAGAAATAGATATTGCTGGGCATTTCCTTGCCTCCCTACCCTGCCCATTGCCTTCTTATATTTCCATGTGAATCCATAACAATGTATTATCCATTATAGCTGCACAATTAATTGTCTCTTAATACATTTTAAAGAAAATCACATCCATTATCTCCTGATTTTAATGCTTTAGAAATTATGTCATAAGAGCATAGGAAAAAAAACTGTATCACACGAGCTAAACATTGAATTGGGATGAAGAATTATGTTGAGTGTACTGGTTGTAAATTATAAACCACTTATACTGCTGCATTCATTGAATTATTCAACATCATCTTTTCAATCTGTCTCAATTTATACAAAAAGCATGTGCAAGCTCATTTAATTTCTTTTTTAAAAACTTAACTTATTTTGTCATTTTTTCTCTTTTTCTTTTATGGCATAAATTTCTAAATCAGGCTCTGGAAAACGGGAAGAGTAATCTTGGGATCTTTTATATTCAGAGGAATATGATAGCTTTAGTTTTCTGACTAATTATTATACTCAGCAGAGCTTACATGTACATTGCCTGGCCTTGTATGTCACATCAAAATTAATAAAAACTTGTACTTCTGAAGTTCCCATCCTAGGGAAAATATTACTAAATGTGATGTACGCAAACTGGTAACATTTAATGGCAAGTTTCAGAAGGAATTTTTGTTCAGCTTGCATCAACCACCGCAGTCACCACAAATAGTTTTAACTGTGTGTACTGAAATGTTGGTAGTTTCTTTGCAGTCGCAAGTAAATTTTGCCAACTTCACCCTGTTTTTGCTAAATTTATTCTTCATGTATAAATATTCAACGTGTGCCTCCATGTTTCCTTCTGCCTGATTAGCTCAAGTTGTTTGCACAATAAGCGTGCCTTTCCTAGCACAAGTAGAATGGGAGCAACAGACATAACTGCTTGTGAAATGCAAGTAATTTGCACTCGTGTAAGTAAGGTGCTGAAAGTAGCTGTATACAGCTTACTGTTACAGAATGTTTGCTAGAAGAAGCAATCCCTTCCATATCACAGTGATTTGGCTCTATCATATTTCTGTTTGTTGCTTCTGTTGGTCCTTTTTCCTTTGTTAGGCAGAGTTAAAGCCTTAATAACAAATCCAAAGAAGTAACCCAACTATTGCACACAGCTTTACATGGACTTCACAAACTTGAATACTTGAAATTCTGCGTTTGTGCTGAAACTAGTTAATTTTGGTGCTTGATTCTCTCTATTAAAGCTTTATCGCTAAGTCTATGCATTGGCATACACATCATGTCTGCCTAGCACCTGTTTCTCTCATGTAACATCAGTTGTTACACCAGCAGTGTTGATTGGTATCGGAGTCCTCGCATATTCCTTCTTGCTTCGCAGTTGCATAATAAAAGGTCTGTAGTTGTTAATTTTTTACAGTTCTGGGGATGTATCATATCCATTGTAGTGTTTTCTTCTCATCAGAGTATACATGTGAAATGGAGAAGATATCTAATTATTCAGGTGTATAGCCAGATTATCATGTCCTGTATATAATTAAAAAAGGGCAGCAGCGTTTGTATGGAAGATCTGGAATTTTTTTTTTTTTTTTTACTTTCTTTCTTCAGAAAGATATTCCATGTTTGTTTACACAATCATGTATTGGTTTGTCATGTATTTTTGGAAGGATGATGTTCAGAATTGTTGGTTTTGTTGAGTGGAATGACAAACATAAATTTGTAATTTGGTGAATCATTATGCCGTAAGGAATCCACTATTTCATTACCAAGAATTCTGCACTATGAAGGTCTCCATTGCAGAGCTATTCTTTTGTTGAAAGACTGCAGTGTTTGATACTTTAGTATCTGTTGTGCAGATATTAGTACCAATGGTTTGTATAACAGTAACAACGGATTTGTTGGATAGGTTGACGTTGTAGAAAAACACCAGCAATGTTTGAGCTCAGAGGTACTTGTGAATTCTGTCATCCTACAGCATTTAAAAATGTTGTATAAAAAACATATACTTTTAACAGTTTATGAGTAAAACTCAGAGGTTTATGCATAACTGCTTCTTGAAGTAATGAACAATGCACCTAATAATCAAATTCACGTGCGCTCTATGTGCTGACTACAGTTTAAAAACACTTATTTCATGCATAAGGTCAAACTACTGGTTTAAGGGGACCATTTGTGAAAATTATAAAAAATTCTGATAAATATAGAGTTTGTGCATTAATAAATTTTGGTGCAGGCATTGAAATCATTAAAGTGTCAGTGGAAATGGGAGAGCATTTTAAAACCGCAAGGTCACATCTTTACCTTTAAAAGTAGTTTCTTTCGTGATTATTATTTCAGCACTTTTATAGCTGAAATTTCTCCTTGCACTGTAAATTTTTACCAATTACTTTTAAAATTCTCACCAGACTCCTAAAATGATAAATAAAATGGAACTAATTTTTTAAGAAATACAGTGTTTCCAAAGTTCGCAAGTTGGTCCCTTGTATAAGTGCTTCAATAAGCAGTTATGCTCCAAATGTCAACAAGAGAGGACTAGAAGTATGTGCTGTTGTTTGTATACGAAGTAAGTCAGGGCAAATTAGGTATAGCACCATTAAGCTTAAAAAGATAGAAAAGATGGGTGTGTATACACAAGGTCGCAGAAAGATTATATAGTGTTATAATATTGAACTTGAAATTTTTAAAATATCTTTGCATAGAGAGTCACTTGACGAGGAGCTCTAAAACCTCCTTAAGATTTCAGTGTTCAGCTTCACTTATTCTTAGTATTGTGTGATCATGAAAACCTAAGAAGACAGCTCCCTGTTATAAACAAAAGTTGTGAATTTTGTGTGCTTGTTGATAAATTTAGAATGTTTATGTTTGGTATACAAGAGCAAGTCTAGAATTGTTTTATTTGATAAGGGAAAAAAATTGTTTTTATGTTTGATTTTAATAAGAAATATATCAGGAATATTTGAGTTCCTACTAATTCCAATTTTATTTACTAAGCACAAGGAAGAAAAGCCTTAAAGGTTGAATAATTGCTGATGAGAGCAAATTATAAATACCAAAGTTAAAACATTTGGAAAATCATATTAGTGACAGATAATAAGCTCTCACCATGTAAGTTTATCCTATCAGCTTGTAACAAGGGGTATGAACTTACGTAGTGCTGTGCCTCGTAGTGAGGGGTGAACTTGTAAGTCCCAGGTTCAGTTTGGCTTCTCTACTGCAAAATAGTAAAAGAAAAACAGTACACTAGTGTGGAAGTCAACTTGTGGATTAAAGTCTTTGTTAAATGATAACCAAAATCTGAACCAATAAAATATCTTCATTTCCTCAGTCTAGTATTGTTTCTTTCATTTGTACCCATACCACACAACAGGGACAGCTCCTGTGAATTTGTTTCCTACTTGCTACACAATAGAGGTAGCTGCAACCAGCGCTGTGCAACATCTGAAATGCTGTACTGTGAGGGTAGTGATGGGTCGACACCACTATTTTTACTTTCTCTACTACGTATAGTATATGACATAAATTGTGTATTTTAACACGATCTACATCTTTTGTGTAGTAAAATTTTATCTATCTCTTATGGTTTACCAGTTATGCAAAAGTCGTTCACAATGAAGAATGCTTTTGGAGACATTCCCAGAAAATTCAAGATATACATTTTATATGTCATGAAAGTATCTTAAATATACGATATTTTAATCAAAATCGTTAGAGCCATTTTTGAGAAAATTAAAATTTTCAAAAAATGTTCTATGTAAAGCGTAATCTGGGGTGGGGTGATTTTCTTGAAAACCTTCGTGTCGCATCTCTGGAAGATACTGAACCTAAATACCAAGTTTGGTGTTTATCCGACTGTTCGTTTCTGAGTTATGCTGTTCAGACACACACACGGACATGTTTTCAAAAATGCTTTTTTTTGGATTCAGGGGGTCTCAAAACATGTATTTCCAGTGAAATCTCAATATCGCATTTTTGGGTGGAATACAATACTTCCCCTACTTACTATACGTAGTAGAGAAAGTAAAAAACAATCACTTGTTTAAGTATGAATATTTTAAACCATAATATCACATTTAAGCCCATAATAAAATCTGGAAAAAATACAGAAGGAATCTGTAATATATTTTCTTTTAAACCTGTTAATATCAGGATGGGATCTTCCTTAGAAGTAAGCTTTTAAACAGTTTATTTATGTTAGCGCGTAGGGTTTTAGAACACTGGGAGCTTCACACTGCAACAACACGCTGGCTGATACATTACGCAGCATGAACCTGATAGGCTATCACTTCTGGTAACTGGAATCTCATATGGTATGAAGCCTCTCTCCATTACTTCATATTAAATGTTACTTTGTCTTTAACTTTTTGCACAAGAAGTTCATTTTTAGCTCTGTAGCCTCTGAAAGCACATAAGGAGTGAACTGAAGAAACAGGGCTATGACTATTGCTTCAATACATTTAGTATTTCCAAGCATAACACAAGGCAGAAATCATTAGGCTTAGTTTGCCCACAATATGTTTACAAACTTAAAAATGGAAAACAACTTTGTCACCAGAACTAAAACTATGTGATGTGTGCTAAAAAAAAATATATATATCTGATGTGTTACACTCACATGACTTTCTCTACTCTTGTACAAACTATTTCTACAAACGCTTATGCTCCAAATGCTTCATGTTAATCGAGATGTTAATCTTATTGCTAATTTTCTTGTAGATGCAAGGGGAATATGGTAGGCTGTAAGTGATAGTCAAATGTTTTAAGAGCTGGTTGCTATGTGGAGTATTCCATTCTCTTTGCATTACCAGGACAAAAAAAAAAGAAAAATGAATAACAAATTTCCATTTGAGAAAAAGTATAAGTATTGGAAAATTTAAGCGAATAACAAGCAATATCTCAAAAATGGTTCACTCAACAAAAAAAAAATGTATATGGCATAAATTGTGTATTTTAATGCGATCTACGTTTTTTGTGTAGTAAACTTTTGTCTATCTCTTATGGTTTACTAGTTATGCAAAAGTCGTTCAGAATGAAGAATACTTTTGGAGACATTCCCAGAAAATTCGAGATATACATATCATTTGTCATGAAAATATCTTAAACATATGATATTTCTTATTTAAAGATGAGTCGGAATTGTTACACTAACATGACTTAAGTTTACTCACTTAACGTGTTTCGGGAAATGGTTGTTCCCATCCTCAGAAGCTAATACGACTGGCCCGTGTTGTTGGTGTTTCTGTTTTGTGGATTGGATACTGTGGTGGCATCTTGTGATGGTGAAATGTACTTCCAGAGAGGATTTGGTGGCGGCAAATCAAAATCCATTAGATGTGTGTTGTGTTTTAGAATGGTGCTCTTCTCCCAAGCATCTAATTCGGCTGCAAATTTGGCTGGTTTGACTAATGTAATATTGGGTTTGATGTGATTAGTGATCCAAAAATGGTGTGAAACTGCAGATTTGTCCATTTGTTTGTATTTGATATATCTCATGTGCTCCTTTAGCCTAGTTTCTAGGTTCCTTTTTGTCTTACCTAATTGTCCCTAATTGGTTGTCCCTAATAGGTTCATACAAGACTCCTTAGCCTTACTAAACCTACAGAACCAATCAATAAAATTCACCATAGAAATAGAAAAAGAAGGCATGCTACCATTTTTAGACCTAAAAATCATCAGAGAACAAAAGAACCTAACCTTTGGCATATACAGGAAGCCAACACACTCTACTAATTACATAAAAAATAAGAGTTTCAATCCAACCACACACAAACATGCAGTACTAAACAGCCTAACACATAGACTCGTATATACCTCCTTAAATAAACAAGAATACCAGCAGATAGTAGACACAGCAATACATAATGGGTACAACAAAACAACAATTGACAAAAAAATTGCAAAATTCAAACGACAGAAACACATCAAATCTCAGCCAGCAAGATAAACAGCTAAAGTTCAAGAAATTCACATACCACCCAGGAACATATCACAAATTTAAGAAGATTTTCATGAAACACAACATCACCCTAGCCCCACAGAACAAATTTAGCATAGAGAAATTACTTTGTAACAAGTTAAAAGACCCCATTCCACAAGCTGGAATCTACAAAATCAATTGTTCAGATTGCAATAAAGTATATATAGGTAAGACAAAAAGGAACCTAGAAACTAGGCTAAAGGAGCACAATACAAACAAATGGACAAATCTGCAGTTTCATACCATTTTTGGATCACTAATCACAACATCAAACCCAATATTACATTAGTCAAACCAGCCAAATTTGCAGCCGAATTAGATGCCTGGGAGAAGATCACCATTCTAAAACACAACACATATCTAATGGATTTTGATTTGCCGCCACCAAATCCTCTCTGGAAGTACATTTCACCACCACAAGATGCCACCACAGTATCCAGTCCACAAAACGGAAACACCAACAACACGGGTCAGTCGGATTAGCTTCTGAGGATGGGAACAACCGTTTCCTGAAACATGTTAAGTGAGTAAACTTAAGTGATGTTAGTGAAACAATTCTGACTCATCTTTAAATAAATTCAATACACATCACTGTTTCTAGTTTCTTTTCAAATATCAATATGATATTTTAATCAAAATCGTTAGAGCCATTTTTGAGAAAATTAAAATTTTCGAGAAATGTTCCATGTAAAGGGTAATCTGCGGTGGTGGGATTTTCTTGAAAACCTTCGTGTCGCATCTCTGGAAGATACTGAACCTAAATACCAAGTTTGGTGTTTATCCGACTGTTCGTTTTTGAGTTATGCTGTTCACAGACAGACACACACACGGACATGTTTCCAAAAATGCTTTTTTTGGATTCAGGGGGTCTCAAAACATATATTTCCAGTGAAATCTTGGTATCGAATTTTTGGGTGGAATACAATACTTCCCGTACTTACTATACGTAGTAGAGAAAGTAAAAATTCCCATAGTACCACCCACTGCCAACAGCAATTGTGTGCTACAAAGTAGCAATTTAATGAATAATTCAGAAGTGGTTTTGAACATAGTGACCATTTTGAGGCAAAATACAGCAACACAAAAGCAATCCCTAATACCTTTGAGCTAAATTCATATATTCCACCAACCAATAATGCAATAATAATCAGATGGTATTCAGTTGAGCCTGAAGGGAAAAAAGTGTGCATTTAAATTGTAGTTAAGCTGCCTGCCATAGGATAAGACTGAAAGTTCAAATGTTTCTCAACTGTTTATCAAGTTTAACAGTTACATGTGAACAAATTAGTGCAATTAAAGTGCTGTGACAAGCAAGGCATCCCAATGATCTGCTGCTGCTGCTGCTCTAGAATCCCACTACGCACCACTTTCTAAGTTATTTTGTTTAAAATTAATTTTACAGGATCTCATATTTGTTTTATGTAAATATATACAAAAAAAAACTACTAGAAATTTATTTATAATTTTTATACAAATTTAGACTGGCAGGTTAGTAGGTATATATTGTTTTTAAATTTTTTTATTTTAAAAATTGATATAAGTAATTTTATATCCGTTACAATAAGTATTAAATAAAAGATTACATTTTAAGCTTTGCAGTGCCTTTATAACAATTTTATCACTTATCACCTGTGAAATATTCTAATTTAAAGGTAGAAAAGTGTGCCACTTTTCACAAGTTGGATTGCGCAGTATTTTTTAAAATATGACGATTTAAAAAAAATAAGAATTTAAAACATAATTCACTTTGTTTTTGTAATCCATGGACAAAATGTGAAGTGAATGGTCAGATTTTGTGAAAATTTGTGCAACTTGACGTGGAATGGCTCAATAGTGGAAAATTTGCATGGAGGGCCTGGGGAAGGGACTATATTGAAAGGGATAACATTGCCATTTGATGTTTTTAATAAAGAGTTAGAGCATGAATCTGTTTCTTTGTTGCCACACTTTATATTCTCAAATAAAGTGAATCCCAATAAATAAATAAATAAATAAATAAAAACAACAATAAACCATCTTATAGTGAATGATTTTCATGGCCAGAGAGTATGTTTCTAAAATCCTTCCTTTAAGGGAAGAATTGCAACATTTGGAAAAAGTCTCAATGGTAATGGTTATTTTACTAAAGGATTTAAAATATCTCGAAGTCAAACCAATGTTCAAACGACTGCCTCTGTGATTGAGTGGTCAGTGTTCTGGCTTTTCAACCCAGGGTTCTGTGTTCATTTCCAAGGTGGAGTGAAAAATTTTTCTTCGACAAGAATCATTCCTTATCCTCCACAGAGTCTGAAAATGTGAGTATAGGAGTGAGTGTAAGTGTGTTTGATGATGAAAAGTAGTAAAACTCAATGTTAAGGCAGCCAGCGAAAAACACTAGCACCATCAGTTGTTTCTCAAGTCAAAGCCCCTGATATGAGTGTAGAAGTTGAAGGAGGGTATACAAATGAAGCAAAAAAATTTGAGATCCTCCAATGGTAACAGATCACATTGGCAAGTTCTTAAAGAAATACATATCAAGTTAAAAGCTATATAATAAACCCACAATAAAAATACAAGAGATTCTGTGGTTGACCAAGGATACTCATGAACCTTTTGCAGTGGTAGGTATCTATAAAATTCCAAGTAGCTGCAGAAAGGTCTGAATAGGGAGAAGCAAACACAACAAACACCGATTTCACAACACAAAAGAAAGTGTTATCTAAGACATGCATATGAGAAAACCAATGTCCTCTAAAAAAACAAATGCTTCTACACTAGATCCCATAGAGAAATAATAGAAATATATAAAGAAGAAAAAGGAAGGACCGAACATGTATCATTCATGGATTCCTTCGCTTACCAAATAGGTTTTCCCCTGCTAGGTCAGTATCACAGTGCCTCCTATTCCTTCCACGAGTTCCTGCATTTTTCAGTTGATCAGTAGCAACTTATGGAACAATCCACATATATAAAGGTAAGAGAGCCTGCCCCAAAACTCTAACAGTTTTATGCAACATGCAATAAAACCTGTCTTCAGCGGAGTTGAACAGGGCTCTCAAACATTTCCGTTAAATGAAGGTAGGCCTAGGCTATTAACAAAATGAAACCATAAACATACACCTATTCTCACCTTTTAAACACAATGATTTATTCGGTAATGCATGGAAGAATAGTCCCGTCTCATCACCGTTTGCTATGTTTTCAGGTTCATATCCTTTGATTATTGAAGGTAGTTTCAATGGTTTCAATATTAATGTCATTCAATTCATGACAAAGTTCGTTAAAACTATCTGATGTCCTTTGCAGAAATTCTCCAACCATCCATTAGATGCTTTGAATTCTGTCTTACCGAGTTTTTCAGCTACCTTTTTAGCAGTGATTTTTTGCTGTAACACTAACAAACCACTCCCACACTATTTCATTTCCGTTTGCTTCTTTAGAATCTTGTAAACTTGAGTTTTGCCTATGTTGAACACCTTCATGATCTTTATCACGTTCACTAGCATAAATCACTTTCACTCTCGTGTTAAGATCTAGCACAACCCTTGTTTTTTAAGCTATGGTGACTACTGCTAAACTAAATCATCACCTATGTTAGTTTAGAGGTGTACTGTTAATAGCTATATTCTATGCTGTCTGACAAGTCTTAGATCAGGAAACGGAAAGGGAAGAGAGAACAATAAAAGACAATCAACCATGCTTATTGTTAACTTAACTATGCAGCGAAAGACGAATGTGACAGGTTTCTCAATATTCGGACCGTCATTAGCACACCCCCCTCCTAGATTGGTCAGGTAGCAGCAAAATACTCAGGTTTCAAGTTAAACATTACATACTTAGAGCAGACAACGCAGACTTTCACAGGGTGCCTGAAAACTTTCCAAACTCAGCATTTCAGAACTGGAAAGTTTCTGTTAAAAGGCACACTTTGATTTCCGTTATCCGCGTAAGACAGTTTCTGTTTAATAAAGGGGATTTAGCATGTTTTTTAACCCAAAATTCATGGGACCATGAAATATTTCCGTTTAAGACACATTTCTGTTTAACAAGGGATCCGTTGAAGGCATGTTTTACTGTATTAGCCTACTGCGCATGTGCTTCTGGCCTCCTGTTGACCAACTGCAATGTAAATAAATGCAGTTTATCACTACTAGTGTGTCAGTGTGTGATTTTGTGTGTCTGTGCACCAAAATGAGTGATTTAAGAACATGTTCAAAGCATTTTTTGGAGGAGTTTATTGCCATGTTTAGAAAACTTCATTGTCTTTGGAAAGTAAAATCCAAAGAATATACTGATAGACTAGCAAAGCAGAAGTCTTATGAACAGCTTGTAAACAAAATGAAGGAAATAGACCTGGAAGCTAATAGGGAGATGTGCAAAGGAAGATTAACTCTCTGGGAAATATTTGGAGAAAGGAATTAAAGAAAGTGAAGGAATCTCGACAGTCAGGTAGGGGAGAAGATGAAGTATACAAACCACATATTTGGTACTATTTAACCTACTCTGTTTTTTATCTTGGTATCTTCCATTAATCTCTCTCTTAATTTTCACACTCCAGCCATATCCAACAAAACACCATCCTTTTCTATCTTTCACAACGAACGCACTGTGGAGACACTACTGAAAAGAATGAGTTGCTTAGGATTTTGCGTGCATGTGTAATAGTAAGAGAGAGTCAATATGCGTTTGATCCCACAAAGCATGTGTGTATGCCAAGGTTGAGGGAATGCTGCTACATCTAATACATGCTTTAAGAGTCAAACTTTGTATTTATCAGACATTTCTTTTGAGTTATACCATTAACAGACACAAATGAATGGAACTTTTTCCAAAAATGCCTTTTTTTTAAATTCAGGGCACCTCAAACATGCATTTCTGGTTAAATGCCACATTGAGTTTTTTTTGGGTGGAATGAGGAGTTACTAGGTACATGATGGAGAAAATAAAAATAAATCAACCTGAACAGATGAAAGAACTAAAAGATTCCCTTTTGGTTAAATTGTGGAAAAGAATTTGGAGCCAGACAATCAAATTTCTATTATATATTCTTGCATCAAAAACTACTTCATCCTTGAATGTGACACTTAAGTATTTCATGGATTCTTCGATCTTATGGAAGAATTATATACTCATAAAAACTACACTTAAAAAATCTGATGTGTTACACTCACATGACTTTCTCTACTCTTGTACAAACTATTTTTATAAACACTTATTCTCCATATGCTTCATGTCAATCGAGATGTTAATCTTATTGCTAATTTTCTTGTAGGTGCAAGGGGAATATGGTAGACTTTAAGCGACAGTCAAATCTTTTAAGAGCTGGTTGCTATGTGGAGTATTCCATTCTATTTGTATGTCCAGGACATAAAAAAAATTAATAACGAATTCCCATTTGAGAAAAAGTATTGGAAAATTTAAGGGAATAACAAGCAATATCTCGAAAATGGTTCACTCAACAAAAAAATGTACATGACATAAATTGTGTATTTTAATGTGATCTACAGTTTTTGTGTAGTAAAATTTTGTCTATCTCTTATGGTTTACCAGTTATGAAAAAGTCGCTCACAATGAAGAATACTTTTGGAGACATTCCCAGAAAATTTGAGATATACATTTCATTTGTCATGAAAATATCTTAAACATATGATATTTTAATCAAAATCGTTAAGAGCCATTTTTGTGAAAATTAAAATTTTGGAAAAATGTTCCATGTAAAGGGTAATCTGGGCTGGGGGAATTTTCCTGAAAACCTTTGTGTCGCATCTCTGGAAGATACTGAACCTAAATACCAAGTTTGGTGTTTATCCGACTGTTCGTTTATGAGTTTTGCTGTTCACAGACAGACACACACACGGACATGTTTCCAAAGAATGCTTTTTTTTTGGATTCAGGGGGTCTCAAAACATGTATTTCCGGTGAAATCTCAGTATCAAATTTTTGGGTAGAATACAATACTTCCCCTACTTACTATACGTAGTAGAGAAAGTAAAACAGGCAAGATGCATGCCATGGAGCCCAAAAGTATCTAGAGAATAAAATAGCAGAGTAGTGGATGTTATTTTACCATAAAGTGTTTTATTCTTCCTTGCCTATTGCCATTATTGAAATTATTTGGACTTAGCGACAAGGAGTTCCTGCGTAGGGGCACAGAATTAATTGCGCATCATTTAAAATAAACGCATATCTGTTAGGACTTCTTTTACAATAGAAACACGTTTTATTAATGAAGCTAATATTTAAACTAATCTCATTAAATCTCTTAATTGGTTCATTCATAAATCCAGAAAACTGTGAGATAATTTAGGGGTGAGTATATGATTCTGGGTGAGTGGATTCAAATCTCATGCACTGGTCATTGTAAAGAGGTTTTCTTTGTGGTTTCCCTCGGCCCCAGGAAAATACAAGATTGGATATTCAATAATCCAGGTCAAAGTTCCACCTGCAGAGAAGTAAAGCACATGATACAGAAAGCAACTAATGCCACATGTACATATCCACAGAACAGCTATCATATTATCACAGGTCCTTCCATTTAAATCAATAGCAAAATGTCTGATGTGTTGCATTGGGATGTTGTTTACATGTGAGGGCTTGTACAGTCTGCTTCATGACTAGAGGTGCAATACACTTTGTCTCTCATTCCGATGCATGTGTCCTACTTCATTTTCTAGACTGTACAGTTTACGGAACTCTATAGTAAGGTTGGACATACATTGGTGGCTAACATATCCCGGATCCTTAGCCTGTACACATTTACATATTTTGTTGTAAATGAAGGGTCCGGCAGAGGAACAGGCAATTTTAAATTAAGTTTATTTTATATAAGAAAACATTTTTTCATAAGTATATGTGGTTCTTAACCAACATAATATGTCCCTTATTTCTTGAAAATAACATCTTTTAAGTGCTGACACACTTCAAACCTTGGCTGCAAGTTGTGCATACAGCAACGCGGCATGTCCAGTGGAACATTGGCGATTTCATGATGAATGTTGACCTTTAGTGTTTCAATATTTTGCAGGCAATCTTTAAAGACAATACTCTTCAAGTAAAAAGAAATTGCAGAGTCAAATCTGGGGATCTTGCTGGTCAGTGATATTACCTCTAATTCATGGAGGTCCTTGCAGTGTGACTAGTGGCTCCATCTTGTTAAAACCAGGAATAAGGAAACCGTGTAATTTCATTAGTAAGAAAGGTTTCAATCATGTTCATGTATCTGGCTGATGTCATGGCCCTTGCTTTTTCCTCATCATCATCAAAAAAAAAAGAAAGGGCCAATTATCACAGATGATGACACAGCAAACGGTTACTTTCTTACTGTGAAATGGTTTCTCGTGTAATTAAAGAGGATTGTTTCAAGAACAATATCTGAAATTCTGTTTGTTTACAAAGCCAAACAGATAAAAATGTGATTTGCCAGACATCCATAATTTGTCAATAAATTCTTTATCTTCATTCATGTGATTTAACATCTCTTCACAAAATGTTATTTGTGAGAGAAAACCACAAGGCTGTGCTCTACCTGAAGCTTGTAGGGATGAAAATGAAGATCTAACTGCAATATTCTTCTTACAGTCTTCTCCGATAATTCATTGCAGCAGAGTGCTTCACTGCCGAGCGCATTGGACTTCTGTTCACAGCAACTCTTAGCGCATCATTATTTTCTGGTGTATGCTTGGTTCTTCTGTTACCTAGAGGCTTCTTCTTCAGTGTCAAACCAGTTTCCTCAAAGTTCTTAACCCATATTTGTATGGGATGGGACATGACGTCCTAAATCAAAATGACAACGAAATTGGCATCTAACAACCTCATAACCATTGATTTTATAAAAACTTTTCACTGTAAAAGCACATTGTTGATCTGTCCACTGATCCATATTTATTGAATGGCATTGTCATAGTAACAGAATGTGCACGCAGTTTTCATGTTATTCATTGAGCTATAAGAGAAAGCACATAATGTAAAATTGCCCATTCCTCTGCCAGACCCTATATAAGGAGAATACAATAAGCTAAATCAATAATCAGACTTCTATGTGATGGTTTTGAAATTCCACTCCTTGCATAACCACAAGAAAAATGTATAAGTATTTTATAGTTCAAACCAGTAACAAGTAATATCTCAGAACTGGTTAATGCCACAAACATTTTTATTTAACATAAATTGTGAGCTTTAACAAGATCAAAATTTTTTGCAATAAGATTTTATCTATCGCTTTTGGTTTACCAGTTGTACAAAAGCCATTCGAAATGAAGATGTAACAGGCTATTCCCAGAAACTTCAAGATATACATTTCATTTGTTATGCAAATATCTTAAACATATGGTGTTTTAATCAAACTTAAATCTACTTTTGAAAAAATAAAACAAAATTTTTCCATGCAATGGTAGTTTGGGGTTGATGGATTTTTTTTTTTTTAAAGTTTTCATATCAAATCTTTGGAAGATACTGAATTTAAATACCAAATTTACTATTTAACTACTTCTCATTTTTGAGCTATCGTGTTCACAAACAATCACTCACATACGGACCTTTTTTTCTAAAAGCGCTTTTTTAAAAAAGAATTCAGGAAGTCACAAAAGTATATTTCCGGTGAAATCTCAATATTAAATTTTTGTGTGGAATACATTACTTCCTCCACTTACTGTTGATAAATAGTAGAGGAAATAAAGACAAGTTGACATAGGTGACTGTGCAACTGAGGCCATCTAACAGGAAGTTAACTCCAGTAGATGATACATGAAGCCGAGTATGCAACTTAGTCCATCTGCCTGCCACACACTCAACCATGTGAATGAAATAAACCTACAAGTAACTGTTGCAATATGACCTAAGAGACCATTGTTAAAGAAGAAAAACAAAAGTTTGTTTTAATGACTACTTTTCTGGTTCTTTATTGTTTAAGTGTGTTGTACACTGTACATTTGTATATTCTGTCCATTTAGTTTTGGTATATTCAAATATCTGTATAAGAATTTCATATTTATCTCCCATCAACAGCGTATCTCAAAAACAAAATGCCATATAAATACTCAGCAGGTATTTAAATTTAGCATCTTCCAAGAATGAGACATGAAGATTATCAAGAAAATTGACGTGATGTTTGCTTGTCAACTAGAGTGTGTATCTGGAATTTTCTGGGAATAGCTTGTGGAGTCATCTTTGTGTAATTTTGTATAAGTGATAAACCATAAGAGATGATACTTACAAAATGTAAATGCCATTAAAACATACAATTTATATGAAATAAAGTTTTGTGACATTAACCAGTTCCTAAATGTTTGTTATCGGTTTGAATTTCTTAATACTTTATACCTTTTTTTACTTTCTCTACTACGTATAGTAAGTAGGGGAGGTATTGTATTCCACCCAAAAATTCGATACAGAGATTTCACTGGAAATACATGTTTTGAAACTCCCCGAATCCAAAAAAAGCCTTTTGGGAAACATGTTCGAGTGCGTGTCTGTGAACAGCATAACTCAGAAACGAACAGTCGGATAAACACCAAACTTGGTATTTAGGTTCAGTATCTTCCAGAGATTGGACACAAAGGTTTTCAAGAAAATCCCCCCACCCCAGACTACCCTTTACATGGAACATTTTTCGAAAATTTTAATTTTCTCAAAAATGGCTCTAACGATTTTGATTAAAATATTGTCATGAGAAATGAAATGTATATCTCAAATTTTCTGGGAATGTCTCCAAAAGTATTCTTCATTGTGAACAACGTTTGCATAAGAGATAGACAAAATTTTACTACACAAAAAATGTAGATCACGTTAAAATACACAATTTATGTCATAGATTTCTTTTGTTGAGTGAACCATTTTCGAGATATTGCTTGTTATTCCCTTAAATTTTCCAATACTTATACTTTTTCTCAAATTCGTTATTCATTTTTTTATGTCCTGGACATGCAAAGAGAATGGAATGCGCCACATAGCAACCAGCGTTAAAATATTTGTCTATCGCTTAAAACCTACCATATTCCCCTTGCATCTACAAGAAAATTACCAATAAGATTGACATCTCAATATCTCAATTAACATGAAGCATATGGAAAATAAGCATTTGTAAAAATAGTTTGTACAAGAGTAGAGAAAGTCATGTGAGTGTAACACATCAGATTTTTAAGTAATAAGTAGCCATTCATTTGTTACTCATGATCATGTAAAGAGAAGATTTTTCAACACCTCCATATAGCTACCTGCTTTTCAAAGATCTAACTATCCCTTCAACTTCCTGTATCATTCCCCTTGTACAACAAAATGTGCAATTGAACTATTTCTCCAAAATTTATCCAAATTAACATGAAGTAGAAAGAGGAATACGGTTTTATAAGAATACACTGTAAAAGAGTGGGTAGAAACAGATATATCAGTAGGTATAACAAATTTTATTTTAATATACCTATATACTGTGACTTTGTCCAGTTTTCTCTGTCACTTCACTTTCTTTGTGATGTAAAGGTTTAACGAAATATGCATGCACAACTTAGCTTCTTCCTCCAGATAGTTCACTTGCTGGGGAGTCAAACACGAGACTTCTCCAATCTCTCCTACAGTAGCAGCATTCACAGCAGTCGTGACTAACTCGCTAGGAAAACATGACTTTTCATCATGTCAGAAACACACTCACTCATTGATTTCCTACTTACTCGCAAGAGAGTTCGGTTATATAGCCACTGGTTAGAACAAGAGTGGAGGATATTGAAAAGCAAGAAATTATAAGTAGTTTCAAGGAAAAAAGCCATTAATAGATAAGTATTTTAAAATGGATTGGGGGAAAAGAAAGATACATCGAAGTATGCCACAAAGAGGCCAGAATGGGGTACGCATGGGCGAGGACAGCTGTAATGAATTTCAGGGGGAAGAAGGGGGAAAAGATGTACTAATTTAATGGATTACATGACAAATGGCATCATATTCTGGAATGTGAGGACATGGATAAAGGAAGAGAGAATTTAATACCGGAGAAATGGAAAAATTCACCAATAAAGCTAAAAGTTAGGAAGATTTTTAATACAACATCAAATCAATATATGGAGAATGTAGAAAATTTAGGAAAAATTAGAGTGGTTAAAAGAAACGTGAAACAAATTGGAGAAGATACGGAAAAGGACTAACAAGGCAAAAAAGTAGGTGGAAAATTATACTTCCCCATTACATATACAACAGAATGTTAAATACGAGGGGAAGAGAAATAATAAGCAACTCCGTTATATTGTATACATTGTATAAATTGCATGCAAGTTCAAAGTAGACAATAAATCATTCATTCATTCATTCATTCATACATACATACCAGATTATACAAAATTCTTTCAGACTGAAGAGGACTTCAAAGGCTATTCAAGATGTACATTTTATTTGTCATGTAAATATCTTTAATATATGGTATTTCAATCAAAATTGTTAGCTATTTTTTTGAAAATCAGAAATTTTGAAAAATGTTTCATGTAAAGGGTAGTTTGGGGTGGAGAAATTTTCTTGAAAATCTTTGTGTTGCATCTTTGGAAAGTATGAACTTAAAACACTAAGTTTGGTGTTTATGCGGCTTTTCATTTTTGAATTATGCTGTTGACAGACACACACATGGAGAACTTTGTTTAAAAATGTTTTTTTTTGGGGGGGGGGAGATTCAGGGGCCTCAAAACATGTTTATATGGTAAAATCTCGGTATAAAATTTTTGGGTGGAATGCAATACCTTCTCTGTCTACTATGTAAGTAGTAGAGAAAGTAAAGTCACTGGTAAATCCCTATACTAGCCGAGAGTTGAACGTTTTAATTCCAGCTAGAGCCGATTAATTTCTTTCCCAAAGATCTCAACGTCCATCACAGGACGTATCTGTCCGGCATTTAATTCAGTGAAGTGCGATAATGATCACGGTCACCAAAGCATGCTAACAGTTCTATTGGACGATGTCCAGCATGGCATAGCACAGACTGTAATGATCATAGGAGTCTGAAACCTCATAGATATGCTAATTAAGGAGTGCACTCACAAATTGTGTCAAAATAATAATTAATTCCAAATCTTACCACCAGGTGAAAGTGCAGTGTTGCAAGCAAGAATGCAGATAGATAACGAGGGGGGTTTGTTGGAGTTTTATCAACCTCCTGCACGTCAGCTTAGAAGGCTTATTGTGCAACCCCATTGGAAAGGATGCCTTCATTGCTTTCCAAAACCAATTCCCTGAACAAGTTGCAGTATCATGGTTCCAATGTCAGCATTACTAGCATATAAAAACTCCTGCAAAACAAAATTCTAGCACACCAGTGGTACTGATATGATTTCTGGCAATTGACAGCATTAACAAACAAAGTATTCATTTATTTTAATGTCAGCATCTTTTTCTTAAGTCTCTTTCTTGGCAGGAATGACCAGTCAGAGGATGTGTGAGGAGTTTCCTCTCCCTCCTTGCACATTCTACAGATGGGTTCATTCTTGTAGAGACCTACTTTATGTAGATGTTTCCTGAAGTGGCCATGGTCAGAAATTAGTGCAACTACTTTCCTTATTCCTGTTCTATCCAATCTCAGGAGAGATGAGGAAAGAGTATTGCATGGACCTAAGTCCACTTTCCTGGCTTGTTTTTGTCCAGGATAGCTTTACCACTTCAGTTGGTGTGCTTCCCTATCTATGCTTTTACAGAGGTTTTGGCAGTACATGTACCGATTCCAACCACAGGTTTGAGGCCAACATAGGTTATCTCTGTACCGTTTTTTGCTAGCTGATCAGCTTTTTCATTTCCATAGATGCCCACCGCATTTCAAGCTTGTTGCAAGATGACAAGGCATTTAGGACATTTAGGCACTCCCATACCAGTTTTGATTTTACCTGGTCTGAGAAGAGTGCTTTTAAAGCACTTTGTCTGTCTGTGAGGACGAGTGTTCATTTGCCATGGTAACCTTTCTCAAAGCAAGAATGCAACTATGACCACACTGTTATTTTCATGCAAGATGGGGTAACACCACATGTTGCTCACCAAGTGAGGGATTTGCTGCAAGAAACCTTCAGTAATAGTTGCATCATCCACCTTCAAGAAGCCCCAACCTAAGTCCACGTGACTGGTTGTGGGGATATTTGAGTGTGTCTTATCAGGGACATAAAGGCTAGCATACAACAAGTCACTCTGATTTCACCACATATGCTGCAAAGAACTGTCAACCATGCAAAATGTTGCCGAGTTGGGAGGCCATGTTGAACAGTGTTTGCAACATAGTTACTAATAAACATGCCGGGACTACCATTATGATGTTTTTGTTATTTTCTGCACTTTTCCTGTGTCCATACCATGTTTTGACTGCTTGCAGTGCCATATTTTCACCTGGTGGCAACATTTGCAACTAATTATTTTTGGCATAATTCGCAAGCACTTTATTCAATTGGCATATGAGGATTAGGGCAACCTAAGTTATGGCAACTATTTTTTGTTGTAATGAACTGTTATTGGAGCACAAAATGGTATGTCACAGGAAAGACAGACAGTTGTGATGTGTGTTGACAATGTCAGATGGTGCTGGGATGGCGCAGATAGCAATGTGAAATCAGTTGTTTGGTGACCACCATGCCAGATGGATGTAACCTGTGTTGAGCAGCACTTGTACATCAAAATAGCCCTTCTCTGCAGTAGAACTACCACAGGGAATTGGTGGAAGCTGTTGGGAATAATGCTGGAGAGTGCAATCATTCACCACATAAAGCAGGGTGTGTTGGACAGCTACTACAGCGCTGGGGATGGGGAAAAATTGGAGTACCTACTATACTCTCCTGACCTGTCTTCATATGACTTGATCTGTAAAGGAACCATTGTAACAAGTGAAGACATTGCAAATGCTGTGCAGCAACTGATTATCCGATTCCACATGTGGACGAAAATGGTGATGCAGATGGTATTCATTGCCTCCAACATCATTGGCAGTGTGTTTTTGAATGTTGCAGGAGATTACTTTGAGGGCATTTAGAACAGATGTGTATTATGCTGTAATGGGCGTGAAACCAGTATTGTCAGGTGTACATTTCACATGTGCTGATATTTTCACAAAAATAATAGTTGCTATGACTTGTGCCTCAACCTTCATATATGCAAGGTTCCAGATCATTACAGTCTGTGCTGTGCCACACTAAACACCACCACTTTGATTATAACCACCCAGTAGTTCCATCTGATGGAGGGAGTTTAAGAAGAAAGGTGTTTTGACTTTGGCTTGCTCTAGTAGCACATTTGTTGGAACAAGGATCTAACTTATAAGAAGATCATGGACCAGAGGTAAATAAATACTGCTAATTACTCCCCTTTCTCTATCCCTACACAACAATGACTCTTTCCTTACTCCTACTCCCAAATTAAAGTAACATACTTATAAACAATTTAGATTAATGCTGTTGCATTGTAACTGCCCCTTGCTCTGACCATTTCCCAAACCTAACTTAGCTGACTCCCAAGGACACTAAACATTTCCCAAGTTCCATTCTCGCTAGAGGAATGACACATACACATCTTCATGGCACTAAGATAAGCACAGTATGTGATGTGAACATCAGAAACAAAGTTCTTATGCTAGACACCCAGTTTCTTTTTTAGTTATGCGGCTTTAAATACTTCTATTGGCTTCTATATTCTAGAAAGTTAGAAGCATATACCATCTGCAGTTCCATATATTATTTCTCTTGATTTCATTTTCTATTTATTTGATTGATTTTGGGGACTAGAATTTCTCCAGCACTATCTAAGCTTCTGTTCCTGAATGCTCTGCTGGCTAGTGAAATATTTCATAAATATTAATTTTTTAGAATAATTAAAACGGGAAGAGTTGATGAGGCGATGGCTTGGGCTTCTTTTGTTATATCATTGCCTGAGGCCACCTGCACCTGGTAAAACCTTCCATACTTGGCCAATTCTGTTTCTTTCTTCAATACATGTATTTGCTTTTATTCCTTTACTTAACTTTATATAGCCCTTTCTCTTCATTATACAATCAAATATCTTCCTTTTATTATGTTTACTTTATAGTGCTTTTGGTATTTGTCAGGCAAATATTTCTATGTCAGTGTTTCAGGTTTATTTCATTGCTGATGTAATGGTTTTTAGTCCAAAGAATGTGTCTACTGCTGATTTTTATTTGATTCTTTAGTTCAGATTTCTCTCATTTTTCCTATATGTACTTTGTTGCAGTCCTCACAATCAATTTGACACATTGCAGATTTGCTTTTCACTGAAGATTTCAGGAGGTTCTGGATGTTGTATTTGAGTTTAGGAGAGGGAGGAAGCTATAGGATGGACAGCTTAACCAGAAAAGGCCAATGCAGATAGGAACAACAGGCTTTACAGAATAACAACTTTCTCATTTTTTACAAATTATACATTTAATATTTCTATACATTTATGGCATAAAAATAAACAATTAATATTGCAGATTGAGCCTTTAAACAAAACAAGGGGGGGGGGTCAACAATTATTGGAGAATGCTTGAACACTTTGAGATAATATCATTGTAATAGGCAAACACAAGCCAAGCCCTCCAAATGCTTTACCAAGCTACCTTTATGTTATGTTCTGTTTAACACTTTGAAATTCTGTTCTTTCGAACTTTTAATTTTTGTACTTCTACACAATTATGTTGTTTTTTTTTTTTCCACATTTTTTGGAAAAATGCTTCATGTCAAATTTCACAAAAAGAACTTGTGCTGCTCTGTTGTAGCCAGTCATGACTATCATCATGTATCTAAGGCATTTAACAAAACAATGTTTTCTATCATCTGAAAGGTCACTTTGAAAACTGGCATCAGGAGAAAGAATACTTCATGTACATGTCTTATAAACCGTAAAAAGTATCCTTTATTTAAGGTGAGGAATTGGTGACTAAAGTGAACATTTCATTAAAAATCTGATAATCTTTTTGCTTTCCCACTACTGTATACTCACCAGTTTTGCATTATACAGTGCACTAACAGGGTATTTATATCTTGTATTTCAAATCTTCATCTTTTTGCATTCATGGATGACAAAAGCCATAATTATTTAATTTGAAGCATCTTTCAGAGTTAACTGTTGAAGATGTGAACTATATTACAAAATTAAAAAATGTTATATAATGGATTACCATAATTTTCCCCAAAAAAGCACAAATATAATTTAGAAAGCTTAGATAGTATTTCTCAGTTTTAAATGCATGTCTGAAGAAATTACTTAACATGAACCAACTAAATTTTTTCACAAACTCTGATTATTATAACAATTTTTGTAGCAGAGTTGCCTTTAAGAAATGCTTGTTATTTGGTTCAGCCTTATGTTTGGGTAACATAACACTAAATGTACCTTTCCCATTAGGTCTAAAAATTGACTAAGTGCTCCAAATCTTGTTTAATATGTGTATCATTGTGGAGTACTGCATGCTATAAAGAGCTTTTGGATTACAGGTGAACAAGCAAATAGCAGCCGAGTTGTTCAAATTATATTGAACAATTTTTGCATTTATTTTCACAACACTAATGTTTAAATAAGTTTTCCAACTGTAATTTCATTGAATTTTTAAGGTTTGACTCAATTTTGGGTGACTTCAAAAGTAGAAGTATGTGATATGAAGCATTTTTCTGCATCTTCAAATGTTTTACTCATCAAAACACTTAGCATCTCTCTTCCCTTCAGCATTTGCCTAAACCTCGGCTTTTGTTAATGTAACAAAACAAATTAATTCCTCTTTTGTATAAATACCACCACAGTAATCAAAAGCTTTGACAAAAAAAATCAAAACAAACTTTTTGAATATGTTTACGAAGTTGATAGTAAAATCACAGCAATGCTACGCTACATATACTTTTCAGTTCGCCAGTCTTTGGCAATAAATGCTTATAAATGATAATGAATGTTATCCTTACACAGATGTCTTATATACAATCGAAGAAGAATAGGAGATAAAGCTTCGTCCCCAGACACACACTTGAGAGGGGAGGTCATACATGTGACGTCTTGTAGCAATGCTCCAGCCACGGCTTCTGAGCAAATATAACATGGAGTGATGAAGTTGCCTTATTCATCTTCAGGCCATGCCATCTTCATCTTTCTTGTTATCCAGTCGCTTCAACTGCAAAGACAAAAAACATTTCATTCAGCATTTCTTTCGCAGTGTTTCCTATATGTTGCAGAAGTTAAGCAGAACATGCAGCCCTTTGCAACATGCATCTGAAGAAAGATCTATAATTTTTATTTAACTTGAAAATTTTACCAGGATACAGAACAAACAATGGAGCAAACAGCTCCATGAGCTATGTATCTAACTTTAAAGAAAAGCATTTTCAAAAAGTCATATCAAGTGCCCCTATGATGAAAATTTTAAACTTTTAAATTTTGCATATTATTTCTCAAATATAGTTCCTTATAACCAAAGATTAAATTTTGTGTAACATTAAAAGCTTTCCTAGAAAAATAACATTTATAACACTTTATTTTGTAAAAGTAAATTATTAATACCCTAAATCCAAAAACTATACTACATATCAAGAAGGCTCTTTACATCTTCTCATCCAGCTTCAAAGAATATATTATATGGAAATGTTTAAATAAACTGAACAAAAGGTGATTTGTTTTTAAATTTTTTTGAAAATTCAGTATTGGATAATTAATATTGTTTTTGATATCCTAATACAAAACGTTCCTTTTATGGTTTATTATATCTGTTCTAAAATGTTATTTTGAACTTGGAAAACCATTACAAAGAAATTGTTGTGCGGGCATTATTTAAATTTAATAAGTGTACAAGAAAAAAACATTTGTATATGTGCTATTGAATTTTTCACTTCATACTAATACGAGTTCTGGAAAATGTTTAGTTGCAAATAAACTAATTTAGTATTTTCAATTCATTGCATAAAGCTCTCCATAAATTTCTAAATACTGTGTAACACAAAGCATTTTGAACAATGAAAAATGCTGGGAAAAAAGAAAAAGAAGAGTAGAGAAAAATGGACTTTACCTAACAGCATGAGGCTAATCATGAAGCTTTAAAACAGCTGATATGAAAACAATTGTACAGCATTAAAAGGCAAGGTAGAAACATAATAAAGCATTTAAAAAGAAACAATTACTTAAATGTTCATTGTTTTTGTGCCAAACTTCACTAATATGTTACCCCAAAATCCTTTAGGTTAAGTGCTAATTACATTATAGGAGCTCAGAAAAAAGGAAGTCTGTACTGCTAACAAATCAAGTCAACAGAACTCAGCTTTCAATGTGTTAAAGGAAGGAATTCATTATCTGAACACCTTCAGAACATGCTATATAAATTCATAATACAGACAGAAGCTGTGTTTATGGTTGTAAACAGAAAAAAAAAAAAAAGGTTAAAATTTTGAAAATTCTGGTCTTGAAAACAGTGAATTCCCAGGTAGGTACATACAGTTTATATGTGGACTTTGGAGCTTTGGTATTTTAATCTATGTGTAATGTAACGTCTTTATTGAAGAAACAATACCGTATAACTGATGAAGGTACATTATACGTAAGAAGAAAAAATGCAAAACACTATCAAATTCAAATCTTTTTCTCAAAATACTTAGCTTTAAAATGCAGTAAAGGAGATATTTTTCACTTTTTGCAATGAAAAAGTCAGTTCCATTAATTATGTCACACTTGATGTGGTATTTCACTGCCATTGTTATGTTGGTGTTAACACAAGTAAAAAAGAAATTGCAAAATCTGGCATACTTTCAAAAGGTATTTCATTAATTTAAATCTAAAAATTAGACTAATTGCATCATTCCACAGTAAATTAGACATGACAAAAAAAAAATAATCTGATGCGTTACATCACATGATTTTCTCTAGCCAAAAGTAGCAGTGGTATTTCACTGCCATTGTTATGTTGCTGTTAAATTAAATTGAGTTTTATTTATGGGCACTCTTTAACTGCTATGGTTCTTAGCATCCAATTCTATATTGGGTGTGAAAGACCGGTAATTTTGTTCAGAGGCCTCTTTATCAGGCTCAAGATTCTTTTATGTGCCATAAATCTATGACACGGAACCACCGGCTTTACTTCCATTCCAAAGGAAACCATGCTGAGGAGTTTTACTCAAAAACAAACTCCATCGCTCTCTGCTGGGTTTGAAACTGTGATCTCAGGAACTAGAGGCTAGCATGGTACCATTAAACCACAGAGGACGATCTTTTAAGTTACGTTGTTGTTAACACAAATAAAAAAGAAATTGCATAATGTATACTTTTGAAAGGTATTTCATTGGTTTAAATATAAAATCTGGACACTAATTGGGTTATTCCACAGTAAATGAGACAGGACATAAAAAAAATAATCTGATGTATTACATTTACATGATTTTCTTGTCTGCTTAAATACAGCTTCTACAAATTATTCTTGCAAAAGCTTATGATTACGTATTTGTAGGAGGATAAAGGGGTCTGAAGTGATAAGTCAGATCTTTAAAAAATGGGCCACTCTATGGCATTGAAATTCAAATTCCAACTCTTTCCATGACATTGGGAGAAAAAACTGAATAGTGACTCAAAAAATTACAAATATTGAAAAATGTAAACCAATTATGATGAAATATCTCGGAAATGCCTGATACAAAAAAAGTTACTTTAAATAAATTGTGTACTTTAAACAGACCTACACTATTTTTGCAGTAAGTTTTTGTCTATCTGTTATGGTTTACCAGTTGTACAAAATTCATTCAGAATGAAGAGAACTTCACCGGCTATTCCTAGAAAATTCAACATATGCATTTTCAGCTTAAATATGCGGTGGTATTTCAATCAAAATCATTAGAGCCATTTTTGAGATAATCAAAAATAATAAAAAATGCTCCATATAAAAGGTAATTTGGAGTGGAGAGTGGGGGATTGCTGTGCCATGTCATTGGAAAATACTGAACTTAAATGTCAATAATGTTTAATTTTTGAGTTGTGCTATTTACACAAATGCATGCACATATGCAACACCTACACAAGGATGTATTTCTAAAAGTGCTTTTCTTGTATTCAGGGGACCTCAAAATGCATATTTCTGGTGAAATCTCAATATCAAATTATTTGGTGGAACACAAATCTTCCTTTACCTAATATACATAAGTGAGAGTAAAAAATAATATTTATATTAAACTGTTATGTTTATGACAAAAATGTAGTGCCCACCTCCAAGATGTGGGATAGCATGTATGCTTCACATTCAAGAGGTCCCAAGTTCAAATCTCAGTTAGGGCGAGTTATCTGGTTAACATTTTCTTCCAGTGTATTCTCTTATCCTGAGAAGATGAATGTTGGGTAACTCTATTTGAGCACCATTTTGTTCACTCACCATCTGACATGACCTACCCGGTTAAAGGACATTAAACTTCAAGCAAAAAAATTTGATATATGTCATTCACATGACTTTCTCTACCCTCTATCGCTTATTAGTGGGTATACAAATTATTTGTACAAAAGTTTATTTTCCTATCTATCTCATTTTAATTGAGATAATCCTTTGCAGAAATAGTTGCATTACACATTTCATTATACCTACAAAGGGAATAGTGATAGTCATATGTTTTAGAACTGGATGCTATATGCAGTGTTAAAATTCCATACTGTTTCCATGAAATTATGAGAAACAACTAAAATTGACTTGAAAACAATGGCTAAGTATTAAACAATTTTAATCATCTATAATAGATATTTTGGAAATGGCTTATGCCACAAAATAAGTTATTTGAAATAAATTATATGTTTTAAAGAGATCTACATTTTTGTACAGTACATTTTCGTCTATTGCTTAACGTTTACTAGTTATACAAAATTATACAAAATTATACAAAATTCCTTCTGAATGAAGAAGACTTCACAGTCCATTCCCAGAAAATTCAAGATATACATTTTATTTGTCATGTAAATATCTTTAATATATAGTATTTTCATCAAAATCGTTAGAGCAATTTTTTTTAGAAAATTAAAACTTTTGAAAAATTGTTCCATGTAAAGCGTAGTTTGAGTTGGGGATTTTCTTGAAAGTCTGTTTCACATCTTTGGAAGGTAGTGAATCTAATACCAAGTTTGGTATTTATCCAAATTTTCTTTTTTGGCTTATACTATTCA
The DNA here is from genome assembly GCA_030765065.1 of Deroplatys truncata. NCBI lineage: Eukaryota > Metazoa > Arthropoda > Insecta > Mantodea > Mantidae > Deroplatys > Deroplatys truncata. The sequence continues at coordinate 25,224,638 of CM060977.1, read as the reverse complement.
AAGACATACAGATATTTTTCTAAAAATGCCTTCTTTGGATTCAAGGGGCTTCAAAACGCATATTTCTGGTAAAATTTCAGTATCAAATTTTTTAGTGAAATGCAATACCTTCTCTGCCTAATGTTAAGTGGTAGAGAAAGTAAAAATTGTATAGAATGAGCGTACTGTAATTTTACTTGCAATTCCAAGATGACCAATTTGACAAACTAAAAGAAATTAAACATTAAAATGTTGGTTACCAGTACTGTGTCATGAAATGTGTTTTACTAAACCAAATTAAAATTTTAACCACAGAGGAGGAGTATTGTAAAATAAATACAAAGTTTTATATGGTCTCTAGTCCCAATAGCTTTAACAACATCAAACTACACAGATGCACAGAAGCTAGAAAAGCAGAGAGATTGTGAATTGCATGCGTTAGTAACAAAGCTTGACACAGCACCTCCTTGTCTTGTACCTGAACTGGGCTGTATTCTGTGTTGGCGTCTGAAGGAGGGAGTGCAGCAAAGGCGTGCTTGTAGATCAGAGCCGATGAAATTCCTCCAAGGATGGGACCCAGCCAGTATACCTGAACACAAACACAAGTTCAGAGCAACATCTCAAAGAAGGAAGAGGTGCTAATTCATAGATAGATGTTTTACTTGCCAAAATAACTACACATATAGCAACATAAAAATAGTTGTCCAGTTACAAACCACATTAAGTCCAACAGTACTTTTTTTTTTTTTCTGAAATAAAGAAAAACTGTCACTTCTCTCCTATAAGAGATATTAGTTTTTATGAATTGTCTATTAAATTAATATATTTTGAAGGAATTGTGGGGAACCTTAGGGCAAGATGCATTCTCAAAAAAATTAAATTTGCTGGACATAACCTCTTTTGTTTTATGATCATAGATACAAAGGATTTTCGAACAGTAATAATGTTTTCATATAGATAAACTAGGAACTTCCATTGTGCATAATTAAACAGGGTTTTACAGCATGTTATACTGTTTACAATGGGGCATATTTAACAGCATAATGTTATACAAACTCAACTCAATTCTAAAAATCTGATTTGTTACACTCACATGACACTCTACTCTTGTACAAACTATTTTTACAAACGCTTATTCTCCATATGCTTCATGTTAATCGAGATGTTAAACTTATTGCTAATGTTCTTGTAGATGCAAGGGGAATTGGTAGACTTTAAGGGATAGTCAAATATTTTAAGAGCTGGTTGCTATGTGGAGATTTCCATTCTCTTTGCATTACCAGAACAAAAAAAATGAATAACAAATTTGAGAAAAAGTTGAAGTATTGGAAAATTTAAGGGAATAACAAGCAATATCTCGAAAATGGTTCACTCAACAAAAAAATGTATTGACAAATTGAGTATTTTAACGCAATCTACATTTTTTTTGTGTAGTAAAATTTGGTCTATCTGTTATGGTTTACCAGTTAAGCAAAAGTCGTTCACAATGAATACTTTTGGAGACATTCCCAGAAAATTCAAGATATATATTTGATTTGTCATGAAAGTATCTTAAATATATGATACTTTAATCAAAATCGTTAGAGCCATTTTTGAGAAAATTAAAATTTTCGAAAAATGTTCCATGTAAAGCATAATCTGGGGTGGGGGGATTTTCTTGAAAACCTTCGTTTCGCATCTCTACAAGATACTGAACCTAAATACCAAGTTTGTTTATCCGACTTCGTTTCCGAGTTATGCTGTTCACAGACACACACACAGACATGTTTGCAAAAATGCTTTTTTTGGATTCAGGGGGTCTCAAAACATATATTTCCGGTGAAATCTAACTATCAAATTGTTGGGTGGAATACAATACTTCCCCTACTTACTATACGTAGTAGAGAAAGTAAAAAGTAGAAAATCAAAACAGTAGGAATATGTAATACCTTTTTAGAATATACATTGGTTCATTATAAAACCAAACTACAATATCTGAACATAAATACTCATTTTGACAAAGCTTTGCATGCAGTTAACTCATCAATAGGAACATCGCCAAAGTCAGAATACTCTTCCCTTTCTGCCTCATATCTACATGACCCTTTTTGTTGTTCCTGCTGCTGCTGCTGCTGCTGCTGTGAGATTAGATCCATGTAGAATTTTAGGTCTTCTAATGTAACTAGCATGCTCGTCAGAGATCTTTGGACTTTATGTAGTTTGGAACAGCACGTGTTTAAAAGGTACAGGATACGTATTGAAGATAGCATATTTTCTTATAGTGTGAACTATATAATTTTTGTATCATGAAGGACTTAGTTGCTTTTGGAAAGTACCCAAATATCAAACCTCTTTTTATGGTAAATATTGGATTTTGTAATAGTGCTGAATTGTTAAATGTACAATTTAATGTCCACAGCATGATGACCATAAAATCTCAATTTTGAAATTCTGTGTACATACCATGTTTTGTAACTGGATGACTCAAATACAGAAATGTCAAAAAAAAATATGGCATTAACATAAAATTAATTCAGGATTTGACAGCAAAGTACACTTCACTGAACTCTTAAAAGTCTCAAAAGAAAGTCTAGATTAGAAAGTGTATTAAATAAATTAAGCAAAGTTACTTCAAAAGAATTTTGAATTTAACTATAATTACATCTATTAATGTAAGCATCAGAACTATTTCTTAAGTGATAACTTAATTGACTATGAATCTGTCCATAATAAGTGGATAATAATGCAAGTAGGACCTAGGTACATAAAACTCTTAACATAAATAAACCTCTGCTTATTTTATTAGCAATGTAATTGATGTGCAAACACCAGCCTAAACCAGACTCAAAGTGAATGCCAACAAACTTAAGTGGAGATTTCAGTTACAGAGACAGGGTGACTAATATTAAAAGTAAATCAACTGTTTTGTCTGCATTAAGAACAAGACTTATATTTTCACCATTTGTCAATTTTATCACTAAATAACATGCAAACTGGCATCAGAGTTGGCAGAAAAACATACCCAGTGATTGTCCCAGATGCCAGAGATGATAGCTGACCCCAGACTGCGAGCAGGGTTCATGCTTGAGCCGGTGTAGTCCACCTGAAAGTAAAATTATGGTGATTATGAAATGATTTTATCTTATATACCCTAAGGTTTCATATGCTTTATTATATGCATAAGGCTGAGACATCAGTCAACTGCCTATAAAAGAAGTCAGTTGTGATATTAGGGGGTGGGGTTTACTGGACTGGAGCCCTCCCTTAAACCCAGATGAAAATAAATATTAGATGAAATGAATTTTCCAAGAGTAAGACTCTACTCAGTTCTACATAAACAAAAACAAAATAAGTATCATAACTATTATCCAATTTGCTTGGTTTGAAAATTGGTGAAAACACGAGGAAGACTGAAAATGCTAGTCAAAAGCATCCTGAGCAGTTTTGTTTGGCATTTTATAAGTTGTTCAAAACAGCAGCAATAGCTGTAACCAATGCTGCATCAAATGTTGAATGTGAAAGAATATTTTCAGTTACGAGGCCAGTAAAAATGCACAAGAGAGATAAAATTGGTGGTGGTAGTATCAACGCTCTTGCTGTCATTGTAGTGGAAAAGTTATCAATCAAACCATGGATGTAGAGACTATCATAATCACTAACTACTCTCGCACTAACCAGTGCACTGAATTTCACCGAGGTATGTGTTTTATTACATAATTCTAGTACAGTTTGATTAATATACCACACAGGTAACCACATTAAATGGCTAGGTGCTGTGACAATTTGCATTCCGACCTGCTCTTGAATGCTAGATTGCTGGATAAGTATTAACTTGGCAAGACTTAGGCAAGCCCTTTAAACACTGTCATTATGCAAAAAATAGTTTAATATTTTCACGATTGGCATAAATCGCAGGTGTATTGCTGGAGAACTTTACATTTGTCTCTACTGGCACTCAATATATTAAGCCCTTCGTTACAAAATACCAGGCATCATTCAGAAAGAATAAGTTAACCATTTTTGCATAGCAAAGTAATCATGAAGAGCTCAGATCAGTAGAACAACTTTACGACTTAATACCCCCCCCCCTCTCATTTTTAAGTGCACATGCAAAATATAAATGAATCAACTCAGAGTTGAAATAGCCATAAAAAATACAAGCCAAAAATTTGTTTGTTCCAATAGAGGCAATTTTGTTTGCAGAGCAGTATACGGTCGTTGTACAGATACATTTTTTTTTTTTTTTGATAGAGCCGAAAGCAGTGGGGATAAAAATATATACCTATCTATATTTGTTACACCTGTTCAATAAGGAAACTTAATATGTTGATCTGAAACTATTTCAGCACTTGGAGTAGACGTAACTTTGATAAAGCAGTAAATTACTTACGGCAGCGAGATGGCCCATGGCAATAGTGAGGCCAATAGCAAGTGGTGCAAGGCCTTTCACTTCAGCTCTGTTTGTATCACACACTCCAAAGACAACAAGCACCAACACAAAGCCGAGGAAGTATTCAACACCAAAACCTTGAAGTGGGGTCAAATTGTCATCCAGTGTTGTTGTACCAAGGTTGCCTGCATTGTCTACTGGAGTTAGTGCCTGGAACAATGCAATATTTTCACTATTATAATGCCATTCTCTTCCTTGTTTTATTTTTTTTTTTTTTTAACTTTATAAAAGGAAAATATAGCGGAGAAATGTGGACTTCTAATATCAAGAAGCTGTAAGCTGGTACCCTGGATACACATTGTGAAAAAAAGACAAACATTTCCAAAATGCATTAACAGGATTTTAGTGTTATTAAACACTACAAGCATTCTACATAGTTCTATGTAGCTTTTATAGTTGTACAGCCATGTTATTTAGATACCTAAATGTCTGCATGTACATCTAGCTTCCTACAAAATTTTAATAAAAAAGTAATAGGCAATTATGCTAATCTTGTATCCCGTCGAAGTAGCTTAAATTAGCCAAAGAAAAGCGAATAAGTTACCTTGTGAGTGAGTTTAGAAGTAGATGTGATCTGTCCAATAGCTTGTCCCACCTGCCCGCCCTTAAGGCACACACAACTAGAGCATAATGTCGATAAATTTTGTCAGCATTAAAGTGAACAAACCTTTCAAGAGAGGCCTCAGGATTCTTCCAATCCTAAATTAGCTGCATGGCAGCATAAAAAAATTAAGGAAGACCTGTGTTATGCATCAAATGCTTTTTACACAGCATAAAGTCAGAAACAATGTCATTTTAGTATAACTTTTAAACTCTCTTTTCTTAGGTTTTCATTATCTGCACATTTGCATTTTCAAATTCTTCCACACAGTGTACATGGTGTATACCTCTCTATAAATAACAGGATAAAAATTCATAAGAGAATTTTTGTTAACATGCTTAGTTATTAAACAGTAAAGGCTGGGTCACAAGCACCTGGTAACAGTACCAGAACGGAAACGAGAACGGGAGAGCAAGAAATTTCGATTCACAACAGCCCGGTAATGAGAACGGGAATGCATATCGATCACAAAGTGAAAGTCGATTTTGCGCATTGGGATTTCATTTGTTTTTAACTGACCAATGACAGTCACCTACTTCCAATTTAGCCAAGCCAACATCAAAATTCGATAGAGTAAACATTATCTAAATGCATATTCATTACATTTCTGATCCCTCTACTTATGCCAAACTTTCATTCCTTTATTTAATGGCATACATTAAAATTGTTTATTGTTCTTTTTTCATTTCCACTGGTTTTAGCTGTTCTTTGTAGCTTTTGCCATTGTTTTTTTAGGTAATAGCCAGTTTTGAGTTGCATATAAACAAACTACAAATCACAGAACACCAAATACAAATGATCCCTTCACCAGAGGAACCAACGCTGATTAGATTTGCGGGTGTCGGGATGAGGTTAGGAAGCACCATTTTGCACCATTTACTACTAATTCCTTCCAGTTTCATGTTTCCAGCTGACGACTATAGAGAGTACTATATAGTGTGACTGTTTCATGTCGCGGCCGCTTAGAATAACCTCTAGAGTGAAGAGTCTAATATGCACAATAGGGATCTAATATGCCGTGGGAACGGGAACGAGAATGAGAACGAGAACGTTAAAAGTTGGGCAACTCTTCTTTCCTGTTCCCGTCGGTTGTGAACATTCCCATTTGAATACATGTATTTCAACTTTCTCGTTCTCGTTCTGGTTACCGTTCTCTTTGGTTGTGAACCAGCCTTAATGCTCATATGTAAACTTTTAAGCAAAACATTGAAGTTCATATTTAACATTTATTTTCTCCCAGACTAGTAAGTTAATTAAAATGTATTATCGCAAGAGTAGTAAAGTTATATTGTTAATATTTGATGTAAAAGTTACATTTTTTTAATTAATTAATTTTGAAGATTGAGAAGCTAGTAACGGTGATTTATCATAATTTAAAATAAAGAGAGTTGGAGGTTGTTACACTACATCACTAACACTAAAAAAAAAAAAGATTTTTTAATGTTTCTGTTTTAAGAAAATTCAAAACTACCAGGACCTCAATATCCTGCTACTAGTTATTATAAATTGAGAAAGGAACACAGTAAAGAAATTAATCATCAGAGTTTCTCAAATCTGCAGTGATCTGCTAAAGCTAAGCACAGAAGAAATAGAGCACAGTATGATCACGAAGTAACCCAATTCAATTATTATAACAGGAGAAAAGCAATAGCTAGGTCTGTTATGAATTCGGGGAATCAGCAACAATGTCCAATAAAATTAGACAAAATTGAAGAAAAGTTTACATTATTTGGATATTCTAATAATGTTAGAGAATCCTATTTAACACCTGAACCTGAGAACAATGTCAGCAGCATGAAACAAGCAATTAAATGAATGCCACTAGATTCATCTCCAGGTTTAGATCATTTACTTGTGAGAACAGTATAGGAATTTTAATATATCTAAAATCATCACGTTAATTACCAATATGTTCTCAACATCGTATGTTTCTCAAAAATATAAAGAGAAAAGGAGAATATTAATATATAAGGGGAAAGCAGATATTAACAACATAAATTCCTCTAGACCTATTATTATTTATTTATTTAGTGATCAGACATATTATTGAATGTGCATTAGATAAGGAGTTATATATGCAGATTGAACGTAACAATAATCAATGTGGATTTACATCTAATTTAGCTGGTTGCCATATTAATTCAAGGTTAAATGATAGGTACTTGCGAGATGCTAAGATGACAGAAGGATTGCACAGTAGTCATTTCTTGTACATTTGATTGCGTTAGTCACAAACATATAAAACTCTCTTGCAACTGAGGTTATACACCAGATTTACAATGTATCTTTATTGAAAGGAAATTCTATTCAAGTTGAAATAGTTGAATCAATGCACCAAAAGAATACCTATTAAATGCAGAGTCTTCCCCCCCCCCCAAGTAGGACCCTTATCACCAATACTATTCAGTTTAGCTGTATGACTGAATTTTTTCAGGACAACATGATAGTTTAGATATAAATATTGAAACTGTTTGCCTAACTGGTTTTGCAGATGATTTTCCAGCAACTGCGCACAATAGCACTTCAGCTGTTCACATTACAGATATGGCGAAAAACCACTAGCTATTAATAGGTTTGGAAATAAATGTGGCAAAATGCTCTGCAATTGTAATACACCAGCGGAAGCTTATACAAACAGATATTAAATTTATTACAGGAGAAACAATTATTCCATTTCAAAAGTTGAGGATAAAATATTTGGTTGCAACTTCAACAGTGAACTGGACTTTTATCACAAATCAATAAAGCCTTACAATGAAAAATCTCGAAAAACTGACTGAATCCCCTTTGTTGAAACTAATCAAAAATTAAATATCATAAATCAGTATATGTTTCTGTCAGCAAGTTATCCTCTCCTCTGACTAAAACGCCATTATATTTGCTTAATGGTCTTGATATAACTATTCAATGAACTGTTAAGGAAATAATGCCAGTGCAATGATGTATGCATCATTTAACTTATTAGCTCTTTTGCAACATATTTCTATTGTTAATAAATTATCTAATTGTGATTACCCTTGTTTTATCAAATTTGTTGATGCCTAAATATTTCTTAAAAACATTTAAAACATGTGGAATCTCCAGAAAACTAAGGAAGAATCTATGGCAGTTATCATTTAATGAATGGTCATCTTGCACTGTACAAGGTTGAAGTAGTTGTTTTCTTTTAACTTGTTTGCAACACGCTTTGGGCGTCAATTTTGAAGTAGATCGTATTAAAGGAGTTGTATTATATTTCAACTGTTGGTGAAGCGAACTTGAAATTCATTGCAACCACACGTATGGTACCCGGTAGATTTCGTCCAAAAATTTAAAAATATTAACTTTGTAACTTGACTGTTTCTTTAAATATTACATATTTATGTTTGCCTCGGCTGCATCAGTATTATTGTTAGAGACATGTTTCTCTTAGCACGGTTATGGTGCAACTTAAGAATGTAGGCTTGCACGGATTATAATTTTTACTTCACTCCTTTTATTAATGTTTGATACGATTTAAATAACACTTCACTGATAGAGAGCTGTGCAATTTTTTTTATTATTAAATACTTGCACATTTTAACACGCAAACTTATTTTTCGTCTCACACGAATACGTATTATACTTCTCGAGGACATAACTTGCATCAGTTAGAAGCACTGTTTGCAGGCAACTCAATTGATTTCAACCACCTAAACTTGTAAATTTCTGCATTTCAAGTCTCTGATTGGTTATTCCTAATCCAATAGAATACCTTCATTTAACTAAAGCTTTTTCTGGTTGATTGGCTATTTTTAAACTGTCTCAAAATTTACATTATTGTTGCTCCAATAATGACTAGTAGCATTTAAACTTTCAAATTCATTATTGCCTCAAGGTTACCTCATTGTTAGCAACTTTTAACCTATTATTCTCACAGCTCCTACATTATTAAATTATGTAATACATTCATATAACATTATTGAACATGTATACAATAATATAAGCATATGCAATGACTGTTACATACATTTTACAAATTATTACATAGGTACACATATTGCTTCAAGGTGGGCTGTTATTGAATTTACATATTATATAATTAGACTGAAATCATTTAGGTGTTAAAAATACTGCCTCAAGGTTTAGGCGTGAATCATTTTGCAGAATTTTCACCTGCTAAACACATAACTGGTGGTACTCGTACATCATCATCTGGATGTACTTCACTGTTAAAACTTATAAGAAGAGTACCTGGGAATACAGGAGGAAAGAGCTATACTTCCTTTTGCCGAAGATGCATAAAGGAGAACGAAACACATGTCATGTACTTGGAAACTGTGCATTCAACTACCTCCTTATTAACCGAAGGCATGACAAATCAAGGATGCACTTAACAGTATGTTGCAAAACAAACAATTTGAAAACTTTGAATAAGTACATGCACAGATGGTGATGAATCTAATCACTCTATTGACATCATAGTTTTGAAGGGATCACATGAAGCTTACATCCTGGATCCAACAATTACATATGAAAATAATGATTCTGACCAAACTAAAAAGGTGTATAAAGAAACTTGAAAGAGAAACACATGTCTCGGTTCAGTCGTCATTTCCAAGTCCAAGATCTCCTATGGTGCCTGTGAAACCATCTACAAGTATCTAACTTTTTGCATAAACTAGGTCTAAATAAACAACAGACATTACCTATAAAATCCAGCATAATTAGAGATTCGATATCAATTATTCATCATGTATATAAAACGCAAACCTATCAAGAGCAATTAATCACATACATGGGTGTGTTTTTATTTTTATATGAATCTGTATAAAATTTATGGAATGTATTTTATAAAATCAAATTATGTAAATTATATACACAATGTACTGATATGGTAAGCTGTGTCATGTGGCAACTTGCTAAAGCAAGCAGCTCCATTTTTTGTTCCCTTTTGTTCTTTGTGTCAATAAATGGTTTTCTTCTAATCAATTTAAAAATATCAAATGTCTCTGGCAACAGTGTCCTTTATCTACTGAGTTTTCATTTTCAATTAATGCAAAGATGATGAAGGGCTTATCTAGGTGAACTATGTAGTGAAAGTGGAACATTACAGGTGAAATGAGAAAAGGATTGAGTTCTCTACAGGGATAGATTCAGAAATGTTCTAACCTATGTTTATATGGAATTAATTTAATGGTGAATAAGTTTATGGAAAGGAAAGCATTGGAAGAATTAATTTTTTTGTGTTATAGACAGGCAGAAATATAAGGGAAAAAATAGTCGAAGCTATTGCATGGTTTTGTTTAGGGGTATGGAAACTAAGAAGTCTTAGGGTTAATATAATGCAAGGTAAAGGTATAATTTGCAGGGAAAGTGAGCACAGTTAGCATATTTTATTGGAATGTAAAGGAACTGTTGAATAGAGAAATAAATTAATAAGGGAAAAATAGCTTAGAAACAAGTGTTATGCTACAATTAAAAAACGTTAATTATCAGTCACAAGTAATGTTACACCCATGGAGGCCAACAATTTTTTTTGTCACTGTCTATGATGCCATTCAAAACCAGCACAGGCAGCATAAAAGAAGGTGGCATTTCCAGTTATACCAACCATGCAAGATCTCCACCTGTCTACCTACAATTTCCCGCTAATAAAAATATATATTCATTATTTTCTCAATGTTGCCACCGTGGGTCGTGGCCCATCTGTAAATATGGGGCTGTTCATAGCCAAGGCAATTAGGAAAATTTATGTGGAGTGTTAGAACCAATGGAAATGACTAATGGTCAAGAGTTAATACTGATGTTTATAGGGGGTGATAGGGGAGAAAGGAGTGATATGGTATGTAAAACAAAGTGCATAAGAAAACTGTATAAAAAAAATAAATAAAAAAAAAAAAAAAAAAAAAAAAGGAACAGAAGTAAAGGAGGTTTGTGGGACAAAAAGCCAGGTTCAATGTACTTCTCGTGTAATTGACTTAGCACTAAATAAATATTCATGCATTCATTACAATGTGTCTCAGACAATGGGTAGAGGTACTAAAACACTTAGGCAGTATTTATAGAGCCCATTATATCTATCATTGTAGCACTTTGGCTGCTGTTACTTTTATCTTTCAGTGCATCGACCACATTCTGGCACTTCATCTTGGAGTACATCCAGCGTGGCCGTGAGTAATGGAGTTAAAACGAACTTGAGAGTAAAATACAATACCTTGAGTACAGCTGAACCAGCAAGTGCTCCCACACATTGTGCAGCGATGTACAATATGGCCTTGAGAAGTGAGATGTTACCCGTGACGAGCATTCCCGCCGTTACTGCTGGATTCACATGTGCTCCACTCACGTGTCCCACAGACTGTAAAAACACAGAGTCTCAGGTTTATCCACTGAATTCATAAATAGTAGTTTTCTTACAAAATATACAAGATATAATGAAAATATTAAAAAAAAAACTCTGGACAAGTTCCTAAAATAAAGAAAATAAAATAAAACCCTTACAAATTACATTCACATGACTCTCTCTACCCACTATTGTTTATTTTTATGTAACGTTTACAAAATATTCTTATGAAAGCTTAATTTTCTACCTATGTCATGTTAATCAAGAAAAATCTTTGCAAAAATAGCTTCATAACACATTTCATTGTGGGTACATGGAGAACGGAGGAAACCAAATTGATAGATATTTAAAAGTGGGCTATATGCTAACCTTGAAATTCCTTACTCTTTCCATGAAACAACTGAATAGCAAAGGCACTTTAAAAAATGACGAAGTATTGAAAAATTCAAACCAATAATAATGGATATCTCGTAAATGGCTGAAGCCACAAAAAGAAGTTATCTGAAATAATTGTCTGTTTTAAAGAGATCTTCATCTTTTGTGTGGTAAGGTTTTGTCTATTTCCCGTTATACAAAATTATACAAAATTCCTTCTGAATGACATGGTCTCAAAGGGTATTCCCAGAAAATTCAAATATAAATTTTATTTGTTATGAAAATATATTAAATATATTGTATTTTAATCAAAATTGTTAAGTCATGTTTATAAAATAAAAAAAAAAAAATTGAAAAAAGGTCCATGTAAAGGATAGTTTGGGGTGGGGGTTTTCTTGAAAATCCCCATGTTGCATCCTTGGAAGATACTGTACTTAAATTCCAAGTTTGGTATTTATCAGGCATTTTGTTTTAGAGTTATACTGTTCAAACACACACACACACTTTCACCTTTTTCCAAATAAATTTATTTTTGATTAAGGAGACTCATGTATTTTGGTAAAATCTTCACTTCCTCTTACTTACTAATAGGTAGATGATACAGAAGTAAAACAAAAGAATGTCTAACAAATATGGGTTCTACAATTAGTATATTATATGGAAAAAAAGCTGCTATGTTACAATTAATGCCTTTTAATACCCCACTATCATTTATTTTCATATTTATTCTGCAAATTATTTGAACATAAGCCTGTGTTTCTATTAATTTCCTGTTAATCATGACAAATGTTGGTAGAAATAGTAGATATACAGAGCATGCAGTAGGTTGATATGGTAATCCACTGTTACCTGCCTTGATATTCCATATTCTGTGCATGAACTCAGGAGAAACAAAAACAACAACATACTTGAAAGTATATTGCTTAAAATTTTGGAAAATTCATATAAAGAACAGTGAATATTTTGTATATTTAAATGGGCTCTTCTTTTTTACTGTGGTACCTAAGTTTTTATCTCTCTCTTAATGTTTCCCAATTATACAAAATTGAATGAGAATAAAGATGACCTCAAAGGCTGTTTACAGGAACTTCTCTGAATTTTGTTTACCATGTCAGTATCTGAATCGTGATATTTTGGTAAATTAAGCACTTCTCTCTCCTCACCTCCTCCTCTCATACATTAGGGGACTACAAAATATGGGTGAAACCTTAATAATCAATTATTTTTGGTTGGAACATTATAGTTTGTCTACCTTCCACAGGTATAGTGGTAGAGAAAATAAGCATCCCATATAGAGTTGGGAATTGAACCCAGCTTTTTGACAGCTAGACCACAAAGACAATTAACCATATTTTTGGTTCTCTTCTATAAGCACATAATATTTTCCTCTTTCTTCATATTTTGTTATAGTTATGAGGTAATAAGCCTTTTATCTTTATCTTCCCTTATGTTGTGTCTTAGAATAGAACATCATGATAAATATTTGACAGAAATAGTTTTGTGTGTTGTGCAAGCACATAGATAAGGCTGAAGTGACAGCTGACTGTTAAAAGGCAACTAAAATGTGCATGTCTCAAGATTGTATAGGTACCCTTTGCATGGGCTGATGAGAAACAAAAGAATGGATATAACATTTCAACAGTGTATTGCTTAAAGTGTTGCAAAATTCAAATTAACAATAAAAATTACTATTGCTACAGAAAAAAGTAAATTATTTAACACAAACTGCATATTTTAATGAGTTATTTTTCTTGTAATAAGTTTTTTGTCTGTATACCATAGTTTCCCAGTAATATAAAATTCAATGAGAATCAAGAACACTTCCAGGAAACTCATTTTATTTGTTATATCAGTCCCTTAACCACGACATTTAAGTCAAAATATTTAGAGCCTTTTTGAGAAACTTAGCATGTTAAGGGCAGTTTTGTAGTGGGGGAATTTCATAAGAATCTTCATCTTGCATTCTTAAAAGATGGACTTAAATACGAGATTTGATATTTATCAGAGTTTTTGTTCTTGAGTTAAGGTGTTCAAAAGTACATGCAGACGTTTTTTTGAAATAGTTTTCCCTTGGGGGAAGAGGGTTCAGGGGATCTCAAAATCTCTATTTCCGGTGAAATCTTAGTACCTACCTATTGAATTTGTGTATAAAATACAATGCTTCCTCCACTTATTTTTATGTAAGTGGTATAGAAAGTTAAAATCTCTCTTCTAGTACAAGAAATTAAAATTCTAAAGCCGTGTTCAGAATTTGTGTCAATAATTTTGTTTGTAACTTACAATACAGTGCATGTTAATTAGTTTTAGGCATTGTTGTAGGCAAAAATATCTGTATTTCGAATTTTAGTTTTCTTTTATCAAAACTTGACATCTTTTCTGGTTCATAGTAAAAGCGCTAATGAAGGAGCAACTGGTAGCAGTTTTGACATTTTGTAATTAGTTTTTTTTTTTCTCTAATACCGGAAACGGACGCTTGCGAAGTTAAGAGGCTCGGAACAAAAGCAAAGAGCGCATGAATTCAATTTATTTTCACTTCATGGCAAGTTTTCACTGCCAAGTTCTCAGCGACCTTGACTAATTCTTGGCTCGAGGTAATGTCGCGTGTAACACAAACAATTGCGGTTTGTTGTGCACTTGTTTATTATTTTTGTACCTATGCATCCACTCCGGAACGTTTAAATGTGATACCTAACCTAACCACTATGTTTATACACACAAACCTATGGGACACTTTCTATGCGTTTCTGTGGTAAAACTTTTAGGAAGTGTAAAAGGCTGATACAGAATGGTAATTTTTAAAAATACATTTTGATCGATGTGTGAACGTGCTCATAACTCGAGAATCGCTGGATGGGCGTTTTAGATCTTTATAAGTTCTATACAACATTCTTGATAAAACTTTTCTGTATGTTAAGTATAGAAACAAAGGTACAACTAGCTACAAGAAGCTTCTAAAAATATTTACTTCTGCTTAAAGAATGAGATGAAGTCGAAAGTATTTGCTTCACCAACATCTTTTAGCGACTTTAAGGATTAAAACCGAACGCATTATGTGTGAAATTTGAAATGTGTACATATCATGGTGTTATGAACTGCAAAACTACTTAATTCAGAGTCAGAGCTTATAATATTTCGTGCAGAAATTGAATTGAGCAGGACTTCGAACTGAAAATCACGAATTCTAGCGAGTACATCTCAAAGAAGTCAATCCCTTTTCATTAAACTCGCTAAATGCCTAATACAGGTTAATAGGACAGTATAAACAAGTTGCTAGAGCAGACTTTTGTTGTAAACACGCCTGCAATGTTTACCTTGTCTCCCAGCCGCTAAATGCTTCACTTAACCCTAATTTACATTTGTTTACATGTTAATTATGCTCTGAAGATTACATGAAAATGTTTTCGAAATCCTAGATAGAGTTAGGCAACTGTCCCAACTAAAATAAATTCAATTATTTGCCGCTCTTTTGTTCGCTATTTGCCCTCATTCCCTTGTTTCTTTAGTTTCCCACATTCTGATGTTTCTCCATTTTTTGCAGGTGTACTTTCTTGACATGGTTAACAATGCCCCTATTTGTTCTTCATTTTCTCTTTTTGTTGCTTATCGTCAAAACACAGTCTAAAGGCGTCGTTATTGAAATAATTTTGCACCAAACAGGGTCTTACTTTTCACTAAATAGGTCATTATGCAGTCCCAATGTTTTTAAAAGTCATGCCTTTTTACTTTCTCTACTACGTATAGTAAGTAGGGGAAGTATTGCATTCCACCCAAAAATTCGATACCGAGATTTCACCGGAAATACATGTTTTGAGACCTCCTGAATCCAAAAAAAGCATTTTTGGAAACATGTCCGTGTGTGTGTCTGTGTGTGTGTCTGTGAACAGCATAACTCAAAAACGAACAGTCGGATAAACACCAAACTTGGTATTTAGGTTCAGTATCTTTCAGAGATGCGACACGAAGGTTTTCAAGAAAATCCCCCCACCCCAGACTACCCTTTACATGGAACATTTTTCGAAAATTTTAATTTTCTCAAAAATGGCTCTAACGATTTTGATTAAAATATCATATGTTTAAGATAATGTCATGAGAAATGAAATGTATATCTCGAATTTTCTGGGAATGTCTCCAAAAGTATTCTTCATTGTGAACGACTTTTGCATAACTGGTAAACCATAAGAGATAGACAAAATTTTACTACACAAAAAATGTAGATCTCGTTAAAATACACAACTTATGTCATATACATTTCTTTTGTTGAGTGAACCGTTTTCGAGATATTGCTTGTTATTCCCTTAAATTTTCCAATACTTATAATTTTCTCAAATTCGTTATTCATTTTTACTTTCTCTACTACGTATAGTAAGTAGGGGAAGTATTGCATTCCACCCAAAAATTCGATACCGAGATTTCACCGGAAATATATGTTTTGAGACCCACTGAATCCAAAAAAAGCATTTTTGGAAACATGTCCGTGTGTGTGTCTGTGTGTGTGTGTGTCTGTGTGTGTGTGTGTGTCTGTGTGTGTGTGTGTCTGTGAACAGCATAACTCAAAAACTAACAGTCGGATAAACACCAAACTTGGTATTTAGGTTCAGTATCTTCCAGAGATGCGACACGAAGGTTTTCAAGAAATTCCCCCCACCCCAGACTACCCTTTACATGGAAGATTTTTCGAAAATTTTAATTTTCTCAAAAATGGCTCTAACGATTTTGATGAAAACATCATATGTTTAAGATAATGTCATGAGAAATGAAATGTATATCTTGAATTTTCTGGGAATGTCTCCAAAAGTATTCTTCATTGTGAACGACTTTTGCATAACTGGTAAACCATAAGAGATAGACAAACTTTTACTACACAAAAAATGTAGATCGCGTTAAAATACACAACTTATGTCATATACATTTCTTTTGTTGAGTGAACCGTTTTCGAGATATTGCTTGTTATTTCCTTAAATTTTCCAATACTTATACTTTTTCTCAAATTCGTTATTCATTTTTTTTGTCTTGGATATGCAAAGAGTTATAATCTGTGGCAAAGGGAATGGTGCTGCACCTAGCAACCAGCTATTAACAGATATGTATGTGCTTAAAGGCTACTGTTTTTCTATATTGCCCTTGTAAATATATATTCCCCTTACATCTACAAGAAAATTAGCAATAAGATAGGGTCTGCAGATGTTTATCTCGATTAACATGAACTAGATGGAGAATAAGCGTTTGTATAAATAGTTTGTACAAGAGTAGAGAAAGTCATGTGAGTGTAACACATCAGATTTTTTACTTTCTCTACTACGTATAGTAAGTAGGGGAAGTATTGCATTCCACCCAAAAATTCGATACCGAGATTTCACCGGAAATACATGTTTTGAGACCTCCTGAATCCAAAAAAAGCATTTTTGGAAACATGTCCGTGTGTGTGTCTGTGTGTGTGTGTGTGTGTCTGTGTGTGTGTGTGTCTGTGAACAGCATAACTCAAAAACGAACAGTCGGATAAGCACCAAACTTGGTATTTAGGTTCAGTATCTTCCAGAGATGCGACACGAAGGTTTTCAAGAAAATCCCCCCACCCCAGACTACCCTTTACATGGAAGATTTTTCGAAAATTTTAATTTTCTCAAAAATGGCTCTAACGATTTTGATGAAAATATCATATGTTTAAGATAATGTCATGAGAAATGAAATGTATATCTCGAATTTTCTGGGAATGTCTCCAAAAGTATTCTTCATTGTGAACGACTTTTGCATAACTGGTAAACCATAAGAGATAGACAAAATTTTACTACACAAAAAATGTAGATCGCGTTAAAATACACAACTTATGTCATATACATTTCTTTTGTTGAGCGAACCGTTTTCGAGATATTGCTTGTTATTTCCTTAAATTTTCCAATACTTATACTTTTTCTCAAATTCGTTATTCATTTTTTTATGTCCTGGACATGCAAAGAGAATGGAATGCGCCACATAGCAACCAGCGTTAAAATATTTGACTATCGCTTAAAAGCTACGATATTTCCCTTGCATCTACAAGAAAATTACCAATAAGATTGACATCTCGATATCTCGATTAACTTGAAGCATATGGAGAATAGGCGTTTGTAAAATTAGATTGTACAAGAGTAGAGAAAGTCATGTGAGTGTAACACATCAGATTTTTTATGTCCTGGACTTGCAAAGAGAATGGAATGCGCCGCATAGCAACCAGCGTTAAAATATTTGACCATCGCTTAAAAGCTACCATATTCCCTTTGCATCTACATGAAAATTAGCAATAAGATTGACATCTCGATATCTCGATTAACATAAAGCATATGGAGAATAGGCGTTTGTAAAAATAGATTGTACAAGAGTAGAGAAAGTCATGTGAGTGTAACACATCAGATTTTTTTAGTTATAATTTCATGTTTTTAGTGAGAGAGAAACAAATTTCTGCAGCATGTTAGCAATTGTGAATAAAAAGGAAGTTCTGATGTGATACATTCACGTGACTTTCTCTACCTCCATCGTTTATTAGTGGATATATAAATTATTCTTACTCAAGCTTATTACTTTCTCTACTACGTATAGTAAGTAGGGGAAGTATTGCATTCCACCCAAAAATTCGATACCGAGATTTCACCGGAAATACATGTTTTGAGAATCACTGAATCCAAAAAAAGCATTTTTGGAAACATGTCCGTGTGTGTGTCTGTGTGTCTGTGAACAGCATAACTCAAAAACGAACAGTCGGATAAACACCAAACTTGGTATTTAGGTTCAGTGTCTTCCAGAGATGCGACGCGAAGGTTTTCAAGAAAATCCCCCCACCCCAGACTACCCTTTACATGGAACATTTTTCGAAAATTTTAATTTTCTCAAAAACGGCTCTAACGATTTTGATTAAAATATCATATGTTTAAGATATTGTCATGACAAATAAAATGTATATCTCGAATTTTCTGGGAATGTCTCCAAAAATATTCTTCATTGTGAACGACTTTTGCATAACTGGTAAACCATAAGAGATAGACAAAATTTTACTACACAAAAAATGTAGATCGCGTTAAAATACACAACTTATGTCATATACGTTTCTTTTGTTGAGTGAACCGTTTTCGAGATATTGCTTGTTATTTCCTTAAATTTTCCAATACTTACACTTTTTCTCAAATTCGTTATTCATTTTTTTGTCCTGAACATGCAAAGAGAATGGAATTCGCCATATAGCAACCAGCGTTAAAATATTTGACTATCGCTTAAAAGCTACCATATTCCCCTTGCATCTACAAGAAAATTACCAATAAGATTGACATCTCGATATCTCGATTAACATGAAGCATATGGAGAATAGGCGTTTGTAAAATTAGATTGTACAAGAGTAGAGAAAGTCATGTGAGTGTAACACATCAGATTTTTTTTCTATCTACTGCATTTTGATCCAAATAAATCTTTGCCGAAATAGCTACACTACACATCTTGTTATATATATATATAAGGAACAGCGACAGTCAAATGTTAAGAACTAGGCGCTATATTCTGGCCTTAAAATTTAAAGTTTCCATGCAATCGCGAGAAACAACTGAATGTTGAAAGGACCTTAAAAGAATGACCAAGAAATGAACAATTGGAACCTCTAATAACGGACATCTCAGAAACGGCTTATGCCACACAAAAAACTTATTTTAAATAAATTGTGTGTTTTTAAAGAGATCTACAATTTTTGTGTAGTACGTTTTCGTCTACGTTTAACGTTATACAAGATTATGCGAAATTCCTTCCAAAGGAAGACGTTTTTATAGGTTATTCCTAGAACATTCAAGATATGCATTTTATTTTTCATGTAAATATCTTTCATATGAGTATTTTAATCAAAGTCGTTAGAGCCATTTTTAGAAAATTAAAATTTTCGAAAAATGTTCCATATAAAGGGTAATTTGGGATAGGGAGATTTTGTTGAAAATCCATTTTTCTGAACGCAAAACACAAATGCAGGTGTCACTTTCGTAGAAAGCCTTCTTGGAGCACATCTTATGGTGAAAACCATAGATTGCCAATATTTTAGTCACCATGACGCATTTTATAGTTCGCCTTTGTCCATCTTCCGTCTTTTATTACGTAGGTTGCACAGAATACCATTGGTATGTCCTTTCTCTTCTCTTGTAAGTCATGTAGAAGTACATTGTAGGCTTGACTAGCAATGTCGCTCGCAGATCCTCTGCTAGGAAGGTTCTCTCTGGCGAGTTCGTATACCATCCTCGATCTCGTGCTCTGTGATACTCCTAAAACTTTGAGGTATCTGACATCTCCCCCTATCTCCCCTTATTGCTTATATGCAAGATGTTCCTATGCACAAGAACAGGCAATATCTTTAACCTGAACAGGTCCATAGCTGTGCCGATTGATAGCAGTCTAATGTTCCCGATTTCATTCATGGCCCCGACTGTGGCCACCGTTCTTGTTCCGATTTGGAGTCTGAAGCTCTTCCCTGTTGTCTGTATCGTAATACCTAGATATTTAAGTTACTTGCTCTCTTCAGGAATTTCCCGTTGCATTTTACTTTTCCTGCTTTGATGAGCCTGCCCCCTTTCCTAAATACATACTGCAATTTCTGTGTTCTTCATTTATCTTTGTTGCTTTTCTCAGCTCAGTTGCTCCATGTATCTATCGCTGTCTGCAGTGCGCGCATGTCATTCGTTGCAATAGCTATGTCGTCGGCGTAGATATACATGCTGGTTTCTGTAATTTATTTTGCGGTGTAATATGTAAGGGCGTTACACAGTATTGGATTCAGTGGGTCACCTTGAAGTACGCCATTCTTTGGGATAGCCATTCTGATTGTCCTACCCCGTCATCTATTTGGAGGGAGTTCTTCGCCAACATGTTTAATATAAGTATGTATACTTGATATGCCAACTAATTCCTCTAGCTTATCCATCAGTATCTTCCGGTTCACTAAGTCGAAGGACTACACACAGTTTCCCTTTGGACTCTTCTAATGCAAGTTTTATTTGGTTCAATAGGTTCTTTACCATAAATGTGGATCTCCGTTTTCTGAATTCAAAGTGTTCTTCTGGAAGTAGTGATTCCAGCCTTTTTGTCTGCCGTCTCGTTAGGAGTTTCAGTGCCGTAGCTTCTAAGGCTGTCTGTCCTCCTATATGCATTTGGGCTGATCGTATCCCCTTTACTCTTGCATAGTAGATTGGTGGTCGATTTTCTCCATTTGTCTGGTATGCTTCCTAATTCCACACACTTCAGGAGAGAAGTCCATATAGGAAGGAAAACCAGAGATCTCTGCTTTAGATGTTTATTTCTAATCCCATTTGGACCTGGGGTTCTGTTGCTCTTGGTTTCCTGTATAGCTTTGGTAATTTCTTCTTTAGAGAAGATCTTTGTTTATGGTTTCACTGGTGTCTTGATCGATGGTCTCGTTTCCTTTGCGCAGATAATTTTGTTCATGTATTCTATCCATGTCTCCATGGGAATACTGGTTTGGAACTTGTGTTTTTCGGACGGAGGGCATGGTATGGATCTTTACGGATTATCCTGGATGCAAAAATTAATTTAAAGTTGGAGACAATTTATAAAATTATTATATAAAGATTCCCTTTGAACGTAATATTTAAATAATTCGGTTACTTAGTTTTACGTAAGTTATTAATCCTCATTGTTTGGGGGCTTTTATTCTTATTCAGAAGTTATTTAATAGTAGATGTAAAGCATATTTTATTCGACCTATCCGATTTTTTTATTTCTTCTTTTCGAGTTAATGGAAGATCTTTTAAGATATGGTCCGTCGCTATGATAATTATTGACTCATTGACTATAAAGAATAGATGGTCGTCTGGTTTAAATAAATAAAATAGAATAAAATTTGTTTTTGATTTTACCAAAGCAACACTACCACCTTAATAACAATTGTCATAATGTTTTCTCTATAATTAAAGGGGGGTTATAGCTCCTCTTAGCTCCTTCCTGGGTCCGCCTGACAGACTGAGGATGAAAATGGCGAGGCAAATGTATTCTATTCTTTCATTATTCCACAATAGGTTATTGCTTATGAAGCAGCGATACATCAACAATAAATTAAAATCATTAGCCACGAGGCACCATTTCTTTCTCTACGGCTTGGTAGCGAGTTTATCAAGTGATGAAAGAAATTTATAGACTTCTCTACTCTTCGGCAGCGGTGTATAAGTGCTTCTGGTGTCTCCTTTGCTAAGGAACCCATCTGTTAACTCAAACCTTCCCTATTATATTCAAATTAGCTCGGCTGCCATACGCCAATAGCATGTTCCTTATTCATTAAAACGTAGTGGAGGCATGAGAATTTCAGCGAAACATCTGTCCGTCGCTGAAAACAGTGATTTTGCTGTACTTTTCCAGCAGGCGTAATCCTTCGGTTTCTTTTTAATTTGTTCTATAAATTTATATTGGAATAACACAGCGATAATGACGAATTTGGTCTTAAAGCTACTGTCTATTCCAAAAGTTCATCAGCATCTCTGCTATTGTTATGCTGCTGTTGCTTAATCTTGCCAATTTAGCACTATTGTTCTTTACGCTATAAATTACTCATAGTCGCAGCTTATATCTCTGTTTCACCTGTAACTCCTCACGAGTAACTAGTACAAGTGTTGGTAAAGTAAGAAGGAATTCAGCATTCATATCAACACTTATGCAAGCAACATCTCTTCATGCAGGTAGTGTAAATGGGTTTCTGGAAAATTATCTTCTCGTTCAAAAGGCCGACAAATGAACCTTATGAACTTTGAAATTGGATTTGAGAAAAACTAGTTCCTAATTTGTCCCATTCTATTTTAGTCTTAAGCCGCTTGTACACGATCAAATTTTTGTCAAATTCAATATTTTACAAGACTTTTCAAAAGTTATCACAACTTCACAACTTTTCTTGTCAAATTGCTTCCAACACCTTTAAAGTCCTTGAAAGTCTTGAAAGCAAATAAGGACATGGTCTAAACGGTCAAAGATTTCACAATGATTTGATGGCTTTGGCCAATGAAATGCGATTATTCACAGTGTGTCACGAAATCTGCAACATGGCTGAAAGCGAAAAGTAAACAAAAATGGCTACCCGGCCAAGGTATGTCGTATGCAAACTGATTAGGTTGTACATAAGCTGGACATGTCTGTACATCGAGGGCTCCGTGGATTACCACAAGATGGAGCAGATGAAGGCGGTTATGAAGAAATAATTGCCAGGCATTTTTCCGAACTAAGTATACATTAATGCAATGTTATATAGCATGGTTAACCTATCAGTTGGTGTTGTTTTCATTGTATTTCATAATCGTAATGTGATTTCATTGGATATAATACGTGAAAGTGCTACATTATTTAAAGTTAACAATATTTCATTGCGAATTGTTATACTGTGATGCAAATACTAAATTACTTTGCGCGTGATAAATTATCAATGTGTTCTGAAGGGTTTCAGTTTGGCGAAGAGAGAACTTTTAAATACATATTTTTGACATTGTCAAGTCTGGTGAAGTCTTGCCAAGACTTTTCCAATCTTCTCACATATTGAAAAACATTTCACAATTTTTCTTGTAGACTCTTGAATTGAAAAAAAGGTTTGATCGTGTACAAGGGGCTTAAGATAATGCTCCGTGTCACAATGTAGAGGTGGACAATCTCTTCGTGAAATCTGCTATGATACCTTGGTTACAAAACAAAGAGCTTCAGTGCGATAGTCCATATGTAAATTAGAAGTACACAACACAAGCTGGTTCAAATAAACTTAAGGTGTTTAAAGTGGGCATATTTTTGCATATTTTGTGCCACATCATCATTCACTTGTCCCTTATATGTGTGATGTGAATCTCATAGAACAGTTTGGGCCAAAGTGAGACGAATGGTTACGGACAAAAAGTAAAGTGACTTATCACCGCGTTATAATGCTTGTGACTGAAACAGACCGACAGGGTTTTCGCAAACATGTTGAAAAGGTACAGAATGATTACTGGGAGAAGGATGCTATAATGGAAAACGTCGACAGTACAACAGTGTTTTTGGTTAGTTGGGAGTTGTCAGCATCGATTCTTCAAGTTCTTCCTCCTCCAGTTTAAATGAGTCAGCTCCACTTGTTTGAGATGAGGGCATTTGTTAATAAGCTAAAGATAGTGCATCAATTTGAATACATTTTAACTTTCAAGTTTCGTGATAATTTATGGACTCTAGCGGGAATACTACTCCAAAGTTGCCGTAAGTGTAGCTAGAGGAGCGACCCCAGTGCCAGAAACCGGGTGTAGATGGATTTTTTACTGAAGGACCGACAAATGACATTCCTGACAGAGATCATGAGCTGGGGGACAGACAGTAGGTCCAAACAACTGACACGTCCAAACCAAGAGGGATTTGAGACTCACCTGCACGATGGCCATGATGACCAAGCCAAATGTCAAAGCGATAACGACGAATTTCGCCTGAGAGGCTGGCTTGTCAGCCAGGTCCACACAACTGGCACATCCGAAGAAGTTGAGAAGCAGATTTCCCAGGAACTCAGCAAGGAGTGCCCTCCAGATCCCTTGCGAGATCTCGTCCAGACCCAGTCTTTCCTTGATGCTTGGCATTCTAGAAAACAAACAATTCCACGAGTTTTTATAAAGATTTCTTACCACACAAATTGTAATCAACATATATGAAACTTATATAAATAATGTTCACTTTAAGAAAACGAAAGTACATATCCAAGAATGTCGTGCCTCCAATGGAAAACCAACGCAACTAAAAGAGAGGGAGAAAATAATTTAAAATGTTTGGAACAGTGTTCTGTTTTAGGATAGCGTACGTTACACAGAGAGTGCTCACTTTTGCCAATAAATTTATAACTGAAAAGTGAAAATTGTTTGGTTGTTTAGTTTTTAACTTTAAGTGTGAGGTGATAAATACCTATAAGTGCCCATCAGAATTTTTAAAAACGCTTGAAATACCGCATAAACAACTACACCAACCACCACCACCACCACCACCACCACTACTAAGACGACAAAAAAAGGTTTAATTGCTAACTAAATGGTGAGTTTAAAATGTCCAGTCCTAACCTCCTTAGGCCTGAATATCAAAAGCCCCACCATATTCTCTTTCTGTCTGTGTTTGCGCGCGCTTGCTTACACGCGCACGCACCTGCGGTAATTTATTGAACACTTTCATCCATTTGAAACTTTGGCTGCACAGTAAAATATTTTTGTAATATATATTTCGTACAGAATATTTTTAAAGGAATGGTGTTAAGTATTGATAAATTTTCAAGTGTTAACCTCTTAAATTCAGTTCACTAATTACCCATATGTTATTCCATAAATGTAAGACGTTTTAGCATCGCGTAAGAAACCGTTGTTTTTTTATGAAAATCGCCTTCTCGCATTCACAGAAAGCCTATAGGAGTGATGTCAATGTTCAGTAGGCGATTACATGGTGCATGCCCTGCAAGTCCCGCCCTGAATTCAAGAAACCTACTGTAAGTAGGTCAATATTCAAAAGGTGTTTGCGCGGTGCACGATCTTGTTTGTCCCTCCTGCAGTCACAAATATGTCCTTTTGTTCCTCCTTGAACTCGCAGAAAGTCTGTAGGAGTCGCATTAACATTTAACAGAATTAACACCGCTTATCAGCAAAACTAAATCAGGAATAACCTTTCTAAAATCCCTATAAACAGGGACGCTTTGTTGAGTTAACAGCGGAAACTAAAATACTATATTTATTGAAAATAAAGTAGAAAAGGGGAGCAACGTGACAAACACAGCTCATATAGAGAAGAGACACACATCAGCACGTGGCTAAACCAAACCATAGGTGACGATGCACGGATATATTCGTCTAAGGGGTTAACGCTTTGCACAATTATTGCTCAATGAAAACTTTAGTTGTAACAGCAAGCCGGCAGTGTAACATGTTAGAGGTCAGCGACGTTGAAAGCCACACTCCAAGTCGGCTCTATTTCCGGTCCCGGGGGCGACTCTTAGCAGTGTACGATTTAAATGAGGCTCATCCTCTGCTGTAATCTGGCTGGTGCTGCTACTGACACTTGACAATTGAAACACAGAGGGCGAACTTGTTAAATGCTTCTGTCCTCTACAGCGCCCAACCTATCTGCGTGCGGCATAATACCCAATTTGCGGAAACAGAAATAAATTGTTTTGTATCATACAGAGAGCGCCAACAAAACATGGGCGAATTTAATAATCAATAACCATGTCTTATTGCACGAATGCTTTCTATAAGGGGTTGAAAAGAAGGATAGTGCTAGCTTTTAAAAGTCGTGAGCGCATTATTTTCATTAAGACCTGAAGCGTAAGCGTGCGGAGTATTGCCCAAATTGGTCAAATTGTGAAAATTTGTAGGAAAGGGGTTTCTGAAAGTTCTAGATAGCTTATGAATTTTACGAGGCAGGGGCACAAATCGGAAATATATGATCCCTTGAATTCAAAAGGGAATTTTTAGAAATAGGTCATCCGCGTTTATTATCTTTAAGCATAATTCAAAAAGGTAAAGTCAGCTAAATACCAAATTTCGCATTTAAGTTCAGCATCTTCCAAGGATGCTAATCTTAAAATATTCAAGAAAATATCCTGACCCTAAACTACTCTTTAAGCGGGATTTTTTAAAGCAAAAATGGCTAACGATTTTTAACATGACGAATAAAATGTAGGTATATCTTGAATTTTCTGGGAATATCCTGTGAAGTTCTCTTCATTTGGGAAGGAATTTTGAATAGTTTTGTATAACTGGTAAACCATAAAGAGATGGGCAAATAATTTATTAACAAGAAATGCAGATCTCTTCAAAACTGATACCGTAATTATTGACAGGAAGATTTAAACAAATAAAGAAACAATAGTAAGATAGAGAAATAAATGCAATAAATAATTTTAGCATATTAAATCAATGTATAATGGTAATAAGCATGAGTTGAAAAGATTTGTCCGGAGAAAAGTCATTAATAACAGTTGAAGTAACGAACGCGTTAGTATAAAAATTCCTGGACGGCAGTTAAGGTTATAAGTTCAGTACGTACGCAGAGTGAGAAGTTCTGTAAAAGAGAAAGTGGATGAGATTCGGGAAGGTACCGCCCAGTAACAGTGTCGCATATCCATACTTAAGAGAGTTTGGAGCGCATATGAAGTAATGTCTGTGGTGGTAGCGATTAATAGGCGGGGCTTAATTAATAAAAGAGCGTGTATTGCTAAATTTAACGTCTTATCTTTCGCGTACAGCCTTAGGGGCTTAAAGTCTGTTACGGTTCGCAGCGCTAGGTTATCAGTTACTTAGCGGTAGTCGCAAGGGGTTTTGCCGGTAAGCATTTTAGCGACTCACGGCAAGTTACGCTACTAGTTTCTTTTATTGCGGAAACAGTTATTTCAAACCGTAAACTGATACTGCAGAAGTTAGCAAGTATAGTAATTCAACTGTTATAGTTTTGAGTGCTACAATTCATAATCGGTTTCATTCTTTATCTTTAAAGGTCGGCAACTCACTTCAATAGCTCTAGTATTAGACCACATGAAATTTCTCAGTCAATTTAAACTGGTGTTGTCCTTTCAAAATACGCCCACGAAACCCTGAGAGAAAGCTCTCATAACAAACCACTGTAGCAGCCGGCAGCAGAATCAAAAACAGATATTGAAGCAAAGTGTACGGCTTCAATGTGACGAACATCGTACAGCTTCAAAAAACACAATTTATTTCAAATATTTTTTGTGGCATCAGCCATTTTCGAGATATTAGTTGTTTGAATTTTTCAACACCTTATTAATTTTTTGAAGTGCTATCACCATTCAGTTGTTTCTCACAATGTCATGGAAACAATGTGGCATTTCAAGGCTAGCATACAGCGACCCACTTTTTAAAGATAACTTCAGTCTCATGTAGTCCTCTGATCTACAACAAAGTGTATAATGAAACTATTTCTGCAAACTTCATCTCGATTAACTTGAAGTAGATAGCAACATAAGCCCTGCGTTTTGAGGTAAATAATAAGATCTGTTTGTGGGTATCAATCGGGATGAACGTCACCTTACGTACAGGTAGGTAGTACACAGAATAGTTCCGGATGTTCTCCAATTATCGCTGCTAACAACAAAAATATGAGCTGGCTGCATATGTCATTTAGTTTAACGAATCGTAAGCACCAGAAATGACCCATCCTACTTTAACATCCTACGCTGAGAAAGCTGCGTTTCATCTCTGCATCATATATATTTGTGTCGACCTCATGTTCGTGGGTGTTTGCGTAGGCTACCCGTCTAGTTCATGGCTAAACAAATCACTTGACTAACAAACGTTCACCCCAATGTACAAGCATTGCATGGGGCAGAACCACCGGCTCTGCTCGCGTTATTGCATTAAATGTGGAGTC
The DNA here is from genome assembly GCA_030765065.1 of Deroplatys truncata. Taxonomy (NCBI): domain Eukaryota; kingdom Metazoa; phylum Arthropoda; class Insecta; order Mantodea; family Mantidae; genus Deroplatys; species Deroplatys truncata. The sequence goes on along the minus strand of CM060977.1, from coordinate 25,196,588 downwards.
TCCTCTTTCTCCTGCTGCTGTTCCTCTTTCTCCTGGATTCAACGCGCGCGCGCGCGTGTGTGTGTGTGTGTGTGTGCGTGCGTGCGTGCGTGAAGACTCAAAAACGAAGTCGGATAAATACCAAATTTTATACTTGAACCAGACACTGTCAGAAGATTTTCAGGAAAATTCCCTTACCTCAAACTATTCTTTATATGGAAAAACGTTTGGTTATTTTTCAGCACGGACTCGTGAAAGGGGGGTCTGCAGTTGAAGATTCGCCAAGATCGTCCTCCCAGATTGGGGTTTCTTCCAGGTATTCCTCAGTCCTCATAAGTGAAAAATGCCAGGGTACCTTAAACTTGGGCCTGGAACGTTTCCTTCTCAAATTTCCTTTCCCCATTATCATTTCATTTTATTACCGTCTGTGCTACCATATATAGGCAGTAAAAACGGCGTTAAACACAATGGTTTAGAGCACGATACCATGCATGCATTTACATGACTAATAAAACTATATCTTGGATTTTCTTTGAATAACCTGTTAAATTCTCTTCATGCTGTATATAAGAGATTGTGTGAAGTTGTAATGCGTAGAGAAAGTCGTGTGAGTGTGACACATCAGATTTTTTTGTTCATACTTCGTCATTAATACCGTTGTCTTAATTCCAGCAGTAACGTGTTTGCTTTACTGTAAAAAGTAATATCTCTTATTACCACAATGAGAGATAAGAGAGGCTTTAATTGTCTTTAATTGAGAGCTATGAATTGTAACACCACGCAGAGGCGTCACATTGCAGCTTGTGCATTCCTCAAGCGCCATTCTTCAAAAATCTATTCCTTCCTGCCATTACTTTGGGAGTATTGGAGAACGTATGGGACCATTTCGGATTTCTGTACGACAGCACCATCACACAAGGATTGCATGTCTGCTGGAAGCTTTAAGTTTCTGAAAAGTTTTCAAGAAACGTTCCAATAGTCCGAAAAGCTGCTCATAATCTAAAATGGAGAGTGAAGTTTTTCAAGGAAGTTCTTGCAGTCAGTTGTCGATTTCCCCAAAAAATATAGGAAAGTTCAGCAACACAGCGGGCCGCGTGGCAGACTTTCCTACGCTCGCGCAGTTGAACAGAGAGCGGCACATTAATGACACCCGAGACCAAAGGTAAAGCGAGTCACTGCAAGAAGGCGTTGCGGCGCTGTAAGGGGATATGGCACAGCGTACCGTTAATTGCTGATTACACTAAAGTAATTCAGTAAACACAAATGACAAACCATTTAGACACTAATTCTGTTTATGTTTTGTACTTATGTTGGTTAATATAATATTAGATCATTTCAAATGTTAGCTCTGGAACGTTTCCTTCCCAAATTTCCCTTACCAATTATTTCATTTCATGTATAACCGGTGTCACCGCCTGTGATGCGTATGAAATAAGAGCGGGCGTTAAACACTATTAAAAGAAATCGATTCCAAATGTTTATAAATCTGCTGCATTAATTTTGTTCCAAGTTCTTACTGTTATAAAGTTAAATAATAATTATTAATAATCACTTATTGTTATTATTGAAAATTATACATGTGTTGATATATTCAAATTGAAGATTTCCCAGCAGGTATTATTGCCACAATAAACGCCTTTATCATCACATTTATAAAATATTTTATTAAGTTGATGCATAAGTTCGTAGTGTTTTCAACTTTGCCGTGACATCTAAATACCACACGATGACTGTTTGGACACAGTTCATCACAGCTGCTAATTGTCGAGTTGACTGACGTGGATAATCGATTAAAATGTTCAGAATATCTTCATCAAAGCACTACGGTCTTCCTGAACCTGGTGAATCGGTCACGTCAAAGCAGCCGTCTTCGAAACAGGGAAACCATGTTCTTGCAGTGCTTTCTCCAGCAGCATTCTCCCTGTACACGGCACAATTGTTTCGAGTCACCCGCTGCCTTTGTTCCTCCTTAAGCTTAAAAAGAAGGTTTCGGAAGCATTCCTTTTTTTTTTTCCAGTAGCATAAACTTTCTTCAGATTTGCAACATTCAAGACGTATTTTCAAGTATAACACTTTAAAAACGAATAACAGATGACAAACGATACAATTTCTAGCAATGCAGCGTTGTGGACACGACCAACAAAGCTGCAAACTTATGCATTCTAATCAAATATTGACGTATGGAATAACAAACTCTAGGCACATACGTATTTCAGTTAATTTACAGATTCAAAAACTACGGCATAAAAATTTGTTTTAGGTAAACCTCTAATAAGCAATAGTGATCTCTGATACGGTATAGTTTTTCGTCACGTTACCCAATACCGCAATAAAATGTCTTTTAACAAGACTTTTCCCCATAACGGATACGGCACCGTCAACGTAATAATTATTTGAAGGACTTTCTTCAGATCGCCGCATTTGAAGACATTGTAAAAGATTTGTTAGGGCATATAACTACCCCTCATATTAAGAGAAGAGGAATTCGGGAATCAGGCTTGGAGAATTCCAGATTGGATTTCAATAATTTAAGTGACAAGGACTGCCGGCTGTATGCGGTTGTACAGAGATATGATACTTTTGAGGTTATGGTAGTACGAACTCAGGCTTAGGTGTACTGGACTTCCATACGCATATATCTTCAAAAGGTTATGTAGCAATAACCTCTCGCACCAGAATTAGATAATCGTTTATGTTGAAAGGAAGTCTTTCTAGATTCTTATGCCCCATGATATTTACCGTATACCTTCTCGCTAAATCCTCCACATAGTCTGGAAGTAGGTATGCATGACGAAAATAATTTAAAAGTCAAAAAACCTAGAGTTTACGAGTTACTAATACCATCAGCTATGTTTCAAGTCAAAGCCTCCGATATGACCATAGAAATTATATGGGACTTAGATACCAACAAAACCGAAAAAGCAATTATTCTATATCTACTATACTACGTATAGAATACAGGTACTTTATTTCATCAATATCTTTCCCATAGACAGTAATTTTGCACTCAATTACTATAAAATCTTCAGTGGCATACAGAGCAAGAGAAAGTCCAACACGGAAGAAACAGTTAGCCCATAGTTTACATAAAAACATTCAGAGGAAACAAAAAACAAATGAAAGTCTTCAAGAATACAATACATTTACATTTCGAAAGAAATAATTGGACGGATGTTTTGCCTATTTTGATAACGCGCTGTAACATGTTTCCGTATTGCTAATAAAATATGCAGACTTCTTCCTCGACTTTGACGTTATTAAGTATTCAGTCTCTGAAGATGGTGAGCGTGACCTTTCTTGGCCTTTGGCAGGCGGCTTGTTGTATGTGAATTACAAATTGGATTTGAAACCGGGGTAGTGTTGCAAGAAGCTATTTCCTCAACGACGCTATTCATGTCTCGTTTAAAAGATAGAATTAGCACAATGTAACATGCGATGCGACCACTACAGGGCGTTTAATACTGCGCGTCTTCGAGACTCAAATGTGTGTAAAGCCTTTCCAGTTACGGCCAGTAAAACGCACTATAGACGATGAGAAAGTGGTGTTTTTAGTACTATTATTATAATTTCTCATTTAAGGGAAGACTAAACGGTAAAAATTGTCAAAAATGAAGTGTGTGTGTGTGTGTGTGTGTGTGTGTGTATAGTTTTATTAATTGGAATCAGTTGGTACTGCATCTATCATTTTGTACTGTGAATTCTGCACCACTTCATAGAAAATAAATCATGTATTACATGCTTTAGAGTAGAGTGGCAAACTTTAGCCCATCTTTTGGGGGAAAGTTTGCTCTACAAATTGGTACTACTGTTAAGTATGACAGCTTCTGTATACCCAAACCACGTCGTTTCTTTTATATATATATATATATATATATATATATATATATATGCATTCATAACATTACATACGAGTTAGTTTTCTCCATTTTTGGCTTTGAACAGCTTTTTCTGTGAATGATATTTTCCGTCATATCTATCTAAATGGCCTGTTTTCTCAGAAATCGTGGAAGATAACATAATTAAAGTGGTGTTGTGGATCCACTTTAGTGTTTAATAATATGCCTCGTTATTTTTTAAAAAGTATAATTGCTAATGCATTTTATTAAAAAGATTGTATAATTAAGAGATTAATCCCATCTTACTTAATAAACAAACTCGTTGTATAAAAGCAGTTCAGTGAACCTAGAAGGTATGCGAAGGTATCAACATCGTGTAAAAATTTCAGTCTATCTTAAATAGTTTCCGAGATATCGGATCATGAATTAAACGGAATTAGCAGTGTTTACAATTAACATTATATGAGAGTATTTATAACAAAAGCGTGAAGGTAAACTTTACAGTGATCCCTTAATATACTGGAAGGTAATTTTCAGGTAAAACTTAGTCCTTTAAATGTATATAAATCAGGATACATTTTAAAATACGTCCTAATTCTTTAACAATGATTACGTCTGTAAATCTTATTTTGATCTTCTAAACAGCATTTAGTAACAAAAGCCTGATGTTTAACAACCACAAGACTTTCTCTATGTCATACTCCGTGGTCTAGGGGTACATGCTAGCCTCTGGTTCCTGAGGTCGCAGGTTCAAACCCAGCAGAGGGCGATGGATTTTTTTCGGGCGTAAAAATCCTTAGCATGGCTTTCTTCGGAAAGGAAATAAAGCCAGTGGTCCCGTGTCGTAGATTTACGGCACGTAAAAGAACCTCAAGCCTGATAAAGAGGCTTCTGAGCAAATTTCCGGTCTTTCACGCCCAATGTAGAGTGGGACGCTAAGAACCATAACAGTTAAACAGTGTCCGTACATAAAAACGTTTTCTTCTTCTGAATATTGTGAACATAGCATTTTCTGTATAGGAAGATTTCGTGCATCCAGAATTCTCACTGACGTCATACAGAGGTTCACCACAACAGCTTGCGAATTCTCAATCCCAACTTTGGTAGCTTGGATTCTGAGAATAAGTGAATATCAGAACGCAAAGTCAGTCAAGAGAACAAATAAGACGCCTTCAATGTTTGAGATAAGACGTAACGGATGTCTTATTTGATGTGTTTATCTTCCCACAAACTGTGATTGATCACAACGATAACAGCTTCATAGTGTAAACCAATTAAATCCTCATGTTGCTTTTATAACTACCGACATACAGAAACCTCAGGTGTATGCCAAGCCAATATGTACACTTTCAGAAGAAAATAATGAGTTGCTACGAATGCTGAGATGTCGAGTCTGCTGTAGATAACATCGCCCACATCGAATTGTCATCGTACCGTATTGTCTGCATCTTTACAGCAGGAACTAAATACTTCTTATCATTAGCAGGAATACAAGCATCATACTGAAGTTGGACTAGATACTACACTGCATTGTAATTTATGGAATGAGAGAAGATGGCAGATCGATGTTATCCAGTGGTGTAGTGGTTAACATGACCAATGTCTTAGTGGGTAACCGTAGAGGTTAAAGTTTTATCTACCCTAAATGTGTCGAACACATCTCTACAACTTGGCTGTTTTATTTTTCGTACGATGCCACAACTTCTTCCAAAATCAAATCATTTACTTCCTCGTTTCCTATTATCATAATTAAGTGTAGTCCATATTTATTTTAATTCCCAGTGTTTAAACGCATTAACTAATGGAGCAGAAATTTGTGTATTCGTTTCAGACTAAGATCTCAACTACAATATACAGAAATGGATTTCCTTAGAAGATCTGCTCGCTCAAAATTAGATAAAATTAAAAATGGAAAACATTAGGAGAAAGATGGATTACCAAAATTCAATAGTTAATTTTATCCATTGTCAGCAATGGACATGTTCGATGAATGGGGGATCAAAGATTACCGTGACGGATCTTGGAATGAAGAGAAGACCGAGGGTTACATGGATGGAAGAAGTCATCAAAGAAATGCGACAGAAAGATTAGAAGATGCAGTTTGGTAAGATAAGGAAATGAAGAGTAATTTGGACACAGGAGGATATAGAGATTTCAAATTAATAATAATAATAATAATAATAAAGCCATTATTATATATCTTTCATCTAACATTTCAAAGTGTGGGCTTGGGAATGACAATTGTGCCTGGACACCTTTAAGGTGTTACTGCAGATCAAAACGACGCAAAAAACTACCATTAAAAGTAAATAAAACATAGGCCCTCTAACAATAAATTTATATTGGTAAAAAGGGGGTGTTGTCAATTGAGATGCAGCCTTTAAAAGAATGGACAAGATTTGGTAGGTTTTCACTATTTTGTTTGTGGAAGCCTAGGTAAAAACTTCCAGTTAAGACAATAGATTATGTTTTAAGACGAAATGAAGTCTAATAAAAGCTCACAGAGTTGAGTGGTAACTTTTGCATTTGTTTTAACGACCGAACATTAGTCCTAGTGCTCTGAAACTATCAACAAAACACGTGGATTTGAACGAGATGCCTTGTTAATGACAGATACACAATTTAATCAGAAAGAGGTTTTGTAAGAAACTGGCTATCTCAACAGGTTATTTGGAGTCACTTTATTCACGCAGAGTATTTATCATCATTGCTGAAGGTCTACTACAGAGAAACTGGCAGATATCTCAAGAACATAAAGAGTATTACAAAACAGGCTGTAGATGTGGCGCGTCACGGAGCATTTGTTCTGATGCCTTTTCAATGCCATTAGCTAAAGGTGACATTGTCAGCCGCGCAACCTTTTGACGACACTGAGCGTCGGTGTCTGTATGCAACAAAGTGGTTCGGCATGATCAATTCTCACGTGCTGGATGTTCAATCCAATACTGAATCCTGGTTCAAACACCCGGTGATCACATACTACGTGAAACAGAAAACAAACAAACCTCTCAGGACAAAGTTCTTTTATTATTTTTGGATATTGACTGCTTCACGGTATAATGAATGAATGGTTCATTTCTGTCCCAACTTATCCTGCGAACTCGAACCCTTCATAATCCTCACATTTTATTACATCATATTCCATTCGATTGTTCGCTTCATTGAGGTGAACACTGCCATTATGGAAAACGCAATCTATAGATACTAATAAGGATAAGCCAATTAACCGATTCTTGTAATTATTTTGCCATTGAAAAGCACTGTTCTTCCCAGACATGCTATAAGACTCTTAGTAATTTCATCTTCTAAATGACTTAGAGATGTAATACATTAAAATATTTGAGTACGAACATTGGAGTGTTAACAGAGCACGCTTATGGTGGCTTTCATTTCTCGCCGAGAATGCCATGTAGCACAAGCTAATAGGGTTGTTATTGTTGTTACTGTTACTGCACAGAGAATGCATGTAATGGTAAAACAAAATCCGAGTAAGCTTCATTCCAAACAATGCTGAATCTTATTATATTACGTATATAGCTGAACTTTATGCGAGTTTTGCTGATTTCCTCTGTATGCTGTAATCAAGTTCATTACCAATATATTAAATATATAAGAATAGAAAATTGCATTCAGCATAATGTGAGAAATTACTCAACCAACGTTTATAATTCACAATTCTAAAATGATTTTTCTCGGCGGTTATAAGCTATGTGCCATGTTCAACATGTTTAAATTGACGGCTTGAAGAGTGGAGACTTCGTCAACCAATTTAGCTATATATTGATGTCGGGGGATTAGGTATTCCCTTTAGTGATAAAACTAGAAACCTCCATCTTATTTAACATTTCGTGTACTGTGATTACCTAACAACTAAAAGATAGTCTTACAACACTTTCAGAACTTGAAAGACTGTCGGGAGGAGGTTAGGAAGATGAGACATACGACATCGCCGATATTTCATTTCCATTTCTGTGAATAACAGGAGAGCTTTGATCCGTTATTAGGAATATCTGTGGCTTTATGAAATTACTGCTCTAAAGGGTAATGGAAAAGTTTCAATTCAAAAAATGTTCAAGATCACAAATTCTCATTCGAGATTTAAAAAGCCACCCGTGCAATGCCGTATGAGCCTGTCAGTTTGTCATAACTCATACGAGCACTGAATCTGTGTTTGTTGATCCTTGTTTTTGAGTGGCACGGCGAACAAAGCCGTTCCCGTAGGCTTTGTCACGCTTCATTAATTCATGAACGAACTACACCGTTTAAAGGGAACGAGTGAGGAAGTTCGTTCCGGAGATTACAATTTTTTACTTTCTCTACTACTTACCTATAAGCACTAGAGCAAGTATTGTATTCCCCCAAAAATTCAATACCGAGATTTCACTGGAAATACACGTTTCGAGGCCCCCTGAATGTAAAAAAAAATGGAAGAAGGTCCATACGTGTGTATGTGTGTGAACAGTATAACTAAAAAATAAAAAGTCTGTTAAGTACCAAACTTATATTTAAATTCAATATTTTTCAAAGATACAAGGTAAATCCCCCGCCCCAAACTACCCATTTACGTGGAAACATTGCTATTTTTTTTATTTCCTTCAAAAATAATTCGTTGCAACAATTTTGATTAAAATAACATACGTTTAAGACATTTTCATTACAAATAAAATTTATATCTTGCATTTTCTGGGAATAACCTGGGAAATCCTCTTCGTTCTGAATGACTTATGTAATTCGAATTCGTAAGATGATATAGAAAAAAATCTTTAATACATAAAAATGTAGATCTCGTTAACGCACACAACTTATGTCAAATAACATTTTTGTGGTGTAAACCATTTCCGAGATATTCTTTGTTATTGTTTTGAAATTTCAAATTCTTACACTGTTTTTTCAAGCGTATGACGCTATTCGTTGTTTCTCGTGAACATGCAAGGAGCGTGGAATTTCAAAGCCATCACATTTTTAAACATCTGACTACCGCTTTAGCTTACTGTGTTCTTCTCTCGTACCTTCAAGGAAAATACGTGTAATGAAAGTTTATCTTGATTAAAAGTTGTAGATGAAGAATAAGCTTTTATAAGAATAATTTGTAGAAGAGAGATTAGAGAAAGTCATGTGAATGCACAGATTTTATTTGGAGTTCTATTTACCCTTTTCAAGACGCCTGTAATGTTAAGGCAGGCTGAATGCAGAAACACATTATCATTGCGTGTTGCACTTGGACATAGTAATTTAGTTGATGTGAATGGGCACGCAGTTCCTTCCGTCCTGAGAGAACTATGGTTGCTAAGTATAGATTTCCATGCTTTTCTTCCTCGTTAACAGTAACTGTAAATACCACAAAACACAATTCTACCATCCTAAACATTAGGTTCAAATGAGTTCACAACTGGGCATGCGTTAGAGCGTAACAGGCCATTAGGGAGTCAAGCAAGCACGCAGTCAGTAAGTTTCGTTGTGACAGGAGAAACTTGCTACTTACCAACCCGTTGTCGTGATATGTGAACTCTTTTGTAAAATTAATCTCTCTTCAAACGTAAAATTGCCCTTTTCAGCTCTTGGTGCAACATAAGTAACATTCTGTTGCTCTCCAAGTCTAGCAAATGAAATAAAATTTAATTGGGGCAGAGGCAAGGGAAGAAAGGAAAGATCAAGAATGACTGGGAGGCTGGATTCTGGTAGGAGAATCTGCCAATCCTGTGGTTTGGATAAAAACTGGGTACATATTTTGGCGGAATGCACACAGTGGGAGAACCGGCGGACAATTAAACTCTCAGAAGAATTCTTAAATCTCTATAAAGAGATTGGCATGTTGGGATCTACTGGCTGACCAGAGGAACTGGCAAAACATGGGCAATTACCTGGCTAATTGCGCGAAGCCAGATCAAATTTGTTCAGTTAGACAGAAGCAATTTATCTCCATTTTTATTTTTTCTTTCCTTCTTTTTCTTTTGTTTCTTTTTGTCACATTTAACTTCCATCTTAAATATGCATCTACAATCAATGAACCATGCACTATATATTTCTGTAATAACTAATAATTTGAAACCAATAAAGATACCTTATCTATCTATAAAGACATTCTAAAATTATCACTAAGTAGCTTCTCAAGGGCAAACTACATTCTCTAATTTATGGAGCCTTTTAGGCTATGTTTCGCGGCAAAATCGCTACACCTGACGTTGGCATAAAACTGTACAGAAGTCAGGGTATTATACAATTAATTATAACTCCTAACATACACTTGTTAAACGGGATTACAAACTTTACTCTTTTAAAGTATACCACTTTAAATGATCGTTTATCAAGGTATGTTACGTTCAGCTATTTTCAATGTTCTTAAATTATTAAACTGTGTCTTATCTGTAAGAATGTTTTCAATGTTGATGCTAATTGTTGAGCATATTTGTATGAAATGTTTTCGATCGCATGTGTTTTTACAGCTTATATTCTTGGCTGGAGAACAAGCATGGCTTACTTGGCATTTGATATGGGATGCGTTTCTTGCGATTATTGTATTCGATACTCTAATTTCACTTGCTCTAAATGTATGAACATTTTACAAAAGAGGTTTCTTTACCAATATTAAGAAAGTTGTAAATTATTTAAACATCCCTTCTTCAAAACTAAGAATTACTTATCTATACCTTATAGTTATCCAAAAACAATTATAAAGCATGTCATTCCATTCTTAAAACACGCAAATAAAATAAAAATAAACTGTGGAACTGTTTTAAATACGAGAAAAGTATTTTTAGATTTCTTTGTTGATCTTTCAATAATTTACAATTACAATTACAAATCGACTGAATTAAAACTCCATCGTGTCAATCGTTTGCAATAATTCAAAATGCTGAAAAACCGGTATGCTAGAAAAATGTAATTAAGCTGTAAATTCCCTACGATGCTGATTAAATCACGCTGAAGGTCACTTAAATGTGAAGGATATCGAATATACAAACGTGTTATGAATTTACAAAGTTTTTCTTAAACGAAAAAGGAGAAACGTATTAAAGACGTTGTTAATGTTTCTATGGAAAACGCCTTTAAGAGAAATAGGTAAATGCTTATAAGTGCAAATTTGGAAGTTGTTGCAATTATGGGAATTGTGATAGGAAAAGAAGTTAACTGCATTTTTGTCCACTGATTTGACCCATTTTATTGATAACCTTCAAATTAACAATACCGACAATGCATTTGTGTACGCTCCTAGATATTCTGCTACGTTTTGGCTGGCTATCTCAAGATTATCGATACAACTGAAAGTCGACTTAAGCGCCATTATCTATAATAGCACTGTTTTACAAACATTAGGTACAACACCACAGAATTATCATTTTCAACGACTAAGTTGTCTGCAGTATGCCAACACAGATTTTTGGGGTCATGGCTTCTTTAAGTGCCAAAAGCATTGCTAATAGAGCAGGCCATGCACAAGATCATTTGTCTTTATTGGAAACAGTACATTTTGTTACGAATGTATTGGAGAGAATACTATGTTCTTTGACAGTTGTATCCTAGATACAACATGCATAAAACAGATGTAATTGATTTATATAAAACTCACTAGACAACTGCAAAAACTGTACATGGGTGAGAGAATGTCCTACTCCACCCATTTTCTTCTTAAGCTTATTCAGTCGAGACATTTTCCCATTACATTCAAGCTTTACAATGACAATATAGTTGCATTTTAAAGAAGTTCTACGCAATAAAATGTATTACGAGAAGAGCAGGTGACATTAGAACGTAATTAATAAATATATTATTGGAATGAGATAGGAAAGGAAGTGCAATTAAAGAGAGACCTCTATCCAAAATGGCTAAACACAAAGAACATAGTACATAAAATGGAACAGAAAACAACAAGAAAAGATTAAGAAGAAAATATCAGAAGCAAAAAACAACAGTTGGGGAAAAAATGTCAAAAGATAGAAGCGTTCATTGGAGGTAAAAGCAATACAGAAGCTTGAAGGACTTTAAAAAATATTAGAAGGAATGTTAAACAAGTGTTTTGTAAATATATTAATTTTCAATCATGGGAAAAGTATTTAAAGGACTTCTAGAGAAAACAGAGCAGTATATGAGCACAATGGAGGAAGAAGCTAATGAAAATTGAATGAGTATACACACTTAGAATTAGAAATAGTAAAGGAAGCAATAAAATCGTTAAAATGTGGAAAAGCACCAGGGATTGGAGGTATCCCAGCTGAATCGCTAATGCATGGAACAGATCAACTATATGAACAACAGAGATTTATTTGAAAAATACTAGAATGGCGAGGATGTGCCGGAAGATTGGAAAATAGGTTATAGTTACAAAATGTAGAAGAGATGAATGCAAATACTATAGAGGCGTTACAATATATAGCACATTAAGTAGACTGTATGGTAAAATAATTAAGAATTTTCTTGAGCTACAACACAAAGATTTGGAAGCAGAACAGTCAGGCTTTAGAGTAGGCAGATCAGCTATTGATCATATATTTGTTTACAACATAATAAAGAACAAAACAGTCAGAACAGAACCCCTCCATTTGGTGTTCATTGATGTTAGAAAAAACCTATGATAATGTGCTATCACCACATTATGGTTAGCTTTAAAATTGGCGGAATATTTTGATATGAGTAATTCAAAATTTATATAAAACTGCATATGCAAAAGCGGATTTCACGTTAATAAAGGATTACGACAGGGATGGTATGTGTGTCTACATTATATCGAATGTTTCAAAAATACTTTTACAAACTTCGGGTATGGGTTCCTCCCACCAAAAGAAGGAAAAAAGTTCATATGAACATATGACCCATAATCCTTGGTTTTCACGTTATTCCTGTCACAATGAAAGTGTGAGTTCAACGGCCTTCGGGGTCGAACCTCAAAACTTCATTTCTCTATGCATTCATAGAAGGCGTTGACCCATTGTACTACATACGGTAGATAGCAAAGTGTTGCCATGGAGACTTGTTTACGTTTGTCATTAGTCTGTCTTCAACGTTTCAATTGTGTACTTGTAGTGAGTTAACTGCACGTGTTTCGTTCCACCATGGCTGGATATTCATTTCGTGAACAGGCAGACATGATTTTTATGTATGGTCGCGCGAATGGTAATGGACGCGAGGCTGCACGGCTCTATCAGATGGAGTTTCCAGACCGAAGACAACCGAGTCATCCAACCTTTGTCGCTGTTTATCGTCGCCTTGCTGATAAATGTGATAAAAACCTGGCTCCGGCATATTTTAGTCGCATTGTTCGAGATGCACTGACTGGTATCTACCATGACCGATGGATAGGCAGAGGGGACCAGTTTCATGTCCTGCAGGTTCTCCCGACCTCAATCCTGTGGAGTTTTACCTCTGGGGGCATCTTAAATCATTGGTTTATGGAGCAGCCATCCCGGATGCAGAAACGCTTCATCGACGTGTCGTGGAAGCCTGCGAAACCATTCGACACCAACCCGGAGTTTTTGACAGGGTGCGACATTCCATGATTCGACGAGTACAGGCATGCATAGAAGCAAGAGGAAGACATTTCGAACATTTATTATGAGTTTTGTGTGTTATAAGTGTACCACTGTGTTGAACACCTAACGAGAAAACAAAGGATTATGGGACGTACGTTCATATGAACTTTTTTACTTCTTGTGGTGTAAGGAACCCATACCCGAAGTTTATAAAAGTATTTCTGAAACGTTCTGTATAAAATTTACACAGAGAACGCTATAGAAGGTTGGAAAAATAAGTAAAAATATGGGACTTCCAATAGATGACCCAATAATATATTTCCTGCAATTAGCACATGATCAGTTAATTCTGGCCCAAGAATATGAAGACGTAGAATAACTCAAAAGGAAATTGATTCAATAATGCAACAAATGGGGTCTGAAAGTAAATATGGATAAATTCAAATATATGGCCATTGGAGACGTTCATCAAGATTTGGCACTGGAAGACGAAATGAGGATAATTAAACACACGGTGGAATACAAATACCTGGTAGTAAAGATTACACAAAATCGGAAACAAGGGAAATAAGATCAAAGATAAACTCAGGAGAGTATGCAATATCTACTTTGAATGATATATTATGGGATAAACAGGTCCCCCAAAACAAACTAAAACTACAATTTTTAAAATAATAAAAGTATTATAATCTATGCCTGTTGAAAAGAAAAATATTGGCAACAGAAATTTATTATTGGAGGAGTCTGCTAGGATATCTGAAAGAGATAATATTAGAAATGAGATTATAAAAGAAAGTATGAGTGTTCAAAATTCAATCCTAGATTTTATTCAACCGAAATAATTAGAATAGTATGGGCATGCTAAAAGAATGGATGATGAAAGATTACCCAGAAGAATAATAATGGAGTGGACGCCACCAGGAAGGAGGAAAAAATGAAGACCGCATAGCACATGGATTCAAGGAATTAGTGAGGCAATGAAGGATTGGGAAATTGAGGAAGATTTATGGTCCAACAGGCAAGAATGGAGAAAAGTGATAAAGAAGTTAAAAATGTACTCCTGGTGCTAGAAAAATGTTGTCGCTTGTAATACCGGAAATATAGAGAGAGCCAAAAAAACTACAAACCGGCTGCGCGCTGTTTTTCCTGTCCGCGTCCTCGGCGCTCGTTGCCGTCTGCCGCTATCATAGAAAGGCGCGGATGAAACCATACAACATTTTTAAAACATTTTTTTTCGAGTCAATAGTTGAAGCCTGTGCATACGTGAATACAATTTTGCCCCCTGTTTTTAGAGAATTAACAGACAGGGAGCATGATTTTGCCTTTTTTCAACAAGACTCTGCAACAGCTCATAGGCCAATATTTCGATGAGAGCAATTGAACCTAGTCCCCTGCGATTTCTATCTCTGGGGCAACTTATAACAAAGTGTACAAGACAAACCCACACACCCTGGAAGAATTAAAACAAAATATCAGCCAGGAAATTGCCAGCATTTCTCAGCGTGAACTACGGCGAGTGATGGATGGTTTACTAAAGAGGTGCCAAAAATGTATGGACAACGACGGTGGCCAGTTTCAGCATCTCCTTTCATAAAGTTGACAAGTAAAACCTTTAAAAGTAGTTTTAAAAATGTACGGTTTCAACCGCGCCTTTGTATGATAACGGCAGACGGCAACGAGCGCCGAGGACGCAGACAGGACGGTTCTAGTTTTTTGGCTCTCCCTGTATATGTAATTAATAAATCTTGAGTAATGAACTATAGGTTTTAAATAATTAAGGATATTGATTACCTGTTATAATGATGGTTTGTACTTGGTTTTGTGTGGAGTGCGTCATTATTTGCAGTTAAACTGCTGGTGCAATGGGTGGAGTTAACGAACTATGCACCTGTGGCACAGGTAGCATGTTTATGTACATGTGAGAGATAACAGTGGCTTCTAGTTGCATAAGTGTCATACCTCGTCACGTTACTGACTGCAAATGGGGAGCGATTCCCTTCCCAACTGGGGACCGACAACAGAACATGGCAATTGTGATACGTGCAGGAGAGAAGAAGAGCCAAACACATCACTTCCCCACCCACTCTTCTACAAACTACTCTTACAAAAGCTTAGTACGTATTTTCTCTACTGCTTACGTGCAGTAGGTAGAGGAAGTATTGTATTCCACCCAAAAATTCCATACCGAAATTTCACCGGAGTCCAAAAAGAGAAGAAAAAAACTTTTAAAAAAATCTGATGTCACACTCACATGAATTTCTCTACTCTTGTACAAACTATTTATACAAACGCTTATTCTCCATCTGCTTCATGTTAATCGAGATAAACATTTACAGAGTATCTTATTGCTAATTTTCTTGTAGATGTAAGGGGAATATATATTTACAAGGGCAATATAGAAATACAGTAGCCTTTAAGCACATACATATCTCTTAATAGCTGGTTGCTAGGTGCAGCACCATTCCCTTTGCCAGAGATTAATATTCTTTGCATATCCAAGACAAAAAAATGAATAACGAATTCCCATTTGAGAAAATAAGTATTGAAAAATTTAAGGGAATAACAAGTAATATCTCGAAAATGGTTCACTCAACAACAAAAATGTATGACATAAATTGTGTATTTTAACGCGATCTACATTTTTTGTGTAGTAAAAGTTTGTCTATCTCTTATGGTTTACCAGTTATGCAAAAGTCATTCACAATGAAGAATACTTTTGGAGACATTCCCAGGAAATTCAAGATATACATTTTATTTGTCATAAAAATATCTTAAACATATAATATTTTAATCAAAATCGTTAGCCATTTTTGAGAAAATTAAAGTTTTCCAAAAATCTTCCATGTAAAGGGTACTCTGGGGTGGGGGATTTTCTTGAAAACCTTCGTGTCGCATTCTTGGAAGATACTGAACCTAAATACCAAGTTTGGTGTTTATCCGACTGTTCGTTTCCGAGTTATGCTGTTCAGACAGACAGACACACATGTTTCCAAAAATGCTTTGTTTGGATTCAGGTGGTCTCAAAACATGTATTTCCGGTGAAATCTCGGTATCGAATTTTTGGGTGGAATACAATACTTCCCCTACTTAATATACGTAGTAGAGAAAGTAAAAAGATCCGCGCCTGCGCGCGTGTTGCCGGGATATCTCAGAAATGAAAAGTCGAATACCAATTAATTTGTATTTAACTTCCAAAGATGCGATACAAAGACTTTCAAGAACCCCCCCCATCCCAACCTATCCTTTACATGAAAAACATTTTCGGAAATTTTGATTTTCTGAAAAATGGTATTAAACAGTTTTAAAGAAAGTACCATATGTTTAAGATAGCTGCATAACAAATGAAATTATATCTTGAATTTTCTGGGGATAGCCTGTGAAAACCTGTTCATTCTGAATGACTTTTGCACAATTGGCAAGATATATATAAAAATCTTACTACACAAAAACTGTATATCTCGTCAAAGCTCACAATTTGTGTCAAATAACTTTTTCTGAGTTAACCATTTACAAGGTATTCTTTGTTATTGATCTGCATTTTCAAATACCTGCACTTTTCTCAATTTCTTGTTTTGGGCGGGGGGTTCTCGCGGTCATGCAAGAGCGTGGAATTTCAAAACCGCCACATAGTGACATACTCTTTAAAAATGAGAGTTGAAAGTTTGTCTGAATGAACAGAAGTAGTTAGAATAACAGGCTTTTGTAAAAAAGAAAAGCCAACACAAAAAATGTTGCAAAGCATCTGAGATGTAAAACAAATGTGTGTATTTATAAACTTGTTGGGTAACTACGTTGTTTTTCCACAGCTTTAATCGGTTATGCAACAGTTCGGATCCTAAACAAACAGACGTGCTCAAAGCCTCAATCTTCGTTATTCGTTTGTTTAGAGTTTTCTTAGCATTTGTTTTATGTTCGTGTGATTTCACACATTTTCGTCCGGCTGTGGAAGCTCTGTACAGAAGATGGAGCGCACTGTTGACAAAAGTGCCTCGCGGATGATCCACTTTGTGGGTCACACCACATTGCACTGCGAGGACAAACTTAACAATGTGCACAAACACGTGCAAATTGAATTATTTGCTTTTCAATGCACAAGGCTAAATAGTAATCGACATGACAGACAGCATCTTTCCCACACCTCGGAGTGACTGGCGTTAATGTACGTTTGGCTGCTGTTCAGAGCCATAACAACGATAGATATGATTAATGCAAACCCTGCTTGCAGCGCTTGCCAAAATGCCTGAAACTGGGGCCACATTTCGAATACAACATCGAAGTAATGATCGAGCTCAGTAAATGCGTTATAGGATGTTGGAAATTCCCTTGTTTATACTACTAGGTGCCCGCCATGACTTACCTGACCACTTCTGAAGTGGTGAAGTGTTCTGCATTTATCAACTTATCACACGCAAAAATTCGGTATCTCAGCAGAACGATGATGGGACGTTGAGGCAGCATTTTTAACACTTAAATGATTTCAGTCTAATTATATAATATTTAAATTCAATAACAGCCCGCATTGAAGCAATATGTGTATGTAATAATTTGTAAAATGTATGTAACAGTCATTGCATATGCTTATATTATTGTATCCATGTGTAATAATGTTATGTGAATGTATTACGTAATTTAATAATGCAGGAGCTGTGAGAATAATAAGTTAAACATTGCTAACAATGAGGTAACGTTGAGGCAATAATGAGTTTGAGAGTTTAACAATACTACTTGTGATTCTTGGAAGCAATAATGTAATTTTAGTGACAGTTTATAAAATAGCCAATCAACAACCAGAAAAAGCTTTAGTTAAATGAAGGTATTCTATTGGAGTAGGATTAGCCAATCAGAAACTGAAAAGGAGAAAATTTTACAAATTTAGAGTTCAGTTGCCTGCAGACAGAGTTACTAACTAGACGCAAAAAGTGTCAAGAAATTTAGTACGTATTCATGCGAGACGAAAAATAAGTTTACGTGTTAAAAAGTGTAATTAATTAATAAAAAAGAATCTCACAGCTCTCTATATCAGTGAAGTGTTATTTAAATCGTATCAAGTATTAAAAGGAGTGAAGTAAAATTATAATCTGTGTAAGCCTACATTCTTAGTCACATCACAACCCTGCCAAGAGAAACATGTCTAACAATAATACTGACGCAGCCGAGGCAAACATAAATAAATAATATTTAAAGAAACAGTCAAATTACAAAGTTAATATTTTTTTTAAGCTTGGGGCGAAGGCTACCGGGTACCATAGTGCGGTTGCAGCTACTTCAAGTTCGGCTCCCCAACAGTTGAAATATAATACAACTACTTCAATACAATAAAACAACTTCAACGTGCAACACAGATGCCAGAACGCACTCTACATCTATTAAATACTATTTGTTTAGGTATTTGTTGGGCTATAATTGTACAATTCATAATACAACTTAAACGTAACACAAACACGCAAGTTAACGGTCAGACTGTTTAATGCATCCATACTGAATTATTACAGTTTTATTACATACGACTCATCGTGATAGTTTATATAGTGAATATTAAATTTGGTCCAACCACGCAGCCTGATATCTTAGGCCTTCGCGTTTAAGGCACCTGACTACTAGTGCCTTCCAACAAATTTAGATTAAATCTTCGGAGTTTAGTATTTATGAAACGTTCGCTGTTATTCATTTGATTTTCTTTGTATTAATATATATTTATATGCCGCCTTCAACATCTAAGGTGATATCGGCGGCTTTGTCTTTGAAACAATTGCTCATTGGCAATGATGTGCACTTGCTTACTATGATATTAACCTTTGGGTTGTTTGTTTACTTTCAAAACTGAATTGAGTTTTATTTATGGACGCTCTTTAACTGCTGTGGTCCTTAGCGTCCCATTCTATATTGGGCGTGAAAGACCGGTAATTTTGCTTAGAGGTCTCTTTATCACACTTGGTTCCTTTACGTGGCGTAAATCTACGACACGGGATCACCGGCTTTACTTCCCTTCCGAAGGAAGCCATGCTAAGGATTTTTGCGCCCGAAAAAAATCCATCGACCTCCGCCGGGTTTGATCCCGCGACCTCGGGAACTAGAGGCAAGCATGGTAACCACTACGCCACGGAGGACGACTTGTTTACTTTCGGTTTTCTATTTAAACAATTTCATACACACATCTACATTCCAGACTCCAGTGAACAATGGGAATAATCCTGGCTAAAGAAAAATTTCCATCATCCAGCCGGAATTCGAACACGAGACCTCTGGATTTGGAAGCTAGCAAACTAACCAGCAGATCACAGAGTCAGACTTGTTCGAATTCTCTCACGTTTTAAGTGGTAAATGTTCTTTTGTTTCTGATAAACTCGTGCAATAGAATAATAATTATGATTTTTAAAATGCTGGCTATAAAATGTGTGGTTACCTAACAAAGTGTTTCCTGTGAATTATCATGAACAATAGAAAGCCTGAAAATAAATGAGCAAAGAATGTCATAGCCTTGTGACTGTTACGCATCGGATTTTTTAACGTCTTTATGCATATCGTTGGCTTTGACTTGAAAGACAAATGATACCGTCAACGATTGACCTCACGTTCACCCCCACATTCATTCCCTCCAGACCCTAGGAAGTGTAAGGAGTAATCCTAATTAAAGAAAAATTTCTAACTTTATCAGGGACTCGAATCCGGAACCTGTAGGCTTCATTGATCATTAGATCGCAAAACTTTCATCCGCTGTGTAAAAAAAAATCCTTACTAAAAACGATGTACTATTTTAAGCTTTGATATTTACGAACTGTTCCAAAATGTGGGTAATTATGCATCAATTCTACACCTCGCGTTTTTCGAGTTTCGCCGACGTTATGGCCTGGAGAACTCAAGTCGGTATCAGCTTCCTCAAGGACCTGCATTACGACATCTGACCAGGACCGCTGATGGCGTGAAAATTGAATTAGGTGTTTAAGCAAACACGTCTGTCGAAAATACAAGGAGTCCGATTAGCATATATTAACCACCACTGAGGTAAGTGCTTGTTTGCGGGCTGCAATTTGTCTGTCGCGTTATGAACCGTGAAAATTCAAGGATGGTGGGTATGTGCTTTCCAGTCAAGTGATTCCCTCTAATACCAGGTCATTACCCAGCAAACTGCCATGTGACAGCTTTGCCTATAAGGCATGTCAGCAGCAGCTATCCAAAAACATGAATGAAATGTGTAACACGTGTAGAATCACTCGCTACCCTCCATGAGAATGTTTCATGGTAATTAATGACGCCAATGTTAAAACCTACATACATTACGAGTTAACAATCATTTGTTTCTCACGTCAAAACCCCCGAAATGACCCTAGAAGTAAGCTATACATATGAAACATTTGCGCAATGATCTACTTATTGGCATATCTGTTCTAGTTCTTACTTTGGAAAATTATAACTTGTAATATGGAATATTTCGAAAATGGCTAACGTTACGAAAAAAATTTACACAAAGTGTGTACATTGATGAGCTTAACGCATTTCCTGTCCCAACTTTTTGTCTATCTCTTATGGTTTCTTAGTTATGCAGAATTATGCAACATTTAATCAATTGAAGGAGATTTCAGAGAAAATGCAATATATACATTTTATTAGTAGTGTACATATCTTGAGCATATGGTAAAATCCAGAGCCATCTTAAACAAAATAAAAGTAACAAAACATTTTCCATATAAAGAATAGTTTGAGTGGGGATTTTCTTGAAAATCTTCGTGTCGCATCTTTGAACTTAAATACCAAGTTTGGTGTTTATTTAATTTTTTTTAAATTTACTGTTCGCACACAAACACACACACGTGGACTGTTTCGTAAAAAAAATGCTTTTTGGGAGGGGTTCAGGGGACTTAAAAACTTGTAGGTATTTCGGAATATCTCGATATGGAATTTTTGGACGACTACAATATAGAAGGGAAGATAAAAATACGGGTAGAAATCTACGCTTAAAACGTAGATAATTTTGTTCTTTTAATAGTGCTTAAGGCACTCTTACTATATACGGTACCACGGATGGTGTCACTATCACAGATGAAATGAAATAGTAATTGGGAAAGGAAATTTGGAAAGGAAACATTCCGTGTCCAAGTTTCTCCCCCACATTTTCCAGTTACGAGGAGTGAGGAAAGTTGCAAATAACCTGCCAGGGAGGATGGTCCTGACGGACTTGAACCGCGCAACTCCCGTTTACGAAACTATGCCTTAACGACCTCGGCTACTCGCATCCGTATATTCATATGTAATCTTGTAAAGGAGGCTGCTATATAATTATTTCTTAAAAGCTGCAACAATAGCGACGGTAGTGTAAGTCCAGCGTGAGAGAATAAACACACGAGTACCTAATTGCAGACTCACCGTGGCGGTTTGGCGGAACCCTGGCCCTCTAGGTTGGGCCGGCACAGCAGCCCCAGGATCTTACTCGTGATCAGCATTCTGACCCGTACCGCACCACTGTTTGCTGCAGACTGTCACTCCAATATCAGTCAGAGAAAGTAGGAACACTTACGTTAATACACGCTTCCGTTATAATTAATGCATTTCACTCGTCTGTTTCGTAATTTCAGGAAAGAATGTGACATTATCACTCCTTTCATCGCTGCGAAACAACTTTTTATCGCGAAGGTTGTTGCTCTTGTTACTTAACAAGATTTCGTTCGAACCTTACGAGCGATTGGGTAAATCACACGTGATGTTGGGACGCGGGAATGGCACTCGTAACAAGAAGTGTTAACAATTATTGTTAAATCGCCTTAAAGCGTCTGGGAAGTTACAGGGCTGCTTCGAGTTGCTCAGAATATAGAAATCCTTAAGCCTCTGTATGATTCAAACTACTACAGGCAACTATATGAAAGTTTGCCATAATACAAAGCTAAGACAATTTTAATGTATATAGTAGGAAGTAACTATTTTGCATGTTAATTTTTAAAGATTTTTTCGTTTACTGTGCACTAATTTATTTACTTAAGCTTGCTCTTATTCAGGTGCACGTTTCTCAGAAACTGTTTGACCTACGACACTCACATTCTTACATGTAAAAATTTCTCACAATTTCCAGCACAAGTTGATCACCCTGTCACACATTAGTTGAAGAAAAAAATTGATGTTCAGAAAATGTTAAGCTTCTACTATAAAAATAATTTTGAAATAAAAAACTAAGAGACACTGATTCACAATTTTTGCTGAAAATTTGACGTGGTTATAGAGAAAATATACGTAATCTCTAATTGCAACCAGAAGAAGCTAAAGAATTCTTTTGACGAGGTTGTAGAGAAAACAATGTCTATTTACAACCAGAAGGAAGCTAAATTAAATTGGATTTTATTTATGGACGCTCTTTAACTGCTGTGGTTCTTAGCGTCCCATTCTATATTGGGCGTGAAAGACCGGTAATTTTGGTAAGAGGCCTCTATCAGGCTTGAGGTTCTTTTACATGCCGTAAATCTACATGCTAAGGATTTTTACGCCCGAAAAAATTCATCGACCCCCGCAGGATTTGAACCCGCGACCTTGGGAACTGGAGGCTAGTACGGTACCACTAGACCACGGAGGACGACAAGGAAGCTAAATAACTCCTTTTACGAGGTTGTAGAGAAACGATTATCTCTATTTGCAACTAGAAGGATGCTAAAGGAATCTCTTGACTAGATTGAATAGAAAGCTAAAGGACGAGGTTGTAGAGGAAAGACAGAGCTATTTGCTACCAGACGGAAGCTAAGGATTCTTTTGACGAGGTTGTAGAGGAAAGATAAGGCTATTGGCTACCAAAAGGGAGACAAAGAGGAAAGAACACGACACTAGCGACTCGTTCACCAAGCTGGCAAACGAGTGTTACAACACAGGAGTCTCCTACTTCCTGATGGTCTGCTCTCTCTGTGCCCTAAACCTTGTTCTTCGTTATCGTACTCTTTGCCAACTGACCTAAGGCTTCTGTGAACTGGTTATGCATTGGGAAAACACACACACACACACACACACACACACACACACACACACACACACACACACACACACACCGCCTTCCTTGGTTATAAACGTAAATCAAGTTGGGTGGTCAAAACAACAAAAAGTACCGGCCGAAATGGTTCCGGCGGTGACATCAATGTCCCAGGTTCACATCCCTCGCACCGGCCAGTCTGACTGGAGCTTTTGTCGCGTTTTCCCTCAGTCGCTAGAAAAACATCGCATTAGGTATTCAGTATGATGACCCAAGTCCAAGCACAGAACAAAGGAAATAGAAATAAAATGATACAGAAAGGCAGATAAGGTCATCTGTCCGGCATCACACTAACCACCAAACCCTGTGAAGTGTACTATAGTAGTCTGCTCTTTGGCTGCTGACGTGAAATAGATTGTGACGTAGAAAATAGTTCCTTATTTAACACGATTGTTTACCTTAATGTATTCTAAGAGAATTGTTAAATTTACATTTTTACAACTACATGAACCAAATATATTACTAACAAAGTTAATACATCCGGAAGGCATGCAAGTTATTGTAAAATAAATGTGAGGATCCTTCGGTGTAAATCTGCATCTCAGGATGACAAGAGTTTTTATCGCCTGATTGCACAGGGCTTGTACATCGTCATTCAAAGCTGTACATTAGCCAATCAGAGGAAAGCGAGGAAGAATACATATCAGCGGGGCAAAGTTATAAGAAACAGCATTTACGTGTTTACATTCAAGGAATAGCCAGTATCCCCATTAACTTAGTAGTAACAAAATATATGGCACAGGAAGGCGACTATGCAAATAAGGCCATCTATTAGCAAATACCTGGAGCAGATGGTACAAAAGGCCACTACGCAACTAAAGTCATCTGTCTGGCACACACTGAGAAATATACGAACTGTCACGAAATACCACGAAGTTAAAGCGGCGTTAAACAAGTCCTGTGACTCCAGTAGAGGAAACTGTATCCAAATATGACCTAGTTTTCAATACTAGAAAACGTTGGTGTAAAATGCTGGAAAAATAATTTAACTAATTCAATATAATATCCGTACAACTATACATCATGTAAGTCAGGATAAGTGTGGTATTCTCCTCGGGCTACAGATGGCATTTTTGAAATGTTGCCAACTTTAAATGGCGAGAGTTCGCTATCAGCACACTACGTTATTAGGTTAGAATTTCAATTTGAGAATGAAGATACGTATTTGCCATATGTACTGACCCCAAAAGTATTCTGTGCACTTTAAAAACAAGGAAATAAAATAATTTTAGTATGCAACAAATCAAATTACAGTTTACCTCTTCTGGGTCTTTTAAGGTTTTTCATTTTATTAGTTTTTAAAAATTTTACTAATATTTCAGTTTTTTATGTATGTGTTTACAACATTATCTTGAATGTATTTAGCAGATGTAACATCGATATTGCGGTGAAAATTAATTTTGATGTGGCAGGGGAAAAACATCAAAGTCAAGAATTATCGACTTCTTTACTGAACTTCGTCATTCACACCTCAGCTTTCACGACTTCATAGTTGCTTCTCCATGGTTTGAATCAAGCGTCGTGATACCGTCTAGAATTGTATAAACAACTGCTTTACTATACTATTTAATGTAATTATATATATATATATATATATATATATATATATATATATGTGTGTGTACATGTATACACATATATTTAAAATGCCATATTTGATAGTGGACTGTGTTGTTGCACAATTGAATATGATTGAACAATGTAACGTATACTTTTAAACACAAATGTATATTAATTTATTCCTATATTTATATTTGTAAATCACAGTTTTGTTATAATTATTATAAATGGAAGAAATATCCCTGTTATTGGGATATATGCAGTACAATATATGAAAAAAATCTGATGTGTTACACTCACACGACTTTCTCTACTCTTGTACAAACTATTTTTACAAACGCTTATTCTCCATATGCTTCATGTTAATCGAGATGTTAATCTTATTGCTAATTTTCTTGTAAGTGCAAGGGGAATTGCTAGGCTTTAAGCAACAGTCAAATATTTTAAGAGCTGGTTGCTATGCGGAGTATTCCATTCTCTTTGCATTACCAGGACAAAAAAAATGAATAACAAATTCCCATTTGAGAAAAAGTATTGGAAAATTTAAGGGATTAACAAGCAATATCTCTGAAATACTTCACTCAAAAAAAAGGTATATGACAAATTGTGTATTTTAACGCGATCTACATTTTTTTGTGTAGTAAAATTTTGTCTCTCATGGTTTACGAATTATGCAAAAGTCGTTCACAATGAAGGATACTTTTGGAGAAATTCCCAGAAAATTCGAGATATACATTTTATTTGTCCTGAAAGTATGTTAAATATATGATATTTTAATCAAAATCGTTAGAGCCATTTGAGAAAATTAAACTTTTCGAAAAATGTTCCATGTAAAGGGTAATCTGGGGTGGAGGGATTTTCTTGAAAACCTTCGTGTCGCATCTCTGGAAAATACTGAACCTAAATACCAAGTTTGGTGTTTATCCGACTGTTCGTTTCCGAGTTATGTTCACAGACACACACATACGGACATGTTTACAAAAATTCGTTTTTTGGATTCAGGGGACCTCAAAACACATATTTCCGGTGAAATCTCGGTATCAAATTTTTGGGTGGAGTAGTAGAGAAAGTAAAAATGAAGGGAAAAAAAAGCCAGACCTGTTTATTCTTTCGTATTAAAATGAGACACTTCCATGGTTTGATGCCGAAACGTTTTTCCAGGAGTTTGCGTATCACTAGCCAACAGAGTTTGTCCTCATCAGACTTCGATGTTACACACTTGGTTTACAAGCGAACAATTTGCTATGAATTTTAACTGCTCCTCGAGCTGAGAGAGAAATCTTATCAAGTTGCGTTAATGCAATCGCAGTTTCCAGGAAGAGGTGAGTGATTGTACGCGGAGAAAACCCGAGTCGCAATAATGTTGGGGTTGTGGTCACAAGGAACAAAACAACATCTCAACAAGGTTATTATAACACCGGTTAGGAAAATCCGCCAACACTATATAATCATACATCCTTCAGTGACGGTCTAGGAATAGACTTCCGCGTCTGTAATCTCAACTTCTACTACCTTATAATCAGTCATGAGAATTTTTAAGAGTGGACTTCAAGTAATCTACACTCAAACCACTGTGAATATAAAGAATGTAAACAGCGGCGGCCATGAGTCACTGACGGGCAGGTAAACATGGTCTGGCGAGTGCTGTCTGCATGCGGCAAAAGACTGAACGAGGGATGGGGGTTTGTAACCTACGTAAAGTCCAGTAACAGTTCAGCTTCATTTCCTTCCATCCTGACTATAATGCTCAGAAATGCCTATGCCTTATGAGTAACGAGAAGTAGAAAAATAAGTGTACCAACACGAGTAGACGAGATCGTTAAGATATGGACTCTTGAGCAGCAAGTCTGCGATTCAAATATCGCCAGGACCATTCCCCCTGAACGAGGTTTACGCCAGGTTTCCTCACAACTGGCAAATGGCGCGGTGATACCTTGAACTTAGGCCTGGAACATTTCCTTTCCAAACTTATAATTTTACTAGCTGCTGCCCGACCTTGCACGGGGAGCTTTTTAAACTCAAATGACTAATTACCTCTCCCCGTTCTTTATTAAATTATTGTATATTGTATATTGAACATTTAATGGTGAATCCTCCACTTAACCTCTTATAATTGTAATTTCGGACACATCCCGGCATCCCTAATAAAGGATGAAAAGTACCTTGATATTTACACAAAAGGATGCGAAACATCGGCGGAACGTCCGACTTCCTTAACCTCCCCCCGACTGTCTGCCAAGTTCTGGAAATGCATAACCTATAAGCACCCTTTGGTGGTGGAACAATCATCGGTGGGAATAGTTGAGCAATATTTTAGATAGTTACAGTAGGCGACATTTAAACCTTTTACTTTCTCATTGTTATAGTTAATTAACACAAATGTTACATAGTTTTCACATAATACATAGACCTTTAACATATAGGTACAACGAAATAGAGGTGAAGCTGGTGAATGTGGAGATTCGGCACTCCCAGGCCACCAAGTTAACCTCTCTAGTCTGCGATCAACGAGAAAAGCAATCTTCCCAGTTATTTATAAAACATAGATTGACTGGTTTCTAATGTTAGGACACAATTTTCTCTCTTTATACAATTATTTAACATACTCTGCTAAGTTCTTATTATAAAATACAGGAAATAGAGCAAAACGTTCTTATTTGAGGGTTATTAAAATATGTTAGCATTGGCAGATTCGATTCTCTTTTGTTATGCTGTTTCTTAGCTGCTATATCGTGACCATCTACATATACACTACTTGGATTGAAACATCTGTGGCATTTGTTTTATTTTACATATGTTCTACTCCATGGCATTCTCAGCTAAAAGTCAAGGCCTTCTTCGCAAGCATTCTTTTATCACTCCAATGTGTTCGTATTGAAGTTCAAGGGCTTTGTAGATCCTTATTAATCTTTTACTGATTTATAAAATGAAATTAGATGGTGTTTTATAGCCGCATGTCCAACAGAAACACATGGACTTTTCAATAGTGAAAAAAGTACCAAAATCGGTTGAGTGGTTTTTTGAGATTATTCTACATTCATACAATTTTTCTCCTTTTCCAACATTAATATAGATTGTATGTATCTTCTGTGTCCACTGCCTGTAGTGCCGTATGTAGTTAGAACAGGCGTAAACACTAATAAAGTAAAGCAAGCCCTTTTAAGGAATGTATGCAGGTAGAGCGGGTCAGATGCTTTGTTAAAGATATCTAAATGTATAAACAGTAGTTCTAGTGACTATCTATGGAAATGTATTCACTCATCACGCCAATGACCGAATTATCATTGAGATTAGAGCCATAAATGACATAAAACAATTGAATAGACCACCAAAGCTGCACTAAAATTATTTCAGATAAAGATTACACCTATTGCAACATACAGAATAGAAATTATCTGACCACAACTAAAGCTGGAACATCTAGGGCAGCTGGAAAAACTAAAAGCGAGCTTCTTAATTAAAATGCTGTGTGTCTCAAAACATACCCGCTCAAGACTGAGGTATCAACTGACTGGGGAACCCATTCAACAACGAAGGTTTTCAGACCGGTGTCAATAGTAGGAAGATTGGTTTCCGAGGTTGTGGGCCGTGGTCTACAGGAACAATCTTCTTTCCAGACGTTTCCTTCGACATCTTCAGTGACGTCTCCGAAGTGACCACTTCCCACAAGACCACGGTCCACAAGCCCAGAAACCAATATTTCTACTACTGACTGGGGGGGACTGTTTTTCGTGGAAGAGCTTCATCAGGTTATTAATTCAACGACTCACGGAGAAGCTAAGAACAGAGAAAAGAGAAATATGGAGCGATGTCATAGTACTGATGCTGTGACTTGTGGTAACTGGGATCATGATCTTAGTCATATCGTTACGCGTTTTGCTGTACAGGACTTCCACTACAAGATTTACAAAATTAAAACGTTCCTCAGCCAGACACAAAGTATCTATGAACGCTGTGGAAAACACTGAACGACGCCATGCGATGCTCTGTGCACTCAGGAACGGGTCTCTGACATCCTTCTGTAGTGATGTTATCATGCCCATTGGGTGCCAATCCTCTCATTCATAATTATTTCGAGGTTTTTCATCGATACACGTGAAGGTAGTGTTTATGCCATTCCCTACAGATGATATGTGGGCTTGTTAAACAACATGAAACTAGGTTCATCGAACCTGTACTAGTAAAACAAGTTAAACGAAAGGACATTGGTGATTTATACCTGAACTTGTGTTACGAAAGTTGCATGAAGTTCGAACAGAGTGCATTAAACTCTGCTCTGGTGGGCGCGCTGGCTTTTATTCACAATGCGAAGAGGTAAGGCAGTTTCTGCTGAGTTTATACATGTGCAAAATAAAATTGTTTGAATAATTAATACAGCAAACCTATATTTCTCCATTTTATATTAATAATGTATACTGGATCTTTCATAAGTAAGGAATAATGCAAATAAAACTAAAATTAACTTATTTAAAAAAAACTCTCGGACATGCCAAACTTGATATTTTGAAGAAAAAAAATTACGAAAAAGAAGCAACATTTTCAGGCATTATTCTACAGGTGTGACGTCATCGAAACAAACTTTAAATGACAACATTTTACGTTTTTATTTTCTCTACTACGTACCTAATAGGTAGACAGGGTATTGCATTCTACCCAGAAATTTAATACCGATATTTCACCAGAAATACATGTTTTGAGGCCCCCTGATTGAAAAAAATAGAAAAAGGTCCGTGTGTGTAACTTTGAACACCATAATTCAAAAACGAAATCTCGGATAAATACCAAGCTTGGTATTTAAGATCATTACCTTCCAAAGATGCGACACGAGGGTTTTCAAGAAAACCCCCACCCCAAACTACCCTTTACATGGAACATTTATTTTCTGAAAAATGGCTCTAATGATTTTGATTAAAATACCGTATATTAAAGATATTTATATGACAAACAAAACATATATCTTGAATCTTAAGGGAATAGCCTGTGAAGTCCCCTTCATTCGGAAGGAATTTTATATACCTAATCACAAATAACTGGTAAGCCTTGAGCGATAGACGAAAAGGACTGCACAAAAATATGTAGATCTGTTTAAAACACTCAATTTATTTGAAATAACGTTTGTGGCATCAGCCATCTGAGATATCCTTTATTAATGGTTCGAATTGTTCAATACGTTATTCTTTTAGTCCTGTCGATTTTCAGTTGTTTCTCGCGATGTCATGGAAACAGTATGGAATTTTAAGACCAGCATATAGCGTCCAGTTGTTAAACATTTGACTATCGCTGTTCCCTTTGTATCTATAACGAAATGTGTAATGTAGCAATTTCTGCAAACGTTTATTTGGATTAAACTAAGTAGGCATAGAAATGAGCTTTAGTAAGACTAGTTTGCATACCCGCTAATATACGGGAGAAAGTAGAGAAAGTCATGTGAATGTATCGCATCAGATTTTTCTGAAAGGTAGTTATTTTATTTAGTTGCATGAACAATTCTATTTGTTTTATACAACAGGTTTGGTTGCTATGAAGATAAGTTTAATTTTAGGCTTGTTTAATGATTTTCTCCACAATTTACACAACTACTGTAACAAATGAAATTCTAGTTGTTTAATAAGGTGTTCAAAATGCTCTAATTACAATCTGTCAGTGGCCAAGTTGATATTTATAATCAGTGCTAGTGGTGTATCTCTGACCCTCATTTTTAACTCTTCCATATTAGCAGGCCTCTAACAAAGACTCTACAATTCAAATATCCTCATCAAGTTGAGAGAGATCTGTTCCCATAGCAACCAAACCTTTTGTATGAAACAAATGAAATTGTTCTTGCAACTACCCACCTTTCAGAAACAAATGAAAAAACAATAATGCAGCCATTTAAAATTTGTCTCGATGACGTCACACCTTGTGCAATAATGGCTGAAGGTTTTATTTCCGTTTTGTAAAACTTACCCTTCGAAACACTAAATTTGACGTGTTGGAGAATTCTTTAAAAATGGGTTAATTTTAGTTTTATTTGCATTTTTTCTTTGTTATAAAACATCCTGTGTACATATCTAATACTAGCTGGCTGCCCGACGTTGCACGGTTGGTTTTTTTTAAACTCGAATAACGAATTCATTAATTTCATTTACTTTCCCCCCCCGTTGTTTATGAAATTACTGTTCACGTCGCTAATAGCTCTTATCGAGCATGTGAGGCTCGTATTCGGAAGGTCCCGACTTCGATTCCCGGTTACCGCCCACTCTGAACGTGGATCTTTTTGTTTTCCTTGGTTGACAAAAGAGAATGCTGGAGTGGTGTGTTATACCACGGCTCTCTTTTCTCCCCCATTTCCTCTCATTTCATTTCCCTTTCATGTTTCAGGTCGACTCCGGGCTTAGGTTCGGTCGGTGTCGGGCAGATGGCGCAGAGGCTTGCGCTTTGGATGTTATTCTCGGCCCCGCTAGAGGTAATACTGTCGAGCCTCCACTGCTGGGTCGTGTTTCCCCAGTCCCACCAGAGGGACGTCTCCGAGCGAACCTTCCATGGCCGGGTGGTCAACCCTGGAACTTTTAGGGAACTTTGCGGATCTCTGGCGACTTGCGCCAGCCTGGCTCTGCAACGCATACGTCTCCTGCGGTTTCCTTACCTCATTCGTTCCTCCTGCGGAGTATACGCACAAAAAAAAACCCTTTGGGGGTCGAAATGCTAGATGTCCCTTCAGTTAACTAGTCTTATTCTATCCTAATAGCTCTTGCACCTACTCGCCTAAAAAGAGTAGCCCAAACTTCGGCGCTGGCGTATCAGGAAAACAATTCTGTGTTACGTAATTATGCGATTGTATCACAAAATATACCTTGTAAACGTCACTTACTCTGGGAGACACCCAATTAGCATGTTTCAAGAAAAGTATTTACCAAGGCAGAGCGCCCAGTGTCCTGCGTGCGGCCACAGAGGCACTGTCCACCACCTCAGGGCCTGTGAAAGCACATGGCGATGAAATGGTCTATTTCCTTATTAGACTACAAACCAAGGAAATACATATATTCTCAATTATTTGTTTTCTAAGTAAAAACCATTCACCAGAAGCCCCCCCCCCCCGCTATTGACACAAAGTGATTACACAGTAGGTAATATCCTTTACTTCATTCGAGAAGGGTGAAAGAGTTTACAAAAACTCCTCCATTATTATAGCGAGATTTATTGGCCTTACGTCTGCACTACCTAATAACGTTTTGATTAAAGTTTTCGCTGCAACCGTAATAAATCGGTAATACCCGTACAACAGCGTCAATCTGCAAATGCAATACAGTGACGTAATTATTTTTTCCAGAAGAATCTAAAATATTCTAATGGAAAACCAGACAGTCTGTATAACATCAGGCCAGTTTAGTTTTGAATAGGATGTTCTTGGGCGTGAAGCGATGTGTAGGTACACGGGTACAGAGTAACAAGTCAAAATCATGAGCTTATAATTGCTGTTAGGGCCGAAACCTATATTAAAATTTCGGTTGCAGAAGCTTTTTGTCAAAATGGTAATATGCAGGTAAGTGGTAATGTAAAGTAATTCATGCACAAAAGAGGAGATAGGATCTGTAAATAAATAAAAAAGAGCAGGAAAAAATTATTGTACGAGGTTCATTATCTTCTCTCTAGGTTCCCATCAACTAATGTTGCAGAAGGCAGACTGGAGCAGTTGTTAAGATGGTCCGAGCCCATTACAGTGTCCTGGTTGCAGAGCGGGCAGTTGAGGAATGTAGTAAGCGAATGCGGGACAGGTGTTGGACTAAATAGTCATGTCCGGTGGCTTTGCAACTGCCTCTCTTCGTGGCCAGTCCGGTACTGACTTCATGTCTTCTTTCCATTTACTTGTGCTAATATTATCTTGTAGAGATTTGTTGTCTTTTATTTTTCGTCGTATGATGATCGACTCTCGGCTGTAAGGGACTTCGTAGGTGTGAGGCATGATTCCAGTACCCTTCTTTGCGAGAGTACCTGCCATTTCATTCCTAGCAATTCCACAATGGGATGGTATCCATTGCAGAACTACTTTGTTCTGTTTAGTGAGATTTCCAATTATTCTTCTGCATTCTTGTATATGAGAACAAGTTGGAGTGTTCGAGTTAGTGGTGATGGCACATATTGCTGCCTGACAGTCGCAAAGGATTACTAAATTTGAAAATGCAGACAAGTGGGATGTTATTTTATGGCTCTCGTTTCTCCATCGAAGGCAGTGTGGTCTCTGCCCAAAGACAAGTATGTGGAGAAGAGTCTACAGCATATGCTACCTCCAGTGCTGCCATCCTTTTTACTTTCTCTACTACCTATAGTAAGTAGGGGGAAGTATTGTATTCCACCCAAAAATTCGATACCGAGATTTCACCGGAAATACATGTTTTGAGACCCCCTGAATCAATTTTTTTGGAAACATGTCCGTCTGTGTGTGTGTGTGTGTGAATAGCATAACTCAGAAATTAACAGTCGAATAAACACCAAACTTGGTATTTAGGACCAGTATCTTCCAATAGATGCGACACGAAGGTTTTCAAGAAAATCCCCACACCCCAGATTACCCTTTACATGCAACATTTTTCGAAAATTTTAATTTTCTCAAAAATGGCTCTAACGATTTTGATTAAAATATCACATGTTTAAGATATTTTCATGACAAATAAAACGTATATCTCGAATTTTCTGAGAATGTCTCCAAAAGTATTCTTCATTGTAAACGGCTTTTGTATAACTGGTAAACCGTAAGATAGACAAAATTTTACAACACAAAAAATGTAGATCGCGTTAAAATACACAATTTGTGTCATATACATTTTGTTGTTGAGTGAACCATTTTCGAGATATTGCTTGTTATTCCCTTAAATTTTCCAATTATTATACTTTTTCTCAAATTCCTTATTCATTTTTTTATGTACTGGACATGCAAAGACATCGTCAAGAAAATTAGCAGTAAGATTAGCATCTCGATTAACATGAAGCATATGGAGAATAAGCGTTTGTAAAAATAGTTTGTACAAGAGTAGAGAAAGTCATGCGAGTGTAACGCATCAGAATTTTTTTACGTGTAGACACTTCTTCCCGATGCCTCACCAGAATGAACCAAAATATTAACCGCTAGTTTTGAAGGAAAGTTCCGAAATCTAGCGCCAAATCACCCATTTAAATTACATGGAAACACTATTTCTACTAATTGACTAGCTGGATAGCCCTTTCGCGCTGTGATCGAGAGAACGGAGTGAATCGTGCGACAGTGTACTTCGTTTTTCAAATATATACCCGGCGAATAAGGCAAGGGACCAATAAAGGAAGACCAAGCCGATTCTTCAAGAATCGCGTTTGTCATTTTTCCGCTTTTAAGGGGACACTTTAAGAAGAGGAAGAGGGCGAAGGAGGGACAACGGTACAATAGTGTGGCAGAAGCTGGCTATTTGAAAAGGTGAAGGTAAGACAAGGTTTTCGACAGGGGAAACGACTTTACCTTGAGTGCAGATATCCATAGAAAACAGGATTGCTGTTGTAGGGCTCCGGCTTCCGTTTTGATCTCTTTCAGTCTGAAACTTGCAGGTAGATTTTTTTATATATAAATTACTTCTCATATGGATTCTATCACAGGAATTCCATGGCAGGTTTCGGCGTGATAATACCGTACATCTCCCTTATTGGTAGCTGTATCACCTGCTTTGCTCGACTATTGTTCACAGATATCCTAAGCAGCGTGTTTGTACCATCAATCGTGTTTCTGCTTACTTAACCGGGAACTCAACATTTTGGACGTGGTATCAGTCCAATATTAAATTAACAAGTAATGGAAACGAAGACGCGACTAGCAGCTGTCACCTTCGACGTCTCCAGGATATAGCCGGTTTTTATGGATCACTCTACGCTGCTTGGTTCGTCCGGAGCCAATAGCTACATCAAGAACTTGGTCTCTACTTCTTTCGTTTTTCCACTTGTTTCCGGGAGCTGTGACATCGGTGGCTCATGTATGGAATACTACCACCCTAGGATCCCCTCAGTGATAGTACTACGATGTCAACTGATTGACTTTGCATCTACGTGTATTTCGTAACGTTCTGTGACATCCCCTGCAAGTTGCTTCGCTACTATGTAATAGCTAGACCTTAATAACATCTACTTACTGATCAATTCCCAACTGAATCATCCCACCCGATATATAATGTTTTATTCCTGTTTTAAACTTGGGTGTCAAAATTAATTGCAATGAAGGTGTCCCTTTCCCAAACAACGTTTTATTAAAGTGGACGTGATTTTCAAAACTGCCACAAGTTCTTTTGACACTGACATGCGTATTTAATAAATGTCTATGGAAAGGCGACTTTTTTCGTTTCTTCTGTTTTAATGTATAATAATGAAATCCTTTAGCAATCAAACATTTTTTATTATTTCCATATTGAACTGATTTTGGAACCAAGCGAGGTGGAGCTGCAGCAACTTGTGCGACTCGCATTCGGAGGTCCCGGGTTCAAACTGCCGGAGCTGACCAAGCTGATCGAAGGCTTTTCGCGGTTGCTAGGCAAATGCTGAGTTGGATAATTTGATCCGCGAATTTTTCTCTCACCTCTTTCATCACATTTCATTTCCTTCTTCACCGCCATATCAGGCATTGGGCTGATCACCCATTCTGGATATGCTATGATCCACAGTTTGCTTGCTCCTCGACAGGCTACTGACCTAAGGCATTGGTTGCAAGTCCTTGGGGACGTAGGAGGGTAATCCATTAAATAAGAACTGATTTTGGAAAGCCTCAATGCCCATTTAACTTTTAGAAGTATCTGATCTTATTTTCCCAATTTTTCCTTCTTGCAGTGAGTTTGAGAACCTCATACAAGAAAACTGTCCTGTGTTACACGTTGATGAACATCCTGACAGTGCAGTTATCTTGGAATAGGATCAAAGGCACAGCCGTTAGGTGTTGGTCACGTGCGGAGATGTTAGCCGGCCAGATATGGAACCATGGGTCAACCTGCCCGTTAACCCTGCAGCGGTCAACACCCGAAATAGTCCACTTGGCTAAGGGACAACATTCGCCAGTGTTGTCATCACAGGGGTGTTTACAAAAAGCAAAATATATAAGCGCAATTGTCAATTAGAATTAGTACCTACAATAAATTAATATAAACAATACTGACCAAAGCGACGGCCTATACACACCAATCGTTGTTAAATAATGTCCGTTTTGTGCAAAAGTTACCAGGAATGATGTGACAGACAAATCTGTGTCAGGCAGCAACGTAACAAGTGATAATGTGTCTGTAATCCAAGCTGTCATCTTTGTAAAAATTCAAGAAGATAGAGGTAGAAATGTAGTGCAGTGTCATCTGGGACTATGAGAAGCAACTGGCAATACTGTACTGCTCTGTCCGAACTCCTGCGAAGGCAAATACTGTGTTGCATAGCATTGCTTGCGGAAGTGAATTTGGGAAATTCACCATACTTTCCCTTTAGATGGTCTTGCGAATTTGATTTGTTTTTACAGAAGCCCTTAAGAGGTCGTCAGATTCCCAACAAGAGAGAACCGTTAAGCCTGGAGCACAATTTCCGGGAACGGAAACAAAAATGGAAACCGGAACGATATTTATTGATTTCTAAGATTATTCCACAATAAATCGAGAATAGGAACCAGAAGAAAAAAACAAGGGAAATACATTAGCTTTTAAGGCTAAACAGCGAGCCGAGGCTGGAAACGAGAAAGCATGTCTATTAGTATATAACAATATGAAAAATCGATTTTTTACATTCGGATTTAGTTTGCTTAGTACCGGTCAATGGCATTATTTGTTTGCAGGTTTGTTAACTTTGAAACAGAGTACGGTGCATATTTTAAGAAAGCTATATCGTTACCATTTGTGATTCTTGAACCAAATTAAGCTATTTGGTAAATAAAAACTGGAAAAAAGGTCCGTGTAGCTGCCGGGAGTTATTTGAGTTAGCTTTTATGCAGCTGTGTGATCACAGCGTTCCTAGCGGTCAGCTACTAAAAGATTGAGTTTAACCAACCAAACATCTGTGTTTATTTGTTGTGAGAGAGAAACAGACAATTATTGTGTAAAATGTTCGTTAAGAACAATATGGGACAAGAAGAACGTTTGTAGTGCTATAAATTGAAATTGTACTAACAGTACGAAAAATACGCCAGCTTTATTCTTCTTCCGAGTTCCGGTGAGTTCATAAGACATTCCACCTATGCATATTGAAACGCAAAAATATAAGTATTAATGATCCATTTGTGGTTGACACAATTTATGACAAAACAACCGCTAATAGTCACAGTAAATGCTTTTATTACACAGGACATATAACTTTGCGCTCGGTTGGGTGTCGCCGTTATCGTGTAGCGGCTGGTAAGCCATCACTCACAACACGCGTGGTCCCTCCTTTGGGCACGGATAAACAAGCTATCTTTCCCAGGTAGTACCTATGCCTACATACCTTAGTATAATCATTTTATTATTACTATTATTTCTCGTGTCTTAGTTTTTATGGTGGAATTTATTATACTTCATTAAAATATTAAATAAAATGCTCCATAATGTTTAAATGGGAGATGAAGAACGCCATAGCGAAATTATATATAATATATACGAGGACAGTCCCGGAAGTACCCGATCTGACATATAGTGGTTGTTTCAAACAAAAGACTATGGTAGAAAGTACCAACCTTATAAAGCTTAAGTTTGAAGTTTGATAAAGCTACATTATTTAGTAATTGTTTGGCAGCCATCAATAGTGAACGCTCTCAGCAAACATGGATAAAACTGGTCATCATTATGCGATTTTCATTTAAAGGTCTTAGTCCAACTAATATTACTCCATTTACAACAGTAAAATATTATGTGGCAGAGTTTAAGCGAGGCCGTACGAGCTGTCAAGACGAACATCACAGTGGTCGACCAAATGAGGTGACCACGCCAGAAATTGTGAAGAAAATCCACAAAATTGTATTGGATGGCCGTCGACAAGTGCGCGAGCTAGCAGACATCTAAGCATTTCAAAAAGTGCTGTAGGTACATTGCACACTAACTGAAAATTTAGACATAAGAAAGCTGTACGCAAGATGGGTGGCGTATTTACGTATAATGGAACAAAAGCAGCGTCGTGAGGATGTTTCAGTCGAGTGTTTGGCGACGTTTCGCTGCAATAAAACCGAGTTTTTGGGTCGATTCATAACTATGGATGAAACATGGGTCCATCACTTCACACCTGAGACGAAGAACAGTTCAAAACAGGGGATTGAAGTGGGAGAGTCGGCTCCAAAGAAGGTGGGACAGCTCCATTTGCAGGCAAGGTGATGGCGTCAGTTTTTTGGGATGCGCGTGGGATAATTTTCATTGATTATCTTCAAAAAGATAAAGCAATCAATGACAAGTATTATGCAAAGTTATTGCAGCGTCTGAATGATAAAGTCAAGCAAAAACGGCCGCATTTAGCGAAAAATAAAGTTTTGTTTCATCAAGACAATCCATCAGTTCACACATCCCCTCTGATTATTTTCCGTTTCCAAAGTTTAAGAAATGGCTTGGTGGCAAAAGATTTGCCAACAATGAAGAGGTAGAGTTTGCAGTTGATGGCTATTTTGCAGAACTCGACGGTTCTCACTATAAGCAGGGTATCGAAGCTATTGTACATCGCTGGGAAAGGTGTATCGAGCTGAAAGGAGACTATGTAGAGAAATAAAGATTTTTTTTCTCAAAATGTGTGTGTTTTCTTTGTTAGGTCGGGTACTTTTGGGACAGCACTCGTGTATGTGCACACACCACACACACACACACACACACACACACACACACACACACACACACACACACACACACACACACACACGAGTACACACATTTTTTCCATCTGCTGAGCTAATCCTACTAGGAGCGCTAGTGTCAAACCGGTGCGTTTTCTCTACATGTGGAGCTTAGTGACTATGGGTTTCCAAGCTTGCTACTAGAGAGTGCTCCAGCGGATCACGTCTACTGATTTATAAAAGGCACGTGCGCACAGTACACTACGATTGGGATTCAGAAACCTGAAACTTGAACCTCACCGTTGAAGTACCCAGGCTCCGGAAAGCTTCCTGTTGACTGTGCAGGGTCACACTTGAAAACAATTATTTTAACCCTTATGCCGTTCTGGCTCCAGTTTCTGTTCCCGTTCCCGGGTAATTTGTGCCTGGAGTTTTAACAGGCATTGCGCTCTCTTCAGGAAAACAACAACACAGTTGGCGCCGTCCGGCGTCTTCCACCAGTATGGAAAAGACTACGTCATGCACGACTATGTGAAAGGCTCAAAAATGGGAGGGTAACACTAACAGTTGTTTTTATACTAACTATTGATAAAACATTATGGCACGATCCTATTGTCCTATTTCAGCAGCATCTTCTTTAAGACTGGTTCACAATAATCGCAGACGGAAACCAGAAACAGGAGCGACAAAGGTAAATTACATTATGAGCGTTCACAATTAACAGGAAGCTTATCAGAGACCGGGAACGGGAAAACAAGAGTGATTACATATCTGCAAGTTGGAAATTATTCAAGGATGCCGTAACAAACAATAGAAAACAGCGGAATTTTTCATATACGTAATGTATTACAAACATATTAGAGTAATACTTTTCACAAGAGCAGTCAGAAGTAAGAAATGCATGGCTTTTAGAAAATGTTTACTGTACCTAAATTGGAAGTTGGAGAACCAGTACGAGGGGCACTATTTATATTTTGAGCCTAATAATTAAAACAAAGTAATTTCTGATTGAAAACTGCTTTATTGTTTTTCAAAATATTCTCCTTTATGATCTATACACTTTTGCATCCGTTTGAACCATTTGTCAAAGCATTTATTCCAGTCTTCTTGAGATACCTCCAAAACATGGTTTTTGAAAGCATCAACGACTTCTTCTGCCAACGAAAATCCTTGTCCACGCAATTTATTCTTGATATTCGGGAATTAAAAGAAGGCATTGGGTGCCAAATCAGGACTATGGCGGATGACCCATCAATTCGATTTTTTGAGCCTTCCAAATACTATGTTAGACGAGACGTGTGTGCGCTCGCATTGTCTTGATGAACGGTCCTACGGTTCTTGTTGGTTTTTCTTACTTCAACAAAGACTTCCGGCAAACAAATGGTTGTGTACCATTTACATTCCTATAAAGGCACTGTTGCCACATGGCCAGTTTTGCTGAAAAAGCAGGCGACCATTTGCTTCGAAGTGCTTCGAGTGCGAACAACTTTTGTTGGATTTGCTTCATCTTGAAACACCCATACAGTCGACTGCTGTTTACGTTCCGGCTCATACTCTTAGATCCATGATTCGTCATCTGTTACAATCTTATATGCGTCTTTTGAGGCACCGCAATTTTATATCTTGAGCATGCGTCAAATTATCTGGTTTCCAACGAGAGCAAACCTTTTTCAAGGCTAAATAATCTAATGCCTAGGGTTGGAACTAATGGCTAGGGTTGTCTCAATCTCACAATATGTCGCATGACGATCTTTCATTATTAGTTTTTGCACAGCATCAATGTTTTCTGGCATAACTGATTTTGGATGACCTTCACGAACTTTATCATTGAGCGAACGGCGGCCACGATTAAATTCGTTATACCAGCGTTTCACAGTGGCAAAGGATGGAGTTTTGTCGCCAAATGTGGAAGTTAGTTGATCGATGCACTCTTGTCTTGATAATCCACGTCGAAAGTCTTAATAAATCATTGCACGAACATTTTCACGCGTTAATTCCATGTTTTTGTTGACACAATTTTCAAGTTAGTGTAAACAAAACAAATGACGCTCTATTGACAAAATGTTTGAAGTAGATTATGGTAAAAAAATGCCAAACTTTCCATTGGAAACGTTAGATGTCACCTACAACATTCAGGGTTGCCAAGGCTCAAAATATAAAGTGCCCCTCGTATTATGCTGGCTGAATTGCAAGCAGTCAGTGGTCAGCTACAAGCAAATGTCATCTCAATGCGCAAAATCTACTCTCCACCTTGTTTTTTGATATTGTCGTCCCAGATATGTTGTGAAACAAACTCAGTCACGTCTTTTGGCTTTGTTCTCGTTCGCGTTCCCGTTCCCGTCTATTATGAAAAGTTGTAATAAACCTTGTGAGACGCAGAAGAAAATAATTTACGCTTTTCTCATGGATCACAATGCCAATAGATAAAACTACGTAGTCAAACTGAAGACTAAATTACCATTACCTGACAGGATGTGATATTTAACATTACATAACAAATGTACTGCATTTTTGTAACATGATGTCATTGAGGTTTCTACATACTTCTTTTGAATACGACCAAACAAGTCCAGCTTTTAAAAAAGGAAACGAGATACGTTTTTCCTCTTGCTCCATCTTTTAAACGCTTTTTGTGAGCGTTTCCTGCCGATTCTTGCTTAATTCAAACTGGTTTTCCTTCATGGGAGCCACATAAGGAATTACTGGTGTTAAAGTTAAATTTATCCTTGCCTGTTTCCTGAGTGGACGAGCAAAAATAACCATGCCTACTGAAATATGGAACTTTGCAGCTTATAGACACACCAAGTTTGATTGCCAACTTACTCACATCTCCAGAGTACAATAAGCAAACCATATGCATCCCATTTTGACTTTCATATGTTATGCATGATGTAACAAAGTTTCTGAATGAGCCAAGAGACGCAGGGACATGCTGTTGACAGTACTGTGGGTCTACACAAACATTTAAGGTTCTTCAACACTCAGAAATGTTTAATATCCTAAGATTGTGCAGTACTTGCACTTAGAATGACTATCTTCAATAGTACATCGCTGAAATTTTTTTCAGAAGCTTAATGAATGCCTATATTCATAATTATT
Organism: Deroplatys truncata; assembly: GCA_030765065.1. NCBI lineage: Eukaryota > Metazoa > Arthropoda > Insecta > Mantodea > Mantidae > Deroplatys > Deroplatys truncata. Next base: position 25,154,906 of record CM060977.1, on the reverse strand, counting down.
TCGAGACTAGAGGTTGAAGAATAATTCTTATGAGAAAATATGAGCTTAATAGCAAACTTAAATTAATAAAGGATAACAATACGCTTTTACCAGCTAAATTCGGTGAAAAATTGGAACAAAGTGTCGTTTTTGCTTCGTACTTTTATTAATAACCATGATCATCACAGCAGGGACTTTCCGATTTCATGTTTCTTACCAAACCATGCGCAATTTTTGTTAGTTTTTAAATTCAAGCAGAACTGGGTAGATATCTGAAGTTATACTACATTAATAACTGAACATTTGAGGTTATAACAACATATAAAAGAAATGAACGTAGGAGTAAAAACTATCACCCCTTAGGTTTTTAAGCCGCATGCTATTGTTTATCATAAGTACGTGTTACTAATCGTGAGTTTGATATTATTGATAGTTGCCCGAGCTCTAATTATGAACTCACGAGTGCTATTTACTAAGACTATTTACTGAATGAAACGCTTGATAAACAATACACAAAATAACAGATCTTTTATATAATATTATGTAATTAAGTTAATTGCATTCTAATATCATAGCGTAGCATGACCTTTTATGTTCTTTAAGAAAGTTTTCTTCGCTTTTTTTAGCTTAGAAATCAAACAATTGCGAATCAGGTGCGACAATCTCATTTCGACAGAGTATGCTAGGTCGGTGGCCAATCAAAGCCGTACTCACTGATAGCAATGCACCTTCAATTACTGCACTGATGGTATTTCATCGTAATGCACTTGTTTTTAATTTATAGGAATGCATTTTGTGAGATCACGTAGGCCATGACTACAACATTTACAATTCAAACATGGCATGCTTTGGCATTTAAATATTGCTAATTTAAGAGCTAATTTAACCCCTGAGAATACGAAGAACAAGAGTATGGTGTGCAATTCTGTGCAGAGAGAAATTATAAAATTGACGACTCAGTGACGAAGAGATTCTTCTATTCTACAGGACTGGGTGCCGCTAAACTATGTAAGTTCGTAATAAATCAACTTTTCGTGCTATTATCAAGCCGAGTAGCACTGGTGCTGCTGATTACCATGCTAACCTCTAGTTCCCGAGGTCGCGGGTTCAAACCCAGCGGAGGGCGATGGATTTTTTTCGGGAGTAAAAATTCTTAGCATGGCTTCCTTCGGAAGGAAAGTAAAGGCGCTGGTCCGTGTCGTAGATTTACGGCACATAAAGGAACCTCAAGCCTGATAGAGGCCTCTGAGCAAAATTACCGGTCTTTCACGTCCAATATAGAATGGGACGCTAAGAACGACTTCAGTTAAAGAGTGTCCCCCTCCCCCCCCCAAAAAAATGTGCTGCTAGCTTTCCGCGCCAATTTAATTTTCCTGTCAAACTCTTGCATCTTTTCATAATTATTTTTGGACTCGAAAATAATTATGTTATGAATAGAAGTATTCGTTAACCTCAATCAAAAAAATAGCAGCACTTGTGCTACTGCCTACTGTTGATATTTTACCGTGATTGGTTCAGACTGAAACGGGCTGTGAATTGGATTGGGCAATATTGAATGCCTAGCCCAAGATGTAAAGAGTCACTGCAATTCAATACTCAAGTCAAGTACTAACAATACGCTCGTTGATTGGCATCAAATAATTATTTACACAAGTGTTTGAGAAGACAGGTGGAGTTCATATCGCACAGGATCAAAGAATTCTTACACAATTATCCCATTGCATAATCAGTTTTCAGCTAGAGCATTCTTATGCTGATCAAATTTATATCATTTCTTTATCGGGACTCACTGAACAAAAATTTAGCTGAAATGCGGTTTAAATTATATCCCTTCAATAATTCTTCCGGGGAAAAAGAACGCTACCGGCAGATGGAAGGTTTTGTGATCCCATTTTCCAGAAAACAGGCGTTTGTTTACATTAATTTAAGCCTCAATGCCCTGAACTCGGCGAGGATGCGTGGAAGACATCTGAATAGGCTTTTCGGCAGTTGTAAAAGCCTCAAGACAATCAATCTCAAGTGATCACCTTTGGAAAAACAATCCTCGTCAATGCTCCCATTACTCCCATAAATGTAGTCTTAATCAATTTACAAACCTTTATCTTATGGAAAATATTCGATTTAAAAAAAACAGTAAAGTTTGTATTGAAAGGTTGTGTATTGCACCTTCAACTGTTAATTTATCAGTGTGACCGGCATGCGGCATTGTTATTTTAACTGCGTGATTTTTCAGGGAATATCTGTTCACGGTCCTGGAATGCACAGGGGTTCGAGGCCCCCAATAGAGGTGCAGATTTTTGGGCCCATGTATAGGACTGGTGCCCATTCAGCATTGTGAGGAGTACAAGATGCCATGGTGGGTAGGAACCATCATTCCGCCTGGTGGAGGCACGATTTTGACCACATAATCTCCCTGTACTGGTTGGATGGTCGCCCATCTCAACCGTATGCATGTAGGAGCCAGGCCAGCAATCGGATTGATAGGCCCTGGCTCTTCATGGGTGTGAAAAAGCATCCAACCCTATTCATATTAACATACCTCAAGCCAAGTTTGCAACACAGTTTAATTCCTTCACTAGAACATGTCTGAATTCGCCTAAACATGACCGTTTTTTCAAGAATATAAGAAAATTGAATATGTATTTATATTATTTCGAAACTTCAGCGTCACTTGCAGCTTTCAGCTTGTTATGAAGGAGGAGCAGTAGGTATCTTGCCAGAATACATTGCTTTTTTGGATGTGCACGCGCTACGCGTATCAAGCCATAAAAATGTTTTATGTCCATTCTCAAGAAAGAGAAAGGTGGGCGAGTCAAAGGGTCAACCGCGAGAATTGCGTTAAACCGAGCATTTCACTAGAACATTTCACAGTCACGGTTATCTTGGACCACGATAGTAAGCGCACTTTCTTTTAATATTCCTGTTTCCTTATACTGTTTCTACGAAGCTAGAATCGTTATTCATTTTTCCGCCGCTTATAATTTGTTTCAGGAAATTTTAACCGTTGGCATGCGTGATATTTGGCAATGTTACCACTTATAAAAATGTTCCTACAAGCAGGAGAACGTGAGAGATTGTATAATTACTTTGGTGATGTAAAATAGAATTGATATCATTTACTTTTATATAACTTCTACATACTGTTCTTAGGAAAGTTTATGTTAATTGAGATAAACATTTGCAGAAATAGTTCCATTGCACGTTTCGCTGTAGTATATGGGGGGAGGGGGAAGAGGAAATCGAAACGATAGTCAAAATATTTAACAGCGGGTCGCTATACGCTGGTCTTGGAATTCCACTCTTTCCATGATAACGCGAGAAACAACTGAATAGCGACAGCAGTTTAATACATGACAATGTGTTGAAACATTCAAACAAACGATGAATATCTCGGAAATGGTAAATGCCAGAAAAACGTTATTCGATATAAATTGTGTGTTTTGAAGAGATGTGTATATATTTTTTCTCAAGTACATTTTTGTGTATCCCTTAAGCTTTACTACTTATAGGAATTACACAAAAGTCTTTCCGAATGAAGAAGAGTTCATATTTGCAGAAAATTCATGATATAAATTTTATTTTGCGTGGGCTATATTAATTATATGGTATTGCAATCAATATTATTAAATGCATTTGAGAATTTCAAAAGATTTAGAAACAATATTCCATATGTGGGTAGTTTTGGATTGGGGAGGGGGTTCTTGAAAATCTTCCTGCCGCATCTTTGGAAGATGCTGAACTTAAATACCAAGTTTGGTATCTATCCAACTTTTGTTTTTTTGGGTTACGCTGTTCACACACACGCACATTCTCTAAAAATGTTTCTTTTATTTATTCGGGGGTCCTCAAAATGTGTGTCTCCGGTGAAATTTCGATATTGAATTTGTTTAGTGGAATGTACCTAATACTGCCTAGAGGTAAGTAGTCCAGGAAGTGCTAAAAGGAATATCTTTCCTCTCTGCTTGGCTATGGCAACTCCAAATTCAATCAAGTTTTATTACAGCTGGAATGGATCTGCAGCTTCATAGCTATACATGGTTTAATGAGCGAGAGCGAAAATGCCAGTCATTCTTTGTTTATTAGAAAAGATACCTAGCAAGCAAACTGCAGAGATGAGCATTACCAGTGTTAGCCATAAACGCAGAAATAAAACCACTTTAACGCGCGAGATGATTAAAGGTGATGCTAAAGCACACTTAGATGGAATGTAGGTTAAAATCCTTGTTCGATCAACACGACACTGTCTCTCGTGGTTTTTCTAGACTACAGACGAGTGCCCTGTTGGCACACACTTTCCAAGTCTTCAACATGACAACAAAAAAAAAAACTAATGTAAACGATACAGAAGATAACAGCCTGAGCACCGTCAACGGAAACAGAAAGGTGCAGAGGGCGGCTCTAAGGCCATCCGCCCTATACTTCCAACAGTACACGGGGACAAATATCTAAGTACGCTTATATAAAAATCTGATGTGTTACACTCACATGACTTACTCTACTCTTGTACAAACTATTTTTACAAACGCTTATTCTCCATCTACTTTATGTTAATCGAGATAAACATTTGCAGACTATCTTATTGCTAATTTTCTTGTAGATGTAAGGGGAATATATATTTACAAGGGCAATATAGAAATACAGTAGCCTTTAAAATAGACACATCTCCTAATAGCTGGTTGCTAGGTGCAGCACCATTCCCTTTGCCACAGATTAATACTCTGCATATCCAAGACAAAAAAATGAATAACGAATTCCCATTTGAGAAAAAGTATAAGTATTGAAAAATTTAAGGGAATAACAAGCAATATCTCGAAAATGGTTCACTCAACAAAAAAATGTATATGACAAATTGTGTATTTTAACGCGATTTACATTTTTGTGTAGTAAAATTTTGTCTATCTCTTATGGTTTACCAGTATGCAAAAGTCGTTCACAATGAATACTTTTGTGAGACATTCCCAGGAAATTCAACATATACATTTTGTTATGAAAGTATCTTAAATATGATATTTTAATCAAAATCGTTAGCCATTTTTTATAAAATTAAAGTTTTCGAAAAATGTTCCATGTAAAGGGTAATCTAAGGTGGGGGGATTTTCTTGCAAACCTTCGTGTCGCATTTCTGGAAGATGCTGAACCTAAATACCAAGTTTGGTGTTTAACCGACCGTTCGTTTCTGAGTTATGCTGTTCACAGACACAGACAGGTTTCCAAAAATGCTTTTTTTGGATTCAGTGGGTCTCAAAGCATATATTTCCTGTGAAATCTCGGTATCGAATTTTTTGGGTGGAATACAATACCTCCCCTACTTACTATACGTAGTAGAGAAAGTAAAAAGGGGCGAATAAAAATTATATCTGAAGTTAATTCATCCGTGCGATATATGAAACACACACCCTAACCATTTTAAAAGAACTGAATATCTTTCCTTTACAGGCTAAGTTTGACGACAGTTGGTACTCCTGATATGCATGGAGAGGTTGATTATAGCAACCTGTAGCATGCCTTAGCGTTTCAACTGTCGCCAGAGACAAACAAATTAATTCCGTGCGTGATCTCCTACTACAGTCATGTTTGCATACCTGCATCACGAAGTCATCGCGAGCTATAATACACCTATGATAGCGGCAAATGTTTGATCTTAGAATTTGTATACATCTTTATTTTTCTTCTAGCTGATTAACTATGAATTAATTAGCACCTCAATGGTTGTTTCTGCACTGACGTACTAATTTCACTTCTATACAGGGCGATTGGTGTGAGACTACGGTATAATAGTTATGCAAACCGCGTCGCAAGCTTTAGAAAGAAAATAATGTAAACAGAAAATCCCAAAATGCTGCATTCTCATCACGATATCAGGCATATTTTTAGATGCGTTTCATAAAATTTTAGTTTTTAAAATATTTGTATAGAAAATAGTCCTCAAATGTTTTAGAATCGGGTTCCAGTTGCAGTTTTGCCATTCTGGCCATTTAAATACCCAAACTTGATTAGTTTAGTTAAATTGCTTTCAAATTTCAATATGTGCTCTTTGAAGGTGCATCAAAGATCAAACATCCTTTTCTTGATATCAAGTATACTTTTTAATTTAGGGTGTTACTAGTTTAATATACAATTGGGTTGTTTTAAAATAAAAAGTGTTGCGTTTTTTCCAATTTTGTTGCTCAAAATGCAACCTTTAATTATAAAGAGCTAGCATATTCGAGGAATGTTATGCAACATTTAAAAATTTGATATTTTCGAATTTTCATTACGTGGCAGTTTTATGTATGACTCTGTGTTTATTTTCTGAAAATATTCTTTTGTAAATTAAAAGCGAGTCATAAGAACAGAAACATTATTTTATACTATAATTAGGTTCAACAGATGTGATGAAAATTTGAAACACAGTTATGAACCGCTGCGTGTAGCGAGTCCAATTGTTAGTTAGAATAAATTTATCACATTTCAAATTTAGCTGAAATTTACACCTAATTAACAGTATTCTGTAAACAGAGCCTCAATGATTTTTTGGACGATCGCTGCAAATAGTGTTGATATTTTACACAACACTTAAAATCTGTGATATATTGCAGATTTGGCTAAAATTGGTGAAAAACTTAAGGGGTAAGTTATGACAACATCCCCCCAAAAAATTAATTTTTAGGCGAGCCGCTGCAGGAACGGAGTTGAAATTCCATACACGAGAGATTGAATAAAATGTGCCATCATATATCAAATTTGGCAAGACTGGTACAAAATCAAGGATAATTAAAACTTGGGGTACAGTTTAAAATGTTTGGGTGAACCAGAGCATGTACAAAGTTGAAATTTTACGTATAAAGATTTGAATGGGTAATATATTAAATTTGGCTTAAACTGGTATAGAATTAAAAGGGTAGTTTATATGTAGTCTCATAAAAATTAAGCATTTTATGCTATATATGGGAGTAGTTGAAGCATTAAAAATAAGAACGTAACTTATGTTTTCGGCTTATTCCAAATTTGTTGAAATTGGTGCAGAAATAAGAATGGTTTATATGCGGTTTTAGGAGGAATATTGCGCGATCACAGTTGAATGTTCACAGTATGTAGTAGCTTGAAAAATGATCAGTACACTTCAATTTTGGTAGAAATCGGTACAAAATTCAGGGTAGTTTATGTAAACGGTCTCCCTAAAGTTAAGAGCTCCAAAAATATCCACAGTAAATACATTGATACAAAAAACGAAAGGAACTTTGAAGTATTCTTAATCTTATTGTTTGCTTAAGTTCAATTTTGTGTACTTTTTAAATAAGTAAATTAATTGGCATGCGTCTAGCATTTTTGAGACGAATAATGTGTCGCATAATAGAAAAAATATTTTTCATAACTTCTAACGATAAAATTTCCTTAAAAAACTAAATTATTTTCGACGGATTGTATTTGAAATTTCACAGTACTGGATTAAATTTGAATAAAACATGTTTTGTAAGGTCCTTAGGTTAGTAGATTAAAATTAAAGCAACAAGTGTTTATAAACACACACTGATATAAATATGCCAAACTCTTTGTTTGATATTTTCTTCAAAATGCCAGTATTTTTTTATTGTTCAATTTAGGCCCCACCTTTAACTGCAATGCTCATAATGACAAGTCTAAAGTAACGCAGCATTATGTTGTAATGGTGTCAGATGCACCTGAACAACTAAACACGCACAAGAGCGATAAGATTGTTTAAGGCAATTCGGTAAAAAATGTAAACATTTTCTGTTTTCTGGCATTTTTATTGCATCTACTTATAACTTTTACTTTCAAGCGACACATTTTTTTTATTTAAAAAATATTAAAGCCACAAATGGATATTTAATTGGTTCTGTATCATTTAGGTAAAGTACCATTGAACTTCAAACTCCATTTTTATTGTTTTCCATCCGAAAATTCTATACCGATATTTCACCGGAAATACATGTTTTGAGGCCCCCTGAATCCAAAATAAGCATTATTAGAAAAAAAGTGCGTCTGAACATAATTAAAAAACGAAAAGTCGAATAAATAGCACACTTGGTATTTAGGTTCAGTACCTTTCGAAGATATGACAATGATTTTCAAGAAAATCCTCCACGACAAACTACCCTTTATATAGAACTTTTTCGAAAATGTTGATTTTCTAAAAAATGGCTCTTGACAATTTTCATTAAAATGCTATATATTAAAGCTATTTACACGAGAAATAAAATGTATATTGAAATTTCAGGGAACAGCCTGTGAAGTCCTCTTCATTCGGAAGGAACTTTGTATAATCCTGTATAACTGCTAAACGTTAAGTGATAGACGAAAACGTACTACACAAAAGATGTAGATCTCTTTAAAACACACGATTTATTTAATACTTATTCTCTTAAAGCCCTTTCAACATTCAGTTGTTTCTCGCGATGTCATGGAAACAGTATGGAATTTTAAGGCCAGCATATAGCGTCCAGTTGTTAAACATTTGACTCTCGCTATTCTCTTTGTATCTGTAACTAAATATGTAATACAGCTATTTCTGAAGGTGTTTATTTGAATTAAATGTGGTAGATAGAAAAATAAGCTTTAATAAGAATAGTTTGTATATAGACTAATAAAGATAGAGGGTAGAGAAAGTCATGTGAATGTATCCCATCAGATTTTTTCACATTACAATCTCCTCGGAACACAATTTATAACTTATAAGCTTGAAACTTTTAGGAGAGCTTCAGAAATTACAGATTTAAGAATCGTTGTCACGAGTAAAAATATTAAATAATTCAGTTGAAATTATTTTCCATAACTCAGACTGAAAAAGTTTAAAAATTTAATAACATTTATACAATCTTTTTCTCTCTAACTGATTAAAATTAAGAAATTCCTGACTTAACTCAAATTAAACCCTTGGGCGGGATACAATAAACCATAGGGGCCAAGGAGCATTTCCTGTCACCATATCAAAAAGTGATAACTATTAAAGAAGGTTGATATCTTAACAACCGTTTGATATAGCTCGTTAAAATTTAGTGTTCACTATATGTTTTATGTTCCTATCACATGGTGAAGAAGTTAAAGCAATCAGAATAAAACTGTGGATTTTTGGATTTTCACAGATGCATTGCTTTAAAGTAATTAAGGACTAATAGTTGATTAAGGGAATAGCATACGGAGATTATAGAAGTCGTATGTCACTTTTGGGGGGAAACAAAATGCGCACAAAATCCACAAGTGTTGTTGATACTTTAAAAATTTCTTCGTGTCCCTTTCTCCTGCTCGTTTAAAGCTGTTATGGACTTCTATAATAAAATCTTGACTATATTCGAAAATGTCAAAAATAGTTAAGTATCTATTTAGAAATACACAAAAGTTGAAAGTTTCACTTACTTGAGATTGGTATAAGAGTAGACAGCTACTGCCTGGATATGCACACACCCCACCTTCTACTGACAACAACTACAATAATCTGCTGCCTTCCTAATTCTAATATACCGCACTCACGCAGGGGTCGTGGAGTGGGGGACAGTGGAGGGGGGGCGCGGCCTCTTCAACGTTTCTCGGAGAAGTGGATGAATCTCGCTGCATCCTGGGGTTTTCGCGGGTGTGACGTGATGATACCTATACAGGGATGTTTTATTGTAGTACTTCACTAACAAAACAGGTTCGTGACGTCACAAACCTAGCGGCACAGGTTCCAAACACTACCTTTACCACGTCATTGCGTTGCATTCACATGACTCTCTCTACTAACTCTTCTACAAACTGTTCTTACGAAAGCTTATTCTACTACCCACTTCTTGTTAACCCAGATACACTTTTATATCACGTTTCGGGCATTGTGACATGAGTAGCGTATCTGATTCACATGGTAGAGGTCCTGAGTTTGATTCTTGGTTAGGGTGACTTACCCGATAAGATTTTTCCGAGGTTTTCCCTTATCCAGAGAAGATGAATGTCGGGTAACTAATCTCTATGGACTCCAGGCTCGTTTTAGCAAGATTTCACCCATTTCATTCACTTATTGCCTGATATTACAATAACAAGGATAAAGCGATAGTCGGATTTTTAAAAGTGTGTCGCAATGTGATGCCTTTGCAATTCCATGACCGCGAGAAAAGACGAAAAGTGACAACTTGAAAAAAAATCTGAAGTGCTACACTCACATGACTTTCTCTACTCCTGTACAAACTATTTTTACAAACGCTTATTCTCCATATGCTTCATGTTAATCGAGATGTTAATCTTATTGCTAATTTTCTTGTAGATACAAGGGGAATATGGTAGGCTTTAAGCGATAGTCAAATATTTTAAAGGCTGGTTGCTATATGGAATATTCCATTCTCTTTGCATTACCAGGACAAAAAAAAATGAATAACGATTCCCATTTAAGAAAACGTAGAAGTATTGGAAATTTAAGGGAATAACAAGCAATATCTCGAAAATGGTTCACTCAAAAAAAAAAAAAAATGTATATGACAAATTGTGTATTTTAACGTGATCTACATTTTTTGTGTAGTAAAACTTTTTCTATCTCTTATGCTTTACCAGTTATGCAAAAGCCGTTCACAATGAAGAATACCTTTGGAGACATTCCCAGAAAATTCGGATATACATTTTATTTGTCATGAAAGTGTCTTAAATATGATATTTTAATCAAAATCGTTAGAGCCATTTTTGAGAAAATTAAACTTTTCGAAAAATGTTTCATGTAAAGCGTAATCTGGGGTGGGGGGATTTTCATGAAAACCTTTGTGTCGCATCTCTGGAAGATGCTACTGAACCTAAATACCAAGTTTGGCGTTTATCCGAGTGTTCGTTTTTGAGTTATGCTGTTCACGCACATACACATCGACCTTTTTCTAAAAATTTATCTATTTTTATTCAGGGAGTCCTAAAGCGTATATTTTCGGCGAAATCTCTGTTTCAAATTTTTGGGTGGAATACAATAGTTACTCGAATGGGGCAAGATCTGGTGATCACTGACCGTGACCTACGATCTCCTCGTCCTATTCATGGGTTGGAAAAAGACACAAACCACAGATGAGTTGGCTATTTGGTCAGATAGCTATCCTGGACGAAACAAACTTCGCAGTGGTCATGTTCTATATGTGCCTAATTTCTATTGCTAGTATTAAAAGGATGCTCAACCGAAGCACAGTGACAAGGAAGTGGCAGTGAAAAACAATAGCGTCTATGATACCGTCTTCTACCAATTGTGGCTGCAGAAATTCTATCAGCATATCCAAGTGGACGTGTGCCGGCCCAACATGATGTGTGGCCTTACACGTGCCGCATTAAATCATTGGTCTCCACGACATCCGACAAGTCCATGCCCCACAAGGCCCTCCTCATACAATCGGATAACAATATCTGCGCTTCTTCAAGGTGAATTTATATACCTTGAACACTGTTGATCTCCGAATTTGCAATTCATTAGCAAGAGAACGTACAGATTTTGGACTCCGTTCAATTTACTCCCGAATAGCTTCAATGTCAGCTTCGCTTCTGGAAGGCATCTCTTCGAGACTATTCTCGAGGTCGAGAATTACCCATCACCAGAGCATGGATTCTGATAGATGTCACCTTTTAATTGCTGCATAATAGGCATTGCTAACGTGTACCTTATCATAGATGCTAGATTATGAAAATGCATATTTATTAGGTCATTTTGGCCATTTTATGCCATTTTTTGATTTTGCATCATTTTTGTCTGTTTTTGCGTCTTAATTTAGTCATTTTCTTCCACATACGTCCAGTAAATAAAGGGTTCTATATCACTGACATTTTGCTAAGGTTAACTTTTCTAACATCAGAAACTTCACTATCTGAGAAACAAACGTAACTTTATTGTAATTATTGAAATCTATTGTAGTCGCGTTATGACTAACGTTAAAGCGACAATAATAAATTAATAAAAAAGAAAGTAACTTTATACATCCTTTACTCACATTCTTAGGAACGGTGAAAAACAGAAAAACCATTTTGGTTACATTGTTTACTTTTGAATTCTAAATCAACCCCGTCTTCCAAAACGCAAACAACCTAACTCGGTCATGTAGGAAATTAGCCTTAATCTAGTTCATAATGTATGATTTTCATCCCATCTTAAAAGATTTGGGACTTTAAGCAGAGCCATAATGATTGCAAAACGATATTGCAGTTTCATGTTAAACTGCAAACAATTTTAAGCGTTAAATCAGATGTTATATATAAAAAATCTGATGTGTTACTTTCTCTACTCTTGTACAAAACATTTTTACAAACGCTTATTCTCCACATGCTTCATATTAATCGAGATGTTAATCTAATTGCTAATTTTCTTGTAGATACAAGGGGAATATAGTAGGCTTTAAGCGATAGTCAAATATTTTAAGAGCTGGTTGCAATGTGACGCATTCTATTCTCTTTGTATGTCCAGGACAAACAAAATGAATAACGAATTCCCATTTGAGAAAAAGTGTTCAAAAATTTAAAGGAATAACAAGCAATATCTCGAAAATGGTTCACTCAATAACAAAATGTATGACAAATTGTGTATTTTAACGCGATCTACATTTTTTGTGTAGTAACATTTTGTCTATCTCTTATGGTTTACTAGTTATGAAAAAGTCGTTCACAATGAAGAATGCTTTTGGGACATTCCAAGAAAATTCGAAATACACATTTCATTTGTCATAAAAATATCTTAAACATATGATATTTCAATCAAAATCGTTAGAGCCATTTTTGAGAAAATTAAAATTTTCGAAAAATGTTCCATGTAAAGGGTAATCTGGGGTGGGGGAATTTTCTTGAAAACCTTCGTGTCGCATCTCTGGAAGATACTGAACCTAAACACCAAGTTTGGTGTTTATCCGACTGTTCGTTTCTGAGTTATGCTGTTCACAGACAGACACACACGGACATATTTCCAAAAATGCTTTTTTTTGGATTCAGGGGGTTCAAAACATGTATTTCCGGTGAAATCTCGGTATCGAATTTTTGGGTGGAATGCAATACTTCCCCTACCTACTATACGTAGTAGAGAAAGTAAAAAAATCACTTGCTATTTAATGGCTAGCTGCAATGGGTTGCTTGTGGTTGGAGGAGTGGCTATTGTCAGGGGAGCAGATATTAGTACTTTATGAATTTATGTCTCCGAAACTAGGGATGAGACAAGTCAAATTTTCCCTTTATCGCGTTAATGAATGCGTACAGTCGGGTTGTTATTGTCCTTCTGTTTGTGTCGTGTCAGTCTGTGAGGTTCTCTTCATTCGCAATGAATGTTAGGTATATAATCTGAGAACTCAAAAGCGTTAATGTTACAGAACCTTAATTTTCTTTTCAGATTTTTCAAACATGAGGATATGACAAATGTATATGTTTAATTATTTCTAAATTATCCCATTCTTATTTTTGTTTGTTGTGCTTGTATTGCACTTAAATTAATTTATACATGGGTATAAGTTTTTGTGCACAAATTTTAATACATCTCAATTTTTAAGTCATTGTTTGTGTATTTATGTCATTTTTAAAAATTTCTGAGACATTTTATAGCTCATTTTTTAAACTGCTTGAAGTCAAACGAATCAGCAAGTGCTATACGTTCACAATAATCAATATTGTGCCCCATGATCACCCTAAAAAAGGAGTATGTATTACACTCGCATTACTTTCTCTACCCACTCTCCTACAAATATTCTTTCCATTCCCGTCGGGCCAGCCACCCTGGCCACGATTTTTTTTTCGTGGCCTTCCCGGGTCGGTAGGCGAATGTTAAGGTGGTTCCTCTTCTACCACGAATTTCCTGCCCTCATATTACCTTTCATCTGTTTCAGGGTTGAACCAGGCGACGGCGTGTTGCGGCAGGACGGCGGATTGTGCGGTTTGGGAAAGTTTCTCTCTGGTGTTTGGTTGGTCTGCTGAGGTCTCCCTTCCTGGGAGCTTGTCTCGGGCCAACGAGACCCCAAAGGGCCACGTAGTCTAAGGCTGGCTAGCTGGCGCCAGGATGTCCTCCATCTGGAATCGTTAGGGACTTAGTCCTACTTGCGCACATGGTCGTCCGGATCTAGTCGCCTTTCGGATCTCTCCTAATCCCTCCCTCCCTCCCTCCCTCCCTCCCAGGGGTCACGTTAGAAGCAAAAAGGGACACACTGTACGCTGCTACAGTTTCTGGGGGCCCCTTTGTCTGTGTACTCCTGCAAAAGCTTATTCTATTTATTTCTTGTTAATCTAGATGAACATTTCTAGAAATGGTTTCATTAACTACACTTTCATTGTAGTCACAAAACGGATGCAGTAACCTTAAGCGATTGTCAAATATTTAAAATACGGATCTCTATGTGGTTTTGAAATTCCACTCCTTACATCACCACGAGAAAAAAAAAATCTGATTTGTTACACGCACATTACTTTCTCTACTCTCGTAACAAACTATTTTTACAAACGCTTACTCTCCATATGCTTCATGTTAATCGAGATGTTAATCTTATTGCTAATTTTCTTGTAGATGCAAGGGGAATTGCTAGGCTTTAAGCGATAGTCAAATATTTTAAGAGCTGGCTGCTATGTGCAGTATTCTATTCTCTTTGCATTACCAGGACAAACAAAATGAAAAACGAATTTGAGAAAAAGTATAAGTATTGGAAAATTTAAGGGAATAACAAGCAATATCTCGAAAATGGTTTCCTCAACAGAAAAAATGTATATGACATAAATTGTGTATTTTAACCCGATCTACATTTTTTGTATAGTACAATTTTGTCTCTCTTATGGTTTACCAGTTATGCAAAAGTCGTTCAGAATGAACACTTTTGGAGACATTCCCAGAAAATTCTAGATATACATTTTATGTCATGAATATATCTTAAAAAATATATTTTAATCAAAATCGTTAGCCATTTTTGAGAAAATGGAAATTTTCTTGAAAACCTTCGTGTCGCATCTCTGGAAGATACTGAACCTAAATACCAAGTTTGGTGTTTATCCGACTGTTCGTTCCTGAGTTATGCTGTTAAAAAAACACCCACACCCACACCCACACCCACGTTTTCAAAAATGCTTCTTTTGGATTCAGAGGGTCTCAAAACATATATTTCCGATGAAATCTCGGTATCGAATTTTTGGGTGGAATGCAATACTTCCCCTACTTACTATACGTAGTAGAGAAAGTAAAAAGAATAGCTACTTAGCACTTAAATACCAATAACGAAGCATATCTCAGAAGTAGTTAATAGGCTATATTTTCCGTCTCCCTATTTTACATCGGTTTAACTAACGTGGTCATATCGCGACGGATCTGTTAGGAGACACCTCGTGGCTCGGTGTGTGGCGGACAGCTAGCCTTCTAGGTATCATCCCTGTACCATACCATCTTGCTTCGTTACGTATCCACAGAGGCATGTGCATGGCAACTGTACCTCTGCCTCTGCGACGGACAGATAGCAGCTTCGACTTAGAGACCTTAGTGCTAGACAGCTGTATTGCTGCTTCTACACGTGCCAGCAGATAGCTTTAGGGTGTCTTTAGTCAACTTGCTTTCAATGTCTGTGGATAGATGGCAGAGCATTTGCTGTTACCATCTATTTTCATTTGTACTATTGTTTAATACAGCAGGTGGAACTCTGTGTTGTGGTATTACGTATCCAATTCGGCGTTTACCTTGGCGACTGAGGGAAACTGCGTAAAAACTCCAATCAGATTGACTGGTCCACGGGATTTTTTTTAAGCCAGAACCTCCCGAATGCGGACCGCAGATGTTACTACCTGAGCCATCCCGCTCGGTCTATTTTTTGTGCAGCAAGATTCTGTCCATGTCTTATGGTTTACCAATTATATAACATTACACAAAATTCAGAATGAAGAGGACTTCACAGGCTATTCGCAAAAAATTCAAAATTTAGTCATATAAAGATCTTAAACGTAAGACATTTTAATACAAATTTTAGTCTTTTTGAGAAGATCAAAAAACAACAAATATTTTTGCTTCTAAGGAGTAATTTATGTTAAAGGGACAAATCGTGTTGCACCCCTGAAAGATGAACTGAAATACTAAGTTTGGTTTTTCTGAAAATACTTTTTTTTAAAAAAAAAACTCAGGGAATCTCGAAACACGTGTTTTCGGTGAAATCTATATACTATGTGATTTTTTGGTGGAATACATTACTTCCTCTACCTACTTTAACTAGGTGGTAGAAAAAGTAATAAGCTTATATCAGCACACGGCTGCTGTGATGGTGGAAGTAAACCTTTGATTCACCAAACTACACATGTGAGATAAGGTTAAGGTTATCAACAAGTGATTTACGTCCCATGAAAGTGACGAGATTTCCGTTCCTGCGGTTATCGCACATTTCCTTTCCCTTGGAGGTGCGGAAGCTGCATAAACAGTGATTCATTACAATTTTTCCATGGCAATATCTCGAGAATTAATTTTCTTGTTAAATATTATCAAAAAGTCTGATGTATTACAATCACATGACTTCTCCGTACATTATTTGCTCCAAGTATTAAAACAGTACAGTTTGTGCGCTTTCCTCGTTAACGAGTAACGTCAAAACATAACGGGTTGTAGAAAGGAGGTACAGTGAGCTGAGCTCCATCTGCTCAGTCCAGTAACGTACCTCTTACTACCAGCAGGGTACTCGTATATATTTCCTGGCAAGCTCTCCGTTGGCAAATAAAAACAGTGAAGCAGGACGTCGCGACGCTCTTATAATAAATGATGGTACATTGGGAAAATATCAATGGGGTGATAATCGGTGAAGGCACCGATTGCAAACATTTCTGTATAGGCATGAATCACGATTAGCAAAAATCTGATAGAAAGAAATTTCTGATGTGTAGCATTCACATGACTTTCTCTACCCACTCTTATACAAACTATTCGTACAAAAGCTTTTTCTTCTATCTACTTCTTGTTAATCCAAGTACACTTTCATTTCATATTTACACGCTTCATCTTAGGTATAAGAAAAATAAAACACTAAGGCAGCGGTTCCCAAACCGTGGGTCGTGACCCTCAGGAGGCCGCGGTATTCTATCTGGGGGATTGCAGTGGATATTTGGAATTATTCATAAATCATTTTTGTTATTATAACAATGGGGATAGTGGAATTTAGTCACCTATTTACATATTTACATTTAAACAGAATCATGTTTTGTATTTAAGAAGCATATTAATACTACAATTTCACAGTAAATGCACATGTACAATTTTATGTAAGTCAATTATTACACTGTACATCAGGATTATTAGTAATAAGTATGAACCTATTTGCTATTAATTAATCGTTCAATGTCTGGCTGTGTATTAGTTGCACACATTATCTATTCCTAGATTTAGGTCTTTATGTTCATCATTGACGAAAATCCAATTTTGCAGAGATATGAGGTACTGAGGCAGTATTTTTAATACTTAAATGATTTCAGTCTAATTATATAATATGTAAATTTAATAACAGCCCGCCTTGAAGCAATATGTATGAAATAATTTGTAAAATGTATGCAACAGACATTGCATACGTTTATATTATTGTATCCATGTGTAATAATGTTATGTGAAAATATTACGTAATTTAATAATGTAGGAGCTGTGAGAATAATAAGTTAAAAGTTGCTAACAATGAGGTAACAATGAGGTAACCTTGAGTCAATGAGTAAGAAAGTTTAACAGTACTACTTATGATTCTTGGATTAACAATAAAGTAAGTTTTGAGGCAGTTTAAAAATAGCCAATCAACAACCAGAAAAAGATTTGGTTAAATGAAGATATTCTATTGTAGTAGGATTAGCCAATCAGAGACTTGAAATACAGAAATTTACAAGTTTAGACGGTTGAAATCAATTCAGTTGCCTGCAGACAGAGTTACTAACCAGACGCAAAAAGTGTCCAAGAAATATATGTATTCGTGCGAGACGAAAAATAAGTTTACGTGTTAAAAGAGTGTAATTAAAGAATCTCACAGCTCTCTATATCAGTGAAGTGTTATTTAAATCGTATCAAGTATTAACAAAAGGAGTGAAGTAACATAATATGTGTAAGCCTACATTCTAAGTCGTATCACAACCCTGCTAAGAGAAACGTTCTCTAACAAAAATACTTACGCAGCCGAGGCAAACAAATATTTAATACTTAAAGAAACAGTCAAATTACAAATTTAATACTTTTTTAAACTTGGGGCAAAGGCCACCTGAAAGTACATTTGGGGCGAAGGCTACCGGGAACTGTTTACCATACGTGCTGTTGAAACTACAAGTCCGGCTCTCCAACAGTTGAAATACCATATAACTCCTTCTAAAATAAAAATACTACTTTCTCAGTACATGATGGAATAAGCACGTTTAGTGCGGCAGACACTAGGGTATTCTGTTATTCTTGCTAGGGAGAACTGATACAAGTCTTCCTTCTGGAAAGTCAGTTTTAAACTTTGGTCTGAAGAAAGCTCAATTAATTTGTCCTTTAACTGTGCGCGAAAACTTGCAAATTAATGATTAAGCAGCGAAGTGAATGGAGGGGTCACCAATAATTTCATTATTGAAAAGGGGCTCGTGTGTGCAATAAGTCTGGGAACCGCTGGGCATAGGTGATAAGATTTTTAAGAATGGATCCTTATGTGATAGCTTTGAAATTTTAAAGAATATCAAAGAATATCTCCGAGAGCGTTAACGCCACAAAAACGTTTGACATAAATTGTGTGTTTTAATAAACCTAAATTGTTATGTGTAATAATTCAGAATGTTATTAAAAATGAAGAGAACTTCAAGGGCTATTCTCAAAAAATTTAGGATGGATAGATAGATATGTAATGCAGACATCTTAAACATGGGATATTTTAATCCAAATCGTTAGAGAGCTACATTTGAGAAAATAAAAATGAAAAAAAAAAAAAAAACATTGTCCATGTAAAGAATAGTTTGGGGCGGGCGGATTCTCTTGAAAATCTTCGTGTCACCTTCTTGGAAGACACTGAACTTAAATATATTTTATTTATATATATATATATATATATATATGTGTACGAGTATAATTTATTTTGGTGATCAGCAAATGTACTATACGTAAAAGCTACTGATGACAAACCTATGTAGCAATGAAGCTGTATATAGTTGGTCAAATTGACTCCACTGAAATGTTTGCAATATAAACGTGTGAGAATAAGATAAGAATTAGGATTAATGAATGAAGTTATAACAATTAACACAATGGTTAACAATACAATACAATGCTGTACAAGTCGTTGTCTTCGATGTGTTCTTGTTCCCAGATTGCACACTTGCGCTCCTGGGACGTTAGTCAGATTGGAGTAGTAGGGTTTAGATAAAGGTCTGATGCACTATTTTAACTGTAAGGAAGTCAAGTTCTTGTTGCCGTTCTGAGAAAAATGTTCTGAATAACTTGAACTCTATGAATGTGTGCGTTACTTGGTGCGTATATTAGAAGAGGTCTATTTAAACATTTATAAAGAAGAGCAGAGCTTTACAAAGCTAACTTGGAACGTTTGTTACTTGGAGGATATAATTTAGTGATTCTAGAAACTGCAAGGATATACTCAATGTGAGCACTCCAAGGTATTTAACTGGATAACCATTCTGATTGTACATTCAAGAGTATAATAGAGAGAGAGGTTATAGAAACGTCTTAGTGTGAATGTTTTAGCTTTCGTTTTACTAATATTGAGAGAGATACGCCATGTTGCAAACCATTCGCTGAGTAGAGACAGCTTTTTGAAGAGAACTGATGCTCTCGGGTTCGATTCCCGGGTACCGCCCACTCTAATCCATGGGTTTTTTCGAGGGTTTTCCCGGGTCATCAAGCGAATCCTGAAGTGGTTTCTTTCATCCTCCGAATTTCGTTCCATTTATCGTTTCATTTATCATTCACCCCGTTTGGTTTATTTCAGGGATGGAAGTGTCAGCGTGGCAGGGGAAAAGAATGTTGTCTGTACCTCGGCCATCGTCTGGTTGCCGGGGTATAAAATCCACCCCTGGGGGGAGTTGAACCCTGTGTGAGGCGGGGTCTGCGGTCTGCCTGTCCGACTGCTGGGGGGGGATCTATATCTGGAAACTTTAGGGATCCTGGCCTTACTGTGCCTTCACTCCTGGTTCCGGACGCCCGGTGTCTCCCTTCACCTCATCCCTCCCTGGTGTAGCTTCGGACAATATCCTCATTCCTGGGTCGGTGCCGAATCCCCTCCGTTTCACAACCCACTCCAATAGGTAGAGAAATAATAAAGTTGTGCATGAATCGTTTGAAGAATCGCTATGATATAATATGAGGAAGAAAAAGGCCTCAAGACTATTGCACATCAAATTTTACAATGGAGGCGACATGTTGGAACTTCCCCGATCTAGAATCCGCTACTTTTCAATCGGATAGCTCCCCCCTTAAAGATGAACTTAACGTAAAGAGGCATAGCGTGAAATTAAGAAATGACATTAAACTAAAGTTCTAATTACGATGCAATTAACGTAACGGGAGAGTTTCTGATTGGTAGTTGCTCCATGCCTCTGCTTCGCGCCGATTGGTTCAAATTAGTCGCGTGACATCCAAACTTCGAGTAAGGGGACGGAAAATATTTACATTGACAAACTCTTAAGTTACGTCGCGTTACGTCACGTCACGTTTAATACACTATGTGATCAAAAGTATCCGGACACCCCCACAAACATACGTTTTTCATCTTAGGTGCATTGTGCTACCACCTACTGCTTGGTACTCATTATCCGCGACCTCAGTAGTCATTAGACATCGTCAAACAGCAGAATGGGACGCTCCGTGGAACTCACCGACTTCGAACGTGGTCAGGTGATTCGGTGTCACTTGTGTCAGAAGTCTGTACGCGAGATTTCCACACTCCTAAACAAACATCCCTATGTCCACTGTTTCTGATATGATAGTGAAGTGGAAACGTGAAGGGACATATACAGCATAAAAGCGTACAGGCCGACCTCGTCTGTTGACTGACAGAGACCGTCGACATATGAAGAGGCTCGTAAAGTGTAATAGGCAGATATCTATCTGACCATCACACAGGAATTCCAAACTGCATCAGGATCCACTCCAAGTACTATTACAGTTAGACGTGAGGTGAGAAACCTTTGATTCCATGGTAGAGCGGCTGCTCATAAGCCACACATCACGCAGGAAAATGCCAATCATTGCCTAGCTTGGTGAAAGGAGTGTCAACATTACACGATTGAACAGTGGGAAAACGTTGTGTGGAGTGACGAATCACGGTACATAATGTGGCGATCCGATGGCAGGGTATGGGTATGGCGAATGCCCGGTGAACGTCATCTGCCAGCGTGTGTAGTGCCAAAAGTGAAATTCGGAGGTGGTGGTGGTATGGTGTGGAGGGGGGCTTGCACCCCTTGTTGTTTTGCGTGGCACGATCACAGCGCATACTTACATTGATATTTTAAGCACCTTCTTGCTTCCCATTGTTGAAGACAATTCGGGGATGGCGATTGCATCTTTCAATACGATCGAGCACCTGTTCATACTGCATGGGCTGTGGCGGAGTGGTTACACGACAATAACATTCCTGTAATGGACTGGCCTGCACAGAGTCCTGACTTGAATCCTATAGAACACCTTTGGGATGTTTTGGAACGCCAACTTCGTGCCAGGCCTCGCCGACCTACATCGATACCTCTCCTCAATTCCGCACTCCGTGAAGAATCGGCTGCCATTCGTACCTGATGAAAGTATGCCTGCGAGAGTAAACGCTGTCATCGAGGCTAAGGGTGAGCCAACACCATATTGACTTCCAGCATTATCGATGGAGGGCGCCAGGAACATGTATGTCATTTTCAGCCAGGTGTCCGGATACTTTTGATCACGTAGTGTACATCGTAATTCCAGCTTTATATGGACGAAAGGTACCAAAATATAGCATATTTAGTTTTTAATGTAGTTTTATAAATTTACTTTTTAACGTGAGATATATTTTAACATTGTAGGCACAATACCTACTTATATTTTAGATATGCACTACCGCTCTTTAATTTCAATAAGTGCATAATAATCACAATTAAAGGGAAGGTGAATGAAATAAGTTTTATTTTACATAAACGTGTTTTTTATTACAAAATAAAAACAAGTCATACAAAAACCCGCATATTTTCGAAATTAGAAACCAAAGAGGAAAACAAGGAATAAGTTCGTTTTCAGTTACTGCACTGATTAATAGATGTATGGCCGTCTAGATGGCATTAGGTGTGAGCTGATGTTAATTGGACGTGCACACAATGCGAATACAATCATTTGAGGGCTGTTCCAGGTCACAACAGGCAGCAATACGTTCACAGAGGTTTCCTGAAGCTCAGTGTAAACAGTGAGTAACAACCACAGTACGATAACTCCAAGGAAAGAAATATCAGTAGAAAAACGTTCTATAATTACAGCACTACCACATGCAGGGCACACCATGACGGAAATAGCTCAAATGCAGAAAGTAGGTATCTCCTGGTGATACATACCAGTTTCCAAATATGCAGATATTGGCCTTTGAAGGATAATTCAAGGCCTGGGCAGCCCAGAAAGACCTCAGTTCTGACAGATAAGTACATCACACTCATAAGTAAAGAGAGCTTCAAAACAGCGTCTGAAATCCTGTCTGATTTAATGAAGACAATCAATATACAAATATCAGTTTCAAGTCTTAAGTGACGACTCTGCAGTGAGGGCCTAAATGGACATATGACATCTAAGAAACACTGTCGCGTCCTATTAACAAAACGAAATGCCTGGCTGTACAAAACACAGGAATTGGAAATCTGAAGAGTGGAAAAAGGTCATGTTTATAGTTTAGTCACTTCTAGCTATTTGGTTCAAAGCTTCGGAAATTTGTTCGTCGCTGTGCAGCAGAGTGTTGATTTCCTAGTGCAAGGGTGGCGAAAACGACTTCCTTCCGCGAGTCACCAAATATGCAACACGCACTGCATCACTCACAGCACGTGAAAAACAAAGGGACGGTTGCAGAAAGGGAACAGCGCCTGCGAGTCAAAATAACTCGCGAAGCACTTTTTCGCCACCTCTGTCCTAGTGCATCAAGCCAACTGTTAAGCACGGAGGAGGTTCCTTGATGGTTTGACGGTGGTTCGGTGATGGCTCTATTGCAGATCTTTTAAATATTGAAGAAAAACTGGAACAGCAGCAGTGCCATAGAATCCTCTGACACCATGCCATACCAAGTGAGACTCGCTTAATAGGCAGTGGTTTTGTGTTACAGCAGAACACCACCTCAAACACTGACCACCACATCACTGTATTGCAAGAGGTATGTTGAATGTAAGGGGCAGACCAATCCTTTAAAAAAAATGATTTGGCCACCTCAAAGTCCACACTGCAAGCCCATTGAGTTGTTGTGGAATCATCTAGACCGTGCAGTTCGTTAACTGCAAATTACAATCAAATCTCATCTGTGACGTGTGCTACAAGAAAAATCTAATGTGTTACACTCACATGATTCTCTACTCTTGTACAAACTATTTTTACAAACGCTTATTCTCCATCTACGTCATGTTAATCGAGATAAACATTTGCAGACACTATCTTATTGCTAATTTTCTTGTAGATGTAAGAGGAATATATATTTACAAGGGCAATTTAGAAATACAGTAGCCTTTAAGCACATACATATCTCTTAATAGCTGGTTGCTAGGTGCAGCACCATTCCCTTTCCCACAGATTAATACTCTTTGCATATCCAAGACAAAAAAATGAATAACGAATTCCCATTTGAGAAAATAAGTATTGAAAAATTTAAGGGAATAACAAGCAATATCTCGAAAATGGTTCACTCAACAAAAATGTACATGACAAACTGTATTTTAACGCGATCTACATCTTTTGTGTCGTAAAATTTTGTCTATCTCTTATGGTTTACCAGTTTACCAAAAGTCGTTCACAATGAAGAATACTTTTGGAGACATTCCCAGAAAATTCAAGATATACATTTTATTTGTCATGAAAATATCTTAAACATAAGATATTTTAATGAAAATCGTTAGAGCCATTTTTGAGAAAATTAAAATTTTCGAAAAATGTTCAATGTAAAGGGTAATCTGGGGTGGGGGGATTTTCTTGAAAACCTTCGTGTCGCATCTCTGGAAGATGCTGAACCTAAATACCAAGTTTGGTGTTTATCCGACTGTTCGTTTCTGAGTTATGCTGTTCACAGACAGACAGACACACACAGACATGTTTCCAAAAATG
Source organism: Deroplatys truncata (assembly GCA_030765065.1). NCBI lineage: Eukaryota > Metazoa > Arthropoda > Insecta > Mantodea > Mantidae > Deroplatys > Deroplatys truncata. Next base: position 25,130,761 of record CM060977.1, on the reverse strand, counting down.
CTTTTTTTTTGCATTCAGGGGATCTCAAAACATATTTCCGGTGAAATCTCGGTATCGAATTTTTGGGTGGAATACAATACTTCCCCTACTTACTATACGTAGTAGAGAAAGTAATAAAATGTATGCAACAAACCCCATACATTGGAAGAACTAAAAGAAATCACCAGCAAGAAATTTGCTCAATTTCGCACATTGAACTCTCGAGTTTGAATGAAATTTTCCTGAGGAGATGCCAGAAATATGCAGATAGAGGACAACATTTCCAATATCTCTTATGCTAAGGTATGTCTTACTATTGTAATTATTATTGTAACTATGAGAACGTGAGGCCGTTGCGGGGATATTAGAACTGTTTCGGCTGAAATCCGACCTAGGGCGTCGGCGCACGAACAGCCTTGAGATGGCCACAATGCGAAGAAAAAGCATTGTATTAGTTTAAAATCTGATAAAATTCCCGCTAGCATACACAAAACAAATTTTCGCCGCAAGATTAATAGCTAAACCCTATAGATCTGGCGGGAATTGGTAACTCTGGCAAAGAGAACTAATCTTGCACATACATAATCGGGAGCTAAACAAAAGAAGAAAGTTGATGCGACAAAAATGGGTATGACCTGTTTCGTTCGGTCCATTTAAATCACGCAGTCACCCGATGTAACGCCTCCATCACTTTACAGCTCTGCATTCCGTCACGGGTTAAACACTTCGTACCATTTCCCAAATCTGCACTTCCCGCATTTTCTTCGCCTACAGTCCATTGTTGGCCTCCATTTCACTCCGTTATATACAGATCCGGAGCTCTGAGTGCAGTAATAATGTGGAAACACTTGTACAATTCAGAAAAAATATATACCTGATGTGTTACATTCACAGGACTTACTCCACCCACTCCTCTACAAATTATTGTATTTCATTAATCGAGATAGAAGTTTGCAGAAATAGTTTCACTACACTTTTCGTTGTAGATACAAGGGTTTTGAAATCCCATACTCTTTGCATTACTAAGAGAAAACAAAACTGTGTTGCATTCATATCACTTTCTCTACCTTACTGGTACGTATGCAAAATATTGTTACAAAATTTTATCTTCCTATCTACTACATTTTAATACAGACATATATAGCCACATTACACATTTCGTTATAGATAGAAAGAGAACAGCGATAGTTAAATGTTTAAGAACTGCACGCTATATGCTGCCTTAAAATTCCAAACTGTTTCCATGACATCGCGAGAAACAACTGAAAAATCGATGGGACTTTACATTTCCTGTGTAGTAAGTATCGCTTAACGTTTGCCAGTTACGCAAGATTATACAAAAATCCTTCCGAATGAAGAGGACTTTACAGGCTATTCTTAGAAAATTCGATATATACATTTTATCTTGTCATGTAAATATCTTTAATGTACGATACTTTAATCAAAACCGTTAGTCATTTTTTAAAAAATCAAAATTTTAGAAAAATGTTCCATGTAAAGAGTAACTTGGTGTTGGCGAATTTTCTTGAAAACCTTCGTGTCGCATCTTTTAAGGTACTGAGCCTAAATACCAAGTTTGGTACTTATCCGAGTTTTCGTTTTCGAGTTATGCTGTTCTCTCTCTCTCTCTCTCTCTCTCTCTCTCTCTCTCTCTCACCCACCCACACGGACGGACGGACGGACCTTTTTCTAAAAATGTGTTTTTTTTATTCAGCGGGCCTCAAAACATGTACTTTCGGTGTACTCTCGGTATCAAATTTTTGGGTGGAATGCAATACCTTTTCCACCTACTATATACGTGGTAGAGAGATTAAAAAAAAAACGAATGGCTACTTAGCGCTTGAAAAAGGTATACCTAAAATATTTAAAAATTCAAACCAGTAACAAAGAAAATCTCGTAAATGGTTAATGGCCCCCAAAGTTTGATACATATTGTGTGTTTTATACAAAATTATACAAAATTCGTTCAGAACGAAAAGGTCTTAACAGGTTATTCATAAAATTCAAGATACCTACACATTTGATTTGTCATGTAAATAAGTTAAACATATAGTACTTTAATGATAATCGTGGGAGCCACTTTTTGAAAAAATAAACTGGTAGTTGTCACACCCCTTGAAGATGCTGAATTTAAACACCAAGTTTGGTGTTTGTCCAACGTTTCGTTTTTCACTTATGCTGTGAACAGAAACAGATAATTACGCGCGTACCTTTTTCTAGAAATGTTCTCTTTATTTAGGGGACATAAAAACGTATATTTCCGGTGAAACCTTGATATCGAGCTTTTGGATGAACACAGTGCTTCCTCTACAATTAAATAGTAGATAAAGTAAAACGTTTTTAAAATGTTTTCTGGATTTCGCGTAAGTGCGCGAAAAGCAGAACCTTATGCAACCAAAATGATCGAGCTGATTTATGTTTGAGCGCGTAACTCCCTTGAGTAATAATTTGATTACTTTTGACTAGAGGAGTAATAATAAGCGAGTCTGTCTGTGGCAATATAAGCGAGTGGAAAGCGCCGAAAATGTTACGATCTGACGACAAAAATTCTATAGGAGTGCGATGGACAAGGAATTCTCTTGAGAACCTGCATCGGTAGTAGTGCCTTATTACTTATAATGAAACCCGATGTGAAATAATGACGATTCTGTTAACGATAATCTTAGACGCCTTTAACCCACTGAACTTAACGATGCTTTTTGCGTTACTTTATTAACTGGTTTGAGGCAAATGTTATCAGGAAGCGAGACGAAATGAACATTACTACGAGGGGCACTATTTATATTTTGAGCCTTAGCAACCCTGAATGTTGTGGGCGACATCTGACGTTTCCAATGGAAAGTTTCGACATTTTTTACCATAATCTACTTCAAACTTTGTCAATAGAACGTCATTTGTTTTGTTTACCCCAACTTGAAAATTGTGCGTCAACAAAAACATGGAATTATCTCGTGAAAATGTTCGTGCAATGATTTATTACGACTTTCGACGTGGATTATCAAGACAAGAGTGCATCGATCAACTAACTTCCACATTTGGCGACGACGCTCCATCCTTTGCCACTGTGAAACACTGGTATAACGAATTTAATCGTGGCCGCCGTTCGCTCAATGATGAAGTTCGTGAAGGTTGTCCAAAATCAGTTGTGCCAGAAAACATTGATGCTGTGCAAAAACTAATAATGAAAAATCGTCATGCGACATATTGTGAGATTGAGGCAATCCTAGGCATTAGTTCCACCAGCATATATAAAATATTGCATGATTTAGCCGTGAAAAAGGTTTGCTCCCGTTGGATCCCACATAATTTGACGCAGTCTCAAAAAGATGCTCATGTCGATTGGTGTACAGAAATGCTCAAGAAATATAATGGTGGTGCTTCAAAACACGTATATAAGATTGTAACAGGTGACGAATCATGGATCTATGCGTATGAGCCAGAACGTTAACAGCAGTCGACTGTATGGGCGTTTCAAGATGAAGCAAATCCAACAAAAGTTGTTCGCACCCGAAGCACTTCGAAGCAAATGGTCACCTGCTTTTTCAGCAAAACCGGCCATGTGGCAACAGTGGCTTTGGAGGAACGTAAAAGGGTCAATGCCGAATGGTACACAACTATTTGTTTGCCGGAAGTCTTCGGTGAAGTAAGGAAAACCAACAAGAACCGTAGGATCGTTCATCAAGACAATGCGAGCGCACACACATCTCGTCTAACAGAGTATTTGAAGATTCAAAAAATCGAAGTGATGGGTCATCCGCCACAAAGTCCTGATTTGGCATCCAATGACTTCTTTTTGTTCCCGAACATCAAGAATAAATTGCGTGGACAACGATTTTCGTTGGCAGAAGAAGCCGTTGATGTCTTCAAAAATGATGCAGTAATTTGTATCACAAATTACTTAAATGTAAATAATGATTGTAATATGAATATGCATTTTTATGTGACATTGATTTCAGATGTTTATTAATTGTAATTATTATTTGGAAATAAGTTTATACGGCCTTACTGAAACTGTCAATAATAGCGCGCAATAATGCAGCGAGGGGGTGAGCTGTTTATCATTATTGGAAACGAGGAAGTTGCGTAATGTTGGCGCGTTTTCGGTGGAAACTTCTGGAATGTTTCCTCCCTAAAGCATATGTATTCATAATTTTAATTGGATATTAAAAATGGACGCTAATGTTGGCGCGTTTTATTAGCCAATTGCAGTTCAGTTATAATCTTTAGGCGTATCTGGATGTAGGAGTATAAATAGAAGCCAAGTTAGAGGTAAAGTCAGTCAGTTGCTCAGTTCATCGAAATTCTCAATACATTACACGTCGCCGTCAGTTGCGCAGTTCATCAAAAATCTGTGTACACTACACGTCGTCTTCAGTCAGTCAGTTCGTCGAAAGTATTAGTAAGGCATACATCGGATATAAGTTCACAAGTTACACGCAGCAGAATTATGAAAGATCTAAAGTATGGTAAAGTTAATTATACAAAAGATTGAAGTACGTGGATTAAAAGTGATCAGTAAGAAGTTATTATAACAGTTTCAGTTTGGCGAGTGTTAAGATCAATGTATAAATGTGATAGTTAACGTGTTTGACAATAAATGTGTAAAACAAATTTCTTCATCAGTGTTATATTTGGATAAAAGATTCCTTTCCGTTTACACAACCCTGATCAAGAGACATGTTCGACTGAAATAATAGCTAGCCGGAGGACAGTAAACAAAACTTAAAATTCTTTCAAACACTAATACTACCACAAATTGCTAACACTAGATGGAGCTACGAACCTAACAAATGAATGACGTCACAAGATGGCTTCAACACTGATGTAAACAAACATTTGTAAGTAATACCGTTACAAATTGGCTACCACAACGTGGGGCTACAATAATGTCAAATATAAACACAAAACTAATACCGTCGCAAAAACCATGTTTTGGAGGTGTCTTAAGAAGACTGGAATAAATGCTTCGACAAATGGTTCAAACGGATGTAGAAGTGTATTGATCATAAAGGAGAATATTTTGAAAAACAATAAAGCAGTTTTTAATCAGAAATTACTTTGTTTTAATTATTAGGCTCAAAATATAAATAGTGCCCCTCGTATACTGTATACAGAGTTGTAGCGTTGAGGCGCAGCCTACCTAAAAAAACTATTTTATTTCATTCTATGTACACTCGGTCAATTTAAAACTGGCCGGCGTCTGAGAGATGGAGCTCGAATCGAGTACTTCCGTAAGCGCTCGGGCAGCCAGACTTCACAAGACTGCGTATTTCTTGTAGTAGTTATAATGGGGAACACAACTATAATGACAAGTCTTCCGAGAAAATAATTCATACACGAGATTTCAAACAGACAGATGTTTCAGGGTGTTTCAACACCGAATATTTGTAACCAAAACACACTTTATTGATTTATGGTTCTCAAGTGGAGTATGATTAAAGCTTGTTACCATGCCATATTTACTACATCACTATTAGCTCAGTGGTTGAGTGTTAGCTTACTATTCTTAGGGTGCAAGTTCAAATCTCCGTGAAAGTACAAAATTTTCCCCCACTCTTGCATATTAGATAGACGAGTAAAAGTATAACAGGGTTTCTTCAATTTGTATGTATGTGGCTTTATTTAGTAGTCGTCACACCCATAGATGGCAACCATGGCATGGTTCCGAGTGTACATTCACACCTATCTATTTTAAAAGCAAGGCTTCACCTCCTTCCTATACAATCATAGCTTTGCGCTGCTTACATAACGACATTTAACGTTTTTCCTCTCCCTTCTCTAATAATCACCAACTCCTACATTTGGATACGAAGACTGCGCACTTGCATTGCAGTTTGGAAGAGGGATAATACTGACCAGGGTAGCATAGCTTTTTTCCTGTAACCAGCGTCCGGATTCTTGGTCAGTTGAGAAGAAGGTTTGTTATGTTATTTAATAGCACCACGCTTTGGGTGTCAATTTGAAGAAAGTTAACTTTTGGAGGAGTTGTATTATATTTCAACTATTGGGGAGCCGAACTTTTAGTATTTGCAACCGCACGTATGGTACCCGGTTTCTGGTGGCCTTTGCCCCAAGTTTAAAAAAATATTAACTTTGTAATTTGACTATCTTTAGATATTATACTTATGTTTGCCTCGACTGCATCAGTATTATTGTTAGAGACACGTTTCTCTTAGGCAGGGTTGTGATGTGACAAGAATGTAGGCTTACACAGATTTTTAGTTTTAATTCACTCCTTTTTATTAATCCTTGACACAAATTAAATAGCACTTCACTGTTATCGAGAGCTGTGAGATTCTTTAATTACTTTTACTTTTTAACACGTAAACTTATTTTTCGTCTCACATGAATACATAATTTCTCGAGGACACATCTCGCGTCTGGTTATGAACACTGTTTAGAAGCAACACGTCTGGTTATGAGCACTGTTTGGAGGCAACTGAATTGATTTCAACCGTCTAAACTTGTAAATTTCTTTATTTCAAGTCTCTGATTGGCTATTCCTAATCCAATCGAATACCTTCATTTAACTAAAACTTTTTCTGGTTGTTGATTGGCTATTTTATAAACTGTCACTAAAATTACATTATTGTTGCCATAATAATGACTAGTAGCATTTAAACTCTCAAATTCATTATTGCCTCAAGGTTACCTCATTGTTAGCAACTTTTAACTTATTATTCTGACAGCTCCTACATTATTAAATTACGTAATACATTCACATAACATTATTACACATGGATACAATAATATAAGCATATACAATGACTGTTGCATACATTTTACAAATTATTACATACACATATTGCTTCAAGGTGGGCTGTTATTGAATTTACATATTATATAACTTGACAAATCAAAGTGTTAATAATACTGCCTCACAGTTTTAGAAGCGTTCGGACTTCGGGAGACCTGGAAGTGATCGGGTGCACGTCGTCTGCGGGATATGAGTTTTTGGACATATTTAAACATTGCTAATCCTATGCTTAGAGGTACAATTCGGAGGCCAGTGCAATATATACTGTCGCAAACATAGTCGTTAAGGGAAAACTTCATTGTTCTAGCCACTCTCGTAGCATACTCATATATAAAACAAATATCTAAATAAAAGAGAACTAAATACAGGAAGTTGGCTTATCTAGACACACGTTGTACGTTTATATTATAGAACCCAACGAAAACTAAAAGCTTCCTTTAAAAAAAACTACCTTTACTACACGTTTCAACAACTTACAGAACTAACATCATTCCGAAAGTAAATTCTCCTATATATTTTCATGGAAATTACAGCAGGTACAGAAAGCACAATAACAGTTAAATATAGCAAGATTTCAGCTACATATTGTTATTTTTTCATATAATCACCACCATTCGTTATGCACTTTTGCCGAATGAACAAAAGCCTGCATGCTACGCTCGTAAAAATCTGAACCAGCTGTCGCTAGCCACTATCTTACAGCTGTGACTACAGCATCTGAGTATGGAAAATGTTGGCCATGTCTGAAGGTGCTAAATCAGGACTGTACGTGGATGTGGTAGGACAGTCCAGCCAAATTTGGTAATGGGTTCCATGGTGGCTGGCATTATCATGCTGCAGGCGGAAGTTTGTCTTCTTCTCTGGCCTGACTCTGGAAATTCGGGCACCTAGCCTAGTCAGTGTCGTCTTGTAGCGTTCTGTATTGACATTTGCTCCAGGTTCCAAGGTATCCAAAAGAACCACACCCTGCCTATCCCAGAAGATTGTGCACATCACTTTGCCTGCAGATGGCTATGTGTTAAACTTATTTTTTGATGTCGCCACTCCGTGGACTGTCGTTTAGATTCTGGCTCGTAGTGGTGATATCAAGTCTCCTCTCCAGTGATGCTGGAGTTCAGGAAATTGTCACCTTCAGCCTAGTGTTAGTCCAGCAGGTCCCGACAAATTTCCATTCGAGTTTTTTTGGTTCTTGTGAAAGCATCCGCGGGACCCATCCCGCATACACTATGGGATAATTAAGGTTGCGTAACCTCTTGTCTAAGGCATTACTGCTGACATTCAGCACTAAACACAGTTCCTTGATCGTAATCCGCCGATCATTACGGATGAGTTGATCGAGACGCTGTTCATTATTTGCTGTGAGAACTGAGTAGGGTCGACCAGGGCATGGCTTGTCCTGCACATCCTTTTCACCACTTTTGAAACGCTGTATCCACTGCCTCCCTCACATTACTCACATCTACTGTATCGTCTCCATACACCTTTAGCAAGCATCGATGGATTTCAAATCACACATCTTTTGTACGCACCTCGATTTCAATAGGCATTTTGGAACGCTCCCCTGCTACTGCTATATGTCGCAGGACAACGAAACTAACAGGACAGTGGGAAAGCTTAACAATTAATACTACACCAACAATAATCTGGCTCGGACACTCGAAGGCAACAAAAATTTGGGAGACATTGCTTTCGGATTAACCGTCTTACATTGTTTAACCCAGCTGTTCAAACATTGTACGTACATTGTTAATACTAGACTTGGAACAAAATTATAAGTCATTAAGATTTCCAAAACCTGTCCACCTTTATTTTGAATCATATAGCACACTTGCATTTCCCGCAGCTTTGTGAGACATTCTGCTGACCTTCACAGGTGAGCAAGTATAGCAAGAGTTGCGTGTATCTGTTTAGTTTTTCGCGCATGCAATGGCGTCTAGTTTTAGTTGCACAGTTCTAGATTATTCACATGCCTATGAATATAAATTCCTGTTCTGCACAATATCTCCACGAAAAAAAATTAATGGCAACAATGTAAAACTGAAATATATTATACTTTTTACTCCCAAAGAGGACGCGTTTACTAGACATATGAATCAGAAAAATAAAACACTTTTGCACAATTTCTTTAGACACTATTTTAATAATCTGTCCAATCTCCATTCTTGCCAATTCCTAATCGCTTAAGTGCCTAGGCCCTCTGACTCTTAAGTGACTAAACACATGTATTCTAAGGCAATATTTTATATCATAACATGCTGTGAATGCCAGAGTGATTATAGTGAAAATTAATATTATGGTATGTACACGTTTTTAGATGTTTGTTAGCCATAAGTATTGTTAGGAAATAGGTTTGCACGGCCTCACTGAAACTGACAATAAAAGTGGTTAACAATAAACCAAGGGGGCGAGTTTTTTATCACTAAGAAGAGAAAGCCGAAATTGACGTCAGGGTAGCGTGCCTTTTTTTAGAAATGGAGGGAATATCTTCCCTAGAGTATATATGTTAGTAGTAGTGATTGGCTGACCAAAACAGACGCTAAAGTGGGCGCAATTGGGTAACCAATAGCAGCTCTATTATAATGTTTAGGCAATTCGAGGTGAAGGAGTATATATTCTCGAGCATTAAGGAAGTGTCGCACAGTTCTGAAGAATCTCACGAGGTGCACGTCGCAGAGTTAGTTATAAAAATGCAAAGTACGCGAAGTAATTGGTGCGCGGCAGCTAAAACGACTGTAGTTACATTTGAAAATATAACAGTTTCAGTAAGGCGTGTATAAAGATTAAATATGTCAATTATTAGTTAAGCGTGACGGCAATAAAAGTCTAGATTCAATGTTGTTTTTATCAGTGTTATCTTTTAGCAACAACTCCTTTCCGTTTACACACCCTGCTTAGAGATACTTGCTCGACTGAGTTATAATAGCTAGCCGGAGGACAAAGAACCCAAATTTAAAAAAATAATTAAACAATAAGCGCCCAACAAATAAGATAGCACAAGATATCGAGAATTACGACAATTCCCACATTTCATGACAGCGTCCAGAGAGCAACGAGTGATTCAATGACTAGGCAGCTAAGTCAGGTATTGGACAAGAATGGAGATTGGACGGATTATTAAAATAATGTGTAGTAAATGTGTCCTCTTTGAGAGTAAAAAGTATAATATATTTCAGTTTCACATTGTGTTGCCATTAAAAAGCTTTCTCATGGCGAAGTTGTACAAAACATGGTTATTATAAGTGATGACGAGTAAAGCTATTGTTCAAACGTGTATTCATGCGTGAATAATATAGAATTGTGCACGTAAAACAGAACGCCATTGTATGCGCGAAAAGGTAAACAGATACACGCACCTCCGCCTTGCTATACATACTCGCCTACGAAGGCCAGTAGAATGCCTCCCAAACCTACTGGGACGGTTTAAATGCAAACGAGTGTACGTCAAAATGTCCGTTTTCAACCCGTTATAGATAAAACTATACTGCTTGACCAATCAGGCTGCCCGACACACCGGCGGCGCTAACATAATCTCGCCAATTGACAGTGTCGTTAATAAACAAATTATTATTATTATTATTATTATTATTATTATTATTATTATTATTATTATTAACCAATCAGGACACACACACACACACACTATGTGATCAAAAGTAACCGGACACCCCCACAAACATACGTTTTTCATCTTAGGTGCATTGTGCTGCCACCTACCGCCTGGTACTCATTATCCGCGACCTCAGTAGTCATTAGACATAGTGAAACAGCAGAATGGGACGCTCCGTGGAACTCACGGATTACGAACGTGGACAGGTGATTGGGTGTCACTTGTGTCAGAAGTCTGTACGCGAGATTTGCACACTCCTAAACATCCCTAGGTCCACTGTTTCTGAAGTGATAGTGAAGTGGAAACGTGAAGGGACATGCTACAGCACAAAAGCGTACAGGCCGACCTCGTCGGCTGACTGACAGAGATCGCCGACATTTGAACGTCATAAAGAGTAATGGGCAGACATCTATCTAGACCATCACACAGGAATTCCAAACTGCATCAGAATCCACTCCAAGTACTAAGGCAGTTAGGCGTGAGGTGAGAAAGCTTGGATTCCATGGTCGAGCGGCTGCTCATAAGCCACGCAGGAAAATGCCAAACGACGCCTCGCTTGGTGTAAGGAGCGTCAACATTACAGGATTGAACAGTGGTAAAACGTTGGAGTGACGAATCACGATACACAATGTGGCGATCCGATGGCAGGGTGTGGGTATGGCGAATGCCCGGTGAACGTCATCTGCCAGCGTGTATAGTGCCAACAGTGAAATTCGGAGGTGGTGGTGTTATGGTGTGGTGTGGTCGTGTTTTTCCTGGAGGGGGCTTGCATCCCTTGTTGTTTTGCGTGGCACGATCACAGCGCAGACCTACATTGATATTTTAATCACCTTCTTGCTTCCCAATGTTGAAGAGCAATTCGGGGATGGCAATTGCATCTTTCAACACGATGAGCACCTGTTCATACTGCACGGGCTGTGGCGGAGTGGTTACACGACAATAACATCCCTGTAATGGACTGGCCTGCACAGAGTCCTGACTTGAATCCTATAGAACACCTTTGGGATGTTTTGGAACGCCGACTTCGTGCCAGGCCTCACCGACCTACATTGATACCTCTCCTCAGTTCCGCACTCCGTGAAGAATGGGCTGCCATTCCCCAAGAAACCTTCCAGCATCTGATTGAAAGTATGCCTGCGAGAGTGAACGCTGTCATCAAGGCTAAGGGTGAGCCAACACCGTGTTGACTTCCAGCATTACCGATGGAGGGCGCCACGAACTTGTACGTCATTTTCAGCCAGGTGTCCGGATACTTATTGTTTATATGGATTTTTGTCCCCAGTGCATTCCAAGTAACAAGGTGTTGAATGTTGTAAATGTTGCTCCTCCCATGTAACGGATACGTGTAATAGTTCTAGGACTCTGCATTATGCAGAAGTAAGCATAATAAACATTAACATGCACTTAATCATTGGTTTTTCCCCGAAAAAGGCGCACGCAGAGGGAGCCGGGAAATTGTTCATCGCCGATAAAGCATATACGCTAAGAGAGTGACCAACCTGGGATGATTTCGAAAAAGATGTAGATCAGGACGATGAGGATATGCCGTTAGCCCCCACTTGAATAACAAAGGGCGCATAGAAAGATGTGGCTTTTTATTTCTCTGTTTGTGTATTATATTTCCATTATTATCTCTCTTCTTGTTTTCTTGTACTTTTTAAGTGAACATTGCGATGGCATTTATAACAAATGCCTAACGTTCTGATGAAGTGAAGTTTGGCAACCGCGCGCTCACTCCGTATTGGTTGTCACAAAATGTCAAGAGATTTGGACCGCACAGTAGGTAGACTAAACATTGTTGTTCTTGGTAGAGATGAAGTTTATTTTGGACTGTGGCCCATTTCTCAAGCTTTGGACTCCTGCACTTATGGAAAGACTATGCATATCGGTTGCAAAATGAGCATGATGCTTTTCTAAAATTCACACCCTCCAATAATTATTGTATACGCTCTAAAACAATTCAAAACAAAACCAAGTATATATGAGGAATGCGATGACGTCTAAACAGAATCTTGTTTTAAAGTGTATCAGTTTCCTCACCTGCATCTATTTACCTGCAAAGTAACGACTTCTTCGGCAACATAACTGATGCAATAACACCAACTATGGCCGTATCTTTACCATGGGCATATTTTAGGAAACGTTGGTGGTAGTAATACAACGTAACAAATCGAATATCACCAAATATAACCAGACATCACTATAGTGGGGGGAAATGTCACAGTTGGTTTTTGGTGAATTCCAATATACTGTTTTCTGTATACTAATGTTTTGTGAAAGTTTGTTTACCCGTTTAATCCTTTCCTTCCTTGTACCTAGGGCCTTACTTGTCAATGGGGTTTAAAGAAAACTTACCCGGTTATTTAGTTCCTACCTAATGAACCTCATTAGCCGGGTCTCTAATGGAAGTTGACCATTGGCGCAATACGAATACACTGATAACAGCCTTGATTTCGATGGTGTGGTTAAGGTGTCAACAGCCGCACGTACTAGAGCAGGGTTCAATACCACATAATGTTCAAATTATATTTTTACTTTCTCTACTACGTATAGTAAGTAGGGGAAGTATTGCATTCCACCCAAAAATTCGATACCGAGATTTCACCGGAAATATATGTTTTGAGACCTCCTGGATCCAAAAAAAAAGTATTTTTAGAAACCTGTCCATGTGTGTGTGTGTGTGTGTGTGTGTGTGTGTGTGTGTGAGAGAGAGAGAGAGAGAGAGAGAGAACAGCATAACTCAGAAACGAACAGTCGGATAAACACCAAACTTGGTATTTAGGTTCAGCATCTTCCAGAGATGCGACACGAAGGTTTCAAGAAAATCACCCCACCCCAGGTTACCCTTTTCATGGAACATTTTTCGAAAATTTTAATTTTCTCAAAAGTGGCTAACGATTTTGATTAAAATATCATATGTTTAAGATATTTCCATGACAAATAAAATGTATATCTTGAATTTTCTGGGACTGTCTCCAAAAGTATTCATTGTGAACGACTTTAGCATAACTGGTAAGCCATAAGAGATAGACAAAATTTTACTACACAAAAAATGTGGATCGCGTTAAAATACACAATTTATGTCATATACATTTTTTTCTTGAGTGAACCATTTTCGAGATATTGTTTTTTATTCCCTTAAATTTTCGAATACTTATACTTTTTCACAAATTCGTTATTCATTTTTTATGTCCTGGTAATGCAAAGAAAATGGAATACTCCACATAGCAACCACCTCTTAAAATATTTGACTATAGCGTTTGTAAAAAATAGTTTGTACAAGAGTAGAGAAAGTCATGTGAGTGTAATACATCAGATATTTTTTTTTTACTTTCTCTGCTACATATAGTAGGTAGGGGAAGTTTCGTATTGGACCCAAAAAAAGGGATTTCATCAGAAATGTATGTTTTGAGACACATTCAACCTTCCAAGAGTTTCTAGAAAAAGGTCCGTGTGTGTGGTCTGTAAATAGCATAAATCAAAACCAAAAAACTAAAGTTGGTATTTAAGTTCAGCATCTTCTAAGGATGCGACACGGTTTTCAAGCAAATCCACCATCCCAAACTATCCTTTACGTGAAAAAAATTTTAATTTTCTCAAAAATGGCTCTAACGATTTTGATTAAAATATCATATATTTAAGATACTTTAATGACAAATCAAATGAATATCTTGAATTTCCTGGGAATATCTCCAAAAGTATTCTTCATTGTGAACGACTTTCGCATAACTGGTAAACCATAAGAGACAGACAAAATTTTACTACACAAAAAAAAAAAAAAAAAAAAAAAAAATGTAGATCGCGTTAAAATACACAATTTATGTCTTTTTTTTTGTTGAGTGAACCATTTTCGAGATATTGCTTGTTATTCCCTTAAATTTTCCAATACTTATACTTTTTCTCAAATGGGAATTCGTTATTCATTTTTTTGTCCTGGTAATGCAAAGAGAATGCGCCACATAGCAACCAGCTCTTAAAATATTTGACTATCGCTTAAAGCCTACCATATTCCCCTTGCATCTACAAGAAAATTAGCAATAAGATTAACATTTCGATTAACATGAAGTAGATGGAGAATAAGCGTTTGTAAAAATAGTTTGTACAAGAGTAGAGAAAGTCATGTGAGTGCAACACATCACTTTTTCTTCTTCTTCTGTCTTCCTGATTAGTCCTCAATTGTTAATCGTATTCTCTCCCCTTCATCTGTTGCTTTGTCGTAATTACTACACTTTCTATTTTGCACTCGCTGCGACGTACTATGGATGCGCTCAGGTATGTCAGGAGTGCCCATACACCACCTAAGTTATACTGCAATGCTACCGTTAAAAGTAAATAAAACAGTGGGGAATCCCATAGATTTACAAAACTTCTTATCACACAACGCAGCCGTAAAAAGCCACGCGGGCTGCTAGGTTAGTAAAATGTAAAACACACATAGGTACATAGGCTCAGCAAAACCTTTACTACTTGTATTGAACAGGGTGGATTGCAATTTATGTTCTTTCTAAGTATTTATCAAGTTGGTGTGAATTATTCGCACCGTTTATCTAATCCGTATTGCGGCGTATTGATAGTTTGGGGGGTTACATTGTCATATGTCCTCTTTACAGACCATCGTGTATGGAGTACCGCAAGGATCAATTCTTGGACCTATATTATTTTTATTATATATAAACGATTTAAATGATCTTAAAATACAGGGTATTGAAGTCACACTTTATGCTGATGATACCACTATTCTCGTTTCAGCAGAAACCATGCAGCAACTTGATAATAAATGTAAACAGGTACTAGTAAACCTGGAAAATTATTTTCACATCCACAATCTCAGACCAAATATCAGTAAGACAAACTATTTAATATTTGGACTAAATAGAAATAATCACAGCAGTGAAGGTCTAAAACTGGTTTATAGTAGTCAGACTATATCCAGAGTTCAAAATACAAAGTTTCTAGGCATTTATATTGACGATAATCTTTCATGTCAAAACCATATTAGTGTAAGTCATTCTAAAACATAATAAGACCATATTTTTGCTACATCAACTCGTCAACATGTTACCTCTACAAATGGTTCGTACAGTGTACTTTGCATTATTTCACTTACATTTAGATTATGGGGATCTTTATCAAAAACATACTTCATGCAGATCTTTCTACTACAGAAAAGAGCAGTAAGAGTTCTAGCCAGAATAAATAGTTATGAATCTTGTAGACCTTACTTTAAACAATTTAAAATTCTACCACTATTTTGTATATATATATATATATATATATATATATATATATATATAATTTGAGGCTGTATTATTAACACTTAAATAATTTCAGTCTAATTATATAATATGTAAATTCAATAACAGCCCGTCTTGAAGCAATATGCGTATGTAATAATTTGTAAAATGCATGCAACAGTCATTGTATATGGTTATATTATTGTAAACATGTTTAATGTTATGTGAATGCATTACGTAATTTAATAATGTAGGAGCTGTGAGAATAATAAGTTAAACGTTGCTAACAATGAGGTAACCTTGAGGCAATAATGAGTTTGAGAGTTTAAATGCTACTAGGCATTATTAGAGCAACAACAATGTAATTTTAGTGACAGTTTATAAAATAACCAATCAACAACCAGAAAAAGCTTTAGTTAAATGAAGGTATTCTATTGGAGTAGGATTAGCCAATCAGAAATTGAAAAGGAGAAAATTTTACAAATTTAGACTTCAGTTGCCTGCAGACAGCGTTACTAACCAGACGCAAAAAGTGTCAAGACATATAATAAGTATTCGTGTTAGACGAAAAATAAGTTTACGCGTTAAAAATTGTAATTAATTAATAAAAAGAATCTCACAGCTCTCTATATCAGTGAAGTGTTATTTAAATCGTATCAAGTATTAATAAAAGGAGTGAAGTAAAAATATAATCTGTGTAAGCCTACATTCTTGTCGCACAACCACCCTGCTAAGAGAAACGTGTAACAATAATACTGACGCAGCCGAGGCAAACAAATATTTAATTGTTAAAGAAAGTCAAATTACAAAGTTAATATTTTTTAAACTTGGGGCAAAGGCCATCTGAAAGTACATTTGGGGCGAAGGCTACCGGAAACCGGGTACCATACGTGCGGTTGCAATGACCTACTTCAAATTGGCGTCCATACGTGGTGCAAATAACGTAAACTATCTTTCTCAAGTTTACTTCCATACGTGGAGCTTAAGATACTAACTTCTTCAAAATTATGTTATTATGTATGCTAAAAATCTAGTGAAACCCCTCAAGTAAACAAAGATATGCCCAGCCTTTTACTCGAAGTCAAAATGACTTATGAATTCATACAGGGGTACTTTTGGAAATAAAAATATCATCCATGCAGGCTCTAAATCCTTTAACTCACTGCCAACGGATTTAAAGAGAATATATGATATAATCATTTTAAAAAGGCACTCAAAAAGCATTTATTAACGCAATGCTTTTATAACTCGCAAGAGTTTTTAAATCACAGCACAAATATTCTTTAATATGCTAACTTGGTTGCATCTATATCCTATAGCTCTTGTTATTCTTGTGCTAATAATTATAAATTGTATAAGTAATAAGTTTCTGTGTATATAATTTATTTTTAGCACTGGCATTGTACTAGTTATGATGGCTACTATTACCTTGTATATATTATTATTATTATTATTATTATTATTATTATTATTATTATTATTATTATTACTGTATTACTGTAATTAACACGTTGACGTGATCTACATTAACACTGTTTTACTTTGTGTATTGTATGATTGAAAGTAAATAAATAGATAAATTGCCATTACTAGACACATTGTTGTTTACGTTCCTGGCTGGTAGCTTTGCTAGCCACGAGTGTGGGGGGATATAGCGTCTATCTTTCTTAGAATTCCGAGAGAAGCGGATCGCGCGTGTAAGCCGGCTTTTGGATCGGTGAACATCTCCCTTGACCTTTCATATTTAATAATATAGGAACCCCAAACGGTTGGGAAATAAATCCAAGAATACGCAAGTAGATTTGTGTTATGGATTTTGTACAGTGAAAATCCACGCCTTCCTCTTAACCTCCACACCACGTTTCGGTCTCCGCAGCCAAGTCAGTATACGTCCCCTCAATGTACGTGCTGGGTATTAGAAATTAATTTAATTTTCATGTGAACCTTTAGGCCTCTACCCAGCATGCAACAGTATTGTATTTTTAACCCCTTAGATGAAAATCTGTACATACTATCAACCTTTACCAGTTGGAGAATTTAATGTCGTGAGTAGCCGGCATGTTGCCACGGTAGCTCAGTGATTAGAGCAGCCGGACGGAGACCGGGAGATCCGTGGTTAACATCCCGGCTATGACATTGAATTTTTTTTTAATCGTCTGATTCTACCTTTCCAACCTTGTCCAACACACGGCTTGTATGGAAGAATAATTAATTCCAACCTTTACCAAGTTTGGGGCACCTGCGTTTCAGTTCTCAGTGAAAACAATGTGATCCAATAACCACAGAATTATACTCATACAATAAATATTAAAATTAGATTAAACACGACTGTTTGCTCGTTAAAAGCTACAGGATAAGATGTTCACCTTCTAAAGCCATCACCTGCCTTCATCGTTAAGCCCTGCCTCAACAAAATGACAAAAGTTGAAGGCTGCAAAGATAATACGTGGGAGTTTACATTCGCGTTTGTTAATTATTTCGTTTATCCGGTTTATAGCTTGTCCACGAAGTGGATAGAGGTCAGGTATGTTGTGGTGCCCAAAATAGTTTGGCAAAAGATGAACAAAGAAATGAGCAGCTGTATGCGACCGCACACCTGTTCGCTAGAACTTGTACATTTGTTTCACGCTGTTCCACCTTTTCAGTGATGCAATTTCTAAGAGTGAGGTAACTAACGTGTTCCCACCTACAGGCGCGCGCTCTGCAAGAATGTAGACGCCGAATTCCTTTGCTCTTAGCCTTGCACTTGTAACGTGTTAAATCTCTCCTAATGGTGTTTTCTTTCTCTTTCTTTCTAGGTCTATAGCCGCCTTCACGATCTTTCGCAAATCGAGGAATAAACTGTAGCCGGAAGTGTTTTTGGGAGAATTGTATATACCCCAATTAATTCCAATTTACTTTCAATTTAAGGGTACCCAAGGCTGAAATTTCGTCATTTGTTTTAAAACAAATTAAGTTTTATGTCCAAAAAATCTGATGTGTTACACTCGCATGACTTTCTACTGTTGTGCAAACTATTTAAAACGCTTATTCTCCATCTACTTAATGTTAATCGAGATAAACATTTGCAGACTATCTTATTGCTAATTTTCTTGTAGATGTAAGGGGAATATATATTTACAAGAGCAATATCGAAATACACAAGCCTTTAAGCATATACATATCTCTTAATAGCTGGTTGCTAGCTGCAGCACCATTCTCTTTGCCACAGATTAATACTCTTTGCATATACAAGACAAAAAAATGAATAATGAATTCCCATTTGAGAAAATACTCTTACAACAAAAACTGTATATGACAAATTGTGTATTTTAACTCGATCTACATTTTTTGTGTAGTAAAATTGTCTTATCTGTTATGGTTTACCAGTTATGCAAAAGTCGTTCACAATGAAGAATACTTTTGGACACATTCCCAGAAAACTCAAGATATACATTTTGTCATGAAAATATCTTAAACATATAATATTTTAATCAAAACCGTTAAAGCCATTTTTGAGAAAATTAAAATTTTCAAAAAATGTTCCATGTAAAGGGTAATCTGGGGTGGGGGATTTTTTTGAAAACCTTCGTGTCGCATCTCTGGAAGATACTGAACCTAAATACCAAGTTTGGTGTTTATCTGACTGTTCGTTTCCGAGTTATGTTCTCACACACACACACACACACACACACACACACACACACACACACACACGTACGTTTCCAATTTTTTTTTTATTCAGGAGGTCTCAAAACATTTCTGGTGAAATACAATACTTTCCCTACTTACTATACGTAGTAGAGAAAGTAAAAATACTTTAAACCTTTAGCTTCAATTCTATACAATGGTTTTTGCCCTCATATCCATTTAGGGTTTCACCATGTGATAATTTCAGTGGCCAAGCTCAAACGACCTAATTGTCGTTTTACTCGACTGAGTTTTCTTAGACCTTTACGCATTAAAAACGTTCTATATTATGTAGTCTGTAATAGATCTTGTTCACATTTTCAGGAGAAACACAAAGAATAAACTTAAGTGACATATGGTTTTGCTATACTTTTAAATTGCTCAAGATGACATAACTCAACCACTGAGAATAAATTATAAAAGTGTTGCACTTAAAGCTTTAACTTTTTTTCCCCTCAAATAACTAGAAGAGTGAGTAAACTTCTATTAGAAGCTTTGTTAGTATTTAAATAATATGGCATTAATTTTAATTACAATTTCTGCAACATGCGGGACACCTGATTAATTAGCATAATAAAAGTAATATAATTTCCCCCCCTAAAACCATTAGTAAACGTATCTGCACGAAATTTAAAACACGCTTACAATTGTGGTAGAAAGGCATGTGGCAAAAGTTGAAAATTGCAAGATTTAGAAGGTTCTCCTATTGATACCCTTAAGGCCCTACTCATAATGAAAAATAAGCCCACGCAGCATAAACACAAGACTTTGCACCCATGTTATTTAATGGAAGCATTCACATAGCCACGTAATATAAAAGATTGCGTACTCCAAACTCTATACTTCCGTTGCGTGCATAGAGGAAGTACTCTGTATTCCTTTCCCCGTGCATTACTAGCTTCTCAACAATGCGAGGCGATATTTTACACAATCTACTGTACAACCATAATGCTCTTCCATTTCCATTTTAAATGCTGGCGCTGATCTGCTCTTTCCTTGGTACAATACTTTTTATGTCTTATTTATTTATAAAGAGTGGACGAATTTTCTTATTGTATATTGTTGGTTATTTCATTCAATTTGAAACTTTGGGTATGCTGGGAAGATTTGCGCGTGCAATTTACGTATCTAGAAACTCGTGCGTTCTTGCATTACGCCTACGGCTGCATTGTGAATGGTGTTACCTCACGCCTACGCTTATGTTAGCGTTACGTTTTCATTCTGAATGTGACCTAACGAGTTGGCGGTACGAGTGAGCGTAAATTTAAATTACGAAAAGTACAAGCCAAGAAAGAAGTAGAAGGGAAAGAATAAAACTTATTACCTTAAAAGTTGTCAATCTACAATACGACACCATTTGTTTAAATAAATGTATAAACCACAAAGCACACTCAGTCATTTTAAAACTGGCCGGCGTCTGAGAGACGGAGCTCGAATCGGGTACTTCCGTGAGAGCTCGGGACAGGCAGGCTTTGTTTACAAGACTATGTATACTGTAGTAGTTATAATGGGCAACATAACTATAATCACAACAGTCTTACGAGAAAATAATTCATATACAAGATTTCAAACAGACAGATGTTTCAGAGTGTTTCAGCACTGAATATTTGTAACAAAACACACTTTATTGATTTATGGTTCTCAAGTGGAGTATGACAAAAGCACGGTAGGATGCCACGCTAGCTCAGTGGTAGAATTAGTTTACTGTTCTTGAGGTTGCAATTTTCAAACTCAGTGGAGCTGCTAACTTTTGTTTCGTTTTCATTTTAAATACATAAGTAAAAATATAACAGATTTTTTTAATTTTGTATATATGTGACGTGTGTTTAGTAGTCCATCATGGCCGTAGATGACAACCATGGCATTGATTTATCGATTGGTAGAAGATTTCATACTCAGTCAATTTAATTTTATAATCACAAATTTCACCATTATTATAATTATATATGCAAGTAGAATGAAGTAACACAATCAATATTATTTAACTATATTGCAGTAAAACGAGTAGCAAAAAATGAAGGAACAATGCTCTACGGAGTCGAACTCGAGCTCCTGGCGTGAAATTTAAATAGCATAACCACTACTCCATGCAAAGCAAGGTGTGGAGGTAACCAAAACTAGTGCCTTGTGGCTCACATTACAGAGTTAGCCAAAGCGGAGCACAGAAGTTGACGGTTGTGAACCGCGTGCTCACTCGAAGGGACTTAGGAAAAATTTAACTGCTCAAGAGGCCGGTCACTTAGTTTCACCGAGAGTACAGTGGTGAACAGAACCGTTGAGGGGCACATGTTCCGAGTCTTGGTTGTAGGAACTCTTTCAAATCTGCCCTAAAGAGACACATTTAACTGCTCAAGAGGCCGGCCACTTTTAGTTTCACCGAGAGTACAGTGGTGAACAGAATCCTTGAGGGGCGTCATTTACTTATTAAGGGTGTTTGATGCCATATATGTATAGTATAAATGTCATGAGTCTAACCAGAATTCGAACGCGGGACCCTTAAAAGAGCAGAAATGTGCTCTACTAACTGAGCCAAACGGTCAGTTCTTTCTTTTATCACTTTTAAATGAATCTACTGAAATATCCTGACGTTTTCGAACAATTTCTACTGAAATTTTGGCTCCTGTGGTTGGTAACGCTGTGTGCATATAACCAAGTCTATATTGCTTAATTTTATATCTTTTATTAACGTAACATGAATAGAAGAATCAGTTTTTATATGAACTGTATAAATACCAGGGTGAACCACACTTTACTTCGTAAATACATCATTTAAATTTTCGAGGCAAGTATATTTACAAGCAAAGCAGAAATGGACTTTCACTTGAGCTTGATTTCATCAATCAGCCACAACCGTAAGTGGCGTATCACTTCAAAATTTCAAATAGAAGTGGGGCCAAATAGGTTATCATTGAATAGGGCTCTTCAAAACAAAATACTTCCGTAAGAAACGTTTTTATTAATTCATACTCATTCAAGGAGAAAAGCATACGTCTGTGGCTAGGCTGAAGCTCTCCAGTTAGGGTACACGAGCAGCAAGACTCCTGACGAACATGTTCACTGACGTGCATAAAAAGTGGCTCATTCCCCTAGATCACAATAGTGTTTTCCCTCCGTAAGGTTTCCAGGTAACCAAACATTGACTCCATTCAACCGGTATCAGTTTTCAATATGACTCGACTGGAAAACAATTCAGGGACATAAAAACGAACCAATGAACACGTTACAGTAGGTGTGGAATGAAGGTGTGTTACGGATACGCCTTCATGAAAATTTTCACTACAATTGGTACAGCAAGACATTGTCAAACTTGATGACAACTACGAGAGCTTTCATCAGCGACATCATTTCTACCTTATATTTTATTTTTGCGCAAAATTCAATGAAGCTGTTGTCTTAACGGCACTGTGCTAGCGAGAACATTAGACACCGACCTGTATAGTTACCCTCGACAGTTCGACCATATTTGGAGCAGGTCAAGTACCCTGCCAATCCAGTGACTAGAATTATGAGGGCAACGCTGAATTTTTTTTTTAGAAAATCAAACAAGGATTAGTTTTAAAAGACATAAATTATCTTATTATTTTTCAAAATATTCCCCATTAACATTAATACATCTTTGCATTCGATGCAACCAGTCCTTAAAGCAATGGTGCCACTCTTCCTCAGGTACTTCAGAAACCACGTTTTTATAATGTTCCACTGCTTCTTCTTCTGAAGACAAGAAAGCGATTCCAAGCATTTAATCTTTACTTTTTGGAAAGAAACAGAAACCAAAAGGTGTTAAATCAAGGCTGAAAGGTCCACGGTGCTGACCTTTAGGGCATCCAGATACTCGGTTGTTAGTTTTGCTATATGTGACGAAGCGATGTCGTAACATTTTTCCTTTTAGGCGTTTTTCAAAAATTTGCTGTAAACAGACATTTATGTCTCTCTTCTAATGCTATAGTGGGAGTATGGGCAGATTTAGAAAAATCTGATGTGTTACACTCACATGACTTTCTCTACTCTTGTACAAACTATTTTTACAAACTCTTATTCTCCATATATTTCATATTAATCGAGATAAACATTTGCAGAAACGATCTTTTGACATGCAAAGAGAATTACATTTTACACATAGCGACCAGTTCTAAAAATATTTGACTATCGCTTAAGACGTACTATGTTCCCCTTTTTTACTTTCTCTACTACGTATAGTAAGTAGGAGAAGTATTGCATTCCACCCAAAAATTCGATACCGAGATTTCATCGGAAATACATGTTTTGAGACCTCCTGAATCCAAAAAAAGCAGTTTTGGAAACATGTCCGTGTGTGTGTCCGTGTGTGTGTCTGTGTGTCTGAACAGCATAACTCAAAAACTAACAGTCGGATAAACACCAAACTTGGTATTTAGGTTCAGTATCTTCCAGAGATGCGACACGAAGGTTTTCAAGAAAATCCCCCCACTCCAGACTACCCTTTACATGGAACATTTTTCGAAAATTTTGATTTTCTCAAAAATGGCTCTAACGATTTTGATTAAAATATCATATGTTTAATATATTTTTACGACAAATGAAATGTATATCTCGAATTTTCTGGGAATGTCTCCAAAAGTATTCATTGTGAACGACTTTTGCATAACTGGTAAACCATAAGAGATAGACAAAATTTTACTACACAAAAAATGTAGATCGCGTTAAAATACACAACTTATGTCATATACATTTCTTTTGTTGAGTGAACCGTTTTCGAGATATTGCTTGTTATTTTCTTAAATTTTCCAATACTTATACTTTTTCTCAAATGCGTTATTCATTTTTTTATGTCCTGGAAATGCAAAGAGAATGGAATGCGCCACATAGCAACCAGCGTTAAAATATTTGACTATTGCTTAAAACCTAGCATATTCCCTTTGCATCTACATGAAAATTACCAATAAGATTGACATCTCGATATCTCGATTAACATGAAGCATATGGAGAATAAGCGTTTGTAAAAATAGTTTGTACAAGAGTAGAGAAAGTCATGTGAGTGTAACGCATCAGATTTTTTGTATTTGCAAGGGCAATATAAGCACAGACATATCTCTTAATAGCTGGTTGCTAGGTGCAGCACCATTCTCTTTGCCGCAGATTAATACTCTCTGCATATCCAAGACAAAAAAATGAATAACGAATTCCCATTTGAGAAAATAAGTATTGAAAAATTTAAGGGTATAACAAGCAATATCTCGAAAATGGTTTACTCAACAAAACAAATGTATGACATAAATTGTGTATTTTAACGCGTTCTACATTTTTTGTGTAGTAAAATTCTGTATCTCTTATGGTTTATCAGTTATGCAAAAATCGTTCACAATGAAAAATACTTTTCGAGACATTCCCAGAAAATTTAAGCTATACATTTTATTTGTCATGAAAATATCTTAAAAATTTAATATTTTAATCAAAATCGTGAGAGCCATTCTTGAGAAAATTAAAATTTTCGAAAAAAACTGTCAAGAAAAGTGGAATCTGGGGTGGGGGGATTTTCTTGAAAACCTTCGTGTCGCATCTCTGGAAGATACGAACCTAAATACCAAGTTTGGTGTTTATCCGACGGTTCTTTTCTGAGTTATGCTGTTCTCACACACGCGCATGCGCACACGCACACGCACACGCACACACATTTCCAAAAATGCTTTTTTTTTTATACAGAGGGTCTCAAAACATGTATTTCCGGTGAAATCTCGTGGAATACAATACTTCCCCTACTTACTGTGCGTAGTAGAGAAAGTAAATAACTAGCAACCATCTTACCAGCACTGCGAATTCGCGAACTTTTGTAGGCTTAGGTTCTGTTCGAAAAACTCATTGAGCCGATTGAGTTTTCGTTTCGGTCATACCAAGAAATCCAAAATTCATTACCGGTAACGATATTCCAAACCAAATTTGAAGTGCCGCCTTGGAATTTTTTCAGAGTTTTTCTGCGCCAATCAATGCGTTGTAGTTTTAGATCGGGAGTCAGTTTATATGGAATCCATCGACAAAGTTTTCTCACGTCTTACTGTTGATGTAAAATATTTTAGATTTGACTCATACCAATGCCAACGAATAAATTCATAAGATGTCTGTCGATCTTTTTGAAGCATTGTTCGAACAGTGGCAGTATTTTCATCAGTAACAGCAGTTCCTGGGCGTCCTTCAGAAATTCATCACTAAGAAAAACCCGATCATTTTTGAATTCGCTGTAGCAATTATAAATTGTTGCCTTATACCTATAGGACTTCTTCGCCAAATGTATTTCTAAGCCGATATTTATATTGTTTAGGCGTTAATGACGATTTAAAATCTTAAAAAAAAAAAAAAAAAAAAAAAAAAAAAAAAAAAAAAAAAATCATAGCCCACAAATGTTCTGTAGTTAAATTCGTTTTTGGGAGAGCACAAAATCTTTGAATGATAATTAACAAACCATTAGAGCAAATCGAACAAACTGTCATTACGAACACAAACAGTTATGTTCCATTGTGGGCCACATTTTGTGCACGTCAGTATATATACGCTCGGCCGCCAATACCATCAGCGTATCAAAATCATCACTACTTTTAGTATAAAGTATGGTGTTTGTGTTAACTTTTATGCTTATTTCATTAGCCACAAGTAGTCGATTGTCAAGGTCATCTAGGTTTCCTTTGTCAACATTAATTTTAATTTTTTTTTGCAACATTTTTCAATATGAATGGCACTGCTGTCTGCATATGCGTGGTTCGGGTGCGCTGTCTTTTGCTGTGGTTTTCTTCTTGAAACATGAATTAATAAAAACGTTTCCTATGAAAGTTTTTTTTTTTTTAACAACTCTGACTAATGGTAGCCTATTTGACCCCCACTCCCATTTAACATTTTAAAGCGATGCACCACTGACTCCACTTCCGATTACGACTGTCTGATGAAATCAAGCTTGAAAATCCATAGTAGAAAGATACGAGGGCTGATCAACAAAGAGAGACTGATTTTTTCCTGTAGCTTTCCTCATAGTTTCGTATCTGTAACATAAATACGTGTTTTTATGTATAATGTTAGTCGGCGGCAGCACTCTCGTATTGGTAGATTGGTAGTAATGCTCTATTTTGTAGACCCTACGTGCATTTCGCATACCAGACAATGGAGGTGATGCATTTTTTAAATCGATTATCACCGGTGATGAGTCATGGCTGCATCATTATGATCCTGAAGGAAAACAAGCCAGCAGTGTGTGGAAATTGCCAGGTTCTCCAACACCAAAAAAGGCAAAAGTTGTTCCATCTGCAGGGAAAGTGATGGTGATCACATTTTTTGACTAATGGAATGGTTTACCAGCATGCAGTTCCCCTTCACACTACTGTTACAGCAGCATACTACACGTCAGTATTGCTACACTGAGGAAGCACATTGCAAAGAAACGACCAGAGCTTTCTCGGACTGGGTGGCGACTTCATCATGACAATGCACGGCCTCACGTCGCAAATCAAGTCATGCAGTTTCTGGCTCGATTCAACATTACCTGTGTACCACATCCACCTTATAGCACCGATCTTACACCCTGTGACTTTTTTTATTCCCATCACTAAAGGCAAAGCTTAGGGTATTCGATTTGAGAACTCTGAAGCAGTGCTCAAGAAAAGTGAGGCGATTCTCAAGGACCTGACAAAGAATGGTCTGGAGCACGTGTTCAAGAACTGGAAGAGACGCTATAAAAAGTGCATTGAAGTAGGAGGGGACTACTTTGAAAAAGACCATGTGAACATTGAATTGGAGTAATAAATATCTGTAAAAAAATCAGTCTCAGTCTTTGTTGATCAGCCCTCGTATCTTGTTGAAATTTATGCTAGTTATTACACAACAGTAATATTTTTGCAATGTTTCAAAATTCTTGCTTGCATAGTTATTGAAATATTAATCTTTATATTGTAAATTTATTGTTCTAATAAAAAATCACGACACAATGCCCTTTTAAAAATATTCGCATAAAAAATTCAGGCTTAGCAGCAAACGAGTTTACAAAATGTCTTATCATACGAGGGGTGATCAGCAACTAAGGTTACAAGACCGATATTCGTGGAGTTTCGTCCGTTATAGAGAAATTAGTACTGTGCGGTAATTCTAATACAGGCAGGTTTTCAGCTACCCGCCACCTACAGCGCTAGTTGTAGGGAAACACAAATGGCGACTCGTTTGGAAAACGAGTCTCGCGAAGAAATCCGCTCCGTTGTTCGATTTCTGTGGGCGACACATGTAACCGCGGCTGAAATTCACCGGCAGCTGATAGAGGTTTACGGAGAGACTGTAATGTCTCGTCAGCATGTCGCAGAATGGTGTCGAAAGTTTGCGGCCGGCAGAGAAAACGTCATCGACGGATCGCAGTAACCGACACAGCACGGCATCAACAGATTTGAACACAGCTCGCGTGGAGGAGCTGATTAAGTACACCAGGAGGATCACGTTACGGTTAATGACGGTAGAATTGGAATGTCGTTCGGAAGCGTTCGTCATATTGTTCACGATATTCTGCAGTACCGGAAGGTTTGTTCCCAATGGGTTACACGAAATCTGTCCAACCAACACAAGGAGAAGCGCATGGAGGCAAGTCTAACTGTTGCAGCGGTTCTCCATGGAAGGGAACAGTTTTCTTCGCCACATTGTCACGGGTGACGAAACATGGACCCACAGTAGTAAGCGGTCATCAGTGGAGTATAAACACCCCTCCTCTCCAAAGACAAAGAAGTTGACGCCATCTGCCGGGAAGGTGATCGCCACAATGTTTTTGGAAAGAGGGTACACAGTGACCGGCGAGACATTGCGCGAAGCAATCGGGAGGTAACGGCCAGGACTCATTTTCCTTCACGATAACGCGCGACCTCATACAGCCCAGAAGACCAACGCGCGGTTGAAGCAGTTTCACTAGGACATCAACCACCCTCCCTACAGCCCGGACCTCGCTTCAAGCGAGTTTCACCCTTTTCCTCATTTAAGGAGCATCTAGGAGGACGATTCGCTTCAGACGAGGGGGTGAAACACTTCTTGATAACGTGGCTGAACATGCAAGGAGAGGATTTTTATCAAGAGGGAATACTCAAACTGATCCCACGAAGCGACAAGTGCCTAAACCGATATGGATACTATGTCAACAAATAACGTAATGTATGTACTATCAGTTGGTTGTATTGGTTGTATGAAATAAAAAGTACACGTTTCCCTGCAGGCTTTGTAACCTTAGTTTCTGATCAGCCCTCGTATCGTTTATTTTATATTAAACCCCTAATTTGTGGAAAAGGTATTACAAAATTCTTGAATTTACTAAACTTCTAAACTTATTTTTCAAATTTGGAGCGTTAGTTTTAAAAATTATGATGTATTCCATTCATATGGCTTTCTCTACCCCGTATAATTTACTGAGTATAAAAACTTTTCTTACGTAAGCTTATTTTTCTGTCTACTTCATTTTAATCGAGATAAATCGTTACAGAAAATAGTTACATCACACATTTCGTTATAGTTACAAAGGGTATATCGATAGCCAAATACTTCAGAAAGGGGGCACTATACCCTGGCCTTTGTATACTCTTTCCATTCAGTCGCGAGAAATAACAATGTCCACAGGGCTTTAAAAGAATTACAAATAATGAAAAATTCGAACTATTAATGAAGGATAATTCGGAAATGGCTGATGCCACAAAAAGTTATTTTATATAAATTTGTGTTTGAAACAGACTTACATTTTTTGTGTAGTACATTTTCGACTACCGCTAAGTTTACCAGTTATACAAGATTATGAAAAATTCCTTCAGAATGAAGAGAACTTCAAAGCTATTCCCAGAAAATTCAAGATATACATTTTATTTGCCATGTAAATATCTTTAATATATGGCATTTTAATTAAAATCGTTAGCCATTTTTGAGAAAATTTCTTTTCGAAAAATGATCCATGTAAAGAGTAGTTTGGGATGGGAGGATTTTCTCGAAAATTTTCGTGTGGCATCTTTGGAAGATACCTACTGAACCTATGTACCAAGTTTGGTATTTATGTGATACTTTATTTCTGAATTATGCTGTTCATATATACACACGCACGCGCGCGAAGTTTTTATACTTTCTCTACTACGTATAGTAAGTAGGGGAAGTATTGTATTCCACCCAAAAATTCGATACCGAGATTTCACCGGAAATACATGTTTTGAGATCTTCTGAATCCAAAAAAAAAAGCATTTTGGAAACATGTCCGTGTGTGTGTGTCTGTGAAAGCATAACTCAGAAACGAACAGTCGGATAAACACCAAACTAGGTATTTAGGTTCAGTATCTTCCAGAGATGCGACACGAAGGTTTTCAAGAAAATCCCCCCACCCCAGATTACCCTTTACATGGAACATTTTTCGAACATTTTAATTTTCTCAAAAATGGCTAACGATTTTGATTAAAATATATATGTTTAAGATATTTTCATGGCAAATAGAATGTATATCTTGAATTTTCTGGGAATGTCTCCAAAAGTATTCTTCATTGTGAACGGCTTTTGCATAACTGGTAAACCATAAGAGATAAAATGTTACTACACAAAAAAATGTAGATCGCGTTAAAATACACAATTTATGTCATACATTTTTTTTTGTTGAACCATTTTCGAGATATTGCTTGTTATTCTCTTAAATTTTTCAATACTCATTTTCTCAAATAGGAATTCGTTATTCATTTTTTTTTTGTCTTGGATGTGCAAAGAGAATGGTGCTGCACATAGCAACCAGCTATTAAGAGTAATGTCTATGCTCAAAGGCTACTGTATTTCTATATTGCCCTTGGAAATATATATTCCCCTTGCACCTACAAGAAACTTAGCAATAAGATACTCTGCAAATGTTTATCTCGATTAACACGAAGTAGATTGAGAATAAGCGTTTGTAAAAATAGTTTGTAGAAGGGTAGAGAAAGTCATGTGAGTAACACATCAGATTTGTTTTCTAAAAATGCTTTATTTTTGGATTCAAGGGGCCCCAAAACATATTTCGAGTGAAATCTCGGTATCGAACTTTTTGGTGGAATGCAATACCTCCTCTACCATATATGTGGTAGAAAATCGCATGTGCTTCAGTTTTATATATGTGTATTCCGTCTCTGAAACGTGAATACCGTATTTTCCAGGTAGTCTGCTCTGATTCATTATGTGAAGTTGTATTGGGTAGTGAAAATCATGCGAGTGTGGCACATCAATTGTTTGGCGTTCTTCATTCTCGTCTTGAGACAGAAGGTTGATTTAAAATTCGAAACGATACTACATGATTGTGTCACAGATGTTCTGGAGGAGAATGTGTTCATATGGCAAGAGATGAGGTAACGGTCGGGTTATGATCTCATCACCGCTATAAGAAAGTTTGCTAAACTCTCCCTTCACTAAACGTATAACTAACCACAAGGAAATGAACCATATGTTGCTTTTATAAGCCAAAATGGAAGAGAATCTCTAATTATCTTTATATTACAGTTTCTTCCGTCTGTATTAGGAACGTTACCTAACATTATTACGTCACGCTCCCCATATTGCCACTCTACGTCAATATTCTGCATTTATCTCTTCCTTTTTAACAACAAAACCAAACCGTTTAACAATGATTTTAGATTCCAAATTGTCTGGAGATGCATGTGCCTGATTCTTCGTTTCAACATACTCATTGTTGATAAGTGACAATGGAAATGCAATAATTAAAAAGATCGTGATATAAACAGAGCTGTTGCATAAAAACAATCTGATGTGCTACATTCACATTATCATTTATTTTATGCAGCTTTTACAGACTATTCTTGCAAAAGCTTATATTTCTACCTATGTCATGTTAACCGAATGTTTGCAGAAATTGCACTTTTCATTGTAGGTACAAAAACGATAGCAGAATCGATAGTTGTCGCTATATGCTGGCCTTGAAATTCCATATTGTTTACGTAACATTCAATATTGTCTTTGTATTAAACATTTCAGAGTTGCTGAATAGCGACTGCACTTTGAAAACTAACAACTTGGAAACAATAACGGATAACTCGGAAACGGATGATGCTACAAAAAAATATTTGAAATAAATTTTGTTTTAAATATGTGTCTGCATTTTTTGTGCAGTACAATTTTGTCTATTTGTTATGGCTTACCCGTTTCACAAAATTCCAAACGAACGAAGAGGACTTCATAGGCTATTAGAAAATTCAAGATACACATTTCAGACTTACCTATAGTAAGTAGTATTGTATTCCACAATAAATTTGATACCAGAATTTCATTGGAAATACACTTTTGAAACTCCTTGAATAAATAATAATAATAATAATAATAATAATAAATAATAATAATCGAAAAAAGTTCAGAAAAACGTATGTGAGTATTTGTGTGTCTCTGAATAGCTAACTCCAAAATTAAAAGTCGGATAAATACCAAACTTAGTATTTAAGTTCAGCATCTTTCAAGGATGCCACAACATGATTTAAAACAAAATCCTCCCCAAAACAATCTTTATATAGAAAATTTTTAAAAAGAAAATTATTTTCTCAAAACAACTGTCAAACAAGATTTTGATTAAAATTAGGGATGGGACCTCGATACTCGAAGTATTCTAATACTTAGAGATAAACCTTTGATACTTTAACATTTTTAAGTTTGGAAAGTTGTTGCGTTTTACTTTATGCTAGATAAGGAATGAAAGGAGGGAGATAAGACGTAACGTTATTGCCTCGCACGTGTCCCCGAAGGTTTTCTGGACTATAGTTCTTGATAGATCTTGACTGCGTGGGTGAATGCAAACATTCCATAGACTCGTGTGTCTAAATGAAAACATACAAAACAACGGGGGAAAGAGTAGAGGTACGTAGTCATGGAACATGCAGCGTTAACAGAGTTGTGAATGAAACTGATTTAGCTGACGTTTCTGCAACAGCCAGGCTTGGTGACACACTCTAAGCCTTACATTTACCTACTCCGGTAATCAAACACTATGAATCCAGCAGAAACAAATCAGAAATTAAGACGTGAGATAACAAAGCGCATGGAAATATTTATTCTTTCAAAAATGTGCGTGTTCTAAACAAAATATTTGATTTCTTAATATCTCTGCATTTCATAAATACTTCCTTAATTTGTCTTCAAAATTTTAATTGTGTCTAATATGCCTTTGTATTAAACATGCATATGCTAATGTATGTGGGTGGGTAGTAGAGCGCCTTAATCCACAAGTTTACTATGGTTTCGAGTGTTATATGGTTAATTACTTATTACAGGATGAAACAAAATGATACATATATGTGGTAGTTGTGAATAGTGGTAGAATGGTGTAACACACACATTTTTAATTGTTTGAGTTTCATATTAGTTCATATTTTCAAGATTGCAGAATAATGAGGAGTTGCCAGTATTTGTTTTTCTCTGGATAAAAAACCCTTTATAAGAAAGTTTTCAAAACAAAATATAGTTACATAAAAATGGAACCAAAGAAATTATCAATTATATTATTATTATTAGCCTTGACTAACAGGAGATATATAAACTGTGGCATTATGAAGATAAAAAAAGTGCTGCCAATTGGAGAATGTCAAACAGTTTCGGAATTAGCATACAATACAAAATTGGTTACATGTGTTTATACACAGAAAACTACTAATAAGAACATAATTCAGTGAACAAGCTATTGCCTTTACTGTTTATTACAAACTGAATATTGAGTATCGAGTGTCGGTTTTGGGCATCAAGTATCGAGAAATAGTTGTATCGTTCCTAATTAAAATATCACATGTGCAAGATATTTGCATAACAAACTTAGTATACACTTTAAATTTTCCGGGAATAACCTGTGAAGTCCTCTTTATTTTGTATGACACTTGTGTAACAGGAAAACCGTAAGAGACAAAATCTTATAGCACACAATTTAGGTATTTTTATTTTCTCTACTACGTATAGTAAGTAGGGGAAGTATTGTATTCCACCCAAAAATTTGATACCGAGATTTCACCGGAAATACATGTTTTGAGACCCCCTGAATCCAAAAAAGCATTTTTGGAAACATGCCCGTGTATGTGTATGTGTATGTGTGTGTATGTCTGTGTGGTGTCTGAACATCATAACTCAGAAACGAACAGTCGGATAAACACCAAACTTGGTATTTAGGTTCAGTATCTTCCAGAGATGCGACACGAAGGTTTTCAAGAAAATCCCCCACCCTAGATTACCCTTTACATGGAACATTTTTCGAAAATTTTAATTTTCTCAAAAATCGCTCTAACGATTTTGATGAAAATATATGTTTAAGATATTTTCATGACAAATGAAATGTATATCTCGAATTTTCTGGGAATGTCTCCAAAAGTATTCTTCATTGTGAACGACTTTTGTATAACTGGTAAACCATAAGAGATAGACAAAATTTTACTACAAAAAATGTAGATCGCATTAAAATACACAATTTATGTCATACATTTTTTTGATGAGTGAACCATTTTCGAGATATTGCTTGTTATTCCCTTAAATTTTCAAATACTTATACTTTTATTCAAATGGCAGGTCGTTGTATTCTGTCTCTCTCTCTCTCTCTCTCTCTCTCTCTCTCTCTCTCTCTCTGTCATGAAGAGAGAATTGAATTTCAAAATCATTGCATAGCGACCACCTCTTAAAACGTCTGACTACAGCTTGAGCTTAAACCTGTTGTATTCCGCTTTCCCCTTTGTACGTACAAGGAAATATGCAATAAAACAATTTCTACAAATGTTTATTTCGATTAACATGAAGTACATAAAAGAATAAGCTTTTGTAAGAATAGTTTGTTGAAGAATGCGCAGAGAAGGTCATATGATTGTAGCACATCAGATTTTTCATGTAAATATCTTAAAAGCAGTATAAATCAAAATGGTTAGCCATTGTTTAGAAATTCAAAAATAACTAAAATACGTTCCATGTAAAGGATAGTTCGGCGTGGGGGATTTTCTTTAGCATCTTTGTGTCGCATCTTTGGAAGACCCTGAGCTTAAATACAAGTTTGTATTTATAGGACTTTGGGGGGGGGCGTTTATGCTGTACGTAACACAGAACCTTTTTCTAAAAATACCTTTTCTGGATTCAGTGGGACCTTAAAACGTATATTTCCGGCAAAATCACTGACATCAAATTTTTGGTTGGAATACAATACTTTTACTTAATAAGGGTACGTAGCAGAGAGAGTAATTATTATGGTCCCTCCCATTGGTAAGTAAATATTTTGTAATTTTAGGCATTAATTCCTTGGAATTCGTCAAATGCTATTTTAGTGAGGCCCTTCACGGTGGAAAGAAACCCTGTGATACGGGCTAGTAGGCTGGCCGACGTTGTACGGGTAGCTTTTAGAACTCGAATGACAAATTAATTTCGTTTACCTTCACCCATTCTTTATGAAATTATTGCATAATGATCTAGAGGGTTTTTACGGCGAATCCTCCCCTTTACCCCTTATACTGGTAACCCTGTACAGTCCCGAACTATTCCTAATAATGGATGAAAATCCCCTGATATTCACACAAAAGGATGTGAAACATCGGCGGAACGGTTGACTTCCTTAACCTCTCTCCGACAGCTTTCCAAGTTCTGGAAATGCTATATCTTTGCCTATGGAACAATCATTGATCGGAATGGTCGAGTAGCTATTTAGATAATCATATTAGGTGAAATTTAAACCTTTGTGCCTTCTCTTTGGTCCCGTACTTATTTAATAAGGGGTACACGGTTTCACATAACACAGAAACCCTTAACATATACAACGAAGCAGGTGAATATGAAGATTCTGCAATCCTAGGCCTTCAAGTTGAGGCAGTATTTTTTAACACAAATGATTTTCAGTCTAATTATATAATATATAAATTCAATAAACCAATATTTGTATGTAACAATATATAAAAAAGTGTATATTACAGTCATTGTATATGCTTATATTATTGTAAACATGTTCAATAATGTTATGTGAATGTATTACGTAATTTAATAATGTAGGAGCTGTGAGAATAATAAGTTAAAAGTTGCTAACAATGAGGTAACAATGAGGTAACCTTGAGGCAATAATGAATTTGAGAGTTTAACAGTACTACTTCTGATTATTGGAGTAACAATAATGTAATTTTAGTGACAGTTTATAAAAATAACCAATCAACAACCAGAAAAAGCTTTAGTTAAATGCAGGTATTCTATTGGAGTAAGATTAGCCAATCAGAGGCTTGAAATACAGAAATTTACAAGTTTAGACGGTTGAAACCTTGTCAGTTGCCTGCAAACAGTGATTGTAACCAGACGCAAAAAGTGTCCAAGAAATTTAATATGTATTCGTGTGAGACGAAAATAGTTTTACGTATTAAAACTGTAATTAATAATAAAAAGAATCTCACAGCTCTCTATATCAGTGAAGTGCTATTTAATTTGTGTCAAGAATTAATAAAAACGAGTGAATTAAAACTTAAAATCTGTATAAGCCTACATTCTTGTTGCACCACGCCCTGCCAAAGACTTCCAGGTCTCTAAAATAATACTGACGCAGCCGAGGCAAATATAAATATTTAAAGAAACAGTAAAAATACATTTGGAGCTAAAGACAATAAAATACTTTTCTAAAATTGCATCATATCTCAAATTTAACCTCTTAGGATAAGACATAGTCTACGACCTCGGAAAAACAATCTTCAGTTGCTTATTAAAAAATATCGATTCGCCGATTTCTAGTGTTATCAATTTTCTCTCTTTATACGAGTATTTAGAATGTTCTGCTAACAAAATTGATTACAACACAAGTATAATGGAAATAAAGTAAAACATTCTTACGTGAGGGTTATTAAAATATTTTGGCATTGGTATCCGACGCTATCGTCGTGTTATAAACAGATTCGATTCTCATTTATTTTGCTGTCTTAATTGCTAAATCGTGACATTTGCATATACGGACCGAAGGGAAGTTATTACATTAATTTAAACCAGTTACAAATCATTATTTGGAACACCTTTATTTAACTTCCATTTTTTCCATGATCTGCGGAGATATTTTAGATTTTTTGAAAACATAAAGCAGACATACTGATAACAATGCAGAACTTGCTGACCCTGGTAGCGGAGGTGTTACTTTCACTTTCAAAACCAGCTTGAGGACAACGTAGGTTTCACTTTTACCTTCATAGTGACGTGTGTTTCATGGGCATAAATAAACAAACGTTTCGTGTCTGCTACCTCCCAAAAATTACATCTGAAAGCTCCGATGACGCAATTTGCAAGCTAAACTCGCAATCTACGGAAATTATCAGCTTGTTCAACATTAAACTTAAATAGGTTTTGCAATTGATACTGCTGCAATGTAATAAATAAAACCATCTCTCCGTCATGAAAATACAAAACAAATACATCGTTAGGCCCTCACTGGACGCTTAAGGCATTCCTTCCATTTTGCACTGTTCTAGTATAGGCCAATAGCTTGCCAGTTGTACTTGTTATTTCGCCAAAACATTACATCGCCCTTTCGTAGTCTTTGTTTAGATTAAGGGACGCGTGGAAGACTAAATCGCTAGTCACCCTTCAGATAAAGGAGAGGAGTGAGATTCGCTATGTTTTGTTTATGTCCAGAAGCCGATTCCGATTGCGTTCCGAGTTCTAGTCACATTACCTCTGAAAAAAAGATGTTTTCGGAATATTCTTTTAAGTGATTAATGATTTAAAAGTCCACACAGTTGCTACGGAAACCATGTCAGAAATAGGTTATTCTAGTCGTCTTACAAGTAGCAGATTATCTTCATACATTTTCATTGAATTAAACATAATTTGGAACAAACACTTTTTAAACGCTAATCAAAGAAAAAATGCCATAATTGGGGGCTAATATTTCTATGAAGCGCATATTGGAAGGAATGTAATAAGCTCCCTTTCACCCGGTATATAGCTTGGAATGAAACATCCGCGGCATTTGTCTTATATTACATGTATATTCTGTGGAGTAATAACTATTTTTTCTACTCCATGGTATTCTCAACTAAAAGTCAAGGTCTTCTTCGCAAACATGTTCTTTTATAACTCCAATGTGCTCGTATTCAAGTGCAAGAGCTTTGGAAATTATTTTTAATCTTTTAGTAATTTATGAAATGAAATTAAGTGTTTTATAGCCCTATATCCGTCACAAGAAAAGGCTTTTCAATGATGAAAGTGTTATCAAAATTGGTTCAGTGGTTTTTGAGATTACCCTACATACAAAAGTTCTCTTTATAATATTCATATAGATTAAAATAAAAGAATAGAATCGAGGTTGCAGTTGGTGTCAAAGTATTACCTATCGTGGTTTATGAGAGCAGTGAAGATGGGCATGTACAACACCCACGTGGTGACAATCACATAATTCTTGATAATATAATGGGGACGTGTTCCCACGCCCAATGACATCATTCTGCCTGCAGCAAACGCCCAATTTCTTAATTATCCAACGCAGTCTAATGACTGGGTTGCAGTCTGTTCCCCAAATCTTACCCTTACCTCCTCTTTTTATCTATTTACTTTAGTTGCCATCAATTACTTATAGACAGGATAACTCTAAAGTTACTATCGTTTACCTTTATGCATCTCCTACAAACTATTCCTATAAAAAGCTTATTTTCCTATCTATTTCACGTTAATCGATATGAACCTCTACAGAAATGATAACACTTACAGATTTCGTTGTACAGACAAAGGCAATACAGGAGGCTGAAGCGGTAGTCAAATGTTTAAAAAGCGGATCGCTCTACATTGGCCTTGAAATTCCATACTCTTTCCATGACGTTACCACAAACAACTGACAGTATTTAAAAAAAACGACCAAGTATTTGAACATTCAAACCAATGAAAACGAGTAGCTCGGAAAAGCTTGATGACACAAAAAAGTTATTGGAAATTGTGTCTTAAATAGATCTACATTCTTTATGTAGCAAGATTTTATGTATCTCTTACGGTTTACCAGTATTATAAAATTATACAATGCTCGTTCTAAATGAAGATGACTTCACAGGCTATTCGCAGAAATTTTAATACCTACGCTACGTGAGCAAAAGTATCCGGACACCTGGCTGAAAATGACGTACAAGTTCGTGGCGCCCTCCATCGGTAATGCTGGAAGTCAATATGGTGTTGCCCCACCCTTAGCCTTGATGACAGCCTTCACTCTCGCAGGCATACTTTGAATCAGGTGCTGGAAGGTTTCTTGGGGAATGGCAGCCCATTCTTCACGGAGGGCGGAACTGAGGAGAGGTATCGATGTAGGTCGGTGAGGCCTGGCACGAAGTCGGCGTTCCGAAACATCCCAAAGGTGATCTATAGGATTCAAGTCAAGACTCTGAGCAGGCCAGTCCATTACAGGGATGTTATTGTCGTGTAACCATTCCGCCACAGTCCGTGCAGGTGCTCGATCGTGTTGAAAGATGCAATCGCCATCCCCGAATTGCTCTTCAACAGTGGGAAGCAAGAAGGTGCTTAAAATATCAATGTAGGTCTGCGCTGTGATCGTGCCACGCAAAACAACAAAGGGGGGCAAGCCCCCTCCAGGAAAAACACGACCACACCATAACACCACCACCTCCGAATTTCACTGTTGGCACTACACACGCTGGCAGATGACGTTCACCGGGCATTCGCCATATCCACACCCTGCCATCGGATCGCCACATTGTGTACCGTGATTCGTCACTCCACACAACGTTTTGCCACTATTAAATCGTGTTGACCAAGCGAGGCGTCGTTTGGCACTTTCCTGCGTGATGTGTGGCTTATGAGCAGCCGCTCAACCATGGAATCCAAGGTTTCTCACCTAACGCCTAACTGTCATAGTACTTCGAGTGGATTCTGGTGCAGTTTGGAATTCCTGTGTGATGGTCTGGATAGATGTCTGCCTATTACTCTTTACGACCCTCTTCAAATGTCGGCGGCCTCTATCAGTCAACAGACGAGGTCGGCCTGTACGCTTTTGTGCACTACATGTCCCTTCACTATCACATCAGAAACAGTGGACCTAGGGATGTTTAGGAGTGTGGAAATCTCACGTACAGACTTCTGATACAAGTGACACCCAATCATCTGACCACGTTCGAAGTCCGTGAGTTCCACGGAGCGTTCCATTTGGTGTTTCACGATGTCTAATGATTACTGAGGTCGCGGATGAGTACCAGGCAGTAGGTGGCAGCACGATGCACCTAAGATGGAAAACTTATGTTTGTGGGGGTGTCCGGATAGTTTTGATCACATAGTGTATGTAGGTTTTATTTGTCATGCAAATATCCTAAACATAGTATTTTTTTCATCTAAAGGGTAGTTTGAATTGGGGAGGATTTTCTTTCAAATCTTCGTGTCGCGTTTTTGGAGGATGCTGAACTTAAACACCAAGCTTCGTTTTTTAGTTATGCTGTTCTCAGACAGACACACAAATGCGTGCAGATATTTTTTTTTTATAAAAATGCTATTTAGGGGAGAATCAGAGAACCTCAAAACATGTATTTCCTGTGAAATCTCAGTGTTGAGTGTTTTGTTTAAGATACCCAATATCAATAAAAATATAAAAAAAATCAAGGAAATGCATAGCAGTAATAGAAAATTGCCCACATTTAAGTTTTTTCTAGCCGTATTCGGTTCTGATGCAGGATGATTTGAAGTTATCTATATTTCTAAGTCTCGAAAGGCAGTAACGGGTTAATATCGCCTATCGAACCATTTCATTATGGGTAGTCTATGATTGCATTTTGTTTCGCTTTTTTTTTTTAGGTCCATTTATACCCCGCCTTTAACTGCATTGGTCTTATCGGCGGTCTTTCCTTTGGAACTTGTTGCCTATTGACTCTTCTCGTTGGGTTTCTTGCACTTTTGGTGTTTTAGTCATTAGATAATACACACATTCATACTTCCAGACCCTGGGGAGAATAGGGAATAATCTTGGCTAGATAAAACTGCCCATCCCCAGCCGGGAATCAAACTCGAGACCTCTCGCACAGCAGGCAGTTACTCTACCGACTGAGCTACGGGGCCAGTCGTTTCGCTTTTGTTCTCTCTTTGCTTAGCATTTCTGCAAGGCTTAGCTGTTACAAAATGGTAATCTGTGTATATTACTTGGAATATGGATTCCATCCCACATTGGAATACAAGGCAACGAATTGGCCGATCAGGCAGCAAAAGAAGCCACTAAGTGACCAAGTATAACTACACCAGCTCGTGATGTTATCTCAACCATTAAAAAGAAGCTCTACCAACAGTGGAAGACAGGATGGCTTGACTCCACGAGAAGCAAACTCCGTGATATAACATCGAGTTTGTCGACACATCTTCCCAGACAAGATCTGGTTTTAATATCCCGACTGAGAATGGGTCATACCAAGATCACACAGTTATCTTCTTTCAAAGGACCAACCACCCCTGTTAAGGACGAAACACACAATCGTGGAATGTCCACAATACGACCAATGGAGACAACACTACCAGATACCCAATGATTTACAAACAGCACTCAACTATTCGATGTACCCTAAGATAATTGAACTTTTTAACAGCATAAACTTATATAAAAGTATATGATGTTCAATCAGTTTGATTAGTTATAGTGTCATAATTTTATACACTAGTTCATTGTAATGGATTAAAACTACCACTATTAAATAACTTCGTTTTATTGTTAAATATTTTATAAAAAGTTGTACGTAAAGTCGCGATATGACTAATATGCTAAAGCGACTATAAACTTTCAAAATAAAAAAAATTTCTGATGTGTTACCCTCACATGACTTTCTCTACTCTTGTACAAACTATTTTTACAAACGCTTATTCTCCATATGCTTCATGATAATCTTATTGCTAATTTTCTTGCAGATGCAAGGGGAATTGGTAGGTTTTAAGCGATAGTCAAATGTTTTAAGAGCTGGTTGCTATGTGAAGCATTCCATCCTTTTTGTATGTCCAGGACATAAAAAATGAATATCGAATTTGCTATTTGAGAAAAAGTATTGGAAAATTTAAGGGAATAACAAACAATATCTCGAAAATGGTTCACCCAACAAAAAAAACGTATATGACATAAATTGTGTATTTTAACGCGAACTACATTTTTGTGTAGTAAAATTTTGTCTATCTCTTATGGTTTACGAGTTATACAAAAGTCGTTCACAATGAAGAATACTTTTGGACATTCCCAGAAAATTCAAGATATACATTTTATTTGTCATGAAAATATCTTAAACATATATTTTAATCAAAATCGTTTGAGCAATTTTTGAGAAAATTAAAATTTTCGAAAAATGTTTCATGTAAAGGGTAATCTGGGGTGGGGAATTTTCTTGAAAACCTTCGTGTCGCATCTCTGGAAGATACTGAACCTGAATACCAAGTTTGGTGTTTATCCGACTGTTCGTTTCTGAGTTATGCTGTTCTCTCTCTCTCTCAACCCCCCCCCACACACACACACGTTTCCAAAAATACTTTTTTGGATTCAGGGGGTCTCAAAACAAGTATTTCCGGTGAAATCTCGGTGGAATACAATACTTCCCCTACTTACTATACGTAGTAGAGAAAGTAAAAACATAATCGGCTCTTGTTTTTGCACACACTCTCTGAAGTAACAACTTGAAATCAAAGCCAGGTAATTCCTATTATGACTCCAACATGCTATACTAATACGCAGACCTTGTAAATCATCTTTAGTCATTAAGGGGTTGGAATAAGAACAGTGATTTTCAACGGTGAAAACATTATGCCAATGTTTAAGTGGTTCTCGAGATTACTCTGGAGACGTACACACGCTCACACAAATGTTCCTCTTTATAATATATTCGCATACGTTAATGCTCTATGAAATTTCAGTAGCTAATCTCACCTGCTGGTTTCGTCAGTCGTTTTCAGCCGCACTTCAAACGGCCAGCGTTCAGCTAATTGTGTCAGCATGACAATATTTTTACACACATGCGGTGTGGTCTCTGATAAGTGTTTTGGTGTTGTATATTTAGTTTTGTTGTATTGTGTCATTCTGCCAGTGAACCTTGCTAAGCAATGCCAAAACGAAGGTCATGAGAGATTTGGATTTGGTGCCAACAGCTTTGGTCTCTTCTCTTAGTGAGGAACATATAGGCAGAAGCTTTATCTGCAGAGATTTGAGTGAATCTGTATTCCTTATGCAATTACTTCCATCTGTTTAATAGATATTTCTGATACATTTTGCATCTAACTCGTTCAGATCAATTCCTTGAGTAATTCCTGAGAGAAATCTGATGTGATGCATTCACACGACCTTATCTACAAATGACAGATTCAGGTATATTCAATTTATGTTATACTATTT
Organism: Deroplatys truncata; assembly: GCA_030765065.1. NCBI lineage: Eukaryota > Metazoa > Arthropoda > Insecta > Mantodea > Mantidae > Deroplatys > Deroplatys truncata. The sequence continues at coordinate 25,088,222 of CM060977.1, read as the reverse complement.
ATATTAAACGTAATTCTTCTATCCTCGGTATTTTACTCATGGTATGTTTTACTTAGGAGCTATTTGGAATTAACCAAAAAGGTTTCAGTATGCGGAAACAATATTCAAATGTTTATTCGTGATAACAAGCTTTTGCGATGGAAACAAAAGAAGGGGGAAGCAAAAATCACAAACTTTCAGGCCCGTCCGTTAGATGACGCATAGGAAACGTCTAAACTTACATGGAATATTTCGAAAACGGCTAATGCTACGAAAACTTTATTTAATACATACTGCGAATTTTAATGAGCCATACATTTTTCTGAAGTAAGTTATTATCTATGTGTTAACACATCCTTTTTATACAAAATTTACTTAAGTAAAACCAAGTTCACGGGATATTCACAGAAAATTCAAGATATGCATTCAAAATCATTGGAGCCGTTTGTGAGAAAATAAAAAATAACGACATTTTTTCATATAAACGGCAGTTTGGGGTGGGGGATGTTCTTAAAAATCTTCGTCTGGCGTCCTTGAAAGATGCTGAACTTGAAAACCAAGCTTGGTTTTAGTCGAGTTTTCGTTTCTGGCAGACAAAAAAAAGTAAAAAACAAAGAAACACACAAAAGGATTTTTTCCGTTTTTGGGGGGGGTCAGGGATGCAATTTTGCAATTAGATCATTAATTCAATTTACAAATAAAAACATCCTAAAACAGTATATTATGCTTATTTTTATTCAATTATGACTTATGGAATAACATTTTGGGGAAATTGAGTAGACACAAAAAATATTTCTTTTACAAAAAAAGTAATAAGAATAATGGCAGGTGTAAAGAAATCAACTCATTGTAAACCACTATTCAAAACATTTGGAATTCTACCATTAGCCTGTGAGTATATTTTAGCTGTACTTTTAACCGTGGTTGACCACCCAGAAGTGTTCATAAAAAATTCAGACATACACAGCAAACAATCCAGAAATGGACAGGACTTACACAGGCTAAGCAATAACCTACAAGTATTCCAAAAAGGGGCCTACTACAATGGTATAGTGTTATTTAATTCACTTCCATCATATATCAAGGAACTGAAAACTAATAAAAATAAATTCAAGTTAGCATTAAAAAGATATCATTCACACCTTCTATACACAGGAGGATTTCTTTCATTCAAAAAATGACTGCACAATGTATGTATGTATTTATGACGTAATGTACATCCTAGATTAGACTATCTTTCTTTAAGCTGGTCTATCTCACTATAGGGTCTATAGATTGAGATCTTATGTTATGTTACAAATTGTGTATTTCCGGTGAAATACTACTTCAAAGGGTATGAACTAATAAAAGTTTTCCTACGTAAGTGGTTTGTTTTGAAGAGCTCTAACTAATGGTACCCTACTTGACCCCCCATTTCCATTTGAAATTTTAAAGTGATACGCCACTGACCCAACTTCCTGTTATGGCACTGATAAAATCAAGTGAAAGTTCGCATGTGCTTTAGTTATAAATGTTTTTGCCTTGAACATTTTAATGCCGGATTTTACGAAATAAATATTAAGCCTGGTTCACAATAACTCGAAAACGAGAGGCAAAACAGCATACATTTTGGTTCACATGAGTCCGAGAACAAGAACGGAAATGCATATCGGTGACCGTATCAATGGCAAAGTGCAAATTCCATTTTGTGCATTGAGATGTTATTTGTTTTTAACTGGCCAATGATTGTTTATCTGTTTACATTAAAGTTGTTTGTTGTTAATTAGTACCGGTTTTTGCTATTATTTTTAAGGTAACAGACAGTTTTGAGATGCATATAAACAAACTACAGATGACGCTTTCGCTAGACCAAAGCTCAATGGATGCGAGGGAGTCAGGACGCACATTTGTTAGAATTTCTTCCAGTTTTATTTCGCAACTTGCGACCAGAGAGAGATCTAGCGCTGTTTCATGTCACGACCCCTTGAACATTTTCTACAATGAAGAATCTAATATGCAAAATATGGATCCAATATGCTGTGCTCGGAAACGAGAACGGGAAAGTTAAAACTCTGCCAAGTATACTTTCACGTTACCGGTACTCAGAAACGCTCACGTTATAATGCATGTATTTTAACTTTGGCGTTCTCGGGTACTGTGAATCAGTCTTTACGGGTTTTCTGGTTCAACGTATATAAGATGTGCATGCAAATTTGGTATGGGTAGAAGAGTTGTGACGTAAGATTTTTTTTTTTTTTTTTTTTTTTGCATAAATCTGGACGATAAATACTATCACCTAGATGGTAGCATGGGCAACATAAACGTGCAAAGATCAAGGAAAAAAGTTTGATGTGTTACATTCACATAACTTTCTCTGCCATATATCGCTTATTAGCGGGTATACAAACTATTCTTGTGTGGAAGAACAATTCCATTAATTGATCTAACAGTGGTCCAAACTATGAAGCCAGGTACTTACAAAAGTACTTACAGCATTTTAAGTCGCCATTGGGGTATGTCATCTCAATACAATTTGAGATCTCCTTGTGGTTTACCGGGAAATATGCGAATCAGTTGGAGAATTTAATGTCGTACCGGCATGTTGCCATGGTAGCTCAGTGGCTAGAGCAACCGGACAGAAACCGGGAGATCCGTGGTTGAAATCCCGGCGATGGCATTGAATTTTTCAGTATTCCGATTCTCTTTCCTATTCTTACGAAAGTTTATTTTTCTATCTACTTCATTTAAATAAACCTTTGCAGAAACAGCTACATTACACATTTCGTTATAGATACAAAGAGAACAACGATAGTCAAATGTTTAAGAACTGAACGCTATATGCTGGCCTTAAAATTCCATACGGTTTCCATGACATCGCGAGAAACTGAAAATCGACAGCACTTTAAAAGAATGACAAAGTATTGAACAATTCGGACCATTAATAATGGATATCTCGGAAATGGCTGATGCTACAAAAATTTATTAGGAATAAATTGTGTGTTTTAAAGAGATCTACATTTTTTTATTAGGTCCGGTTCTACAAGGTTCCCGATAAGCTTCCCTATAGTTAGTCTCCAAATAAATTTTTCTGGTCGATAAAGCAACGGTCTCGTTCTACAATCATATGGCTTCCTCTGGATGGCAATCCTATAGGATAAACTGTGATGTGTTAAGTTTGCCGTTCTGAATTCGACGAAAAGCACCAGTATTGTGGAATTCGTAAAGCAGAAAACAAAGGAGAATTGCCTTGTGAAGCAGACAAGAAAAATTGAGTGTTGATTCAGGGGCCTTAAAACCTGAATTTCCGGTGAAATTCGGTATCGAATTTTTGGGTAGAATGCAATAACTTCTCTACGTACTATGTACGTGGTAGAGAAAGAAAAGGTACAGTTGCGGGACAATGTGAAAAGTCTGAAATTGCTGATTTTCCGGAAAAATTTGGAATGGGTGGTCCTCCTACCTAGAATCGCAAAAATAGGGCTACTCCGAGAACAACTAGTACTGCTGGAGATGTAACACTGGTGGGATAAGCTTTGGCCAGTAAGGCTCTCCCTCTCAGAGAGACTAACGTCAGAAGTGGCAACTCCGAAACAGACCAACATTTTGGTGAAGCTCCGCGGTCAAGAAAACCCGTTCTGCACTTCCTTATATGTGAAACCAAAAGGAAGTGTGTAGTGGATCAGAATACAGAAATAATAATGTTCTCATTAGCTACGTATGTCATCCGCTTCCTCGAGATGTGTGACCTTGGCAGAGGTTTGTGTCTCACCTCTTAAGATAGCGCTAACTGCCACACGATTTTATGGTAATAAAACAATTCCAGTTCGTAAGGCCTGGTACACGTGAGGCGATTGACGCCGCGTTAATCGCGCGTTAGCGAAAGCACTCGACCGTGCAGTGCATGCGAGAGGTTGGCGATGGAAGCTGAAGAGGCAATGTCTGCGGATTGTGTATCGTCGGTAAAACTGCCATAACAAAGACAGAAACAATACTAGGTGCATTCTATATTAAGAGGAGCCGCCCCTGCCTACGTTAGCAATGTTAAATTTGATGTACTTTTTGTAAACAATTATTGCTTCTAGGACTCCGATTTTATTTATATAGTACGTACATTTATGAACACTTTAACTTAATGATTTGTCAATATTCAACGTTTTTACCGACACTTTTCTTTTACTAGGCTTCTATTTTATCAAGAAAAAAATTGCAATATTTTAGCCATAAGTTTCTAAAAAATTAAAAACTGAAAAAAACAATGTTAAAATATTCTTGCCTATAATAACAATAACTGGTAAACGTTATATCCTTTGTCTTCAATACTTTCTAAGGCACATTGAAGTAGTAAAATATAAACTTAAGGAAAACTTAGTCCAAAGAAAATTATACTTTTCTAGTGCATTTTTGGCCCATATATGGATTATCTGGATTCTCCTGCATCTCATCTGTAAGATTCCTTTTCACCTTGTCACACACACTGTGAGGTTCTTCTCCAAGTGGTAAATTCAAAACCAAACATACTTTTAGTTTATGTCAAAAGCATATTTCCAGTGACCATGCGCACAAAATGAGCTGGAGGTAAGTTGTAGGTAGGTAGGTAGGTAAGTATACGTTTTTACTTTTTCTACTACGTATAGTAAGTCGGGGAGGTTTTGTATTCCACAGAAAATTCGATATCGAATTTTGCTGGAAATGCGTGTTTGGAAGCGCCCTGAATCCAAAAATAGAATTTTTAGAAAAAGGTCCGGTGTGTGTGTGTTTATATATACAGCATAACTAAAAACGAAAAGTCGGCTCAACATCAAACTTGCTATTTAAGTTTAGTACCTTCCAAAGATACGACACGGAGATTTTCTGGAAAATAATATATCTTGAATTTTCTGGTAATAGCCTGTGAAGTCCACTTTATTTGGAGGAAATTTTGTATAATCTTGTATAATTGGTAAACGTTAAGCGACAGACGAAAATTTACTTAATGTAGATCTCTTTAAATCACACAATTTATTTAAAAGTTCGAATTGTTCATTTCTTGGTCATTCTCTTAAAGCCCTTTCAACATTCAGTTGTTTCTCGCGATGTCATGGAAACAGTATGGAATTTTAAGGCTAGCATATAGCGTCCAGTTGTTAAACATTTGACTATCGCTGTTCTCTTTGTATCTGTAACGAAATGCGTAATGTAGCTATTTCTGCAAAGGTTTATTTGGATTAAAATGTAGTACATAGAAAAATAAGTTTTAGTAAGAATAATAAAAGATAGAGGGTAGAGAAAGTCATGTGAATGTATCATCAGATTTTTTGTTTTTTCATTCTTTTCAATATCTTAGGGCAAATATTTGTTATAAATTATATACAAAAATGATCATGAAATTCTGTTTAATGTTTAAGCAAATAAAAAGAAATACTTTTTTTCAGGTTTTTCGGGCCGCCTCTCCTAAAGGGATAAAATGACTAACGGCATGTCCGTAACCGTTTACTCTCCCTCAACACTGGTTATTATATTCCGGCCTGTTCTTCGATAAGCAAGTCCGTGCCAAATCGCGCGTTCATCTGAACGCGACAGCTCAACTCTGCGTACCTCAAACCGCTCGTTAATCGCGCGTTCGGATGTGTACGCCTCAATGCGATTACAGGTAGTATCGTTCAAGAAACTAAATGTATACTTTTCGCGGATCAGTATCATTTAGGCGTTCCGTAAGTAGGGGGCGTGAAAACTAAATCACCGTGGTCGTAGATGTGATCGCCATTTTAACCTATGACTCACTTCGAGGATTTCTATGGCTATATTAACCCAATATGGCGAAACATCAACTAAATATCACAAAATAAGTTACAATTCTTTTGCTGCCGAGTTATTAACAACATGGCATTGGCAAGAAAACGGAAAACACGTGAAATGATAATTTTAATAGAATAAGATCTTAAGTGGAGTAATAATATGCAACTAGCAGTTACATAGAATATATCTATTCAGTGTTATGCATTATACTCCATCGAATTATACACAATTATATTTGCAGCTGCAAAATTGCTTTTCTCAAGATGAGAATAAATCAGTTTCATGTTATTTTATGTATTACCTTATTGTTGTATACAGCATTTAGAAGTTGGGTTCATTAAAATTGTCATTCAACCTCCTCGTATTTTCTTCGAAATCATATAGTAATAACTTAGCTGTAAGAGAACTGCAAGTGTATTACTGCGTCTTACAAGGTGAAAAAGTTGGAATAAAAAGTACCACATACTGCGATTCGAACCGTAAACCCTCGGCACACTTGAAACCTACGACAGCAGATGTTAGTAGTGTATTATATATAACATAGATGTTGATCCTATTAAAAACTTCATTCCACGTGTTTTCCGTTTTTTTACTTTCTCTACTACGTATAGTAAGTAGGGGGAAGTATTATATTCCACCCAAAAATTCGATACCGAGATTTCACCGGAAATACATGTTTTGAGACCCCCTGAAGCCAAAAAAGCATTTTTGGAAACATGTCCGTGTGCGCGTCTGTCTGAACGAACAGCATAACTCAGAAACAAATAGTCGGATAAACACCAAACTTGGTATTTAGCTTCAGTATCTTCCAGAGATGCGACACGAAGGTTTTCAAGAAAATCCCCCCACCCCAGTTTACCCTTTACATGGAAAAGTTTTCGAAAATTTTAATTTTCTCAAAAATGGCTAACTATTTTGATTAAAATATCATATGTTTAAGATATTTTTATGACAAATAAAATGTATATCTTGAATTTTCTGGGAATGTCTCCAAAAGTATTCTTCATTGTGAACGACTTTTGCATAACTGGTAAACCATAAGAGATAGACAAAATTTCACTACACAAAAAACATAGATCGCGTTAAAATACACAATTTACGTCATACAGGGTTTTTTTTTTTTTTTTGTTGAGTGAACCATTTGAGATAATGCTTGTTATTCCCTTACATTTTTCAATACTTATACTTTTTCTCAAATGGGAATTCGTTATTCATTTGTTTTGTCCTAGTAATACAAAGAGAATGGAATACTCCACATAGCAACTAGTTCTTAAAATATTTGACTATCGCTTAAAGCCTACCAATTCCCCTTGCATCTACAAGAAAATTAGCAATAAGATTAACATCTCGATTAACATGAAGCATATGGAGAATAAGCGTTTGTAAAAATAGTTTGTACAGGAGTAGAGAAGGTCATGCGAGAGTAACACATCAGAATTTTTTTTGGGGGGGGAGGCCAATGCCATGTAGTTAATTGCTCAGTAGCGAGAGAATTTTAACTTGTTTCGTAATATTTAATCCATGATTCGTCATACTGTTTAACATAGTCATAAAAATCTTCGAAGTGGCTGACAGGTTAAAATGGCGACCACGACAGTAATACATCTACGACCACGGTCGATTTAGTTTTCATAGCCTCTACTCACGGAACGCCTGAATGATACTGATCCGCGAAAATTGTACATTTAGTTTCTTGAAAGAAAGTATCTCAGTATCGCGCGTTAACTAATGCTTCATATGTACGGGCTCGAAGTCCTTGTCAGGTAGAGATCTAGACCTCACAACAATCTATTTTGTATTACCTTATTACTTTGTCTACCACGTACATAGTAAGTACAGAAGGTATTGCATTACACCCAAACATTCGATACCGAGATTTCACCGGAAATGCATGTTTTGAGGCCCCCTGAATAAAAAATGTTTAACAAAAGGTCTGTAGTGTCTGAGCAGCATAACTCAAAACGCCTATTCTCCATATGCTTCATGTTAATCGAGATGTTAATCTTATTGCTAATTTTCTTGTAGATGCAAGGGGAATATGGTAGGCTTTAAGCGATAGTCAAATATTTAAAGAGCTGGTTGCTATGTGGAGCATTCCATTCTCTTTGCATTACCAGGACAAAAAAAAAAAAGAATAACGAATTCCCATTTGAGAAAAAATATAAGTATTGGAAAATTTAAGGGAATAACAAGCAATATCTCGAAAATGGTTCACTTAACAAAAAAACAACCCTGTATGACGTAAATTGTGTATTTTAACGCGATCTACATTTTTTGTGTAGTGAAATTTTGTCTATCTCTTATGGTTTACCAGTTATGCAAAAGTCGTTCACAATGAAGAATACCTTTGGAGACATTCCCAGAAAATTCAAGATACACATTTTATTTGTCATAAAAATATTTTAAATATGTGATATTTTAATCAAAATCGTTAGGGCCATTTTTGAGAAAATTAAAATTTTCGATAAATGTTCCATGTAAAGGGTAATCTGGGGTGGGGGGATTTTCTTGAAAACCTTCGTGTCGCATCTCTGGAAGATGCTGAACCTAAATATCAAGTTTGGTGTTTATCCGACTGTTCGTTTCTGAGTTATGCTGTTCACAGACACATGTTTCCAAAAATGTTTTTTTTGGGGGGGGGATTCAGGGCGCCACAAAACATATATTTCCGGTGAAATCTTGTTCTCGAATTTTTGGGTGGAATGCAATACTTCCCCTAGTTGGGTAAATACCAAACTTATAATTTAACTTCAATATCCTTTAAAGGTGTGACAGGAAAATGTTCAACAGGCCTTCACCTACATTTTACATTGAACATTTTTTCGAAATCTTTTATTTTCTGAAAAATAGCTCTAAAAAGATCTTGATTACCTAATATACAAGATATTTAAGATCTTTACATGACAAATAAAATGTATATTTTAAATTTTCTGTGATGCCCTCTTCATTCTAAATTACTTTTACATAATTTTGTTTAACTCGTTAACCATAATATATAGCGTCCAGTTATTTAACATTTGACTATCGCTGTTCCCTTTACATCTTTAACGGAATGTGTAACGTTGCTATTTCTGCAAAGTTTTATATCAATTAAAATGGAGGAGATAGAAAAATAAAATTTCTTAGGCAGTATACTCGATAGAGGGTAGAGAAATTCGTGTGAATGTAAACCATACATTTATACAAATGAATTGTGAACGATCGCATTGGAGTGTGTGTTTTAACTTTGTCGTTTTGGTTTCCGTTAACATTTGACTGTCGCTGTTCCCTTTACATCTTTAACGAAATGTGTAACGTAGCTATTTCTGGAAAGCTTTATGTCAATTAAAATGAAGTGGATAGAAAAATAAGATTTCTTAGGCATATTTTGTATACCCGATAGACGGTAGAGAAAGTCATGTGAATGTAAACCATAAATATTTAGATGAATTTTGAACGATCGCATTGGAGTGTGTGTTTTAACTTTGTCGTTCTCGTTTTGGTTTCCGTTCCCGGTTATTATGAAGCAGCGTTCAGTTCATTGGAGTGTTTCGCTTAGGCGAGACAACCCGCTATGAAAACGAGTCCAATCCTAGGAATACTTTGGACAGATTTGTTCACGTCAATAATCACCGCGCTATCAAGACCTAAATTGTTGGTAGATTTGTAGCAAGTGTATTTCAATAACATTTTTAAAATTAAGACACGAGACCAAAGTCTACGGCAATAAGACGCTTTGATCCGAACCGCTCTGTTCCAGTCAAGTTAATCCCAAATGTGAATGTACTGCACAATGACCTCGAAACCGGATCATCCTCACCCCACTGCGAGACTTCTTGATTGCTCCACCTGTGGAATGAAAACTTCTTTCATCCTACTGTTCAGAGTTGGCAGTCTAGCAGTTTTCCCGCCAAATCTAGGCATTTTAGTTGCGAAATAGTATATTGCCACACCAGTATGGGAAGTCCATTGTTACAGAATCTAGGTATACTTTGAAAAGGCGAAACAAAGTCGGGTCTCTTAGGTTTCAGATTCTCTTATGCATTCCACATACATGTAATGCACAATATTTGCTTTCGTCTTTTATGTAAAACATTTAAGATATTTGCGTGGCAAATGAAATGCAAATCTTGAATTTTCTGGGAATGTCTCTAAAAGTATTCTTCATTGTGAACGACTTTTGCATAACTGGTAAACCATAAGAGATAGACAAAATTTTACTACACAAAAAATGTAGATCGCGTTAAAATACACAATTTATGTCATATATGTTTTTGTTGTTGAGTGAACCATTTTCGAGATATTGCTTGTTATTCCCTTAAATTTTCCAATACTTAATAGTTTTTCTCAGATGGGAATTCGTTATTCATTTTTTTGTCTTGGATATGCAAAGAGTATTAATCTGTGGCAAAGAGAATGGTGCTGCACCTAGCAACCAGCTATTAAGAAATATGTCTATGCTTAAAGGCTACTGTATTTCTATATTGCCCTTGCAAATACAAAACAAGGGGAACATAGGCCTTAAGCGATAGTCAAATGTTTTTAGAACTGGTCGCTATGTGTAAAATGTAATTCTCTTTGCATGTCAAAAGATCGTTTCTGCAAATGTTTATCTCGATTAATGTGAAATAGATGAATAAGAGTTTGTAAAAATAGTTTGTATAAGAGTAGAGAAAGTCATGTGAGTAACATGTGGCAACTCGCTCTTGAAAGATTTGACTCTCGCTTAAAGCTTACTGAATTCTCCTAATCCCCTTGTACTGCAAGGAAATGTACAATAAAGTAGTTTCTGAAAACGTTTATCTCAATTAACACGAAGTAGATAGAAGAACAATCTTTTGTAATAATGATTTGTTGAAGAATGGGTAGAGAATGTCATGTGAGTGAAACACAAATTACTTTTTCTTTTCTTTTTTTCTTTTTTCAAATGTCTGAAGATTCCACTCAGTAAGAAGCAAGGTTGGTTTAAAAGTACAATCGGATTGCGAGTTTACTCATTTCTCGGAACAGCCTGTGAAAAGAAAATAAGCACATGGCACGAAATTACAGAGTAGGGCAGGCAGTATGAGTGACCTCGATGCGGTGAGAGTTGACAGGGAAGTCCACGATACTTCTGTTTCTAGGTTTTTCTTGTAATGGAGATTTTCCAGACTTGGTTGGGTAATGTCCAACTTTATTGTTATGCATTAAGGGATGGTGCATAGTCTGACTGAGCAGTGACCTTTTCTTCACAGAGGTGCGGTTTCTTTGTCTAAGGGAGACAGACCTTTCATCTACTCAAGATACGACGTGACTTCACCACGTGCTCATCAAAAGGGCAGCCCTCTTAACAGGGGGAAGTTAAACTTAAGTAAATCTATTTAGGCAGCTGGGATTTACTTTCGTTACACATTTCGTCGTAGGTACATATACAAGAGGGACACAGGGGACTGAAGCTATAGTCAGCTGTTAAAAAGCGGGTGGCTATATGCTTGATTTGAAATTCCATGATATTTGCATAACCACGAAAGTATAAAAAAAAAGATGAAAACGCAAACGAATAACATAACTCGGAAATGGTTAATGCCACAAAAAATATACGGTAAGACCCAGCTTATCCGAAAACCCGGAGGTTTCGAAGGAGAAGAAAAAGAAAGCGAGAAAGAATGAACGAGAAAACACGAGATGCTCAAATTTGCACAAGCAGCGTTGCTGCGACAATTGGCACTGTTCTTATGCCCCAAACCTAAATTTCAATACAGGTACTCGCTTTTGTATGCAGTTAATCCTCCCCCTACGCCACATTCCAAGAAATATTTTACTGTTATAACTAAAGACGAGGGGTTTGTGCGGTTTTTCGTAGGTTGCGTGTGCATAGACGTTATACATCTGTAAGCCAGTGTCTTGTGTTGACTTCCGACGTACACAAACTAGTCTGAAGATGAGAAACGCAGCACTGCTTTAAGGTTTAGCAGATGACAATACACAAATATGAGGGATATGTTGAAACATTAAAGTTACAAGAAGAAACTTGCCTTTATGATTCATCCATAGCTTCAGAGCCATCACAAGCCGAATTGCACTGCACTTCTATAAACATTCTTAAGTTATCGAATGTCAAATGTCGGCATCGATCACTTAAATGTTTTTGAACTGCGAGAAGCTTCTTTCAACGTCACGGGACGTTAGCGGTGCATGTGTGAAGTATACCATATTATCATCTGATGGTTTTATGTTCATCATGTTACAAATTGTTAAATATCTCTATTTTTCTGTAGAATGTTTTACCATTTATTATTTATCCTCTGTGTGCAAGATCCTGAAGGTCCTTTCTTGATTTTTTCTGACACCTCTTCTATTTATTTATTAATTATTATTATTATTATTATTATTATTATTATTATTATTATTACTATTATTCTCTTCGATATTTGTATCCTCTTGTTGCACTGCCCTAATTTGTTTACGTGTGTAAGTCGAGTCAACATGTACAGCGTTGGCACCTCGGAAATAATTATTCCGTTAAATTGAGGTTGAAGTTGCGCTAAAATCCGCTAAATATTATTGTTGTTGGTCCTCTTAAAAGTGAAATTTAAATTCTCCTCCTTCTCCTTCTCCTCCTCCTTCAATTTAGATACCACTCACGATATTAATGTAGTTCAAGCCACAGCATTTCGTTTTCCTCCTCATCCTTCATTGGGGTGTCTTCTATGTCCACTGCTGAAGTACTGGGGCCGGCTGAAGAAATAGGTGTGGCGTATGCTCTCATGGTGCCGATTTCTCGGAGAACATCCTGGTAGCTCGTAATAATGGCAGCACTTGCCCAGACGATTAAGATCGATCTGTTCTAACTGTAATTATGGCGTTCACCATAACAGTATTTAGTCTTTTAGGCAATGACGTTTTTATCAAGTTTAACTGGATAAATGCCCTTTCCACGTCTGCATTAGACCATGGTAAAACCAGAAGCATTATAGCCAGATCCAAAAGCTCATGGCAAGGATTTGAGCCGCTAGCATCCTTATATCACCTAACTTCAATTAAGGACGCGTTTTGCAACATCTTCACATTTTTGAGCAAGCGGCGTTGCAGCTCAGAAACAAGGGAAACATGAAAACGTTCACATCTTTTTATTAAGACATTCTCACCTCGGATGAATTTTTGTTGGTGTTTTTCATCTCTTGCAGCAAGACCTCGACTTCATGACTTAAGTATATTCTCGGCGACTTACGTTTACGAACATCAGCTGTTAAAAGATCACCTCTCTACCCCGGTACAACAATTCTCCTAACGAGCCCACTCATTAATAAAACATCGTTTAGAAGTCGTGATTGGTCTGCAGAATTTGACTGAAATGCCTTATTTACCAGCTGACATTCTTCCAAATAAGATTTCAGAAAAGTAAGGCAAGTTTAGTTTACATCATCTCTTTAGAGAAGTTGAGCAGTATAGCACTTCTCATCAAGTGCTGCTATTTCAAAGTGCGTTTTTAGTTCAAGCCACTGAGACAGAACACGAGAGACAGCCTCTAAAATAGACATCCAACGTGTATTGCACTTCTGAACTATTTTAAGTGGATTAGCTCCGCCATTTATTGCATTGAATAACTTTCTGTAAGCGATTTGACTAGATGAAGACTTGGAAAACCAAGAATACGTTTTCGACAGCAAGAACTCCAAATTTCGGGGCAAAGATTCAGCTGCCGCAGAAGATACCGCCAGCTGCACGGAATGACAGACTCAAGGAATTAAGACAAGATGAACTTCTCTTTTCAAATTCTGATACACACCATTATTGCTGCCCACCATAACTGCTGCATTGTCAGTGCCCAAACCGCGCATTAAAAGAATTTTCAAACCATACTCATTAAGCAAAGATTTCAAACTATTGGTTATTGCCACTGCATTGCCTTCTTCTAACTCTACCATCCCAAAGAATGTGGAAACAATGCGACCTTGGCTTTCAAAAAAGTATACCACACACGCAGCTAAGAATTTGCTGACACTAATGTCCGTGGATTCGTCTAAAAGTACACTGAAATATCCGTCTCCTATGTCTTTTTTCAGGCTGGCTTTGAAGTGTGGATAAAGAATGTTTTTAATCATACCACTACACTTCTATGCAAACGCACCTGAGAGTCATGGTCAGCACCCTTAAAACACCTTTTTGAGAGACTGCAGAGGTGATCCACAGAATGGTTAGCCACAAATAAACTTAATGATGCTTCATTGGTATGCCTGACTACGTACGAATCCAACCTGTGAAGAAAATGGCGTTTCAGCTTTTATATGCTTTTTGAATGATTCAATAAACCCGACAGACCTGAGTTTGAACTGCACTGACAAAATAGACAACGCGCACTAGCAGGTTCGGGGGAATCTCAACAAGCCAGTCTTTCAATTGTTTGTTTCTAAGCTACTCTTTTCTAAACTTTTGGGTGCATGTTTTGTCCTTTTGTTTTGACATTTTGACACAAGTAATAACAAAATAAAGAAAACCACTGAATTCACCACGGTCAACTGTACCATACAAATATACAGTTTTAACACTATGTAGTGTACCGACGAACTAGGAAAGATTGTTCTGTTGAGGCGGGGGAAACACTACATCGAAATGAGATTAAGCATCACCCATGTACAATAAAAACAATGATATGAAGCAGGGGGGATTGAGTTTTATTTATGGACGCTCTTTTAACTACTATGGTTCTTAGCGTCCCATTCTATATTGGGCGTGAAAGACTGGTAATTTTGCTCAGAGGCCTCTATCAGGTGCCGTAAATCTACGACACGGGACCACCGGCTTTACTTCCCTTCCGAAGGAAGCCGTGCTAACGATTTTTACGCCCGAAAAAATCCATCGCCCTCCGCCGGGTTTGAGGCTAGCACGGTACCACTAGTCCACGGAGGACGACAGGGGGGATGTTGAATTGCATTCTCATAACTTACTCGCAAGAGGTAATCGGAGAATGAAACCAAAGCAGCACTGATTCATTTGTTATATTCTGGCCTTACGGACTCTCGTGGTTTGAGGAAGTGGGGAAAGGAAAGTATCTTAGAAAATATACAACAAGGTTCGGCACAAGCGATAACACCGTAAAGCAATAACATCTACTCAGATACGTTATTTTTCAATAGTGACATTTGGCCGACTCATGCGATAATCACTTGTATATGTTTTATCTCATTGCTATTAACACATTCCTCGCAGGACATGAAGGTATACATAGATAGCATGTTTAATATGGTGCAATATGCACGTTTCATCACTTACTGTAGACTGAAAGGGTGTGTGGAAAGAGGAAATATTAAGTTGCAATTTCATCTAGGATTTTTCCCACTAAATCTTGTCTCTAGTTATATAATTGAAACTTTGAATTAAACAGAAAAAAATCTGATGTGTTACACTCACATGACTTTCTCTACTCTTGTACAATCTATTTTTACAAACGCCTATTCTCCATATGCTTTATGTTAATCGAGATATCGAGATGTCAATCTTATTGCTAATTTTCTTGTAGATGCAAGGGGAATATGGTAGCTTTTAAGCGATGGTCAAATATTTTAACGCTGGTTGCTATGTGTCGAATTCCATTCTCTTTGCAAGTCCAGGACATAAAAAAATGAATAACGAATTTGAGAAAAAGTATAAGTATTGGAAAATTTAAGGGAATAACAAGCAATATCTCGAAAACGGTTCACTCAACAAAAGAAATGTATATAACATAAGTTGTGTATTTTAACGAGATCAACATTTTTTGTGTAGTAAAATTTTGTCTATCTCTTATGGTTTACCAGTTATGCAAAAGTCGTTCACAATGAAGAATACTTTTGGTGACATTCCCAGAAAATTCGAGATATACATTTCATTTCTCATGGCATTATCTTAAACATATGATATTTTAAACAAAATCGTTAGAGCCATTTTTGAGAAAATTAAAATTTTCGAAAAATGTTCCATGTAAAGGGTAGTCTGGGGTGGGGGGATTTTCTTGAAAACCTTCGTGTCGCATCTCTGGAAGATACTGAACCTAAATACCAAGTTTGGTGTTTATCCGACTGTTCGTTTTTGAGTTATGCTGTTCACACACACACACACACACACACAGACACACACACACACACAGACACACAGACACACACACGGACATGTTTCCAAAAATGCTTTTTTTGGATTCAGGAGGTCTCAAAACATGTATTTCCGGTGAAATCTCGGTATCGAATTTTTGGGTGGAATGCAATACTTCCCCTACTTACTATACGTAGTAGAGAAAGTAATATTGTAGACAACAGTCCATATATCCGTTAAAAAATCCGTTGGCCGCTAAATGCAAAATTTGACCCGTTGGTGATATGTAAAATCCGTCAAATTTAGCGAAAATTCCGTCAACTTGGCAACCCTGAACATGTATTTCGTGCCACGCACAAGCCCTCCGTCTTTAATTATAACAAGTGTTAACTGTCATTTTAACAGTTACTGTTATTTTACTGTTTGTGTTGGTCAGTGTGGTTTGTGTGTGTTTAAGGTATCAGTGGAAAAAAAGCGTTTTGTAATAAACATTGAACAGAACCTCGTAGCATCAGAGGTAAGAAATGCTACAAATTCGTATCGAAATCTTAACGGGAAATATTGAATTACGGCACTATCAATAACACAAAACGTTCTGTTTTTAGATTGCCTTGTGTTTCCTGCAGCAGAATAGTGAATCAACACCAACAGAAGTATAATGCATATCAAAAAGTGGCATGATATAGTGCTCACAAGCATTGAGAGAAAATTTTCAGAAAAAAAAGTGATATGTTGCACTCGCATGAATTTCTCTACTCTTGTACAAACTATTTTTACAAACGCTTATTTTCCATCTACTTCATGTTAATCGAGATGTTAATCTTATTGCTAATTTTCTTGTAGATGCAAGGGGAATATGGTAGGTTATAAGCGATAGTCAAATTATGTCCAAGGCATTAAAAAAAAAAAATTACGAATTTCCTTTGGGAAGAGGCATAAATATTGGGAAAATTCAAACAAATAACGAGGAATATCTCGGAAATGACAAATTGTGTGTTTTAACGAGATGAACAATTTTTGTATAGTAAAATTTTGTCTGTTACGATTTACCAGTTATGCGAAAGTCATTCAGAATGAAGGACTTTTGGGGACATCCCAGAGAATTCAAATACACATTTTATTTGCCATGTAAATGTCTTTAATATTTGGTGTTATAATCAAAATCGTTAGAGCCATTTTTAAAAAATAAAAAATTTCGAAAAATGTTCCATGTAAAGGGTATGTTGAGGTAGAGGGATTTTTTTAAAACCTTCGTGTTGCATTTTTGGAAGATACTGAACTTAAATACCAAGTTTGGTGTTGATCCGACTTTTCGTTTGAGTTATGCTGTTCAGTCACACACGCAGACCTTTTTCTAAAAATGATTTTCTTGGATTCAGGGGACCTCAAAAGATATACTTCCGGTGAAATCTCGACATTGAATTTTTGGGTGGAATACAATACTTCCCCTACTTACTATACGTAGTAGACAAATTAAAAACGTAGTGGCTAGAGAAAGTCATGTGAATGTAAGACATCAGATATTACTTTCTCTACTACGTACAGTAAGTAGGAGAAGTATTGTATTCCACCCAAAAATTCGATAGAGATTTTACCGGAAATACATGTTTTGAGACACCCTGAATCCAAAAAAAAAAAGCATTTTTGGAAACATGTCCGTGTGTGTCTGTCTGTGAACAACATAACTCAGAAACAGTCGGATAAACACCAAATTTGGTATTTAGGTTCAGTATCTTCCAGAAATGCGACACGAAGGTTTTCAAGAAAATCCCCCAACCCCAGATTACCCTTTACATGGAAGATTTTTCGAAAAGTTTAATTTTCTCAAAAATGGCTCTAACGATTTTGATTAAAATCATAGGTTTAAGATATTTTCATGACAAATAAAATGTATATCTTGAATTTTTTGGGAATGTCTCCAAAAGTATTCTCCATTGTGAACGACTTTTGCATAACTGGTAAACCATAAGAGATAGACAAACTTTTACTACACAAAAAATGTAGATCGCGTTAAAACACACAATTTATGTTATGTACATTTTTTGTTGTTGAGTGAACCATTTGAGATATTGCCTGTTATTCCCTTAAATTTTTCAATACTTATTTTCTAAAATGGGAATTCGTTATTCATTTTTACTTTCTCTACTACGTATAGTAAGTGGGGGAAGTATTGTATTCCACCCAAAAATTCGATACCGAGATCTCACCGGAAATACATGTTTTCAGACCCTCTGAATCCAAAAAAAAATCATTTTTGGAAACATGTCTGTCTGTGTGAACAGCATAACTCAGAAACGAACAGTCGGATAAACACCAAACTTGGTATTTAGATTCAGTATCTTCCAAGGATGCGACACGAAGGTGTTCAAGAAAATCCCCCCACCCCAGATTACCCTTTACATGGAAGATTTTTCGAAAATATTAAATTTTCTCAAAAATGGCTAACGATTTTGATTAAAATACCATGTGTTTAAGATATTTTTATGGCAAATAAAATGTATATCTTGAATTTCCTGGAAATGTCTCCAAAAGTATTCTTTAATGTGAACGACTTTTGCATAACTGGTAAACCATAAGCGATAGGCAAAATTTTACTGCACAAAACATGTAGATCGCCTTAAAATACACAATTTATGTCATACATTTTTTTTGTTGAGTGAACCATTTTCGAGATATTGCTTGTTATTCTCTTACATTTTTCAATACTTATTTTCTAAAATGGGAATTCGTTATTCATTTTTTGTCTTGGATATGCAAAGAGTTATAATCTGTGCCAAAGGGAATGGTGCTGCACCTAGCAACCAGCTATTAAGAGATATGTATGTGCTTAAAGGCTACTGTTTTTCTATTGCCCTTGTAAATATATTTTCCCCTTAATTCTACAAGAAAATTAGCAATAAGATAAGAGTCTGCAAATGTTTATCTCATTAACATGAAGTAGATGGAGAATAAGCGTTTGTAAAAATAGTTTGTACAAGAGTAGAGAAAGTCATGTGAGTGTAACACAGATTTTTTTATTTTGAGGTCGCTTTATGCTGCTGTTAAAAATAACTGAAATTTCATATATTTTGCGAGGTTCAAATTATATATAAACAAATGAACTATTTAATGGAACAGCATCATATCTGTTGCAATGATTATTTAAACCGAAGAAGAACAAATATGACGTTTTCCATCATCATGGCTATTACAATTTCAACTAAACCTTTATATATCTGAAGTATTTGCATAAAAAAAGCTTTTCTATTCTCGTTCCGCCACTCGCTATACATTTTTGACCAGAAATAATCTCAACTTAAGAAATATGGTCTTCATCAGTTTTTGCTATGTAATAAACCCATGCAGAAAAAAAAGAAGAATCGCATAAGATGCTTTATAGATGCCGCATGATTGTTCAACCTGGGGACATTTAAATATGCAACAATGAATATTTCAATAACTTAATTCTAAAGGAAAAAGTCTGATGTGATACATTCACATGACTACCCTCTACTGCATCGCTAATGTTCGTTGATGTAATATGTACAGTATTATTCCCAGGGAATCTTAGCGTTTTAAGAAAGTGAGACAATTTACACAACTGCACTCTTCCTTTTGTGCTGCCTTTTTAGATCAACTGATTATTTTTTATTCTTAGAGTATATAAAATCTGAAAAGCAAGCGAGCTGCGTGATAATGAACTGAACGTTTGGACGCGTGGTTGCATTACGGAAATTGCTTGCCCTGAGGTTGATACGTTGCGACAACTGATTCAGTGTTAGTGCTGTTACAGCGTCAAAAAGTCCGTATACTTTAGCACACAGAATCTTAATGTATGATTCCTATGCGACAGAAAAACCCTTTTAGAGAATTGAGACGGAGATTTATAGACAGATTCCCTGCTGTTGTTGCGCCTCAGAGATATGGCTCGTAATCTTGTGAATAGATTTAGGGAAACGGGATCCATTCTTGATAAGAAACCGAAAGTACATCGCAGTGCAGTTACAGAGGAAAAACCAGATATCAAAAAAACGCTGATGTGTTACACTCACATGACTTTCTCTACTCTTGAACAAACTATTTTTACAAACGGTTATTCTCCATATGCCTCATGTTAATCGACATATCGAGATGCCAATCTAATTGCTAATTTTCTTGTAGATGCAAGGGGAATTGGTAGGCTTTAAGCGATAGTCAAATATTTTAAGAGCTGGTTGCTATGTGGAGTATTCCATTCTCTTTGCATTACCAGGACAAAAAAAAATCTGTGTTACACTCACATGACTTTCTCTACTCTTGTATAAACTAATTTTACAAACGCTTATTCTCCATAAGCTTATGTTAATCGAGATATCGAAATGTTAATCTTATTGCTGATTTTCTTGTAGATGCAAGGGGAATATGATAGGCTTTAAGCGATAGTCAAATATTTTAAGAGCTGGTTGCTATGTGGAGTATTCCATTCTCTTTGCATGTCCAGGACAAAAAAAAAAAAAAAAAACTGATGTGTTCACTCACATGGCTTTCTCTACTCTTGTACAAACTATTTTCACAAACGCTTATTCCCCATATGCTTCATGTTAATCGAGATGTTAATCTTATTCCTAATTTTCTTGTAGATGCAAGGGGAATTGTGACGCAGTAATTTGTATCACAAATTATGTAAATGTCAGAGTGATTGTAGTGTGAATATGTATTGTTGTGTGACATTGATTTGAGATGTTTGTTGATTGTAAGCATTGTCGAGAAGTGGGTTTATACGGCCTTACTGAAACTGACAATAATAGCGTGCAATAATGTAGCGAGGGGGTGAGCTGTTTATCATTATTAGAGACGAGCAAATGACGTCAGAATGGCGCGTTTTTCTTAGAATTTGCTGGAACATTTTTTCCCAGAGCATATGTTTTCGTAATTTTCATTGGATATAAATATAGACGCTAATGTTGGCGTGTTTTATTAACCAATAGCAGCTCGGTTATAATCTTTAGGCATATTGGGGCGAGGAAGTATAAATTCAGTGTCAGGGTCATGTTTCACGTAGTCCAACAGAAGCTTTCGCGTATAAGACATCGATGAGTTCAACGGAAGCAGTCATGGTGAATACATCGCACAGTTTATCGATTTGCAGGTTACGCGTAGCAAAGTTCTGAAAAATCTCTCGTGTCGTAAAGTTAATTACACAAAAAGTTGAAGTACGCGAATTAATAATGGGCAGTAAAGAAGGTATTATAACAGTTTCAGTTTGGCGAGTGTCAAGATTAATATGTGAAAGTGAATAATGTGTTACTACAATAAAAGTGTAAAACAAATTCTTTTATCAGTGTTATCTTTGGATAAAACCTCCTTTCCGTTTACACACCTGTATAAGATAAGTGCTTGACCGAGAAATCATAGCTAGCCGGAGGACAGTGAACCCAAAATTAAATACAATAACAGGCGCCCAGTAAAAGATAACACAAAGTGACAGCGACAAACTGTCTTTCATACGTGCGGCAGACAAATAGTTGCATCTTTCGACTACAAACATTAATACCACTACATATTGTTTCCACAACGTGGGGCGAACAACAATAATACCACCGCATATTTGGCTTCACAACGTGGGGCAAAAACACAAGTAAACACAAATACATTAATACTGCCGCATATTTGGCTTCACAACGTGGGGCTAACAAATAAATAAATAATACTACCACAATTGGTAGGCTTTAAGCGATAGTCAATTATTTTAATAGGTGGTTGCTATGTGGAGTATTCAATTCTCTTTGCATTACCAGGACAAAAAAAGTGAATAACGAATTTGAGAAAAAGTATAAGTATTGGAAAATTTAAGGGAATAACAAGAAATATCTCGAAAATTGTTCACCTCCCCTCAAAAAAAGTGACAAATTGTGTATTTTAACGCGATCTACATTTTTTGTGTAGTAAAATTTTGTCCATCTCTTATGGTTTACCAGTTATGCAAAAGTCGTTCACAATGAAGAACACTTTTGGAGACATTCCCAGAAAATTCAAGATATATATTTCCATTTGTCATAAAAACATATCTTATTTTAATAAAAATTGTTAGAGCCATTTTTAAGAAAATTAAAATTTTCGAAAAATGTTCCATGTAAAGTGTAATCTGGGGTGGGGGGATTTTCTTGAAAACCTTCGTGTCGCATCCTTGGAAGATGCTGCACCTAAATACCAAGTTTGGTGTTCATCCGACTGTTCGTTGGAGTTACGCTGTTCACAGACACACACACGGACATGTTTCCAAAAATGCTTTTTTTGGATTCAGGGGACCTCAAAACATTTCCGGTGAAATCTGGGTATCGAATCTTTGGGTGGAATACAATACTTCCCCTACTTACTATACGTAGTAGAGAAAGTAAAAACAAAAAAATCTGATGTGTTACACTCACATGACTTTCTCTACTCTTGTACATACTATTTTTACTAACGCTTATTCTCCATATCCTTCATGTTGTCGCGGCAACTTTCGTGTTATCTTATTGCTGAGCGCCTGTTATCGTTTTACTATTTTAAATTTTGAGTTCTTTGTCCTCCGGCCAGCTATTATTATTATTATTATTATTATTATTATTATTATTATTATTATTATTATTCAGTCGAGCAAATCTCTTGAACAGGGTGTGTAAACGGAAAGGAGTTGTTACTAAAGATAACACTGATAAAAGAATTTGTTTTTACACTTTTATTGCCGTCACACGTTATTCATTTCACATAATTACTCTTGATACACGCCCGACTGAAACTGTTGTATTTTCGAATGCAACTATTATCACTTATTTGCCGCACATTATTAATTCGCGTATTTCACATATTTTAACTAACTTTACGACGCGAGAGATTCTGTAGAACTGCGCGACGTGTAACGCGTGAATGATCCTGTTGAACTGTGCCTTGTGAATTATTCTGTAGAACTACGCGACGTATAACCCGCGAATGATTCTGTTAGACTGAACGTGACCCGTCTCTGGCTTTAGCCTTTTATACTCCCTCACCCCGATATGCCTAAACATTATAACAGAGCTGCTATTGGTTAATAAAACGCGCCAACATTAGCGTCTATTTTTATATTCAATCAAAATTAGGAACACATATGCTCTAGGGAAGATATTCCCTCCATTTCTACAGAAAAGCGCGCTAATCTGACGTCATTTGCTTGTCTCTTCTAATTAACAACTCACCCCATCGTTACATTGTTACGCGCTCCTATTGTCAGTTTCAGTGAGGCCGTGTAAACTTATTTCCTAACAATGCTTATAATTAACAAACATCTCAAATCATTGTCATACAATAATGTTAATTTACACTACAATCACTCTGGCATTTACAATGTTGTGATATAAAATACTGCCACAATGTTAATCGAGATATCAATGTTATTGGTAATTTTCTTGTAGATGCAAGGAGAATATGGTAGGATTTAAGCGATAGTCAAATGTTTTAATCGCTGGTTGCTATGTGGCGCATTCCATTCTCTTTGCATGTCCAGGACATTAAAAAAATGAATAACGAATTTGAGAAAAAGTATAAGTATTGGAAAAATTAAGGGAATAACAAGCAATATCTCGAAAATGGTTCACTCAACAACAAAAATGTATATGACATAAATTGTATATTTTAACGCGATCTACATTTTTTGTGTAGTAACATTTTGTCTATCTCTTATGGTTTACCAGTTATGCAAAAGTCGTTCACAATGAAGAACACTTTTGGAGACATTCCCAGAAAATTCAAGATTTTGTCATGGAAGTATCTTGATATGATATTTTAATCAAAATCGTTAGTCATTTTTGAGAAAATTAAAATTTTCGAAAAATGTTCCATGTAAAGGGTAATCTGGAGCGGGGGTATTTTCTTGAAAACCTTCGTGTCGCATCTCTGGAAGATACTGAACCTAAATATCAAGTTGGGTGTTTATCCGACAGTTCGTTTCCGAGTTATGCTGTTCTCATCCACTCACCCACACAATGTTTCCAAAAATGCTTTTTTTGGATTCAGGGGGTGTCAAAAACATATATTTTCGGTGAAATCTCGGTATCGAATTTTTGGGTGGAATACAATACTTCCCCTACTTACTGTACGTAGTAGAGAAAGTAAAAAGTTAGAACGAAGTCCAAAGAAACTTCTGTAAAAGCTTACATAGGAATGAGAAATTTTGTAAACCTCGGCATGGAATGCCAATAAACTTTTAAAATTAAAGCCCTATAAGATAACTGTAGTTGAGGGATCGCAACCACGCGAAGTTAGTAGTTAATTTGTGCAATTGGGTGTTGGATAGTTTTAATAATCGCCTTATTGACCCCATGGTTTTATTTACACGGCCATGAAAAATTAATGAGGGTTAACACACATTTGTTAAAAGGTGTGGGAGATGTGTGTACAGCATTTCCAACATCATCTATGACGAAGGTACGTGGTTATTATTTGCATGCGCTTGAATGTAAGGGGCTATGGATATCTGACTCCGCTGGCAAAGAGCATGCTTCCGGTGCCAAGAAAATTCCCGTTAGACCGGCCACGCGTCCAAACGAAGGCTCTATAGATGTTATACTACAGCCTCTGTTAAGTGCGTTCGTAACTGTGTTCACATTTTATACATGTAAGTTGGAAAAATATTTGTCGATCTATTTCGAATTTGTCTGAAATGTATACAAAATTAAGAGTAGTTTACATCGAGAGTCTAAAACATATACGATTTTAGAACTGTTTCCTAAGAAGTCCAGTAAATAAATTCCATAATCCAGGACACTGAATTTTGCGAAAGCACCTGAAACGTAAGGCAATAAAGCGATTCTGTATACTGGCCAGGGTTGTCAACTCTTATCATAATTATGGGGGCATACGATAATTTGAACGGTTATATGATATAGAACGATACCGGGTAAACATACAATAACATCCCGGCCGTGTTTATCACCACAGCAAAATGAAACAAATCTGACAACACCACAGGGGTGATTGTGGGATTGGCTAAGTGGAAACACAGGCACTAACTCCCCACATGGACACGGTGTGTCACTAGTTGTACTTTTGCGGGAAATGCGAATTTTCTGATTGGCTGTTTCAAGTTTGGACGTTCGTAACGAACTAAATGGCAGAGACACGACGAAAGGGACCATCTTGGATTTTTATAGCTGGAAGTTTTCGCCCGAAGTTTTTTCATCAGGAACAAAGCCGAGACGGTAATCATACATTTACGCTATTTCTGATTGAATGTATATTTGTTGTAATATTGGTATTTTCTATTAACTTCAGTGATATTCGTAGAATGAGGTAGAAAACTGATAGGTTACTGTATGTTGCAACATTTTTATATAACGAATAAATTTTCAGATACATTGAGCCGTCCAGACAGAGGGGATACGCCTACGATTTACATTCCTTCCAGTGTTGTGGTTCGAGTCCCGATTGGTGACATAGAATCTGAAGGTATGTTATTAAGTTTCCAGCATGAGAGTGCTAGATGAAAGGTTAAGTTTTTAAGAGCTTCTTAGTGTTGCTGAATTTTATATTGTCCTGATTTACTTTTCAGATATTGTGAGTCATCCAGACAGTGGAATATACGATTAATTTTCGTGTTTGCACTTCATAATTGATGGGTGGAGATCACAGCCAAAAGTAGGTAAGGTAAAATCAACCTTTAATGCAAATTAATTAGCATGTTACTGTGCTAATATTCAAACACATAGATGCAGATCATGCGAGTGATACTCTTGTATAATTAAAAAATGTAGGATTATTGGTGGACTGACACACTAACTGTCAAAGATAGCATGCCAATGATACTATAATTCTTTTAAGACAGTGCCCAAATGAAATTTTCTAATACAGAAGGAAGAAAGATATTTGATATCATTCACATATATTTTAGTAATTCACCCTCTTTTGGGCATTTTTATCTAACTGCCACTATGTCCTTTTTTGAACTGGGCATGGTGTATGAAAATAGAAATTCTGGTAGCTTTTTTGACAATTAATGTCCTTGTAATCTGTTATTACAGATGCTCAAAAGCATTTGTTTCCAAGAATAACTGAAGTGTTTGTTTTGAGTGAAATTAGCAGCTTCAGTATGTGTTCTGAGGCTTTGAAATTCCAAAGTGGTTCCAATCTTTCGTGTCTGTTTTCTACCATTTAAACTTTGTAGCAATTTTGATGATACAAAATCCTTCCCTTAAAGATACATTGTGCAGTAGTAATTAAGTTGCAGGATATTATAAGAAATGTATAGGCATTTAAATGATCGTGTTGTTTTTGTGCAAAAATCAAAGGTTTTGAAGTAATGGGCATTTAATATTTTTTAAATGTATTGAAGCCTTTTAAGTTAACACACATGATAAACATGAAGTTGATCACGATATATGATGAATCATTTGTAGAATACTTATGAAAATAGCTTACTGTGAGTAGAGAAAGTCTTAGATGGCAGAGCAGTGGTATGGCAAGTTAAAGATTGCTGGTTTGAATCCCAGGCATGGCATTGAACTTTTTGTCTGATTGTATATACTCATCCACTATTGTGTATATGCAAACAACCCATGGCTCTTTTCAGTGAAGGTTTCATGAATCTCTTCAATGAATTGGATCTTCTGAATGGTCCTTTGATCTGTTATTTATAGTGAACATTTTAACACACTACGTATTTTAAACACTTTTCATATACAGCACATTGCATCCAAGTTACTATGGGAGGTTAGGTTTTTTTTATATAAGCTTAGGTTTCTGAATTTATGGAAGGTTAGCATTAGGTTTGTTTATTTATATATATAAGCTTAGTTTTCTGAATTCACAGAAGGTTAGTAATTTTTTTAATGAAAAGTATTTAAAATTTCACTATAAATAACAGTTCGAAGGATCCTTCAAAAGATCTGATTCATTGAACCTTCAATGAAAAGATCCATGGATCCTTTGCATATACTGAATTTTATTTTGTTCAAGTAACACAAAGTGGTGGTGGTTTTACAATAAAAAGTGTTGTTTCCTTCTCATTTAGCACTTTATCAACCAAACTTTTTTGCCACTTTTTAACGGTTTCCCAGTTTTGTGTTAAAACAGCTTATTCACACTATGCACTTCTTCCTTTGTCATGGCAACTCAAACACTAACTGATAAAGTCGAAGATTTGACTTGAGCTGAGCATATGAGTGCTAGCGTATTATGAATGACTGTTTGCTTATCATATTTCCTGTGTTATGCAAAGAGTTTATTTGGTACTCAGATAGCAATGCTGAGAATTCATTGCTGTATTTCTCATATAGGCAAGAGAATAGCAGTCATCCATACAGTTGATAATTAACAAAAAGATACTCTTTGATTGTTAATGCAATAGCAGGTAGAATTAAGAAAATCATATTTTGTAATCTCTTAACAGTTACTATATATCCATAACCTTTCACAATGAGTTCTTACGATAATCACAATAAAATGTGTAGTTCTATACCTTTCCTACTCCAATGTTTCATGACACAATACGTTTAAGGAATTATTTACATTGGCATAAGCGTAGTGCTTAGTTTGAAGACAAGAGGAAGCATATGCTTTGTTTACATCAGAGAGAACTCTGGTTTACAGTGGATAGTGTGTAATATAATCACAAGGTGTTTGTAACCACAAATTTTTCCTTAATGTAAGTAATTTCTCTTTTCAGAAACCTACTTTTAAGGGTAGTTTAAACATGTGTGTTCTATTTAATTCTAGGATATACACAATGGAAAGTTGGAGTTAAGTTGTGGCTATTTGTGTCCAGTGATGGTGCTTCAAGTCAGAGCACAGAGAGTGACAATGACATTAATAGTGTTAAATGGTGTGGTGAAACTTGCTAATGACATTTATTGCACTGCTAATAGCAATTTAGTGAATGACAAACAATAGCTACACTATTGCATATAATGTGTGCAGAAGTTTCTTTGTAGGAAATGGAATTAAGTTATTCATGTCAAATTGTATTGCGCTATCTAGAGTAGAATAAAATAACAAGTGTCAAACCTGTGTTATTCTTCCAATTTTCTTGTCAAATTCCACATCCTACTGTTGGTTGGAAGTTTAAGTGCAAAACCATGGAGGCAGTTTAAGTGCAAAAGATTTTACTATGAAGCATGCAGAAGAAATTATTGCAAGGTGCTGGATCTCATTCACTCTCAAAAATTTAAATGTGACCATTATGTATTATGACATAGAAACATTCAGCAACCACTATTAACCCCAATAATATTATATAAAAAGCAATGTATGTGCCGACTATTGGATAATTTAATAAGTTACACAGGAATAAACAGTTGTGTTTTTCATACTAGCCTAGCTGTGAGTGTTCAACTGATCATAATTGTGTTCTAATATTGTATTGCTACAGATGACAGTGACAAGTTATTTTATGTGAGCTTTAATCGACTCCTTTAAAAAGAAATATGAATAACTCCAAGTGCAATCACGATTATTGAAGCTCACGTAATTAACTTTGTACGTCGTCAGTAGTGATACAATATTGGAACATATGATCAGCTGAGCAGACAGCTAGGCAGGTATGAAAAATACAGCTGTAGTAGCTACGAGTGACGTCATCATCCGAGAGCACGATTTTTCATAGTTTAGTTCAACCCCAGATCACTACTCACGCTGCGATCGCCCTCGTGTTTCCAACGTTTAACACGAGAGTTGCACTTCTAATAGTTTGCTGTTCTGTGGACAACACTACCTTCTTTAATTGTCCTCCGTGGTGCAGTAGTTATCATTCTAGCCTCTAGTTCTCGAGGCGTTTTTTTCGGACGTAAAAATCCTTAGAATGGCTTCCTTCGGAAGGGAAGTAAAGCCGCTGGTCCCGTGTCGTAGATTTACGGCACGTAAAAGAACCTCAAGCCTGATAAAGAGGTCTCTGAGCAAAATATAGAACGGGACGCTAAGAACCACAGCAGTTAAAGAGCGTCCGTAAATAAAACTCAATTTAAACTACCTTCATCATGCTGATGTTGCATCAAACCTGACTCCCATCTGAATATTTGTCCTCATGTCCTGTCTCCAACCCTCTAACCAAAGCATCCACCACATATCCCACGAAATCTCCTTACCTTTCTTCTCTTATTGCCAGTGGGCCTAATTATTCTTAATCCCAGTATACATAGTTCTGTCTAGAAAAC
Source organism: Deroplatys truncata (assembly GCA_030765065.1). NCBI lineage: Eukaryota > Metazoa > Arthropoda > Insecta > Mantodea > Mantidae > Deroplatys > Deroplatys truncata. The sequence goes on along the minus strand of CM060977.1, from coordinate 25,059,342 downwards.
TGAAAATCAGTTGAGAAAGCTCGGAATAACTGATATTCCATACTAAATAAAGAACATCTCTGAATCTGATAGCTTCTGGAGTGCTATTAACCTTCAGACTGCTATGCGGGGTCCAACTGGATCCCAGTGTTCAATCTTTTAGTTTTTATGAGTGAAATGTCTAATTTAGTATTATGAAAATTTTGTAATACGTTACAAATTTAATCAGCTTTATTAACCATAAAACAATTCCGTAAAATGTTCAATAAATACAAATGTAAAAAAATAAAATACAACTTGGGGTCCACTTTGAAACGGCAACTCTAGGCCGAGCCCGAGAACTGTAATTATAATTTATTAATTAATTTTTATTGATGTTAAATCATACTATGTACATATATTTTTCCTATACTGCTTGTATAGTTTAAGAAGGGTGATTTAACGTTATGTATGTATCTAGGTTACTAATATTAGAAGAGTTATAAATGGTTTAATGTAAATAACTTAAGCGCTATGTTAAAATACTGTCCACGACGAAATGTTTCAGCTACAGTAATAGTGTCTTCGAAGCCAGAAAATCTAGTTTTATGACGTCTCTCTGGTCGCAGGGCCATTGTTCATACAGCGAGGGTGTAAAGTTTTTGTCCTATTATTCGATAATTCGCCGTGACCAAGTGAGAGAGACAGCTAGCTTAACGGTAAATTTAGGAAAAGCCGCGATTTGTTAAACTTGGACCAATGAGATCCCTGTAAGTTTATACGAAATAGTGAGACGCGTCGAGTCGCGCTAAAAATGGACCAATAGGAAAGGAAGCAGCCCCAGAAGCCTGCGACTATAAATGGGTCAGCTAGAAAGAAATTGGGGGCATTTTGTCATGTGTGGGCAGGGAGAGATGCTGCAGAATGTTTAAGAGATATCGCGCCAAAAGGGAATAGAGACAGTTTTCGAAACAGACTTTAGAATCGCTACTAGTAAAGAGATAAGGAGCATATCTAAACTTCGCGTCCTATCCGCGCCGTGTTTCAACAGCGGCGGACAGTATTTTAACGGCGGCAATATCAGTGTTGTGTACTACGTGGGTTAGTTAAATAAAAAGAAACGGCAGTGTCTTCTTTTCATAACCAAAGCACGTCTATGTCTTCTTATATCACCACCCGAGATCGACGCTTCCTTTACCAAGGATAAGTCCATGCTCCCATATAGTTTAAAGAAAATTACTGCAGCTAGCCGAGGATAAAATTGCAGAGAACCAGCACACTGCGAACTTCTGGAACCAACATGGAAGATGCATCAAGGTAAGCCGCGAGCAACGGACAGGAGGAGGTGACTGCCACAACTTGGACTCCTCATAGCAATAGGTGCCTTGTAAACTTTTCTGCATCCTGAGAGTTTTATGTTGGCTGCCTTGTGTTTTTCGGTTATTCTAGCATGCATTGTTGGTTTGAAATTGTGTGGAAACAGTTCAGTACTCTTAGTGTGCATTGTAAGGTGTAGTCATGTTGAAACGGAAAGATGAAACACTTAAAAAGCCGATGTCAAGAAAAAATGATAGAATAACTAGTGTTGCAAGTAATTAATTTGCGGTACCCACGCAGAGAGCAGTGTGTCTTGGATGTTACACTTGGTGAACATGAATTGTAAAACTCCATGTAAAAAAACTAAACGGTACGTACTGGTGGTTCATTATAAAGATGTTAAAATGCAGTTGTGAATCCCAGTGAAAGATAAAACATAAAATAAAGTGAAAGATAAAAAATAAAACAAATTATATCATCTAATGCGATAGTGCTGGAAAATAAAAATGACATTGCAATTTGTAATTCTGTTGTTTGTTTGTTTGAGAGTGCTAATTTTAAGGCTACATTGTTGGTAAAAATGTTAATACATCAGAATTTTTGTTCTAAAATGATTTTATTTGTTCTAAGTAGAACTTAAGATAATTATATTGTGTTAATTCGAGTTTTCTGCCTGAGGTCCACTTGGACCCCTCTCATGGTTCAAGGAGGTACAAAAACATGGTTGAAGGTTAAACACATGTGCGAGCTTGAGAGAAATAATAATTTCAAAGAACAAGCGGAATTTGCACTGATAGAGATTTCGTTTCCCCATAACAATAAGTTTTTTTCCAAAGTGAGTCTAATAAAAACCAAAATTCGGAATAAACTGGCACGAGATACAGAATAGGCTCATTCTGTCATCCAAGTATGTGGTGGGTCTGAAAATGTCGTTCGCCGAGATGATGTTAAAGACAACTGCTGCAGCAGTTCAGAGTGAAGACGAGCAGATCGTAGTAGTAATAGTGGTTTGATTGGCGCAAAACTGCGGCGGTCATCAACGCCACCTCTGGCTATAAATTTATTCAAGTCAGTACATCAATACAATAAAAACAAAACAAGTCAATTCAGATTACAGAAGCAGCTCTGGTTATATAGATAATCAATTCTCGTACAAAACCAATACAGTCAGAGCATTCACAGAGAGAAACACCAGGAGTACAAAAATAGAAATAGGAAATCAACAAATGCAAAAATTAAGCAATAGAAATCTCACAGAATATGGATTAAATAACTAACCCTGAGCAAATGTAAACGTACAATACAATTCTACACAGTTATAAAAAGCAATAACAGAAGAGAAACTTCCTTCCTTAATAATCCAATTAATTCCAATCACAAACTGTCCATGCAAGGCACCAACCTCGACACCTATACCTTTTTCACTATAAGCTGAAAGGAGAAGTAAACAAAACTTAAATGTATCACTCCGCTGAGCACATGGCAGCACCACGTGGAGGATGACGGAACTAAGACCCGTGAGACAGAATGCGAACACAGTATATTGCGCAGCTTGGGAATCATTAGCTTTTAAACATTGTATGACTTAGTCCTATATTTTGCCTTACATCCATAACTTATTCGCACAATACTAAGAGTAGACAAATAAAAGTTGTACCTGAACAGTTCGGCATCTGTGTTTAAAGGTACTGCATTAAACTGTTCTAAACTTCAGGCTTTAGAAATCATTTAATGACTAATATCAGTATACCACTTTTGCTTTAACCTTTTATGAGTCAACAAGTTAAATAACGATTATCACTATAGGTTAAAACACAACAGAAAACAAACGTGACCCAAGCTGTCCGAGCAACAATTCTGTATCACTAACAAAAGTTCAATTATTGCTAAACAATGGTCAACCATATTCATTGTCGATTAAAGGTCGGTACTTTTCACAGAATTTGTTAAAAGCATTTAACAATTGTTTTCTTTCCATTTCCCTCGTTTATGTTTTCTACAGTAGCAGAGGATTCTCAGCTGGAAACGAACTGCAACGCCTGCACATAGCCTCTTAAACCCTCTGATATAACAGTTCATGTAGTTATAGGTGAATCTGGACACACACATTTAGTTTCATAAACTGAACTGTTACAATAATGAGTTTTTTAAATTTCTCCACACGAGAATAACCACAAAATGTTACGATATGAACCGAACTGTTTTTTGTAGAGGAAGAGACACTTGCTAAACGGCGAGGTTGTAGTTTGCTCACCAGCCAATGAGGTGCTGTCTTGTCACGTGGTTTTGTTTACTTCTCCTTTTAGCTTATAGTGAAAAAGGTATAGTTCAAGTAACACTTGCCTCCCCGCCACTCCAGCACCAAAATCACCCCAGAACATCAACGTGTCCATTAACTCCTTCACCACTCTCTCCTTCCAAACTCTACGAAAACTCTTCCTTGTCAACTCGCCCTTTCCTCCACAGATGCGTATACAGAAAGTATAGTCATATTTCGAAATTGGACCTAAAGTCTATTTTACATAATCCTTCATTAACTGGACCCAACTCTATTAGGCTCTTCTTTATTCCCTTTGCGATAATAAATCCTACCTTGTGTAGTCCAGGCTCAGTTGATCCACGATACAATAATGTGTAATCCTGTTTATCTATTCTTCCTTTTCCACTCCAACTTGTTTCTTGCAACACTACTGTCCAGCCAATACCTTAAGAGTTATTTGCCACGTCTTTCAGTTTTCCAGGTCATAACATAGTTTGAACATTCCAAATCGCCAACAACAAACCATCCTTCTTAACAAGGTTTTTACAAGTGGGGTTGAGAGCCCCATGCTTATTACTCGCGCAAAACTTCTGGAATCGTGACCTTATAATACATTTGCTTACTCACAGTGCGTAACACATACAGTCTGCATAGAAAGTGTCTGCATCTGGTTGTAATTTTAAAGAGACCAGTATCTAAATAGTACTTATTTTATATTTGTTATATTTATAACCATGGCTTCTATGTTTTCAAAGTTAAGTGGTAAGCTGTTACGTAGTCAAAGTAGGGAAATAATTGCAAATGTCATCGACTTCATGAAGCAAGAAGCAGAGATGAAGGAAGAGATTATATCCGAGTTCCACAAAAGCCTTAAGAGAGTGAAAGAAAGAGTAGTCAAAGCAACTGGTGTTTCACCGAGTTCCGTTTCCAGAGTTCTCAAAGATAAGAAAAAAAAACATATGGATGAAAGAGTACCATTTGACACACCTGGGAAGAAACATAAGGTCCCTAAACGTATTACAGAAATAGACGATTTCGAATGCGTCATTCGGCGCACGATTCACAATTCCTATGTGGAAGAAAAAACTGTGCTAACAATAAGCAGATTGCTCATCCAGCTGAAAGACAGCAGAAACTTTCAAGGTGGTGCTACAAATCTCCGAAAAATTATTAAAGATTTAGGGTTCAAATGGAAGAAACCGAAATCAAATAGAAGAGTTCTAACAGAAAAGCAAAATAAATAAATAAAATAAAAAATAACAAAATAACAAAATAAAAATAGAAAGTAAATGTTGCCATGATAGCTTAGTCGGTTAGAGCAACGGCACGGAAAGCCTAAGATCCGTGGTTCAAATCCCGGCTATGGCATTGAATTTTTCAGTCTGATTCTACCTTTCCAAATGACTAATTTTATATGTACTTATATCAGTGTGTACTTATATCAGCATCAATTTTCAAGGTGGTGCTACAAATTTCAGAAAAATACTATAATGTATGAAGATGAGTCATACATACACAGCAGTCATACAGCATCTAACTGTTGGAGTGACGATAGCGAATTAGGTTTGCAGGCACCTGTTGCCAAAGGGCAAATACTTATTATCGTTCGTGCTGTTGGAAAGATCGACTTCGTTCCAAATGCCCTTCTTTTACAAGTCGCAACAAACAGGAGATTTTCATCAAGAAATGAATACAGAAAAGTACATGAAGTGAATCAACGCCATGTTGATACCTAATATGCCTGCTGGGTCTGTTCTGGTCATCGACAATGCTTCACAATGCGTCAACACTCAAATTCACAAACCACCTACCTCAACTTCCTTGAAAGAAGAAATGAGAGCTTGGTTACTTAGACATAATAAAGCTTTAGATGAAAGCATGAGTAAAACAAAGCTATATAGCTTAATTAAAACCAACAAACAGCTTCAGACGTCATACATACTTGACCAGATAGTAATACAACATCGCCATAATGTACTTAGACTGTCATCGTATCGCCCAGATCTAAACCCAATCGAATTAATCTGGGCTGATATCAAAAAATAGGTGGCATGCAGAAATATCACTTTTAAATTAAAATATGTGGAGCAGTTATAACGCCAGCAATTTGCTGAAATTGGAAGGCCAGAATGGGAAAATGTATGTCGACATGTTGAATAAATTAAGAATCATTATTTCGAAAAATACGGAATTGCAGAAAATCAAATAGAAATAATTCTCATCCAAGATAATGGTGCAGAAAGTAGTGACTACAGCGATGACGGCAATAATGTGAGTGATTCCGCAGAAGAGGAAGGGTTGTTAGATGTGGAAGAATTGGAGGCAATGATTGACAGCGTTTTTTTATATTAAGCGCTTTTTACAGCGTGGATTTTAATATACTGTATATAACTAAGTTTATCAGCGCAAAGCAGTGCATAACCGTTGTGGATATTTCACGATGACTGTCCCACGCACTCCTGCAGCATGGAGACGACCGGTCACCACCTTATCTGGTAAGCAACTCGCATCATAGCTCTCATTAAGATTTTCACGTGTCTAGAACTGTTGCGCCGATTATAACCCCCAACCTGGAGGACCAGGTCTCCTTATTTCTGACCCCAGGAGACAGGATGGACTGGTTATACCACCAGACACTGGGTGGCGAGCAGATCGAGAGACACTTGTGCTGTAGCCGTCGATATTATAAGCATTATAAAATGAACATTATTATCGTCAGTGTTATTTGAGTATTACTGCATTCGTTTAGACTAAGATAACTTTGAGCGCTAATCTCGTATAATTCTGAGTGACCGGTAATTTACATTTAAAAGTTGGCAACCCTGATGCCGCCCATTCAGAAGAGTGATTCCTTGTGTGTGTCTACGTTACATGTTTACCAGGTGATCCCAGATCATCAACAATGCAATAACGCATCCTCTGAGTCACATTGTTCTTGAACGTCTAGACACAAGGAAGTGGACACGCCAGGGTCCTCTAGCGGCCATCTCTGATGGACAGGAAGCCGGATTCACTTCCTTTTTCCTTGCGAGCTCCGCCAAAATCTGGACGTAAACTGGGTAGCAAACCAAAACTCTACATTTCAGCTGGAAATATCAAATTGTGTGCAGTAACTTCACAGGCACAAGAAAAAACAAGCAGTACTTACACTTTACGTTTTCTGGCATTTTTAAAAATGTTTTCCATTTTACTAGTTTCGTAATTTGTCAACATTTTTATGTGAAGTGTTTACAAACATATTTTACATGTATTTAGTGTGGAAAGGTTTTTGGTATAATTTATGAAATTTCAGTAAAGACGAACTTCAGTCTAACTAGAAAAGAAACGTAAAAGTCAGGAATTAACAACGCTTCAGGCTAACTAGAAAAGAAACGTAAAAGTCAGGAATTAAAAACGCTATTAGCGAACTTTCTCACTAAAGTTGCTATTTTACCTCTACACAAATTTATTTTTAAATCATATCAGTAATCTATATTCTCAATACTAATATTATAAAAAGAGCAAAGTCTTAGACAACATTTTTTTTCGGTGTGTCTAGTCTGATCATACAACTACTGCCTACTACTTCCCCAAATTGCTTAAGACACAATGCAAGCGCTTCCGTTTTTACTTTATCACGTACATGGTAGGTATGTACGTGAAACAACTGAGAAAATGGGTTTCTCATGGCAACAGTATGGAACTTTAAGTCCAGCATTTAGCGTCCAGTTCTTAAACATTTGACTGTCGGTATTCTCTTTGCATCTATAACAAAATGTGTACTGTAGCTATTTCTGCAAAGGATTATCTCGATTAAAATGAAGTAGATAGGGAGATAAGCTTTAGTAAGAATAAATGATATTGAGGCAGTATTTTTAACATTTAAATGATTTCAGTCTAATTATATAATATATAAATTCAATAACAAGCCACCTTAAAGCAATACGTGTATGTAACAAGATATAGAAAGTGCATATTACAGTCAAATTGAGTTTTATTTATGGACGCTCTTTAACTGCTATGGTCCTTAGTGTTCCATTCTATATTGGGCGTGAAAGTCCGGTAATTTTGCCCAGAGGCCTCTATCAGGCTTGAGGTTCTTTTACGTGCTGTAAATCTACAACACCGGCTTTACTTCCCTTCCGAAGGAAGCCGTCGCACTCCGCCGGGTTTGAACCCGCGACCTTGGGAACTAGAGGCTAGCATGGTTCCACTAGTCCACGGAGGACGACGTATTACAGTCATTATATATGTTTATATTATTGTATACATGTGTAATAATGTTATGTGAGTGCATTACGTAATTTAATAATGTAGGAGCTGTGAGAATAATAGGTTAAAAGTTGCTAACAATGAGGTAACCTTGAGGCAATAATGAATCTGAAAGTTTAACAATGCTACTTGTGTTTCTTGGAAGCAATAATGTAATTTTTGTAACAGTTTATAAAATAGCCAATCAACAACCAGAAAAAGCTTTAGTTAAATGAAGGTATTCTATTGGACTAGGACTAGCCAATCAGAAACTGAAATATTGCAAAATTTACAAATTCAGAAGTCAGTTGCTTGTAGACAGTGTTCCTAACCGAACGCGAGATGCGTCCTCGAGAAATTTAATACGTATTTTGTGAGAGACAAGTAGTTTACGTGTTAAAAAGTGCAAGTATTTAATGAAAAAACAAATCTCACAGCTCTCTCTATATCAGTGAAGTGTTATTTAAATCATGTCAAGCATCAATAAAAGGAGTGAAATAAAATGATAATCTGTGTAAGCCTAAATTCTTCAGTCTCACCACTTCGTACTAAGACATTCATGTCACTAAAAAAATATAAATACTGACGCAGCCGAGGCAAACATAAATACACAATATTTAAAGAAACAGTCAAAATTACAAAGTTAATATTTTTTCATCATTTGGGGCAAAGGCCACCGGAAAGTAAATTTTTTGGGGGCGAAGGCTACCGGAAACTTTTTACCATACGTGCGGTTGTAACTACTTCAAGTTCGGCTCCCCAACATAAGAACTACAATACAACTCCTACTTCAAATCGGCTTTCCATACGTAGCAGCAACAAACGTTTCTCAATATACACACTAATAAACGATAGGGGGAAGAGAAAGTAATGTAATTTAACACAAGGGTGTGTTTTTTTTGGGGGGGGGGGCTTCTCAGCCTTAGGTTTATATAGCTACATAACGAAAGTACATATATTCTTATACATAATTTTATACTTTTAATTTTATGTATATATATACATTTAATTTTAATATAGCAGGCTTCATACTATTGCTTTACTCCTATTTACAATTGTGCAATAATTTAAAATTATCGTTTTCTATATTATGGAGCTGTGCGAACCCCCTAGACCTCTTATCTACGGCACTGAAAGAGAAGACATTTATATTTGTAGGTATACGTGTGTATAGCGTAATCTCAAAAACCACTCAGCCAATTTTGATAATTCTTTTACTATTAAGAAGCCCTACTCTTTCTGACGGAAATGGGCTATAAAACACCTAATTTCAATTCATAAATTACTAAAAGACTACAACGAATTTAGAAAGCCTTCGTTGAGAATGCCATGGAATAGAAAATAGTTGCTGTACTTCACAGAGAATGTACGTAGAAACAAGAACAAGTTAGTTGCAGGGAATGACTGATTAAAACAAAAGCAATATTTTATTCCAAGCATAGATTGTCATGATATAACACTTAAGCAAACAGAACACAGACCTTAAAAGCGTTAATCGATCCTGTATATTACGGTATCAATCGCAGGCATGTTATATTTCTTTCTTTTTACTTTCTCTACTACGTATAGTAAGTGGGGGAAGTACATATTGAATTTCACCCAAAAATTAGATAGATATTTCACTAGAAATAAATGTTTTAAGGCCCCTTGGGTCCAAAAAAAAAAAAGCATTTTTAGATGTGTGTCTGAACAGCATAACACAAAAACGAAAAGTCGGATGAATACCAAACTTGATATTTAGGTTCAGTAGCTTTCAAAGATGCGATACCAAGATTTTCAAGAAAATACCCCACCCCAGACTACCCTTTACATGGAACCATTTTCGAAAATTATTTTTTTCAACAGCGGCTCTAATTATTTTGATCAGAATATAATATATTTTGATATTTTTATGACAAATGAAATGTATATCTTGAATTTTCTGGGAATGTCCCCAAAAGTCGTCTTCATTCTGAAGGGCTTTTGCATAACTGGTAAATCATAAGAGATAGACAAAATGTTTCTACACAAAAAATGAAGATCTCGTTAAAACACACAAATAATGACAAATTTTTCTTTTCTTTTTTTTTGTGTGGAGTCAACAATTTCCGAAATATTCCTTATTTGTTTGGATTTTCCAATACTTATCATTTTCTCAAATGGGAATTCGTTATCGGTTTTTTTTAACATGAAGTAGGTGGAGAATAAGCGTTTGTACAAGAGTAGAGAAAGTCATGTGAGTGTAACACATCAGATTTTCTTACTTGCCATCTCTGAAATACTGCAGAGTGTGTGTGTGTGTGTGTGTGTGTGTGTGTGTGTGTGTGTGTGCGAAACAGTCTCAAAACATCTGAATAACGTCATTCAATTCCATAGATGTATGCACTGAAATTTCTGGATGCCTAAACGTTTTAATAATCAAAGAGAAGGTATAAATGTTTAAAATGTCACCTACTGTAATTATCAAATTATTACTAGACCATTCCGACAGATAATTGTTCCATCGCCCAAAGATACTTATAGGTTAAGCAGCATTCCCGAGCGCAGAGGGGCGGGGGGGGGGAGTTACCGAAGTCTGACGTTTCGCCGGTGTTTCACATCCTTTTGCATGAATATAGGGGGATTTTTCATCCGTTATTAGCCCGCACTTAACGATATTACAATAATTTATAGGGGCAAAGGGAAAGATTGGCCATAAAAATCTTGTAGATGATTGTACAAACATTGCATGAAGAACAGGAGGAAGTAATAAAATTAATTCAACATTCGAGTTTTAAAAAATCCGATGTGATACATTCACACGACTTTCTCTACGCTGTATCGCTTATTAGTGGGTATTCAAATTATTCTTTCCAAAGTTTATTTTAATTTAATACAAATAAACCTTTTCGGAACAAAGGGAACGGCGATAGTCAAAGTTTTAAGAACTGGACGCTATATGCCGGCCTTAAAATTATATGCTCTGTATGCAATCGCGAGAAACAACTGAATATCGAAAGGACTTGAAAAGAATGACAAAGTATTGAAGGATTCAAACCATTAATAACGGATATTTCGGAAGGGGCAATGCCACAAAAAGTTATTTGAAATAAATTTTATGTTTTAAAGAGATCTATATTTTTTGTGTGGTACGTTTTCGTCTATCGTTTAACGTTTACCAGATATACAAGATTATACAAAATTCCCTCCGAATGAAATGGACTTCACAGGCTATTCCCAGAAAATTTAAGACACACACTTTATTTGTAATGTAAATGTACTTAATATGATATTTTAATCGAAATCATTAGTCATTTTTTGAGAAAATAAAATATTTTGAAAAATGTTCCATGTAAAGGGTAGTTGGTGTGGGGGGATTTTCTTGAAAACCTTCGTGTCGCATCTTCGGAAGGTACTGAAGCTAAATATCAAGTTTGGTATTTATCCTACTTTTCAGCCTTGAGTTATGCTGTTCACTGATACGGAAAAGACAGATACACAGACGGACCTTTTTCTAAAAAGGCTTTTTATTTATTTATTCAGGGGCCTCAAAAAGTATTTTAAGTGAAATCTCGGTATCGACTTTTTTTGGGCGGAATGCAATGCCTTCTCTACCTACTGGATACGTAAAAACTAACCGTCTGAACTTAGGTAAGTCAGCTAGTATGATTATAACTATAAAAAAATCTGATGTGTTACACTCACATGACTTTCTCTACTCTTGTACAAACTATTTTTAAAAACGCTTATTCTCCGTCTACTTCATTTTAATCGAGATGTTAATCTTATTGCTAATTTTCTTGTAGGTGCAAGGGGAATTGGTAGGTTTTAACCGATAGTCAAATGTTTTAAGAGCTGGTTGCTATGTGGAGTATTTCATTCTCTTTGTATTACCAGGACAAAAAAACTGAATAACGAATTCTCATTTGAGAAAAAGTATAAGTATTGGAAAATTTAAGGGAATAACAAGCAATATCTCGAAAATGGTTCACTCAACCAAAAAAATGTATACGACATAAATTGTGTATTTTAACGCGATCTACATTTTTTGTGTAGTAACATTTTGTTTATCTCTTATGGTTTACCAGTTATGCAAAAGTCGTTCACAATGAAGAATACTTTTGGAGACTTCCCAGAAAATTCAAGATATACATTTTATTTGTCATGAAAATAGCTATCTTAAATATATGATATTTTAATCAAAATCGTTAGCCATTTTTGAGAAAATTAAAATTTTCGAAAAATGTTCCATGTAAAGGGTAATCTGTGGTGTCGCATCTCTGGAAGATACTGAACCCAAATACCAAGTTTGGTGTTTATCCGACTGTTCGTTTGAGTTATGCTGTTCACAGAAACACACACGGACACGTTTCAAAAAATGTTTTTTCTTTTTGTATTCAGGCGGCCTCAAAACATATATTTCCGGTGAAATTTCGGTATCGAATTTTTGGGTGGAATACTTTCCCCTACGTACTATACGTAGTAGATAAAGTAAAAATGCAAGATACAATTTTGAAACATTGCAAAAACATTATTATTGTGCGTAATAACTGGCATAAATTTCAACAAGACATTTTCCATACAACGAATTTTCCAAATTTTACAGATGCGTTACTTTAACCTTAACAAAATCAATTTTTACATTTTTTTTTACTACGTATAGTAAGAAGGGGAAGTACTGTATTCGACCCAAAAATCCTATGTTCGAGATTTCAATGGAAATGTGTGTTTTGAGGCCTCCTGAAACCAAAGAAAAAGCTTTTTTAGAAAAAGGTCCGTGTGTGAACAGCATGATTAAAAAACGAAAATTCGGTGAAGGACCAAACTTTGTATATAAGTTCAGCATCTTCCAAGAATACAACAAGTAGTTTTTCAAGAAAATACTCCTACCACAACTACCCAACATTTTCGAAAATTTTGATTTTTTCAAAATTGCCTAAATTGATTTCGATTAAAATATCATATGCAAATTAAATGTGTATATTGAACTTTCTGCAAACGGCTTCATTTTGAATGGCTTTTGTATAAATGGTAAACGTAAGAGATACACAATCTTAGCACAACAAAAAAACGTAGATATCGCTAAAGCACACAAGTTATGTCAAATACATTTTTTTTGTGCCGTCAAATTATACTTTTCTCAATTGGGAAGTAGTTATTCTTTTTTTCCTTTTTCTTTCTTTCTTTCTTCCTCCCTTGTGGTCATGCAAAGATAAGGGAATTTCACAACCATTGCATAGGAATCCGTTCTTGACTATCTCTTAAAGCCGACTGTATTCTCCTAATTCCGTTGTATCTACAAGGAAATATACAGTAAGACAATTTCTGCAAATGTTTATCTCGATTAACATGAAATAGATTGAAGAATAAGTGTTTGCAAGAATAGTTTGTGGAACTGCGATTAGAGAAAGTCATGCGAGTGCAACACATCCGAGCTTTAAGACAAGTCGTAAAAAATCCATTGGAAACATGCCCTTGTGTGTGTGTGCGTCTTTGAACAGCAAAACTCAAAAAAGAAAAGTCGGGTAAGTACCTAACTTGGTAAAAGTTCAGTATCTTCTAAGGACGCGACACGTAGATTTTCAAGAAACTATCCCTACCCAACTATCTTTTACATGGAACATTTGTTGAAAATTTTGATTTTCTAAAACATGGCTGTAGCACAAAAAACGTGGAATCTCTTTAAATAATTTATTTCAAATATGTTTGTTGTTGCATAGGCCATTTCTGAAATATCCGTTATTAATGGTTCGAATTGTTAATTTCTTGGTCATTTTTTAAAGTCCTTTCAATATTCAGTTGTTTCTCGCGATGTCATGGAAACAGTATGGAATTTTAAGGCCAGCATATAGCGTCCAGTTGTTAAACATTTGACTATCGCTGTTCGCTTTGTATCCTCACGAAATGAGTAATGTAGCTATTTCTGTAAAGATTTATTTGGATAAAATTGTAGTAGAAAGAAAGAAAAAATCGATGCGATAATTCATATGACCTTCTCTACCCTCTATCTCCATTAGTATTTATACAAACTATTCTTACTAAATGTTATTTTTCTATCTACTACATTTAATTCAAATAAATCTTTACAAAACATAGCTAATTGCACATTTCGTTATAGATACAAAGAGAACAGCGATAGTCAAATGTTTAAGAACTGGACGCTATATGCTGACCTTAAAATTCCATACTGTTTCCATGACATCGCGAGAAGTAACTGAAAATCGATGGGACTTAAAAAGAATAAGTTTTGAACAATTCGAACCTTTAATAACGGATATTTCAAACGGCTTATGCCACAAAAACATATTAAGTAAATTGTGTTTTTTTTAAAGAGATCTACATTTTTTGTGTGGTACTTTTTGTCTATCGCTTAACGTTTACAAGTTATACAAGATTATACAAAATTCCTTCCGAATGAAGAGGACTTCCTAGGCCATTCCTAGAAAATTGGAGATATACATTTTATTTGTCTTATAAATACCTTTCACATATAGCATTTTAATCGATTTCGTTGAGACTTTATTAGAAAATAAAAATTTTCAAAATTTTTTCCATTTAAAGGGTAGTTGAGGGTAAGGGGATTTTCTTGAAAAGAACAGTTTGAGTTAAGTATCCTTGGAAGATACTTAACTCAAATACCAAGTTTGGCATTTATCCGACTTTTCGTTTTTCAATTATGCTGTTTACAGACACAGATACACACAAGGCGTGTTTCTAAAAATGCTTTGTTTGGTTTCGGGGCACCTCAAAACATGTATTTCCGGTGAAATCTCGGTATCGAATTTTTGGGTGGAATACAATACTTCCCCTAGTTAGTATACGTAGTAGAGAAGGTAAAGGCTTTATAAAAAAATTGTTTGTATACCCAGTAATAAAAGATAGAGGGTAGAGAAAGTTCTGTGAATGTATCGTATCAGATTTTTTAAATAAATATCTAATTCCAAAATACTACATACAAGAAACAGCTAAATAAACCGCTAGTATTATTACAAACTCAGAGACATGCTTATTTTGACACGTGTATCACAAAATAAGGCACTTCCCGTGTAAAATGGCTTACTGGTGCATCTAATATATGTATCGGATGTAACGGTGCGCCACTGGCATTGTGCTGGCCTGGCTTCTAGTAATGAATGAACACAAAATATGTTACATACAAACAATTAATTCACGGTAGCGTGACAATAACAGTTAAATCATCATTTAGCGGGAGAATAATTTCCTAGGAATACCAGCAGCAGAAAGGTCATCCTACGTGTTGTGGTTATTCACAGGATGCTGTTGGATTTAGATAAGGTTCCTGGGTGCACTCAAGGACTTGCGAGAAAAATAGTAATATACAAGGCCACCATATCTCTGCCACATACATATAGTAAGTAGAGGAAGTATTGCACTCCAGCGAAAAAATTCGATCCGGAGATTTCATCGGAAACACACGTTTAGAGGCTCCCTGAAATAATTATATCTGTGTGTCTGTAAACAGCGTAACTCAAAAACGAAAAGTGGATAAACGCCAAACTTGGTATTTAGGTTCACTATCTTCCGAAGACGCGACAAAGATTTTAAAAAAAATATCTCTCACCTCAATTACAGAGTGAGCCAGAAGACTCGAACCGCCTGCGCGGTGTTTTTTCTGTCCGCGTCCTCGGCGCTGGTTGTCGTTTACTGCTATCATAAAAAGGCGCGGATGAAACCATACAACACTTTTAAAACTACTTTTAAAGTCTTTACCTACCAACTTTACGAAAGGAGATGCTGAAACTGACCACCGTTCACACATTTTTGGCACCTCTTTAGGAAACTATCCATAATGGAATTTTTGGAGGGAATTTTCCTATGTCGTCTAATGTTTCTTCGGTAAGAACCGAACGCCGTCTTTTAGATTTCTTAGCCTGAACACTTCCTGTGGCCTGAAATTTACTGTAAAGTTCATGGATTGTTGTGCGGCCTGGAACCTTTACACCTGGAAATATTTCTGCAAATCGTACTTTCACTTGGCGAGCTGACCCAGTTAACACATACGAATCATAAATAAATACACGCTGTGCAGTAGAAAACATATACTGAGCTTAATATACTTTGTGACTAAGGACGGGACAAAATAATAAATAACTCTTTAATAACTGAACTGATCACATCACCATCAACTCAAAACCACAACAGCGTGACTTTGTTTTTATCATATTTCCACACGCCCAGTGGAAAAACACTGCGTAGCCGGTAATATTGTTCATAAATACCCCTCCGGGGTAACTTAAAACAAAGTGTACAAGACAAACCCACACACCCTGGAAGAATTAAAACAAAATATCCGCCAGGAAATGTCTCAACGTGAACTACGGCGAGTGATGGATAGTTTCCTAAAGAGGTGCCAAAAATGTATGGACAACGACGGTGACCAGTTTCAGCATCTCCTTTCGTAAAGTTGGTAAGTAAAGCCTTTAAAAGTAGTTTTAAAAATGTTGTATGGTTTCATCCGCGCCTTTTTATGATAGTGGTAGACGGCAACGAGCGCCTAGGACGCGGACAGGAAATACACCGCGCAGGCGGTTCGGATTCTTTTGGCTCACACTGTAGTTAGTAAAGGCAGGCTGTTAGTAAACCCGCAGTGGCCAGTAGGACGTAGTCAGTGTGGGAGGTAGTGCCACAGCGCAATGGAGCAACGCGTAAACATCAAGTTCTGTTACAAATTAGAGAAAACGGCATCGGAGACGAATGAAATGTTGGTGCAAGCTTACGGGAGAGAAGCCGTGAGTAGAAAATGTGTTTACGACTGGTTCAAACTCTTTCCGAAGGAAAAGAAACGACTGGAAGAGCCAGTTCAGGTCGACCAACGACAAGCAGAACACCAGAAATGATCGAGAAAGTGCGACAAATGCTGTACAAGATCCGCGACTGACTACGATTGAAAGCGGAGAAATTGGACATTAGCAAGGACACGGCGCGATGATTTCGGTAAGTGGTAGATCTGTTCTCGGTTTCTGCTGCACAAGCTGACAGACGAGCAGAAAACGAAACGGATGGACACAGATTTCATTACCATGTGTGACCAGGATCCATCTCTTCTGCAAACCATCGTCACGGGGATGAGACCTGGTGCTACCACTGCGATTCGGAATCCAAACGGATGGCAGTTGTTCACCTACTTCCCCGCGACCAAAAATGGGTCGTCTCTGCAAAAGTCCAAGGTCAAAATATTGTCGTTGTGCGCATCCGTCGCGTTCGCCACGAGTTTCACAGAACTAGAAAATGGATGTTATTGCAGATAATGCCCTTGCACACAGTGCGACCCGCGTGAGCTAATTTCTTGCTGAGCGCAGGGTATCTGTGCTTGATCATTCACCATACTCTCCTGGCCTGGCTTCTGTAGACGTCTTCCTGTTTCCCCGCTTGAAGAGGATCATCAAAGGTGAACATTTTGGAGACGTGGCAGCCATCCAAGATCGTGTAACAGCTGTTCTGAGATCAGTTTCTCAGGAGAATTTTGCTGAAAGTTTCCAGAGTTTATACAAACGTTGCCAAAGGTGGGTTGTAGCGAATTGTGACTATTTTGAAGGGCAATAAAAGAAATTTGTTTCTGTATTCTATTTTGCTTGTTTTTATAGCATTCACCGAACTTTTTAGACACACCTTGTATGTAGATCGCAGTACGCAAAGTGCCGCCGCCCATTGTATAACCAATATGAATCACTTTAGTTTATTGTATTTTTCTTATAGATGCAATGAGATGAGTAATGAAGATCTATCCCTATTAACAAGTACAGGATGTCCATAAAGTCTACAATCATATGAGAATGACTATTTTTCTGTTTGTTCACAAGTTCATAATGTCGCTGTCGAAAGATCCAGTGGAGATAATTCTTCTCTGTGGACGAGAGGGGTGGTCACAGAGGGATGTGCAGGCCGGGTTTAACAGGAGGCACCCAGAGAAGCCAGTAACACAAAATTACTTAAGAAATTTAGTGAAACAGGATCGGTAAACTGCGTTCCGGCAGACCATCGCTAGATGAAGATGCCAGGACTGAGGTACTTGCAAAGCCCCACTCTAGTCCAAAAAATCAATCCGGCGCACCAGCTTGGAAATCACGGTTCCCTGGAGCATGGTACATAAAATTTTAGAAGGTTCAAAATTCCATCCTTACAGATGCAGATCATGCATCATCTAACGGAGGACTTTCCTGACCGAAGGGTTGAGATATGTGCATGGTTCCTGCGCCAAATAACAGTAAATCCATCTTCTCTGAAAACAGTAATGTTCTCAGACGAGGCTAATTTTTACGTATGTGGGGAGATGAACAAACACAATTTTAGGTATTGGTCACAAGCAAACCCATACTGGTACTTCGACAGTAAAAGGATAGGCTCTCCCAAAGGATGGGGCAATAAGATTGTTGGTCCATTCTTCTTTGAATCAACAGTCACTGGAGAAAATTCTCAGGATGTTGGGCGACGAAATGGTGCCAGAGCTTCATGTTATCGGCTTTCCAGAATGGTTTATGCAAAACGGGGCCTCACCTCATGCAGGTTTCGAAATGTTTCCCGAACACTGGATTTGGCCATTTGGGGGATTGTGAAAGCTGAGGTGTATCCAGAAAAAAAATCTGATGTGTTACACTCACATGACTTTCTCTACTCTTGTACAATCTAATTTTACAAACGCCTATTCTCCATATGCTTCATGTTAATCGAGATATCGAGATGTCAATCTTATTGGTAATTTTCTTGTAGATGTAAGGGGAATATGGTAGCTTTTAAGCGATAGTCAAATATTTTAACGCTGGTTGCTATGTGGCGAATTCCATTCTCTTTGCATGTTCAGGACATAAAAAAAATGAATAACGAATTTGAGAAAAAGTATAAGTATTGGAAAATTTAAGGAAATAACAAGCAATATCTCGAAAACGGTTCACTCAACAAAAGAAACGTATATGACATAAGTTGTGTATTTTAACGCGATCTACATTTTTTGTGTAGTAAAATTTTGTCTATCTCTTATGGTTTACCAGTTATGCAAAAGTCGATCACAATGAAGAATATTTTTGGAGACATTCCCAGAAAATTCGAGATATACATTTTATTTTTCATGACAATATCTTAAACATATGATATTTTAATCAAAATCGTTAGAGCCGTTTTTGAGAAAATTAAAATTTTCGAAAAATGTTCCATGTAAAGGGTAGTCTGGGGTGGGGGGATTTTCTTGAAAACCTTCGTGTCGCATCTCTGGAAGATACTGAACCTAAATACCAAGTTTGGTGTTTATCCGACTGTTCGTTTTTGAGTTATGCTGTTCACAGACACACAGACACACAGACACACAGACATGTTTCCAAAAATGCTTTTTTTGGATTCAGTGATTCTCAAAACATGTATTTCCGGTGAAATCTCGGTATCGAATTTTTGGGTGGAATGCAATACTTCCCCTACTTACTATACGTAGTAGAGAAAGTAAAAAGAATGTGGAACATTTTCTGCATGTGTTGCTTTTAACCCAGCACATAGTGGTAGACATGCGGAGCACATTCTTTAGAGAGGATATGTATGTATGTATTATGTCCTATGATTCCAGATTTTATTGACACCCTGTAGATATAAGAATAAGCTTTAAGCTGGCTATTTTCAAAGCTCGGTCCAGCCCCAGTTTGACAATACAATAACACCCACGATCGCAAAATTGTTCGGTGCTTATGTAGCAGTCTTTCTGAGAAGCAACTTGCATAACCGGTCGGCCGTTTCCATAGTTTGCAGAACCAGTACAGGTTTTTGTAGCAAAAGTCCTTGCAATTGAACCCACAATAGACAATACTGCGTCTTGCAATGTGTGCGTCATGATCAGCGAGGCGATATTAAATATCCACACAAATGTTTTATGGCATGATATTACAAAGATGACGGAATTTCCAAAGATTGCACAAGTATTAGTGCTATCTATATCGCTTACATGTGGTAGACGCGGGAAGTATTATATTCCACCTAATATTTGATATTGAGATTTCATCGAATATTTGTTTTAAGTTCTCTGAAAACAATGAATGTATAGCTCAAAGACGAAAAGCAGTATAAGTAGCACATTTCATATTTTAGTCACTGTTTAAGCATACCAGGCGAAGATTTTCGACAAAATCTCTCATAACAAATTATTTTTATGTGGTAAATTCTATACCATTTTGTATAAGTACAAAAGTTAATGCACGAATAATCTTGTTAAAAGACGTCTACAATTTGTATCAAATAATTTTTGTGGTATTAACCATTTCCGATGTATTACTTGCTATTCGTTTGAATTTTCCAAGGTTTTACTCTACATTGTTTGAATTACTATACCACCATTCTTTTGTTTCTGGTGATATCGTGCAAAGAGGATGGAATTTCAAAGCCAGCTTATAGGGAGCCACCTTCGCTGTCTCCTGCATCCCTCTTGTATGTACCAACCACGAAACCATTGTGCAAAAATAATCTTGGCAAGAAGATTTTGCAAAAGGTATATAAAACTAAACGATAGTGACTAGAGAAAATCATGTAAGTGTAATACATCAGACTTTTCTAACAGCAAATGACTTCATTTTCAGCTATCTATCTTTAATCAAAGCTTTCCTCCAATCATTGATTCCTGGGCGTTCCAGCACAATATGGATTCTTATTCTTACATACAGGATAAATTCGCTGCTCAAAATTTCCCCTAAAACTTCTTAATTTCCAAATCCCTGATCTAAACAGACAAGTCAATCGGTTTCCATTTTAATAATACACGGTGTTTTGGGAGAGGGCCAAGACTATTTCCTCGCGGAGTGCGATGGATTTCTTTTCGGGCGTAAAAATCCTTAGCATGGCTTCCTTCGGAAGGGAAGTAAAGCCGGTGGTTCCGTGTCGTGGATTTACGGCACGTAAAAGAACCTCAAGCCTGATAAAGAGGCCTCTGAGAAAATTTCCAGGCTTTCACGCCCAACATAGAATGGGATACCAAGGACAATAGCAGTTAAAGAGCATCCGTAAATAAATAAAACTCAATTAGTTGCGAAATTTGTATTTTATTTCCTATTAAAATATGCGAAGTTTTCTCTTCTGATAAAGCAACAATTAGATTGTTTATTCTTACCCTCAAATCCCTATCTTACCTCACTTCTTTCCCAGTACCATTTCGTTAGTTGTTAATGCCTTTTACCTTGATTCAACTGATTGATACAAAATTTAACACTGTGATTTAAAATATATTCATCTTGTAACGGATATAACCTAAATCAGTATTACAAATCGATTCGTCAACTTTTCCATTTCTAATGGCGCATTGGCTAACAATCTGTGAAAGGATGAAATTATTACATTTGCTCTGTCAGTGTCATTGAACAGCGATAATGTTTTGTTACATATGATCAAGCCAAGAATTCCTAACCAAGTGTATATTTGGTTCTGAAAATTCTGTCAAGTCAGTTCTATACATCGAGAATGTATTTAGAAAAATCGTACATGTTGCATTCACATGATTTCACTTACTCTCTATGAATATACAAACTATTCTTACGAAGCTTACATTTCTATCTACTTCATTTAATCGAGATAAACCCTCCCGGAAATAGTTACATTACACATTTCGTTATAGATACAAAGAGAACAGCGATAGTCAAATGTTTAAGAACTAGACGCTATATGCTGGCCTTAAAACTCCATATTGTTTCCATGACATCACCAGAAACAACTGAAAATCCAGAGGACTTAAAAAGAATAACAAAGTATTGAACAATTCGAACAGTTTATGATGGATACCCCGGAAATAGCTTATACCATAAGAAAGGTTATTTGAAATATATTGTGTGTTTTAAAGAGATACTTACATATTTTGTCTATTGCTTAACTGTGCCACTTGTACAAATTTCCTTTAGAATGAAGAGGGCTTCAAAGGCTATTCCCAGAAAATTCAAGATATACCTAGGTACCATGCCCGTACCCAGAAAAAAATTTCGGGGAGGGTTTTCCGCAACTAGATCTAAACTTAGCAGCACCCCACACAGTTACCATGTACCTACTCCGTAGTATATAGTTACATGGATAAGAAAATTGCTTGGAGACATTATATAGACAAGAAAAACTCACCAGAACGAGGATATTCCACCTTACAGCACAAAACATGGAGACTGCTTCGAAAACCGGGATGTATGGTCACCTTACCTATATAAGGCGACGATATTAAGTTTCCCTTTTTCTTGTCAATGTGCTACTAGCAACAGACCACTGTTATCTAACAACATTTTCCATATTGATTTGCTTGAATTTAAATAAAAAAAGGTCAGAAGTTTCGGGGGGGACAGGGTTGAACCCTAGAAACCTCCCCTCTAAATACGGTCCTGCTAGGTACATTTTATTTGTCATGCAAATATCTTTTATATATGGTATTTTAATCAAAATCGTTAGCACCATTTTAAGGAAATAAAAAAATAAACTTTTTCCCATATAAAGAGTAGTTTGGGGTGAGGGATTTTCTTGAAAATGTTCGTGTCACATCTCTGGAAGATACTGAACCTAAATACCAAGTTTGGTGTTTATCCGACTGTTCGTTTCTGAGTTATGCTGTTCACAGACTCACGGACCCTTTTCTAAAAATGCTTTATTTGTATTCAGGGAGTCTCAAAACGTGTGTTTTTGGTGAAATCTCGATACTGAATTTTTGGGTGCAATGCGGTACTTCCTCTACCTCTTTGGGTATGCGGTAGAGAAAGTAGAAATAACCTTGTATGAAACAAATTTCGTGTTCATTTGGAGTGCATTTTCTAGTACGCATATATCAGCTACATGCGTAAAGGTGCGCGCATCATTTTGCCGTTACTTCCAGAGATAGCCATCGGCAGGACTGGTTTCGTGCCCCACCTGAGTCACGGCAGTGACGTCATCAGTGCCGTTTGTGTTGTTTCTCTTGCAGTGATTCAATTGTGCACGCGCATTTTCCTGGTATAACGCGCCACATGGAAATATACCAGACGCTCGTAGGGGATTTTGTGTTGTGGAAGCTGTGTGTTTCACAACCTGCGGCCTTCACGAGCACGTGATGTAGGAGACGGCTGTCTTCCTGTCTCATGTTTATTACAACATTCATTTTTCACACAGAAAATCTATCTTATTGAAACTTTTTATTTGGGATTAAATTTATGCTTTTAATTTTTGAGGAAACAAATAATTTTAAACAGACATTAAACGGTAAAAGTTGCCAAAAAACGTTTTTTTTTTTGTACGGAAATTTCTTCTTTCATTTGATACACGTTTTATCGTTGTAGTAACGACATTTGTATTTTAAACCTATTTTAAAAATCTGATGTGTTACATTCATATGACTTCCTCTGCTCACTTCTACAAACTGTTACTTTCTCTATCATGTATTACATAGTAGGTGAGAAGGTATTGCATTCCACCCAAAAATTCGATACCGAGATTTCACGGGAAATACGTATTTTGAGGTGCCTTGAAACCAAATAAAGTATTTGTGGAAACATGTCCGTGTGTGTGTGTGTGTGTGTGTGTGTGTGTGTGTGTGTGTGTGTGTGTGTGTGTGTGTGTGTGTGAACAAGCTAACTCAAAAACGACAAGTCGGATAAATGCCAAACTTGGTACTTGAGTTTACTATCTTCCAAAGTTGCGACACGAAGATTTTCAACAACATCCCCTCAACCCAGATTACCCTCTACATAGAACATTTTTCGAAAATTTTTATTTTCTCAAAACTGGCTCTAACGATTTTGATTAAAATATCATATGTTTAAGATATTTTCATAACAAATAAAATGTGTATCTTGAATTTTCTGGGAATGTCTGCAAAAGTATTCTTTATTGTGAACGACTTTTGCATAACTGGTAAACCATAAGAGATAGACAAAATTTTACTACACAAAAAATGTAGATCGCGCTAAAATACACAATTTATGTCATACATTTTTTTGTTTGTTGAGAGAACCATTTCCAAGATATTGCTTGTTATTCCCTTAAATTTTCCAATACTTCTACTTTTTCTCAAATGGGAATTCGTTCTTTTTTTGTCCTGGTAATGCAAAGAGAACCGCATAGCAACCAGCTCTTAAAACATTTGACTATCGCTTAAAGCCTACCAATTCCCCTTGCATCTACAAGAAAATTAGCAATAAGATTAACATCTCGATTAACATGAAGCATATGGAGAATAAGCGTTTGTAAAAATAGTTTGTAAAAGAGTAGAGAAAGTCATGTGAGTGTGACACATCAGATTTTTCCTCGTGGTCATGCAAGAAGCATGGAATTTCATAGCCCACATTGCGACACGCTCTTTAAAAAATCTGACTATCGCTTTAGCTTAGTTTATTCTTCTATTGCTACAAGGAAATATGCAAATGGTAATGAAAGTTTATCTGTATTGACAAAAAGAAGTTAAAATGATAGAACAGTTTGTAGAAGAGTGAGTAGAGAAAGTCATGTGAATGCAGCGCATCAGATAATGTTTTTAAACACCTAAATTCTAAGCTAGTACATTTTACATGTAGGTATACCGTCCGCTTAGCCAAGATGCGACCACGAACATACAGACGCAACTGTTGTCATGACGAGATGTAATACCCGCAATGGAGATACAAATATTAGATAAGAAGCATTACAGCTGAAGAGACTATAAAAACCTGTACACCTTCATGAACCAAGCTAGTTGATTTAGGGTTCTTTCAAGGCGAATAGGTGTCTTGTTTCTTATCTCTTTATCCCGCAAATTTCTGGATTTGTCAAGGACAGAGATCTCAGTCTGAATGAGTAGAAGCAACGCGCTAACGGAAAGCGAAGGATAATGCAAATCTCAAAGGATGCGGTGGGATGAGTCCAGGAATCTGACGATTTCCCGGATCATCGTGTTAACCGTTTGGCATAAATCCAGACGGCGGAAATCTCGAATTGTACATAATGTCTCCCAACCTTCACCACTTTTCTGCAACCCAAGTCTGAATCTAGGACGTAGCAAATTAGACGTTCGTTTACTTTTATTGGAGCAACAGCAAATCAATTACAACTTTTTATCGTATTCTTTTTCTGCAGTATGTTTGCTTTACACCGTCGGAACTTGACAGTTGCTGCTATCCCTTTATCTCAGCGTTGCGATCTTTCGAGAACGCTTACAAGTGTAGTTTCTGCTCTAGACGTTTCTGGACCTCTGGGGACGAAAGCAGTCGACATAACCATAAAAATCCAAGCGCTTCTCACATGAAACGTTGCCGATGCAACTTCGAATGCAAAAAGGAACTAGCGTTTGGCGACACTATAAAATGTTCCTGATTTTAATGAATATAATTATATTATTAGTCATTACCAAATTACTGAAGTTCTACAGGTTTGAATCTTACAAGCAATAGAGATGTTTCTTCAAATCAGTTTCAACTCCACAAAAGCAGCGGGTTCGTGAGTTGTTTTATGCGTACAAGAGGGACAAAGCGACGCTAACAAGTGTTGCACTATAGCAAACCCACTTTCTCTACCCTTTGCCACTTATTAGTGGGTATGCAAACTATTCTTACTAAAGCTTATTTTTCTGTCTACTTAATTTTAATCCAAATAAACCATCGCAGAAATAGCTACATTACACATTTCGTTATAGATACAAAGAGAACAGCGATAGTCAAATGTTTAACAACTGGACGCTATATGCTGGCCTTAAAATTCCATACTGTTTCCATGACATCGCGAGAAACAACTGAATGTTGATAGAACTTCAAGAGAATGGCCAAGTATTGAACTATTCGAAGCATTAATAATGGATATCTCAGAAATAGCTTATGCCGCAAAAGCTTATTTGAAATAAATTGTGTGTTTTAAACAGATCTATATTTTTTGTGTAGCACGTTTTCGTCCATCACTTAATGTTTACCAGTTATACAAGATTATACAAGCTTCCTTCCGAATGAAGAGGACTTCACAGGCTATTCCCAGAAAATTCAAGGTAAAAATTTTGTCATGTAAATATCTTTAATGGTGGTATTTTAGTCAAAATCGTTAAAGCGATTCTTTTTTAGAAAATAAAAAAAATCTAAAAATATTGCACGTAAAGGGTAGCATGGGGTGGGGGTAATATCTTTAAAACCTTTGTGTCGCATCTTTGGAAGGTACTGAAGCTAAACACCAAGTTTGGTATTTACCTGACTTTTCGTTTTAGAGTTATGCCGTTCACAGACGCACACACGGACTTTTCTAAAAATTATTTTCTTTATTTATTTAGGAGGCCCAAAACATGTATTTCCGGTGAAATCTCGGTATCAATTTTCAGGTGGAATGCAGTACGAGTACCTTCTCTACCCATTAGGCACGTGGTAGAGAAACTAATAAGAGATTTAGCTCATTTTATGCCCTTTGATATGAGGCAATCTGAGAGGTGACGTACATTTGATTATAGAAGTCGATGTTGCTAGGAGAAAGGGGGAGAGAGAAAATTCCCAACTCAAAAGCTTCAAATATCTATTCCCACTGAATTAAATGTGCTTACATGTGTCTTACTGTGTTGACCATCTACAGATATAATAAAACTGTAACCGATGAGCGATTGATAGTATAACATAATATATAACAGGCTACCACAAAGCGAAATATCATTTTAAAAGTATTTGTATGTATGTGGTATGTTACCTTTTTACGCAAGAAAAACAGAACCGATTGTTATGAATAAGACTAGGAAGCTGAGGAAAAATGATTTTCTTTTAAAGCGTCCGAAGGCGAGGTCCAACATAATATGCATATGTTTATTTTGGGTTACCGTAGACCAGAAAATATTAGGCTTTGTTTATCCTTTTTACTTTCTCTACTACGTATAGCAAGTAGGGGAAGTATTGTATTCCACCCAAAAATTCCATACCGAGATTTTACCGGAAATACATGTTTTGGAGACCCCTGAATCAAAAAAAAAAGCATTTTTGAAAACAAGTCCGTGTGTGTGTCTGAACAGCATAATTCAGAAACGAACAGTCGGATAAACACCAAACTTGGTATTTAGGTTCAGTATCTTCCAGAGATGCGACACGAAGGTTTTCAAGAAAATTCCCACACCCCAGATTACTCTTTACATGAAACATTTTTCGAAAATTTTAATTTTCTCAAAAATGGCTCTAACGATTTTTATTAA
Source organism: Deroplatys truncata (assembly GCA_030765065.1). Classification (NCBI taxonomy): domain Eukaryota; kingdom Metazoa; phylum Arthropoda; class Insecta; order Mantodea; family Mantidae; genus Deroplatys; species Deroplatys truncata. Next base: position 25,032,514 of record CM060977.1, on the reverse strand, counting down.
AATATATGTTTAAGATATCGTCATGACAAATAAAATGTATATCTTGAATTTTCTGGGAATGTCTCCAAAAGTATTCTTCATTGTGAACGACTTTTGCATACTGGTAAACCATAAGAGATAGACAAAATTTTACTACACAAAAAAATGTAGATCGCGTTAAAATACACAATTTATGTCATACATTTTTGTTGTTGAGTGAACCATTTCCGAGATATTGCTTGTTATTCCCTTAAATTTTTCAATACTTATTTTCTCAAATGGGAATTCGTTATTCCTTTTTTGTCTTGGACATGCAAAGAGTATTAATCTGTGGCAAAGAGAATGGTGCTGCACCTAGCAACCAGCTATTAAGAGATATGTCTATGCTTAAAGGCTACTGTATTTCTATATTGCTCTTGCAAATACAAAACAAGGGGAACATAGTAGGCCTTAAGCGACAGTCAAATATTTTTAGAACTGGTCGCTATGTGTAAAATGTAATTATTCTCTTTGCATGTCAAAAGATCGTTTCTGCAAATGCTTATCTCGATTAATATGAAATAGATGAAGAATAAGAGTTTGTAAAAATAGTTTGTACAAGAGTAGAGAAAGTCATGTGAGTAACACATCAGATTTTTTTATTGTTTTGAAAAATGCTACATAATGTTTCTAACAAGTTTTGTTATTTACAAAATTTCCATAGTATGTTTATAAGTTTTTCAGTATTACTATTCATACACGAAAAGGAAATTATGAGAAACATAGTTTTCATTACGTAACAAGCATAAGGAAGAGACAAGTTTGTGTAATGTTAAATCTTTTACTCGTGTTGTAATTATTGTCAACATCCAGAGTGTTTACTGCCTTGAAGGTTTAAAATTCCAGTATAGAGGGTTATTCAAAAAGGAACAGACTTTAAATATTTATTTCTAATGAACGACAATAGATAGCAACACAGACATCATTGAACAGAGGAAAGTTCAACGTTTTAAGCCCCCACCTATTAGTTCCACTCAGTGCCTACATAGGCGCTGGGTTTGTTTACGAGAAAATGGCAACGCCACGAGAAAAGTCGTTTTGTGTGCTGCAGTATGCAAAGAGTGAATCCATTGTTTCATTGCAGCGTGCATTTCGTTGTATGTTCAACGAAGAGCCACCTCGTCATAAAAATTTACAATTGATACAATAAATTCGTAGAAGATGGTTGTGTATGCAAACGGAAAAGCTCTGGTCGTCCTCGCATAACAAATGGTGCTAATTTTTAACGTATAAAATAAAATTTTGAACATCGCTCTCTTCAGTGATGTATTGCATGTGTCGCCATCTATTGTCGTTCATTAGAAATAAATATTTGAAGTCCGTTCCTTCTTTTTGAATAACCCTGTATTTCCAGTACAAGCTTTGACAAAACTCCAGTACTGCAGCAAGTTTTATTGCAGTAAAAATGAAGCAGTATTCAAATGTGTGTTGTGGCTAGCTTAACATCGTTACTGGTTTTATTTGTTTTCACAGCCACAATATGAAGCTGTGTATGCCACACCCAATGTTGCACGAGTGGCTTTTTAAATATCAGTGACGATTCAATTAAACCTATTCTCTGTACTATTTATGAAGTTATAGTACTATGGTATAGAATATGTTTATGTTGAATTCTCTCCATTACCTCTTAGAACTGTAATATCATAAAACTCCTATGCTAGTCATAACAATGGACCAAAAATTAACTGATGTTCACAGAAATATGAATGAAATATCAGCAGATTTTGCATTTCTTATCTTAGCCTTCCAGTGGACTCCCCCACAACAATCTTCCAAATTATGGAAATGTGTAGCCTTTAAAAAATGTTAGGGGTGAAATATTATCCAAAAATTTGAGTCATTTTTACATAAGATGAAAAATTATTAAACAAATACTTATTGAATAGCAAGATTTTCCAAAAACCAATCACCTGAAAATTTAATATGAAATAGCAATGTTATATATCTATATTGTTTTATTTATTTTGAAATGTTCCTACACAAGTATAGGCTGCCAAAGAAAATTAATACCAACTCAACATAATTATATAAAACAATAACAGAAATTAAAATGTTACAACACATTAAAATTAAACAGAAATATTCAACAATTGAAATATAGAAGATTATCAATATCTGAGAAAAAATGAATAATTAAAAATAGAAAACATTGAATGAAATTATATAAGTAAGCGAATTCAGAGATTTACAAAACTATTGGCTAAACGCGCGATTTCTAAATATGGTGTCGTCCTCCGTGGACTAGTGGTACCGTGCTAGCCTCTAGTTCCCAAGGTCGCGGGTTCAAACCCGGCGGAGGGCGATGGATTTTTTCGGGCGTAAAAATCGTTAGCACGGCTTCCTTCGGAAGGGAAGTAAAGCCGGTGGTCCCGTGTCGTAGATTTACGGCACGTAAAAGAACCTCAAGCCTGATAAAGAGGCCTCTGAGCAAAATTACAGGTGTTTCACGCCCAATATAGAATGGGACGCTAAGAACCATAGTAGTTAAAGAGCGTCCATAAATAAAAAACCTCAACTCTAAATATGGATATTGAACCTCCGAGTGCTGTCATAGAAATAGCAAATAATTTATTTCTCTGAATGTCAAAGGTTCTAAGGAAGTCATTCAACAGACGTGGTAGGGTACCTCGGGCACCAAACACCTTTGACCTCAATTGACTTCAGGTGGTATTTATCTTTGGAGAAATCTACTGTTGGTCTATAGATGTTCTGTGTGTACGTACATATGTATGCATGTAAGTATATATTATGCATTCGTTTATGTGTGCGCGTATATGTATGATGTATGTGCGTATATTATGTATTCGTTTGTGTGCATGCGCATATTATGCATGTATGTATATGATGCATGTATTATGCATGCGTTTATGTATATGCGTATATGTATGGGCGTGTATGTACGTATGCATTCGCTTATGTGTATTCGTATATGCATGATGTATGTATGCATGCATGTATATATGATGTATACATGTGCGTGTATGTATGTATTTATTGTGTATGCATGCGTGTATGTATGTATGCGTGTATGTATGTGCGTGTATGTATGTATTTATTGTGTATGCATGCGTGTATGTATGTATGCGTGTATGTATGTATGCATTCGCTTATGTGTATTCGTATATGCATGATGTATGTATGCATGCATGTATATATGATGTATACATGTGCGTGTATGTATGTATTTATTGTGTGTGCATGCGTGTATGTATGCGTGTATGTATGTGCGTGTATGTATGTGCGTGTATGTATGTATTTATTGTGTATGTATGCGTGTATGTATGTATTTATTGTGTGTGCATGCGTGTATGTATGTATGCGTGTATGTATGTATTTATTGTGTATGCATGCGTGTATGTATGTATGCGTGTAAGTATGTGCGTGTGTGCATTATGCATGCGTTTATGTATATGCGTATATGTATGATGTATGTGCGTGTATGTACGTATGTATGTGTTATGCATTCGTTTATGTGTATTCGTATATATATGTATGTATGTATGTATGTAATACCAATTCCAGTGTAAACAGTATGTGAATAAATCAAGTACATTTCCAATATATCCGATATTTGCAGTATCATTAGACACCCTCACTGCAAAAAGGGCAGTTTTATTACCAGTTTTTGAAAAATCTCGTCACATGTAACTTGCACAGAGAAGAGAGGGGTTGGAAGTGGAGAGGATGAGAGAGAGAAAGAAGAGACGAAGAGATGAGAGTTCTGCTAGTTCTCAATTAAATTGCTTGATATTGCTATGCATATTTCAAGAATTCTTTCATAGTTGTAAAATGATTAGAAAGAAAAGTAGTTTTAGATAAATATCTCACGGTATTACATGAACGTTTTCTCTGAGTTAACTGTCCCAATCAAATGTTAACGCTCGGGAACTGTTTGAACATCTTAAGGTTCTTCTGAAGGAACAAATTAGCGGTTTAAGCAATAACGTGTTACAAAAGTGCAAACAACTTTTAACCGAGAGACCGTTATGACGTCACGGATGACAGTGCCCCGCGACAGATTTCTGAGGATAAAAACGGGCTTTTCCATGCTCGATTAAACGCTCTTTCCAGTTTCTTTGCAGAACATATTTTCTGATTTTGCTTCGACGATTTCAGGCTAAAAAAAAGAACGATTTGCTTTTTCTTTTCGCTTCGTCATTAAAATTGGTATTTCCCAGGTGGTTTAACGGGAGCTACTTAAAACGAAAGACAAAAGTAGTTCGGCGACCTCGATAGCTGATGCAAACATTACACATTATGCAGGCGGGTGGATCACACGCGATGTTGATCCTATAAACCCAACAGGATACGTTCACCAATTACAATCTACACTAGCATTACAAAAAGAAATATATCGTAAATGTGCTTTCGCAAACTTTGTACCTTACGTTTGGTATTAACGGATATATTGAAAAACATTTTAGGAGGATCTCCATATAAATTTGTAACCATTGAGATATACTGACGAGTCATCTTCCAAATCGTATGTATAAAATGCCAATCCAGTGGCGAACATACCTAACAAAGACTATAGTATAAAATTTGGATATTACAGATTCACTATTTATGTAACTCGCTTGTTGTATGTATTCCAACATAACCTACAAATAGTCAATTCTTTTAAAGTCCCATATCAAGTCTACGTAGAAGAAAAAGAGTGTAGCTACAACAGTATGATTCCCTGGGAATAACCTGTATACTATTAATTACAACATGAACATTGGTGCAGTATTTATTAGCATTGTTTATTTAGCACCTTCACGTTTTTCTTGTATAATTTAAGGAACACCAACATAACGTTATAAGGTCGTTCAGTTGTTTATATGTGCAATTATATGGCATATAAAATAACCGAAAATTCTAGTTAGCATTTTTAATGAGCATCGTAAAACATTTCTTATAGAACATTTGCTTTAAGTTGAAACATGGAAAGAAAAAGTCTGATGTGTTACACTCACATGCCTTTCTCTACTCTTGTACAAACTACTTTTACAAACGCTTATCCTCCATAAGCTTCATGTTAATCGAGATATCGAGATGCTAATCTTATTGCTAATTTTCTTGTAGATGCAAGAGGAATTGCTAGGCTTTAAGCGATAGGCAAATATTTTAAGAGCTGGTTGCTATGTGGAGTATTCCATTCTCTTTATATTACCAGGACAAAAAAAAAAAAAACGAATTTGAGAAAAAGTATAAGTATTGGAAAATTTAAGGGAATAACAAACAATATCTCGAAAATGGTTCACTCAACAACAAAAATGTATGACAAATTGTGTATTTTAACGCGATCTACATTTTTTGTGTAGTAAAATTTTGTCTATCTCTTATGGTTTACCAGTTATGCAAAAGTCGTTCACAATGAAGAATACTTTTGGAGACATTCCCAGAAAATTCGAGATATGCATTTTATTTGTCATGAAAATACCTTAAACATATGATATTTTAATCAAAATCGTTAGAGCCATTTTTGCGAAAATTAAAACTTTCGAAAAATGTTCCATGTAAAGGGTAATCTGGGATGGGGGGATTTTCTTAAAAACCTTCGTGTCGCATCTCTGGAAGATACTGAACCTAAATACCAAGTTTGGTGTTTATCCGACTGTTCGTTTCTGAGTTATGCTGTTCACACACACACGGGCATGTTTTCAAAAATGATTTTTTGGATTCAGGGGGTCTCAAAACATATATTTCCGGTGAAATCTCTGTATCGAATTTTTGAGTGGAATACAATAATTCCCCTACTTACTATAAGTAGTAGAGAAAGTAGAAAAGAGAACACTATATTCCACACGACAGTTGGCGATTGTTAACTGCCTAATCTCAAAATGTTTACTACGGAAACTTACTATTTAAAGTCTGGTTAGGTTGATATATGAAATTTAGAAGAGAGCAACCAACACCCGCTTGTAACAATACGAAAGTCAGTGAAGCAAGGACGGCCGAAGATATCAGGATATTTTCCATATTTCACTGCCAAAAGTGCATCTCGCGACAACACTACAGCTGATACTGAGAGACTAGGCAGTAAAGGGCGACTGTCATAGCACATCCCCCCCTCTCCTAGACGGGTCAGGTAGCGTCAAAATGGCCAGGTTTCAACTTAAACCTCACGTACTGTAATGTAAAACGCAATAAATCATTTTAGAAGTTCAGATGTCGATTTTGGTTGTATTTGTCTTAAAGAAGTTTGATTACTTCATGGCCTACTTAGAGGCTCAAATTAATTTAAAATGGTGGTTCATGACAACACATTGCGAATAATGTAATGGTTACCGAACCAATCGCAGCATGTTAACAAAATACTGTATAAAATAGATAAAAAAGAAATGTCCTAGGTTAAAATTTCAACTCTGTACGCGCGCTAGTTCGCCTAAAATCTGAAAATGGTAGCAGCTAAAAGCATACACTCAACTAATCGCAGTTGCTACCAAAAATGTAAGAACATTCCTCCCAAGCAGATATAATGGTGCTGCCCTTATACATGTGATTTTCTGTTAAAATGCACTTAAAATGCAAGATACATTTTTTTTCTTTCTTTACAGAAAAAAATGAGCTTCCTAGGTGACCTATGGTATACAACTTCTATGCTTCTACACACCCAATTATGAAATTTAATCACTCTATGTTTTTAAACATATATATACGCCTGTTTAGTACCAAAATTATTGATCTACCATTAATTTAAATTACCAATCAATATAAAAAGTCACTTTGGTAGAAATTTTAATCTGATTTACAGAAATGCTCTTCAAATGCGTATAAACACTTATCCTGGTTATTATAGCTATTCGTCATTCCTTTCAATTTTCATTTTTATTAATTTGTTTTAGAAAGCTACCGCCGTACATAGCGCAACAAAGTAAATAATAAATTCGTTGTACAATAATGCAAATTAACTGTTTATTTATTTATTTGAATTTTAATGTCCTTTGACCGGGTAGACTATATCGGACGATGAATGAACGAAATGGTTGAAATGGTCAAATGGGCCCGGGGACCATAGACATTCGTCTTCTCAGGATAAGGAAAACTCGAGAAAAACCTTATCCAAATAACTCCCACTAACCGGGGTTCGAACTCGGGATCTCTTGAATGTGAAACAGACACGCTACCCTCACACTAATGAAGTGGGCTGCTTGTTATTCTTGCACCTATTATTACACCCATAAAAATGGGTAACTTTTTTTAAAAACATAAATCTGAGGTTTTACATTTACATGAATTTCGTTTATTTTCACGATTTCTTCCTCAAACTATTCTTACAAAAGATAATTTTTCTATTTACTTTCACGTTAATCGACACACTTCGTTGCAACCACAAGATGGATAGAGGAAGCTGAAGCGATAGTCAGATGTTTATCTAGTGTCTCGCTATATGCTGGCTTTGAAATTTCATATTCTTACCCCCGAGAACAAAAGGTCACTGATATAAAATTGTGTTTTAACGGGGTCACATTTTTGTAGTAACTACTAAGTTTTTGTGTATGTCTTATGGTTTGCCAGTTTCCCATAGCTTACTTGCACTGTTCCTAAAAAGGAGTTAGCACGAAATGGCGGCAATACATAAGAGTTACACAAAATTATACATTGTACATACCTATGAGAAATATGCTCCATGGGTTCTGAAACTGGTAAAAAGTGCAACTGTGGTCCAAGCTTCTCAAATTTCAGAAATAAATCTACTTTAAGCACAACGTTGCTATTCAGAATTTTAAACCTTGATACATGCAGCAAGAGCACTTTATTTTTCAGAGAAAGCATTCGTTTAAGACCATTAAAGCTACTACACACACACACTTTACGTTAAATCATCTACTTTGCTTTTAAATGTATGGTAGCACTTGCTTCTTAGGGTTTTTCCGTACAATATACTAATTTCGGAAACAAAAGAGGCACTTAAACCTAACTCATAAGATACATTCTATTTGGTATTGCTATTATGCTGCCTTAAAATTCCATACTGTTTCCACGACATCGTGAGAAACATCTGAATGTTGAAAAGACTTTCAGAGAATGACCAAGAAATGAACAATTCAAACCATTAATAACGAATATCTCAGAAATGGCTTATACCACAAAAAAAACTTACTGGAAGTAAGTTGTGTGTTTTAAAGAGATCCATACTTACTAGTTATACAAGATTATACAACATTCCTTTCGAATGAGGACTTCAGACTATTCCCAGAAAATTCAAGATGTACATTTTGTCACGTAAATCTCTTTAAAAATATTTTATTTTAATCAAAATCGTTAAAGCTATATTTTAAAAAATCAAGATTTTCGAAAAATATTCTATGTTGGTAGTTGGAGTGTGGGATTTTCTTGAAAATCTTAGTGTAACATCCTTGGAAGATACTCAACTTAAATACGAAATTTAGTACTTGCCGATGTTTCGTTTGAGTTATGCTGTTCACAGACAGACACACACCGGCACGTTTCCAAAAATGCTTTATTTGGATTCAGGGAGCCTCAAAACATTTATTTCTGGTGAAATCTCGGTATCGAATTTTTAGGTGGAATGCATTTAACTTCCCCTATACGTAGTAGAGAAAGTAAAAAGGTGAGCACAGCGTCCAAGTATTTTTCAGCATTTTATGAATATTAAATGCATACGCGATATTCCGACAATACTATTCTTTCTGTTATTCAGTTGTGGATTTCTTAACCGTGGGTAGATTTTGTGTTCGAACAGAAAAATTCAAGGTCTTGTATTATTCATACGATACTGATGAGAACCTTATTACTTTTAGCTCAGTGTGCTTTAGTACTGGAATAAACCCTGTGGCTTTTCTATGGCAATCTATATTTTTTCGTCTGTTACCACACGATTTTGCCGGAGGCCGTGTTTAAACCTACCTTTCACTTACAGTCTTCATTCACTTGTTGCTTTACGTCGCCGGCTTCCTTCAACCTATGTATTTATCATTATGCAATCTTTTCTTAAAGAATACCTCAGTATAGTATGCTATTGTCGTTATAAATAACATTTAATCATAAAACCACACGTGTATTTCTGACACCAATTACCTACTGTTTTATAGCTCTATCAATGAAACTAATACTGGGCAAAGATAGCAATACAACGCACTATAATGTTACAATTTACAAAACTTAACTCATTTGTGCACTTACCTACAGTTGAATGATTCCATTATAAAGGCTAATAACAGTATAGCTGTTTGAATCTTGATCCCACCTTTATCAAACACTATACAAATCGCCACTGCCTTTCTTCACCCTCTCCGGTGCAACTTATAAGCTGGATATAAGTAAATGACTGCCTTTTGTTTTGTGCGGCAAACTTAGGAAACCACTTATTATCGATAGGGACTTGTTTATGAGCTATCGAAGACAGGGAGGATGCAATTCAGAAATTCAATATTTGCGCACTTCCATTTCAGATACTCTGAAGTTAATGCAAACTCCTCGTCCTCCCACGAATTTAAATTGATGTTTCACTAATGTGCCAAAATTAAATACATTTTCTTCCATGCTTATTTTTACTTTCTCTACCCTTTTAAAAGATGTACCAGGTATTGCGACACGCGCAATAATCTGATGCTTAACGAAAGTGCATATTTTGAAGCACACCCCTTAAGAAAAGAAAGAAAGCAAAGAAATATACGAACAAAGTCATTTAAAAACTTGACTTTCTCTACTCTTGTACAAACTATTTTTACAAACGCTTATTCTCCATATGCTTCATGTTTATCGAGATGTCAATCTTATTGCTAATTTTCTTGTAGATGCAAGGGGAATATGGTAGGCTTTAAGCGATAGTCAAATATTTTAAGAGCTGGTTGCTATGTGGAGCATTCCATTCACTTTGCATTACCAGGACAAAAAAAAATCTGATGTGTTACACTCACATGACTTTCTCTACTCTTGTACAATCTATTTTTACAAACGCCTTTTCTCCAAATGCTTCATGTTAATCGAGAAATCGAGATGTCAATCTTATTGGTAATTTTCTTGTAGATGCGAGGGGAATATGGTAGCTTTTAAGCGATAGTCAAATATTTTAGCGCTGGTTGCTATGCGGCGAATTCCATTCTCTTTGCATGTCTAGGACATAAAAAAATGAATAACGAATTTGAGAAAAAGTATAAGTATTGGAAAATTTAAGGAAATAACAAGCAATATCTCGAAAACGGTTCACTCAACAAAAGAAATGTATATGACATAAGTTGTGTATTTCAACGCGATCTACATTTTTTGTGTAGTAAAATTTTGTCTATCTCTTATGGTTTACCAGTAATACAAAAGTCGTTCACAATGAAAAATACTTTTGGAGACATTCCCAGAAAATTCGAGATATACATTTCATTTCTCATGAATTTATCTTAAACATATGATATTTTCATCAAAATCGTTAGAGCCATTTTTGAGAAAATTAAAATTTTCGAAAAATGTTCCATGTAAAGGGTAGTCTGGGGTGGGGGGGATTTTCTTGAAAACCTTCGTGTCGCATCTCTGGAAGATACTGAACCTAAATACCAAGTTTGGTGTTTATCCGGCTGTTCGTTTTTGAGTTATGCTGTTCACAGACACACACACACACACACACACACACACACACACACACAGACACACACACACAGACATACACACGGACATGTTTCCAAAAATGCTTTTTTTTGATTCAGGAGGTCTCAAAACATGTATTTCCAGTGAAATCTCGGTATCGAATTTTTGGGTGGAATGCAATACTTCCCCTACTTACTATACGTAGTAGAGAAAGTAAAAATTAATAACGAATTTGAGAAAAAGTATAAGTATTGGAAAATTTAAGGGAATAACAAGTAATATCTTAAAAATGGTTCACTCAACAAAAAAAATGTATATGACATAAATTATGTATTTTAACACGATCTAAATTTTTTGTGTAGTAAAATTTTGTCTATTTCTTATGGTTTACCAGTTATATAAAAGTCGTTCATAATGAAGAATAGTTATGGAGACATTCCCAGAAAATTCATGATATACATTTCATTTGTCATGAAAATATCTAAAACACGTGATATTTTAATCAAAATCGTTAGAGCCATTTTTGAGAAAATTAAAATTTTCGAAAAATGTTCCATGTAAAGGGTAGTCTGGAGTGGGGGGATTTTCTTGAAAACCTTCGTGTCGCATCTCTGGAAGATACTGAAACTAAATACCAAGTTTGGTGTTTATCCGACTGTTCGTTTCTGAGTTATGCTGTTCACAGACACACACAAGGACATGTTTCCAAAAATGCTTTTTTTGGATTCAGGGGGCCTCAAAACATATATTTCCGGTGAAATCTCGGTATCGAATTTTTGGGTGGAATACAATACTTCCCCTACTTACCATACGTAGTAGAAAAAGTAAAAACCAATAAATTCCACATTTATGGGGGGACATAACCATTTTAGAGTCGATTTTTGCATTTTGGAATAATGATATTGCACAGCTGTACACAATTTTCCGCCTTATCTGAGTTTTTGCACCTCTTTGGAAAGAGTATGAAATCCATTAATTAACGTAGCCTGCATGGAAGCAGCCACGAAGCAGAGAAATGAACCCAGATTTTCGGGATTTAGAGCCTAGCATGCTACTTATTGCCCAGCAAAGGCAGCACACTTTAATTATATGCATTAGGTATAGATAAACAAATGTTGAGAAAATACTATTGAGTTTGTGGTCTATACCTTTCACTACATATCTTATTTTGATTTAACTTTAAATTTAATTTGAATTTTGAACTTAGTCAAAAGCATTATTGCATACTTATAGGCAGTAAGGGAATTGTGGTATGTACAACCCAAATGGTGCTTTATTCTTATGATGATGATGATTTACTTTTAAAATGTAGTATACCCAGCACAAAAGATGGAACAGCCATGACATTGCTGCCAAGCCAATTCATAACCTGTACAATCCACATGTTATGTTGAGGAAAGTGAAATAAGTTAAAATGGAAAAGAGGAAGTAGGGACAAATAATGAATGGCAAAGAGAAGAGTATTGTGCACCTAGAGTTGCAAAAAATTATCCTCCCATATGTAGAAAACCAAATTAATTCTATTGCTGTCTATCTCTCAACACGCAGCAACATTGGCTACTACCCCACAGATACATTTACGAGGGGCACTATTTATATTTTGAGCCTAATAATTAAAACAAAGTAATTTCTGATTGAAAACTGCTTTATTGTTTTTCAAAACATTCTCCTTTATGATCAATACACTTTTGCATCCGTTTGAACCATTTGTCAAGGCATTTATTCCAGTCTTCTTGAGACACCTCCAAAACATGGTTTTTGAAGGCATCAACGGCTTCTTCTGCCAACGCAATTTATTCTTGATGTTCGGGAACAAAAAGAAGTCATTGGGTGCCAAATTAGGCCTGTATGGCGAATGACCCATCAATTCGATTTTTTGAGCCTTCAAATACTCTGTTGTTAGACGAGATGTGTGTGCGCTCGCATTGTCTTGATGAAGAACGATCCTACGGTTCTTGTTGGTTTTTCTTACTTCACCGAAGACTTCCGGCAAACAAATGGTTGTGTACCATTCGGCATTGACCGTTTTACGTTCCTCTAAAGACCCTGTTGCCACATGGCCAGTTTTGCTGAAAAACAGGTGACCATTTGCTTCGAGTGCGAACAACTTTTGTTGGATTTGCTTCATCTTGAAACACCCATACAGTCGACTGCTGTTTACGTTCCGGCTCATACGCATAGATCCATGATTCGTCACCTGTTACAATCTTATATACATCTTTTGAGGCACCGCCATTGTATTTCTTGAGCATCTTTTTGAGATTGCGTCAAATTATGTGGGATCCAACGAGAGCAAACCTTTTTCACGGCTAAATAATCATGCAATAGTTTATATATGCTGGTGGAACTAATGCCTAGGGTTGCCTCAATCTCATAATATGTCGCATGACGATCTTTCATTATTACTTTTTGCACAGCATCAATGTTTTCTGGCACAACTGATTTTGTAGGACCTTCACGAACTTATCATTGAGCGAACGGCGGCTACTATTAAATTCGTTATACCAGCGTTTCACAGTGGCAAAGGATGGAACTTCGTCGCCAAATGTGGAAGTTATTTGATCGATACACTCTTGTCTTGATAATCCACGTCGAAAGTCGTAATAAATCATTGCAAAAACATTTTCACGAATAATTCCATGTTTTTGTTGACACACAATTATCAAGTTAGTGTAAACAAAACAAATGACGCTCTATTGACAAAATGTTTGAAGTAGTTTATGGTAAAAATGCCAAACTTTCCATTGGAAACGTCAGATGTATCCTACAACATTGAAGGTTGCCAAGGCTCAAAATATAAATAGTGCCCCTCGTACCTTCCTGCATGATCATAACTCATAACCAGCAGCAAGCCCGATAGGTACCCATGTCTAAATATTAGCTCTCTTTAATTTGTTTTCTCATCTATGTAGAATTAATACTACTATCAATGATATATTGAAAATTATCTTTGCAGGAAATTTTCATTCATATAACGTGAATTTAGTTTTCAAAATTTTGCCAATTTCCATGCTGATATTTTTTGAGATCCTCTATTCTACAAGTTTGTTTTATTGCTTCACATTTTGTCGTTGATGTTTCCCAACTAATGCTATCAAGGGACCACATTAATGACAAAAAAAATGAATTAACTTTCAGCTTTATGGGCTGTGGAATAGTCTTGCTGGAAATATGTAAACTGGTACTCAGTGTTGAATAATGCTTCCAAGAATGCTCCGAGTATATTTTGCTACCACAAATTGCATCACCAGGCAGTAAATGAGCAGCAGCATTACTCAGAATTGCCAAGATGACCGATGAAGGCATTACAAAATCAATTCATAGATTTAAGATATTAGTTACGAAGGGTTTGTATAAGAACAACTAAAAGTTTATCTGTTGCAAGTATGACTTAGGAATAATTAGATATCAACCGGTTACATTGAAAGATAATTACTTCATCTGCATAGTTGGAGGTGATAAATCATCTTACAATCATGCCTCCTCCATGTTTAAACCCATCTTTATACAAATGGTTTGTCATTTGTTTAAAATTGTGGGAGATTCAAAAGACTTCCAAAATTTGGTCACATGTCACATTAATTTGTGTTTGAAAATCAATACTTTTCCTGAGAGTTTGCATTTTTATTAATTTTTAACTTTGTTTTTGACATTAGATATTACATGAAATTCAGGAGTTTATGCCAATACAATAAGCCACAATTGATTTGTTTTAAACTTTATTGCATATAATTCTGCTTGTGAAATAAATATCAATCAAGGAGTTGAGCTTAATCACACAGATCAATTTGATACTCTCCAAGCCTCCTGTGATGGATGTAGTAAACTATAAACAAAACCGTCACAAAAAATGGGAAACTTAGATCCCTCAGGCATAGAATGCAAATACATAAGATAAGTAATTTACATGAAGGAGTTAACTTTGCAGTTCACATTGTCCATTACTGAATGTTTGTACCCATTTACTGCTGGTTACTAGAGGTCACTAGTAGTGCAATCAAAATTTAAATCCACATGCTAGCATTTTGTTGCAACCTAATGAAAGGGAACCATGATTGAGAGGAAGGATAGGCATACAGATAAAGGTCTAGTCTATCACAGCACAGTATACCAAAAGTGTGGTACATTCAGTTACAATATAATGAAGTAGAATTTAATGCTTTGGCAGGGCCATGGTGAAAATCTGTAAAACTTTGAATCTCACATGACTTTCTCTACTCTTGTACAAACTATTCTTACAAACGCTTATTCTCCATATTCTTCATGTTAACCCAGATATCGAGATGTTAATCTTATTGCTAATTTTCTTGTAGATGCAAGGGGAATATGGTAGGCTTTAAGCGACAGTCAAATATTTTAAGAGCTGGTTGCTATGTGGCGCATTCCATTTTCTTTGCATTACCAGGAAAAAAAAAATGAATAACGAATTTCCATTTCAGAAAAAGTATAAGTATTGGAAAATTTAAGGGAATAACAAGCAATATCTCGAAAATGGTTCACTCAACAAAAAAAAAAATGTCATAAATTGTGTATTTTAAAGCGATCTACATTTTTTGTGTAGTAAAATTTTGTCTATCTCTTATGGTTTACCAGTTATGCAAAAGTCGTTCACAATGAAGAATACTTTTGGAGACATTCCCAAAAAATTCGAGATATACATTTCATTTCTCATAAAAATATCTTAAACATATGATATTTTAATCAAAATTGTTAGAACCATTTTTGAGAAAATTAAAATTTTCGAAAAATGCTCCATGTAAAGGGTAATCAGGGGTAGGGGGATTTTCTTGAAAACCTTCGTGTCGCATCTCTGGAAGATACTGAACCTAAATACCAAGTTTGGTGTTTATCCGATTGTTCGCTTCTGAGTTATGCTGTTCACAGACACACACACGGACATATTTCTAAAAATGCTTTTTTTGGATTCAGGGGGTCTCAAAACATGTATTTCCGGTGAAATCTCAGTATCGAATTTTTGGGTGGAATGCAATACTTCCCCTACTTACTATATGTAGTAGAGAAATTAAAAATGCCTCCTTTGGTATAAAGTTGTAAAAAGTCCTCCACTCTCATACATTTTACAGGCAAAGCATAAACTTTGCAAATATGTAACAGGCTAATATGCATTTATAGTGTGATATTGCCAGGATGTGCTCACATGGCATATACAAGTGTACAAACAAATAATACAAGAAACAAATTGCACAGAGGGAATTAAAAACAAATAATAATTTAAAAAAAAAGCTGAAAAAATAAAATAAACTCAAGCTGAAACCAAGAGATTAATGCAGGCAGCATAGATGTGGTTACCATAGCAAAGGGCTTTACTCATTCACTTGCTTTTTTTGACTGCAGCACTGTGACACCGATTCTTAAAATTAGCACTAAAGATCCAACTTCTACAATTATTGTGACATGCTCATTCAATACAATGGCTTATAACATGATTTTAATAATTTAGGGTTCTACAAATTTGTTGCTGTGCTTAAACTTGGTCATTCATTAAATTCTTTCTACACCCATCTTGTGATATTATCAATGATAATCTGAGATTCAATGAATTGCTTTACATCTTGGTTCAAAATGTTGTACCAATTGCATATGGCTAGACTTTGGAGTTTTGGCTAAATACCCTTTTTTATGTTTAAAAAAACCCATTAAAACTGGCTAAATATTGAGGCAGTATTTTTAACACTTAAATGATTTCAGTCTAATAATATATAAATTCAATAACAGCCCGCCTTAAAGCAATATATGTATGTAACAATATATAAAAAGTGTATATTACAGTCATTGTATATGTTTATATTATTGTATCCATGTGTAATAATGTTATGTGAATATATTACATAATTTAATAGTGTAGGAGCTGTGAGAATAACAGGTTAAAAGTTGCTAACAAAGAGGTAACAATGAGGTAACCCTGAGGCAATAATGAATTTGAAAGTTTAAATGCTACTAGTCATTATTGGAGCAATAATAATAATATAATTTTAGTGACAGTTTATAAAAATAGCCAATCAACAACCAGAAAAAACTTTAGTTAAATGAAGGTATTCTATTGGATTAGGAATAGCCAATCAGAGACTTCAAATACAGAAATTTACAAGTTTAGGCGGTTGAAATCAGTTCAGTTGGTTGCAGACAGTGTTACTAACCAGACGCAAAAAGTGTCCTCGAGAGATTTAATACATTTTCGTGTGAGACAAAAAATAAGTTTACGTATTAAAAAGTGTAATTAATTAATAAAAAAGAATCTCACAGCTCTCTATATCAGTGAAGTGTTATTTAAATTGTGTCAAGGATTAATAAAAGGAGTGAATTAAAGATTATAATCTGTGTAAGCCTACATTCTTCAGTCGCACCACAACCCTGCTAAGAGAAACGTGTCTCTAACAAATACTGACATAGCCGAGGCAAACATAAATATAATAATCAAAGAAACAGTAAAAATACATTTGGGGTGAAGGCTACCGGAAACTGTTTACCATACATGCGGTTGCAACTACAAGTTTGGCTCCCCAACAGTGGAACTATAATACAACTCCTACAACAAAATAATGTAACAAACCATCTTCAATACAACCTACTTCAATATCTTCATGTTTTATATAAAATGTATGAAAGGGTTTTGTGGTGATTAAATTACCTATTTTGATCATTGAGGCCTAGTTTACCATTTGTGTTGTTTCATTGTTTACTTTCCCTACTACTTATAATATATAGAGGAAGTAGTGTGTTCCACAAAAAATTTGATATCAAGTTTTCACCAGAAATATATGTTTTGAGGTCCCATGAACCTAAAAAAAAGGCAGTTTTAGAAAAAGGTCCATGTGTGAATCCGTGAACAGCATAACACAAAAATGAAAAATAAATACCAAACTTGGTATTTAAGTTCAGCATTTCTAAAGATATGATACAAATATTTTCAAGAAAAGCCCCCACTCCCAATTATCCTTTACATGGTACATTTTTTTTTTTAAATTTTGTATTTTTGCAAAAATATTAAGAATTTTTATTAATACACCATATATTAAAGATATTTACATGACAAATAAAATTTGTATCTTGAATTTTCTGGAAATAGCCTATGAAGCCCTCTTCATTTGGAAGGAATTTTGATTAATCTTGTATAACTGCTAAACGTTAAGCAATAAACAAACACATACTACACTTAAAAAGTACCTCTCTACACAATTTCAAATGATATTTTTTGTGGCATAAGCCATTGCTAAGATATCCATTATTAATGGTTTGAATTGTTCAAAACTTTGCCATGGAAACAGTATGGAATTCTAAGGCCAGCATACAGCTCTTAAAAACACTTGAGTATCACTTTTCCCTTTGTATCTATAATGAAATATGTAATGCAGCTATTTCCTGAAAGGTTTATCTCAATTAAAATGAAGTAGATAGAAAAATAAGCTTCTGTAAGAATAGTTTATACACCCACTAGTGAACTATTGGGGTAGAGAAAGTCCTGTGAATGTAACACATCAGATTTTTTTCATGCAGCTATGAAAGATAAAGCATTGGATCATGGGGTTGCTTTGATTCAAAAACTGTAATAGTTTGTTTGTAGGAATGAGGCATCCCAGGAAAAAGACTGGTTTATTTTAGTTTAGCACTTTAACAGGTAGATTCATTCATTTTGTAGAAAGAGGAACAGAATACTTGCCCACTCTAGGTCTCTTTTGACATCCTTTGATATTGGACAGCGGCTAGTGTACAGCAAAAATCTCCTCCAAAGAGCAGGCATTGTTTCACGACTCACATACCTCACCCCCTTCATTAACTGTTGATATGCAAATGCTCTGAAGATTTCTCTGTTTTACCTGTTCCATTATCAAATGTATTTGAATCAGATATTTTACATTTTTGTTCTAAATGATACCGAGGTCGCGGGTTCAAAGGGGGTGGAGGGCAATGGATTTTTTTGGGCGTAACAATCCTTAGCATGGCTTCCTTCAGAAGGTAAGTAAAGCTGGTGGTCCTGTGTCGTAGATTTACGGCACGTAAAAGAATCTCAACCTGATAAAGAGGCCTCTGAGCAAACTTTCTGGTCTTTCACGCCCAATTTAGAATGGGACGCTAAGAACCATGGTAGTTAAAGAGCGTCCATAAATAAAACTCAGCTCATTTTTTTATAAACAATACATTATGTTTACCAAAAATCATTTTGCAGGGTGCCCCCATGTTACTTTTAGAGCATTTAGGTCACAATGATTTGAGGTGTATAGTTCATTTTCTGTGATCTATTCAATAACTTTTGAGGGTGCTTTTTATGTTTGTAAGCTTGCATTATGTATTAGCAACCATAAATTCACAATTTAAAACATAATAAAACATTTCTAGGCATAATAATTTAGTATAATTGCTGTTTTGTTACTTCTAATTCGTAATGCTCACTAATCAGTTGCATTTTACACATTTAGGAAGTGAAAATACATTTTAAATAAAGAGAATGTTTATCAAGTGAGGTGGCACTGCAGTACAGTACGGACAATGGTTCTGTGCTGGTGACTTTCTTTCCTCGCGCACTGAAGAGAGTCTATGCCTAACGCCAGGCAGCTCTCTGTCCGCCTGCCTGCTGGAAGACGTGGGACTTTGCTGATACGATATAAACATACAACACCACACCACTGCATGACTGGTTTATTGTCGCTATTGTCAGATTGCTCTATCATTCTTTTATATTTACACAAACCTTGTCACGTAAATGCATTGTCGTAAACTAGCAGGGGCTTTATTAGTGTGATAAACACTCTATACCAGAAATATCACCACCGTTGTTTTCTTCTGCAAGACTTTCCCTTTCATCGTCAACAATCTTCTTCTCGTTCGCTGTCACTATATTTCCTAACCTGGATTACAGAACCTTCTAAGACATTTTCAAACAGGCCTTGTTGTTCTTCAATGTATTTGTCTTCCTACTTAATGTGTTGAGAGGCATTTTCTCACTTTTCTACGCTAATGTCCTCAACATGTTGTTAGCTAAGCTTAATCAATAACATCATGTAGTTTAAAAGGATGTTCTACCAAGCTACACATTGCTTTATATCAGCCCAGATGAGTTCTACTCGATTAAGACCCGAAGATTAGGGCAGTAATCGGAGAACATTGTGTGCATGGCATACAAACTATCAACGTAAATTTTCGGAATAGGCTTTGACCCTTACTTAGGTTGTAAAGCTCCAAACTTAGCATCTTTTCATGGAATGGGGCAAGTTCTGCATCGTATTTTGGTATGAGGCGATGGGGCCTTTACCAACTGCACACTATGGTACGGTGCGTTATGCATCACCAAGACAGATCTGAGAGGCAAGGTAGGAATTAGTTTTTCCATTAGCGATTTCTTTGTATTTATCCCCATCATTTTGTGTTATATTAACCTTTGTTATTTTTACATAAAATGTTGCAGAAGGCAAGAACCTCTAATAAACACACCAGAATACACAATACCTATATGCAATCCAAGTTTAATTACAGAAACACAGGGATGTCATTTAGGGGGCAGGGGGTCAATTGACCCCCTCCCCTAGGTTACAAGCAACATTATTGCTCTACCAAATGAAACATTACAACTGTAATATTCATAGCAATATTTCACATTTAAGAAATTAAACCTTATTTTCTTTTGGGCCAAATATATAGTTACAATCCACATGAACATTTGTGAAACTGCTCTAAGCAATCTTGGCCCCCCAATGCAGAAACTGAAATGACGCCCCTACAGAAACATATAGTGACTAATTTAAAAACACAACGTTCAAGGTAGCATCAACAGATGGCTGACAAGAGAGATGTTACTTGAACTACTGCTGCCACTAGACTGAAGCGATGGCACTTACTGCGCATGCCCAAGAATTGGGGGCTCGCTCACTGTACAGATAACCAGTGCGCATCCAGCCTTCACCGGCACAGAACCATCGTCCCTACTGTAATATGTGCAACTTGCACTT
The DNA here is from genome assembly GCA_030765065.1 of Deroplatys truncata. Taxonomy (NCBI): domain Eukaryota; kingdom Metazoa; phylum Arthropoda; class Insecta; order Mantodea; family Mantidae; genus Deroplatys; species Deroplatys truncata. The sequence continues at coordinate 25,012,007 of CM060977.1, read as the reverse complement.
GGGAGGGCCCAGGTTCAAACTTCTGGGACCGATCAATCTGGCCGAAGAATTTTTTGCAATTTTCCTTGGTCACTAGGCGAATGCTGGGTTTGATAATTTGGTCCACAAATTTTCCTATAATTCCTTTCATCACTATATTTCATTTCCTTCTTGTTCACCGCCATACAGGCATTGGGCTATCACCCATCCTGGATATGCTATGATCCAGAGCTTACTTGCTCCTCAACAGGCTACTTACCCAAGACATTGGCTTGTAAGGGGTGTAAGTCCTCCAAAGAGGGTAATCAGTTAAAGAAGAAGAAGAACATCAAATGTTTACCTTGTGGAAAATGTATTTTAGGAGACTAACACCATCTTCTGTGTCTTTTTACTTTCTCTACTACATATAATAAGTAGGGGAAGTATTGCATTCCACCCAAAAATTTGATACCAAGATTTCACAGGAAATAATGTTTTGAGGTGCACTGAATGTATAAAGCATTTTTGTAAACATGTCCGTCTGTGTGTGTGTGTGTGTGTGTGTGTGTGTGTGTGTGTCTGTGAACAGCAGAAACGAACGGTGGGATAAACACCAAACTTGGTATTTAGGTTCAGTATCTTCCAGAGATGCGACAGGAAGGTTTTCAAGAAAATCCCCTCCACCCCAGATTATCCTTTACATAGAACATTTTTCAAAAATTTTAATTTTCTCAAAAGTGGCTCTAACGATTTTGATTAAAACATCATATATTTAAGATACTTTCATGACAAAATGTATATCTTGAATTTTCTGGGAATGTCTCCAAAAGTATTCTTCATTGTGAACGACTTTTGCATAACTGGTAAACCTAAGAGATAGACAAAATTTTACTACACAAAACAATGTAGATCACGTCAAAATACACAATTTATGTCATATACATTTTTTTTGTTGAGTGAACCATTTTTGAGATATTGCTTGTTATTCCCTTAAATTTTCCAATACTTACACTTTTTCTCAAATGGGAATTCGTTATTAATTTTTTTTGTCCTGGTAATGCAAAGAGAATGGAATACTCCACATAGCAACTAGCTCTTAAAATATTTGACTATCGCTTAAAGCCTACCAATTCCCCTTGCTTCTACAAGAAAATTAGCAATAAGATTAACATCTCGATAAACATGAAGCATATGGAGAATAAGCGTTTGTAAAAATAGTTTGTACAAGAGTAGAGAAAGTCATGCAAGTGTAACACATCAGATTTTTTATAATTTTACAACCTATTTTAGGTGCCTAAAAATATGCTTTGGGCCCAAAAATGTTAGATCTACAGGTATATTTACTGTTAGAAATAAATACACATATTATAACATTATACTGGCTGAACATTGCTGAAAAACCATGTATATTTACAAATTAAAAGAAGAGTGACAACGTTATAAAACATTTATTCTGTATTTGGAGATGAACAAATGTACAATAGAATGCCATTCACATACAGTGTTATTTAAGATTCTTGATAACATGTAATTTTCTACAAAGACAACAATAATTGTATTTGTTATCTTTAAAAGCACCAATGTATACGTTGTTGTGATGTGGAGAAATAAATATTTATTAAAATAAATGTTTAGTATTCAAAATATTGCTTATCAAAGAATTAACATAGTGAAGCACTTGAATCAATAAGTCACATAAGTTTTAGTCTAAGGATCACTTACACAAATTTACATGAAAATATGTAATTAAAGCAGCAAAACTCAATGACTTCAATACAGAGATGGTCGACAAGAAAATACATAAGTTAAAAACACCTCTTCTAAGTTTTGTTCTACACTCGTAGAAATATAGGACAGAATTCAACATGTTTTGCAGAGGAAACAGAGGCTATAAAGACAGCAATTTGGTTTCATTGCAATAGTACTTTCCTTATCATAAGGTGGAATGGTGATATTTGCATGAAGCTTTAAGTCTGCTTGCAATAGTACTGTAAAAGGGGCTAACTTTGGCCATTTTTAATGCTTCTTGTGGATTGCAAAGTAAAGATGATTAAAATTCGTAATTAAATTTCAACAGATTCCCTAAAGTCTATTGTACCATCATCCTACAACAAAATAATCATGATACACATTATTGTTTATTATATAAAATATTGAAGTATGGGCAATAGTTCCCAGTAAACAGGCTAACGTTGGCTACGAAAGAAATAGAATGGAAAGACGAAGTTACAGTTACTTGTGTTTACTTTGGCTGCGTTAAAAATAAAAGAAATTAAATATTGTATTGTATTGTATTTTCTTGCTTTAAGACAGTTAACAATACAAGAAAATAATTTTAGGACAAAATTGTTTTTAATATTAAGCTTATTTATCAATCTTCATTTTAACATAATTACCACTTGCAAATATGTATGATTTTACTTAAATTTTAGGTTGAAGATGTATGCTGTTTACGTAATATATTTTTTAAACTTGAAGATCGTTATTTAGCCCCACGTATGGGAGCCAACTTGAAGTAGAATGTTTATTACATCATTTTTTATTTAACTTGAAGATGTATGCTTACGTAATATTTATTTAGTTGTATTTAAGGAGTTCCTGGAACACGCTTTGGGCATTGGTTTGAATTTGTTGATTATGTAATAGTTACTGTTATTACGTAATATGCTGCTACGTATGAGAAGCTGATTTTAAGATGGGTTTTTGTTATTACACTCCAAGTTTTACACTATAATATTTAACTTTGTTATTAACACTGCTTCTATATATTATTTATGTTTGAATTTGCCTCAGCTACATCAGTAATGTTTGTAGAGTCATGTGTCTTAGGCAGGGCGGGGTTTGACAATGATTGTAGACATCACAGAATTTAAGCTTTTAAATTCACTTCTTTTAGTAATTTTTGCACATTTTTATAAAGCACTACACTTTTTAAGAACTGTGAGAATCTTCAATACTTTCACTTAGCGCGTATACATATTTTACGATTCACACGTAGAGAACACATCTTCCATCTGTTCACTACCAAGGCTTGCCAGCAACTGAGCAACTTTCAATGGTTAAAACTCGTAAGCTTCGGTATTTCAAGTCTCCGATTGGCTAATTCTAGTCCAATAGAATATCTGCATTTTACTTAAACTTTTTCCTTGCTATTGATTGGCTAATTTTAAACTGTTACTGAATTTACCTTATATTTGATATAATCATGACTGGTAACTTTGCAAACTCTTAAACTCATTATTGCTACAAGGTTATCTCATTATTAGCAACTTAAAACTTATTATTCTCACAGATCTTGCATTACTAAAGTATATAATGTATTCACATAACATTATAAAACATGTTTTACAATAAAAATAAGCATATGCAATGACTGTTACATAAATTTAAATAATTATTACATACATATTGTTTAAGGCGGGCTGTTATTGAATTTACTTATTGTAAAATACAATTGAAATTATTTAGGTATTAAAATACTGCCTCAAGGTCTATACTTGGTTTGTTTTAGAACATTTCATATTTGAGTGTAATATTTCTGAAAATAAACCTTATAGCAAGGGATGGTTGCAGTTTCCTCACAAGCTGATCCTTCCGCATATTGTACACAAAGAGGAGTTGCTTTCCTGATTTCTTCAAGCACTTTATTTCATATGTGTTTCCAGGATTCAAAATTTCTAAGCATAGAATCTCCGATTTTTCTCTATCAAAAACTGCACAAGAAAGAAGTCTCCTACATTGAAAATCTTATCAGCAACTGGTGAGACATCAATTAAACCATTTGTGTTGGAACCTGCAGGACGACGACTCAATTTTGACCAAATCATCTGCTTCTTCTAGCATAGAAGAGGTTTGTTCAGGTTCCATTTCTCTTGAAATTATGTTTCTTACTGACACAGGTTTTACATTCATGCCGCTTTCCTTTGGCTTTTGTACTTTTTTACTTTCTCAATACCGAGATTTCACCAGAAATATATGTTTTGAGACCCTCTGAAAAAAAAAAAAAGCATTTTTGGAAACAAGTCCTTGTGTGTGTCTGTGAACAGCATAACTCAGAAACGAACAGTCGGACAAACACCAAACTTGGTATTTAGGTTCAGTATCTTCCAGAGATGCGACACGAAGGTTTTCAAGAAAATCCCCCCACCCCAGATTACCCTTTACATGGAACATTTTTCGAAAATTTTAATTTTCTCAAAAATGGCTGTAACGATTTTGATTAAAATATAATATGTTTAAGATATTTTTCTGACAAATGAAATGTATATCTCGAATTTTCTGGGAATGTCTCCAAAAGTATTCTTCATTGTGGACAACTTTTACATAACTGGTAAACCATAAGAGATACATAATTTTACTACACAAAAAATGTAGATTGCGTTAAAATACACAATTTATGTCATATACATTGTTTTTGTTGGGTGAACCATTTTCGAGATATTCCTTGTTATTCCCTTAAATTTTCCAATACTTACACTGTTTCTCAAATTCGTTATTCATTTTTACTTTCTCTACTACGTATAGTAAGTAGGGGAAGTATTGTATTCCACCCAAAAATTCGATACCAAATATTTCACCAGAAATACATGTTTTGAGACCCCCTGAATCCAAAAAAAAAAATTTTTGGAAACACGTGTGTGTCTGTGTGTGTGTCTGTGAACAGCATAACTCAGAAATGAACAGTCCGATAAACACCAAACTTGGTATTTTGGTTTAGTATCTTTCAGAGATGCGACACGAAGGTTTTCAAGAAAATCCCCTCACCTCAGATTACCCTTTACATGGAACATTTTTCGAAAATTTTAGTTTTCTCAAAAATGGCTCTAACGATTTTGATTAAAATATCATATGTTTAAGACATTTTCATGACTAATGAAATGTATATCTCGAATTTTCTGGAAATGTCTCCAAAAGTATTCTTCATTATGAACGACGTTTACATAACTGGTAAACCGTAAGAAATAGACAAAATTTTACTACACAAAAAATGTAGATCGCATTAAAATACGCAATTTATGTCATATACATTGTTTTTGTTGGGTGAACCATTTTCGATATATTGCTTGATATTCCCTTAAATTTTCCAATACTTACACTGTTTCTCAAATTCGTTATTCATTTTTTTTTTGTCCTGGTAATGCAAAGAGAATGGAATATTCCACATAGCCACCAGCTCTTAAAACATTTGACTATCGCTTAAAGCCTACCAATTCCCCTTGCATCTACATGAAAATTAGCAATAAGATTAACATCTCGATTAACATGAAGCATATAGAGAATAAGCGTTTGTAAAAATAGTTTGTACAAGAGTAGAGAAAGTCATGTGAGTGTAACACATCAGATTTTTTTTTCTCTACTAAATGTGTGGATTTACGGAGTTCTGTGAATAAGTCACTACAAGACACCTCAGAGTTCTTATTTTGCTCATAATCAGGTAGCTTTTTTAGCACAGCATCCCTATTTGTAGGCAAGAAGCCTGCTGATCTAAATTCTGATTGCAAATTGATTTTTAGTTTTTCAGAACCAATAACTTCAACTGCTGACCTGAGAATTCCGGGAAATTCTGTTTTTGGCGTAGTGCCCAGATTTTACTTTTTCCGTGCTTCCAAGCATTCTCCTCCATGAAACTTTGAAGGGACAGAAAAGAGTTGGGTTATGTGTATGTAGTTTGGGGGTAGAAGAATATATCCAATGTCATTGTTCTCGTATAGTCTGATTATCCCCAATGATGATTTTCTTCCCAGGCAATTTCCTCAGGTAAGAGAGGCAGATCTTCAAGAACCAATCTTCATACATTTCAAAACTTGAGTTTTATTTATGGACGCTCTTTAACTACTATGGTCTTTAGCGTCCCATTCTATATTGGGCGTGAAAGACCGATAATTTTGCTCAGAGGCCTCTTTATCAGGCTTGAGGTTCTTTTATGTGCCGTAAATCTACGACACGGGACCACCGACTTTACTTCCCTTCCGAAGGAAGCCATGCTAAGGATTTTTACACCTGAAAAAAATCCATCATCCTCCGCCGGGTTTGAACCAGCAAACTTGGGAACTAGAGGCTAGCATGGTACCACTAGTCCACGGAGGACGACATTACATTTCAAGATTTAACTATTCAACCTTCATTCCTATTATCTTGAGACCTGTCTATACCACCTTCTATTCAGCCTGGGTACAATATATAAGGTGGCAGAAAAACTCCTGAAGCTGTTCCTGCCATCGTGACTGATATTCTACTTTTAGATGAATCAGTTATTCTCTCAGGATGTTTGGTGCCTCTTTTGACAATAATCTTAACTTTACCAGGGTCGTCAACAAAATTGGTTTCATTTTATTTCAAAATATTTTGTGGGGGAATGCCTGCCAAGGCTCTCTCTAAGTTATCAAAGTATTCATTTGTTTCCTTTGACCCAACAGAAACTCTGGCATGTTTAATGCTTTCAGAAAAACGGGATGACAAATTTTGGTGCCCAAGTAAAAATCCTCTAACCCAATAATCACCAGCTAAATTAGGCAGCCCCAACTCACAGAAAAATGGGCAAGGTCTGTGCTAGCAAGCAGGCATTGTGACACAATGTTTGTTCTAGTACAGCAGCAGCCTAGTGTGCAGTGTCAGCTTGTGGATTACAGGAATGGCAACTTCTCAAAGTGTAGTTACCGTCATCCACATATACTTTCTCCTCTGTTTATAGACACAGGTGGTGCAGCAAAATGTTTAGTGTGTGGCAAAGTTGTTCAAACAATTAAAAAGTATAACTTACATGACACTACGCTACTCATAGCACTGATTACGATGGTTATAAAGGAGTGAAACATGATATGATAGAGAAGCTCAAAGACACCGTGACTATTGGAAATTATTAGGACCATAAAATTGGTCAGTTGGCTGATGATTGGCAAATGAAGGAGTCCTTCCTTCACAAAACAAGCCTGTCTGATTTTTACCTAAAATTTCCTGAGTACAAGTTTCCATGACTACACAGACACGCTGCTCACATATTAAGCATGTATGCATCTATTTACCTGAAAATTAAAAAAAATTAAATTCAGTTTTATTTATGGATTTAACTGCTGTGGTGTCCCATTCTATATTGGGCGTGAAAGACCGGTAATTTTGCTCAGAGGCCTCTTTATCAGGCTTGAGGTTCTTTTAAGTGCTGTAAATCTACGAAGGAAGCCATGCTAAGGATTTTTACACACGAAAAAATCCATCACCCTCTGCCGGGTTTGAACCCACGACCTTGGGAACTAGAGGAACTACACTACGGAAGACGACTCTATTTACCTGTGTGAGTAGCTTTTTCCATTAATGAAACACTGCAAACCTGATCAGAGAAGCCAATTATCTGACAACAATTTGAAATGTAGTCTTCGGCTTTGTACAACAATGACAATTACTCCAAATACTGTAAAGATAATTAGGGGGAAAAGGGTACTATAAGCTTGATGTGTGAATCAGGAATGAATACAATTGTAAATATTAAATATAGTACTGGTATATAAGTGACAGAGGAGGTAAGAAATGGAATGTTAGTTTGCTCTATTAAGCACCCAGCTGAATGTAATATGAAACGTAATTTCTGTTTTCCTTTGTATACAGTCAATAAAAGTTCAAACCTTCTGATATTGCAAATCGTACGATTGTGCCATTACTACCTTTCTTTCCACCTGTGTTGACTTTCCTTTCTGTCCATTTCCAGATGCACGGGCAAACCGACTAAAAGGTGCGACGTTACAGTGCATTAAGTTGGGACTGCCTGAGCTAAATTATCAGCAAATACTATTACTATTCTACCTGCTCTATCTACGTAGCCTATCATGGCCATTTTAACGTCCTTTGGTGTTAAAACAAATCTCCAGGCAGCACACTGAAGAAGTCCATGTTCAAAACAATCTTCTTCCTAATGAAAGGAATGATGACATTAGGAGCTATTGTTTAAAACATAATATTCACCAATAATAATAATAATAATAATAATAATAATAATAATAATATGCAAATTAATGAATCTCCATGGAAAGCTCACAGGGACGTCCAATTTTTTGCATGTGCATTTCTTTAATTTTTATCCTGCGGACTGTTTGTGGAATGGTGTACATTTCAGAGGCCTTACAGATTGACATTTCACCCTTTCCAATCCGTTCCAGAGATTTTCAAGATATTTTCATTACAATTTGATGCAGTAATTTGTATCACAAATTACTTAAATGTAAATAATGATTGTAATATGAATATGCATTTTTATGTGACATTGATTTCAGATGTTTATTAATTGTAATTATTATTTGGAAATAAGTTTATACGGCCTTACTGAAACTGTCAATAATAGCGTGCAATAATGCAGCAAGGGGGGGTGAGCTGTTTATCATTATTGGAAACGAGGAAGTTACGTAATGTTGGCGCGTTTTCGGTAGAAACTTCTGGAATGTTTTCTCCCTAAAGCATATGTATTCATAATTTTCATTGGATATTAAAATAGACGCTAATGTTGGCGCGTTTTATTAGCCAATAGCAGTTCAGTTATAATCTTTAGGCGTATCTGGATGAAGGAGTATAAATAGGGTAGGTTAGAGGTAGCTTGAGGCCAGTTCATCAAAATTCTGTGTACACTACACGTCGTCTTCAGTCAGTCAGTTCGTCGAAAGTATTAGTATGGCATACATCGTATATAGATTCACAAGTTACGCGCAGCAGAATTATGAAAGATCTAAAGTATGGTAAAGTTAATTATACAAAAAAAATTGAAGTACGTGAATTAAGAGTGATTAGTAATGAAGTTATTATAACAGTTTCAGTTTGGCGAGTATCTAGATCAATGTGTAAAAGTGATAGTGAACGTGTTCGACAATAAAAATTATAAAACAAATTTCTTCATCAGTGTTCTTTTTGGATAAAAGATTCCTTTCCGTTTACACAACCCTGATCAAGAGACATGTTCGACCGAGAGATAATAGCTAGCCGGAGGACAGTAAACAAAATTTAAATCAAATAACATTCGCATTCTTTCGAACACTAACACTGATGCAAATTGCTAACACAAGATGGAGCTACAAACCGAACAAATGAATGACGTCACAAGATGGCTTCAACACATGATGTAAACAAACATTATAAGTAATACCGTTACAAATTGGCTACCACAACGTGGGGCTACAATAATGTTAAATAAATACACAAATAACATTAATACTGCATCAAATTAGGATATGCATGACCTCCTATTTTTTCACGGTGGTCCCGTGTCGTAGATTTATGGCACACAAAAGAACCTCAAGCCTGATAAAGAGGCCTCTGATCAAAATTATTGGTCTTTCACGCCCAATATAGAATGGGACGCTAAAGACCATAGTAGTTAAAGAGCGTCCATAAATAAAACTCAATTTTTGAAATGTATGAAGATTGGTTCTTGAAGATCTGCCTCTCTTACCTGAGGAAATTGCCTGGGAAGAAAATCATCATTGGGGATAATCAGACTATACGAGAACAATGCATAGCCGAAATTAACCTGAAAATTTGACACCGATGAATATAAAATTAATTCAATTAAACAATAATTGTTTGATCTTTTTCAATTTTAAATGACATATTTAGAGATACTTAAACGTCAATTAAGTGAAACAGAAATCGGCTATACTGTGAAATTTTAACTGGGTACAACCTCGTTTTCACTTTCTAAACAGCAACACTTATCTATGAAACGTTATCAGCTGTTACTGAAGTCTACTTTATACACCAAAATGAATGGGAATCACCTGGCCAACTAACATAGACCATTGGCTTCACAATAAACCTTAAGTATTAATCTTCTAGATAATAATAACTGAGTTTTATTTATGGATGCTCTTTAACTACTATGGTTCTTAGCGTCTCATTCTATATTGGGCGTGAAAGACCAGTAATTTTGCTCAGAGGCCTCTTTATCAGGCTTGAGGTTCTTTTACGTGACATAAGAAATCAGGCATAAAATTCCATTGCCCTCCACTGGGTTTAAACCACAACCTCGAGAACTACAGACTAGCATGGTAACCACTACACCACGGAGGATGACAATCTTCTAGATGGTAGGATAAAAAGGGCCAAAGTTTCTCAAGGTGGCCAAAGTTAGCCTATTTTACAGTGCTTGCCTTATCATAAGATATGATGTTTATGATGAGCAATATTGTTTGCATGAAGTTTTTTGTTTGCTTGGGTGATCAGCATAGAGGAGAACAGGTTTCACGACTCTTAGCCGGCTGGCGGAGAAGCTGAGGCTTCAGTGTGAGTTGAACTCTTGCAAACGTGGCACATGTTTGTTAACTGACACAATACACAGTGCATATTAAGTGAAATGGCTCTATTTGGGTACCTGTATTCTGTTCCCTCAAAAGTATTCATTTATTATTTATATGTACATACAGGATCTGCAAGTGTGTAAGGAGATTATTTCAAGAGAGATTTGCTGATGTTTAAGCTCCAGGTCAAACTACGATTCATACATTAGTAAATAAATTACTGAAACAGGAAGTCTTCTTGATAAGAAACCATGTACATACTCACAGAAGAAACTCAGGATGGCATTGGACATGCTCTGGAAAGGTATCCTAGAAGATCACTTCAACATCTTTCCCAGCAAATGGACATTTCTATGGCTCTGTTCAAATGGCTACAAAGTTACTCAAGTTAAACCCCTATAAAATTACTGTAGTGCAAGAACTTAAACTAGGTGACTCTGCATTAAAGATGCTATTTTGTGAATGGATTTTGAATCAGGTACATGGTCAAATCGACGTTAACCTAATTTTCTTTTCACACAAATCGTGGTTCCACCTAAGCAGGTATATTAATACACAAAACAATCATTACTGGATGCTGAAAAGCCTAACCACCTTCACCAGGAGCCCCTGCATGATCAAAAAATAGGAGTGTGGTGTGCTATTAGCAGCTAGAGAATAATAGGCTTTTTTTTTTTTTTTTTTGCAGAAACAATTAATAGTGCGAGGTATGCGCAAAACATTTTACGGCCATTTGTTAGCAAATTAACCGAGAGGGAAAGAAGTTATGCAAATTTCCAGCAGGACTCTGCAACGGCACATAGAGCCAACTTCTCTTTACGGTAAATCCATTAAGTGTTTGAAGACAAGAGTTACCTAACAACGTATGGCACCTATGTTCCAATTTAACCCCCTGTGATTTTTATCTTTGGGGAATTAAAAGAGAAAATTTACAAAACAAATCCACACACTTTAGAGTAACTTAATAACATTTCTGAAGAAATTGCTGGCATTTTCAAGAGGGAACTGCAGTGTGCAATGGCCAACTTCCTAAGCAGGTGCCAAAAATACTTGAACAACGAAGGGAGGCACTTCCAACATCCCCTGGCTTGATGTGTGTACTTTTATTTTTAAGTGTTTACTTTGTGTTCCTTTGTTAGAAATAACTTACGCAACAAAATGTAGTATATTTACTGTGGGAGTGCTGTCACCTGTTCAGCAAATAGCAGGCAGTACTGCCAGTCGGCTGAGAGACGTGAAACCTGTTCTGCTCTATGCTGATCACCTAGCACTTCCCTTATCAAGGTGGAGCAATGATGTTTGCATGAAGTTTTTGTTGGTTTGCAATAGTATTTTCTTTATAATAAGGGAAACATTGATGATGTCTGCATGAAGTTTTTATGCTTTGCAATGGTATTTTCTTTATAATAAGGGAAACATTGATGACGTCTGCATGAAGTTTTTGTTTACTTGCAGTAGTACTTTCCTTATAATAAGGTGGAACAAAGATGTTTGCGTGAAACTTGTACGTTTATCCCATTCACTTACTTGAATGATGGTACTGTACAAATTATTTGTATGGCCACATGACCCATACTTTCATCATATAGTTGTGGATGAATGTGGGAGATATACAAGTTTTGTTTTATATCAGTCTTAAATTGGCTCTTAAATTGTTGTGTGTGAATGATTGGTGATGGTATGGTATAGACTAATGACATGTTCTATATCTCTGAGCTTTGCCCTTGGTGGGAACAAACAAACAATTAGCCAAGCCCAGATATTTTGCCATTATGCTTGGAATTTTTCCAAATATATTCTTAGCAACAGGCTATGCAATATGATTACCTTCCTTGTAATTCATTGGGAATCTTCCCTCTAAGCATCCCTGTGGTTGCAATCAAACATATTTTCTAATCAACTACAAGCTGTTAATTTCTTTCCCTTCTGTCATTGTGAAAACTCACTTTCATCATTTGGACCTCCATCATCTACACGACTAAATACCATATTCACATCTTGCTGTCTGCACTCACCATAAATACCAAACAGTAGACCAACCTTGATTCTCAAACATTTTTCATTTGGAGCTTTACAGAGGAACTTTTATCGCTTCCTCTTTAGTCAAAACTTTCTACTTTTCCACATTATCTCCTTTCTTTAAAACTTACATAACTTACTGTAGTTTCCAGAGTTGGATCCAGGATTCCTTTAGGGAGGGGCTAACAATTTGAAAACAACCTTACCCATGAGCAAAATGCAGTCAGTAATAGAGCATTTTCATTTCTAAATTTTCAAACTAAATTAAATGATCATCAAATTATCCTTTGGATGCAAACTTTGAAAAAAACTTATGAAATCATTTATTAAATAAAGATATTATTTAAATATATATTTAAGTTGTTTGAATACTCAGTTTTACTATAAGTTATTGATCCCTGCTGTTTGAGAGCTTAATTATTCAGATGTAATTTTAATAGTAAATGTAAACATATTTGGTTCGGCCTCTCTGTTTCAAGTTAGTGGAACATCTTTTAAGATACAGTCCACTGCTATGATAAATTCACTCATTGATTGTGAATGATTAATGTTACCTGATTTAAGTAAAGTACTTTACCAAGCAACAACATTTGTATGTTTTTTTCTATAATTAAAGGGAGGAAGGCTATAGCCCTTATTAGTCCTTCCCTGGATCTGTCTATGGTAGTTTGCAATGTTCACATTTATGCTAACCCACCAGCATCTTCTTTAGCATCAAACACTTGGTCAACAGGCAATTAGGAGAAAATGTTTTAGTCAGATCCCCGAAGTAAACCAGAAGCACTTTTCATTAATACTAACCACCAAATATTCTTACAACCAGCTTTTGCTGGCAATAGCTTATGCATAGCTTCCTTAGCTGTATTTAAAATTTCACCAGATTCCTCCATTATGTTTGAAATGAAAGTGATTTGCTTATTAAACACAAGTGCTAGGAAAAGTGAAATTCATAAACGGAATTTACAGCCTTTGTTTAAATTACTTATTTATTCAATAACAAACTAGTGCACTATAAATTATTGCATATATCACAAGAATTATTAATGATTATACCCTTGGAAAACTTACAAACGCTGTTGTCCTCAGGCATCATCATTAATATAATACCCTTTGCACATAATTATTATACAATTTTATTAATTCCTTTTTTTTCTTCTTAGGAAACAATCATCTAGTTGAAGTTACAGCTCACTTCACTTGGTTGTAATTTGTAAATCTTCTATCATATTTATCAATTATTATTATTATTCTTTTCCCTACCCCTTTTCTTTTACGTTTGGCATTTACTCTTTTTCACAGTCCATCTTCAATTACTTCACAACAGAAGCATATGCATGCTTACTTCATTGATGTCATACTGCCCCACCTAATTATATTTGCACGTTACAGTGAGTATCCCACTATGCAATGAAAATAGACAAATGCCAGCTCAGATGCTTGAAAGCAGCATAAAAATTCAGCCATTATAATTAGCCTATTGGATGTAAATAAATACACGTGGTACAAAAAGAATGTGATTGGTCATTGATGGAAATACTGCTACCACTGCAACTGTCTAAGCAAGAAATAATCCAAATATTATTTCACAATTGTCACGTAATTATAAAATAAATGAATAAAATAAATTCCACTTTTTTGAACGGAAGCTTATATAGAGTGATGTATAAACAATTTGTTAACATATGTGTGTCAGCTTATTGACCCTATATCATTTACATTTTTGTAAAATGGGACACATTTTGAGAGCTTAATTGCTCCCTTCATCAACCTGATGCCGACTGCCAAAGCGTGGTGTCCTTCTGCTGGAGATTGTTACACTATAGTCGTCCTCTGGAGGCTTTTCGAGGAATTTCATGCTGAGGTTGTCGCTTGGCGGTAACTCAAAAATGAAGACTCAATCTTTGTTTACCATTGAAACAGAAACTGAAAAACAACTTCCATTTCTAGACCTCAAAATCCAGAAATGCAACGGAAATCTCACATTTGGCATACACAAAAAACCCATATGCATAGCCCATTATATAAAATCTAACAGTTTGATACACAGGCTTTTTCACCTACCTCTCAACATTGCAGAATTCAACAAAGAGAAAGAGACAATCTACAGAATAGCAGAAAACAATGGTTTCAATAGAAAAACAGTATACAAAAAAAAATTCAAATTGCAAAATACTGAAGATGGTACAAGAAATCACCAAACTGTCAGCAGAAAAAGAAAAATACACATACCAGATACCATCCCAAAGCCCACAGCAGTTCCAGAAAATATTCAAAGAGCAATTGATTCTGGCACCCAAATACCCATGCTCCTTCCGAAACCTACTACATTCATAACTAAAAGATACCATACCAGCAATAGAAAAATCAGGAATATGCAATTTAACTTCAAAGACTGCAACAAAATCTATATTTGAAAAACAAAAGGGATATTGAAAATAAGGGCAAATGAGCATCTCAGGAAACTGAAGTATAAACAAGAAGAAAAATTTCCAGTAACAGCTCACTTTTGGCTAGAAAGCTATAAAATTGATCCTGAACTGTAAACTAATATTATTAGGAATTTTAATATTAATTTTAATTATCAACCAATGATGACAAGACGTAGTACGAGAAAGTACTTACCAAGGATCACACACTTATTAGAGAGTATATTATTTTGAACAAATTTACTTAGACAGTAGATAAATAATTAACATTTTCGACTTACACAACCCTTATTTATTACTGTTAGGTGCCATTTTCAGTGCTACAGCTGGTTTAGTATGATTCAGTGCAAGTGTGGCCAATAATGTGAACATGTTTGATGTTAAAAAACACTCAAACGGTAAACCATTAAAGAGTGGCAAAAGGCAATTAGTGCTAAATGTGTTCAACTCTCTAATGCAGAGTAATCCCACAGAGCCAGTGAATGATATAGTACAACTGATGGCCGAGTTTACAGGTGCTTCTCAATGGTCCGTGACAGACATTCACAAAGAATTTAAAGAAACAGGTATGCTGAAATCAGCCCAAAACTTGTTGGACAAAGTGGATAATTTTATAAAGTGTGATATCTGTTCCAAAGTCCATGTTTTATTTTTTGGTAACTGACCATCAACAACAAAGTTTTAAATACAGTCAATAATGATCCAGATTTGCTGGCTTTCAAAAGGTCGAAGTTTCTTAAACTGCACTTAAAAATAGATTTATGAACACGAAAAGAAGGAAAGTTAATGTGATAATAGACAGGGAAGACATAACATTGTGGAGGTGCAAATATATGACAGCTCAGTGTCATTACTTGACAGCACTTTAGATTAAATGTGAACAAATCTAGTTATTTCTGTTATATGCCATTTATACATTCAAATATTGCAATGTGCAAAATTGTTTTATTGTTTTATTCTACAATTTTACATTTAGATTATAAGACGAATAGAGATCTTCCAAGTGTCTGGGCATTAAATGATAGCACTACTACCACAACATTAAGATTATCAGCATGTTAAGAATGCCATTTTGAACCTGTGCTTTAGAGCTAAACTGCTGGTTCGGTTGCCGCGGTAGCAGAAGAAAGAAGGTATATCATTTCAATGACCAATCACAACATACTCACGCACACAGATATTTAATGTTATTTAACATTAAGTTGATGGAGAGCAAGTTTGTGTGCCATATTAACAACAAAAATAACTGCTATGTCAGATGAGGTTGAATGTATACCACTGTATTTGTTACTATTAATATATAGTTTTTTGTTGTTTCTTTTAACATTCCCCATAATGTGGTCTTTATGACCTGGAGGCGCCCAGCATGCGGCATCTGTTGTCTCCAACGGTAGGGTGGTGATGTAACAAAGGGACCTACAGCCTACTTTGAACATTGATAGGCTTTGGGGATAACTCACACAAGCTAGTCAGAAGGGTAATCCTGGATAAAGGCACTTAAAATTGAACCATGGACTCTTAGTACGAGAGCCACAAATTAAACTAATGCACTACCCTGGTGCCCCTATAAATTACGTTAATCAGCACAAATTCTGAATTATAGTTAAAGACCACTAGAAAGCAGGAAATTAAATAATATGTGTTAAAAACTTCTGCAAAATTTGTGGCATTTTTAAATCAGTTCTATGTTGTGAGTTACTCCCAACCTGCACCAAACTACTCATTTCTCTCCTGGTGAAGGCTGATTTCATTTGATCAACCTTACACTGCCTCCTACATAATCTGTCTCAAACAAGAATGATCCTATTGTAAACATATGGGAGGGAAGAAAGAGAGAGATAGAGACAGTAAGTTGGAATGCTCTTAGGCCACTGATTGGTGGCAGGGATTTCATGGGTGTTTTATTTCTTTTCGTACAATAATTGCCTCTACTGTCCATTCCAAATCAGAGTGCCTTTCACTGAAAACAAACTTTTTGTGTTATCCGCACGAAAGTAGTTCGCAATCCCTGCCCCTAATGGCTGCTTGTTCCCCTCCCACGTGCTTGTTGAGCACTGTTTAAATCTATAAAAACGCGCCCTGCGTGATAATCATAGTTCAAAATGCAACTTAAGGTAACAATCAATTTTATAAGTATGCGGAATGAACATTTTACTTACATTAATCACAATCCTCGGGCAAAAGTGCAACCCCAACTCCCACTTTTGTGTTTGAACAGTTTATTCGCACTACAAGCAGCTTCCTCTGTCATGTGAACTCAAATACCAATTGCTAAATCACAAGATTTGATCTCAGCATATGTGTGTTGCCGTATTATGAGTGACTGTTTGCTTATCATATTTCCTGTGTTATGCAAAGTGTTTATTCGATACTCACATATCATTTCTGGGAATTCATCGCTGCATTTCTCGTATATGTAAGAGAGTGGCAGTCATGCATACGGTTGGTATTAACAAGCAAGATACTCTCGGCGTTAGCACAATAGCAGACGAAAATAATATTTTGTAATCTCTTAACAGCTAGTATATATCCATTACTCTTAACAATGAGTGCTTATGATAACTGCAATAAAATGTGCAGTTCTATACCTTTTCTGCTCTAATATTTCATAATAGAATATATGTATTAAGGAGCTATTTACTTTGGCATAAGAGTGTGTTCTTAGGTTCGTGACAAGCAGAAGTATGTGCTTCCGTTTACATCAGAGGGAACTCTGGTTTGGAATGGACAGTAAGTACAGCAATGTAAGTAGTTTTGTAATAGTGCGGATTAGTTTCGGGAGAGAACAGTCTACAAATGTTTAGATTCATTTCTCTATATCCTGCACATACGCCACAAATGTGTTCTAGGCTGGTGAATTCTGAAAGAAATATTAATAACAGACATATACATAAGCAAAGAGACATAGATTAAACCGAAGACAGGTGCAGTTATACAGTATTAAGCCTAATTTTGTATTACTAATGAGTTGTATAATACATAAGTTGTATTCCTATATCATACGACCCTCTTGGAACAAAATACGTCTTGAGATGAATGCTGATTCAAATGTTATTGTTTGTAATGCAGAGTTGCTTCTGATATTTGAGACAGTATTTCCTACACCTCTTGCATACTTCACTAGCCCAGAACCTTGTTTGCAATTTAAAAGTAGCCAGCTTATCATCATGGAACAGGTCTTGTCAATTTGATGAATAAAATACAGCCGAGGCAAACCTTAATAAGTGGCGATGCAAATGATCGCGTATTGCTTTGCGATGCTTAAGAAAGAAACCTCAAAATGTAACTTTATGCTACTACATGATAATATTAATTCTGTAACATATAGATGTAATAAGTTACTGGCAAAGTCTTACTAAATTTATTATCCAGAAGTTAGCGCTGCTACAGTTAGTGTGACAAAACTTATCTGCACACATGGCAGGTTGAGTCCACTCCTCCTTGTTGTTTACAACAGGATCGTGCTTGTCTGGGATAAGAGTACAGCAACTAATCTAGAAGCAATAAATCTTGAACCATAACCCTTATATCACTGGAGAACAAATCAGCGAGAGAGACCACTAAAAGACATATATAATATTGTAGTTGGTATTGAGTTTTACTTCCTGGACCCTCGTCTCTTCATGCTGGATGTGCACTGAGGACAATACCATTTCCCTTTTGGTGGTGCAGTTATGTCCACACAGTTGTAATGAAACCATTCAAATGGACACTGTAAACACAGAAGGCATAACATATGTAACAATATTTAATACAAGAAGCAACTACAACAACGTATCTAGGGATAGAATTAGATCAAAAGCTATCAATGAAAGAACATGTAGACAATGTAACAAATAAAATCAATAAAAAGAACATTTTAAAACGTTTAGCAGGAATAAAATGGGGTGGAAACATGGACCTCCTTAATCATACATATAAAACATACATAAAACCTAACCTATTGTATGGAGGAGAACTACTACCAACAGAAAACAAGAGGCTTAAAAGTAAACTAGAAATTTCACAAAATAATTCACTAAGAATAATAACAAGAGCTGTAAAAACAACACCAATTACAGTACTACAACATTGGTGGAAACAAGAATGTTATATGCAGTAGAAATTTGGGGAGGATCTGAATTAAGCAGCAAAATAGACCAGAGCTATGGAATGTTTTGTAAAGAGCTATTGGGGCTAACAAGATCAGCACCAAGGGAAGTAGCATTAGTGGAATTAGGAAGAACAAGAAGAAAGGGAGTGATACTGGAAAGGATATTAAAATTTTGGTTTAGGTGCTTGAGAAAAGATAAAGAGGAAATTTTAAAGATATGCATGGAACAACAAAAGAGTATGAAAAATAAAAATAGCTGGTGGACAGGGGTAGAAAAAATTATGGAGAAGATAGGAATGGGAGATATTTGGAGAATAGGAGAAAGAAATAGCGATGGTTTTTGGATAACAGTAAGAAACAGAGTGGAGGATATAGAAAGACAAGAGATTTGGGGAAGCTTAGAAAATAAAAAGTCACTAGGGTTCTATAGATTAGTAAAAAGGAAATGGGGAAGAGAAGGGTATGTAGATTATTGTAATAGAGCAGGAAAAGAAGCGTTTGCATGGATGAGAACAGGAGCAATGTACTTGAGAGGGGTAAGAGGAAAAAAAATGGAATTTCTGAATTATGTGACGATGGCGAACGCACAGAGCATTATATGTCAGAATGCAAAGAATTAGCAGAATGGAGACAAGAAGTATGGGAAGAAAAATGGGAAAAAATGGATAGGAAAATAGTAGCAATTAAAATGCTAACGAGAAAAGAAGAAAAGCAAATTAAGAATATGGGGGAGTTCTTAAAGAAAGTAAAAGAGAAATGGAGTAGAAAAGTAAGAGAGATAAGAAAGGTAGAAAGGCAAATGGAGGAAGGAGAAGACGGGCAAATATGGATAAAAGGTAGTAAGGAATGTTAAGAGGAGCCAGAAGGCCAGGGTGCCAGGCAAAAACAGCAGCATAGCTGGTAAGGAAATTTGTACATGTGTTAAGATTAGTTATAAGTGGAACATTGTAAAAAGAAGTATGTAGGAAAAAGTACAATAAATTATCCGCCCGCCCGCCCGCCCGTCCGTCCGTCCGTCCGTCCATCCATCCATCCATCCATCCATCTACAGTACTACAAAACTTCACAAAAAACATGGTTATAGAATTGGAACATGAGTTGAAAGCAATTACTCTAGCACAAAACCTGCAAGTCAATAGAAACAGATACAAATGGTACCACAAAGCAGTTAATATTAGTATTTAAAAACTCAAATAAGCTTCAGAACATATATTAATAACTTAAAATACAAGAATATAATTACAATAAATATAATTGCAACAGAGGTAACAAGTGCAATAGAATATATTGATATACAATATCAGAATGACCTGATATATACAATACACAAACAAAACAATATACCGGATGAAATGAGAGCCATATCAATAGCTACGGAAAATGAAAGATACCCAGAAAAAGAATGGCTCCGAATATATACAGATGGATCCCTCATCAATAAAAAAAATGTCGGTGCAGGAGTATACTGTAAACATTTTGCACAGTATCTAACATTAGATGAAACATCAAACCACTATGATGTAGAATTTACAGCTATAAAAGCAGCATTACAGAACATTCTATATAGATCATACATAAAACAAAAAATGGTCATCTTATCAGACTCAAAATCAGCCATAGATGGAATAGTAAATTACAATAATAAAACAACAAGAAATATTAAAGAAATAAGAAGCCTAATTACAGCAGTTGAAACTAGAAATCATGTCACTCTACAATGGATCCCAGCTCATGTTGGACTTTTGGGCAATGAACATGCGGATCAATTAACAAAGAAAGGTGCAATACAACAAATAAAACCTGTAGGACAAATAGAAATAAATAAACAATTAAATAACATTAAACAACATTTCAAAAGACAGCAGAGACTTGATGAAGAAGATAAATTAAAGGATAAAGATTATAAGACTATTAAAGATAGAGTTGATATACAAAAAATGCCAAGGAAAACTTGGCAACTGGCTACAATTGCCTCGCAGAACATCTCTACAAGATACGATGTCTACCTACACCCAAGTGCACTCTCTGTGAAGATGATGTCATCCTGAACAAACAACATCTTGCCAAATGCAAAGGCCTTAAAAGTGATAACTTACAGACTTTATATTGGGAAGCCAGGGGGAAAATGATGCATTTCAATTAATCCCCAGTGCCACTGGTGAACAACAACAACAATAATTTGTAACTGTTATAAATGTATTTCACGACATAACTGCAATACAATGTGCAAGGAATGGTAATGAGATCACTGACAAATATTATTCTCTGAGTTTTTCTTATAAAATAATTTTAGATTTTAGTTTTTCAAGAATGTTGAAGTTTTAAACTACTGTAACTTACTGTAATATGCTTCAGAGACTGTGTCTCCATTCAGTTAGTTTTGATATACAAGTGTAACCACAGTGATAAAAAATTGATTTTGAGTACAAAGTGAGGCAATAAGGAAACTCAACCTAAATTTATTACTCATTTCCTACCACTTTGAAGACACAGAGGAAGATAGGGCATTGACCTGTGGACTCCCCTCTACCATCATACAGTGTTTCACTTATGTGCAACAGTTACTATGGCTGTGACCAGTGTTAGAAGCAGATTGCATATCTGAACTCTGTCAGAATAATGCCAAGTGCTAAAGTAGAACATGTTAACATCAAATTCCACACAAAAATCAGAAAATCTGCTACGGAAACTTATAAATTACTTCAACTACAAAAACTGAAGAGGATCAGGAAAAATTAGCTAAAATTATTCAAACATGTCCGTGTGTGTGTCTGGCTGTGTGTCTGTGAACAGCATAACTCAGAAACGAACAGTCGGATAAACACCAAATTTTGTATTTAGGTTCAGTATCTTCCAGAGATGCGACATGAAGGTTTTCAAGAAAATCCCCCCACCCCAGATTACCCTTTACATGGAACATTTTTCGAAAATTTTTATTTTCTCAAAAATGGCTCTAACAATTTTGATTAAAATATCATATGTTTAAGATATATTCATGACAAATGAAATGTATATCTCGAATTTTCTGGGAATGTCTCCAAAAGTGTTCTTCATTCTGAACGACTTTTGCATAACTGGTAAACCATAAGAGATAGACAAAATTTTACTACACAAAAAATGTAGATCGCATTAAAACACACAATTTATGTCATATACATTTTTACTTTCTCTACTACGTATAGTAAGTAGGGGAAGTATTGTATTCCACCCAAAAATTTGATACCGTGATTTCACCAGAAATACATGTTTTGAGACCCCCTGAATAAAAAAAAAAGCATTTTTAGAAACATGTCCGTGTGTGTGTCTGTGAACAGCATAACTCATAAACAAACAGTCGGATAAACACCAAACTTGGTATTTAGGTTCAGTATCTTCCAGAGATGCAACACGAAAGTTTTCAAGAAAATCCCCCCACCCCAGATTACCCTTTACATGGAACATTTTTCGAAAATTTTTATTTTCTCAAAAATGGCTCTAACAATTTTGATTAAAATATCATATGTTTAAGATATTTTCATGACAAATGAAATGCATATCTCAAATTTTCTGGGAATGTCTCCAAAAGTATTGCTCTACACAAAAAATGTAGATCGCATTAAAATACACAATTGATGTCCTTACATTTGTTTTGTTGAGTGAACCATTTTCGAGATATCGCTTGTTATTCCCTTAAATTTTCCAATACTTATACTTTTTCTCAAGTTCGTTATTCATTTTTTTTTATGTCCTGGAAATGCAAAGAGAATGGAATACTCCACATAGCAACCAGCTCTTAAAACATTTGACTATCGCTTAAAGCCTACCAATTCCCCTTGCACCTACAAGAAAATTAGCAATAAGATTAACATCTCGATTAACATGAAGCATATGGAGAATAAGCGTTTGTTAAAATAGTTTGTACAAGAGTAGAGAAAGTTATGTGAGTGTAACACATCAGATTTTTTCTATATTGTGATCTTCTGTGAATGGCTATGACTGATTTATCTAACTGTTTGTAGCTGGTACTTCTGCAGTGTTCTTTTAGTCTTGTGCTTATGTTTCTCTTGGTTTATCCAATGTATGTTTTGTTGCAATCTATTTTATATATACCTGGTTTCTTTCCTCAGTAATGACATTCTTTCACCTGCTTCCAATTCAGATAACATAATGCAGGTTAACCAATGTCAAAATTGATCAAGTAAATATTTTCTAAATGCAGATCCATTACTATTTCTGATTCATTTAGTCACACCAAGCTTCATTGCTTTATTAATAGCATGCACTGAAGTCATTTATTGTTCCTAATTGTTCTCCGTTAATTTCTATGATGTTTGCTATTGTTGGGAAGGTAAAAGCAGACTGAAACATTCAATGTCATTACTGGGATTTAACAAAGGAACTGGTTACCATCCAGTTGCTCTAACGAACTGAGCTACCATGGCAACATGCCAGTACGACATTAAATTCCCCAAATGAATTGCATTTTTCCAGCTAAGCCTCAAGGAGATCTCAAATTCATTTTGAGATGACATAACCCAACGGCGACTTACAATGTCGTAAGCTTGGGCTTCTCGAGCTATGGCATTGAAATGTTTAGTCCCCCTGTCTTTCCAACCTGTCCTACACATGACTTGTGTGAAACAACAATTACAGTGGAATCTCATTAGCCATTTTCCCGATATTACCTTGAATTATAAAAGTTACGGTACCAAATGCACCAAATGTAATAAATAACGTTTGTTTAGTACATTTTTTCGGTTCCGCTTACTACATTCGAAGTTTGATGTCCGCATTCGCGGTTAGGCCAATCCTTAGTTGGTCCAGTGGGAGGCGCTAACACATTTGAAGTTTGATGTCCTCATTTGCTACTTTGGTCATGGGGTGGAGAATGGCAGCCAATGACATGCATGTATGTATGTACATATTTGTGTGGTGCAATTTGTGTGGGGGGATAGAGAATGCTTTATAGCTTGATGCTGTAAACGCAAATGATAGTTTCAACTGTTGAATGTTGACCAAACATAACGTAGATTGTATTTTAACTTTTCATTTGCAATGGAGAAAAAGAAAGTGCTGCAAATAACCAACAGTGAAAAACTGAAAATCCTCGAAGTAGATTGCAATCCAAATATGAAATGTTTGGATATAGCGCAGAAGTTAAACCTTCCTCCATCAACCTTAAACACAATTGTTAGCAAACATAAGCTGATTAAAACTGCTTTTGAAGAAGGGGAAAATGCTAAAACAAAACTTTCCTCTTGGAAACTAGGATCGGATCGAAATTTGTTGCATGGAAACACCTACCGTATTCAAATTCTATTGAATATGCCAAAGAACTATCTTCTATTGTACTCGTAACACAATGCATGCCTGTCATTTTGTTTTTAGCAGAAATTGTTATCACATAAGTAAATGAGTAATAAAACACCGGCAAAGCCACTTTTATCGCTACCTCAAAACCTGTTTAAATTATACAGAAAAACAAAATAATATATGTTTAACAGATTTGCCAATATAAATCCAAGTTGACCAACATAAAAGCTTGAATTATTTATTCTCGGACTTTGTGTATCCAAATCGATCTCAATACGTACTGAATTTAACATGGAACGTGGATCGTATTCAGTATGGAATTGGACTCAAACTGATTTCAATTCTTAATTAATTTTGAAGATTGAGAAGCTAGCAACAGTGATATGTCATAATTTAAAATAAAGAGAGTTGAAGGTTGTTACACTACATCACTAAAATGTTCTTACTTGAACACATTTCGGGAGAATGGTTTGCTCCCATCATCAGCATGTTTTCAACTGATTTTGCTGGTTATATAACTATGATGAGATGCATTTACCAAAAACAGATGAATAAATCAGCAGTAGCACATCATTTCTGGTCTTCAAACCATGAAATCACTCCAAACATAAAAGTCTTAAAACCGACCAACAGTAGCAATAAATTGGAGATCAGGGAAAATATACATATCGTCAGACACAGGAATCACCTAATGAATTTCGAACTACCACCACCCAGCAGCCTTTGGAGGTTCATCAACCCGACACCAGAGAACACCACTAGCCACACACAATCCCCAGACAATAACTGGCAAAATCAGTTGAAAACATGCTGACGATGGGAGCAAATCGTCTCCCGAAACGTGTTCAAGTAAGAACATTTTAGTGATGTAGTGTAACAACCTTCAACTCTCTTTATTTTAAATGATTTGAGTTGCCCATGAATATGTAATAATTATTAGATTCTATCACATAATTATATTCTTAAATTGCAGATTTTGTATTTTCATTAACACATTTTCCTGTCTATGATGTCCAAATCCTTGGGTCCCTGCCAAAACGTACTAACAACATTCTACTGAAATTACCATTGATTGTCCTAATAGTCGGGTAAACTATGAAGCCCGGGACTTTAAAGTACTTACGACATTGTAAGTCACCATTGGAGTATGTCTCAAAATCAACTTGAGATCCCCTTGTGGTTTACCAGGAAAAATGCCAGCCAGTTGGGGAACTTAATGTCATAACATGCCAAGGTAGCTCAGTTGGTTAGAGCAACTGGAAGATCCGTGGTTCAAATCCTGGCTATGGCAATGAATTTTTCAGTCTACCTCTACCTTTCCAACCTTGTCCTAAACACGGCTTAGGTGAAAAAACAATTAATTACCACTTTTTGCTATTGTTGTTTTTTGAGGCAATAGGTAGTTTTGAGTTACAATTAAACAGACTTCAGATGATGCTTTCAGTTGAAGAACCAGTGCTCTCATTTGATCTGAGGGAGTTAGGACGTATATTTGTTGGAATTTCTTTCAGTTTCATTTTCCCAGCTTGCAACTACAGAGAGCTCTAGTAACTACTTCATGTCACAGCTGCCTTGAATAATTCCTACACTAAGGTGTCTAATACAAGGGTCACTCCAAAAGTTTAGAGAATGGACGCAATAAAATATTAAAAATTTAGATCTGACCATTGCATCTTTTCAACATATTCTCCATTGTATACTATACACCATCTTACTCTTTCAAACCATTTTTCAAATGCTGAACACCATTCTTTTTAGGAGAGAGTGCAAATATATTCTTCGTAAGCAGCTACTGCAGCTTCAGGCGACTCAAATCATTGACCTCAAATTTTTCTTTCATTTTGAGGAATAGAGAAAAGTCTCATAGGGCCAGATCTGGACTATAGGGAGGATGGGACAAATATCTGACTCCTGCTGTTTCTTGTGCAGCATGGGCAGAAGCATTGTCATGGTGCAACAAAGTTCCATACAGACCAGTCTTAGGCATCTTTTTCCTCAGTTAATTGATCATTTGTGGCAGATATTTTGTGGTGTACCATCTGACAGTAACAGTGTTTTGTCCCTCAAGCAGAATCGTCACAATGTGGCTACTTGCTGAGAAGACGGAACAGCATCATCTTCTTGCCAACACTTCTTGTTTGCTTCACTTTTGTTGGGGATCTTCTCCTGGAAAGACCCAGACCGATGACTGTCGTTTAGTTTCTGGTCATACTGCTAAATCCAACTTTCGTCACCTGTTACAATGTTGAATATGTTTTTGGATCTTCCTTCATTGAATTTTTCAATCATTTCCTGGCACCATTGCACACGTGCTTGTTTCTGCTCATTTGTGAGGTGATGGGGAATCCAGCAACTGCAGAGCTTCCGATGTCAAGTTTTTCTTTCAGGATTGTTTTCACTGCTGCTGATCCAACATTTAGGGCTTCTTGAATCTGACCAAATGTGCAATGATGATCTTCCCGCAACATACGCTCTGCTTTCACCACACTTTCATCCATTGTTCCTGTAGCTGGGCATCCTGCTTGGTCTTCATCTTTGAGGGAATCCCTACCTCTTCTAAACTCTGCATACCATTGAAAAAATGGTGGATTGCGAAGGGCAAAGATCCCTAAATGCACAATGCAGTCTTTCAAGGCATTCTATCTCTCCTAAACCAACTTTACAGTCATAGAAAATCATAGCATGGAAATGCTCTTGCTTGAGATCCATCCATAGCAACACGTGCTACACACATGCGTGCGGTGCAGACTTGCACATGTTGCTATCTGAAGTTAGGAAAAGCTGCTTTAGCTTACCACTACTCATTGTTGCCCATTCTCAAAACTTTCAAAGTGACCCTCATATGCAAAATATGGATCTACTGTCCATTCCAAACCAGAGTGGCTTTCACTGAAAACAAACTCCTTGTATTATCCACGTGAAAGTAGTTCGCAATTCCCACCCCTCCCACGTGCTTGATGAACACTGTTTAAATCTATAAAAACATGCCCTGCCTGAGAATCATAAAACCTGAGGTAACAATCAATTTTATAAGTATGCGGTAATGAATATTTTACTTACGTTAATCACAATCCTCGAGCAAAAGTGCAACACCCAAATCCGAATCCTCCGAAGATAACTCAGCTGCCATATCGAAATCAGAACTACTCTCCAAAATAATGACAAGCTTATATCCACAATTCCACAGCACTGTCGCACTTAAAACAAGTTCCCACATTTTATCCTATTCTATGCTCTATTATGTCTGTGTATATTCACTGCTCGCTTTCGTTACACTTCTCACTGAAACGCCTGTAAAATCCGATATTAGTTTTGTAATATGCACACTAATGCAAGTGTCGTGTATTTTTCTAATAGTGAGTTGAATATATGAAGTATTGTTTGCTTTTCGCCACTTTTTAACTGTTTCCCTATTTTGTGTTTGAACAGTTTGTTCGCACTACACGCATCTTCCTCTGCCATGACAACTCTAATACCAACTGACTAAATCACAAGATTTGACCTGAGCTGAGCATACGTGTACTAGCGTATTATGGATGACTGTTCGCTTATCATATTTCCTGTGTTACACAAACTGTTTATTGGGTACTCAGATAGCACCTCTGAGAATTCATTGCTGCATTTCTTGTATATGTAAGAGAGTGGCAGTCATGCATACAGTTGGTATTAACAAGCAAGATGCTCCCGGCGTTGGCGCAATAGCAGACGAAAATCATATTTTGTAATCTCTTAACAGCTAGTATATATCCATTACCTTTAGCAATGAGTTCTTATGATAACTGCAATAAAACGTGCAGTTATATATTTTTCCTGCCCTAATATTTCAGGATACAATACATGTATTAAGGAACTATTTACATTGGCAAAAGAGTGAGCTCTTGGGTTTGTGACAAGCAGAAACACGTGCTTCTGTTTACATCAGAGGGAACCCTGGTTTGGAATGGACAGTAGTAAGCTGTCCCTGGGAATAAGAAAGTTAAAAAACATGTAACCAAGTCTTCTTTCCCATTCCTGGACCCAGGAAACCTTCCCATTAATTGTGAAAACTGACATTATAATGCAGTATTTTAACTTTGCTGTTCTCATTCTGGTTTCTGCTCTCAGTTGTTGTGAACCAGCCTTAAATCTTTGGATTGTGTACAGATTTTAGTCTCAGAAGCAACTTATAACTTGAATGCACAGATGAAGACATCAAGAATACTTACATCTGTGTTGTCACAAGCCACCATATCTCCGTAAGAAACTTGGTTACAAATGCAATATCTAGGTTCATTAGGATCGTACGTCCAATCTGGGTTATCTGCAGCTGGATCAACATTAGCAGCATCTTTAGTAGACTCTGCTTCTTGTTTCTCCAGGTTTGGAGGAGGAGGTGTACATCGTGTGAGGCATATAGATGGCAACGATATCACAGGTGTAGCTGAACTGTTTCCACTTCCTCGACGCCTGTAACAAAAGTACAAGCGTTAGTAGGCACTCTTAAACTGGGAAGTGCAACCCTGAGGGTAGCATGGATAAGAGTTAACTGTCCTCGATCAATTAGAAAAACAAAAATTGAGAACCATAAGGAACAAGTTTTAGCTACTATGAATTTAAAACTAATAATTTGATAGCTGAGAGCAAAAGCGTTACAAAGCATTTCTGAGACATTACTACCATTGTATGGATTATTTCCAACTCTACAGCAGTGTGTTTTGAACAACATTTAATACTTTTGTTCTTATCTGACAGTAACTCGATGAAAATTACAATGATTCAATATTACATTTTCGAAAACAACTTAAGTGAACATACATATCTTTCAAATAAGTCCTCTGCTATATATGCACGTGATTAGTTTTTAAATAGTATTGTAATACATTAAAAATAAGTATTTTAGAAAAATTAACACTGCATTATTCTTTTTTCATATGGCAGAATCCAGGTTCACAAAGAATGTCTATTCTAGAAAGTTGACTTTTTTGTCTCTAATTATTAGAACCACAGCCAACACATTCTTCACAAACTGAATACGAATGATCCTTACAAATCAGTTTGTACCACGATGTAGTTTTGGTTTTACGGCATTTTTTCCTTTGAAATATACCTGCCAACAATCTGACAGTGTTGCACGTTAAGGCCATGGGAATATTTAAGACACAGGATACACCTGAGTCGATGAAGCACAACCTCTTTATTATAACCACTCTCTGCCTCTTGCTCTGTATCTGTCACATGATCACTTTCTGAAATGTGGTCATTTTCGTCCTCAGACACTATTTATCTCATTTTCGGACAATCTCCTCTTAGAGTATCCCCCACGGCGATTAATATCATGTGTTATACGTCCAACAGATGCCACACTATGTCATGCGCTAGCTCAACAGATGTCACTGTATGTCTTACACT
This sequence comes from Deroplatys truncata, assembly GCA_030765065.1. NCBI lineage: Eukaryota > Metazoa > Arthropoda > Insecta > Mantodea > Mantidae > Deroplatys > Deroplatys truncata. The sequence goes on along the minus strand of CM060977.1, from coordinate 24,982,560 downwards.
TATGCTGCTAACATATGAAAAATTAATGCCACCAAAGCGCTGCGACTGCGGAAACGACCACAGGGCGTAGCCGAGGGATCTTATACAACCTTAGGTTTATGAATTATCAGATAACCTTGTTTTAAGTTGTTACCAGAGGTTACATCAAAGCACAATCGCTTCGCTCGCGTGCCTTCCTAAGCTTAGGTTTCTGATTCACGGGAGGTTAGGTTAGGTTTAGCTTTTTTTTATATAACCTTGTTTTAATTAGTTACCAGTGGTTACATCGCTTTGCTCGCGTGCGTTCCTAAGCTTAGGTTTCTGATTCACGAGAGGTTAGGTTAAGTTTAGGTTTTTTTTATATACACTTACGTTTTTGAATTCATGGAAGGTTAGTCTTAGGTTAGGTTTTTTTTTATGTAAGCTTGCGTTAACTATCTACCACTGTTGCAGTAAAGGAACTTCTTTATTTAATGGAAATAACATATTAATATAACAAACTTTCACAAAAAGAATACAAAAATTGCAATTTTGGTGGATAGTCTTTCTTACTATGAATGCGTTGCATTTTTTCAGCGGAAACAAACGAACAAGAACAAGAAGAAATAGCCGTAACAACAGCACATCACATTTTTAACAGATTTCACATTTTTATTTAGGTTGGCAGTACACACTTTGCATGTGATTTATCGGAAAAATGGCTACGTTTGTTGTGTTCCTGACGTGATTTGCCTATATAAGTAAAACATCTAAAAGCGGCGGGCAGGTGGGCACCAGATATAGAAGAGATCACATCCTGTTCTAAACTCATTCCTAAGGTAATTTATTGGCTTTCCTTTTGATTTTATAAGCATTTTCAACGGTAATACTCTAAGAGGAGATTTGCCTCATTTTCATCTAGATAGGTTCTCGTGTCCTTGTTTTGCTCGAATCTGTAATCCATTTTTCCAGCTCAGGAATTACTTTAACACACACGCAGGGTATTTTTTATCCAGAGAAGATGTGTTTACTACAATAATGTGTGAAACTGCTCCCTAACACATTGTTACAAGGAGGAACTGTTGATTGAAAGGTATGTGGAAGGCCATTGTTACAGAATGTATGTTACAATGCTACCGATGTATGAAAGCTATCATAGGGTATAATTCACCCCATGCGTATGCTTACGGGTTAAGGATCTTGGTTACCTATGTAGGTACTGCATGCACTTCTTTCTTTTAACTCAGTTTATACAGTTGAGTTACAACTAGACATCAAATTTGTATGTAAATGCATAGTTGGTTTGTTTTTACCTGTGATATAGAATTATGTTTTGCGCTATATTTCATGTTCTTCTATGCTTCTATGTAAAGTTTTATAGCGCATATAACTGCATATTTCCAATGTTGCTGCATATTTCATCATTTTATATGCATTAAGCATATAAACGTGTATTTTTAAAATTTAAAATTACTATTTAAACACATTAGTAACAAAATAATTAAGCTCTTACTACAGAGATATCCTTATGGAGGTTCACAGTAAACTTGAGTGTTCTCCTTTAAAGTATGCAGGAACATTAACCTGTAAATTGTCAATATTTTAGAGAGAAATCCTGACATTAAGTTTTGTGTTCCGTGAATATCTTCAAGGTGATAGCATAGTGCTTCCTGAAGAATTTTCCCAGAGTTAATAAGTGCTTTCAAATCTCGCCCAATAACATCTGTAGATGTGGAAAGATCCTTCTCAGCACACAAACTTTTTCCTTTTTTTGTAATGTTTCATTTATATGCTGCCTTTTAACATCTAAGGTCATATCAGTGGTTTTGTTTCTTTAGAGCAATTGCTCATTAGCACTGATGTTTACTCCCTTACAGTGGAATTAACCTTTGGTTATTATATTAAGTTCATGCATACATTCACACTGACATTCATACTTTAGGGAGGGATGGGGAATACTCCTGACTAAACAAAAATTCCCACCCTCCAACAGGGAATCGAGCCAGGGCTGTACAAACTGTGTTAACCAATAAACTTACACCTGAACATTTGGAGAAAACTATTATTGTATACTGCAAATCAATTTACTAGGATGTCTAAGGAACGATGTATAAGGGGGAATGTACATTGTAAGTACCAAAAAGTATAAGCTTAAAATTAACAATTTTAGTACATGATTAGTGTATATTTTTGAAATTATAGAGCATATTTTAGATATTTTTTGTACACACAAATCCAATGTCTAACTTTTATTCATCTCATAATTGAGAATTCTGCTAGGATAAAGCTCTTATATTTTGATTTAGTGTATTTCTCTCAATTTAAAACTCTTGTTATTCACTTTGAAAATCACAGGTTGTCTTATACGGGTGTTCAGATTTATTGGGTCATTGCCGCCTGTCGGCTGTCTATGCATTATGTCATTCTTTGAAGCAAGTGTCTCTGGCACAGGACTAGCAAAAGATGAGTAGAAGGGGTGGATGTCAACAGTTTTGAGGTCACTCACAGCACAAGCTACAACAGTAGCCACTCAAAAACACAGTCCCAGACGCAATTCTATCAGATCAACCGTGAAGATTGTGAAAAATTCTATATAGGTAAAACCAAGAGAAATTTGAGCTTCACATTGAAAAAGCACCGGAGAAATATAAAACAGAAACACACAGGCAAATCTACTACAAGGGTGTGTCAAAAAAAAACAGGAAAACGTTTTTTGTTTGGAACATGTAATAGAACATATTGTATATGTTTTAAGCCCCACGTTGGTGCGGCAATTTGTAACGGTATTAATGTTGTATTTACTTCAAATTAATTGTAGCCCCACGTTTGGGAGCCAATATGCGACGGTCTTGCTTTACGTAGTATGTTTTTGTGTGTTTGTTCCACGTTGTGGAAGCCATCTTGTGACGTCACTCCTTTGTCTGGTTTGTAGCTCCATCTGGCGTAGCAATTTGCATCAGTTTTGAAATAATTCACTTTAAATGTCCTCCAGCTAGCTCTTTGGGTCGAACATGTTTCTCTTGCAGGGTGTGAATCGGAAAGGAATCTTTTATCCAGAAATTATACTTAATGAAGAAATTGGTTTTATAACTTTTATTGCCGAACACGTTCACAAACACTTTTACATATTGATCTGGATACTCGCCAAACTGAAACTGTTTGTAATAACTTCTCACTTTTAACTCACGTACTTCAACTTTGTATATATTTAACTGTATAATACTTTAGATTCTCATAATTCTGCTGCGCGTAACTTATGACGAACTGAAGACAGCGTGCTAGAAATTTTTATGAACTGGGCGACCGACGTGCAAAGTATTGAGAATTTTGTTGAACTGTGGGGCGATCTACCTCGGACCTGGCTTATATACTCCCACTCCTCGACATGCCTAAAGATTATAAATGAACTGCTATTGGCTAATAAAACGCGCCAACATTAGCGTCTATTTTAATATCCAATGAAAACCACGAATACATATTGCTTTTAGGGAAACATTCTAGAAGCTTCTACCGAAAAGGCGCGAAACATTACGTAACTTCCTTGTTCCCGGTAATGATAAACAACTCACCCCATCGCTGCATTATTGCGTTATTATTGACAGTTTCAGTAAAGCCGTATATTATTATTTACCAATAATAATTACAATTAATAAACATCTGAAATCAATGTCACATAAAAATACATATTCATATTACAATCATTATTTACATACATGTAATACATGTTTTGAGATCCCCTGAATCCAAAGAAAGCATTTTTGGAAACATGTCCGTGTGTGTGTCTGTGAACAGCGTAACTCAGAAATGAACAGTCGGATAAACACCAACTTGGTATTTAGGTTCAGTATCTTCCAGAGATGCGACATGAAGGTTTTCAAGAAAATACCCCCACCACAGAGTACCCTTTACATGGAACATTTTTCGAAAATTTTAATTTTCTCAAAAATGGCTCAAATGATTTTGATTAAAATATATGTTTAAGATATTTTCATGACAAATAAAATGTATATCTTGAATTTTCTGGGAATGTCCCCAAAAGTATTCTTCATTGTGAACGACTTTTGGTAAACTGGTAAACCATAAGAGATAGACAAAATTTTACTACACAAAAGATGTACATCGCGTTAAAATACACAATTTATGTCATATACATTTTTGTTGTTGAGTGAACCATTTTCGAGATATTGCTTGTTATTCCCTTAAATTTTTCAATACTTATTTTCTCAAATGGGAATTCGTTATTCATTTTTTTTTGTCTTGGATATGCAAAGAGTATTAATCTGTGGCAAAGGGAATGGTGCTGCGCCTAGCAACCAGCTATTAAGAGATATGTGCTTAAAGGCTACTGTTTTTCTATATTGCCCTTGTAAATATATATTCCCCTTACATCTACAAGAAACCTAGCAATAAGATAGAGTCTGCAAATGTTTATCTCGATTAACATGAAGTAGATGGAGAATAAGCGTTTGTAAAAATAGTTTGTACAAGAGTAGAGAAAGTCGTGTGAGTGTAACACATCAGATTTTTTTATTTGAATTTAAGTACAAACTTTCAAAATACCCTCCTTCTGAGGCTACGTTCCAAAGTTCTATCCACTTTTCAAAACACTCAGAGAAGACCTTGTTTGACATCCTGTTCAGTATACCTGAAATAATACTATTTAGTTATTTATCGGTTTGAAATTGGCGCCCACAAAGTATTGTTTTCACTCGTAGAAACAGATAGAAATTGCAGGGTGCTAGATCCGGTGAATGTAGTGGGTGGGGCATGATTTCGATACCTAGTTGAATGATTGTTGCTTGTGTTGCTATGGCTTGATGAGAGGGGCACTGTCCTGTTGGAGGATCCATCCATTGGCAGCAAGTTCTGATCTCTTCTTAGTCATTTTTATTTTGAGCAGTTACTGTAGTATGTTTAGGAATCACGTATTCATAAATTGCCCCAATTTTGTCGAAAAACACAAGGTGCATGACTCTCCTTGCACTTGGCTGCATCTTTCCTTTTTTTGGCCTTGGGCTGCAAGGATATTTCCATTGTGCACTTTGTTGTTTGGTTTCTGGATTGTAGTGATGAAACCACCTCTTATCATATGTAAATCTTGTCTAGAAAGTTGGGTTCCCTCCGAAGCCTTGTGATCCACTGCTGGCAGTTGTTCTTGAAGCATTTGTGGAACCCATTTTGCTGCCACTTTTGTCGATCTTCCTGCAACATGATGTCAATGGTATTGCAGTTCACCTCAGTTTTTGATGCGGAGGTCTGTCCTGGACGTGGAGTATCTTCAAGACTTATTTCACCATCTTGAAATTTTTTATGCCATTCAAAAACACGTATTTTTGATAAAGCTTGGTCTCATGTTTCCTGTATCACTTGCAGCATTTCTGTTCCTAATTTTTTTAAGGAGAACACAAAACTAAAGTGACTCTTGTTCTAACTTCAAATCCCTGTCGGGTTAATGAAACACACACTTACACAATGGCTCCCTCAGACAAACTGAACAGCACATGACAATGTCGTGCATATCCCAGCATCAGTCATGGTCAGACCTCTCCGTTACCATCATTGGTGAAATTTTAGATGCGAGTGTTTAAACAGAAAAAAATAATTCCCATTATTTTTTATCCACCCTTGTATATCACACCACTTTTGGTCTGAGAACCAGAACACTGGCCAAGCCATAAAATTGTTAAAACCACTTTCCTCATTACTAGTACTGACGTTTTGGTAGGAAATATTGTGACGTATGCAAAGATGATAGGATATACGTCTCTGGTCACCGAGATTCGAGATGGCAGTTGGTTTGGAGTAGGGAGAACTAGACTTTTTAGGAGGGGATGAATTGTTTAGCGTCACTGACGCTTGAGGGTAGCGTGGGTTTGAGAAGGCGAGTCAGGAGGTAACGTTCGTGTGGTAAAGACGTGCAACTGCTTTCTTCATGCTAAGGCATGATGGCCTCGCCGACATACATTGGGCTGAGAGTGTAAGCACTGTTATCTATCTTTATACATTAAATTTAGTAGCCATCCATTTTCGGAGAGTCTTAATTATGATAGAGTAGAATCCTTCCTTCCCCTTAAGCCATGTGACGTTCTGGAATAGTAATTATTTGTGTGTTTAACTTAGCTGCGTTCCCGTCGTAGCCTCGCCATGTGAAGATCTTATTAATTTACCGGTACTTTTTGCAAGCGAGTGTCTCCCCATCATTTTCTGAGTATTATTTTAGTAGAGGCTACGACAATATTCATGGTCAAGAATGCAGATAATATTGTAAATTTTGAAAATTCTGGCAATGAGTAGTTTGTTAAGAGTTCTGCCACTATCCAGTAGATGGCAGTAGGACCCAACACAGCCAGGGGAGAAGGAAGGGGGAAAGAAGAAGGAATATGCTTTAGTTACTGTGATGAATGCCCTCGAAAATATTCCAGTTTTAATAAGTTAGTAAGCAAACATTTGTGTAAAGTTAGTGAGACTCATTCCTAATTCAACATGAAGATAATGTCACTGTTTGCAGTGCCTCTGTTTTTAATAGCTATCTGTTTGATTTACCTGCAGATTGTTTATCTTTCTCTCTCAGAATTGCAGGTCTTCCCGTTCTTGGCCTATTTTGTACTGTCTTATACATGCAAAACCTGTCGATTACAAACTGTACAGTTGTGCGAGGTCTACCAACAATTTCTGATATCACTTTCACTGACTTGCACTGTTTGCACAATGTAATAATTATGTTTGTTGTCTGTATATCTGTTTCCATCCTTTGAACTCCTCATTTAGTATCATATCTCGAGGTGTAAGATTAGTTTTCGTGCCTTGCCTGGATGCCCTATCTGCATTTATTTGTAATTTATAAATATTATGCTTGATTTATTGGTAGCTCTCAAATATATTTATATAATTTACATTTCAATATTCATATTTTGTACACAATTACATTGCTTAGACCCTAGATTTTTCCTCAGTGGTGAATATAATTTAAAATTAATGTATACATTACAAATGTATGATACTTTTTGCATTCACTGCCTTTTATACTTATTTATGTTCTATCAGAATATCATAAGGCTAAGATAACCAATTTACCCAGTTTATAGTTCTCTTCAATTTACAAATTTACATCTTTTCTTTTTGATGAAACTCTGAAAAGCTAAAAAATGGGTACCATAGTAAATGAAATTTGTAGTAAAAGTTATTTTTAAGAACAGAAGTTTTGAGTGGACAGTCCTCATAAAAGAAAAGTATGACATGTTTTAAGGTATAAAAAGCTTATAATTCTACACACTAACTTTCTCTGCTTCTTTGTAGTTTCCTGGATGGCAGCTATAGCAGTTTGGGCTGCTCCAGCCAACTCCTTGCCTATGCTGAACTCATGTGCATGAACACCAGTGTTAATGGCTTCATATGAGGCCTTCAGGCTTGCTGTGCGACGTCCTTGCTGCATCTGAAATAAGGGATTTTGTGTGTTTCATGTCCATACATCATAATTGAGGCAGTATTTTATATCACAACACTGTAAATGCCAGAGTGATTGTAGTGTAAATTAGCATTATTGTATGACAATGATCTGAGATGTTTGTTAATTATAAGCATTGTTAGGAAATAAGTTTACACGGCCTCACTGAAACTGACAATAGTAGCGGGTAACAATGTAGTGAGGGGGTGAGTTGTTTATTAATTAGAAGAGACAAACAAATGACGTCAGAGTAGCGCGCTTTTCTTTAGAAATAGAGGGAATATCTTCCCTAGAGCATATGTGTTCGCAATTTTGATTGGATATAAAAATAGACGCTAATGTTGGAGCGTTTTATTAACCAATAGCAGCTCGATTATAATCTTTAGGCATATCGGGGTGAGGGAGTATAAATTATGAAGCCAGAGACGGGTAACGCGCAGTTTTACAGAATCATTCACAAGGCAAACGTCGCGCAGTTCTACAGAATAATTCACAAGGCAAACGTCGCGCAGTTCTACAGAATCTCTCACGTCGTAAAGTTAGTTAAAAGATGTGAAATACGCGAATTAATAATGTGCGGCAAATAAGTGATAATAGTTACATTCGAAAATACAACAGTTTCAGTCGGGCGTGTATCAAGAGTAATTATGTGAAATTAATAACGTGTGACGGCAATAAAAGTGTAAAAACAAATTCTTTTATCAGTGTTATCTTTTAGTAACAACTCCTTTCCGTTTACACACCCTGTTTAAGAGATTTGCTCGACTGTGTAATAATAGCTAGCCGGAGGACAAAGAACTCAAAATTCAAAATAGTAAAACAATAACAGGCGCTCAGCAAATTAGATAACACGAAGTTACCGCGACATAATTCAATTTATTTCATACAACTGTGGTTTCAAAATTCAAACAAAAAAACAATCACTACTTTAGTTGGATTGAACAAAATGTTTTGAATTAAGGTGACAGTCTTTAGGAAATCATGGATGAATAATATAGTAGTAAAATGGAGTAAACAATTTCCTAAAGCTTCAGAATTTCCCCCATAAGAGAAAAATGAGGCAACAAGCATCAAAACTAAAATAAGTCAAGAAAAATCTAAGAAAATGCCAGGTTTATCTTGAACGATAAAACTAGAGGTCACCGAATCAAACTGGTAGCATGTAATGGTATGAATGACCTCGTTCTGCAGTAGCCTAGCACTTGTATCTACAGAGGGTAACTGAATTTGCACTCTAGTATTGTTTCACAAGGTGTATGGTGGGAAGGGAATAACATTATGTGAAGCTATATCATACTACAGAACAGTGTGTTTATTGTGTTAAGTTTTGCTAAAACAGAGCTACATGAAGACTGTCAGCTTACATTTGTATAGAAACTTCCTGATATCACCATTCCTAACAAATTGCAATTTCTAAGAAAGATCCTTACAAAGCTCACCTCCTTATTCTGCATTGGAAATTCACAAATTAATGGCAGCAGATTATTGGTTAGTTACTTGCCAGGGTCAACTCCTCTCTACTGCCAGACAAGTCATAGTTCACATTTTTACATTTTTGTGATAAGAGTTTTCACAAGATAAATAAAAGTTAATTATTACTTTCTCTACCACCAATTATGTGTTATATTCACATAATTTTCTCTACCCATTCTTTCTTACAAAAGCTTATTCTTCTATCTACTTCATATTAATCGAGATAAACATTTGCTGAAATGGTTTTATTATATTTCCTTGTAGTTGCAAGGGGATTACAAGTCCGATAAGAGCAAATCAATTTCCATGATCACAAGAAAAAAATAAATAGCAATTTTCTACTTGATAAAAAGTATTGTATCTGAAAATTCAAACCAATAAGAAAGAGTATCTGGAAAATGGTTAACACCACAAAATTTTTATTTGTCATAAATTGTGTGTTTCAATGAGATCTACTTTTTTGTGTGGTAAGATTTTGTCTATCTTACAGTTTACCAATTATACAAAAGTTATTTAGACTGAAGAAGGCTTCACACGCTACTTCCATAAAATTCAAGATATACATTTTATTTGTCATGCAAATATCTTTAATATATGGTATTTTAATCAAATACATTAAAAGCCATTTTTAAGAAAATATCAAAACATTTTACATGTAAAGGTAGTTTGGGGTGGCATGTGCACGTATGCACACACACCTCGTCTTCTAAAAATGCTTTTTGGGGGGCATTCAGGGGGCCTCAACACATGTATTTCTGGTAAATTCTTAGTATCAAATTTTTTAATTTTCAAGGAATAGCTTGAGAAGCCCTCTTCGTTTGGAAGGAATTTTGTACAACAGTAAACCATACAAGACAAAAACCTGCTACATAAAAGTAAATGTAGATCTCTTTAAAACATGCAATATGTTTACAAAAACCTTTTCATGGCATCAGCCATTTGCAAGATGTTCATTGTTATTGGTTTGAATTTTCAATACTCAGTAATTTTTTTAAAGTGCTGTTGTTTTTCAGTCGTTTCTCACAATGTCATGTATAACAGTATGGAAATTCTAGGCGAGCATATAGCAACCCAGTTTCCTATATCTCATTTGTACCCACACAAAATGTCTTAACGATATTTCTGCAAAGGTTTATCTCCATTAACATGAAGTAGTTACATACGTGAGTTTGTCTTCGTTAGAGAAAGTCATGTGTATGCATTCACATACCAAGCGGGATAGCTCGGGTGGCAACATTTATGGCCTGCATTTGGGATCGATCCACTCTGACCCATATGTTTTTTGTGGATTTTCCTGGGTCATTCAGGCGAATGCTGGAATGCTTTCTTCACCCCCCAAATTTCCTGTCCCTCCATTTTGTTCCATTAATAATTTCTTCATCCTTCACCCTGTTTGGTCTGTTTCAGGGCTGGAAGTGTCAGTAATGGAATTTCGGTGCAGTGTGGCAGGGAAAAAGGATGCTCTCTGTAAACTTTCTCCAGCCCTCGGACTTCAGCTGTTTGCTGGGGTATAAGGACTGCCCTTAGTGGGGGCATTGGACTCCATGTGGGGCAGGGTCCCTGGTCTGCCTGTCCGTCTGCCGGGGCATTTATATCTGGAAACTGTAGGGACACTGTCATTTCTGTGCCACCACTCCTGGTTCTGGTCACCTGGTGTCTCCCTTCACCTCATCCCTCCCTCATTTGGGCATAGGTACAATATCTGGATTCACTGGATCGGTGCCAAATCCCCTCTGCTTCACAATTCAACCCAATGCATTCACATCAGACTTTTTTTTTAACATGATTCAACTCTACTATCTGTGTTCAGTTCCCTAATGTGTTAGGCTACTTTGGGGTTGGATAAGCCATTTTAGTGGTTAAGTGTAACAGCAACTGAACCTCCATCTGTTATTTTCTGAGGGAGCAGGATAAAAAAAAAAAAGAGCTGGAAAACGATTAATAAGGGAAATGTACAAATCATGTACAAAATTAAATACAGCCAATATATACATAAACATATTTTGCATCAAGTTTACATATTTATCATTTCATTTTAGCTTGTTGACATTTGCTTCTTAGCTGCCTTTTGTTTTTCATGCAAAACAATGAACTTTCCACGTTCAAAACATTCTGTTGCTTGCTTCCGTTATTGTTATGAGCATAGATAAATGCCCATACAGTTTCACATGCAGTTCGGCTATTGTATCATCTTCCCCCTCTTCATCACTCTCACCCTCATCACACCTTTATCTATCCCCCCCACCATAACCAAATGGGCATGAAGGTGCTATCTGAATTCCTCACGCTGGATGGTATAGACTGCTCCAAAAGTATCGATAAACTACTTGTGAATTATGATTACTGCTCCAATTAATCCATCTTAAAAACAATCACTCGAGGGGACAATTCATTTGGGAGTGAAGTTTTTTAAATAAATAATGTGGAAAAATTATACTTCAAGGAATGATGAATACAGGTTTTTTACTTTCTCTACTACGTACAGCAAGTAGGGGAAGTATCACATTCCACCTAAAAATTTGATACCAAGATTTCACCAGAAATACATCTTTTGAGGCCCTCTGAATCCAGGAAAAATACTTTTACAAAAAGGTCCGTGTGTGTGTCTATGAACAGCATAACTCAAAAACAAAAAGTTGGATAAATACCAAGCTTAGTATATAGGTTCAGTATCTTTCAAAGATGCGACATGAAGATTTTCAAGAAAATCCCCCCCCCACCCCAGACTACCCTTTACATGGAAAATTTTTCGAACATTTTGACTTTCTCAAAAATGGCTCTAAGAATTTTGATTAAAATATCACATATATTTAAGATATTTTCATGACAAATAAAATGCATATCTTGAATTTACTGGGAATGTCCCCAAAAGTCCTCTTCTTTCTGAATGGTTTTTGCATAACTGCTAAGCCGTAAGAGATAGATAACATTTTTATAAACAAAAAATGTAGAGCTCGTTAAAACACACAATTTATGTCATATACATTTTTTTGTGGAGTGAACCATTTCCGAGATATTCCTTGTTATTTGTTTAAATTTTCCAACACATACTTTTTCCCAAATGAGAACTGGTTATTCATTTTTTATGTCCAAAGAGAATGGAATGCTCCATATAGCAACCAGCTCTTAAAACATTTGACTATCGCTTAAAGTCTACTATATTCCCCTTGCAAGTACAGAAAATTGGCAATAAGATAGTTTCTGCAAATGTTTATTTGATTAATATGAGGTAGGTGGAGAATAAGCGTTTATAAAAATAGCCTGTACAAGAGTAGGCAAAGTCATGTGAGTGTAACACATTAGATTCTTTTATATAAGTTATAATGCAAACTGGCCAGAACGCACAAACTGAACAATGAATTAGGAAAACAATAGTTCCAGGAGTGATAGACCTAGGTGGTAGGAAAAGATATGAAGTTTTGGGTCTGATAAGCCCAAATGATGAGTTTCCCAAAGAAAACTTAGTTAATAAACTATTGTCCCTGATTAAAGGGACAAGACTATTTAACTAAAGCAATAGTGATAGGGGATACAACAAACCCTTAGGTTTCAGTGTTGAGGGCAATTATAACAAGACTTTGGTTCAGAATGGGGGTAGCATACTTAAGTGGGATAAGGAGTGGATGTATGAAGGGATAATGTCCAATGTGTGAAGAAGCAGATAACATATGGCATTGTATTCTGGAATGTAAACAAACTAAAATGTGGAGGGATGAGTTCCTTTTACAAAAGTGGGGCCTCTTATTTTAAGTCTAAGATCAGAGGAAAACAAAAAATCTAGGAAATAGATAGGTAAGGTGAGACCAAAATGGCTATGAAAGGTAGGTAACATTAATGGAAAGGACAATGGAGATAATCCTGATTAAGGTATATGCAAAAATTTTAACTTTTAGGATGATAAATCGAAAATATAATCCCATTATATAGATAACCTGGTGTTAAATACAATAGGGGAATGAAGTAACACAACTCCATAAATCGGAGAATTCTAAATTACAAATATTAAGTGTAGTAATACGTTTATAGTAATATTGTACTATTGAAAAAAACAATTTATGTATGGAAAGTCTGTGAATAAACTTATTCATTCATACAACCCAACTTGACTACAATAGTCAAGTCAAGATAGATAGAGGTTCAACTGTATAAATGATGTTGAAGGAAACACCTTCACTCACCTGCTGAGTGGCTGCTATAGCTTGTGAAGCTGCCGCTGCAATGGCAGTGCCACCTGCTCCAATGTGACCCAAGTTGTAGCTCAAGTTGGTAGCAGTGGCAGCTGCTGCTGGCGCTAGCACTGGATTCTGTACAGCGCCAGCATGATTAGTTGTTGGCACTCTTGACTCTGTGAGGTCAGGTATGGATGCTGTGCGATCCATGTTAAGTACTCTTTGGGTATTCACTGGTGCTGAGTCTCGTCTTCTACCTGCAGAATATACATAATGCTCCATTCAATTAACTGAAGATCTTCCTTGAATTAAGACATAACCACTTCTTACTTTCTCCACCACGTACCCAGTAGGTAGAGAAGGTATTGCATTCCACACAAAAATTTGATATAGAGATTTCACCAGAAATACATGTTTAGAGAGTCCCTGAATCCAAAGAAAAAGCATTTTTCGAAAAAGGTTTGTGTGTGTGTTTGTGAACAGCATAACTCAAAAAGAAAAAGTCAGATAAATACAAAGTTCAGTACTTTTCAAAGATATGACACTAAGATTTTCAAGAAAATCCTCTCCATGCCAAACTACCCCTTAAATGGAACATTTTTCAACATTGTAAAAATGGCTCAAACAATTTTGATTAAAATACTGTATATTGAAGATATTTGCATGAAATATAGATCTTGAACTTTCTGGTAATAGCCTGTGAAGTCTTCTTTATTCGTAAGGAAATTGTATAATCTTGTATAACTTATAAACGTAAAGCGACAAACAAAAACGTACTACACAAGAAATGTAGATCTGTTTAAAACACACAATTTATTTCAAATAATTTTTTTTGTAGCATAGCCATTTCTGATATACCCGTTATTAATGCTTCAAATTGTTCAATACTTAGCCATTCTTTTAAAGTCCTGTTGATTTTCGATTGTTTCTCACGATGTCATGGAAAGATGGAATTTTAAGGCCAGCATATAGCATCTAGGTCTAAAACATTTGACTATTGCTATTCCCTTTCTATCTATAATGAAATGCGTAATGCAGCTACTTTCGGAATCGTTTATCTCAATTAAAATAACGCAGATAGGAAAATAAACTTTCGTAAAAATAAACAAATAAACAATAGAGGGTAGAGAAAGTCATGTGAATGTAACACATCAGATTTTTACAAAAGTATTTTTAGTGGATTAGAGAAGATGGATGCTCTATAACTATTATGGTCCTTGGTATCCCATTCTATATTGGGCGCAAAAGACCGGAAACTTTGCTCAGAGACATCTTTATCAGGCTTGAAGTTCTTTTACGTGCTGTAAATCTATGACACGGGCCACCTGCTCTACTTTCTTTCTGAAGGAAGCATGCTAAGGATTTTTATGCCTGAAAAAAATCTATTGCCCTCCACCAGATTTGAACCCACGGCCTTAGAAACTGGAGGCTAGCATGGTACCCCTAGACCACAAGGATGGGAGGACGACGAAAATGGAACTAAGGGCTCCTGAAACTAGTCCCTCATAATGTAACATAGAGTTACAATCGACTCTACAAACATAAAAGTATAATTTGATTGTCACTATTACTTCTTTTCTGTAAACATTAATTAAAAATATTCTTTCTTCACTTTTAAATTTGAGTGTTAGTTATTGAACAATGTATACAGCAAAAGTAGGGTTTTATAAGTTGAATAATTATTGTTATGTCTTATTGTTTTCTTCATAAATATTAATTTTGTTACTTATTGCTTAATATTATTGTATATTTGTGTGCTATTTGTAAGGAATTCAACTCCCATAAACATGATTTTCTCGTTCAGGGTGGTGCTAGAAATATGTTATTAATGTTTATGCTTTAAGTAGTACTTTTCTAGCAATAAGATAAAATAGAATTAATTGTACATGTAAATATACCTCGAGGATTTCCATTAGATGATGAAAAATTATATCTGTTTTCCTTCTGGCTACTATTTTGTTGTGGTTGGTCCAACTCCAAGGAACCTAAAAACATACATCTTATATACATAGCTGCATACAAAAGAATATTGTGAAAACAAATCTTATCTAACCTAATGCCTCCTTTGATTTATCGAAATTTATAAGCACTAACTTGAAATATTGTTGAGTTGGTTAGTGACACTAACTTCACTTACTTAAAATTTGGTTTTGGAACATGTTTCAGAAGTAATTGCTTCCATCTTCAACCTTGGTCCGATTGGCAACACTGGGGACATCGTTGCTGGTGTTGGTTGCAGAGATTCCTTATGATAAACTGCTGAGGCTGTTTAAGGGTGGGATTTCCAAATCCATTATGTGTTCTTTCCTGTTTATGATGTGGATGTTTTCCCTAACTTTTAATTCAGCGGACATACTGATGTTTTTCAATAAAGTCACTTTTGGGTTGATGTCATGGTTGGTAGACCAAAAATGATTTGCTACAGCCAATTTTTCGATTTCCTTGTTGATAATGCAACTGAAATGTTCCTTTCTTCTGGTTTCAATGTTTCCTTTTGTTTTGGCTATATACACCATGTTACAGTTTTCAGAGTTGATTAAATAGATGCCTGATTTTTGTTCTAATGGTGTTCTGTCTTTTAAAGGAGATGCAAGAAAATTCTGTATGGTGTACCTGTTCCGTGGTGCTAAAGTTATGTTGTATTTCTTGAAAATTTTGCTGAAGCCATAGTTTAGACTAGGATGGTAAGGGAATTTTACTGTCATCATGGTTCTTGTGTGCAGAGGGTAGTGTTCTTCCTGATGTTTTTATGGTAAACTGTAACCTGGTATATGTAGCAAAACAAAAAGAAAAATTGAAACCAGAAGAAAGGAACATTTTAGTTGTATGTTCCAAATAGAAAAATCAGCTGTAGCAAATCATTTTTGAACTGCCAAACATGACAACCCAAAAGTGACTTTATTGAAAAATGTCAGTATGTCACTGAATTAAACATTTGGGAAAACATTCACATCATACAAGGAAAGAACCATACTGAATTTTGAAATCCCATACTTAAACACCTCAGCACTTACAACATAAGGAAGCCAGACGATGCCATCTCTGCAACAAACACCAACAACGATGTCTCCATGGTTGCCAGTTGGACCAAGACTGAAGATAGAAGCAATTGCTTCTGAAACATGTTCCAAAACAAAATTTTAAGTAAGTGAAGTTAGTGTCCCTAACTGACTCAACAATCTTTCAAGTTATTGTATCACTTTACTGTTTCCAAATTGTATCTTACAAATTAGCTTATAAGCATATTTTAAGAAATTTCCAAATTAAACTTATTTCTCACATATTAATATAGAAACGTGTTTGCATTACAAACAAAGGTGGTGAATGACAATTGCCATGCACACAGTTCTAAGGAAGGGGAAAGGTAATGGTCGCAAGCACATGATAGCTTATCATGAACTGGGGAAAATTATTATTTTGTTAAGCATTAATGTACTACATAATACGAGGTGTGATCAAAAAGTTTCCAGAATGACGTCATAAATACTACACAACAGTTTGTTTTGTCTAATCTGCACTGTCAACCTCGAAGCAGTCTCCTTGGGAGTTGATGCACTTATCCCAGCGCTTCTGCCAATGCTGAAAGCACCTCTGGAAGTCCTCTTCTTTCAACATGTTCAGAGCCTTCTGCGATTCGCAATGGATGACATCAATGTCCTCAAAATAGTGTCCTCGGAGCTGCATTTTTAAGTCGCGGGAAAAGAAAAAAGTCCGCTGATGCCAAATCTGGAGAATAGGTGGGATGGGGAACAGTATTCATCCTATTTTTATCCAAAAATTGGCAAACAGAAAGGGCTTTGTGCGCGGGCACATTGTCATGATGCAGGAACATGTCCAAATTGTCTTTCAAAATGCTTTGAACACCTCCAGAAAGGAGTCAGAAAGTTCTCTTATTGTAATGCGCCTATCATTTATGACCCTTTTACCACACCTGATTGATATTTTCATCAGTTTTGCAGGAACAGGGTCGCCCCGAACGATCTGCATTTTTAACTGATGTCACACCACTTTTAAATTTTGAAAACCACTCAAATGCTTGAGTTTTGCCCATACTTTCCTCCCCATAAGTTGTTCTTAACATTTGATAGGCTTCTGTTGCAGTTTTACCGAGTTTAAAGCAAAATTAGATGTTCGTTCTTTGTTTTTCGTAATCTGACATTTTTGCTACGTGGAAAAATTGCAGCACATGCAAAACACGTGTTCACTTAAGAGCGTCTACCTCGTCACTGCATGGACACAGGTTTTTATCGGGAAGGAATGCTGCATATACAGTCTGGGTAAGAATTAAAGAAATCTCAGCGTCAGCATTGTTGTTAAGCCATTCCGGAAACTTTTTGATCACACCTCGTATATATCTTATTCTTCGTCACTGGATTACCCTTAGAGTCTTTGAATCCTGAAGAAGTCTGCAAAATGGAGTTGATTTATACGCCAGAATTATCAAATTTCCCTGCTAAACATCAACCGAAACTGACTGCTACTGATTTTGCCTAGAAATCACATGCATGAGATTTTGCTACTGTGCTACCACCTTTTATTGTGAGAGAGACTCCAGTGGTTATGTTGGCAGCAAAAGCAGACACACAGGCTACCTTGAAGTCTTTCTTCATTACTACACCCAACTTTTCTAGTACAACAATTTTTTTTCAAAATGCTATTGTAATATCTGTACTGATATTATAACTAAAAAACATTTATGCATGGGTGTCTATATGTAGGTAATCTTGGAAACAACTCAACCAATTTTGATAATATTTTTGCCACTGAAAAGCATATTTGCCATCTTCCTGAAATTGAAACCCATAAACCTTCCATTATCCAGCAAAGCATAATAATTTTGCAATGACATGAAATTTGAAATACATAAAATGTTCAGCATAGTAAATATGCAAAAATTACATGTAAACTAAATGGGAATTCCAATTTTATAAGACCATGAAAGTCGTGGTAATACTGTCTCTTTCTGTCACACATACTAAAATTCTTTCTGGTATGACAATAAACACATATTAAAACAAAGAATACCGCTTCCTCGGCTATAATTTAGCTTCATAAAATCAACTATAAACAAAAGCTGTCTCAAAAAAATGGGAAATTTATGTCCCACAGCCACAGAATGCGAATAAGATAAGCAACATGAGGGACTTTACAGTTCAAGTGATCCATTACTGAACATTCATGCCAAATTACTGCTGGTTACTAGAGGTCACTACAGTGCAATCAAATTTTACAGCCCAGTGAAGGGGAACTATGATCATGATGAAGGATATACATACACAGAAAAACCCTGGTCTATCATAGCAATAGCTCAGTACATTCAGTCTGTAATCTTAAGTTACAATATAATGCAATAGAATTTAATGCTTTGTAATGTCAGTGGTGAAAATGTATCCAAAATCTGCCTACAAAGACGTAAAAATGCCTGTTTTGCTGTAAAGTTGTAAAAAGGCCTTTGCTCCCGTACATTTTACAGGCAAACCAAGAAGTTGGCAAGTATGGAAAAGCAATGTTCTTCCCGACAAACATAGATTATAAGACAGCATCAATTTCTAAATGCCTAAAAGATTTACAAGGCAGTGTACTAGAACTGAACACACTGGAGCCATAAAACAAAGAAGAACAAAAAATGTCCTTTTTGTTACAAATGCAATGGAGTAGAAAATTGTTGTTGTTGTTGTTCCACAGAAAATGTGTGTAAAAATAAGAAAAATGCTGCAATCATGTTTTAGAACTAAAAAAATAGAAAGAATAGTTATAATGGTATACAATACTTGCACTAAAACCTTCTACAGGGTGAGCCAAAAGACTTCAAACTGCCTGCGCTGTGTTTTTCCTGTTCGCATCCTCGGTGCTCATAGCTGTCTGCTGCTATCATAGAAAGGTGCAGATGAAAGCATACAACATTTTTAAAACTACTTTTAAAGGCTTTACTTACCAACTTTATGAAAGGAAATGCTGAAACTGACCACCATTGTTGTCCATACATTTTTGGCATCTCTTTAGGAAACTATCCATCATGGAATTTTTTGGGGGAATTTTCCAAACGATGACTGATGTCGTCTAATGTTTCTTCGGTAAGAACCAAATGCTGTCTTTTAGATTTCTTAGCCTGAACACTTCCTGTGGCCTCAAATTTACTGTAAAGTTCATGGATTGTTCTACAGCCTGGAACTTTTACACCTGAAAATCTTTCTGGAAATCGTACTTTCACTTGGCGAGCTGACCAGGTTAACACATACGAATCATAAATAAATACACGCTGTGCAGTAGAAAACATATACTGAGTCATAATATACTTTGTGACTAAGTACAGGACAAAATAATAAATAACTCGTAATAACTGAACTACATCACATCACCGTCAACTCAAAACTGCACTTCACACTGCACAGCAAAACCACAATAGCGTGACTTTGTTTATAGCAGCAGTGCATTATCATATTTTTATCATATTTCCACATGCCCAGTGGAAAAACACAGCGTAGCCGGTAATATTGTTCATAAATTACCCCTCCGGGGTAACGTAAACATAAAGTATACAAGACAAACCCACACACCCGGGAAGAATTAAAACAAAATATCCGCCAGGAAATTTCTCAACGTGAACTACGACGAGTGATGGATAGTTTCCTAAAGAGGTGCCAAAAATGTATGAACAATGATCATGGCCAGTTTCAGCATCTCCTTTCATAAAGTTGGTAAGTAAAGCCTTTAAAAGTAGTTTTAAAAATGTTGTATGGTTTCAACTGCGCCTTTCTATGATAGCAGCAGACGGCAATGAGTGCCGAGCACGCGGACAGGAAAAACACAGTGCAGCCGGTTCAGAGTCTTTTGGCTCACTCTGTAGTAATCCTTAATAAAGTTTCCCTATATGTTGTATTAGAGTTTATTAGTAGCTTATGTGAAATAATCATAATGTATTTCAGAAACAGAGACCATAATTTCAGTATAAATTCCCCTTAAATAGACAATACAGAAAGTTCATTATAAAATGGGCCTGGAAATGCTTGGTTTCAAAGTTATAATCTTCAAAACTGTGATATTCACTGAACTTTTATCTTCGCGCACATAATTACCATTACAGATGATGCTGAAAATGCCCACCCCTTGCTTGAATACACGCCTCACATTGATGTCTCATAGCCCTGCAAACATGTTGCAAATGTCCAGGAGTATTGTGCATTTCTTCGCCATCTGCTACAATTTAATTCCAAAGGGCTTCCATGTTGGCCACCGGAGACGAATACACCAATGATTTTAAATGGCCCCACAAGTAGAAATCAATAGGGCTTAAACAAGTGATTGTGGAAACCAAGCCATTGGGTCATATGAATAAAAAGCAAGCACTTTCTCAAAGTTTGTACTCATAAGTATGAACACTTTCTGTGATTATATACTCAGCTCAATGAGAACTTACTCATTTTCATAAGAATAAAATCTTATTACCTCATGCGAGCCATCTTGTTTACTTAAATGCAAGTATATACTTGTGTTATCTACACTCTTTGACCATACACTAGCTTTGTTGATTGTGTGGTGGTGTTGTGTTTGGCATTCCGAATTAAAGTAGAATTATCCTTTGTCTTATAACAATCAGCAGAAATGTTAGAGAAATATTAAGTCCTTCAAGAAGTGAAAAATTTAATTGAAACAATACACACAAAACCATAGCTGTAAATTAAATTAGTAAAAACAATAAATAAAATGAAATAGGCAAAAGTGTATTATCAATAAATTGGGCAAAAAAGAAAATATTCGCAGATTCTAAAGTCATAATTATAAGGTACCGGATGCAGATTCAAATCAGAATTGTTTCTAGAAACCTGTGATGTTTACACTGTTTTTCTACAAAACAGTTTTGTTATAAGCAACCTAACTTCTTAAGCAACTGAATTTGGGGTTAGGATTTTACACTGTAAACTTAATTAATCTAATTTTCAATGATACTTCTAGGTTATGTTTTCATGCAGCAATACAGGATTTTGAAATTCCTTGAATGTTCATGGCAATGTTAGAAAACCAATAAATAAAACGGTTATAAGCAAAAAGAAAGGAATAATTGTGGATTGGAAAGTCATAACTCATGAGGTGGTGGATGAAGTCATTCGACTGGTTTTAGAATCCCAGGATATTTACACTATTTAGGTATACTATGAAACAGTTTTCAAATAAAGTTATGATTAGATATCTGGATTTTTAAGTTAACACTTTACATATTAAGGTTACTTAATAAAGCTGAATTTCAATGTTCTTCTAGGTTATGTTTTTCTGAAACAATGTAGGATTTTGAAACCTCTTTAATGGCCATGGCCATGTTTGTAACTTTTCCATGAATATTATACAGCTTATAAATTGAGCCATTCACTTCATATTTAGTTTTAAGTAAAAATAATCAATACATACTCAGAAGTGAGTATGCACCTAACCATGCTCAAAATGAAAGGTGAATGAACTCATAAAACTGAGAATATACTGCTTTTATGCATACCAAATATGAGTAAATACTCTTATAAGATGGTTGCCTTAGTAGGTTCTACTTTGCTTCCATTACTTGAGCATGTTCCCCAAATGAAGTAGATACTCTAAAGATTTTATTCTTACCAAACAGAGTATTTACTTGAAAGAGTGAAGCACATACTATACACTCATTTTTATTCATATAACCCATTGACCCACCTCTACCTATCCAACGATCAGGAAATCTTTGATTCCAGTGAGCTGTATGACTACAGTATGCAGGAGCGCCATCATGCATGAAGTGAGCTTGTTGACAAATGATCAATGGGGTGTCTTCAAAATATCAGGTATGGTGTAAAGTTTGTGTACACCCACCCCATAAGTCTGTGTGGAAGTACATTGGTTCCTAGTAACTGATACAACCCACATGTTAAGGGAGAATCGCATTTAATGATGAGATGGAATGTGGTTTTTCATGTGTCCATACATGCTAATTGTACAAACTTGTAATGTCATCTCGACTGAACAGTGATTCATCCGTGAATAATACTAAAAGCAGGAAAGTTTGGATTTGTACCACACTGCTGCAAGAACCTCTGACAAAACACAACTTGTGCAGGGTAAACTGCTGATGACAGGGTCTGTACATGTTGCAAATGATAAGGATACAACTGTTGCTTCCAGTCATATAGAGAATATTCACTTGCATCGCTAATCTAAATGTGCTGATAGGAGGAGTCATTTGTCCCCTCCTCTACATCTGGAGTTGTAGATCTTGGTCATCCCCTTTTGGAAGCATGAGATGCAAATGTTCCATGATCACACAGATGGCAATGGAGACATTATAATGTTTTACGGTCTGGACATCTTCGCTATGGGTACCTCTCCTGATACAAATGAGCCAGCACAGCATTGCTGTCAACCTAACCATACATAAAGCACACATCTGCCAGCTCCTGATTTGAGTACATGTTGCACAGTACAACACCAAACACAACACTCAATGTACCCTTCACCTTGGAATTAATTGTCAGTGACCTTGGTTAGTACCTTCAATAATGGGCAACTATGTGAGGGAATATCCAGTGAATATCACACTTTGAATGTCATAACTTGGAAACAAAGCATTTCTGAAACAATGTTATAATGAGCCTTTTTTATTGCTAATATGAGGAATTCATACATGAAATTATTGTATTTTTGAAACATCTGTATCTAATGAGAGAAAATTGGTCCAGTGTAACATCAGAAGTTAATCAAATGCTATTATAAGCATCAGCCGAAGTTTTTATTAAATGTTGCCAACCTTACCAGGCTAACTAACCTACCGTTACCTAGCTGTCTAATATGGTGCACGGCATTTAACAAGCAGTTATAACCACAAGTAGGCAAATCTTGGCTGTTAACTGGAGGTTGTAATACAAGCCGTTAGCCTGAAGACCCAGCAGCATGAGCTTGCAAACCACCTCACACTTATTTAAATTCAATTTCAGTAAACTTGCTAGGCATGTGTGTTTTTGTTTTCTTTTTGTTCTGATTGTTTCATTAGTATAGCCTCTTTAAATTATATGGTCATATAGGGGGCTTTGATTTGAAGAAAAACTTACTGGTGGTGTTTTCACGCTCTGAACTGTGGATTTTTTTTAATGTTGGATTTTTCATTACCTAACTTTTACACTGAATACATTCATACAACCAGACTCTACGAAGGGCAGGAAATGAGTCTGGTTAAAGAAAAGTTCCCCAACCCAGCTAGCATTCAAACCTGAGACCTCTGGGTTGAGAAGCCAGAGCACTGTGGACTGCAGAGGCAGTCTGTGTTCCTGTTTGTTCCCACAGCTTTTATTTTCTAAAGGCTTATCTCAAGTTATTCAAGAGCATGGGAATTGGATAGGAGCCAAACTTTTACCTAGAAAACTGTAGAAACTTTACAGAAGGAGAACAAATTAATTAATTAACTAATTAATTAATAAAAATAAAGAACTGCTACAATATGATAGATTGGCAATATTTTGCGCCTGTAACCATACAGACCACACTACTTTTATCATTAGATTTAACATATGTATATTACGTTTCTCCAAGATTTCTGTGATGCCCCTATTGTCAGCTTCAAGTTCCATTTTAAATTTGTGCAGTTCTTGATCTAAACGCCGCAAGTATCTTTCCACAAGATCATGCATCTGGTTGGCTAAATGCACTTTTTCATCTGGAAAGAAAATGAACATTAATTTCAATTTTAATTGGGCATGTCATAATACAATATAATTACAGAAAAGAGGAATCAATTATAAAACTAATGCGTTACTTGGCTGAATGAATAATATATATTTCTCAACACTCAAAATTACATAATTAAATTACAAACACTTTAGACTATAATAATATTTGAAAATATTAGGCTATTAATGATATAAATTAACTTCTTGGTTGCTTGCCTACGGTAATCTACAACCTCAATACAACAACTGCTGGTGTTCTGTGTATTGATGACCCACTGCCTACTTGCTTACATTATTCGTCTATTTTGTCTGCTTTAGCCCATCTTATAGTCATTCTTAACAATTTCTCCTGCTTACCCAAATAGTTTCCCATAGCTTTTATATTTTTATCCCCTTTTACAGTCGGAATCTTAATACTTGGCTGGATAGAAGATTGATTTATCTATAGAGTTCCCTTATCAGGTGGAAAGGGTATAAACCGGAGAGATTTTGACGAGTATATTGAAAAAAGCTTATGAAAACTTTCCTTCTGTGGAAAGGTAGAATCAGACTGAAAAAGTCAATGTCATATCCAGGATTTGAATCATGGATCTTCGGGTTTCAATCTATGTAAATGAGCTACTGTAACAACTTTATATTCCCTAACTGATTCACCTTGTCATTTACTGGGAAAAGTGCTATTTCTAGTTCTACAGAGAGAACCAAGAAACTACGAACTGGCTGCACTGTGTTTTTACTGTCCGCATCCTCAGCATTCATTGCCGTTTGCCGCTATCATAGAAAAGCGCGGATGAAACCATACAACATTTTTAAAACTACTTTTAAAGACTTTACTTACCAACTTTATAAAAGGAGATGTTGAAACTGGCCACCATCGTTGTCCATACATATTTTGTTTCAATTGTTCCAGGGTGTGTGAGTTTGTCTTGTACACTTTGTTTTAAATTACCCCTGAGAGAGAAATTGCAGGGGGTTAGGTCGGGGGACCGAGGGGTCCACAAATCTCTACTAATAATTTTGTCCTAAAACATACTTTCATAAAGTTATAAAGTAAAGCCTTTAAAAGTGGTTTTTTAAATGTTGTATGGTTTCATTTGCACCTTTCTATAATAGCGGCAGATGGCAATGAGTGCCGAGGACGCAGACAGGAAAAACACTGCACAGCCGTTTTGTAGTCTTTTGGCTCTCCCTGTACTATTCCAACCTAGGTCTATGCATGGATGTGTAAAGGGACAATTAATTATCACGTGCCTTTTGCTGATTTTTAGAAGAAGTCATTGCAAAGAGGAGATGTTTGCAACTGGGATTCACCTTGCAGGTGAGTGAGAATTCATGGTGGATGAGTAGGTAATGTCTGATTGATAACAGAAGTTGTGGTAAGATTCTAAAAGTGGCTGGGTATGCATTACAGGAATATTACTTTTTGTTAGTGTATTTAGACAATTCTTTCATGCATTTTCAGCAAATTAATGAAACTAATGCTGAAACACTTGCTTTATTAAGAAAATGCACTGGTGAAATTTGGTAAAAAAGTGAACATTTTCAATCCTTTTTTGTTTGTTTGTTGTTTTGCAATTTGATTATACTTAATTTAAACTCCATTTTTCTCAATTGCTTCTTTTCAGCATTTTCAGTTGTGCTGATTGCACATTAGTTTTCTTATTGGGATCACAAATTCCAAATAATTTCACTAGATGCCACTGTTTTCCAAATGTATTTCCATTATTCAACATATATGGCATGTCAGCTGTTTTTGGAGCTTGGGTTGGGCTGCCTTTCACCTGGCTCAGCAAGTTCCTTTCTGTCAGTGCAAATGGACACATATCTGTTTTGGTAAGTTTCCTGAATGGCTTAGTAAGCCAAAAACTCTGTAATTTATAGAGGGCTTTTTTAAGTGGAGTACTTATCTGGGTTCATCTGTTGCTATTTTTTGATAAGCTTATGTTTTGACTATGAAATGTTATTTTGTGGAATTACAGATGGGATTTATATCTGCTAACTTTCTATAAATTTATTTTTTGGGCCTAGTCATTTGAGTTGTTTTATATGTAGTTTGCAAGTTCCTTTGGTCATTTTAGGTAATGTTTAATTGCTTTATTCAAATTGTTAAGTTGTTGGGGCTCATTTAAATTGTTAGTTTGTTCAGAGTTTAGGTAAATTGTTAATGTGTTCAACATTTATTTAATGATCTATTTTTCTGAGTGACTTACTTTGCGGCATAATGGGACTTATTTTACAGTAGTGTTGTTGTTTAATATCAGGCAATCGTGAGGTGAAGAGCTAAAGTAATACAGCTAAATGGGGCAAATTTGTATGCATTTATGTTAAGATAATTTACTGTATCTCCCAATCTGTAGTAGTAGTAATAACAACAGTAACAAACCACAACAACTCGTGTAATAACAATGGTATCTGAAAATGTATAACATTGGACATTTTTATGTGTTTATGCTGCATATAATGGTGTATATCGTCTTGCGGCAAACCTTTATTAAATAAACCTAGTATACAGAGTGGAAGTGAAATGGTTCCTGCAGACTGAGGAAGGTGGGAGAGTGGATGTAGATGAACAAAAACCTCCAACACTTCTTTATAATTAAATGCACTGTTAACCAGATAATCACGTTTAAAAGTAGGAGTATTTGGCAACGTGGTGCAACTTGTTGATTGAGTAGTCTGCTTCTACTGGCGGCGACTTGAATTATTCTAATGCTCTATAAAACCATTTAAGTAATGTTGGCCATGTATCGAATTCAGATGTTTTGTTGGCACACGAGGCACCAGAAAATTCTGGGAAAAAGTAGGTTAATGTTCACTGCACTGTATGTAAACATTATCTCGAATTCTACATTCCCACGTAATTACAAATATTTTATTTTATATGTTTAAAGGCTTGAATATCTGTTCTGTTTGAGAGGCATATGCCATGGTAAGATAATGAACTCGTGTGGAATTGTTACTGATATTAAACAGTTTTAAGGCTTGTGTACACGTAATACCTATATATGTAGTTTAAAAGGTACATTTTAATTATTACACAAAGCCATACTGCAGTGATATTTATGCAACAATGCAATGCTTTACTTCAAATGAAAATAAGCATTCCACTCTTATGTGAAACACCTCTTACGTTATTAACATCATTATTCTGTGTTGAATTTAACAATGCGGTACTAATAATCGTTAAGGGCCGGTTTCACCAACCAATGTTAAAAATACTCTAACATATTGTTTGTTAACAAGATGTTCAAAGTTTAACATTAGGTTAAAACTTTTGCGTTTCATCAAGCTTTTACAGCAAATTGTTAGCTAACATGTTGTTAACGTCAAACACAACTGCGAACGCTAGCTTTCGAGAAGGCGGTGGCCGAGCTGAACTGCTTCTGAACGTATTCCAATGCACTTTTGTCTGCATATCGCTGTGCTCTCTGTGTCAGTAGCCGACAAATATTTACATTCATGGCAATGGCCATGTGATGTTCCCGATTGTTTGAGGTTAGAGTCACGATGTCAACTGAAATAAATGTTTCGCCGTTTGAAACACATTAATTAAATCTGGTTAATAAGTATAGACGTATTACCAAGTACGAAAAAACTGATGGATAAGATTGCAGCCTGGGACAAAATCCACGAGTAATTTAATGGAAATGAATGCGTTTCTCTTAAGTCCAGTAAGCAACTACGGCAATTTTATGCTAACATAAAGTGCAGCACCAGAAATGTTAGGTGCGAAGAGCATTTAAGACGGTTTAAAATTGGTGGTGGACACTGCATTGAAACTAAAGTGGACGAAAATGTGTTATCTCTGATTAATCAAGCAGACACGAAAAAAATACTGTTTGCTTCTTGAAGCAATTGCTTTGGAAACCTTCCGGATAAACCCACAAATGGTAGCTTTGGAAATACCAACATTATCACCCACCAAGTAAATGAAAAATGTTAGTAGTATAAAATCTAAGTGCCTAATTAACACTTGTAGCATAGGAGAAAGAGGCATGCTTCTGTTGGTAGTATTCGTACTTCCCATAAAACGATGCTCATGACCCCTTGGACAGCTTATTCCTTCTTTTGCAGGGTTTCAGATTTATTATGACGTACAACTGCTTTTCTATTAGGAATGTCATTAAAAAATGCCAATTGTAGCAAACTCGTGTCAACAGTTTGGTTTGCGGCAGCCATTTTCCAACTTCTAACATTTGTTAAACTGCTTAACACAGGGGTATGGGAATGTTAAGTTAACACTGATTTTAACACATTGTTAAAGTTAATATTGTTTGATGAAACAGAATTTGTGTTAACTTCAGTGTTAAATCAGTTTAACACTGTGTTAAAATTTAGCATCTGTTGGTGAAACTGGCCATGTTTAGGAAAGCATAATTTATAATGTGAATTTACACTCCACTGCAATATACTAAAAGGAAATGTATGTGCAATTGTTTATAGTTTTGGGCAACAGGGAAGTGTACACTTCTATTTTAAAATGGGATTAATGTGCTTCATGCCAGCACATACATCTAATTACTGTTCTAAAAAACGGAATCTATATAACATGATGCAGAAGTTTTTAGAAGCAATTTTGCCAACGGTTACTCCAATATGATTTAACAATAAGCTTATGAGCGTAAAAAAACTAGAGTTAGTGAAATTTACAACACTAACATTACTGATAAGATTTGTATGCATATGTATGACAGATATCAAAATATTTAAAAAACCATAGGTAAACAAAATTGACACTGCTCTTTGTGCCTAATGAATTCCACACTCACGGACTACCATTATTTACTTGGTTGCTTTAGAAACAAAACATTACCATAACATTAATCACTAGCATTTATTAGCATTCACAAATATGTGACAACATTGGGATTAATTTAAAATATCTGAACTTGCCTCCAGGATGTAAGTTTGAAATAAGAGTTTAAAAGAAGTGTTCCATATGTCCACCATTTGCTTTTAGACAGGCTTCACACTTTAACCAGTTCTGACGCACTCTGGCTAAGACCCTTGGGTTGTTTCTAATTTCTTCAGCTGCTAAGAAAATGTGCTAGTGCAGCCCGTCTGCAGTTTCTATTTCACCCCTCTACACTTTGTTTTTCATGTCCCCACAGAAATAAAAATCTAGGGGATTCAATTCTTGCGATCAGCAGGCCAAGCCACAGATCTAAATCGAGCGATCCAAAGGTTTGGGAAAGTCTTCGTCAAGTGACGACAGACAGTAAGAGTGATGTGGAGTGGTGCACCATCATGAGAGAACCACATCTTCCTCCTTATCTCCAACAGAATGTTCTCCAACAGGTTAGGCAATCGGTACTTCAAAAATCCCCAATACCCTGTACCAATCAATTGCGGTGGAAAGATGAATGGTTCAATAAGATGATCTCCAATTATGCCAGCCCAAACGTTAGTGGAGAATCTATGCTGAAAATTCTACTGTTGTATAGTTCTCAAGTTCTCTACTGCCCATGTGTGTGTGTGTTGTGAAAGTTTGTAATACTATTTCGCATGAAACAGGCCTAGTCCATCACCAACACATTTGTTACAAAACAAATTTTTTGCAAACTGACAAGGCAGCCAGTCAGAAAACCCAAGACGTGGATGAAAATCATTTAGTGATAATCATTGTACTCGCTGGATGTGATATGGGCGCAACAAGTGTTCTTTAAAAGTTCTAAGTACAGTCCAGTGCAACACTCCACTCTGCGAGCGATATCACGACTGCTCCGATCAGGATTTTCATCAACCAAATTTAACATTTCATCTTCTATGTTGATAATTTCATCAGGTCATTGTCACCCTCAATTACGACAACTTGGAATTACACTACCTGTATCACGGACAAGCTGGCAATGGCAACAAATGTGTCTGCATTTGGCACGATCCTGTTAGGTAATCTTTCAGCATAGAGTCGTTGAGCAGATCGAAAATTGCACTGCGTTTCTCCGTAAATTAATATCATGTCCAGATATTCGGACGTTGAAAATCACGGAATTGTGTAGGTTGTTCTGTAACAAGATTTCCGATCCTTTGTTTTTTCTTTTATCAAAGCAAATAACTGTACAAATAGGGTGATGCAAAATAACTTGTCATCACACGGGCAATCTCTAAACTGATGTAAATACATGCAAGCTGTGGCTAAAGGAAGGCACTGTTTAACAGCAGATGTTATTGCAACGGTCGCTCGCCAGGTATGTCAAGCTAATCACGTGTTACAGTATCGGCAACAAGGTTTTTGCGTCTATTGTTGCTATGGAAACGTCTTAGTTCTAATTGGTCCTTCTAATCGTTGCTATGACGTAAGCATCCCCTCCCATTCATTTAAAGCTTTCCGCCACGAGGTTAGTAACTGTCAATCACCTTCTTGATTAGTGCTAGCTATAGTATGTTTACTTGCTGCTTACACGTTCAAAGTTAGACATCCTCATTCGCTGTTTTGGCCAATCCTTGGTCGATCCAGTGGTGGGAGTAGGCTCTTATACATTCGAAGTTTGACGTCCTCATTTACTACTTTGGTCAGTCCTTGGTCACAGGACTACTATTTCTGTGATGTGATTTGGTGGGAGAGAGAATGATTTAGCCTATTGTGGTAAATGCCAATGATAGTTTCTGCTGTTGAGTGTTGACCAAACATATGTAAATTGTATTTTAACTTTTCATTTGCTATGGAGAAAAAGAAAGCGTGGCAAATAACCAACAGTGAAAAACTGACAATCTTTGAAGAAGTAGATCGCAATCTAAATACGAAACGTGTGGATATGGCACAGAAGTTAAACATTCCTCCATCAACCTTAAACACAATTGTTAGCAAACATAAACTGATTGAAACTACTTTTGAAGAAGGGAAAAATGCTAAAACAAAACTTTCCTCTTGGAAAGTAGAATCAGAAGAGGATCAGATCAAAATTTGTTACCATATTCAAATCATATTGAATATGAACAAGATACTATCTTCTACTGTACTTGTAACACGCTAATTTCTCGTCATTTTGTTTTTTTAGTGGAAATTATCACATTTGTATTAAAACAAACAGCAAATCCGCTTTTATCACTTCCATAATTCACAATTTAAACATTTATTAACCTCAAGAAGTGCTTAAGTTATACTGTGAAACAAACATGTTTAACAGGTTCGCCAATGTAAATCCACGTTGACCAACACAAAAACTTGAATTATTCTCGGACTTTGTATATCCAAATTGATCTCAATACGCATTGAATTTAATATGAAAATGCAGATCCTGTTTAGTATGGAACTGGACTCAAATTGATTTCAATTCCCCATGGACACATAGTAATTATTAGATTTTATTACATAATTATGTTCTTAAATTGCAGATTTTGTATTTTCGTTAATATTTTTTCCTATCCATGATGTGCAAATCCTTGGGTCCCTGCAAAAATGTACTAAAGAGATTCTATTGTATTTGTAGTCGCATTGAGTTTGGACAAAAATTGGCATTATTTTTTCCAAAAAGATTTAGCTAATCATAGCAAGCAATTTTATACCGGATTGCTCATGTGAATAGTACGTACCTGCATCCTCTAATGTTTTATAATAGCCTTTCCGTATGTTTTCATATTCATTAGCTCTTTCATAGGACCTCATTCTTTTAGCTTGAGAAAAGAATGTTTTCACTTTATTGTCCAGCATATCAATGTTATCTGAAAATAAAGATAAAACAAGCATACATTATTCACAGTGAAATTTTCAGTTCCTGCTGAGAAACAAAGTATTTCATATATATTATTGCACTTTTTTCATACATTAAAATGGTTCTTTAGAGCTACATGATTATTATTACTGTGCACAGCCCTGCTGTCAAACTAAAACAACAGAAAAACAATTTATTAGATGTGTAACTATGAAGTCCAGCACAACTTACTCTGTACGCCCAAATCCAGTTCTCGCATTTCTGTGAACCTGTCCCTCAGTTCTTGAGGAAGGTGCTCAATCACTGCAAAAAAGTGAAATGCAGATTAACATGAGTTTAAAATCTTATCCCAACAGTGTTAAATTTGCTAAATTCATGAAATTTCAGAAACTCAAGAGAGATCAGACTGAAATTTTTACAGGATGCAGATGCATATCTTCTAGGTTCACTGATGAGATCTGCTTTTATTCAATAAGTTTGTTTGTTAAGGAAGATAGGACTTTTTTTTCCCTCAATTATACCATCCATTGACTAAAATTCAACAGGAATTATTTTTACCTTCTCTACTACGTACAGTAAGTAGGAGTGGTACCGCATTCCATCCAAACATTTAATGTCGAGATTTCACCAGAAATATATGTTTTCAGGCCCCCTAAACCCAAAACAAATATTTTTAGAAAAAAGTCTGGTGTGCGTGCGTGTGTGTGTTTTCTCAAAACGAAAAGTTGCTTACGCATTCAACTTGGTACTCAAGCTCAGCATCTTCCAAGGATGGGACAAAGATTTTCAAGAAAATCCCCAACCCCAACTACCATTAACATGGAAAATTGTTTTGAAAATTTTGATTTTCTCAAAAATAGCTCTTAACGATTTTGATTAAAATGTCATATATTAAAGATATTTGCAAGACAAATAAAACATACATTTTGAATTTTCTGGGAATAGCCTGTGAAGTCCTCTTCATTCAGAAGGAATTTTATATAATCCTGTATAACTGATAAACGTTAAGCGATAGATGAAAACATACTATACAAAAAGTGTATCTCTCTTTAAAATACACAATTTATTTCATATAACTTTATCAGCCATTTCTGAGGTATCTATTATTAATGGCTCACATTTTTCAATACTTTGCCATTATTTTAAAGTCCTGTCGTTTTTATTTGTTTCTCGCAATGTCATGGAAAGAGTATGAAATTTTAAGGCCAGCATATAGCATCCAGTTCTTAAAACATTTGACTATCACTATTCTCTTTGTATCTGTAACAAAATGTGTAATGTACCTATCTCTGCAAAGTTTTATCTCAATTAAAATGAAGTAGATGGAAAAATAAAGTTTTGTTAGAATGTTTGTATACACACTAATAATGATAAAGGGCACAGAGTGTCATGTGAATGTAACACATCACATTAAAAATATAACTAAACATCTTATTAACCCAAATTAGATCCACAACAGCACTTAGCGGCTTTTTATTGTCCTAAAATTTAATTTAGTTATCCCCAATAGTTAAGAAAATGGGTCAATTATACAAAAAAATTCCATTCACAGAAAAAGCTGTTCAAAGCAAAAATGGGGGAAAAAAAAAACTTGTATTTATTTGCAAAGAAAGAAACCATATGACTTGAGCACACAGAAGGTGCCATACTTAAAGCAGTACCAATTTGTAGAGCAAAACTTCCCCCAAGGATGCGCTACAGTTTACCTCTACTCCAAGGCGTGTAGGAGTATGCTTTTTTCTGTGAAGTGGTGGAGAATTCACAGTACAATATTACAGAAGTGGTATCATTTTTTTACTTTCTCTACTACGTATAGTAAGTAGGGGAAGTTTTGCATCCCACCCAAAAATTCAATACCGAGATTTCACCAGAAATGCATATTTTGATACCCCCTGAATGTCCGGGTGTGTGTCTGTGAACAGCATAACTCAGAAACGAACAGTCGGATAAACACCAAACTTGGTATTTAGATTTAGTATCTTCCAGAGATGCGACACAAAGTTTTTCAAGAAAATCCCCCCACCCCAGATTACCCTTTGCATTGAAGATTTTTCGAACATTTTAATTTTCTCAAAAATAGCTCTAACAATTTTGATTAAAATAACATATGTTCAAGATATTTTCATGACAAATGAAATGTGAATCTCGAATTTTCTGGGAATGTCTCCAAAAGTATTCTTCATTGTGAACGACTTTTGCATAACTGGTAAACCATAAGAGATAGATAAAATTTTACTACACAAAAAATGTAGATCGCATTAAAATACACAATTTATGTCATATACATTTTTTTTGTTGAGTGAACCATTTTCGAGATATTGCTTGTTATTCCCTTAAATTTTCCAATACTTATATTTTTTCTCAACTTCATTATTCATTTTTTTTATGTCCTGCACATGCAAAGAGAATGGAATGTGCCACATAGCAACCAGTGCTTAAAAGATTTGACTATGACTTAAAACTTACCATATTCCCCTTGCATCTACAAGAAAATTAGCAATAAGATTGACATCTCGATTAACATGAAGCATATGGAGAATAAACGTTTGTGAAAATAGTTTGTACAAGAGTAGAGAAAGTCATGTGAGTGTAACACAGCAGATTTTTTTGCATACAGAAATAAAATATACTAAAGAGGCAATTACAATTTATAAGAGTGCATAAAAATCTAAAAATGTCATTTTTTGGCAATTTCTGCTTCGCAGTCCCCCTTTAATAACACTTCACCTGCACAATTACCAGCAACTACATGAAATGATTTTGTTTATATACAAAATATTATAATATTTAAAATATTTTCTTGATCAATCATGTTTAATAACTTTATATGTACAGTAAAGTCCCGGTCATTTGATCTTCTATTTAATCCGACTTGGTCAGCAGAAAAAAAAATTATTAAAAAAGAAAGAAGAAATCTGCAAAAAATCACAAATTGTTATGCCTACATAAGTAAGCAGCATTTGTGCTTCTGATACTACACAAATGATTGCACACTGCTGCCCGCTGGCCACTATTAGATGCAGCTGGCCACCAATCAATTATTACAAAAATGAAACAGTGTAACATTATTTGTTTTACAACAGAGCATATATTTTTACTTGTATGCTACTGTGTAGTAAACTTTTTATTTATGCACATATATATTCTGTTCTGTAGTGGTCCTGTGATGGCTTCAAAGAGGAAAAATCTGATGTGTTACACTCACATGACTTTCCCTACTCTTGAACAAACTATTTTTACAAACGCTTATTCTCCATCTATTTCATATTAATTGAGATAAACATTTGCAGAAACGATCTTTTGACATGCAAAGAGAATTACATTTTACACATAGCAACCAGTTCTACAAATATTTGACTATCGCTTAAGGCGTACTATGTTCCCCTTGTTTTGTATTTGCAAGGGCAATATAGAAATACAGTAGCCTTTAAGCATCGACATATCTCTTAATACCTGGTTGCTAGGTGCAGCACCATTCCCTTTGCCACAGATTAATATTCTTCGCATATCCAAGACAAAAATATGAATAACGAATTCCCATTTGAGAAAATAAGTATTGAAAAATTTAAGGGAATAACAAGCAATATCTCGAAAATGGTTCACTCAACAAAAAACAACCATTAGAGTTTACTTCTTTTTGTTTCTCATTTGCTTCAGCGTAGTGTTTTAACATCATGACTAACGTAATTACATCAACTTGCTGTTTAGCAATCCCAGCAGAGAAACTGTGATATTGGCTATTTAAAACAATTTTTTGTTAATATTTATGAACCAATCAGGGAGAAAAATAAAGTTTTGTATGAATAACTTTTAGGCCAGGTAGAAAAATAAATTAAAAGTAGTGCAACTATTACACACAATATTCTCTATTAAGGGTGCCAATTGACAGAAATGGAGAAATAAAAGTTTGATGATAATAATAAAAATTGACAGAACATATTAACGCTTGCTGCGTTATTATTATTTATGGCAATATTTTATTTCTCTTAAAAGTGACTGAAAATAGTTTTTGGTAATAGTTCCATAAATAATCGGCAAATCATCGGAGTTTTTGACGCGCAGATCCTACGGCTACTCGTATTCGTCGCTTCGCAGCTGTGGCCTGAAACTCCTCTACGCCTTTACTTCTAAAAACCATCCCTCGGCTACCTTTGCGGCTTAGGGTCCTCAACATTGGGCTACACCTTACGGCTTAGAGCCCTCATTAATATCTCCTGCCTGGACTCATATATCGAATCTTATCCATGAAATAAATCTTGCCGATTAGATGAGGAACAAAGACCCTAGTCCTAAATGTATTTTATACTGCATTTCGTTATTTGGTTTTCACTTATTAACCACCTCCTCTGGGTCAGACGTTAAGCCCGTTTAAAGGCAAAAACGTATCGTTAATTACTTTCTCCCCGCAATTAGGGCATTAATGTCCGTAATGTTGCTTCACAGTGTTGCGCCTGACCGCCATGATAAATGTTAGCCATCATCTCCTGTTGTTTAACTTTTCCTCTTACATGGAAACTTTGGAAAGCCCCTTGCAAAATGAAGTAAAGCAGTAAACGAAACAGCTAAGGCTATCTGGATGTTGAGAAACAGCAGTGTGTAGGATCAAAAAAGGAATGAAAATGTCCAAGTTGGGAATTTCAAACGCTTTTGCATGAATTCATTTTCGGCTCACTTTTTACTAGTACGTGTTAAACACTGAATTTCATAACCTGCACAGGCTCTTGTTCCGCAATAATGAGAAAATGCTTTAATCGGCATAAATTATCAAGATTTGAGTCAAATTCAATTGTATTTGCCATGGTGAATGTTAATAAAACATTTTGCAACTGAATGCATTGTTCAATAAAATGTACATACTTTCCAGATAATCTTCCAAGTACAGCATAATTCCTTCGTCGTAATTTTAATACAAGTTTACAGTTATTTTAAACAATTTTCGTCTTTCCTTGTTGATTATGTTTGAGTTTATGCATCAACCTTAGAACAAGAAAATTAAGGTCTGAAGTGCAGAATTGCCAACATTCACATGTACATAAACTGAGGTAAAACCAGTTTTAAAACTGTGGTCATGCATGATGTTCTTAGAGTCGTAGAGACATGTAAACCAACTGTATAACTTGTTATTTAACTAATAAAATGTCTGTGCCCGGAAATTTGGCTTTGTAAAATATTCACAGACTGAACTTCCTTTACACTAACACGGCGACGGCTCGCACTGAACGGCACAAGGGCAAGTGCTTTCCCTTTAATTTTGAACCATAAATACTTTTAAACAATTTCTGCAGAACTCAGAAAATATTGTAGCATTTTAAACGCAAACCTTGAATGTTTCAGCACCTCATTGTACGTAGTATACAAGAGAAGCGCGTTATTTAAACGGCTTCCCAGGTGAATGCAGGCGTGTTTGTATGCGCGAAGAATACAGTCCAGGGCACATTCTCCTTGTGTCTAGGCTTGACTGCTTTGGCTTAAAAGGAGTTGTTATGATGAGCAAGGGGATGACAAGGGTATTGCAGGGAGGGTTCACTAATGGCACGCACAAACTGTGGAATTTTCTCGTACTTGTTATTACTTCTCATCAGGCATTTGCTCTTTCGTGCCAATGACTTACGAGAGATGTTTTAAAGTATGATCCGTTAAGCAATAAAAATAAGAACTACGGAATATTTTAGTTAACTAATTTGTTATGCCACTGTATATACTTTAAGTTTTCTTTCTACATAGTTTTCACAATCAACTAAATTATCATTCCGGTGTAGAATAAATGTTAATGGCGCCTTCTAATAGAAGTTCGCCGTCAATCTATAAAATACTTGTACAGTTTCTGAGATGCCTTTTTTTTTTGTCTAAGATTCCGTGGCAAAAGCAATTGCGTTATTGGTATCCTTGTTTTCAGGATGGGGATTCAAACTACTGGTCCGGGGGTCAGATCTTTTGTCACAGAGTAACTGCAAGAAACCAATTGTGAATCTACAAGTTAGTGTGATGTTAGCCAAAAACAGACGACTCATTATTTATGAGCTTTAAGAAGCATAACCTCAAATGTTCCCTAAGATATTATCACATCTCATTTTTAACACAGAAAAGTTTAACTCCAGAAACAGCTGCACGTTTCAGATGAGTTGGTGGCGGAAGTCTGTGACAATGTTCCACAAATACGTATGCTATGATAATGTTCGAAAAACATTGATAACTGGTAGAAAAGTAGTGCAAGGTTCGAAAGCTTGGATAAAAACCAAACTATAAAAAAAATATTTAGTAGTTGGTACTTTATTGCAAAACGTACCTTACGTTTAAAATACTCCTCTATAAGAAACGCTTCCACTATAAAGGCAACTCAATTAATGCATCCTTAAATATTAGGTTTTGAAAAAGAGCCAGCACTGTTATTATAAAAGTAAACTTGAATGGATAATGAGAGGGGAGAAGCAGAATGGAATTAATCTATAATAAAGAGGATTACTGGATCCTTTAACATTACATTTTACTGTTGTTTTTAATATAATTTAAAACCCCCTTAATAAAAAGGAGACGCGAACGGCAATGTTGTTTAAATATTTATATTTATTGCTGACAGTTCTTGCATGTGGCTTCTGAACAAGAGTGTTTAGCGAAACTATTGATAAAGATCTAACAAGCATGAGAAACTTAAGTGAGGATGAATTGTTTGTTTTATACAACTACCAGTATAAAGGTTGTTATCGTATTTTATATCGTGCATAATTGGCTCATTATGGCACGCCTGCCAATTACAGCAATGACGTAATGCGGTATTACAAGTTTTAGCGGTTTATAAAGAGAAAATTAAACCATTTTGTGATATTCTTTTATCTGTGCAACATATGTACATTATTAAATATAGAATAATTAAGATCTGAATTAATAATTACTTATCATACTGCGCTGATAATAGGCTACATCACCGTAACACCTGCTCACTTAGCTCCCAGGAAGGGAATGCATGCAAGTGGCTGTCTTGCTCATCGCTCAACACCCCAGCTAATAACAAATTAAATGCGGAGAGTGAAGCTAACGTTTCATTTACCAATATTGATGTAGAGCTCTTAATTATGTCAGCTATGTATATCGAATTATTTCATGATTTATAATGCTAAGATTTCATAAAAATGTACCCAACTCGTGCCCCCAGGGGCCTACTACAATAGGTACGGGATTGGCGCTCACAGGGTCCCGAGCCACACTCTCGATTGGGTTCCTCTAGGAGGTGAGAGGGCTAATGCCAAACGCCCAATCAACTGTGGTTCACAAGGGTGTTTGACCAACTACTAGTTACCTCCCTGGACACACACAGTCTGACGGATATCGTGCGTGGAACGGAGGAGGGGAGTTGCAAGGGGTGACTGGGTAATGCGTAACTCCCAGCCCCTGTGTATCATGTAGGATTGTGTTCGTATCCGCTGATAAAGGTCAGTCCCGGGGAGGAGCTATTACATGAGCTGTTACGCTCCTGAAGGCGATTGCGTCCCTCTATCTATAAATTGGGAGGTGAGATCCTAAAGCGAGCAAGGTCCGGGGCAGGGCTCTCACCTAGGCTGGGAAGGCGCCCAGGATGTGAGCATGCCATCGGATACATTTGTAATTGTGGAGGATTCAAGCGCTATGGGTCCTAAAAATAAAAGTAATAAAAAAATCTGATGTGTTACACTCACATGACTTTCTCTACTCTTGTACAAACTATTTTTACAAACGCTTATTCTCCATATGCTTCATGTTAAGCGAGACGTTAATCTTATTGCTAATTTTCTTGTAGATGCAAGGGGAATTGGTAGGCTTTAAGGATAGTCAAATATTTTAAGAGCTGGTTGCTATGTGGCGCATTCCATTCTCTTTGTATGTCCAGGACAAAAAAAAATGAATAACGAATTTCCATTTGAGAAAAAGTATTGGAAGAATTAAGGGAATAACAAGCAATATCTTGAAAATGGTTCACTCAACAAAAAATGCTTATGGCATAAATTGTGTATTTTAACGCGATCTACATTTTTTATGCAGTAAAAATTTGTCTATCTCTTATGGTTTACCAGTTATGCAAAAGTCGTTCACAATGAAGAATACTTTTGGAGACATTCTCAGAAAATTCGAGATATACATTTCATTTGTCATGAAAATATCTTAAACTTATGATATTTTAATCAAAATCGTTAGAGCCATTTTTGAGAAAATTAAAATTTTCGAAAAATGTCCCATGTAAAGTGTAATCTGGGTTGGGGGAGATATTCTTTAAAACCTTCGTGTCGCATCTCTGGAAGATACT
Organism: Deroplatys truncata; assembly: GCA_030765065.1. Classification (NCBI taxonomy): domain Eukaryota; kingdom Metazoa; phylum Arthropoda; class Insecta; order Mantodea; family Mantidae; genus Deroplatys; species Deroplatys truncata. The sequence continues at coordinate 24,942,910 of CM060977.1, read as the reverse complement.
GAACCTAAATACCAAGTTTGGTGTTTATCCGACTGTTCGTTTCTGAGTTACGCTGTTCACAGACACACACACGGACATGTTTCCAAAAGTGCTTTTTTTGGATTCAGGGGTCTCAAAACATATATTTCCGGTGAAATCTCGGTATCGAATTTTTGGGTGGAATACAATACTTCTCCTACTTATATACGCAGTAGAGAAAGTAAAAAACAAAGTTATTGTAAACGAAGTAGTCGAGCCTTGTGGTCCTCGCTACTTAATTATCAGTAGAACTGAGGAAGGAAGGAAGTTCAGTACGGTTAGTCCATTCATTATTCAAAAGGATCTGGATAAAAATTGCTGGTGCAGTAAAATCCTGTATTAGAACACGTAATGGCACGCTCCTGGTTAAAGCAATTCAGAAAGCAAACTTGTTAGCTAGCTATCCCATACGAGTTGAGATGCACAAGACCTTGAACTCGTCTCGCGGTGTTGTAAACATCCATGCATTGAACCGTATGTCCAATGAGGAGATTCAAAAAAACCTTGAAGAACAAGGTGTGACATCTGTATATCGGGTTCAGGACCTACTCGTACCCTGTTTCTTACCTTTGATCGGGTAGACCTCCCTCAAAGCATTAAGGCAGGATATGAAGCCGTATATCCCGAACCCGCTGAGATGTTATAAATGTCAGCGTTTCGGTCACACAAGTGATTTCTGTAACAGTGAAGCTACCTGCGTTAAGTGTAGATAATTCTCACACGAGGGAGCATATACATCAGCTCCAACATGTGTTAGCAGTGGTGAACATCCATCTAGTTCCTGAGAATGCACCCGTTTTACAGAGAAAAGGGCATCCTGCGCATCCTCCAATCCTCTGTCCCGAAGTCCGGTAACTATAGCTCAGTTGCAGCTCGTACCGAGTCGGGAAATCGCAAATCAATCCAGAGATATTAACGGGGCCACAAATTCAGAAAAGATTCGCGTAGCCAAATCACTTCCAAAGCCCACGAAATCAACATCAACATCTACAACATCTGCCAAGTCTGTTACTGACAAGATCCCTTCAGTAAAGTCAGCATCAAGACCATCGACCTCAAGCAATAATACTGGCAAGCCCGTAACTTATAATGCACCACAGATAAAGTTCAAGACCAGCTATAACTGAAATGACTTCCTGAAAGAAAGCGAAAACTCTGTACCCAGAACATCCAGGGGAAAGAAACATCCACGAACATCTCGGAGATCCTCTTTTGAGAAGGACTCAGATCGGCGATCCAAATTTTCGCTTATCTCCATTTCCAATCGGTTCGAGAAATCTCGAACCGAAATTTTCTATTTGAAAAGGGTTCTCGCCCGTGGAGGAGATGTAACAGGAGGATTTTACCCACACTGCGAGATGGTAGTGAAAAAGAGACAATAAATCCTGCATTAAAGGTGTTAGCCGACATCAAAGAAAAGGGGTAAATTGATTCAATCACCGCTGTCCTCAACGTAGTAGACTTTCACGTTTGAGAACTTATCCCATTATAATTACTATGGCTGTCCTACAATGGAATATACGTGGAATTAGAGCACATCAACCAGAGCTTGAGGCGATAATTCTGATGGCCAGAAAATAAATAGTTAAATATCACGCATTAATATATTATCAGACATTAACTGAAATCAAAATTGACCAAATTCCACAGTTTTGGCATTATAGAATTGAAACTAGCACCATTAGAAAGCCGGCAGAAAACTACCACTATGTTATAAACCTTGTATATATTGAGTAATAAATGAGCCCGTAATCATGCAGTGTTACTTGCGAGATTTTCCATAGAAAATAAAGTTTAGAGACCGTTCCTGTCATTGCTATATTTCAAACACGGTGGCGTGGGTAACACACTGTCGTTGTCTACAGTTAGGAGTTTCGGCGAGCCGTTGGTGATACACGTCTTTTAAAAGGCACTTAAAAATACAAAATGTTTGAATTAACCAATGAGAAATCACAACAAAATAGCAGAAAGGAAAATAACCAATGAGAAGGTGATAAAGATCGGCGACGTGCAGATATCACAAAGGTTTGCTGCTAACAATATAAACCTTAATGGGGGAATGAAAAAGCAGTCAGTCCAGGTTTGCCAGTAGAGTTCGACTTCTAAATCTGTGCGTAACAAGTCGAGTCCCGTGGCGCTCAGAAATCATGTAACAGTTACGTTTCGCGAGTCGAGATTTTAATTCCTCGCAGTTTATATCAATGGTAGAAAATAATAAGACATAGGAAAGTATTGTAATCTATAAGCAGTTAAACATGTGAAGTACTAAGTATATCATTATTTCTGGCGTTGAAAAGAAGTCAAGTGATAGATCAAAAATCGGCGCGCGAGAACCTAGTTAAGAACACGAGTATGTCGGGGAAGTAAAAAAAACAAAAGAATGGCAGATTAGCAAAGGAAATGTTTATTAGTGTGGCATAATAAACTTGCAAGTGGCATAGTGATTCTGATAGCATCATTGAAAGTGAATTATCCTGTTTTTCCTTAAGTGCACCATATACCTGCATCCCGTATCCTTGGACATTGCCCACAATTACTTTTCATAGCCGAGAAGAGGAGGGTCGACCCAGAGATTCAACCTGGACCCTACAACTGTGACGACTCTGCTGGACCGGGCACAACAGCAACGATATTATCACCCACTTCACCATCGACGAAGAGAAAAACGCTACAAGCTTGAACTTTTACTCAACAAGTACGAGCCTTTGGCGTATGTTTGCAAGAGACTAAACTCCGTCCGCAAGACAACTTTTAAATTAGACGGTATACTCTAGCAGGATGTGATCTTGCACCGGAAGAGGGTATACCTGCGCACGGGGGCACTATGATGCTCACCAAGGATGATATATTCGTGGAATCTATATACATAGTCTGACATTCAGTCAGTCGCTGTAAAAATTAAACTGCCATCCACCCGATTTACCGTTTGTAACATTTATCTGTCACCATCTGATGACCTCTCGCTCACTGATTTATAAAATATGGTTTCCCAGTTACCAACACCTTTTCAACTGATGGGAGACTTCAACGCCCATCACATCCTTTGGGGCTCACCTTGGGCTTGTGCGAGAGGAAAATTAATCGCCGATTTCTTAGACACTTATAGCTTCGCTCTTCTGAACACCGGAGAGCCTACATATCTTTCAGGCTTCTTTAATACTTTTTCACACCTTGACATAGTAGTTGGTTCACTATATTTAGCAGTTTCCTCACAATGGAATGTCATCTCTGATTTACATCAATTTTCATATTATTAATCTCTTAATGTTCCACACACTTACCTAGATGGCGCTTAGATCATGCCAACTGGAACCTTTACTCCTAGTTGGCTGTGTTTAATTATAATAAGCACAACTCAGTGAAAGGTTTGGTCGAACATGTCACGGGATTCTTTTTGCTGCTGAGCAAGCTATTCCACGGTCGAGTGCTAATCCCCATGGATTTCCAGTCCCTTGGTGGACGGAAGAATGCCAAAATGCCATTCGTGCCCGCAGGCGCGCTCTTAGGGTTTTCCAGCGTCGCCCTACACTGCATAACCTAATCAAATACAAGAAAATGCGTGCCAAGTCTAGACATGTTGTAAAGGATAGCAAAAAGACATCATGAAGTAAGTTTGTTGCTTCATTTAATCGACATACACCTTCTTCTGTCGTTTGAGATAAGTTAAGGCGCGTGGCCGGAATAATGACCCACATGCCAATTGCCGGTCTTAAAACAGCTGCAGGAGCTGTTGTTGATACATTTGACGTGGCTAATACATTTGGTCGTGCTTTCTCTCAAGTGTTTAGCTCAGATAATTATTCGCCGAGTTCATTTCTGTTAAGACTCAGGTGAGATCTCAAGGTTTCTCATTTCGTTCAGGAAATCTTGAAGACTACAATCACCTTTTCACCACGGCGGAGTTAGAACACGCTCTTTCATCTTCACGACTATCAGCACCAGGACCAGATCGTATCCACACACATGTTGCAACAGCTCTCTCCTGAGGGTAAGGCTTTCCTACTCGACATCTATAATCGTGTTTGGGTTGACACCACTTTTTCAGAAAAGTGGCGAGACGCCACTGTCATACCCATTTTGAAAGCTTGAAAGGACAGCCATCTTCGTCCAGCTACCGTCCTATTTCCCTCATCAGTTGCGTTTGTAAGGCGATGGAATGCATGATCAATGGACGGTTGGTATGGTGGCTGGAAACTCACAACCTGCTGACCAACCAACCTGCTGTTTTCCAAGACGCCGTTCAACTATGGATCACTTTGTGTCATTATCGACACAGATCATGAACATTCATGAAGACTTTTCAAATCGTTACGATATTTTTTGCCCTTGAGAAGGCTTATAGTACATGTTGGTGAGCAGGGTTACTACGCCCCCTACACACTTGGAACACACGTGGACGCTTACCGCTGTTTATTCGGGAGTTTATAAAAATGAAATGGAGTTTTATTTATGGACGCTCTTTAACTACTATGGTTCTTAGCGTCCCATTCTATATTGAAATTATTAGAAATCAAACTCCGACAAAGGATTCAATTAGATTCTGGACCTGTTTTGCACTATGTCTATGATGTTCTGTCACTATGTGATCGGGTTAGTCCAAGTATGTCTCAAACTGAGCAAATAAGAAATTTTTTAAAAGGTCTGAAGCCTGAGTATGTAAATATTATACTTCCAATGAACCGTTACTGTCGATGATCTTTTACAGACTCTTAAGCTGGTGGACAAAACTCAATTTTATATGACCCAAAAAGAGCACTTGGCCGCTGCACAGTCGCAGTCTTCTATTCATGTTTCGGCTCCTCCGCCTTTAACTTTACCAGCTGGGAATACTAACCCCTTTCTTTCAGGTCATTCACCTTTGACTGCTCTTCCAGCTCCTCCTAATAGTGATGTTACTGAGTTAGCTGCAAAAAGTGGACCAGCTATACTCATTGAACGTATCCCCTAATCCTGAGGGGAACAGACCATCATTCTCCACACAGAGAGGACAATGGCAACCGGGTTCACTACCTCAAGATCGGCGTCAAACTGTAATTTGTTTCAGATGTGGCAAACCAGGGCACACAGCGAGGTTTTGTCGGCAACAGATATCTCAACCAAAAAGCGAGCAGCGCCACCCCTCACAGCCACCCAGGTAATGTCGCACCGCAGTGATGGGCAGCAACCTACTGTCGCCAGTGCTTCTCTCCCTCGGCCACGTTCTGTAGGTCCCTGGAATCATAGATGGGCAACAAATTAATATTCTTTTGGATACAGGTAGTGCTGTTAAGATCATCCATAACCGCCATGTACATGGCGTTGCCAAACCGGAACCTGTTGACGTGCTACTGCGCACCGCTGGAAAACAAATTATTTGATGCTCCTTACCACACTGTTTTGCCTTTCCATATTAATTGTTTTTCCTTCCAGGAGGATGTTTTAGTAGTAAACGATTTAGCACATGATTTCATTCTGGGTAATACTTTCTTAAGTAAACATAAAGTTGTCATTGATTATGCACATAACACAGTTACTATTGCAGTAGGAGATGGTATTTGTAAGGTTGATATTTTAGAAAAGTATGCTTTGCATTTGTCTGACATAGCTTTAATCCCATTATTGCACGAACCTGTGAACAATCTACAGCTAAGGCTTTTGTTAAAAGTGATGTCAGAATAACTCCCTTTTTCAGTTTTTGATGTCTCGATACAGTTTTCAGAGTCTCCCTTTCATGCTGTTATGTTAGAGACTTCACAAAGCATTATGCACAAAAACATATTGCTATTCCGGCTCTTGTTTGTGAACCCAAAGATGAACTTTTTCTTCCTGTGCATAACATTTCCGCTCAATTCCAAACATTGTTAATAATACTGTTCTCGCTACTGTGCAAGATGTTACATTTGTGCAGAGTAATTCTATCTCTCCCAAGAATGTTTCTACATTGAAAGCTCCTAATCTCAATTTTAATGTTAATAGCAAACTTTATAGTAGCCAATCTGATCAGCTTCATTAGCTTTTGCTTAAATATTCTCATGTATTTGCTACCTCATTGCAAGAATAGGGACGACCGATGTTGCTGAATTTTCTATACAGGTCACTGACCCCACTCCGATTACAACGGTCCTATAGGGTTCCTCATAAACAGAAAGAAATGATTGCTCAACAGGTTTAAAAATGAAGGATGCTGTTATTATTACTGGATCTCAGTCTCCTTGGGCATCTCTGTTGTACTTTCAAGAAGAAAGATGGGTCCATGAGATTTTGTGTTGACTATAGGAAGTTAAATAGTGTAACAATCACGTCTTTTCCATTACCCATAATTGGTGACTTGCTCAGTTACCTTAATGAAGCGTCCTGGTTTTGTTCTCTTGATTTATTGTCGGATTACTTTCAGGTACCCGTAGGAGAAACTTTTTAGTAGTTTACGAGTTTTTTTCACTCATCAGGGCAGTATAAATTCGAGAGACTTGGTTTTGTTTTATCTAACGCTCCACGCTTTTTCAGTTACACTTCTGATAAATTACTAGGTGAACTTAAAATTCAAGAAAGCCTTAGCATATCTTGATGACATTTTGGTTTTCGCCAAATTATTTCAGGAGCTGCTCGACAATGTAGAGGCTGTTTTTCAGAGACTGGAGCGACATAATTTTAAGCTCAAACCTGAAAATCGTGTTTTTAATGAATAAAGTTAAATTGTTAGACTTTGAAGTGTCCGAAGAGGTCTTTCTCCAGATTCCAACAAGGTTACGGTCATCCAAAAATTACCCACGCCCAAGAATTTTCGGGATGTCCGTAAGATGTTAGGTTTATTTAATTTCTATGGGAAATTTATTAAAGATTACGTACAAATTGATCGTCCTTTGACCCAGCTCACTAGAAAACACCAAGACTTTTCTTAGGGGACCGAACAACAACAACAGGGTTTTCAACAGTTAAAAGATGCTTTATCTTCAGTACCAGTGTTAGCTAATTACATTCCTGGGGTTTACACTGAACTCCATACTGATGCCAGTGGTCTTGGGGTTACTAGTATTCTCCTCCAACGGCAGGATGGCCATCTTGGACTCGTAGCGTATGCCTCTCGGACACTCTCAAAGTGCAAGAAAAACTACAGTGTCCCAGAATTGGAACTATTGGCCATTGTTTTTGGGTTGACACATTTCGATCTTTTGTTTATGGATATAAAGTTCATATTGCTTTGGACCACCATTTCTTGTGTTATCTCAACAACCTTAAGGGTTTAACAGGAAGGCTAGCTCGCTGGAGTCTTAAGTTGCAAGAGTTTGATTGCACCATCTATTACAAATCTGTAAAATTACATAATGATGCTGACACTTTATCTATTTTCCCTGTCTGGCAGCCTGAGGAACATAAGGTCGAAGAACTCGACGAATTCATTACTTGTTTGTTATCTCCCTTTGAGGTTGCTGTGAAGCAGAAATCTGATCCTATTATTCGACCTCTCATTGATACTTTACAGCCTGGTTCGACCGTCTCTCCAAATTGCAGCGTCAAGTGTCTACATACACTCTTAAGTTCAACGTCCTTTATAGGAAGAATTCTGGGTCAACAGGGCCTCTTCACTTATTAGTGATTCCTGAGTCTCTGAAGCACGATATTTTGTCTTCATGTCATGACGATCCTCTGTCCGCCCATTTAGGTTTCTCTAAGACCTTCTCTAAGATTAATTCTCGCTGGGTAGGCATGAAGAAGGATATTGAAAACTATGTCCGTACTTGTCCTAGTTATAAATCTAGAAAGGCTCCCAAGAATCAACGGCCAGCTAGTCTTCTACAACCCATCCTTGTGACCGCCATAGGTGAACGTTAGAGCTTTGATCTTTTGTGTCCCTTACCACGGTCAAACTCTGGCAATCACCACGTCATTGTCTGCACAGAGCATGCTTCACGCTGGGTGGAAGCACGCGCCTTACCTGCTGCTACTATTCCCCGTGTAGCCAAATTTATTTTACATCCATCATTTGTCGCCATGGTGCCCCAGCAATGTTACTTTCTGACCGTAGGTCGGTCCTCATTAGTGAGGCGACGCAGGAACTGCTCAAATACTTGTCAGTCTCGCCACACTTCACAAGTTCTTATCATCCAGCTACCAACGGCCTCACTGAACGCTTTAATCAGACGCTGAGTCATTTCGTTGACTCAAATCAAAGAAACCGGGACACAATTTTGCCCTATGTTATTTTCTCGTACAACTTCTCTGTCCAAAAAACTACTAAGTTCTCATCCTTTTTCTTACTTTATGGCCGAGAACCCACTTTACCTCACCAGGTACAACTCTAGTCATCTTCTAACAATTTTTTATCCGTAATACTCTACAGGATATGCAGAAGATCAGGGAAGCCGCAATTACCAATATAAACCAAGCTCAACTGAAGCAGAGATATGATATGAAGCGTCGTGATGTGAAATTTCAAGTGGGTCAAATTGTCATTCTTTACTCCCTTTAGAAACAAAGGAAAATGTACCAAACGTTTTCATCGATACCTTGGTCCCTTTGAAACTGTTAAGCAAATCACACCTGTCACCTATGCAATCCGTCGCCCTAACGCCTCCAGGACCAAAACCCAGCCAGTACATGTTTCCCGTATCTTCCCTTACTACGATCCCATAGGACCATATAGGTTATAAGGTGTTAATTGTTTTGACTTACAGATAACAAGTTTTTTTGCTTATACTTCAATGTGCTTTGTTGTGGCACTACATTTTGTTTTGGGTAATAGATGTGACATGTACTTACCACGATACTTTAATGTGATTCTTTTCAGCTTTGTGAAGGTATTTTAATGTTGTGATATGAAAGAGGGATATGTTTTGTTGCTCACTTGCTAATTTGGTGATATGTATTTAGTAAGATGATTTACTCCCTGTGTTTGCTGTATGTCCACAGTAATGTAGGATTTATGTTTATATAATATATAAATGTGGTTACAGTGACGACGCAGTTCGTGTCCACTGTGCTGGATGTGTTATACCCTCTTTCACAGCAAACTCCCGGAATGATGGAATTGGTCGAAGTGTCATCCTTTTGGCCAGCAGCGGTGTAGATGTCCACCCTCTACAATTTCTTGATTGGGTGAATACGTGTCTCAAAATTTGAAGATCTTTCAATTTGTTGTTTATCACAATGATTACTTCTGATAATTTCCTTCTTTTGTTCAATTCCAACTATTTTCATTGTTTTCTGTTGTGTGTTTCTATGAATATATATTTTCAGAATCCTTTTGACTGGGGCTTGCTCCACATTTCTACCACGAGAACACAAAAAAGGGGGAATATAAAAAGAGTTCGAGCTAGTCGCTTGCTAACTACGCATAGAGTTTTTGTTTGGGAGTAGGTCTTTAGTATAGCTGTTTGGTGATGGTCCCCCCTACCTAGGTTTTGTAGTTAGTGTGCATTTCTCTAGCTATGTTGTAGTTTGTTGGTAGATTGACTTAACAATTTTTTAAGGGTGACATTAGTTTTTGGTACAAATTTATAAATGTGTTTTAGTCCTTATTTGCGTTGATTGTCACAGGCTAATACAATTACATATTATGTACCGCTTCCATTGTAAATATCAAGAGGCTTAATTTCATTGTGTAATGTAAAAATATTCTTTTTTTTTCATCTGATTTTGGTTTGGTGAGCTCTAGTTTTTAAATATACTGATCAATATTTGCTAATTACATCTAATAATAGAGCACTCTAGGTTTAAGTTTTATTAGCTTTGTGTGCCCTCTACCTTTTTGTAACGTTTGTATTTTGTGTCTTCCCTATTTGCCTTTGCATATTTTGAAACCTGAATATTCCCCGAATATTGTTTCAGTCAGCCAGTAGATCCAGGTAACGCCTACTCCTCCACAGAAGAGGACAACTCCAGCTCATCCAGAGAATGGTGGTTGTTCACGCGGCTTCACCCGCGAAAGTCACATAGCAGCACATCAACAACAATTTGACTGTCGCTGTGCTTTGCCGTTGTGACCGTCAGAGACTGCGCGTTGTGCTATAGCATCTGGTATGTTACCAAACAGTTATTATTTGTGCTCTAACTTCTGTCCTTTCGTCAGCGGGCGTGGTTCAGTTTTGGTGAAGTTCAACGAACAATGCAATACTACTGCGCCATTCTCACGCTTGTTTCTACAGATGGCTTCAAGCATTTTTGCACTACGAACTGTTTATGTACAGAAGAGAATTTGCGAGCTGGGTGGGGGGAGGTCCTGGGGGAACTACATTACCCATCTATAAATTCTGAATTGTAAATTTTCATGTGGGAAGTGATCACAGGCTTATTGCCAATTCAATTCATTTGATTTCATTCAATTTGTATTTCTGTATTTTTCTCTGTTCTCTTTCTTTTTCGGCGCGGACGTCTCATTCTTGTAAGTGGGGAGGGATGTGGCATAATAATTTCATTGTCATTACCAGACGCACTGTTGTGCTATATTGTTGCTACCAGACATAGCATTATTGGGTCTCCTTAGACATATTTCGGCTTAACTGCCTCTGCTTTCGGTGCAGATCACGCCAAGGGAGAGATCTGTTTGAAACTATCTGGTGTGATGTCAGCCCTGTCTGGCTTTGGCTAGACACAATTGGTGGGGAGGTCCAAAGCTACAGGGTAACTCCACGAGCACAGTCTCAGCTAAAATACAATTCACAATAAAGGAAACAGAAAAGGTAGCGTCACTCCAGTGGGAGTGGTCGCTGGAGCCAGAAGTGTGTGTGGCCGGTCTACGGTCTGTGGCATCTCCCTCCATCCTGTTTCCTTTATTATGTAGAGAAGCCAAACGTTTTTGTAAATAAATACCAGGTAATGTGTATGATGTAATCTTTCAATGTAATATAAAACTCACGCCTTCCCCTTAATTTTACACACCAAGGTCTCGGACTTTTACTGCCAGCGAGGTGCGCCCCCTCCCCAATGTGCGTGTTGGGGTAACCTTTTTGGCCTTTCACTCCAACATGTAACATTTTTGTTGGAGGCGCCGTGTTTTTGGTGTAACAATATTATTGATATTTTACAAATTCGAGTGCTGTATAAAAAATACTATATACCACACATGTTAAAAGTGGTTTTATTTTGCTCGTAGGATTGCGAAACGAAGTCGCAAGGCAAACATTCCTAGTTGCAGAATAAAATCCTACTTTTACCCTTTTTAATATAATTTACTAGTTTCTTTTGGCTATTGTATCCTTTTCATGTCAAAATCAAAGTCGTACACCATTACTTGGCTTTTCTCTTCTCATTATTAGTGAGAGGAGAAAACGAACACTGATTTTTGCCTTCTCTGCAGCTTACCTATAAGTAGAAGTATTGTATTCCTCCAAAAACTTTGATACTGAGATTTCGCAGGAAATAATATTTTGAGACTCCCTGAATAATAACAATAAAAAGACATTTTTACTTTCTCTACCACGTAATAGTAGGTAGAGAAGGTATTGCATTCCATCAAAAAATTTGATACCGATATTTTACCGGAAATGCACGTTTTGAGGCCCCTTGAATAAAAAGCCTTTTTTTAAAAAAAAAAGATCCGCATGTCTATTAGCAGCATAACTCAAAGAAAAGTCGGATAAATACCAAACTTGGTATCTACGTTCAAAACCTTCCGAAGATGTGACACGAAGATTTTTAAGAAAATCCCTTACCACAAACTACCCTTTACATGAAAAAACTTTTCAAATTTTCTAAAAAGTGACTAACGATTTTGATTAATATATCATAAATATTAAAAATATTTGTTTGACAAATAAACTTTTCTGTGTCACTAGCCATTTCCAAAATATCCATTATTAACGGTCTGAACCATTCCCTCTGCATTTATAATGAAGTAGACAAAAATATAAGCTTACGCAAGAATACTTTTCATATCCATTAATACAGGATAGAGGGTAGAGAAAGCCATGTGAATGTAACACGTACGTTTTTTTTAATGTGAGAACCCGAAATATGGGAATAACCTTTCATCGGTGCTCATTGACAAAATCGTCCGATTTAAATAGCCATCGTAAATTCTGAGGTGCATTTAGTAATAGTGGCCAAACACAGCTCCAGCTCGGAGAAAATGAGCGGTAAATGGCAAAAGGCACCTCCTCTAACCAACGTTTGAACGCGAGCTTGCTCCTTTAAGTATTGCACATGCGCCAATCTGCGTGAGCGGGTTGCGCCTCAAGTCGCGTGTACACTATCGTTCGCCTCTTCGCTCATTCTAGTTCTGACTTTCTGGTGAGTAACAATTATGCTGGTAATAAGCAGCTAACAGCTTTGCAATTTTTATACAACATTTTAAGATATTTAGTATATAGTAGTAAGCTATTGAGATATTGTATTTTCTAGCCCGGTATTTAAAATAGTACATTTTAACAAGAATTGTATGTATTCAAAGAAATACTAAGAAACTGAACAGCTTCGTACTATTCGAAAAGGAAAGTCTTAAGAACACAGTGCTATTTTCATATTGTTTTAACGTCTGAAGTACAAGCAAGAAATGCTTTTCTACGCCGCTAAATGTAGTTAAAAATGTACATATTTTAGACACTTTATTAGTAATTCACTTTAAATATCACCTCTTGGTAAAAAGGTGTACTTTATCAAAACGCATGTTCTGAATAAAATGGGACATGCTGTTGAATTGTCAAAGCGTGGAATTTGTCCTTAAAATATTAGGTATGGCATTAAACTTTAGGGAAGGAGATTCCAATTCGATATATTGCAAACATTACTTGTTCCGTAAATAACTGAATAAATTTAGGTCTCATTACAGCGGCGAGTGATAGTTGGACATAAACCATCCGTTGGAACAGTAAAATGGGGCACTCGGAATGGCAGCCAGTATTTCTTGTGCAAAACTGCCACTAACTGAAAGTAGTTAATGTAATAAAGCTTCCAAAATTAATCTTGCAGATAATCAAAATAAACGTTGATTACTTTTTAACGAAAGCTTAACATTTGCTACAGGAGTTAAGGGCTATTTCATGTTGCGTGCGTAACTTGTCTGTAAATTTACTACTTGTAAAGACCACCATAAAGTCTTAACGTATATCTAATGCAGGCCAATACTGACGGAAGCAATAAAATGCTAAACTTGTAAATTCTTGTTGCACGTTTTGAGGCATCTCTTCAGAGGTAGATTTCGTTGCATAGAAGTTAAACACACATCCCTGTAGTAAATAAAATATTTTTAAGCTGATACAGTGCAAGTTACTTGCTTCTTCACTTTGAAAATGTTCATATGATTTAAGCAGACGCTTTAAATATTTAGGGGTTTTGTGCAAAATGGATATTTTTCATTGTCGAAGGAAAAAGCAAAATAGCATTTAAAATATTAAAATGGCTACATTAAACAATGTTTGATGCATTGACAAAAACCCTAGGTAAGTGTTCACGCGACTCTTTTGTACAAACTATTCATACCAAACTTTATTATTGTAGCTACTTGTTAATGCAGATAAACCTTCAATTATTCACATTTACTCCTTCCGTTGAAGGATACAGTAGGTAAAAGGATAGCATGTGGCTTTGAAATTGCATGCTCTTTGCATTACCAATTTGACAGTGTTTTAACGAGATCTATATATTTTGTATGGCAAGATTTTGTCTATCGTTGCGGTTTACCAGTTATACAAAAGGCATTCAGAAGACTTCATAAGAGTATTGCCAAAAAAATTCAAAATATACATTTTGTCATACAAATATTTTGAATACATGTTATTTTAATAAAAATCGTTAGCCATTTTTGAGAAAATAAAATAAAATGTAGTTTGGGGTGGGGGATTTTCTTAAATCTTCGTGTCGTACCGTAAAAATGCTGAACTTCAAAATACAAAATTTAAGACTTTTGTTTTTGAACTATGCTGTTTATACACACACGCACTTAAATTTTTCTAAAAATGTCCTTTTATCAGGGAATCTCAAAGCTTGTATTTTGGGCGAAGTCCCGCTATCATGTTTTTTTAGTACTATAGGCAAGTAGAAAAGTAAAGGACCATGGAAATTATATTTTCCAATCGAACATAATGAAAAGCAATTTAATAAAAGCAAAGACGCCTTATTAAAATGATTCTACTTTAAAGAGATTGAAACAATTTGAATGTTGCCACATTCGACGACATACTCCTTTGTTGAAAAAGTTGTTCACTGTCTGCAATCGTGTAGGGTCAATGTAAATCAAGTTTAAAATTGGTACCTGCGTCTTTTGAGGTTCAATTATGCTTCTGAACGGTTTGGATTTTCCTTCCGCTCACATGCATTTAATTTCGTTTCTATGGTAACCATATACTAATGCTTGTATAAAATTTACTGTTTAAACAGAATTAAAAAGTGTATCTGATGGCGTTGCACTTGCATGAGTTTCACTCGCTCTTCTACAAAATATTCTTACAAAACTTATTATTCTAGCTTCTTTTTGTTTTGTTAATCCTTTCAATTCACATTTCGTTGTGGGAACAGGAGATTAAGCTATAGTCAGATTTTTAAAGAGCTTGTCGCTATGTAATGCTCTTTGCACGACAGGAGAAAACGGAAAAAAATGACTTCCCATTTGAGAAAATATTTGAAAATTCAAACCAATAAAGCATGCTAGCCTCTAGTTGCCGAGGTCGCGGGTTCAAACCCGGCGGAGGGCGATGGATTTTTTTTCGGGTGTAAAAATCCTTAGCATGCCTTCCTTCAGAAGGGAAGTACAGCCGGTGGTCCCGTGTCATAGATTTACGGCACGTAAAAGAACATAAAGCCTGATGGAGGCCTCTGAGCAAAATTACCAGTCCTTCACGCCCAGTATAGAATGGGACGTCAAGAAACCTAGTAGAGCATCTATAAATAAAACTCAATTTAATTTTAATTTAAACCAATAACAAGGGAATACCTAGAAAATTGTTAACCCAAAATAAGCTTTTTTGAAAAACTTTGCGTTTTAACGAGATGTGTAGTAAAATTTTGTCCATCTCTTACGATTTAAGTTATACAAATGCCATTGAATAGGACTTCAGAAGCTGTTCCCAGAAGATTTAAGATACAGATTTTGTCATGAAATTCCCTTAAACATTTGTTTGGCAAAATTGTTAGTCATTTTTAAGCAAATCAATATTCGAAAACCTCATTTAAAGGGTAATTTGGGGTGGGAGATTTTCTTGAAAACTTAGTGTCGGATTCTTGTATGATGTTGAACAATACCAAGTTTATTTAACCGACTTTTCTTTAGTTATACGTTCACACACCACACGTGTACCTTTTTATAAACATGCTGTTTTTTAGTGTCTGAAAACGTGTATTTATGGTGAAGTCTAGATATTGAATTTTTTGGAGGTGGAATAAAATGCTTTCTGTAGTTACTATAGGTTAGTAAAGAAAGTAAAGTTACTTTCTCTAGCACCTGCTATTCGAAGCTAAACCCTAAAAATTCCATATTCCGACTTCACCGGAAACACAGGTTTTAGGGCTCCTTGAATCCAAAACAGCATTTTAAGAAAACATGTTTGATGAATACCAAAGCTTTTGAACTTCCATTACGGGGATAAAAAATCCTTAATATACTGACTGGCATGAATAAAATATTTTGAATTTTCTGCGAATAGCGTGTGAAGTGCTTATTCTGATTACGTTTTGTATGTCTAGGAAACCATGCGACACAATCACACTTCAGAAAAAAAGGTGGTGGATTTTAAAATGTGCAATTAGTGTTAAATGACTTCTTTAGTAGCTTTAGTCCTTTAAGAGACGAGTGTTGGTCGGAATTTCAGTATTTTAAGCTACATTTCTGAAATGTTACGTCCGTTCTTGTCACCAGGCAATGCAAATGCTATACAAAATATCAAGTCCAGCATTATATACAGCAAGTAAGCTTGTTATTTTTCTACCACGTACCTGTAAATATATAGTGGGTAGAGGAAGTAAATCATTCCACCCAGAAATTCCCTGGATTTCACCGGAAATGCACGTTTTAAGTTCTCCCTAAAATAAGAAAAGAAAAGCAAAAGGCATTTGTACTTCTGTACCACGTAGAGAGTTGATAGAGAAGGTATTGCATTCCAACCAAAAATTCGATAGATTTCACCAGATTACATGTTTTGAGGCCTCTCAAATTAAAAAAAAAATATATTAGAAAAATGTCCGCGCGCGCCTGTGTCTGTCTGAACACCATAATTCTAAAACGAAAAATAAATGTCAAACTTGTTATTTAGGTTCAGTACCCCCCATAGATGCGACACGAAGATTAAGAAAATCCCTTATTCCAAACTACCCTATACATGGAACCTTTTTTCTGAAAAGGCTGAAGATTTTGACTAAAATGCCATACATTAGAGATATTTAATTTACATATATACACAATAAAATGTATATCTAGAATTTTCTGGGAATAGCCTGTGAAGTCGTCTTCATTCGGAAGGAATTTTGTATAATTTTGTACAACTGGTAAACGTTAAGTGATACACACTACACAAGAAATGTAGATCTGTTTAAAACACCATTTATTTCAAATACGTTTGTGGCATCATCCATTTGAGACATATATTATTAAGGGTTCAGACTGTTCCTTTCTTTGTCATTCTTTTCAAATTCTGTCAACATTCATTGTTTCTCGCGATTGCATGGAAACAGTATGGAATTTTAAGGCCAGCATATAGCACCCAGTTGTTAAACATTTGACTATCGCTGTTCTCTGTATCTGACGAAATATGTTGAATGTAGCTACTTCTGCAAAGGTAGGGAAAGCCATTTGACTATCACATTTTAGTAAAAGATCCGCTTGCGCAGATAGCATAACTCGAACGAAAGGTCTGATAGATACCGAGTGTTTAAGTTCAGATCTTCCAAATATCTCCTGCGCCGTGGGCTAGAGCTCTGGTTCCCTGTCAGGAAATGCGCCCGGATTTCCTATCCACCATGGCGGTGCGGATTTTAAGTCCCGGGTACAGGACCGTGCCCACTCAGGAACTGCGATAGCCGGCTCGGAGGTCAACATTCTGGCTGGGGGATGCGTGATGCTGGCCACCAACTTCCTAGCAGTTGGATGATCGCTCTGCCGTGCGTACGTGGGCGTGAGGCCGGTAGTCTGAATTGACAGAAGGCCCTTCATGAATTGTAGCGCCACGGGATGATTGTTTATCCAAATATGCAACAAAGATTTTCAAGAAAATCCCCCAATCACAAATTAGCGTTTACATAAAACATAGCTAACGATTTGATTAAAATGTAATACATTAAACATATTTACATTACAAAATGTACATCTTGAATTTTCTGAGTAGCCAGTGAAGTCCCCTTCATTCGGAAAGAATTTTGCGTAGTAATTTTGTATAACAGGTAAACAATAACATAGGTAGTTGAAAAAAAATTCTGATGTGTTACTCACATGACTTTCTCTACTCTTGTACAAACTATTTTTACAAACTCTTATTCTCCATCTATTTCATATTAATCGAGATAAACATTTGCAGAAACGATCTTTTGACATGCAAAGAGAATTAAATTTTACACATAGCGACCAGTTTTAAAAATATTTGACTATCGCTTAAGGCGTACTATGTTGCCCTTGTTTTGTAATTGCAAGGGCAATATAGAAATACAGTAGTCTTTAAGCACATACATATCTCTTAATAGCTGGTTGCTAGGTGCAGCACTATTCCCTTTTCCACAGATTAATACTCTTTGCATATCCAAGACAAAAAATGAATAACGAATTCCCATATGAGAAAATAAGTAGGTATTGAAAAATTTAAGAAAATTAAATTAAATTGAGGTTTATTTATGGACGCTCTTTAACTACTATGGTTCTTAGCGTCCCATTCTATTGGGCGTGAAAGATTGGAAATTTTGCTCAGAGGCCTCTTTATCAGGCTTAAGGTTCTTTTACGTGTCGTAAATCTACGACATGGGATCACCGGCATTACTTTCCTTCCGAAGGAAGCCATGCTATGGATTTTCACGCCCGAAAAAATCCATCGCCCTCCGTCGGGTTTGAACAAGCAATATCTCGAAAATGGTTCACTCAACAAAAATGTATGACATAAATTGTGTATTTTAACCCGATCTACATTTTTGTGTAGTAAAATATTGTGTATCTCTTATGGTTTACCAGTTATGCAAAAATCGTTTACATGAAGGATACTTTTGGAGATATTCCCAGAAAATTCGAGATATACATTTCATTTGTCATAAAAATCTTAAACATGTGATATTTTAGTGAAAATCGTTAGCCATTTTTGAGAAAATTAAAATTTTCGAAAAATGTTCCATGTAAAGGGTAATCTGGAGTGGGGGGATTTTCTTGAAAACGTTCGTGTCGCATCTCTGGAAGATACTGAACCTAAATACCAAGTTTGGTGTTTATTCGACTGTTCGTTTCTGAGTTATGCTGTTCAGACACACACGGACATGTTTCCAAAAATGCTTTTTTTTTTTTTTTTTTTGGATTCAGGAGGTCTCAAAACATGTATTTCCGGTGAAATCTCGGTATCGAATTTTTGGGTGGAATACAATACTTCCCCTACTTACTATATGTAGCAGAGAAAGTAAAAATCCTGCTGAGTGCATGCGCTCACACACACACACACACACACACACACACACACACACACACACACACACACACACACACACAAATGTAGCTCTTAAAACACATTATTTCAAATAACTTATGATATTGTGAAGATATCCATTACCAGTTTGAATTTTTCAATTAGAGAGCGACTTGTTTTTCACAATCTCGTGGAAAGGGAGTGGAATTTAAAGGACAGCATATAGTAACCTGCCTTAATGTACTCTTGCTTTGGTTTCCTGTATCCCTCTTGTATACTTTCATTTATGCCATCGCCTCGGCTTTGGGAGGCATTTTACTGGCCTTCACAGGTGGAGTATCTATAACATGGAGGTGTTGTGTGTTTTCCGTATCGTGCAAGCAGTGGTATCCTGTTTTACGTGCACAATTCTAGGTTATTCACATATGAATATATAATAGCTTTAGCCGTAATTTATAATACTATGTTTAAATATATAACTAAATAAAGCCCTGTTTTACAAAATATCTCCACAAAAAATATTTTTAATGGCAACATATTGTAAAACTGAAATACATTATACCTTTTACTGAGAGGACATTTACTGGACATTATTGGAATTATCTGTCCAATCCATTCTTGTCCAGTACCTGATTTAGCTGCCTAGGCATGAATCAGTCGTGACCCTCTAGGAACACTGTCATGGAATGTGGGAACATTTGTGTTTAAAGCCAGAGTTCTTCCAGCACCTAAGTGATTCAGTGCTTAGGCAGCTAAATCAGGCTAGTGGACAAGAATGGACATTCTGACAGATTATTAAATGTCTAATAAATGTGTATCCTCTTTGAGAGTAAAAAGTATTATTTACTTCAGTTTTATGATATTGACATTAAAAGTACTTTTTCTTGGAGAAATTGTGCAAAAGAGTTATTTAGTTGTATCTTTAAATTGGGTGCCAGTGCATGCATGAAAAGGTAACCACACACACACCCACACACGCGCGTTCTTGCTACAGTTATGTACACACTAAAAGGGCTAAAACAAAACAAAAAATATCTTGTTGCATTCACAAAACCTTCTCTACCCTATATTGTTTGTTAGTGGGTATAAACATTGTTCTTATGAAATTTTATTTTTCTATATACTTCATTTTAATCTAGATAAACCTTTGGAGAAATAATTACATTGCACATGCCATCCTTCATGGTCTAGGAATACCATCTAGTTCCTGAGGTTGCAGGTTCTGGCCTGGCAGAGGGTAGTGGATTTTCGGGTGTAAAAATCCTAAGCATGGCTGTTCAGATTAAAATATTTCCTCAACTGATGTCCTATTCATTTTTTTTCCCTGGTGCAAAGATTGTGGAATTTTGATATCACATAGCAACATGCTCTTTAAAATATCGCTACCTATTTTATCCTAAAACAAATGCATAAATATAAATTGAGAGTATATCAGAATTAACAAGTATTGTTATATACTGGGGTATGGGGTTTAGGAGGATGGGAAGTCATAGATGAGGTACATAGGGCATTTTGCAGAGAGTTGCTTGGATTACCAATTGCAACTATTACAGGCAGCACAATTAGAGTTGGGTAGAGTGGCAAGTAAGGGAAAGATTATGGAAAGGGCATTGAAATTCTAGTATAGAATATTGAACTTTGAAGAAAGGAATTTGTTGAAATAGTGCCTAATATATCAAGAGAAAAGTCTAAAGAACAAGGGATGGGTAGTCTGTCTTGGAAATAATTTGGAAAGTAGTGGGTTAGGGGAAATGTGGAGGAGAGAGAATGTGAATTAACTTTTGGAAATCGGCAAGAAAAAGATTTGAAGATATAGAAATATAAAAAATATTTAGTGTGATAAGTGAAAAGAGATCATTAGTTTTCTATATACCAATGAAAGATTCATGGGCAAGGGAAAAGTACATAGACGTGACAAAGAGGAAAGAGAAGGTATTGCTTGGGTGAAAGCAGCAGTATGGAGGTTAAAAGGTTTAAGGAAGGGAATTCCACAAAATCGGTGTCCTATATGTGGTGGAAATGAAGATGTGGAACATATAGTATTTAAATGTCAAGGGACAGAAGTTAGGAGAAAACAGTATGTTAATAAATGGTTCAAGATAGAAATATAGCAGTAGTGGAAATGTTTCAAAAAGACAGAAGATTGAGCATTTTTATATAAAGTGAAAAATAAATGGGTATAGACAGTAAATAGTTAAATAACAAAGTATAAATGATGTAATAAATTAAAAATAAGAAATTACTGTAAAATATGAGTGACTGGCAAAGAACACCAGTCATACTAACCTGTATACAGCTTAGCAAATAAATATACCAGGGTGAAGCCAAAAGGTTTTGCAGCTAGATAGTAAATTTAGTTACACCGGCATAAACATTGGGGGACGCAGCTGCAGTGGCAATGAGGGAACCAGGAACTTAGCTGCACAAATTTAAAGCAGGTGTGGGACATTCATAACAGAATGCATTTAAATTCACATTAAACACATGACCTGTGGTTTATTAAATAATTGACATGGTGCCACTACATCATTCACAACAGATTACAGGACAAGCATTGGAGGGAGATGTTCCACACACATGCTACATATACATCCACATACCCTGAAGACACACACAAGACTGATGCCACACTATTGACTAGGAGGTGGGGGAAGAAATGCATGCTGGAAGGATTCAAACTCCCAATCAAAATGATAATACACAATGTCATGCTACACAGCAATAATGTGTCAAATGCGACAATGCACACATACATGCTACAGTAAACAATAAATACTAATTTTTTTTAAAATAGTCTGAATAGAGGAACTCGTATGAATGCAACCTATCAGATTTTTTTACTTTCTCTACTAATCTGTAGTAAGTGCAGAAGTATTACCTACATTCCATTCAAATAAGATATTGAGATTTCAGTAAAATAAGTTTTGAAGCCCCCTGAGTAAAAAAAAAATTTAGAAAAAGGTGTCTGAACATCACAACTTAGGAATGAAAAGTTGCTTACATAATTTTGGTATTTAGGTTCAGTATATTTAAAGGATATAACGTGGTGATTTTTAAGAAAATCCCCCAACCCCAAATTACTTATATGGAAAAATTTTCACTTTTTATTTTCTCAAATGGCTGTAATGATTTTGATTACAATACCATTTGTTCGAGATATATGCATGACAAATAAAATGTGTATATTGAATTTTCTGGAAATAGCCTGTGAATGATTTTTGTGTAGTTGGTAAAACTGTAAAAGATGCACACAAAAAATGTCAATCTCTCTAAATTACACAGTTTATCACTAATATTTTTTGTGGTGACCATTTCCAAAATATTCTTGAATTCTTGAATTTTCAAAAACTTGCCTTTTATGTAGAAAGTTTATTTGTTTATTCTCATTGTTATACAAAGAGCATTGAATTTTGAAACCATGACTTAGTGATCTGCTTTTTAAAAATGTATTACTTTTGCTGACTGTATTTTATCTATAAACAAAATGTGTAATGACTTCTCTTAACAAGAAGTAAATAAAGTTTTTGTCGAAGGGCAAGTGAGAAATTGTGTGAATGCAACATATCAGATTTTGTACATAAATGATAAATGTGAGTAGACCATGTCAGATTGTTCATAAAACCCAAAAATTTACTTGTACTAATGTGTTAGGCTAATTTGCATTGATGTGGTTTTATCCATGTTGCATTTGAGGTTATTTGAATAAGAAACTGATGTAATGAACCATATTCTGAACTAATTTATTTTTACTATCTGCATAGGATATTATACTGGCACATTCCATACTTTGTTACTTACATATCTAATAAACCATATTGGTCCTAATACACTTCCCTGTGGTACTACATATTTCACAATCTTACAGGTAGAATTGTATTCATTAAGAAAATTCTCATTTTTGTATTGGATATGCATGTATTGTCCTGCCTTTAGAAAAAGAAGCAATAAAGTTCTTGGGTAATCCTCTTGCACCATAATTTAGTTACTGATTAAGAATATCATGGTCAACATAAATGATTTTGATGGATCAAAATATACGGTTTTAACCTTTTCTTTGCTTTCTAACTTCATGGAAGCTCGATGTGAAAACTCTGCAATTTCAGAAACTACTGACAGACCTTTTTGGAAACCATGCTGAAATCTCTAGATAGTATTAATCTTTTCTTTAGAAAAGATCAAAACTTCCTTGTGCAGCCCCTCTTGGTTGGTTTGCACTTCTGCCAGTAAGAGGAGCTCTATGCCGCTCATTGATGAAATTGTCAACACCTGAGTGAAAAAGTGTTGTAAAACAGGATTCTGTGGTTTCAAAATCTAGTCCGAGGTTAGTGCGTGTATATAATGAAATGACAGGGTCTGGTGGCATTGAAATTTAGCCCAAGGTTAGGTTATGGTACCTAGGTTAGTGTACATGAATGAGATTCAAATAACCTGTTCTTGCAAATTACACTTGTATCACTTGGCAGGATGGTGGGCTCTTCTAAACCTCTAATTTAGGTATTATTGCATTTATCTGTTAAACATTTGGTGGTGGGGTGGATATAGCAGTTTAGCCAAAAAAGATAACAGCATGTTTTTAGGATCACTTTTTCAAATACCTTTGTAATTTCTGAGGTTAAACTTATTCGCCTATAGTTATTTACATTATGCTCCTCACCTTCTTTATTAAGTGTAAATAGGTGCTAGAGGAAGTAAAAGGAACTGGTCTATTTAGTAAACTATAAGCTAAATAACATATTTTGATTTTTTATTTGTTTTGTATAATGATATCTGCTGAAAGCAATGTTTTATTTTTGTTACAGTGCTTGACAAACCGTATGCTTAGAATTTCATAGTTGTTAGTGGGACATGAGGTGCCATTCAGGTGGTGTCCCAGATGGTTGTGCCGAGTACCACCAGTACTTCTGTCGCTGCATCTGAGGGTAAGTGTTTTTGTATAACTAGTCTGCTGCAAAACAATGACAAAAATTGATTTGCTGTAAGAGTGTCCATAGCAATGGAGAATTTGTTGTGTATGATAATTTGACTTGTTAAGAATTCAGTTTTGTATTGATTTTGCAATTATGGTTGCCACAACAGAAGAAAAGGTTACTTGCGCATTACAGTTGAATTTGGAATACACTTGCTTCACTTACTCTGTTGTACAGGACATGCCTCAGAAGCCTTTGCTTCCATCTTCATTGTAGGTCAACTGGTGGATTGGTGTGTATGTTCACGTCTCTGGTAGAGATGTGATGAATCTCTTATAGATGTCTGGTGGCGGGTTTTCAAAGTTCGTAACTTGGTGTTTGTCTGATTAAAATTTTCTCCCATAATGGCGAGTTCTAGAAGATTCTCTTAAAAACTCTGAATTTGTCTATTTCATGGTTGGAGTGCTGTAACCATTGACGTGTGTGTTTATATTTCTTGTTCCAGAAGTGGTGTTTTGGTGTGGATATTTGTTGCACTTAGTTTTTCAATGTGTACCTTATTGCATTTCTGTCAAATCCCAGGTTTGGAAGCTTTTGGTACCTGATCTTTGGGACATGCTCTCTAAAGATTTTTCCGAGTTGTATTTATTTTGGTGGGGGGGGGGCTAGAATTAAGTTGCTTTGAAAAGACCATTTGGAATCTGTTGAGTAGAAGTGGGTGGAATGTTAATTTTTAATTTTCTTCCCGCCTGTGTTAGAGCAGCGGAAGATTATTTCCAGTATTATGGAGTATGTCAGAATGTGCAGTTTGCTTCGCATTAAAGAACTAAAAAAGGCACAACCACAACTGTTAGCTGTCGTTGGCAAGTTCTATTGTTCAGGATGTCCTATGTCAATGAAAGGGCACAACGGGTTACAAACGATCTGACCACAAGCAAGAATCAGGATTTCTTCCTCAACAGGTGTTAGTTGCCAAAGTATAGCTGCTAGATGTTTAAAGAACTGGGTAGATTTGCATACCTACCATATTAAAATTGCTCAGCATCTAACAGGATGGGATGAGAGCCCTATTGCAGTGTGTTGTCTGATTCATGGGGACCCAGATTTCTTCTGAAATGTTTTTTCAGGCAAAAGCCACTCACCTTGATGGCAAATTGAAGAGAAGGCTGGTTTTTATTTGGGGGGGTGGTTTCAGCAGTCTGATATTATACAGAAATGACAGTACAGTGCAGGGGTTATGTAATTTTTTGTCCTTATAGCAACCTTTGTTCATAAACACATTCTGTACCAGCGCCATTAACAATTCAGTGTTATTTGCTTTACTGCATTATACTACATGCAGATATGAGATTAAATTTTAGATATGTTTACTTTGTTTACTGATTGTTCCATACAAAAGTTAGATAAGATTTCACACGAAATAGGGGTTTTGAGGTACACAAACAAGGCATTTTTAGAACAGAGATAACAATTTTATCTTGAAAGTTCTTTGAAGAGGGCTTCTAATGACTTGAGTTTTGTATAACTAGGAAAGCGTGATAGACAAAGGAAAAATGTAGAGCTCAATAAAATATAATTTGTTAAATTTTTTTGTACCATTATGGTTTCTAAAATATTCCATGCTGAAGCCTTGCACTTTCCTGAGACATGCTTGAAATTTTGATTATTTTTTTCTTTCCATCATAAGAGCTCTTCCCACTACCACGGCTAAACACTTGAATGTTTCCTATGAGACTTATAAATAATTTAACACTGACTTTTTTTATATGAATGTTAAAATATATAATGGATATTGTATGTGAACTTCTTGCAGAAAAACTTGAGCACATTTTTTGTTTTTGTTACAGCACCAGACAGCCCTCATTAGTGGAGTATGTGGAATGACCCTTACCCTTCATTGTGCAAGTTATTTTGTGCACATGCTGCTCTTTAATACCTAAACCAGCTTTTATGTCCCTGATAGGGCACCTACATGTAAGCGATTGGAATAGCCATGATCGTTAAGGCAAGATAAAATGGACTAGCCAACCATTCAAAGTCAACATGATTTTGAATCCCAGTGACTCCAGTCAAATGTGCCTGTAGTAAAAGATGGGGAAGGCCTACATAAACTTAAGTGGTGGTGTGGCACGTGTGGATGATGAGGTTACATTTGACCAGTTGCAAGGATTTTGCTCTGTTCTAAAAAAGAAACCACAATAGAATTGAAATATATTTATGAAATAGCTATGAATGCTTGTATTTTTCTGTTAAAGATGAATACAACATGAAAATAAATCTTTAAAATATCCAAAAATAACCTCTTTATATTGCTTTGTATATTTACAAAGCAGCACAATGAAGGGTTAAGATGACTGGCTGCAAGATTCATCAATACCATATGCAGTTGTGTGGAGTGCTAGCAGTACAATGATAAAGCATCTCAGTGTAAGTGTTTCTGTAAAAATATATAAATTAGAGCTACCACAATGTATTCCACCTAATAGAATATTTTGGAACTTCTTGGATAATGTCAGAACTGAAATTTGCAAAGAAAATTAAATCTTTATTAGGAAGGTGCAAAAAGTCAGTCCTGGACATTTTAAAAATCTACCCAGACATACAATTCAGACTCAGAAAACCAGGACCTATGGTGTTCCTAATATAAATATTTACAAAATATCTAAAGTTTAGACCTAATTCTATATATTAAATCTGATGTGTAGCAGTCAGGCAGTCAGGGTTTTCTCAACCCATTGCATTTCAGAGAGATTCTATTGGCAGGCCCATTTGATCACATTTAATGAGCTTTAAGTTAATCAAAATACATAGGTGTGGTTTCAGTTGAACCAAATGGATTTGTCTTGAAATCTGAACCTTTTTGTAGTACTGTTACCACTTTTTACTTTGAAATAGGATAGACTGATAACATTTTTATAATGTTTAATGTACTACTATATTTAAATCATATTAATGGAATGCTCTTTAATTTTATCACTTACCAATACTTTATATATTAGAATTTTTCATAAATTAGATCTATTTTGTCACTTTTAAAGGCTTGCCAATAAAATCATTGCATAATGTTATTGTATCATATAAAACATATTACTGTGTGTCATTGCTAGCAAGTTTAAACATTTTCACCTGTATTTGATATATACAGTAGACTCAATTATGCAAGCTAATTGGGGCTTAGGGTACCTCATACAGAAAAACTTGGATAATACAGAAATGTTGTGCTAATAGGTTGTTAATCCTGAAAAAAAAAAAACAAATCTCTGTATTGTTTACAACATAATTCCGTAAAATGTACACTCGGTCAAACTAAAAGTGACAGGTCTCTTGAGCAGTTAAATTTTTTCTAAGTCCTTTCAAGTGAGTGTGCAGTTCATAACCGTAAACTTCTGTGTACCGCTTTGGCTAACTCTAATCAGTGCCAAAAGGCACTGATTAAGGCTACCTCTATATCATGCTTGGTATGGAGCAGTGGTTAAGTTAACTTCTATGCAAGCAGCTCGTTTGATTCTCTATAGTACATTATCTTTTTTTTTTAAATTCATTTTACTGTAGTGTAAAATATTGCTTGTGTTACTTCTTGCTTACAAATATAATTATAATAACAGTGAAATTTGTGGTTATAAAATTGAGAGATTTTTTTAATTTATTTTATTTATGGACACACTAACTACTATGGTTCTTAGCATTCCATTCTATATTAGGCATTACAGACCGAAACTTTGCCTACAGGCCTTCCAAAGGAAGCCATGCTAAGGATTTTTACGCTCAAAAAGAATCCATCACCCTCTGCCAGGTTTGAACCCACAGCCTCGGGAACTAGAAGCTAGCGGGATACCCCTAGACCATGGAAGACAACTAAATTGACTCGAGTATGACACCTCCTGACTCATAAATTGTCATGGCTGTCATCTAAATACCAAATGCATAAAAAATGAGTAAAACCTGTTATAATTTTACTCATTTATTTAAAAGAAAGGGAAAACTTGCAATCTCAGGAACAGTAAACACACTATCACTGAACTAAGAGTGCTGCAATATGCATGGCATAAGGAGCTTTAGTATATTCCACTTGAGAACAATAAATCAGTGTTTTTTGGTTACAAACATTCCATGTTGAAACACTGAAACATCTGTTTAAATCTTGTATATGAATTATTTTTCAAAAGACTTTTGCAATTATAGTTGTTCCCCATTGTAACTACTACAAGAAAATATGCAGTCTTGTGAACAAACCCTGGCTGTCCCAAGTGCTCACAGAAGTACCTGATTTGAGCTCCATCTCTTGGACACTGACAGTCCAGTTTTAAACTGAGTACATTGAATACTTTATGAAGTTATATAAAAGATAAACAGATTATAATATTAAATGAGATTACTATTTTGAAAGTCTTTCATAGCTTCTTAGGTTAACGTCTTGCCTCCCTTCAATGCTGCCTAGCACCACACTGATATAAAAAATCTGATATGTTACTCATATGACTTTCTCTACTCTTAAACAAACCATTTTTACAAACGCTTATTCTCCATATGCTTCATGTTAATCACATATCGAGATGTTAATCTTATTGCTAATTTTCTTGTAGCTGCAAGGGGAATTGGTAGGCTTTAAGCGATAGTCAAATATTTTAAGAGCTGGTTGCTATGTGGAGTACTCCATTCTCTTTGCATTACCAGGACATATAAAAAAAATAACGAATTCCCATTTGAGAAAAAGTATAAGTATTGTAAAATTTAAAGGAATAACGAATATCTCAAGTGGTTTGCTCAGTAAAAAAAGTGACATAAATTGTGTATTTTAACGTGAACTGCATTGTTTGTTTAGTAAAAGTTTGTCTATCTCTTATGGTTTACTGTTATGCAAAAGTCGTTCACAATGAAGAATACTTTTGGAGACATTCCCAGAAAATTTGAGATATAAATTTTGTCATGAAAGTATCTTAAATATATGGTATTTTATTCAAAATCGTTAGAGCCATTTTTTGAGAAAATTAAAATTTTCGAAAAATGTTCCATGTAAAGGGTAATCTGGGGTGGGGGATTTTCTTGAAAACCTTCGTGTCTCATCTCTGGAAGATACTGAACCTACATACCAAGTTTGGTGTTTATCAGACTGTTCGTTTTTGAGTTATGCTGTTCACACACACACACACACACACACACACACACACACACACACGTTTCCAAAAATGCTTTTTTAGGATTCAGGGGATCTCAATAGATATTTCTGGTGAAAACTCAGTATCAAATTTTAGGGTGGAATACAGTACTTCCCCTACTTACTATATGTAGTAGAGAAAGTAAAAATATGTATTTTCCAACAACTCCCTTGATTTACCCACCCAGAACCTGTTAATTGAGTCTACTGTAATGTATTGCCAATACTCAGTGTAATATTGTAATAAGCAGAAAAAGCAATTATTCAATAATTCTATTGGAATTAGGTAAAATGTTGGTGTGCTGCTCTGTTTGCAAAATAATTTAGTTGGTAGATTCCATTTATATCAAACACCCAAGTCTATGCTACCAACAAAAAACGCTAGCAAAGCATTATAATTTTGGTCTAAAGCAGCTTTTCTTTCCAGCAGTACAGCCTAAAATAAAACTAGAAAATATAGTAGCTTGTGTAACAATAAAAATGCATATGAATATACAGCAGCATTAATCCCACCATAAAGAAAACTTGCAGATAGGTGCAATTCTAGTGACTTGTCTATTGCTATAAAAATTTATGTACTAAATGTCAACATTATAGGGAAACACTGATGTTAAAGATGCAGGAGAAAACGTTTTGACTTGCATCACTGAAAATATCAGAAAGTTCAGGAGGCAATTGAAAAATAGAGGCATCGGTTCCAGAAACAAGAGTGCAGCTGAAATGGGTATAAAATATGCAGGAGGAACATTAGACATCACAGGATGCATGGTCAGCATCTACCAGAGCTCCCCAATGAACAATGCAGCAGCAAAGAAAAATATTAGCAGTAGCACAACTATGAGGTAATGGCATCGATCTTTTTATTCAGCAGTCCATTTAATTTTAAGGCAATGCATGTGTGAAATTTGACAAATGTTAAAATTTTCAATTTTGTTTTTGTTTAATGTACTTAAATGTTATTTTAAAGCCACAAGTGGTAATTGATCCTATAGAATATAGTTAAAACACTGCATTGAACTTTAAACTCAATTTTTCTCAACTTTTATTTCTTCCAGCAATTTTGACTATTTGAAATGCTTTTTGGAATAGTTTCAAATTTATTAGCTTGACTTTTTTTCAGGAGTGCATTAAAAATTGTTGCACACTAGTTAAAAAAATATTATATAGTTCAGCTGAAATTAACTCATTCAAAAAGCTAAAAATTCAATGTGTATTAAAAATTTGGGAACAGTACGATAAACTGTAGGGTCCAAGGAACATCTCATATTACCACATCAAAAAGTGATAGCAAGATTGCTCCACTGTAACATGAGACTTTCATTCGGGAGGTCCATGGTTCAAATCCTGCCAGAACCATCCTCCCTTACTGCATTTTTCCCCAGGTTTTCCTCAATCCTCATAATTGGCAAATACCAGGAAGGTACCCTAAACTTGGGCCCAGAACATTCCCTTTCCAAATTAACTTTCCCAATTATAATTTAATGTTCTGTATTATCTACTGCCTATGGTGTCATATGTAGCAAGAACAAAAATTGAGCGCTATTAAAGTGCTTTATTAATATTAAAAATTAATACCTTAATGGTTTGACATAGTTCATTAAAATTGTGTGCACTACAGATTTTACATCAAGTATATGGTTAATACCAAAGCAATCGGAAGAAAAGTGTGTATGTTTGGATTTTCACAAATACTTTGCCTTAAGTGTATTGTATAAATATTAGAAAATTGTGTTGGCTGCATAAAACACTTCAGGTAACAAACTAGTACCTAAAATTCATTGGTCACTTTATTCAAAGATGCCATTACTGGACTTAATCTTCAAGTGTATTGTATTAAGTTTTTCTTAGGTAATTTTACCATTTTTTTTTATATTTATAACGTCAGCTTTTGAGTTATGAGATATGACCAAGTGTGGCAGCATTAAATAGGAGTATAAAATGTGGCACATCATAATCTGCAGATTCCTATTTTTCTTGCAGATTTCCTAAAAATTTATTTTAGAGGCAATAAAAGTCCATGTATTTGTCAGAATGTCTGTGCTGATTTATAGCTAATTTTCTTACAATTTTATCAATCTGTTTAACATCCTATTATATAATTTATTCATTGGGTTATACCACGTGTTGGATTTATAGCCAGGCCACAGATTGCGTATATGCATAGCTCGCTAGCACTGCAGTGACCTCTTTATGTTCCAGTAGCAGTGAATGACCCACTCAAGACTAATTTTACAGCTTTCTGTTCAAGCTGTAAAGACTAGTGTGCATTTCAAAAGTGAAAGTTTATTAAAGACATCTGTTGTATGTGAATGGCATTAGTCCACTGAAGTGAGTACCGGAAAATTCACGCTTGAACAAAGAATTTTTAAGTACAATACATAGTATAAAACCAGATCATATAGACAGGTGGGTAGACATTTTCAGGAGTTCTGTACAGTGTTGTAGCCTATTTAGTGTTGCCCAGGGGACATCGGAGGAAGCAGGCCACTTTATCCCCCAGATTTATATTCAACAGATAATACTGTGGATACCAGCACATGGAGTGAACGGTAATGAGACAGCAGACTTTCTGCCCAAAAAGGGTGCAGTGTTATATTCAAAATCTATAGTGTCTTGTGGACTAGATGTGAAACTAAAGTGTCAAAATTAATATAGAACAAAAATACCAATATAATATTCAAAAGGAAATTACTAACAAAAATTGCTCCAAAATAAAAGATAGTACAAAAAATAAATGTCCCAAGGAAAGAAGTCGTTGCTCACTTCAGATTAGCCACTAGAAATAACTACTTTATTGCAGTCAATAGACTCTTACAAGAGCATCTGACACTGTCAATTATAGCTATACAATACAATTCACTTAATAATATTTACATATGTACATATATCCATTATAATTCAGTAATAGCATTTCTCTATCAGGAATGATTAATACAGTTGACTTAATATTTACATAAGTATACATATCCATTATAATTCAGTAATATTATACAAGCATTTCTCTATCAGGAATAATTTCAGGACAGTTTTAAATTTTGAATCTCTGGTATTCTTAATTGCAGATGGTAATTTATTATAGTATAGCTCCTATTTTGTGTCCTTATTTGTTTGACTTTTATTCGTGCTCCCCTATGGTAATCGTTTGGTCTTGTATCGTATGAATGACAGTCTTTGAGTATGTTAAATTGCTTTCTATTTTTAACAAATATAATGGTTTTAAACAGTGTTAGGATGTTTTGTGCTATAAATGTTTCACGGCAGGATTGCCGAAACTGAAGGTTGAACACAGTTCTTACGCACTTTTTGTATTTTTAATAATCTGTCCATATTGGTTTTACTTGTTCCCCCCCCCCCCCACAAATTTCAATACCATATGTTAGATGTGGGTAAATGATGCCATGGTATGCTGCTTTAAGAATATTGGTGTCTCCGTATTTTGCTAGTTGTCTCAATCTGGTGGAACATTTAAATAGGTTTGGTTTCATGAATGACAAAGCATTTAAAATTTGCCATGCTGACAAGATTTTAAACGGAGAACATCTATTAGAATGCCCATAATTGAGGAAAGATGTCCCAGATGGGAAGATACACAATTTATATTGGCTAGCAAGGGAAAAATTGATGGATCAAAAACCTGCACAATAGATCAACAATACATTTTCAGGAGAAATTTCCTGATATTCCAGTTCCAGGTGGAGAAACTGTAGATGTATGGTTAATAAGTTTAGGACAATGGGATTGCTAAACCTAAGATGAGAAAGTATCTTCTAACAGAGGAAAAAAGTATGAAATTGGTCCACCATTCACATACTCTCCAAAGTGACAGATGTGTTGCACAGCAAGTGGGTGTTTCAAAAGCCTGTGTTCATAGAGCTGCTAAAATTTTAAAATTTAAACCCTACAGAGTGATAAAGTTCATGAATTATAAACCTTGTAATGATGAATGCCATTTATAACAAGGTTAGTAGTCATTATAGTGCATGTTACTATCACTCATGAGTAAGTAGTGTTTTAGAAAGGAAAATCCTAGTGTGCATGTAGTGCATAGATGTACGATTCACAGCCTGGCAATATAATGAACACACTGTATAATTCTCTATAAATATTTTCTCAGTTTTACTTTCTCTAAAATAAAAAAGTTTAAAGTAATAGTATATTACTAATAAATACTGCAGAGATATTAATACAAACTATTGCATACTTGCTGTGAACTATTCATGGTATTTGTCCATTACAGAGGGGAATCCGCTAAGTATGGGATGTGTTACTTCTTATTATTCATATGGTATAGCTGCTAAAAAAAAAAGCCTCATTCAGAGCAAGCTGTGCACAAAGAAAAGAGAATGGTGTGCATAGGCTGTCAAAATAGCATAAATACAGTTATGAAAGAGTACATAGGTGGTGAAAACTTGGAGTTACTGCAGGAATTCCTGGTGCAGCGTGGAATTATCAAGGAAGTATGTATATGCGATATATGCAACCAAATTCTTCCATTAAAATGGAGGAAAGGAAGACATGTTTTTCATATGCCAAAACGGTCGCCCAAGTAGGAAACTAAGTGCAAGAAAAGGTAATTGGCGCAACAGTTCAAAACACGTGAAAATCTTAATGACAGCTATGAAGCGAGTTACGTATCAGATCAGGTGGTGACCGGTCATCTGCATGCTGCAGGAGTGCGTGAGACAGTCATTGTGAAATATCTGCACACCGTTAATGCATTGCGCTGCACTGATAAACTTAGTTATATACAGTATATTTAAATCCACCGCTGTAAAAAGCACTTGCTTTAAAAACCTGTCAATCATCTGGTAGGTAGGTGGTTTGTCAATTTGAGTTGTAAGAAGCATTATCGATAACCAGCATGGACCCAGCAGGCATATTAGGTATAAACATGCTGTTGATTCACTTCATGTAATTTTCTGTATTCATTTCTTGATGAAAATCTCCTGTTTTTTGTTGCGACTTGTAAAAGAAGGGCATTTGGAACGAAGCCGATCTTTCCAACAGCATGAATGATAATAAGTATTTGTCCTTTGGCAACAGGTGCCTGCAAACCTAATTTGCTATCGTCACTCCAATTTTTAGATGTAGGACTGGTGTATACATGTATGACTCATCTTCATACACTTAGTTTGACCTTCTAATTTGTAAGGTACTCTTCCAGCTGAGATCGTATGTCGTGCTTTTTTATTAGAACTCTTCTATTTGATTTAGTTTTCTTCCACTTGAACCCTAAATCTTTTATAACTTTTCTGAGATTTGTAGCATCACCTTGAAAATTTATACTGTCCTTCACCTTGATGAGCAATCTAATTATTGTTTGCACAGCTGTTTCTTACACAGAAATTGTCAATCCTGTGCTGAATGATGCAATTGTCCAAATCGTCTTTCTGTAACACATTTAGGCGCCTTATGTTTCTTCCCAAGTGTCAAATGGTACTCCTTCATCCACATGTTTTTTCTTATCTTTGAGAACTCTGGAAACGGAACTCAGTGAAGCACCAGTTGCTTTGGCTACTCTTTCTTTCACTGTCTTAAGGCTTTTGTGGAACTCGGTGAACATATTCGTATATTTTCTTCCTTCATCTCTGCTTCATGAAGTCGAGGACATTTGCAATTATTTCCCTGCTTTGACTATGTAATACCTTACCACTTAACTTTGAAAACGTAGGAGCCATGGTTACAAATATAACAAATATAAAATAAGCACTATTTAAGTATTGCTCTCTTTGAAATTACAACAAGATGCGGACACTTTCTTTGCAGACTGTTACGCACTGTGAGTAAGCAAAGGTATTATATCGCTTTCGTTGATTAAGCTAAACATAAACCATTCTAGAAGTTTTGCGCCAGCTATAGTTTTATTGGTGACGCACATCTCTCCACAAATAATATATTTTTGTATAATGTGCATACTAGATAATCCCAGAACTAGCACAATGTGTGAGATGAATGCAAACCCACATACCGTAATAAACTCGTGTTGCTATTGCCGAGAAATCTTTGAATCGAGAAATGTAAGCTTCTATTAACAAAAGCTGAGAGTTGGGGATATATTTCTCTGCCTTTGGCTGCATTATTTATTCATATGTTGCCAGCATTGCATTAAAGCCAGAGTGCCATCTGTTGGACTTATAAGACATCACTTCCATCGCTAATGTGGGCCCAAGAAAGGCAATTTACCCCCTATTATACATGTAGGCTAATTGACAAGGAATTCAGGTATAAGCTGTATCAATGGTTGTCTGGTAACTGTGAAATTATGTAAATAAAAACAGACTATGTAGCAACATTTTACTGTATCTCCATGCTGGTTACAAAAAAGCAGTACAGCCAATCTTAAAATTAGCCAGTGCTGGCTGCATAAACATTCCACCTACCTAATTAATATAAATTACCTTGTATACCTTAATGTTTCAGTTAAACGAAATATAAATGCTAAGTTTCATTAAACAACATTCACAATTACAATTTATACAAATGATCAATCATTGCAAGGTAAAATACAAAGTTTAGTGATTGGTCTTTTCAGTGGTTTTAACGTGACCACTCAAACCAATTTGTCACTACCAGGCTGTCACCGTTCCCTTCTTTCACAGCAATGGGGGAAGACGAGTACCACTGTTCCAACCATGTTGGGTTGTACATTTTTCCATTTGTCTGTTGTAGCTCATTCAGGTATTCTACTGAAATTTTTTCCAAAATAGTTCAGTCATCTGCTGAACCAGTTGCCATCTAGACAAGTACCTAGGATTTAGGTTTAATAACTTCCAGGAGTTAGTATGTAAAGATTTTCTGGGTCATTTGTAAGGTAAATTGATGCATGGGAATTCAAACAAGCTTCAACTTGACACAGCACAGTGTATAATTCTTTATAAGTCAAATGATAGCCTAGCGTTCTCCTTAAATGATACTTTACTGACTTGATGTCTGCTTCCTACAAACCTACCATATGCGGTGAGCTTGGTGGTATGAAATGAAAAGTTATGCCTCTTTGTGAACTGTAATCTTGAACATTTTCATTGAATTTGACATTCAGAAGATCCTTCAATTCTCAATTCGCCCCTACAAAGTTAGTTCCATTATCACCTAAACACTTCTGTGTTTAATTCAGTGTTGGCGCGTTCCTAAATCCTTATTTATAATATATTCATGCATCTTGGGTCATTAATATAATTATAATATAAGAATAGTTAACGTAATCTAACTTTTTTTTAAATTGAAATAACTACATGACTAACAATAGATTAATATATTTATAATAGATATACCTTCTCCCTTTTTATAGATGCATGCAATCGGCCAATTACCATAAGAGGTACTGGGTATAATCCCATTCTCCATTAATAATTAACCTATAAGGGGAGGGGTATTTAACTTGTAGGTGTTTAGTTAATTTCCCCTAATTTAATTAGCCTCAATGTCAAAATTTTAAAAAACTGCCCTCCAGGTTCATTGACCAATATCTTAATCTTTAACGAGGGACGTCAATTCTATGATCACATTAATAAAACCCATATCTCCTTCGGGTTAACCTGCATAATAGCGGCCTGTCTTCTGCTAGCAGCGGCGCGGACGTGGCGTACGTGGTTGTTGCCAACGGTGAGAATGGAAAACACGTTGTAGGCATAACATGTAGCCAACCCATGCACACAATGTACAGCGAGGCATAGTAGTAAGTGTATACATATACGTCACGCGTGTTATTTATCGTTTTATTATCGAAATCCAAATAAAGCATTAGTGGAAATGTCCGTGTGTGTCATTAACTCAAAACGAAAAGTCGGATAAATACCTAAACTCCCTTTACATGGAATATTTTTCGAAATTTTTGATGTTCTAAAAAATGGCTGTATCGATTTTGATTAAAATACCATACATTAAAAATATTTACATGGCAAATAAAATGTATATCTCGAATTTTCGGGGAAGAGCCTATGAAGTCCTTCATTTGGAAGGAATTTTTTATAACCTTGTATAACAGGTAATCGTTAAGCGATAGAGGAAGACGTGCTACACCAAAAATATAATCTCTTTAAAACATACAATATATTTAAATTAAGCTTTATTGTGGCATGAGCCGTTTCTGAGATATCCATTATTAAATGTGCGAATTGTTAATTTTGAAGGCTTCAGTTCATTTTTTTTTTTTTTTTTTTTTGGTAATTCTCTTAGTCCTTTCAACATTCAGCTGTTTCTCGCGATGTCATGGATACAGTATGGAATTTTAAGGCCAGCATATAGCGTCCAGTTGTTAAACATTTGACTATCGCTGTTCTCTTTGTATCTATAACGAAATGTGTAATGTAGCTGTTTCTGCAGTCATTTGTTTTTAATAAAATGTGGTAGACAGAAAAAAAGTTTGATTAAGAATAATGTATGTACCTACTAACAAACGATAGAGGTAGACAGTCATGTGAATGAATCAATTCTAATAGTTTTTTTATAAAAGGAGTTAAAAGCAAATTAACTTTGTGCTACCAAGCTGCATTAAGGTGTTTTGAGCTACTAAATGTGTCCTTTTCAGCAAGTCCTTTTTTTAGTCTGTACAGAGCAAGAAATATTAAATTAATGAATTTTCGGGTAAAGCAGCTGTAATATAAAATTATTTTTCAGACTTAGAACACCCCTAAGGCTGTTATAAGATTATGCCAACTTTCAAAACATTTATAATAAAATTTTAAGTGCAAAGGTGCAGTGACATATCCTGGAATATCACAAATGCTAACACAAGAAAATATTGGTTTGCCTCAAATTGTACATTTTTCCTGCATTTTAGAGCATTTCATAGTTTCCTAGATACTTAGCGCATTACAAAATTCAATCAGAATGAACGGGAGTTCACAGGCTATTTCCAGAAAATTCAAAATGCATGCTTTATTTGAACTCGCCAGCACCAACATACTAACGTCGACGCATGCTATGAACGGATTCCTTGAAAAGTGTCAAACAGTGGCTGTGGTTTTTGACCTGGAGAAAACTTACACTTGGAGGTGCGGCGTTTTACGTACACTCCAATGGAGTTTCCATGACCGTCTCCCTGTCTTCATTTATGGGTTTATGAAGGACCGTATATTTCTTGTGCGTGTAGGATTGCTTTTATCTTCAACTTTTATCGAAGAGAACGGAGTACCTCAAGGATCGGTACTCAGCGTCACACTGTTTCCAATTGCGATTAACACTACTGCTGCCCGTGTTCCACCCGGAATTACCTCGTCGCTTTTTGTTGACGATTTCGCCGTATTTACAACTTCTCGTCGCACCTGTATTTTGGAACGCAGACTACAGCAGCGTGTTAACTGCATTCACTCCTATAGCATTGCCAAACGGGTTCCAATTTTCCGCCGAGAAGACAGTCTGCGTTAATTTCTGGCGCAGAAAAATATCTCCTCCTTGATTCCGACTCGGTACGGCACTCTTCCCCTTTCGGACGAAACGAAATTCCTCGGATTAATCTTTGATAACAAGTTGTGTTGGTCGTCGCATATCATCTATTTAAAGGAAGATTTGAAGGTTCTTTCTATTTCACGTAATTTAAGTGTCATCCTGGGGTGCAGATCGCACGCTACTTTTGCGACTTTATCCATCATTGGTTCGGTCAAAGCTTGACTATGGGTGTATTGTGTATTCCGCTGCGCGATCTTCAATCCTGAGTCGCTTGAACGTAGTTCACCACCAGGGACTCCGGCTATCAACTGGTGGTTTTCCTACCAGGCCTGTTTGGAGTCTTCGTGCAGAAGCTGCAGAAACTCCGCTCTCTTATCTTCGTGACGTTCTTCTCTGCAGCTATGCTTGACTGTTATCCGCGTGTTTCAACACGGGTCACACATACCTCCCTCCTTGGTTGCATTCGAAATATCTTGCCACCTTGATTTGACGTCCATGCCGAAGTCCACAACCCCTGATTCGGTCATCCGTTCGGCTTTTGCCGAAGTTCAGTCGCACTTTGGTAGCCACTATTTTATTTCTACTGACGGCTCAAAGGATGATCGTGCAGTTGGATGTGGCTTTTTATTTGGTGTAGAACGTTTAATCTTTCGTCTCTCTGATAAGTGCTCGGTTTTTACTACTGAACTTATTACTCAGGAACAAGCTGTCCTTTATCCGTCAGCGTGGTCTGCAGAATTGAGTTTAATTCACGGACACTCTAAGCGTTCTTTCTAGACTTCGTGCGCGTTACGTTCGTAATCCTATTGTGCAGTGTCTCCAGGATAGTTCCCACCAGCTTACCACTGATGGGGTAAGCCTCCCGAGGTCGCGGGTTCAAACCCGGCGGAGGGCGATGAATTAGAAACTTAACGAATATTCAAGATCTTTGTATTTGTTTATCTTTTCTACTAAGGGATTCTTTAACGAATCCTCGTCTTCTTGCCTAATAGTAACATCCAGAACTTGTGCGGTATTTTCAATTTTAATTAAATCGGGCTTCAACAATTTATTGCTTGTTTTGAACGAAGGTTCGTGGTAGATAATGGATGCTATCGAATTAGATTAAATTTTCTGTTTCAGTTTTAAGACTAGCTCATCATGCCTTTTTATTCGGGCCGGCTTAGTAGCTGTACATAAGCCTAAAATATGCCCTGCCGTTTCTATACCTCCCTGCACTCCTACAGTTTCTCTATATTAGGATTATATCTCTGTTCTACTATTCTGCAGGCCTGACTATTTGTTCGGATCTTAATAGCTTCCGTAAACTTATGAAGTGGAAGGTACCAAGGTTTAAGGAGCCTTGCATTACCGTGCATATCCCCATAACATTCGCCTATTCCCTTACCCAGGCAAGGACAATTGGCCCATTTGTCCGAATTTTTAATCTTTATTTTAGTTTTATGCACATTAATCTCCCCCAAAGTACAAGGGCACGAAATTCCTATAGGTAAAGGAACGTCAGATAACCTATCTTTCAATTTACCTTCATGTATAACAGCTTGCACAAGATCAGCCCTCATGTTTAATAAGCATTTACCTACCTGCTTTCAGGAATGCCAGGGGTATTTGGTGAGCCAGTTTTGGCATACTGAGACCCCCCATCCCGTTTTTCAGCATAGGAAACGCTACTGGTGACTGACCTTTGCAACATTTTGTTCACAATCCGCCTCAGCCCGTAATAAAGTAGCTGACGGAGGCTCCGTGTTCATTACATAAAGAAAACGCGGTATTATGTATCTTTTGATTAATAATTGTTTCTGCCATGGCTTAAGTAATAATGCATTACATCTTTCTGTTACTCGTAATAGATAGTCCTTACTAACGTTGGAAACTTGTTCACTCCATGAATTAATATTTTTACCACATGTCAAAAGTTCATCGGGTGGTACGAAGGGCATAAATTCCTCACTAATCTTTAATTTGGGATCAACCATTCCCCACGTTTTCCTACCCAGAACAATTTGAAATGCAGACGATTTCTCGGGCGGGAGTCATACCCAATGATTGAAGATCCGTCCCGAGTCTATCAATCATCTGCAACGCGAGTAGGATCCTCGCCCAAAAGGACTAGATCATCCGCAAATGCCAGAATATTTAGGTGTTTGCTACCAAATTTCATTCCCAAATTCATATTCCGGATTACCGCCACTACGGGATGTACTGCCAGATTAAACAATGGTGAGAGTGGTACGCCTTGTTGTATGCCCCTACTCATGGCCAGAACCCTGCCATCCCCCAAACGAGTACCTAATCCCTCCATATCTTCCAAGTGGATGACACGGGCGGAATTTCTGGGCCTTCAGTCCGGATGGAATGGCTCCATGATTGAGGTGTCAAACGCCTTCCTCACGTCCACAATCCCCAGAGCCATTCCAGTTGAGGTTTTTCCTTTATAGATCGCCTGATTAACAAGGGTGATGTTGCGAAATGTACCGTTTCCTGCAACAAATCCACCCTGCTCTGGGGCAATCCTTGACTTTGCTCGCGATCTAATAATCCAGACAAACTCCTTCCAGGGAGCGCGCCGATTGTAATCGGACGCCACCCCACCGGCACGTAGTCGTCACCCAGCTTTTAGGAATAAGGATGGTTCCATTTTCCCTCCATATAGAGGGATACACACCTGCTATGAGGACTACATTAAATATCTTAGCCAGAACACTGGCAACCCCTCTACGCATAAGCATGTGCCTACTCGCCCTATCCAACCCAGTGGTGCAGTTCTTCACCCTCCTAATCCAGAACGACACCTCCACCGGTGAGATGAGGGGCAAGCACTGCCTAATAGATCTTATTTTGGCAATACTAACTGTGGTAGAATCACTTTTATGCACATCTTCCCATAATTTGGATTATTCATCCCCTAGTTCTTTTAATGGGAGTTCTATTGTGTCGTTTTCAACCGGATCGCGTCCTTGCATATTATCAATTAACCTAGCCAAGCAATATTTGAGCATGTTCCAATGTTTAGCATAATTATACCTTTATTATTTGATCTATTCTATCTCGTGTTGGATCTCCTCTCACAAATAACCTTATTCTTCTCGCCATCTTTTAAAACCGTGGTAAAATTATGTACTATCATATCCAATATGTCTTTATCCCTCATTTTATTTCTAAGATCAGTTAATTTATCAATTTCGTCCCTAATAATTTAAACTTTGATTCTAATTCTTTTATCGAAAGAATGTATTTAATAGCCTCTTTCCCATATGTCAATTATCTTGGCATTCCTTTTCTCCAACTATAAATTCAGGATATGTGTTCCTATCCACTTCCCATTTTCTAAACTATCTAAAATGCTAATTGACACACGGTCACCAGCGTCAGCCACTTCAATAGTATTTTGGTTCCTAATATTAGTCTAATCAACATGATCTAGAGTGTCTTCCCGTATATTAATGAAATTTTATTGAATAAGCATCTCATTATCTACTAGCTGTTGAACTTGTTTGTCATAATCAAGTCTACCAGTTTTCTAAATCATGCATTTAAAGTACTTGTTCTATTTCAGCTATTGACTCATCCGCTCTAGTTACAATCGTATCAATTAATTTCTTGTTCTGTAGTATTAATTGGAAGGTGCGACTGAATTTATCTTTGCTTTCCCTTCATATTTAGTAATCAGTTCCTCAAGAGCAACCTCGCCCTCTGACCACTTCCCTCTATTACTCGGTTTGACATTCACAGTTCTAATCATTTAACATTCCTAATATTTGGATATCCTTAATGAGTACTTAAATTCCTCTTAGTTTTAAAACATCTTTCACACTTTTCACATTTATACTTTGGCTCAACTTCCTCATAAATACTAGTACATTTGGGATAGTGGCATATAGCAGAATGACACCCCTCATATGGTTTGTCGAACTTTTCACATCTATAAAGAATCTTGCCTACTCCACAAGACAGATTTAATGTTTTACAAAATCATCAATTTGATCAAATGCTTTGTTACAATGATTACAAACCTTTCCTCTAAAAGGAATAACTACATTAAAAACAATTTCCTGTTCATCTCCATTACTATTCATTTTTAACTCATTTTAAGTATTCCTTATTTTTCTATATCTTGTGACCATATATAGTAAAAGTAAAAAAATTGGGGGGGTCCGTCATTATTGAAGACCAACCCCCAGGCATGCCGTCCTCGGTACTTTCCCCCACTAACCTCCTGAGAATGGGGTCAAGGAGTCTACTGAGGTACTGGGTTCCCATAGCCGTTGCCCTTCTCGTCCTAAACCCAAGGCTGCTTTTACCCCCTAAACCGCCCACCGTCCTTTGGTCCCACCCTGGGAATGCGGATGCACGTTTCATTATTCACTGGGGACTAATCCAGGTTGGCACACTAGGCAAAGAACCCACCCCTCCCGGGAATGGGCTCACCTTCCCAGACTTTCCCTAGTCTGAGCCTGTTAACCTATCTCATCCAGGGTTAGCAGCCGCTCTAATAAGAGTAGAGGACCTCTAAACATAAGGCAGCCAAGGAGATCCCACAACCCCAAAAATAGAGCGAATACCCACCCAGATCCCAAATTATTATAACCTAATAAAACAATGAATAAACTAAGTGAAACTGTAAGCAAAACAAATTAAAATACCACCCAAATTAAATGGATGTACTTGCCACTGACCAGGGATCGAACACTATTTGACCCCAGGAAGAATCGTTGCATTATAAGGTTAAGGTTATCACCTTATCACCTTAATTCCCACGGGAGTGAAAATTTATGCCTCTTTGTGAACTGTAATCTTGAACATTTTCCTTGAATTTGACATTCAGAAGATCCTTCAATTCTCGATTCACCCCTACAACGTTAGTTCCATTATCACCTAAACACTCCTGTGTTCAATTCCGCGTTGGCGCATTCCTAGATCCTTATTTATAATATATTCATGCATCTTGGGTCATTAATATAATGATATAAGAATAGTTAATGTAATCTCAATTTTTTTAAATTGAAATAACTACATGACTAACATTAGATTAATGTATTTATGATAGATATACTTTCTCGCTTTTTATAGATGCATGCAATCGGCCAATGACCGTAATTAGAGGTACTGGATATAATGCCAATTCACTATTAATAATTAACCTATAAGGGGGTATCTAATTTGTAGGTGTTTAGTTCATTTATTTCCCTTATTTAATTAACATCAATGTCAATTTAAAAACTTACCCTCCAGTCAATTGACCTATATCTTAATCTTTCTTTAAAGAGGGACTAACGTCAATTCTATGATGACATTAATAAAACCCTAATCTACTTCATTCATTCCTGGAATTGTTCATATTTTATTAAACATGGAGAGGACTACTCGATACTAATTAAATTGAATAAGTTGTTGTGGATAAAAGTGCAATCTTTTATTAACCAATATAATCATTGGCACCTTCTAGAAATGCACTATGAATCATTAGGCCCTTCTTTAATATAAACAAAGCTATGTTCTC
This sequence comes from Deroplatys truncata, assembly GCA_030765065.1. Taxonomy (NCBI): domain Eukaryota; kingdom Metazoa; phylum Arthropoda; class Insecta; order Mantodea; family Mantidae; genus Deroplatys; species Deroplatys truncata. The sequence continues at coordinate 24,899,449 of CM060977.1, read as the reverse complement.
TATTTCTCGATTATTAAACCCCAGATTTTTCAAAACCTTCTTCGATTCAAGAGTAATCGTACCTCTTGATCCAAAAACAAGTGGTAATATGTTTAGTTCTTTCAATTCGGGATATATTAACCTTAACGTATATTCAAGATCTTTGTATTTGTTTCTTTTCTACTAAGGCATTGTTTAACGAATCCTTGTCTTCATACCTAATAGTAACATCCAAAATTTGTGCGGTATTATTTTAAATTTTAATTAAATTGGGCTTCAACAATTTATTGATTGTTTTGAACGAATGTTCATGGTAGATAATGGATGCTATCGAATTAGATTAAATTTTCTACTTCACTTTTAAGACTAGCTCATCATGCCTTTTTATTCGGCCCGGTTTAGTAGGTGTACATAAGTCTAAAATATGCCCTGCCGTTTCTATACCTCCCTGCACTCCTACAGTTTATCTCTATATTAGGGTTATATACTTGTTCTACTATTCTGCAGGCCAGAGTATTTGTTCGGATCTTAATAGCTTCCGTAAACTTATGAAGTGGAAGGTACCAAGGTTTAAGGAGCCTTGCATTACCGTGCATATCCCCATAACATTCGCCTATTCCCTTACCCAGGCAAGGACAATTGGCCCATTCGTGCCAATTTTTAATCTTTATTTGTTTTATGCACATTAATCTCCCCCAAAGTACAAGGGCACGAAATTCCTAAAGGAAATGTAACGTCAGATAACCTATCTTTCAATTTACCTTCATTTATAACAGCTTGCACAAGATCAACCCTCATGTTTAATAAGCACTTACCTACCTGCTCTCAGGAATGTCAGGGGTATTTGGTGAGCCAGTTTTGGCATACTGAGACCCCCAGCCACTGGTGACTGACCTTGGCAAATGAAAAATTTTGTTCACAATCCGCCTCAGCCCATAATAAAGTAGCTGACGGAGGCTCCATGTTCATTAGATAAAGAAAACGCGGTATTATGTATCTTTTGATTAATAATTGTTTGTCATGGCTTAAGTAATGCATTACATCTTTCTGTTACCCACAATAATTAGTCCTTACTAATGTTGGAAGCTTGTCCACCCCATGGATTAATATTTTTACCAGAAATGTCAAAACTTCATCGGGTGGTACGAAGGGGATAAATTCCTCGCCAATCTTTAACTTTGGATCAACTATTCCTCATGTTTTCCTACACACAATAATTTCAAATGGATGATTTCTCGGGCGAAAGTCATACCCAATGATTGGAGATCCGTCCCGAGTCTATCAATCATCTGTAACCGAGCAGGATCCTCGCCCAAAAGCACTAGATCATCCGCAAATGCTAGAATATTTAGGTGTTTGCTACCAAATTTCATTTCCAAATTCATATTCCGGATTGCCGCCACTACGGGATGTACTGCCAGATTAAACAATAGTGGTGAGAGTGGTTCATGACCAGAATGCTGCCATCCCCCAAACGAGTGCTCAATCTCATATCTTCCAAGTGGATGACAGGGCGGAATTTCTGGGCCTTCAGTCCGGATAGAATGGCTCCGTGACTGAGGTGTCAAACGCCTTCCTCACATCCACAATCCCCAGAGCCATTCCAGTTGAAGCTTTTCCTTTATAGATCGCCTGATTAACAAGGGTGATGTTACGAAATGTGCCGTTTCCTGCAACAAATCCACCCTGCTCTGGGGCAATCCTTGCCTTTGCTCGCAGTCGGTGATTTAATAATCCAGACAAGCTCCTTCCAGGGAGCGAGCCGATCGTAATCGGACGCCACCCCACCGGCACGTAGTTGTCACCCAGCTTTCAGGAATAAAGATGGTTCTATTTTCCTTCCATATAGAGGGATACACACCTGCTATGAGGACTACATTAAATATCTTAGCCAGAACACCAGCAACCCCTCTACGCATAAGCATGTGCCTACTCGCCCTATCCAACCCAGTGGTGCAGTTCCTCTTCACCCTCCTAATCCAGAACGACACCTCCACTGGTGAGATGAGGGGCAAGCACTGGCTAATAGATCTTATTTTGGCAATACTAACGGGTAGAATCACTTTTATGCACCTCTTCCCATAATTTAGATTGATCCCCTAGATCTTTTAATGGGAGTTCTATTATGTTTTCACCCAGGTCGGGGCCTTCCATAATACCAATTAACCTAGCCAAGCAATATTTGAGCATGTTCCAATGTTTAGCATAAATATACCTTTATTATTTGATCTATTCTTGGATCTTGTGTTGGATCTCCTCTCACAAATAGCCTTACTCTTCTCGCCATCTTTTAAAACTGTGGTAAAATGATGTACTATCATGTACAATAATTCTTTATCCCTCATTTTGTTTCTAAGATCAGTTGTTAATTTATCAATTTCGTCCCCAATACATTTAAACTTCGTTTTCAATTTTTATCGAAAGAATGTATTTAGTAGCCTCTTTCCCATATCTCGATCATCTTGGCATTCGTTTTCTCAAACTATAAATTCAGGAAATTTGTTCCCATCCACTTCCCATTTTCTAAACTATCTAAAATGGTAATTGACACATGGTCACCAGCGTCAGCCACTTCAATAGTGTTTTGGTCCCTAATATTAGTCTAATCAACATGATCTAGTGTCTTCCCGTATATTAATGAAATTTTATTGAATAAGTATCTCATTATCTACTAGCTGAACTTGTTTATCATAATTATATTTACCAGTTTTCTAAATCATGCATTTCAAGTACTTGTTCTATTTCAGCTATTGACTCATCTGCTCTAGTTACAATCGTATCAATTAATTTCTTGTTCTGTAGTATTATGTGGAAGGTGCGACTGAATTTACCTTTGCTTGCCCTTCATATATAGTAATCAGTTCCTCAAGAGCAACATCGCCCTCTGACTACTTCCCTCTATTACTCGGTTTGACATCCACAATTTCTAATTGTTTAACATTCCTAATATTTGGATGATATATTTTATGAGTACTTAAGCATCTGTTAGTTTTAAAGGATCTTTCACACTTTTCACATTTATACTCGTGCTCAACTTCTTCAAATACCGGTACATTTGGGATAGTGGCATATAGCAGAATGACATCCCTCCTATGGTTTATTGCACTTTTCACATCTATAAAGTATCTTGCCTTCTTCACGAGTCAGAGTTGGATGTTTTACAAAATCATCAATTTGGTAGAATCTTTTATCACAATGATTTACAAACCTTTCCTCTAAAAGGATTAACCACATTAAAAACATTTCCTGTTCATCTCAATTACTATTCATTTTTGAACTCATTTTGAGTGTTCCTTATTTTTCTATATCTTGTGACCATATATAATAAAAAAAGTTGAGGGTCCATCATTGTCGGGGACCAGACCCCAGGCATGCCATCCTCAGTAAGTACTTTCCTCCCCCCCACACCAACCTCCTGAGAAAAGGGTCAAGAAGTCTATTGAGGTACTTGGTTCCCATAGCCGTTCCCCTTCTCGTCCTAAAACGAAGGCTGCTTTTACTCCCCTAAACCATCCACCGTCCTTCCGTCCCACCCTGGGAATTCGGATGTACGTTCCACTCTTCACTAGGTACTAATCTGGGGTGGCACTCGAGGCTAAGAACTCGCCCCTCCCGGGAATGGGCTCGCCTTCCCAGACTTTCCCTAGTCTGAGGCTAACCTATCTCCCCCAGGGTTAGCGGTCGCTCTAATAAAAGCAGAGGATCTCTAAACATCAGGCAGCCAAGGAGATCCCACAACCCCAAAAATAGAGTGAATACATGCCCAGATCCCAAATTAAAATAACCTAATAAAACAATGAATAAACTAAGCGAAACTGTAACCAAACCAAATAAATTAAAATATCATCCAAATTAAATGGATGTACTGATCACTGACAAGGGATCGAACACTATTTGACCCCAGGAAGAATCTTCACATTATAAGATTAAGGTTATCACCTTATATGTAGGAAGAGTGGGTATTCCCACGGGAGTGAATATTTATGCCTACTTGTGAACTGTAATCTTCAACATTTTCCTTGAATTTGACATCATTCAGAAGATCCTTCAATTCTTGATTCGCCCCTACAAAGTTATTTCCATTATCACTAAATATTTTGTACATAGTCCACTTCTTACAGTGAATCTCCTCAAGGCAGCGATAAATGCTTGAGATGTCAAGTCTAACCAACGCAATATGTACTGCCTTAGTAACCAGACAGACAAGTAGTGCAATGTAACATGCAATCTTTGTTTAGCTTCTAACAGGAACTTGCTTCATTAGAATTGGTTCACCGTAATCAACTCCTGTGTTAGCAAATGGATGTGGAATTGTAACTAGTTTCTGGAAATTGACCCATTAACTGTGTTGATGTGGTTGCCTTCAGTTTAAAACATACCATGCATTAGTTGACAATTTTCCTGAAGAGATCTCTTGCATTGGTTATCTAGCTATAGGGAGTAGTAATTGACTACTAGCATGTGAATTTTGCTTGTGTATCTCTTCTACTATGAGCCTTGTCACATTGTGTTTTGAAGGTAGAATCATGGGATGTTTCTGTTCAAACTCCAATAATGTATTCTTTAAACGACAGTCCACTCTGAGCAAATGTTTCTCATCAATGAATGGGTTTAATGTCAATGAACTTCACTTTGAAACACTACCATTCTTACTTAAGCTATCCACATCTTATTTGTATGCATTTGTCTGAACTTCTCTCAGAAGTACTGCAGCAGCCTCGTCCAATTCCTCTGCAGTTAAATCACTTATCTTGTTATCAGGGTTCTTGTGATTATTAATAAATCTAAGACAGAATGCGAGAATTCTCATTTTCAACCATGATGAACTAGTGTAACTGATCATTAACTACTTGGCACATTGTGACTGGAGTAGTAGTTTCCATAAGATTTCTTTCTTCATTCTTGACTTCTTCAGATTTCTTCTTTAACCATTTAGCAGGTTCATAAGTTGCTTTAAGACATTCAGGCCCTTGCCACCATAACTTAGATTCTTTGAAAATCTGAGGTTCTGTTTTCATGAAACTAAATCAGCAGGATGATTCTTTGTTTATATGATTCCAATCTGTGATGTTGGTTAATTCTTGGATTTCTGCAACTCTATTTCCAACAAATTGCTTCCGAGAGGGTTTTGAGTGTAACCATGCTAAGACTAATGTAGAATCAGTCCACAAAACTACTTAGTTGTTTATCTTCAAAGCCTTCAAAGTAACTTGTGTTAACCTTGGCATTATAAGTTGTTTGTGGTGCAATTCTAGATTTTGAACAAAGCAAATGTACCTTGTATTTCCTTGATTATCTAATTTCCAAAGGTAATTATAGCAACCATAAGCTGCCTCACTAGCATTTGAAAAGGCATGTAATTCAAACTTCTGAATAGTTCTTCTAGTGCATATTGCTAGTCTATCTACATCAATTCTGTTTAAAATGACTTACTTTATATGCGACCACTGTTCCTTGAGGTTTTTGGAAGAAAGTCATTCCAATCTAACCTTTCTTGCATTAACGTTTGCATAAAAATCTTGCATTTTGCGATTACTGGACCTAGTTAACCTAATGGGTCAAATATTGAAGCAACATCTGCTAATACAGTCCATTTAGGAACATCCTTGTGTTTTAAATTATTAAAATGCAGAAACTTGTCGGTTTTGGGGTTCCACAGCAGACCTAACATTTTCACGTTATCAGTGGCAAATTCTAAAGGAGCTTTCATTTCTCTTTCGTCTAAAGGGATTCATTCTATAAGCGTTGGGTGATTTGATCACCATTTTTGCAACCAAAATCCACCTGATTTAAACAGCTCTGTTAATTCTTCTTGCAACTTGATTGCATCATTTTAATTTTCTACTCCACTAATCAAGTCATCTGCATAGAAATCTCTCGTCAATACTTCTGCCACCCTTGGAAATCTTTGGGCTTTGTCCTCTGCCAGCTGTTTCAAACATCTAATAGTTAGAAATTGTGCACATGAAGTGCCATGTCAGTGTCTTCAATTCATAAATCTTTACCAGTCTGTCCTTATGTTCTCTCCATAGAATCCTTTGAAGATTAGCATCCTTGGGGTCTACTATAATCAGTCTGTACATTTATGCAATATATGCACAAATGGCTATTTTGTATATTCTAAATCTCTGGGCAATGGAACAAATATCTTCTTGGTGTGTAGCTCCTACCATCAATACATCATTCAGTGCAGTACCAGAACTAGTGTTTCCTGAACCACTAAACACAACTCTTAGTTTGGTGGTAGAACTGTCTTATTTCACATCTGTATGATGTGGCATATAATAAGGTGGAAGGTTATGTTTCCTCCTATCACTTGTAACTTCCATATCTTTTACTTGCAACATATGATTTAGCTGCAAATATTCATCCATCAAGTGGTTGTAATTCTTTTCTTTGGTTGTCTGTCTAACCTTCTTTTCAACCGATGTAATTTTGTTTGCTATATCATGACACTCGTAACTTCAGATGATCCTTCCAAATAGGTAATCTAACTTGGTATCTTCCATCTTGCCTTACAGTGGTTTCTTGGAACTGCCTTTCACATTCTCTCACTTCCAAAGTGAGTACTTTATGACTAAGATTTTCCAACAGCCAAAATTTCTCCATTTGAGTATGCAATTGGTCAATGTGTGAAAAATGTATCGTTCTGCATGTCTTTGATTCTTGAAATCGCCACCTGGAATTGTTCCTGAAACTATAAACTTGTATTCTGCAACACTGGTAAACCCTTAGTGATAAGTTTATTACTGTCAATAGGTTCATACAGAACATCTGACATTGTCATGAGCTAATTACAGTATTTACATTGATTAACATTACAATATTTACAATGATTTCAATTTTTCATCCATGAGAAAATCTACATGTTGTGGATTCATAAAGTACAATAATTATTTACAATTACAATATTTACAAATACAATTTATTTAAAATTCCTGATTACCAGTCCCACGCTTAAATTCCTCCAGGTTATAAAATGCATTTACTAGTAGGTGCCTTTTTATTTCTTTCATAGTTTGATCAGCATTTTTTTATCAATTTTATTTTTTCAGGTAACTTATAAAGTTCTTTTCCCATATTTTTTTACACTACGTCTGTTTAATGTGCCTTTAATTGCTGTTCTGAAATAATCATTGTTTCTTAGGTTATACATGTGTATACCAGCATTTTTTGGCTCATTTTCCTCCAAAAGATGTTTTATCGTCTCATAAATGTATATACAAAGAACAGTCAATATACCATATTGTTTAAACATTGATTTACATGTGTGTCTATTTTCAACATTACCTATTATTCTAATTGCTTTTTTTTTTTGTAATTTAAACACCTTTAGCACTTCTGTTGTATTTCCCCACAATATTATTCCATATTTTGTGTGAGAATAAATAAAAGCATAGTATACCTGTTTAAGTGTTTCGTCATCCATGGTTTTCCCCACCTGTCTCATTATATATAAACCTGTATTTAACTTTTTGATATGAGTTATATATGGCTTCCAATTTAGCTGTTTGTCTATTATAACTCCTAAAAAATTTGTGTGTTGAATCTCTGGTATTTTTTCACCTTCTATTTCCAGTTGTATACTATTTAGATTAAATTTTTTTTAATTCAAAATTTATCCAGGCTGTCTTTTTAGTATTTAAAATCATGTGCAGATTTATATAATATTGTTTAATTTTTTTCATTAAATCATTTGCTTTTAATGCTACCTCAGTAGCTGATTTACCTTTAATTACTACTGTCATGTCTGCATATCCAATTGCTACATTTACATTTTTTTGTAGTAGTTCAAAAATATTAATATATATTAGAAACAAAAAAGGACCTAATTTGGATCCTTGTGGTACTCCTTGCTGAACCATTTGAAAATTTGATTTAATTTTTTCTAAGACACCAGTAATATTTCTATGGTTTATTTCAACAAACTGCATTCTGGTTTTTAAGATACGAACTAAGCCATTTATGTGCCAAACCACAAACCCCATAATTTTCTAATTTGTTTATAAGTATATCTATATTTATGCAATCGAATGCCTTTGATAAGTCCAAAAAAATAGCTATTTCTTTCTCCTGATTAAGGAGTAGATAGGTTTACAGTTAATCAATATTATACAAACATTTGTGAATGAGATACTTCTTTAGATTTCTTTTAAAACATTTCTTTTTACAGGACTTAATTTGTAAAGGAAGCTTATATTACCTACAATATAAGGATCAGTATTGACTTTCATAGAGTAGCTGTGAATAAAAAGAAAGTCCATACTATGTCTGGTGTTATGGGGATGTACATACAATTTGTTAGTATGTCTTTAGAGCTATTTACAGTTAAGAGTATTGTTTGATAAGCTTATAATGAAACAAGAGTTGGAATGTTTTCCTTAATAAATACATTTCTACATGTTTCTAATCTTTTAATATTGAACATAATTCTTATACATTTTTTCTGTAATATAAATATTCTATTCATATGTACCTGTGTGCAGCTTCAACCCAAACTTCCAGGCAGTAGCTGAGTTGTGGAAAAATAAGCCCATAATACGTAATTTTCATGGTGTGATCATTCACATACCTCCTTATAATTCTAAATATTTACATCTAACTTTATTATAAACATTAACTTGTTCTGACCAGGATAGTCTAACCTAACAAGGGATGGGATATGGTCAGAGCAAGTCTATCTCCGGGAAATTCTTTTACTTCATCTCTACCACCTAGACTAAATATCATGACCTTGGATTTTTCTTCATTTACTTTTACTTTATTAGATTCAAAATAGCGTATTAATAAATGGGTATAGATTTTATGGTATTAGCCAAAGAATTAAGTTTTCATTCCAACAGTGCTGTGGTATCATCTGCATAGCTGATTGTAGTGAAATTACTGCTGTTAAGGATATCATTTATATAAATAATAAACAGTAAAGGACCCAAAACAGAACCCTGAGGTACTCCATGTTTTACCTGTAAGAAAGTTTTACTCTATTTAGGCTACAACCACTAATATAGTTTATTTCTGAGCATTGTAATCTTCCCGTTAGATAAGATGCAATACCTTACATCTTGCAGTACATCAAAGAATGTTTCAGCTCCTAGCAGAAGGTCGACTTCATGAGGTATATTGAAGTTGCTCTCTGCTAATCTTATGTTAGTTGGAATTTTCTACTGAGACATATCAATATACATGGATGGCATTATCCCTGTGATATGAAGTAATAAGACATTCCACTCTAGTTTTGTAATTAGTCACAACTGAGTAAAGTTAAACAGTTGTCATTGGGTAGTTGTGGTTATTGCATCACTAACATCCTTGGTACGTACCTCAGCTCTTGTTTACTTACGACCTAAGTGATTGCAACATGATGTTGTAATAAAGTTCATTTGAGAACTGTCTAAAATAACATAGCATTTGTGTAATCTCCCAAAGTTATCCTTCACTTTAACTCTTGCAGTAGCCAGTAAAACCTTTGACACTGCACCCTTTATTGTAAAATAACTAGTTTGTCCAGTATTAATTGGTTGATTTAGCAATGTGTGGTGATATTTTCCACAAGTTTTACAGCCCCTGGAGTTGCAGTGTTGTATGAAGTGATTATTAGCTAAACAATTTAAACATAACTGATTTTCCTTTACAAATTTGTATCTATTATCGACTGAATTGATTAAACTGACCACAATGCTGAATACTATGGCCACTCTTGAATAAAATGCATACATCCCTTGTTACATAACAATGTGGCTTGGTTTTATTACTATATGGTTTAGGCAGCATCTGAGGTTTGAATTCAAGTTTCTTGCTTGCTGTCTCAAGAGCATTGCTCTGCTTTCAATAAATTCATACAATTTAGTTAGCCTTGGTAGCTCTTTGCCTGAAGTGTATAGCTCCCATTCCTGTTTAGACTTGCTATCAAGCTTCTGAACAACAATGTAAATTAGTAATTGAGTCGTAACACTACATCACTTACTTGTTTTTATCATGAATACATGTTTCAGGAGCTAATTGCTCCCATCCTCAGTTCCCTGTTGACTGCCAGCATCCTTTGTTTTGGTTGTAAGCTTGAACTCTGGTGGCAGCTGGAAGAACTTCTTCAAAAGTAAGTCTCCTGGTGGGGTTTCAAAATTATAAGTGCGGTTTTTCTTCCAAATATAAATGTTTTCCCAAGTTGTAAGTTCTGCTTTTTCTGAGATGTTTTCAAGTATTTTTGGGTTTGTCTATGGTGTTTTTCTCTCCAAAAGTATCAAGCTACTGCTGATTTATCTTCCTGTTTTTGTTTTATGTAACTGAAGTGTTCTTTTGTTCTTTTTTTATATTTCTCTTGGTTTTTCCAATATATATTTTTTCGCAGTCATTGCAGTTGATCTGGTATATTCCTGGTTTGTTCTCCTGTGGGAGATCTTTTAGTTTGGAGTTTAGTAGGTTTTTTATGGTGTAATTGTTTTTTTTGGGGGGGCCAAAGAGATGCGTTGCTTGAAGATTCTCTGGAATTTGTAGAAGGCTATTGGGTGGTATGTGAATTTTTTGAAAATCTTTTCTTTTTCAGTGGGGATGAGTGTGGTAACTTCGTTTTCTTTTTGCTCACAGCTCTGTTTATTGTTTTGTATATTGTTTCTGGCCTGAATCCATTTTCTGTGGCTATGTCTAATATCTTGTTTAACTCAAGTGTGTATTCCTCTTTGTTCATAGGGGCGTTGATCAGTCGGTGTGTCAGACTGTTGAGTGCTACATGCTGGAGGGAACGGGATTTAAACTTTTGTTTTATGTAGCTATGTGTGTGTGGGTTTCCTGTAGATGCCGAATGTTAGGTGGTTTCCTTGATTTTAAGCTAAAGAAAGGGGAGTTGTCCATTCTGTTCTTTTTCCATTGTGAAGTTTAGGATTTTTCTTGAAGGTTCAGTAATTTTAGTGTCTCTTCCAAATGTTTTTCTGGGACTATTGCAAAGATGTCAACGTAGCGGTACCATGGTTTAAACAACCAGGGGAAACCTTTGTGACTCTTGTCTCAATATTACTCATGGAGAGTTCTGCCAGTAGTGGTGAAAGTGGACTGTCCATAGGCCTGAGTTCTGTTTGTAGTAGTTCCTGTTGAAGGTGAAATAATTTTGTTCTATGCACAGTTTAGTTAGTGTAATGTATTAAATTTCTTCTGTAGTCCTTCCTATTGCTATCACTGTCACAAAGTCCACCAAAGCAATTTTATTGTGAATTATAAATGTAAATTATCAAATCCCAAGTGCTTGTTTGCCGATTTAAACTATCTAATGCTTTCAAATTGCTTTTGGTAACATCACTCAACCACCTGAGTAGCATTCTCGGTCGAATTGCAGGTTGCTTCATGATATCAATGTGTGTTAACAATGAGATTTTCATTTTGGTATCTTTCTACTAACAATTCCCAAGCAAATGTCAGTTAATGGGATGTGCAAAATTATTCTCTTAGCATCCCCAAGAAGACTGACATCAGATAATCAAATTTCTGTATGTTTGGAATATTTTCATTATTCCCAACAGTAGGTAAATATTGTATCCTTAAAACTAATCCACTTCACTTACATTTCCACTAAATTGAGGTACAGATAACTGAGGAAGCTTTATTCTAACTACTGGTACAATAGGCACATTACAACCTTGTGAAGACTAGCCTCCTTTAACTTTCTTTGCAAGAAACCCAATCAAGCAAGTACCTATTTTCCACTGAAGCTCTTTTTGGACATTAGTTTCAGCTTCTTCTAACATTTCTAACTCATCTCGACAATCGTTGAATTTTACCCAATTTTCTTGCAGTAAATTTGATCTAACTTCCAATTGTCCTCTATCCCCTTGATCATTCCATGAATTTAGAAATGTTTCCAGCCTAGTAAGGGCTCCTTTAATGATTGCACGTTTTTTCTTCAATTCACTAATTCTTACTTCATGCGCCATACTGAAGCATGCAAAGGTATAAGGGAGGGAGAGGGACAGGTACTTGTCTTACCTTATTGAAGCTAATTAACTGGTTATGGTCACCTAGACATCTTTCTCTGTTGATCCATTGAAGCCAAATTCAAGAAGTTCCAACTACTGCTCACAGATGGTGCTGCAATCTTCCAACATCCAGTTGCTCCGTTTTATTGACTCTTCAATTGACCATTAGCACTACTGTTGTTGCTCTATTAGCGCTGCTGTTGCTGTATGCCAATAGGATTGAATTTGCTCCATGCCATTAGTAGTATTGTTGCTGTTTTCAATTAGTGCTGCTGCTCTAAGCCATTACAACTGCAGTTAGACTGATGTTCATGTTGCTCTTTGCCATTGTTTCTGCTGTTGCTAGTTCCCATTAGTGCTGCTGCTGTATGCCATAAGTACTACTATACATGTATGCCACTAGCATGCTTTATGCCATTGGGGGGGCTGCTGTTGTACTTTGCCCATTGTTTCTGTTGTATGCCATTGGGGCTGCTGTAGTTTCCCATTAGTACTGCTATTGCAGTATGTCGTTACTGCTCCTGGTGTATGCCATTAGTACTGCTGCTCTATGCCATTAGTGTTGCTGTATGCCATTACTACTGCTGTATGTAAAAATAAAATAAATAAATAAAAAATAATAAAATAAAATCTGCATGTCTGTACAGGTTACTTGAGTCTATGCTGAGATGTAGTTTGCACATTTTTCACTTTATTGCTCTCTTCAAATACATTTGTTTCAATAAAATTGTGCAGATAGATACTATTTCTAAGCTATCTAAACAATTAAACTACCATTTACTGATTTCCAGTAAGCTTACATTCCTATATAAATTACATCTATTCTAACAGTACTAAATATTACTCCAAAAAAATCCACTCAAAACATAAATGTCTACTTAAAAACTAAAACCATTTTACTACAAATTTTCTAAGAAAATCTACTCTATCTACTAAAATCTCTACAAAAATTTTACTTTATATCACTACAGACTGTTGTCCTATTACTAATACTTTATCCTCTTGCTAGAACTGGCATCCTAACCTTCATATGGAATCCAGTTGTTAAACAGCATGAAATAAAGAAGGCTGGTGCATCAGTTCCCACTTATTCTATATTTATCCTTCTTCCTTTTCTGCATCTGTTGTTGCTGTCGCATCTCTTGGTGGCTGCATATTATTCTCCTGTGGTTCTGGTGAAGGTTCTCTGGGTCCAGTTCTGCATCTTTCGGCTGCTTCTGCTTTACCTGTAGATATCCACAGTTGTCTTCATCTGTTTATTTATTGTTGTCTGTACTTCATTAATTCATTGGATATTAATTCAGCCATTTGTTCCAATTGTTGATAATCATCCTTATTCTTTATGATATTCCATAGTTGCTTTCCTTGTAGATATTGTTTATCTTTTTCCAGTAAATCTTGGTGTTCAGTAAATTTGAACAGTACATGCTCCGGAGTATCCATTTGCTGACATGTCACAATTATCATGCTCTCTTCTTCCTATCCTCTTCAGGTATGTATTATATGGTCCATGACCTGTTAGTGTGTTGGTGTTTTCTCGGTTTCACATGTAGTAGTCTTAATCTTTCCATTATGTTTGGAAAAATGTCATGTTTGTCATCCTTCAATGGTATTCAATTCCTCTTGCCATTCTTTTATTTCTAATTTAGACTTACTTTGTTGGCCTATTAATTTCTCTACCTTATCTAGTTCTCCCTTTAGCCAATATATTGCACCCCATAGTCTTACTGTAAAATCTATTGGGCATATTGCCATTAGGACAAATATTGCCATCGTTGTTGTCCTTACTGTTCCTGATCCTCTTAATTATTTGTTGTGTGCTTCTTAAGTCTTATTCATAAGCCTGTGTGACCATGTACTTGCTCTATATCCCATTATTCCTGCTGTTATGCTGGTGTGATATTTGGCAATTGCAACTGATGATATTCTGTACCTAGTTCCTTTGTATGATAGACGATAATTTCATCACCACACCCATTGCTTTAGTTCTAATATAGTCGAATTGTTTTGTAAAGTTCAATTTCTCATCTAGTTGAATTCCTAAATATCTTAAGTTTGACTGTCTCTTAATATTCTGATTATTAATCTTAATTGTTGGATTTCTCTTTAGCTGTCCTTTTAACATGTATGCTGATTTTGCTGGGCTTATGGTTAATTTTACTTGCTTACACCATTCTTGAAGATATGTTATTATTTTTGCCTTTTTCTCCAATTCATTCCTATTGTTGCCATCAATAATTATCATTAGGTCATCTGCATATGCAATAACTTTGGTTGTTTCTTGTAAAGCTTCTAATGTTTCTAGTCTCGGTTCAGTTAATATATCCCAAAATACGGGTCCCAGTATTGATCCTTGCGGACATCCTTTTGTAATTTCCTTTGATATTTGTGGTTTCACTTAGAATTGTTACACTTAGACCCTTAAAATAATCCTTTAATATATTATATATACTCCTTGGATAATTCCTCTGTCGTATATTAAACAGTTCTGGCCACCACAGGTTGTCAAATGCTCCTGCGATGTCAAAGAATATGCTTATAACATTTGTTACCATTTCTCTGAATGCATGTAATGGCTCTATTTATTGCATCATCTGTCGATTTAGCCTTTCAAAAGCCATATTGCTTCTCAGTCATATCAATCATTAGTCTATATTCATGGATTCTCTTTGAAATTAGTCTTTCTTGGATCTTTCCTAATGTGTTTAATAAGCAAATGGGTCTATAGCTTTACACTTTCCTAGGATCCTTATCTTTCGCCTTCTTAACAATTAAAATATTTGCTTTCTTCCTACAATATGGTACGCATCCTAAATATAAACAATTGTTTAAGATGTCACATAAACATGGTGCTATGGTCTTCTCTAAATTCATTATTACTTCTGATGGTATTCCATCAGGTCCTGGGGCTTTGCCTTTTTTAAATTCCCTAATGGCTAACATAACCTCTGTAACATCAAAGGGATATACAATCCTGGCTCCTTGGTATTCTTGTTTATATTCTTCTCATTTACTTCTATGATCTTCATCTTCATGTTCCTGTAAATCTGATGGTAAAAGTTTACTTAGTAGGTAGTTTGACTTAATCCAGGTCTTTGTATTCTCTCCATTTTCTTTTTCTAAAGTGGATATTACTTCTAGCACGCCTATTTTCTCCATTACTATTTTATATGGGATTCCCATATACTATCAGACAAATTCCTTCAAGATGTTCGTCTTGTGTTCTCCAATTCTTCCTTACATTTCTATTTAAATTCTCAATATATTTCCAGATTTGTCTTTCATTACCGATCCTCGATTGTTGATAAATTCTCCTAGCTTTAAGTCTTTTACTTAGCTTTTGTAGTTTTTCATTCCAGATTTTATAATTAGTATTTTTAGACTTTGTATATGGTAGCTGAAATTCCTGTTGTAGTCTCCTGCAATCTGCATTTCTTATTATATACCTTGTCTGTTCCATATTCTTCCATATTGTCTCATCTCTATTTACCTTGTAGTCAAATATCATGATCACCTGTGGCAAGTTGAGTAATGTTCCAGTTATATATCCTATTTACCACATAGCCCTTGGCTAAAGCTAAGTCTATTTTCTTTAGCATCTGCTCTGTTCTGCAATGTGTAAGGGTTGTTAGGTTGATGCAATATCTCTAGTTCAAACTCGTTTATTACTTCTACTAATTTTGCTCCTTTATCTGGAATTTTGCTTCACCAAAGTGTTGATTTTGCATTAGCATCCATGGTCATTATAATTGCTGTGTTTTCATATGTATGCAGTATATTCCTCATTTTATCAAGGTGTATTTCAATATCATCCATATGCTGAAAATATTGATTTGTCGAAGTATTAGTTTTCCCCAAGTATGTCATTTCCATGCAGTTTGTATGTTCATCACATAGCTGAGTAATTTTCAGAATTTGTACGTCCTTACTTACAATCACTGTTGCTGTCTTTGTATCTTCCCCTTCTGTTATATATCTTGCATTTATGGGCATATGTAATGGTTTCCCTCTTAGGGTATATGGTTCTTGAATGCATAATACATTTATTTTTAAATCTTCAAGTTTCCTAATTTCCATCATCCCAGTTTTACTCCTCTGGGCATTTATTTGTCCTATTAAGTTTGTGGATATACCTGCCATTATCTGTTATTGAAGAGTTTCCTTTTCTTGTTGTTTTGCAAGAAATTTGTAAAGTCTATAATTTCTTAGGATTGATTTTCTTTTCTTTGGGTATTGATAAAATGTTAGCCTTGGGTTCTCTACTTCTATTTCTCTCTGATGTATTTTAGTATCTATCCCACCATTTTTCTCCTAGTCCTTTATGTGGATTTGGAATAGATGTATATTTCTTAACTGGTGTATTCATCTTTTTACTTGTAACTACGGATCGTTGTATAAATGTAAGTTAAGTCCAGTTTTATTTAATTTATACATAGATGATGTCTTACTAGAAATTGGAAGGAATAATAAATGTGCACCAGTAATTAACATCCAAATTCCACGACTTCTTTTTGCAGATGACCTAGTGGTAGGATCTATTACAGTAAGTGGTTTAAAACAATCATTACAAGCAATTGATGTATATTGTAAAGAATGGAGGCTAAAAGTGAATCAAGAGAAAACACAGATTGTGGTTTTCAAAAAGGGGGGAAAATTAGGCAAATATGAAAAGTGGAAGGGAGAGGAGAAAGATTACAGGGTGGTGCGTGACTATCTATTTAGAAGTAAAAATAGATGGAGGTAATAAATGGGAGAAACAAAAGAAGTTTGCATTGGAAAAAGGTAAAGGGGCGATGGCAGCAATTAGAAGCTGCAAATATAAAGTACCTAATATAAATGTTAAATGGCTGGAAAAAGTTTGAGATGGTTGTGGAGGCAAAAATGATGTATGGTATAGTAATATGGGGATTAGATAGAGGATGGGAATGTATAGATGTGGTGCACAGGATGTTTTGTAGAGAAATACTAGGGCTACCGAAGTCAATTGTAAGACAGGTAGCACAATTAAAGATGGGCAGGGTGACAACTAAGGGGAAGATAATGGAAAGAGCTTTGAAATTTTGGTTCAGAAGTTTAAATCTAGGAAAAAGTAATGTGTTAAGACAATGTATTGAATACCAAGAGAATAGCTTAATGAATGGATGGGTAAGTAAATTACGGAATATTTTGGAGAAAAATGGGTTAGGAGATATATGAAGGAGAGAAAATAACGTAAAACATTTTTGGAAAAAGGCAAGGAAAAGACTGGAAGATATAGAAATACAAATCATGTTCAGTGAGATTGCCAAAAGAGCTCATTAGTTTATTATAGGCCAATGAAAAATACATGGGGTAGGGAAAAATTTTTAGACATAGTAAATAAAGAGAGAATCTGTTGCATGGTTAAGAACGGGAGCATGGAGGCTAAAAGGGCTAAGACAGGGTATTCCTCAGAACCATTGCCCGTTATGTGGTGGTAATGAAGACATTGAACAAATAGTATTTAAGTGCCAAGGAACAGAAAATTGGAGAAAAGAATTTTTTAATAAGTGGTTGAAGGGGGATAGAAATACTTATAATTGAAATGATATGCAAGAACGCTAGAAGCATTGGACAGTTTTTGTGTAAAGTAAAAAATAAATGGCTTTGGACAGAGGAAAGAGAAAAGTAAGAGGTAGTGCATCCTACTTTGAATGGAAAATTACAGTGAATGTGTGATGGTTAAGTAATCAATGAAAAGTGAGAAAAAAAGTGGAAATGGGACATGAAAAAAAACTGAAAAAAAGAGCAAGATAATTTAGTGACAAGAGATTGTAAAATGTAAATAAACTGTAGTGATTGTCTACTGAATAAGTGACCAGGGTCAAAATGCAGTAGACAATCAAATTTGTAAAACTCTTAGCACAATAAATACTATACTATACATTTCTTTTGAATGTTGCTGTCTTACATGAACATAATTTGGCCAGCTCTGTAATGGATCCATCACTATTTTACCATAACATTTCACAAAGTGTGTATAGATTTCATTAATGTCCAATTTATCATTTTTCGTGTCGAAAGTGGATTGTAATAACTTCAATAATTCTTCCCTTTCCATTAGTATATTCAGTATAAGTTCCATGCGACCAACAGCATCCAGAACCAGGAACATTATTGTATCCCCCTACGAATGGGCTATCCTGATCAAATGTCTTAAAGCACCATAAATATATTACGTTCTTCTGATCTAAGTCTTAAACCTGAATTGATTATATATGTTTGGGTGGCATCCAATATTGTATCTCAATTTCTCCATTCTATCCTGCTTTTTTGTTTCTACTTCATCTTTAAGGATTGGTTCATCTGGATTTAGCTACTTTTATCATTTCAGTTATGTGTCGGTTTACTCACTTTTCTCCTTATAAAATCTAGGGAGTTCATTCCTTTACTTAATTTGTTCCTTTCCTCTTCTTCCTCTGCAGAAGTGTCATCCTTTAATAGTTCATCGTAATTCACCGGTATAATTTTTTGTTTCATTTGTATCCTTTAAGGTTAACTTTCGGTGGTAATAAGGGCTTTCGATTCTCTGCAATTCCCATGTTTGGCTCCATATATCTTTGGCTTTCTTGGTTATGATTTAATGTAAACTGAAACTCTTCCGTTTGTGTCACACAACCTTTGGTGATTATATTACTCTTTCATGAAATAATTCTTTATCCATTCCATATTTCTTCTAATTCTACTTGGATTTTTCTTTTCTTTTTCCTCCTCTTTCCTTCAAACTGAAGTTGTCTATCCATTATAATCAGCTCTAGATATTAATCTTGGTCTATAGAGTTAATAGATTGGGCAATGTTTTCTTGGACATTTCTTCTTTCTTAGGGTGCAAGGTACACAAATACCTTGCTGTTCTTTCTTTGCGCAGTCCTTTTTAACATGTTCCTCTTCTCCACAGTGGAAACATGTTATGTGGTCTTACATGGCCAAGGTCTTGACATTTCATGCATCTAGCTACAATGAAATCTTTAACCCCAATGGATTGAAATCTAACGTATACTCTTCCCTGCATAACCATTCTTAAATGTAGTTTGGGTTCCATTTCTTAGACATGGTGCACGGTTGCTCTATTTTGTGGTCCTGTGTTGAATTTAAATATTACTTGTTTGTCAAAAACTTCCCATGGCATGTCCTCAAAGTTTTGCATGTGCAGGGATCTTTTGAGATCCTCCTTTTCTCCTGCTAAGATGCCATATATGTGGATTTCTCTTACTGGGTTTTTCCATTTTCAGATTTTTGCTATTTATAATTTTTTCATCATCCTTAGTTTCAGCCTCGATCAGCGTCCTCTCGGTGGCTCTCATATCACTTAGCTTTTCTTGTGCCAGTTTCAAATTCCTGGTCATTATGTCTAAAACTTCTATAGTTTACCCTTTTGTGGATGTGATAAAAAAGGGTATGTTTTGGTCTCTGCACATTCCTCTCAATTTTATCCATACTCTCATTTACTTTAGGTGTTTTTGCCATTTGTGCATAGCTTATTGGCCTAACCTAGGGCTTAAGTTCCTTGAAAACTAAGTTATGTCTTGGTTGAGAAGTTTTCCTCTTTCAGCTTATCAAAGGTTTCAATAATTTTCTCCAGGAGGCTGCAGATTCCTCTTAATTCATACATATTTTCTCTGTTGAAATCATATTGAAATCGGAACTGTATCTAACAATGCTGTATTCATCTGCAGCACCCATACTGGTAGCTGACGTCTCAATACCATCGCCACTGGTTTCTACAATGCACATGTTGCTCTCTTGATTTATTCTGCTCTGCAATGACGTATGCTGTGGCCTCTTCAGAGATTGGGACAGCGACTGCCTGTGTTTAAATATACTCTATCGATTAGCAAATTGCTTCCCTCTACTCTGCTTGCTCATTGCTCCTCTCTGCCTATAGCATTGAAATAACACTATAGCCCAGGGTCGGGGGACGAGGACCCAGGAGCTATCTGGCACTTGTAACTAGGGCCGTGTACACAACTGGCACCCTAGTTGTTGACACACTAACGCTATTGGACAGGAGGCAACTGCCAAACATCAGACCCCTAAATGTCTGTATGCCATTAGTGCTGCTCCTGCTGTATGCCATTAGTTCTGCTGTTGCTGTATGCCATTAGTTCTGCTGTTGTTTTATGTCATTAGTTCTGCTGTTGCTGTATGCCATTAGTTCTGCTGTTGCTGTATGCCATTAGTTCTGCTGTTGCTGTATGCCATTAGTTCTGCTGTTGCTGTATGCCATTAGTTCTGCTGTTGCTGTATGCCATTAGTTCTGCTGTTGCTGTATGCCATTAGTACTGCTACTGTTCTATGCCATTAGTACTCCTGTTGATGTATGCCATTAGTATTGCTACTGTTCTATGCCATTAGTACTGTTGCTGTATACCATTAGTACTGCTACTGTTCTATGCCATTAGTACTGTTGATGTATGCCATTAGTACTGCTACTGTTCTATGCCATTAGTACTGCTACTGTTCTATGCCATTAGTACTGCTACTGTTCTATGCCATTAGTACTGCTGTTGATGTATGCCATTAGTACTGCTACTATTCTATGCCATTAGTTCTGCTGTTGCTGTATGCCATTAGTACTACTGTTCTATGCCATTAGTACTGCTGTTGATGTATGTCATTACTGCTACTACTGTTCTATGTGCAATGGTTCCGCTGTTTCTCCCAAAACACAACACTGGAGCAAGGCAGCGATACCATGCAGACGCTTAAGAAAGGTTTGACTGAGTTAGGGAACCCCGGCCAAAAAAAAGGGAAGCCCTAACGAGTGCCGTAGGGGAAAACAAAATGGAAACCAGAACTCTCAAATATATACTACTATTGATAAGTGTTTTGGGGTACTTTAATGATAATAATAAACATTAATAACCAGAACCGTAGAGCAACCTTAAAAGGAATAACTGTAAAACAAAGATGGCTTAAATAGTAGACCAACCAAAACCAATTGAGCAGAGCAGTAAGGCAAGTTTTAAATACAGCAAAAATTAAGTAAAACCAAAAATTCAACAAACAAAATCAATTTAGAAAGTTTATAAAACAAGACCACTATAAACATCAGACCAATATATTTAATTATGTTTATCTAGTCAAAGACTTGCTAAGAATGTCGATCAAGACCCAAACAAACTTATGAATTTCTAGTAACAGTGAGCATCAAAGTCCAGCTGAGCTAGATGTACTTTACAACCCAACCGTTTTCAGTTACAAAAGTTCAGCATGATTGGGTTTTAACTGCAATTACTGCTCTCATAATTAACACAACAGAATTTCTGTAATTTTAAACTAACTATGCACTGAAAATCACGTACTGAAAATATAACTCAGCTAGAAAAGAACCAAAACACACTAAACATATGAACAATTCCAAGAGCCAGTCACTTTACGAATTCGTATTTTAAAACACACATTACGTTTTCCGCGCCAAAATTCACTCACCATTACCAAGATATAAAACTGATAACAAAGCCTACCTTTACATAAGGCCGATCCACAAATAATCACAAAAGACGTTCCTTAAATCTATTACAAAAAACTTCCACAATCCGGATGAGTTGTTGCCGGGCAGAGAGCTATCCCTGCAATGCGACAGAAATCCACCACTCACCGCGTACGGCCAAAGCACATGCCACGTAAGCAAACCAGAGAGTGCGTTAAGCAAGGGGACAAGCAACGTAAAAAGACTGGCTGGATGTATAACACAGATACAAAACACAAAAGGAACACATAACAGCACATATGCCATTAGTACTGCTACTGTTCTATGCCATTAGTACTGCTGTTGGTGTATGTCATTACTGCTACTACTGTTCTATGCCATTAGTTCTGCTGTTGCTGCATGCTACTACTGTTCTATGCCATTAGTTCTGCTGTTAATGTATGTCATTACTGCTACTACTGTTCTATGCCATTAGTACTGCTGTTGCTGTATGCCATTAGTACTGCTACTGCTGTATGCCATTAGTACTGCTACTGCTCTATGCCATTAGTACAGCTGTTGCTGTATGCCATTAGTACTACTGTTCTATGCCATTAGTACTGCTGTTGATGTATGTCATTAGTACTGCTACTGTTCTATGTCATTAGTACTGCTACTGTTCTATGTCATTAGTACTGCTACTGTTCTATGTCATTAGTACTGCTACTGTTCTATGCCATTAGTACTACTGTTCTATGCCATTAGTACTGCTACTGTTCTATGCCATTGGTACTGCTGTTGCTGTATGCCATTAGTACTGCTGTTGCTGTATGTCATAACTGCTACTACTGCTCTATGCCTATAGTACTGCTGTTGATGTATGTCATTACTGCTACTACTGTTCTATGCCATTAGTACTGCTGTTGCTGTATGTCATTACTGCTACTACTGTTCTATGCCATTAGTACTGCTGTTGCTGTATGTCATTACTGCTACTCTTGTTCTATGCCATTAGTACTGCTGTTGCTGTATGTCATTACTGCTACTACTGTTCTATGTCATTAGTTCTGCTGTTGCTGTATGTCATTACTGCTACTACTGTTCTATGTCATTAGTTCTGATGTTGATGTATGTCATTACTGCTACTACTGTTCTATGCCATTAGTACTGCTGTTGATGTATGCCATTAGTACTGCTGTTGCTGTATGCCATTAGTACTGCTGTTGCTGAATTCCATTAGTACTGCTACTGTTCTATGTCATTAGTACTGCTGTTGCTGAATGCCATTAGTACTGCTACTGTTCTATGCCATTACTGCTACTACTGTTCTATGCCATTAGTACTGCTGTTGCTGTATGCCATTAGTACTGCTGTTGCTGAATGACATTAGTACTGCTACTGTTCTATGCAATTACTGCTACTACTGTTCTATGCCATTACTGCTACTACTGTTCTATGCCATTACTGCTACTACTGTTCTATGCCATTAGTACTGCTGTTGCTGTATGCCATTAGTACTGCTGTTGCTGAATGCCATTAGTACTGCTGTTGCTGTATGTCATTACTGCTACTACTGTTCTATGCCATTAGTACTGCTGTTGCTGAATGCCATTAGCGTTGCTGCATGCCATTAGTGTTGCTGTATGTCATTACTGCTACTACTGTTCTATGCCATTAGTACTGCTGCTGCTGAATGTCATTAGTTCTGCTGTTGCTGAATGCCATTAGTACTGCTGTTGATGTATGCCATTAGTACTGCTGTTGATGTATGCCATTAGTACTGCTGTTGCTGAATGTCATTAGTTCTGCTGTTGCTGAATGTCATTAGTTCTGCTGTTGCTGAATGCCATTAGTGCTGCTGTTGCTGTATGTCATTACTGCTACTACTGTTCTGTGCCATTAGTTCTGCTGTTGCTGAATGCCATTAGTACTGCTGTTGCTGAATGGAATTAGTACTGCTGTTGCTGTATGTCATTACTGCTACTACTGTTCTATGCCATTAGTACTGCTGTTGCTGAATGCCATTAGTACTGCTGTTGCTGTGTCATTACTGCTACTACTGTTCTATGCCATTAGTACTGCTGTTGCTGAATGCCATTAGTACTGCTGTTGCTGAATGCCATTAGTACTGCTGTTGCTGAATGCCATTAGTACTGCAGTTGCTGTATGTCATTACTGCTACTACTGTTCTATGCCATTAGTACTGCTGTTGCTGAATGCCATTACTGCTACTACTGTTCTATGCCATTAGTACTGCTGTTGCTGAATGCCATTAGTACTGCTACTGTTCTATGCCATTAGTACTGCTGTTGCTGAATGCCATTAGTACTGCTGTTGCTGAATGCCATTAGTACTGCTGTTGCTGAATGTCATTAGTACTGCTACTGTTCTATGCCATTAGTACTGCTACTGTTCTATGCCATTAGTACTGCTACTGTTCTATGCCATTACTACTGCTACTGTTCTATGCCATTAGTACTGCTACTGTTCTATGCCATTAGTACTGCTACTGCTGAATGCCATTAGTTCTGCTGTTGCTGAATGTCATTAGTACTGCTACTGTTCTATGCCATTAGTACTGCTGTTGCTGAATGTCATTAGTACTGCTGTTGCTGAATGCCATTAGTACTGCTGTTGCTGAATGCCATTAGTACTGCTGTTGCTGAATGCCATTAGTACTGCTGTTGCTGAATGCCATTAGTACTGCTGTTGCTGAATGCCATTAGTTCTGCTGTTGCTGAATGCCATTAGTTCTGCTGTTTCTGAATGCCATTAGTTCTGCTGTTGCTGAATGCCATTAGTTCTGCTGTTGCTGAATGCCATTAGTTCTGCTGTTGCTGAATGCCATTAGTTCTGCTGTTGCTGAATGCCATTAGTTTGCTGTTGCTGAATGCCATTAGTTCTGCTGTTGTAAATGCCATTAGTTCTGCTGTTGCTGAATGTCATTAGTACTGCTGTTGCTGAATGTCATTAGTACTGCTGTTGCTGAATGCCATTAGTACTGCTGTTGCTGAATGCCATTAGTTCTACTGTTGCTGAATGCCATTAGTTCTGCTGTTGCTGAATGCCATTAGTTCTGCTGTTGCTGAATGCCATTAGTTCTGCTGTTGCTGAATGCCATTAGTTCTGCTGTTGCTGAATGCCATTAGTTCTGCTGTTGCTGAATGCCATTAGTTCTGCTGTTGCTGAATGCCATTAGTTCTGCTGTTGCTGAATGCCATTAGTTCTGCTGTTGCTGAATGCCATTAGTTCTGCTGTTGCTGAATGCCATTAGTTCTGCTGTTGCTGAATGCCATTAGTTCTGCTGTTGCTGAATGCCATTAGTTCTGCTGTTGGTGAATGCCATTAGTTCTGCTGTTGGTGAATGCCATTAGTTCTGCTGTTGGTGAATGCCATTAGTTCTGCTGTTGGTGAATGCCATTAGTTCTGCTGTTGGTGAATGCCATTAGTTCTGCTGTTGGTGAATGCCATTAGTTCTGCTGTTGGTGAATGCCATTAGTTCTGCTGTTGGTGAATGCCATTAGTTCTGCTGTTGCTGAATGCCATTAGTACTGCTGTTGCTGAATGTCATTAGTACTGCTGTTGCTGTATGTCATTAGTACTGCTGTTAATGTATGTCATTACTGCTACTACTGTTCTATGCCATTAGTACTGCTGTTGCTGAATGCAATTAGTACTGCTACTCTTCTATGCCATTAGTACTTCTGTTGCTGAATGCCATTAGTATTGCTACTGTTCTATGCCATTAGTACTGCGTTGCTGTATGTCATTACTGCTACTACTGTTCTATCCCATTAGTACTGCTTTTGCTGTATGCCATTAGTACTGCTGTTGCTGTATGTCATTAGTTCTGCTGTTGCTGCATGTCATTAGTTCTGCTGTTGCTGTATGCCATTAGTTCTGCTGTTGCTGTATGCCATTAGTTCTGCTGTTGCTGTATGCCATTAGTTCTGCTGTTGCTGTATCCCATTAGTTCTGCTGTTGCTGTATCCCATTAGTTCTGCTGTTGCTGTATGTCATTAGTTCTGCTGTTGCTGTATGTCATTAGTTCTGCTGTTGCTGTATGTCATTAGTTCTGCTGTTGCGGTATGCCATTAGTTCTGCTGTTGCTGTATGCCATTAGTTCTGCTGTTGCTGTATGCCATTAGTTCTGCTGTTGCTGTATGCCATTAGTTCTGTTGCTATATGCCATTAGTTCTGCTGTTGCTGAATGCCATTAGTTCTGCTGTTGCTGAATGCCATTTGTTCTGCTGTTGCTGAATGCCATTAGTTCTGCTGTTGCTGAATGCCATTAGTTCTGCTGTTGCTGAATGCCATTAGTAGTGCTGTTGCTGAATGCCACTAGTAGTGCTGTTGCTGTATGCCACTAGTAGTGCTGTTGCTGTATGCCACTAGTAGTGCTGTTGCTGTATGCCACTAGTAGTGCTGTTGCTGTATGCCACTAGTAGTGCTGTTGCTGTATGCCACTAGTAGTGCTGTTGCTGTATGCCACTAGTAGTGCTGTTGCTGTATGCCACTAGTAGTGCTGTTGCTGTATGCCACTAGTAGTGCTGTTGCTGTATGCCACTAGTAGTGCTGTTGCTGTATGCCACTAGTAGTGCTGTTGCTGTATGCCACTAGAAGTTCTGTTGCTGTATGCCACTAGTACTGTTTTGCTGAATGCCATTAGTACTGTTTTGCTGAATGCCATTAGTACTGCTGTTGCTGAATGCCATTAGTACTGCTACTGTTCTATGCCATTAGTACTGCTGTTGCTGTATGTCATTACTGCTACTACTGTTCTATGCCATTAGTTCTGCTGTTGCTGTATGTCATTACTGCTACTACTGTTCTATGCCATTAGTACTGCTGTTGCTGAATGCCATTAGTACTGCTGTTGCTGAATGCCATTAGTACTGCTACTGTTCTATGCCATTAGTACTGCTGTTGCTGAATGCCATTACTGCTACTACTCTTCTATGCCATTGGTACTGCTGTTGCTGAATGCCATTAGTACTGCTACTGTTCTATGCCATTAGTACTGCGTTGCTGTATGTCATTACTGCTACTACTGTTCTATCCCATTAGTACTGCTTTTGCTGTATGCCATTAGTACTGCTGTTGCTGTATGTCATTAGTTCTGCTGTTGCTGTATGTCAATAGTTCTGCTGTTGCTGTATGCCATTAGTTCTGCTGTTGCTGAATGCCATTAGTTCTGCTGTTGCTGAATGCCATTAGTTCTGCTGTTGCTGAATGCCATTAGTTCTGCTGTTGCTGTATGCCATTAGTAGTGCTGTTGCTGTATGCCATTAGTAGTGCTGTTGCTGTATGCCATTAGTAGTGCTGTTGCTGTATGCCATTAGTAGTGCTGTTGCTGTATGCCATTAGTAGTGCTGTTGCTGTATGCCACTAGTAGTGCTGTTGCTGTATGCCACTAGTAGTGCTGTTGCTGTATGCCACTAGTACTGTTGCTGTATGCCACTAGTACTGCTGTTGCTGAATGCCATTAGTACTGCTACTGTTCTATGCCATTAGTACTGCTGTTGCTGTATGTCATTACTGCTACTACTGTTCTATGCCATTAGTACTGCTGTTGCTGTATGCCATTAGTACTGCTACTGTTCTATGCCATTAGTACTGCTACTGTTCTATGCCATTAGTACTGCTGTTGATGTATGCCATTAGTACTGCTACTATTCTATGCCATTAGTTCTGCTGTTGCTGTATGCCATTAGTACTACTGTTCTATGCCATTAGTACTGCTGTTGATGTATGTCATTACTGCTACTACTGTTCTATGTGCAATGGTTCCGCTGTTTCTCCCAAAACACAACACTGGAGCAAGGCAGCGATACCATGCAGACGCTTAAGAAAGGTTTGACTGAGTTAGGGAACCCCGGCCAAAAAAAAGGGAAGCCCTAACGAGTGCCGTAGGGGAAAACAAAATGGAAACCAGAACTCTCAAATATATACTACTATTGATAAGTGTTTTGGGGTACTTTAATGATAATAATAAACATTAATAACCAGAACCGTAGAGCAACCTTAAAAGGAATAACTGTAAAACAAAGATGGCTTAAATAGTAGACCAACCAAAACCAATTGAGCAGAGCAGTAAGGCAAGTTTTAAATACAGCAAAAATTAAGTAAAACCAAAAATTCAACAAACAAAATCAATTTAGAAAGTTTATAAAACAAGACCACTATAAACATCAGACCAATATATTTAATTATGTTTATCTAGTCAAAGACTTGCTAAGAATGTCGATCAAGACCCAAACAAACTTATGAATTTCTAGTAACAGTGAGCATCAAAGTCCAGCTGAGCTAGATGTACTTTACAACCCAACCGTTTTCAGTTACAAAAGTTCAGCATGATTGGGTTTTAACTGCAATTACTGCTCTCATAATTAACACAACAGAATTTCTGTAATTTTAAACTAACTATGCACTGAAAATCACGTACTGAAAATATAACTCAGCTAGAAAAGAACCAAAACACACTAAACATATGAACAATTCCAAGAGCCAGTCACTATACGAATTCGTATTTTAAAACACACATTACGTTTTCCGCGCCAAAATTCACTCACCATTACCAAGATATAAAACTGATAACAAAGCCTACCTTTACATAAGGCCGATCCACAAATAATCACAAAAGACGTTCCTTAAATCTATTACAAAAAACTTCCACAATCCGGATGAGTTGTTGCCGGGCAGAGAGCTATCCCTGCAATGCGACAGAAATCCACCACTCACCGCGTACGGCCAAAGCACATGCCACGTAAGCAAACCAGAGAGGAGGAAAAAAAAGAGCACCAGAGAGTGCGTTAAGCAAGGGGACAAGCAACGTAAAAAGACTGGCTGGATGTATAACACAGATACAAAACACAAAAGGAACACATAACAGCACATATGCCATTAGTACTGCTACTGTTCTATGCCATTAGTACTGCTGTTGGTGTATGTCATTACTGCTACTACTGTTCTATGCCATTAGTTCTGCTGTTGCTGCATGCTACTACTGTTCTATGCCATTAGTTCTGCTGTTAATGTATGTCATTACTGCTACTACTGTTCTATGCCATTAGTACTGCTACTGCTGTATGCCATTAGTACTGCTACTGCTGTATGCCATTAGTACTGCTACTGCTCTATGCCATTAGTACAGCTGTTGCTGTATGCCATTAGTACTACTGTTCTATGCCATTAGTACTGCTGTTGATGTATGTCATTACTGCTACTACTGTTCTATGTCATTAGTACTGCTACTGTTCTATGTCATTAGTACTGCTACTGTTCTATGTCATTAGTACTGCTACTGTTCTATGCCATTAGTACTGCTACTGTTCTATGCCATTAGTACTGCTACTGTTCTATGCCATTAGTACTGCTACTGTTCTATGCCATTGGTACTGCTGTTGCTGTATGCCATTAGTACTGCTGTTGCTGTATGTCATAACTGCTACTACTGCTCTATGCCTATAGTACTGCTGTTGATGTATGTCATTACTGCTACTACTGTTCTATGCCATTAGTACTGCTGTTGCTGTATGTCATTACTGCTACTACTGTTCTATGCCATTAGTACTGCTGTTGCTGTATGTCATTACTGCTACTCTTGTTCTATGCCATTAGTACTGCTGTTGCTGTATGTCATTACTGCTACTACTGTTCTATGTCATTAGTTCTGCTGTTGCTGTATGTCATTACTGCTACTACTGTTCTGTCATTAGTTCTGATGTTGATGTATGTCATTACTGCTAATACTGTTCTATGCCATTAGTGCTGCTGTTGATGTATGCCATTAGTACTGCTGTTGCTGTATGCCATTAGTACTGCTGTTGCTGAATTCCATTAGTACTGCTACTGTTCTATGCCATTAGTACTGCTGTTGCTGTATGCCATTAGTACTGCTGTGGCTGAATGCCGTTAGTACTGCTACTGTTCTATGCCATTAGTACTGCTGTTGCTGTATGCCATTAGTACTGCTACTGTTCTATGCCATTAGTACTTCTGTTGCTATTGCCATTAGTACTGCTACTGTTCTATGCCATTAGTACTGCTGTTGCTGAATGCCATTACTGCTACTACTGTTCTATGCCATTAGTACTGCTGTTGCTGTATGTCATTACTGCTACTACTGTTCTATGCCATTAGTACTGCTGTTCTGTTATTACTACTGTTGCTGTATGCCATTAGACTACTGTTGCTGTATGCCATTAGTACTGCTGTTCTGTCATTACTGTTGCTTTATGCCATTAGTACTGCTGTTGTATGTCATTACTACTACTGTTGCTGTATGCCATTAGTACTGCTGTTGATGTATGTCATTACTGCTACTGTTGCTGTATGCCATTAGTACTGCTGTTGAAGTATGTCATTACTGCTACTGTTGCTGTATGCCATTAGTACTGCTGTTGAAGTATGTCATTACTACTACTGTTGCTGTATGCCATTAGTACTGCTGTTGATGTATGTCATTACTGCTACTGTTGCTGTATGCCATTAGTACTGCTGTTGACGTATGTCATTAGTGCTACTGTTGCTGTATGCCATTAGTACTGCTGTTGAAGTATGTCATTAGTGCTACTGTTGCTGTATGCCATTAGTACTGCTGTTGAAGTATGTCATTACTGCTACTGTTGCTGTATGCCATTAGTACTGCTGTTTAAGTATGTTATTAGTGCTACTGTTGCTGTATGCCATTGGTACTGCTGTTGAAGTATGTCATTACTGCTGTTGAAGTATGTCATTACTGCTGTTGAAGTATGTCATTACTGCTGTTGAAGTATGTCATTACTACTACTGTTGCTGTATGCCATTAGTACTGCTGTTGATGTATGTCATTACTACTGTTGCTGTATGCCATTAGTACTGCTGTTGATGTATGTCATTACTGCTGTTGAAGTATGTCATTACTGCTACTGTTCTATGCCATTAGTACTGCTGTTCTATGCCATTAGTACTGCTGTTCTATGCCATTAGTACTGCTGTTCTATGCCATTAGTACTGTTCTATGCCATTAGTACTGCTGTTCTATGTCATTAGTAATGCTCGGTGTATTTCGTTATTACTATTCTTGTGGTGTTGATACTGCTGTGGTGGTGTTGATACTGCTGTTGTGGTGGTGTTGCTACTGCTGTTGTGGTGGTGTTGGTGTTGTTGCTGCTACTGCTGTTGTGGTGGTGATGTTGTTGCTACTGCTGTTGTGGTGGTGTTGTTGCTCCTGCTGTTGTGGTGGTGTTGGTGTTGTTGCTGCTGCTACTGCTGTTGTGGTGGTGTTGGTGTTGTTGCTGCTGCTACTGCTGTTGTGGTGGTGTTGGTGTTGTTGCTGCTGCTACTGCTGTTGTGGTGGTGTTGGTGTTGTTGTTGCTACTGCTGTTGTGGTGGTGTTGGTGTTGTTGTTGCTACTGCTGTTGTGGTGGTGTTGTTGCTACTGCTGTTGTGGTGGTGTTGTGTTGCTACTGCTGTTGTGGTGGTGGTGTTGGTGTTGTTGCTCCTGCTGTTGTGGTGGTGTTGGTGTTGTTGCTCCTGCTGTTGTGGTGGTGTTGGTGTTGTTGCTCCTGCTGTTGTGGTGGTGTTGGTGTTGTTGCTCCTGCTGTTGTGGTGGTGTTGGTGGTGTTGCTCCTGCTGTTGTGGTGGTGTTGGTGGTGTTGCTCCTGCTGTTGTGGTGGTGTTGGTGGTGTTGCTCCTGCTGTTGTGGTGGTGTTGGTGGTGTTGCTGCTACTGCTGTTGTGGTGGCGTTTCTGCTACTGCTGTTGTGGTGGTGTTGGTGTTGTTGCTACTGCTGTTGTGGTGGTGTTGGTGTTGTTGTTGCTACTGCTCTTGTGGTGGTGTTGGTGTTGTTGCTGTTGCTACTGCTCTTGTGGTGGTGTTGGTGTTGTTGCTACTGCTGTTGTGGTGGTGTTGGTGTTGTTGCTACTGCTGTTGTGGTGGTGTTGGTGGTGTTGTTGTTGTTGCTCCTGCTGCTGTGGTGGTGTTGCTACTGCTGTTGTGGTGGTGTTGGTGTTGTTGCTGCTGCTACTGCTGTTGTGGTGGTGATGTTGTTGCTACTGCTGTTGTGGTGGTGGTGGTGTTGCTACTGCTGTTGTGGTGGTGTTGTTGCTGCTACTGCTGTTGTGGTGGTGTTGGTGTTGTTGTTGCTACTGCTGTTGTGGTGGTGTTGGTGTTGTTGCTACTGCTGTTGTGGTGGTGTTGGTGTTGTTGTTGCTACTGCTGTTGTGGTGGTGGTGGTGGTGGTGGTGTTGTTGTTGCTGCTCCTGCTGTTGTGGTGGTGTTGTTGCTACTGCTGTTGTGTTGGTGTTATTGCTGCTGCTGCTGTGGTGGTGGTGTTATTGGTGCTACTTCTGTTGTTGTGGTGGTGTTATTGCTGCTGCTGTTGTGGTGGTGTTATTGCTGCTGCTGTTGTGGTGGTGTTATTGCTGCTGCTGTTGTGGTGGTGGTGGTGGTGGTATTGCTGCTGCTGTTGTGGTGGTGTTATTGCTGCTGCTGCTGTGGTGGTGTTGTTATTGCTGCTACTTCTGTTGTGGTGGTGTTATTGCTGCTTCTACTGTTGTTGTGGTGGTGTTGTTATTGCTGCTACTTCTGTTGTTGTGGTGGTGTTGTTATTGCTGCTTCTACTGTTGTTGTGGTGGTGTTATTGCTGCTTCTACTGTTGTTGTTGTGGTGTTGTTATTGCTGCTACTTCTGTTGTGGTGGTGTTGTTATTGCTGCTTCTACTGTTGTGGTAGTGTTATTGCTGCTTCTACTGTTGTGGTGGTGTTATTGCTGCTACTGCTGTTGTGGTGGTGTTATTGCTGCTGCTACGGCTGTTGTGGTGGTGTTTATTGCTGCTGCTACGGCTGTTGTGGTGTTATTGCTGCTACTACGGCTGTTGTGGTGGTGTTTATTGCTGCTGCTACGGCTGTTGTGGTGGTGTTTATTGCTGCTGCTACGGCTGTTGTGGTGGTGTTTATTGCTGCTGCTACGGCTGTTGTGGTGGTGTTTATTGCTGCTGCTACGGCTGTTGTGGTGTTATTGCTGCTGCTACGGCTGTTGTGGTGGTGTTTATTGCTGCTGCTACGGCTGTTGTGGTGGTGTTTATTGCTGCTGCTACGGCTGTTGTGGTGGTGTTTATTGCTGCTGCTACGGCTGTTGTGGTGGTGTTTATTGCTGCTGCTACGGCTGTTGTGGTGGTGTTTATTGCTGCTGCTACGGCTGTTGTGGTGGTGTTTATTGCTGCTGCTACGGCTGTTGTGGTGTTATTGCTGCTACTACGGCTGTTGTGGTGTTATTGCTGCTGCTACGGCTGTTGTGGTGGTGTTTATTGCTGCTGCTACGGCTGTTGTGGTGGTGTTTATTGCTGCTGCTACGGCTGTTGTGGTGGTGTTTATTGCTGCTGCTACGGCTGTTGTGGTGGTGTTTATTGCTGCTGCTACGGCTGTTGTGGTGGTGTTTATTGCTGCTGCTACGGCTGTTGTGGTGGTGTTTATTGCTGCTGCTACGGCTGTTGTGGTGGTGTTTATTGCTGCTGCTACGGCTGTTGTGGTGGTGTTTATTGCTGCTGCGGCTGTTGTGGTGTTATTGCTGCTACTACGGCTGTTGTGGTGTTATTGCTGCTACTACGGCTGTTGTGGTGTTATTACTGCTGTTGCTATATGCCGCTATTACTGCTTTTGCTGAATGTCATTAGTACTGCTGTTATGACATTAGTACTGCTGCTGGTGTATGTCTTTAGTACTGCTGTTCTATGGCATTAGTACTGCTACTCCTGGTGTATGACATTAGTACTGCTGTTCTATGGCATTAGTACTGCTACTGCTGTTGCTGTATGTCATTACTGCTCTTGGTGTATGTAATTAGTACTGCTGTTCTATGCCATTAGTACTGCTCCTGGTGTATGTCTTTAGTACTGCTGTTCTATGGCATTAGTACTGCTACTCCTGGTGTATGACATTAGTACTGCTCCGGGTGTATGTCATTAGTACTGCTACTGCTGTTGCTGTATGTCATTACTGCTCTTGGTGTATGTAATTAGTACTGCTGTTGTATGCCCTTGGTGCTGCTGTTAATGTGCCATAGGGCTGTGTTGCTGTTTCCCGTTAATACTGCTGTTATGCCATTAGTGCTGCTGTTGCTCTATACCACTAGTGCTTGCTGCTGTTGCTGTATACCATTTTTACTGCTGCGGCCAGTCTAGTCGATCGTCAACAGAAGGTTCGTGATCGGCATGGATGACTGCGATTTGTCTTGAAGCGGCGTGGAGGCAAAATATTCAGTCTTACACGGGAGGTGGCTACAGGGCAATTTGAGGAAAGAGCCTAAGCATGCTCAGCAACAGGTGTGGAGGAAGGAAAACTTTCAAACTTGCCCCATGCTGATAGATAGATAGATAAATAAATAAAATCTGTAATACTCCATCCCGGTACTTTGTTACCTACACCGGGACATGCATTAACAAATGTTCAGTTTATTAATACAATACAATTACATTATAATTTTACCGATAACTATAACTAATAAAAAGGAAGATACAAAGAAATAATAGTAAAAGTAACTAAACAATTTTTAAATTTCCACCCACTAACTCAAAATAGACTTAAAACATTTACATTTCTAATGGTAGCCAGTTATCTAACTAAACAATCTAAATAAATTCTAAATAAATGACTAAATATTCGTCGGAAATCGACAACTTAGGTACTGGTATCCAGTACCTCCAATACAAAACTAACACTATAATAAATAATTCATAATTCATTTATGGCTACAGTTTTTATCCTTGTCTGCTTTGATTGTTTCAGATATTTAAATTTATTTTCTTTTATTTCTTTTGAGGTGTTTATATAATTATATATCCTAATTAGTTAAATTTTAATTTATAATCAATTCAGTGTTTTACTCTAACTTCTCAGTACTAAAATATACACTAAATTCACAATTATTAGATTTACACGTCACTTCCATAGCACTTCAGTAATCTGATAATTTATATTGATATCATATTAACTATTTCACAATACACTTCACTTTCACATCTATTATTTAATAACCACCAAAACTCGCCATCCTGATGCAAGGTACGGAGCATCTCCTCGCACGATGCACACTCTCGTTTCAGGAAGTGTCCTGGAAGCTGGCTTGAAGTGATATCAAGTGTCGCCGATAGGGGGTAGGCGATTCTGGCGCCAAAGGCGTAAGTCTTCGAAGTCGGGCAATAAGATGCTGTACTTCCGGATAGAATGGGTGTGGGAAAGTGTGAGGAGCAGATGTGATGCTCTCTGAAACAGCTTATTTTAGAGGGGCCGTAAATGCGGCAACAGCAGAACCATACTCCGCAGGCGAAGAACATCAGAGAAAGAGTCGATCAATGTGGCGTCGCTCAAATTAGGGGCCAATCTGTAGATGGAACAAATCGCTGGCGGATCGGCATGGAAGGCGAGAAAATAGACCGGTGAGTCGTCAGTCAAAACTATGGAACGCCGTGAGGGTAGGAGAAAGAAAACATATCTAGTATATCTGGGCGATGGGCAGCCAAAGGATGTTGTCCTGAGACACTTGTACAATGAGGTCGGGTCTAGACGGAAGAAAATGCAGTAACTTGGTGTCCGTGAAATTACTAGACCGAGACTACTAAACCGGCTTCTAGCTCAGATGGGCCAATTGCAAATTACTATATCCTAACTAACCGGTCATATGAAGTCGCTTCTTCCTAAATAGTAACGGGTAGTTCTCTTCATATTTTATCTTTAATTCTTGCCTAGTGGTACTAGTAGTACTTAAAATAGGACCAGAGAAAAACAGCAGAAGAAGATAAAACTTAGTGAGGCTCAGTCCCTATCACACGTTACCCTGTGGCTAAGTCTACCCTAAAAGGGAGTCTTGCCTGCTAACTTTACTAGTTAGGTCCTCCAAAATAAAAATAAAACTATTATACGCAAGTAAGGAAAACAACCAACCTAAAGTCACCATAACAGAGATAAACAGCCTTTCGCTTAATCCTATCTAGTGTTGTTGGAAGGAAAAAAATGATCAAAGGTGTCCATGCGGCTCTAACATCCTGGAAGCATCCAATTGCGCACGGAGGACACCCAAGACAACCAAAGTTCTCATCCATTCTGTACTCGGAGGACTTCAATGAAGCCCTTCGGTATCGCTCCACGACCTAACCCAATGAACGAGCACCCAAATGGTACCGCGCTTGTACAGCTATCCCAAATAGTCTATTGTACAAGCCTCCGAACTAAGACTTCCAACGGGTCAACTACATCAGGTCAATCAATGCAGACCTCTCCAGGGTTTGCTTATATCCTAGCCCAAGCGGGCCACTTCCGGCTTAGCTGGCCGTCAGCAAACTTATGGATGATGACATGTATTAGTGATCAATATAAGTCAATAACTTTAAAACAAAAATTGCCATAAGGCATTTGTCAATTATAAAAGAGAGTAATTATAACTCCCTAGTTCAATGTGTTAAAACTTAAAATTATTAATAAAAATATAATCATAAAACTAGGATTAAAAGTTATATATTTGCCGCACGGCGGAAGTCATTAATATTAAAATGCAGCAGCAAAGTTCATCCTACAATTGCCGTGTGTTAAAATAAGATAAAACAACAAAAACAATAAAAACACTAAGGGTCATTGGCATAATCTCTAAAACAACTAAGTATATTGAGACCAGATTTAAGAATAAATATGGCGGCATCCTGCATTTTTCTTTGGGTCCAGCCCCAACTTTTTAAAATATTTCTTGTTTCAGGTGGAACTGCACCTCTGGACCCAAAGACTAGTGGTTGGACCTAGACTATTTTAACCTGGGCATACTGTGACTTGATGTGATCTTCTAAGATAGAATATTTGTCTCTCTTTTCGATATCTACCTTGGCCAGCGAGTCCTTGTCTTCATAACGTATAGTGACGTCGAGAATTGATGCCTTATCTTAATAACTACAAGGTCTGGCTTAAGGAGTGTACTATTATTTACTTTGAATGAATGTTCTGTTAATATTAAGGCCTCTGGATATGAATTTGAAATACTTTGCTCGACGTCCCTCACTACTTTGTCATGTCTAGCCATTCTTCCATGTTTAGTCGAGGTACATAAACCAAGGATATGTCCGGCTGTTTCGGGCGCATTGTGGCAATTCCTGCAGTGGATGTCTACATTAGGTTTATACCGAGCCTCAACTATTTCACATGCCTGTGTGTTCGTTCGTAGTTTGAGGGCTTCGGTAAACCAAGAGGGTTTTAAAATATAAGGTTTTAGCATCCAAGTGTTGCCAATTGGGTCGGCGTAAAACGCACCTATACCCTTTCCTTGTGTATCGCAGTCGGCCCAGGAATTGAACTCTGATTCTTTCAGGTTTGCTTTGTGTGCATTAATCTCTTGCAAGGTAGCTGGCCACTGTAAACCTATGCCAGCAGCTACCTTGTGCAGCCTTTTTTTTCCAGACATCCATCGGAAAATGTGTTACTCATAGCAGGATCAAGACTATTTAAGAATTTGGTGCCGGCTCTTAAAAAGGCGAGAGGTATTAGATGTGCCATTTTGGGTATTCCTAAACCCCCATCTCGCCTTTTAGTATAGAAGAGGCCATTAGCTATTTGGGCCGGAAGATGAAAAATTTGTTTAAAAATAAGTCAGTTTATCATCAATATTGTTCAGAAGTGTTGCAGAAGGTGGATCTAGTGTCGCTAGATATAAAAATCTTGGAATTATATATGTATTAAAGAAATCTAGCTTTTGCCAAGGCTTCAGATTCAAGTTGGCACACCCTTCAGCCGCATTAATTATGTTCTTGGAATTCCTTCCCAATGTTGCCAGCCCAGGGATTTACGTCTTTGCCCAAATAGTATATAGTCATCTGGGCTGGAGAACGGCACTGTCTCATTGTTAAGTATCAGTTGGGGATCCACAGTAATCCATGTTTTGTTTTTAACCAAGATCTGCAAGCACTTGGATTTACTGGGTGATACTTGCAAACCAAGTTTCGAGAGACCAGTCACTAATACGTTTAATAATTGTTGCGTTTCATTTGGAGTACGGCCGATTAAAACAATGTCATCGGCGAAAGCCATTATATTGATTTTAGTGCCGCCAAAAATAACTCCTCCGGATTGTGTCTCAACATCTTTAATGACGGTATCAATTGCGGCATTAAAGAGTAACGGTGATAGAGGGTCCCCTTGCTTTACCCCTCTTTTAAAATCGATCTTGGCACCAACTATTCGTATACATGTTTTTAATCGTTAGCACCATCCAAGGGTGAACGCCTCTATTTAACAAATTAGCCCAAATCGCGGAGTGGTTTAAAGTATCGAATGCTTTCGCTATATCTACCAATGCGACCGTAACTCCATCTTCTTTGCCCCTTCTTAAAATCTTATTGAACATGGCAATATTAACAAAAGTGCTGGTATTTGCTCTAAAACCCGTTTGAGCTGCAGAGAGCGATATAACAAATCTCCAGAGTAAACAATAAAAGGTTAAGATCGCGCGGCATTCAATCCGGAGGTGTCGCAGGGGCCGATAAGCACTAATATTAGTCGGAACTGTCGGTTAATAGGAAATTGGACCACTGTGCACGCAACGTACTTTAACGTAGGCAGAAAAGAATAAACAATATGGCGCCGCAGAAAAACAGCAGTATCGCCGCCGGGGCACCCACCAGGACGATCCGTACAAAAGTTGTAATCTAGAAGGGTGAGAGAAACAGAAAACTTGGTCTCCATCGCATAGGCAGCATCGATGCGATTTCAGCGCAAATAACTCTGAAATTCATAGCGATTTTCATTCAAGCGGAGGATTTTCATTTCAAAATTCATGCAAACGGAGGCCATTTACATTTAACACAGGACCACTGACATAATGGAGGGGTTGGTATGGTGCAGACATCGTTAAAAGAAAAAACTCGATACTCACAAATTGCCTGAAATTTGTCTAAGATAGGTACATGATTTAAGTTTTGTAACAAAAGGTACCAACATCAATAAACAAGTCACTGAAATTAAAAGCTTTAAGGGAGGAAAGATTCTCCTTTAAATCGGAACGTGTCCCACTTGCAGGAGTCGGCAGATGTGCTAGGGCAGGCGGGCGCAGCAACACGCCTGTGAATAAATAAGGCCTGGCTGGACGTAAGTATAGGGTAGTTAAACTACATTCGAACCCACTCGCGGCCTCTCTACTGCACGAGACAGCTGGCAGTCGCCGGGGAAATTACGCTGGCAGAGGCGGACTAAAATCCTTACCTTATAATAGATGCTGGAAATTCGGCTCTCAAACAGGCAGCATATCTCGTGTAAATATTCTCGCTCACTCTCCGAAGCTCAGCAGCAGGAATTCTTGTGAGTTCTTGCACAATGTTTTTTCTAAGTACCTGTAGTGTGCGAGGATTGGGACGATACACTTTCTTTTAAAGAACCCCATAAATAAAAATCACAACTCGTTAGGTCAGGAGAACGAGGGGAACACAAATCAACACTAATTATTCTATCATCAAACACCTCTCTTATTGCATGTAATGATTCGGCAGCCGTATGTACTGTTGGAGAATCTTGCTGGAACCAACCATAAGATCTCTCTTCTGTCAAGCGATTGCAAAATGCCCTCGGAATTATCCTCTGATATCGCTCTGCATTTATTGTTTCATCAAATAATATGGGTCCTATTATTCTTCTAGCACTTATCGCACACCACAATCCAACATAATGAGGCGTTTGACCCAGTAGCACAGGTTTTTCTGAAGCCCAGTATCGACTGTTCTAAGTATTCACCCTCCACTTAGATGAAACCAAGATTCATCAGTGAAAAACAAAAGCTGTGGGTCAATAAAACCCTTTTCTACGGATTGGAAAACCCAGTTACAATAATTCACACGTTTAGCGGAATCATTTGGCTTTGACGCTTGCACTCGTGTGTAGTGATAGGGCTTCAGTTTCAACAGACGTGTAGCATTTCTCGCAGAAGATCGAGATACACCTATTTGTTGGCTAGTTTTTTCAGCGATTTTAGAAGCGAACGCTCCAAAGCGTCACCAATCACAAGAATTCCTTGCTGAGTTTTGGAAAGTGAGCGAGAATATTTACACGAGATTTGCTGCCTGTTTAAGAGCAGGTCAACAATTTCCAACATCTATTAAAAGGTAAGGATTTTAATCCGTCTCTGCCGGCGCAATTTCCCCGGCGACTGCCGGCTGGCTCGCGCAGTAGAGAGAGACCGTGAGTGGGTTCGAATATAATTTAACTACCCTATATAAGCGACAGGTGAATTACTAGCATTTGGCCTGAGTAGTCTGCTTGCTAAGTTCGGCAAGCTGTGTAAGTGGTTGAGTACTTTTTTCTCCTATCTTTCTATGCTACACTACAGTGAGCAACTGAGTAATGTGGTGGTCGGTACGCCGAAGCAAACCGAATGTTAGTGGGCGATTACTACGAAAGGCACCTTCATACAAGGGAGTACGCAGACAGGGTGCGTAGCTAAGTACTGGCCTTGACAGGGTCCAGACCAGGACCTATTGTTACTAGTGATATTACGTGCTCAAATAGGAGTAAGGTTGAGGTATTGTAAGATAAAATGGCGGTGCATTACCATCTGTTGAAGCTTCAAAAGCAGAGGTAGTTGACTGACTTTCTGTTTTGCTTAGCGTTCTGCTGATGGTCCTGAAATAAACTAGGAAAGGACATGTACATGGTGAAAGACATTGTTTACACTACATTATCTTGTATGTCCATACCTGGTTACATATATATATATATATTTGATATTTCGTTATTTATTTCATGACCTTGTGCTTTGCATGTTCTTCGTATGATTGGGGCTGTCCTTAGGTCCCTATCCGCCCCCGGAGGGGAGTCGTCCGCCTCGGGGCTTTTGGGCAACTACTTGAGTTAAATTATGGCAGAATTAGATTAAGGTGCTCAATGATGTCTCGTTATCGCCCGTGCTATGGCGGTTTAGGACGATGATTGGTTGAAACAGCGATATTGGTCTTTTAAGCTTATCAGAGGTTGTCATATCGTCCCAGCTTACGAATAACTGGTTTGTAGTTTCGAGCCTGCTCGTACAAATTGTCAGCAAGTTTCTGATAAACTGCTCAATTCTGTGATTTTTTTGTGTATTCTCGTGCGGCAAGTCCAATGGGTCTGCTCTGGGGACCTTCGATTCGTAATTATTCTATGGGCTTTTTGTAGTATTTGTAGCTTTTATATATGCGTCTTGGGGCAGGGCAGCGTATGTCTAGACTGGCCTAGTTAGGCTTTAGTATTGTCAATTCGTTTGTTTGCTTAGTGCACTGATGCTATTTAAAATGCGACAGATGGCGCCTAGTTGCTGGTTCGGTTTTCATCTTGCTTCGGATGTGCATTCCACAAAAGTGACTTTGAAGTCGAGGATTTCCCACGTAATTGGTGGCTTTGTTTGTCCAATTTGTCGCCAAACAGCGTTAGGGGTGAGTTTTGTTGCAGTGTTTGATTCTTCTCCAAAAGAGTACTGCTTGTGACTTGGCTGCTTTGACTTCAATTCACCACTTCGTCAGTCAGAGCTCCAATTGTGTTAGCGCGTTTTGTAATTTTCGACCTATCATTTTGAGCTTCCAGGACTCTGCAGGAATTTAAATTGAGTTTTGTTTATGGACGCACTTTAACTCCTATGGCTCTTAGCGTTTCATTCTATATTGGGCGTGAATGTTGCTCAGAGGCCTCTATCAGGCTTGAGGTTCTTTTATGTGCCGTAAATTTACAACATGGGGCTGTGTAGGGATTGCATCATTTGCGTATGTGGACAGTTGGGTACCATTTGTTTTGGGGATGTCATATCTGTTGCAAAGCACCGGCACCAATAAAATACCTTTTACGACTCCCGTTCCTATTCTCCCGACTCCATGCTTTTTTCTAGTATGGTAATTGTAAATATTTGACGTAACGTAATACGCAATACGTCACAATTTAAGGCTCTGAGTTTATAAGGCCCGCGAGGTATACAGTGTCACACTTCACCTGGATCCTTCGAGTCGACAGGACCTTCTAGCACCATGGGAAGGAGACAACGCAGGGCTGCAGTAGCAGCAGAGACTTCCGCCGATGAATCCGACTCGCCGATCGACGAAACAGCCGCTGCCGCAGCTGGTTCTGCCAGCTCGCCGCCAACACCGCGTCACACTGATGTCTCTGACGACAGTATCTGACGCCGCCTCGCCTGGTGAAGGCCAAGCCCAGCGCTATCTTCTCTTCAGCGCTGTGGTCGTGGGTGTTCACCAGCATCTACCGACGCAGACCATTCTAAGCTGCGTGCAGCAGCTGTGGCCTTCAGCCTTGAAGGCCACGAGGATCCAATCTCGGAAGGGCCCAAACACCGCTCGTGCGCCTTTTCTTTCGGCAAAAGGCACACTACGACGCTGCCCTCTCCGACGGCCTGCACTTCTTGGGCAAGACTCTAAGAATCGAACCGAGCCGCTCCACATGGACGCCGCCCTGACGTCACTGCTGCCTTTACGGGCACAGTGAGGTAGGCTGTACCGCTCAGCCACGATGCCCCTACTGTGGGGCACCTAACTTGACGTCTGTCTGCCAGCAGCACGATTTGACGCGTTGAAGCCGCTTCTGTGCAACCTGCTGGAGACACGACCACTTCACCGGACAAGCTTGTTTCCGCTACGCCTACACCACTCAACACCGTCACAGCAGTAGGCCAAGGTGCCTGCGCGGTAGCAGCAGCAGTTATCACGGCAGCTTGACCGCGCCTTGGAGAACGGGCCTCCTGCAGTAGACGATATGCCTGAAACTGTCAACCAACTGCACGCAAGCTTCAACCGAGATCCTCCAGAGGCTGGAGGATGTACAGGCGGAGCTTTTCAACATTACCACCAAACTTCGGCGAGTACCTTGGAGGTACTCGCCGAACTTCAAGAGGACCACGGCACCATAGTACTAGAAGCAAAGATAATACCAACGCTTCCCAGCCGAATCACAATGCCAACCTACTTCGAGGAACACTACGAGAACGTCAAACTGCTCATTAAGGACGAGTTACCAGCCCTCCAGACGATGCTGGTATAACCAAGCGACTTCCACAGCAACTACATGAGCCCCCGTGGGGGCCCAAACAGAACGCTCCGACTACCGAGCACGTCGGAAGCCCAAGTAACCACCCTACAATCCTGCATACATCCACTCAAACTTCTTATACCTTCTCACCCTAAATCCCCAAGGGCGCAAGTAGGGCCCCGGTCATGCTTGCGTCCTGACACCTTCCTTCACCCGGCTTAAGCCATGTCTGCCGACCAATACCTATCACCTTGAATCCGCAGGTGCATATTGCGGTACTGCATCTTCACCCTTGACGGTTCCCTCCGGTGGAGGAATTTTTAGTGGGTATGCCGATTTGTCGGGAGTCCTACACTCTTTCCAGACTCCCATCGGGGCTGAGGTTAGTGATTAAATAATTTTTTCCTCCACTCGAAGAAAAAAAAGGTATCTTAATACGCGCTGTATGTATTAATGTTGACTTCTTTTCGTTAAAAAACACTGTTATATGTTCCTCTTTTCTTGGAATTATTTGCGCGAAAACGAAATTGTTCCATAATTATGTGGAAAATAAGGCGTTTCTGCAATATTTTTCTTACCGTTTTTAACAAGTTAATTGGCCTATAGTTACATGGTTCTGATCTTTTTTATCCGGTTTCGGTAACACGAGTACGTTTGCATGCTTCCATTAGATTGGATAATAACCGTTCTGTAGCCAGGAATTGCAAATTTCGTATTAGTGTTGCAATGTTTTCATGGGGTGCTTTAGAACGCAATTTGGTATTTGGCCCGAACGTGGTGCCTTTTTCTCTTTAAGGTATTTGATACACCAGCGCAGTTCTCCTGGACTAATTTTTCTGAATTTATATTTGCTCTCACATGATTCGAAATCGACTCTGAATTATCTGTCCGATAGCTAATGGTGTTCCAACAGGACAGGTAATCAGTTCAGAACTAGTTCTGAATTTGGAACTTGTTGTTCCAACGTATTTGGGAGCTAGTTCGGAACGAGTGAAATCGGTTCTTGATCAACAGTAGAACTAAAAACTCTGGACATGCCTAAAGTGTATAGTGTACTGCGCATACTCGGTTAATTGAAAATCCATTCTAATAGCTTGGAAAAAAAAACATGCCAGAGAGTATAGATATTTTATTTTGAAAGGACAACCTTTCTGCTTTCTCATTCTGAGACTGCCATAAAGACAAAGCGTAACATAGAAAAACAAATTAACCAAACATTAAATAAGGAAACAAGTACAAAAATAATCGTATAAAACGTAATAAAATGCAAAAAAAGGATATGAGGCACAGTAACAGTAATTATAAAAAAAATAACAATTAACATCGAATTTCAAAAGCCAGTTAAAGGGTACAGTAAATAATTTTTTTACTTTCTCTACTACGTATAGTAATTAGCGGAAATATTGTATTCCACCCAAAAAATTCGATACCGAGATTTCACCGGAAATACCCCCTGAATACAAAAAAAGTATTTTTGTAAACGTAAACGTAAACGTGAGTGTGTGTGTGTGTGTGTGTGTGAACAGCATAACTCAGAAATGAACAGTCGGATAAACACCAAACTTGATATTTAGGTTCAGTATCTTCCAGAGATGCGACACGAAGGTTTTCAAGAAAATCCCCCCACCCCAGATTACCCTTTACATGGAACATTTTTCGAAAATTCTAATTTTCTCAAAAATGGCTAGCGATTTTGGTTAAAGTATCATATGTTAAGATATTTTCATGACAAATGAATGTATATCTTGAATTTTCTGGGAATGTCTCCAAAAGTATTCTTCATTGTGAACGACTTTTGCATAACTGGTAAACCATAAGAGATAGACAAACTTTTACTACACAAAAAATGTAGATCGCGTTAAAATACACAATTTGTCATTAGTTTTTTTTGTTGAGTGAACCATTTTCGAGATATTGCTCGTTATTCCCTTAAATTTTCCAATACTTACACCTTTTCTCAAATTCGTTACTTTTTTTTTTGTCCTGGTAATGCAACGAGAATGGAATACTCCACATAGCAACCAGCTCTTAAAAGATTTGACTATCTCTTGAAGCCTACCATATTCCCCTTGCATCTACAAGAAAATTAGCAATAAGATTGACATCTCGATATTTCGATTAACATGAAGCATATGGAGAATAAGAGTTAGTAAAAATAGTTT
The DNA here is from genome assembly GCA_030765065.1 of Deroplatys truncata. NCBI lineage: Eukaryota > Metazoa > Arthropoda > Insecta > Mantodea > Mantidae > Deroplatys > Deroplatys truncata. The sequence goes on along the minus strand of CM060977.1, from coordinate 24,854,910 downwards.
GTACAAGAGTAGAGAAAGTCATGAGAGTAATACATCAGATCTTTTTTAATTGAAGTGTATCTTTTAATGGACAAAGGTGAAACATTCTTAATTGTTCGATGGCGAGGAAGAAGGGTCGCTCTGTCGCCGCTCCTGCTAAGGCAGGAACCTCTTCGTCTCCTCCGGTACCTGCCGAGGAGATCTCAACGCAGCCGCCGCAGCATAGGGCAACCTACGCATCGACCGCCCGCTTCGCCACCTGTCAGCGCAGCTTCGCCGGGACTGCTTCCGCAGTTGCCGCCAGCATCATCGAAGCCAACGCCGTCGATCCTGGAAACCATCCAGCCAGCGCCTCATGGGAGGTACAGCGCTGTTATCCGAGGGGTCCCGAGGGACCTTCCAGTAAGATTCCTCATCAGCGCCACACACCAGCAGTGGCCTTCAGCCTTAAAGGCAGCTCGGATCCACGGAACACAGGGACCGACATCGCTCGTCAGGATCGAGTTTGCAGACCCTGGTGACCAGGAAGCGGCCTTGAGGGTGGGCCTGCCCTTATTAGGGCGGTGCTTACGCATCGAAGCCAGTCGAGTGGAACGCCAGGTTCCCTGCCGACGCTGCTTTGCCTACGGGCACGAGAGTTCCTGCACGGCGAAATCAAGGTGCCACTACTGTGGCGCTACCAGCACTAAGTCTACGTGCACTCGGCACGATCTCCGCCGCCGACGCCGCTACTGTGCAACTTGTGGAGGCTCGACTCATTACACCGGCCAAGCGCTGTGCCCCCTGCATCCTCGCAGGAAGGCAGCGCCGAAGCCGCCAGCACCTTCTTCGCAGCCAGCAGCACCTCCACAGACGCCGACACCAACATCTTCAACAGCACCGATCATCGAGGAAGTCCAGGACCTACGCGACGCCGTTCAGGATCTCCACGCGGAGTTCCTGAACATGACGAAGCTGACAGCCTTGGAGGAACTCATCAGGGACCTTCAAAACACCTCAGCTGCTCAGCAAGTTTTTCTAGCTGGGCAGTTTGAGACCATCACTTCTAGATTCAGCACCATCGACAACTCCATCCAGAACTCGTCTACAGCAACAGAAGCCATTGCACAACACCTCGACACCATCGACATGACCAGCAGATCTCTGGAAGCGCAGCAACACGAACTTCGGGCCCACTTCCAGCAGCCAACGAAACCGGAGGTCCCAAGCAACCGCCGAAGGACTCCGTCCAGCACAACATTCTCAGAACAACACACAAGTCGAATGCATCTTCACAAGAAGTAAGTTCTACATTTACCTATCTCTTCCTTACAATCACCATTCCAATTCTTTCCTAAACCCTCGCTATTTTCACTAGGTTGCAGTCAGGTTTCATGGCTGCAACCTAGTAGCTACCTTAACCCGCTCCCGCCCATAGGGCGGCAGCTTCCATTGTTCACGTACTAACGCGGGTGCTATGCGGGACCGCACAAAGCCACGCCATTCCACTTTTCCATCCGGTGGAGGAGCTTTTAGTGGGTATCCCGACTATTGGCGAATCCCACATTCAAGTCCCGACTCCCATCGGGGCTGGGGTCAATGATTAAATCATTTTCTCCTCCACTCGAAAAAAACTTAATTGTTTGACTGCCTAGGCCGAACCTTTTTGCAGAAATGGACAAATAATTTGGGAATAGTACCTTTTGCTCAGACCATTAAACCTACAATTTCAATAGAGTTGAGACCGTATTTCTCCAGGTAGTATTTCTCTGTATTCAGCAGAAAAAGCCTTATTACCTGGAGGAATAAGTTTTAATATGTAACAAATATATTCCTCCACGCGTGATTACTTCTACAATGCGGAATATCAAAGGTGTTTGTTAGGAATGTAGTTCCAAGCAAAGCTAGGTTGAACAGTTTTCGTCTTGGTAATTGATACTATGGAACGAAGAAGGCCGTGGCAGAATGGTTCAATTAGTGTTCCAACTACACACAATTCCAAATTAGTTCTGAGAGCGTTATCGACTGGCGCATGTCCATAAGTATGTGTTGGTATTAGTTCTGAACGTGTTCAGAACAACCTACTATTGCAGAAGCTGCTAGGGTATCTCCCATATCTTGCTGTAGGTTGTGGCAAAATTGGTGGTACAGAAGATCGCCGTTTGGTGTGCGTGCTTTTTAGAGGTTGTCTAATACTTCGGTCTTGTCAATGCGAGTATTGCTCTCCGCGTATTTGCTACTGTCGTCGGGAATTTTGAATGCCCGGACTAATTGCCATACTGTGTTTCTAGGTTGAAACACAGTATGGCAGAGTTTGATCCCACTGTTGTTGGGCTTGCGCGTTTATTCGTGTTTTAATTGCGCTATTCAATGTTGCCATGTTAACTCTGAACAAATTCCTTGTACGCTGCCACTTTCACCTTTCACGATCCTTTTCGTGTATTAGGGCAATTACCTCCGGTGGTGCGGTATATGGGTAAGACAAAGTGACCAATTGTTAGTATTTTTCAATATGATCTTGAATGGGATTATAGAAGAATATCTAGTTTGGGGAAGACGGTTCCAATTTTGAAGTCAGAGTATGAATGTTTGCTTTCGCAGGTTACTTAATTTTGGTGGGGAGCGATAGGGAGGATGTTATAAATACTATTTATATGGTAAATTATTAGGAATTGGACTTAAATATCAGTTACAATATGTAGCTTTGTAGAAATTATAGGGAGAAGTAAAACATGATTACTACTGATCCATGTTCGAAACTCAATAGGGAAGCAGTGAAGTAGATAGGTCCAGACGATATGTTGCATTACTTTAGTTGTAATGTTAATCCATGGGGAGCTAACGTAGGTCAAATATTTAAAGAGAGGCTTATTAAAGCTGTTAGAATGTGTGCAAACCTCCCTCTTAAAATCCACCAAAAGCTTCATCCGATTTCTATATGTTATGAATATCATACAATCATCTAGATTCCTAAAACAAAAATTGAATATCAAAATTAGGAAAGCTTAAAAACCAGCCTACACATACCAATAACGACGGCAACTGTCTTTTTTGTGTTAAAAAGCGTGACTGGGAATTGGGGTTTCCGAAGCTCTCGACACTTATTCCAGTTGCCTTCTTGAAAGCGGTAATCTGGGTAAACCTACGCCATCCATCACAAGGGAAATCGATGGTGTTTCTAATAAAACAAGCAAGAAAAGTGGTTTCCTCAGTATCCGTGTCCTGGCCGGTAGATTTAAGGAACTTAAATTCTTAAAAGATGATAAACAGGTTAAAAACCTTTGAGTGGCAGTCCCTCCAGTTCCGGGGTGCGGGTATTGAATACAGAAACAATCTGGAGAGGAACTTTTGGTTGATGCGTAGTGACACATTAAAACCGGGAGTGTTTACAGAAAGCTATAAATATAAGAATACACAATCATGTATTAGTTAGGGATAAATTTAACCCGTCGGGCAATATAAGAACCATAGCAGGTAAAGTGTGTCCATAAATAAAACCAGTTGATCAACTGATATAACGCCGTATCGCATGAACTGCGGGTCGATAGGATGTTGGTTCTCGTATAGGAGGTTTGTTTTATATATCTGAACAAGTATTTCCAGTACTTTTAGAATGGAGGAAAGACAGATTGACCGAAATGCTTTTGGATCTGTATAGTTCTGTCTACCTGGCTTGGAATGAATTATACCTACGCCGCTGTATCTCCGGCCTTGACATTTCATGAGGGTAAAGAAAGAGATAAGTATATATTAGAATGGCCACCTTTAGCAATACTAGCGCTGTGCATTTCCATGCTAAAGGAAGCCATTCTGATTCGCTTCAGCAGATAAATGGGGACTGTAATTTGATTTCTTTTAAGTCTGTAATAAATATAGTACTGTTTTTGCTTTTAGCTTTGAACATAAACCACAACACGAAAGAAAAGAAGCGATCCGGCAAGGTTTGCAGTGCTGAGTTGACTCGTTGCGTACACTGCAGTTTGGGCTGTGTTGTCGATTTTCTTTTAAGTGAAGCACGTGTCGTCAGTAGCTGTTTGCTTTAGTCCAAGTGAAGTTTTTCTGTGCGCATGCAATTTACTGCGTTACTCTTGTTTCCTGTAAATGCTATCTCCATACTTTAAACACACTAACATAGGCAACTATTTCATCGTTTGCATTTTACGAAGAGATGGCACAGGTATACACACGTGTTCAGAGTAGGGGTAAGAATTGGCAACACTACCTCTCTCGGTCGCGCTAAATGTCAGAGCCGGAGATAATACGGTGGTACTATATACACTGCCAATTCCCCAGACCACTGGTACATAACCATAGGTCAGATTACCCTAAAAGATCTGACGGTAGTTGGAATGGTGATTCTGGAACAGGAACGATGTTCTGGGACAGGGTAAATGCTATCGCCACCGGTTGACTTAAATTGTTTAAATTTATTTATAGACCACTTAATGTTAGTGATATTTACTATGGAGCCAGGTATTTTCCAAACCTCTTTGGATGCTCTTAAAGTATGGTTATTCTAAAGATAATTTGGATTGGCTCTGTATCAACGAATATACAATCTGGAATATAACACGTTGCTAATAATTCCAGTGTGCTTTTGCTAGATGTATATTTACCATCGGACACCTTTTGTTTGTTCCTATGGATGGCAAAGGATCGAGAGTTGATTTTACAGAGCTTGTCTCTGTACAGTAATTTCTAGACTCTGGTTCTTTATTCTGCCTAATTGCACCTCTACGCTTGGATTTGGTTTCGATGGGACAACTTTCCTGGTGTGAATCTATTATAGCTTCTTATAAGTCACAAGCAGCAGTCAATACCAGCGAAAACTTGACTTTCCCATTCACGTAAACCAGTCTTACAGCTGAAATTTCATGATAGAATTGCCAATCACTTTTGATATTTCTGAATTTGCAAGGTTCTAGACCAGAGTTCAGATAAGATTTGTGCATGCTCTAAGAATGAGGGTCTTTCGAGACGTGCCATTCAGAGATCAAAGTTCCAATAAACTCTGTAGAAATTGTAATGTCGAGGGCTTCCTTTCTCAGTTCATTCCTGAAAGCGGGTTTATTTTCAACATGTTTACAAGAATGAAGCTTAAAGACTCGCTCTAGCCCTACGTTTCATGATAGGAATTGGCGTTTATTCCTACGATAGGGTGTTTCCGCTTCGTCTTGCTATAACCAACCAGGGTGTCTACCTCTCTGGTAGGTGGAGGTTCTTTGGTGTCTTAGGGAAAGTAACAGGAATAAATGACTACGTTGCTCCTGGTGCTGACGACCTCGCTTTTGCGCTACTCAAAAGCTATTACTATGACGTTACTCGTAGTTAGCGCGGAAACCAAAGTAAATTCTGCACAGGTTATTTCCCTAGCATATAAGTTCACGAGCATTTAACATTGTATGCGCCTCTTTACCATTAGGCGTATTCTCAGATTATTCATAGAGCTTTTGCTATTAGTTTACTTTGAGTATTTCTAAACCTCATAATTCTACCGTTTATCCGTGGTTCTTGTATTAGGGCTAGTCTAATATTTTACGAACCTTTAACTTTTATCTTACTGTGATTTAGGTTCACTTGGATGAATTTTATCTTCTCCGGCTTCTCTTCTTTTGAAATGTGCAGTTTACTTTTCCTAGTCCAAGAAAAGCTTTCTTCGTTAGCTTTAAGAGCTTCAACTGAAGTGTCATCAGTTAGAGTAACTATCATTTGTCATGTATTTTTTCTGTTGGAGCTTACAGCTTTCCAATCGAATGTATTTAGATCCCTATTTTGTTTCTGAATTACGTTCAGAATTTTGGCAGGCTCATCCTTTGAGTATAATTTGGACCCTTTCAAAAGCACTTTAGTCACCCTCAGGATGTCCTTCCGTTCGCGTATTCGTAATTTCATGTTTCCCCAATGTTTTAATTTTAGGATGGCTCCTATAACCCCATTTTAGTTACTTCGTTCGCATAGATTAGGATAAATGCTCCTGCTTCTAAGTGCGGTGATATAGATTGGGGATACTCTCCATGTTGTAGTGCATTAAATTGTTCTATGGCGGTTTCCATTTTCTCTGCCCGATAGTTTGTGAGCTTACTGTTTGAATAATCGTTAATTACTACTGCCATCTTAATAAATGACTGTCCTCATAATTATAAAATAGGTGAATGCATTTTATTTCTCTGTGTAGGTTTCTTTAGGATTTTCTTCACGGCTGGAGGGGTGGAGATTTCCTAATGCCTACGTTTGGTGCCTCCAGATAATGCTGCCCCTCCCAATACCGAGAATGTCCCTTTAGATTTTTTCCTATTCCACTTAGAACCTTGCTGCTAAGGGATACTTTGGGATCCACTCTTTTAGCCTTGCTTTTCGTTCAGCTGTGGTCAATTATTTCCCCTTCATAAATGACATTCTTTTAATGACTGCTTCACTCTCTTCGGGGAAAATTCTTTGATTCCCTCCGTTTGTTCTATCTCAGAGCGTTTGTCCTTCATGGGAAGGACCAGGTATAATGCTGATAAACTTCGCTTCAGTACTTTCAGGTTCAAATATTCAAATACTGTTTGACTTAAGCGTCTCTTCAGCATCTGTAGGATTTTCTAAACTTTGGAAGCTTCAGTGAGCTGCAAGGAAGCTTTATCTGGCATTCTAAGCATCTTGGCATCCTTGGTGAGACTGGGCATGCCCCGGATATTTATCCTGCCAGTTCCCTTAGTCCGCCACTTAAATTTTTCAACCAGGCCAGAGAGTTGGGCAATTCCCAACCCACTATACCGACATCCTGGGAGCAGTAAAGGCCTCCTTTACCCATGGTACACTACCCACCAATAAGGGCAAACAAGCCGTTTTCGAAGAAAATCTGTACACACATCCCAATATTTGGAATCCTCAGAGTCCATCAGGTACATACGAGCTCTTTTCCACCGTAAAATAAGAGCGCTAAGACAAACCAACCCCCCTATAGTGCGGGAAGTGTCTCAGGTTCCGCAACTTAATGCACAGGTATGCTCGCGCTATGCGAGACCTTGTAACAGAAAATGCCGAAGAACACGTAGATGCGGTATCTGCAATTCAGAGTATGGGGCACCGTGGAGGGGCTTGAGACTGGTCTCGCACCAACAAACCAACCAACCGGCAGCACAAACATTGGCATCGCCGTGGAATGGTTATGGGAGAGGGGGAGATATGCGAAGTGACAATTATCACGTTGCACCTCTTCACAGGCACGAGGAAATTCGTTCAACAACCCAAATCACTGTCCTAACGGAAGCCGATAATCCGACCCAGAGTGTCTAAAGGAAGCTCAATGAAAGCTCGTTGTATTAAAACTAATCGGCACTGTGAAAAGAAATAACCCCTTCGCTTCTGTCCTGACACACAAGACAACCCAGCCCTAGACGTCCGGCACACTACAAAGCTACACCTGTAAGAAAAGGGGGAAAACGCCACATAAGGTACAAAAGTATGCTTGAAATACACCGCAGCCTGTTTGAAGGTACACCGAAACCACGAGGTACAGAAGCACATCTTGGGATTTCCAGAGGCCTTCACGCAGGCAATAGAAGGCCTACACAAGGTACACTGACATCCCTAAACACCAAAAGTACCAAAAAAGGCGTAGCTAAAATGAAAGAGGGAAATAAAACCGAAACAAACTACATAGAAACTATTTATAGATACGCAAAATGGCAAATCTTGCATAACACTCGCAGCAACCAACCACCCACAAAACATATAGAACATCGGGGGGGGGGGGGTTAAACAAATTACAGGAACTGGAGCAGTATCTTTACAAACCATTATATTTGTAGCATTACTTGCGAAAACACCCTAACACCGAAAGCCACATTCAATATTCCAGGATACAACATTTATAGAAAGCATAGGCCAGATGAGAAACCTCACGGAAGCACAGCGACAATGGTTCAAGAAACATACACACACCCGTCGTCCTCCGTGCCACAGTGGTTATGATGCTAGCCTCTAGTTCCCGAGGTCGCGGGTTCAAACCCGGCGGAGGGCGATGGATTTTTCCGGGCTAAAAATTCTTATCATGGGTTCCTTCTGAAGGGAACTAAAGCCAGTGGACCAGTGTCATAGGGCCTGTTATTAAATAATTTCTATTGTTTACATAATTTAGTAGCTTGTGTATTGGAGTTCTTGCGATTCCAAAGAAAATGTTTGCAGTTAGTCTCCTGCAGCAATGACTCTTGGTCCCAAATTCATTATTTTATCTAAGTCGTCCATGTCTATGTTCCCAGGGGGATTGTAGAAGGGCGCTATTAAGACTTCGGTGTTATCAACGTTAAGTATTATTGCTGTAGTTTCAGCGTGAGTTAAGTCCGGGAATTTAAATTGATGTTGAATGTTAGCGTGTATGGCTATCGCGGTCCTCTACAATTGCGATCGCTTTTGTAAATGTTGTAGCCTGGAACAGATAGGCGATCTGTGTTGTTAATGTGTGCTTCTGATAACAAAGCTAATTGTATTGACTGTTTGTTGCAAATCTGCTAAATGTTTTGTCTTTTTCCTTATTCCGTGACAATTCCAAAAATTTTTCTAATCATGTCCGAATTACCCAAGGTTACAGCTTGTGAAGATTTGTCAGCATGTCGGAGATGAAGTAAGCTACGATAATAGGGTCTGTTCCAAATTTACATATTGTATCGCTGAGCTTCTGAACCTTTTTAAGTACTGTATTCAGTGGTACTTTTCTTGTGGACATACCTAGTGATTTCACTAGTGTGACCATTGCCATGCTAGGTTCCTTGTCCTTATGTTTTGGTCTTTTCTGGGCACTGAGCGACCTGCATTTACTGAAGGTGGTGTTTTCTCTCTTCTGTGCGGGGGGGGGGGTCGCTCCTCGGCGATTGGTTCAGCCTCGATAGTGAGCCGAGGGTCCCCAACCACAGAGGGTTGAGGTGCTGGGCCTGGAGGCACCCTACCTTTACTGTCCCTAGCAAACCACTCTTATTTTCTTTGTGACAGCCTCTGCGTAAGTTTGCGTCGTTCTGCCTAACCTGCGAGGATTCCTAGGAGGCTATCCACGGGCATGGTCTTAAGATATGCAGCGTTGTATGCTGGGCAACCGCGCCAAATTACTGCACGGCCTTGAGCGCCACATAAAACGCACAACTGCTCCGCAGGAGGAACGGAGCATGTCCCAGAGAAATAGGATTCTGCACATTTGGACCTACATTCTTGCTTCACATGCCAGAATTGCTGGCGCTGTGAGCATTCCTTGGGCTCCGCTTCGGCCCTGTACTCTTCTACATGGATGCGAAAGTGTGTCAAAGTCGAGAATTTTCGTGTTATCTGCGGTATAAAGGAGTTCAATTAAGAACATAGGTAGGGGGCTCTGTTCCTGTTGCGCCTCCGCATCTGAAAGGCTCTAATGGCCTGGGAACCGCATTGTGCCAAGTCTTCTGGAATCTCTGCCCCGGTGATTTCTGCGTACAGCCCTTTAATCACAAAACGAGCGGTTCTGTTCTCAGGATTAGCTATTACATAATGCTGTATGCCTCTTCCCTTGTTCAACCAAAATTTGGTAGTCGCCCAGGCTGAACGACTTTATACAAGTCACCGGAGTTTCGGGCTCTACTCGCAAGATATTTGATGTAGGTGGCAAGTCGCGGCCTGGCTTTGTTTACAAAGATTGGCGCTATATTTGACCTCATCTCCTGATAAAGGTGGAGGGTTCCTGTATAGCGTCATGTCCTGAGTCCTTCGAAGTACCGGGTTTTGGTGAGGAAGGTATCGCAGGAGTAGGTGTAGTTCGAGTGGCGCTGGGTGTAGGCCTTGAAGGTGTTTGGGTAGCAGCGTTATGTTCAGGTGATGTAGACTTGGAGATAGGAGTAGGGGTGACAGGTTTAGGTTCCGGTGCCGGTGATTTGGAGAAGGCAGGAGTCGAGGTGGTTTTCCTTGGGACGGCCTTCTTCGTAGTAGGTGGAAAGAGTTGGCTTAGTAGCCGTCGCAGCCTTGTTTCCCTTCGTCATTCCTACAGTTCAGGAAGAAGTAGAGAGACGTCTAGAAAAACCTAATAACTAACCAAGCTAGGCTTATTCTAAAAGAAAAGAGGGAAAAGATGATGGATGGAGAGAAAGAACGGTAATCGAGCGCTAAAAAGCATGGGGAGATAAGAGGGTCGGACCTCAGAGGCGCTTAAGCTAGCATTACGACCGTTTGCTGTGACCGTATGTCCCCTACTCGTCTGTACTGCACGGGCGCAATGCTCAGAGCTATGCTAGGCTTTGGTTTAAAACCACAGCAGTGTCGATCCGCTGCCTTTGGTATAAACACCACGGCAATTTCTAGCCGTTCCACCGGTGGCTGCTTTTTTGCAGCGGACCGCTTCTCCTTTCTTCTGTGGGAGCTCCTCTCGGCGAAGTTCTGTAGCGAAGTGCCGGCTTGTTTTCGAGTGGAGGAGAAAATTTAGTCACTACCCCAGCCCCAACGAGAGTGGGCCTGAGTGTGGGAATCTCTAGTAATGGCATACCCACTAAAAACTCCTCTACCAGAGGGGATTCAGGTATAGTGCAGTAGTACCGCTATTGACCTGCGGATTCAAGGAGCGGGTATGTTGGCTGGCCAGTAGGGCCTAGGCCAGGTGAGGGTGGGGAGTCAGGACGTAACCATGGCCGAGACCCTGATAACGCCCTGGCGGATTGGGGGTGTTTGTTTGGGACATTCGGGGAGTTGCTTTAAAATCTTGACCAAGCCTGGGCGCTGCGTCTTCTAGTGAAGTGCGTGTTGTGCGTTACAGGTGAGGTACCTGCACGCGAGTCAGCTTGAGCCGGTGGCTTCGTCCCTGGAACAAACTAAACTAGGCATGCATATATAATATATATGTATACATAACGTACAAATACACATACATATACATCTGTTAAGTGTATTTTGATGTATATACGAAGTTCAATATGAGACTTGAAATATATGATAATACTTGGTTTCAGCCGTTGTAATGTTTTGTCTAATAAGGTTTAATCTTAAATCATACCGTTAATACAGTAAATGGAAGAACCTAAAATCTTTAGCTAGAACGATAAAGTAGGCACTTAACAAAAACTTCGGAGCGTGATTGCACCTAAAATACAATTTCTTTAAAAAAAACTGAAATAACAAAGGACCGACCAAGTGTGACACAGGGCAGAACAAAATAAACCAAGGCCAAAGTTTTTTGAACACTATTAAAAAAATAAAAACCAACGGCAAAAGTAAGTACTTCGTTTTATCCTAATGGCATCCCTTGACTGCCTATATAATTAACATTTTCAATTATACCCGATATATGATTACAAAGAAATAAAAAAAAACCAGAAAAGGTTCATAAAATATAAAACCATCAATGAGCCCACCCTAGGCTAACATGTATATATAATGTACCTTTTTAAAATTCTACTAAAACAACAATATTTAAAACTACTCTCCATTAAACCAGAAACCAAAATTAACTTTAGCAATCCAATACCAATTAAAAAATCCACAAAAACACTTTAAAAACTGAACAAAAGAATTATAAAATAATGACGAATTTATCAAATAATTATGTCCTATAATAAATACGAAATTTAACGAAACTATGTGAATTAAAACAAAACAACCACACTGCTGCAATTATATTGGTAACTGTAAAATTTCTCTATCCTTTTATAAATTAAGCTCAAAAAGAATTAAATCATACTATATATGTATATAATATATAATTCACTATATCCCACAGTAATAAAATACCGGGCAAAAGCCAAAGTAAAACCACAACCAAAAGGATATATACAAATATCACAAAATTAGAAAAGGGAAAAAAAATAAAACTAATAGTTTTTAACTTTTCACTTCCTTTCAATAATGATATATTAACATGATTAAAAGAAGGCATAAAAGAACAAAGTACCCAATATTCATTAACAGTCCCAAAATGAAAACCTTGCCCCAACTGACTAACCATAAAACTCAAATGGGGAGAAGCTTATATTACCAAAATCCGAAAAATGATTACATCATTTTAATACTAATGAAATGCGCTATATCAAGCAGTTTGAATTAAATAACACGAAATAAAATTCCCTAAAAATATCTAATCATGGTTACGTATACTCAGCTTTCCCGCATACAACACGTTACTTGGGCCACCATAAATTCAGTCAGAAAGTCAACTACCAACGATACACCCTTTTAAGAAAACGAAACCTTTATGCAAATATATCTGTTAAGGAAATAAAACTAATATGGCCCACTAAAACACTTTTCTTATCAAAATGGCAAATGTAACGCAAAAACGGAATTATCTTTAAATAATAGCCCTTTTAAGTTGTAGTTCTAACCAAGCTCTAAAACAATTATGTATGCACAATTACCCTCTAAGTGATAAACCCTGCATAATTTTACAAATATATATTCTAAAAAAAACAAAGCATTTGTTAAGGTAAATCACATTACGAGATTTTACACAATGGCAAGCAAATTAACAAGAAAAGAGGTAAAATAGGTCTGCCCAATTTGTTTCCTGTGGTCACACAATAATTAAAGCACCAAAGTCTCTCCAGTATACGCACAAAATAAAAAAAATAAAAAAAAAAGCAGCCATCAGAATACGGCCAGTTTAATCCCAGAAATTGAATCGTAAAAAGCCGAAAGGTCGGAGATCAGATCTTCCCGATGATCACCACAGACACCCCCGAACCACAACTGACCTGTCACAAGACAATTTTTTAACCAACTCAGTAGAGCAAACACGATGGCCGCGCCGACACGTCAGAAACACAAGAACCAACACGACTGGACATTTTCATGTACGGCCGAACTAAAGACCAAAAATCTGATGTTACACTCACATGATTTTCTCTACTCTTGTACAAACTATTTTTACAAACGCCTATTTTCCGTATGCTTCATGTCAATCTTATTGCTGATTTTCTTGTAGATGCAAGGGGAATATGGTAGGTTTTAAGCGATAGTCAAATCTTTTAAGAGCTGGTTGCTACGTGGCGCATTCCATTCTCTTTGCATGTCCAGGACATAAAAAAAATGAATAACGATTTGAGAAAAAGTATAAGTATTGGAAAATTTAAGGGAATAACAAGCGATATCTCGAAAATGGTTCACTCAACAAAAAATGTATGACATAAATTGTGTATTTTAACGCGATCTACATTTTTTGTGTAATAACATTTTGTCTATCTCTTATGGTTTACCAGTTATGCAAAAGTCGTTCACAATGAAGAATACTTTGGGAGACATTCCCAGAAAATTCGAGATATACATTTCATTTGTCATGAAAATATCTTGAACATGACCTTTTAATGAAAATCGTTAGCCATTTTTGAGAAAATTAAAATTTTCGAAAAATGTTCCATGCAAAGGGTAATCTGGGGTGGGGGATTTTCTTGAAAACCTTCGTGTCCATTTCTGGAAGATACTGAACCTAAATACCAAGTTTGATGTTTATTGTCTGTTCGTTTCCGAGTTATGCTGTTCACACACTCGGACATGCTTCTAAAAATGCTTTTTTTATTCAGGGGGTCTCAAAACATGTATTTCCGGTGAAATCTCAGTATCGAATTTTTGGGTGGAATACAATACTTCCCCTACTTACTATACGTAGTAGAGAAAGCAAAAAGAAGAGGCTTTAGCGCGATACATAAACTGACAGTTAAGTGCACAGCACACCGCGTGGCTAGGTCTTTGCAAGAAAAGTGATGTGATGATAAAGGATTACTGTGCTGCACCTAATGGCGTTGTGGAGGTTACGTGATTTTGTTTGATTTTAATAATTTAGTTTGACAATCATTTGTATTTCTCGCCGTTTGACATCGTCACTTTGCGTTTTCCCTTATGCGTGTCTTTTATAAAGCCTGGTCACATAGTGCACACATGGCGGGCTGCCTGCCTACAGATGCAGGTGCTAGCCGGTGCCATTAGCGGTGGGGCCCTCGACCCCCAGGGCCGCTTTGGCTCAGAGCAAGGACTTCGAAGGCTACTATTGGTCACGTTATGTAACCTAGTCATGGGTAGTGTTTTTACGATAGTATTAAAAGGTTGTCTAGTATTCTTGCATGTTAATTTCGGATTCCCCCAGGCCGATGGTTCTTTCAAATAGGGACAGCGGTCTTTTATGTTTGTTTTGGTTGGTTTCGTATGTGCCTGAATCTTGTAACTTTTTTATTTTATTTTGAATAAAATTGTTGCTATCAATGCGGCTGTATAACTAGATGATCCCAAGGGAACTCGAGTATAGAGGTCATCCATGTTATTAGATAACTGACACGAGCTTCTAGACCCTGACATGCAAGTACAGAGCTCATCCAGTGTTGATAGATAACTTTGTATTAGATGGTTTGTTCTTTTCCTTGCGCTTGTAAGGGTTGAAACTTTGGGTCCTGATGAATTCTTCAATTGTGTGGAGTTTTAGCTCGTGGTGTAAGAAATAGGCCGGTGTAACCGGCGGTTGTTTAGTTATTCGGATATTATCCTATTCTGGAACGTTTGTAGATTGAGCTTTTGCAGCGTATCCCCATACCGGGGCTGCGTAGGTAAAGATAGGCCTAATGTTTTTTATAGGGTAAGTCCCATGTTTAGTTTAATTTATCTATTTGTGTTGAGTCTATTCAGCTGACTATTGGCCTTGGCTCTGACTTTAGCAATACGTTTATTCCAGGTTAGGCCTTGATCCATAGTTAGACCTAAGTAGGTCACTTGGTCAATCCATTCGATTCTTTCGCCTTGGTAGTTTAGCGGCTGAAGATTGATTTTAGCTTTACTGTGCATTAATCCTTTTGTGAATATTATTGCCTGTGCTTTTCTGGGATTGACTTTAATTCTCCACTTGGCGAACCAAGGTTCCAGTGTTTAGCGCATTTTGCAGGCGTAAGAGTATGATTCGAGGTTGAGTAGACTGTTACGATGGCGGCGCCATCCGCATACATGTATTTGTTCGTTCATTTATGTACAGATTGAATAATATCGGCCCCAAGAGACTTCCTTGTGGGACACCGGCTTTTATGTTTTGGTACTTGCCTGTTTCCTCAACGAAGGTGTGAAAGCGTCGATCATAGAGGTAATCTCTAATAAGGGCCATAGTAGTGTCTGGGAAATCTTATTGTTAAAGTTTCCTGAGAAGTCCAGCGTGCCAAACTTTATCGAAAGCGCGTTCAATGTCTAGTTAGAGGGCGTCTGTTGATTTGTTCGTGTTATATCGTTTAGTGATTTCCTCTGCCATCCTTAGTAGTTGTAGGGTGGTAGTGTTGTGCTCTAAAACCAAACTGTTCGAGTATTAGTATATTGTGTTTGTGTATGTGCTTATTTATTTGTTTCAGTATTACTTTTTCTAGTACCTTGCTTATGGTGTTCAGCAGGCTAATTGGTATATAATAGATAGGTAAAGCTAGATTTTTATTTGCTTTCGGGAATAGCAGGAATTTGGCTTCTTTCAAGGAAGGTGGAAATCTGCCATGTTCCAGAGTGAAATTAAATGTTTACTAATAATTTCATCGCTCTATTTGGGAGGTTCTTTAGCACCACATTTGGTATCTTATCCGGTCCTGGCGCTTTTCTTGTAGGCAGGTATTTGATTATCCAGTCTATTTCGCCTGGGTTTGTTTTTCGCATTTTGTTGACCGTGTTTGACCTATGTTATTGGCTTCGTTTTTAATTTCTAGTTCGAATTCATCTTCAACTTTGGGTTGGGAGAAAATACATTTTCTAGCGTGACCGCAAAGGCTTCTGCCTTGGCCTGGGGCGTTTCGAGTATGATGCCGTTAATTTGGAGGGAGGGATATTTGTACGTGTTCGCGTTAAGCAGTTCGCTATTCGTCAAACTGTATTTTGTTGGGGATTTAGATTTTCAAGGGTATTATTCCTGTGTTTTGTATAACTTCTGGCACGTTCCTCTGCTAAGGCTCTCGCTTGGTGATATTCATTTCGGTGTAAGAGATTTCTAGTCCTGTCATTTACGTCTGGCTTTGTTTTGCGCTTATTGAAGTATTTTTACGTCTATGGACATTCTGGCATTGTAGTGAGGCTGCATTAGGGGTACACAGGCCGTGGTGGCTATTTTAATCGCTATTTCTAGTTTATTAAACACCAGGTTTATTTCTATATCTGGGAGATAATGATCTATTGTGCTTTTTAAAAATTCCCAGCCTACTTGGTGGTAATTGTGCCTTAGAGGCTGGTTGGAATGCGACTATTGCGTTAATTGTCATGACCGGTATATGATCGGAAGTGAGCTTGTGCTTTACTTGTAGGTCTATGTTATAGGGTATATTATTTAGTAATGCAATATCTAGTATGTCCGGCGTATGATTCGCTATGTGGGGTATAAAAGTTGGCTTTTCCGGGCTTACAATTAAGTAATTTTTATTATTAATGTAGTTAAATAATTTGCGGGTTGGGGTTCGTACAATTCCAAAAATAATGTTTAAGATTATAATCTCCTGCTGCAATTACTTTTGGTCCCAAGTTCAAGTCTGTTATTGGTATCTGTCCCCAGGGGTTGTATACTGACGCTATAACAATTTCAGTATTGTGAAGGTTAAGCTTTATAGCTGTGGTTTGAGAGCGAGTTAGCACTGGAGATTAATTTGATAATGATCAATGTTTGATTCTATTGCTATCGCGGTTCCTCCTCGACGGTCGCGATAATTTCTGTATACTGTGTATCCGGGAACACAAAAGCGGTCGGTTTGGTTGACATGTGTTTCGGTCAGTAAAGCTATTTGTATCAATTTAATTGACGGAAATCGGCTAATTCCTTAATCTTTTTGCGGATGCCGCTGCAATTCCAGAATATTACTCTTACTGTGTTTGTAGCACCATGCCTAGAGTTTACGAAGAACGGTCACGAAGTCTGCTACCTGAATTATGTTTGATCCCGGTTGGCTAAGTATGTCGCAGAGCTGGTTGAGGAGGTGCTCTACTCTCTTCGTCAGAGCGTTCCCTTTGGGTACATCTAGTGTTCCAACTAGTGTGCTCAGTGCCATGGTTACCTTTCCTCGGTCTAGTTCCCGTGGGGGACCGACTTTGGTGCAGTAGGGTGAGGTACAAGTGCTGTTTGTGAGGGTCCTGCAGTCGAGGGAGGAGTTTGTCGTGCTCGGGGTATCGCTCTTCCCTGATTGGGTTCCACCTTAGTAATGAGCCGCAAGTTCCCAACTACGGAGGGTTCCTCTACTGGGGCTGGACCGGCCTTTGCTATTCCTGGTGTACTACTCCGTATTTGCAACCTCAGCGTAAGTGTTCGTTCTTCCTACCCGGGGAGGCTTAGGAGGTTGCACACGTGGCATGGACTTAGCACATGCTGGGTTATATGCGGTGCAATAATGCCAAGTTGCACCTGGCCCTGCGCGCCACATAAAACGCATGCGCGTTCCTTAGGTGGAACGCTACATGCTCTTGAGAAATGGGAACCTGAACATTTGGCGCAGACAGAGGTTGGAGACCTATATTCTCGCATCACGTGCCAAAACTGTTGGCATCGTGCGCATTGTTTTGGCTCTGCAGCGGCCCTATACTCTTCTACTGAAACTTTGAAGTGTGACAAAAAGTGGCCCATAGTGCCAACTGCCCATAATGCAGATTACGGCAATGGTGATTAAGAGCCGTATCATCGGCGTACATTAGAACGTCACACTATAGTGAAGAGGGTGGGTCCCGGGTGAACAGAGCGAAGAGATAAGGTGCCAGAATAGCACCCTGAGGAACACCAGCGCGCATTCTCCGGGGTGTGGAGCAGGCCTTTCCAACCCTCGCCGAGAAAGTGCGGTCAAGTAGAAAGCTATAGAGGAGGCATAAAAAACAGACGGAGCGCTGGGACCTGACGAAAGATCTTAAAGTATACCGTATGCCAACAGCGATCAAATGCAGCCGAAGCGTCAAGGAATGAAGCAAGGATACTAACGTTGTCCACATTTCAATAACTGAAGGTCGTTGGAATGACGGGAGCAAAAACCAAACAAATTCGGGAACAGCAGTAGCAAAGGGAACAGAATGGGTGTGAGAAAGACTTTCGAAAAGCTTACCAAGATGATACAAACTAATAGGACGATAATTGCAGGCGTCACGAAGATTGCGACCCAACTTAGGTAACAATCTTGGCTGATTTCCAGGCCGGAGGAAAATAACCAAAAGAAAGACAGGCATTAAAAATGAGGGTAAGAAAAACTAAGGCACGGTGAGGAAGATATTTGAGAGCGATCGGAGATATGGCATCAGGACCAGCAGCCTTACCGGGGTGAAGCCGGGCAATCGCCCGAGACACCTGAAGGGAGGAAAAACGAATATCCAACGGAGCCGAGGGTTGCGCGAGCCAGGTACGCAACAAGTCAACGACCATGAACGGTTGAACGGTGGAATTGTCGGTGAAGTGAAGTTCCAAAGAAGCAAAAAGCTCTGCTTTAGCTTCAGAAGTGGTTACAGGCCCGGCCGGTGAGTGAAGGGCCTCGACATGAGAGCCAGAGGAAGAGGAGTGAAAACTGCGTAAAACCCGCCAGAGGGAACCGTCCTGGTGCTAGGTTCGGAGCATCCGTTCCTCCCAGGCACACTCCTGACTCAGCAGCAAACTGTCCTGAGTAGCAGTTCGAAGCCGATGGACAAGACGATAGAGGCAAGTGGGATTGACGCCAAAGGCGTATCAGCCGACGACAAGCAACAAGATACTCCACGTTCTGAAAATGCTGGTGTAGGAAGTTCTGAGAAACAGACGACGAAGACTCGAAGTCAGCCGTATTCAAAGACGATGCGAAGGAGGCAACAGCGGAATCAATAGTGGCAGGGCAGGAGCAGGAAAGAAGGGTCAATGAGGTGATGATTCGACCGGAACAAGGGCTGATCAATGGTATGAAGTACCTGCGGTCTGTCAGGCAGGAGGCTAGGTGGCTGGGAAGCAAAATGAACGGGAGTGTGATCAGAATCCAAACCGTGCGTAACCGTAAGGGCTGGAGAAATTGGAACGGAACGGGAAATGAGAATGTCGAGAACTTCGGGATGACGGCCGACCATTGAGGGCCAATAGGTACAGTCCTGTGGAGCAGAAACCAGCAGATCAGGGCGAGAAAGAAGAAAATCCAGGAGTCGAGTGTCCGCAAAGTTGGCAGCCGAGAATTCCAAGACGGATTTTTGGCGTTAAAATCACCAGCCAAGAGCATTCGACCTGGAGAGATCAAACTGGCGTCGAAGATTACGTATCATCCCATACGGGGAGATATCTGGAGGGCGATAAACAGCAACCACAGAAAGGAATTTAAGATTCACAGAGAAGCGAACCACCGTGCACTCCAGGCTCTCAAGCTGAGGTAGACGAGGGAGGATAAAAGAAATATGACGACGCAGAAAAATAGCCATCCCATCACCGAGACGAGGACCTGGGCAATCAGAACGGAAAACGTGGTAATCAGGATAAGAAAGGAGGATAGCAGGATTAAGCTTGGTCTCAATCACACAGGCAACATCAATACGATTGCGTCGCAAATCATGAAACTCATAACGGTGAGAACGGAGACCGTTGGCATTCCACAGCAGACCACAAATCCCATTCGGGATGGGCGGAGGTCGCTGGCCCATGACCTAAAAGGAGGATTCAATACACTCAAGAATAACCTGAAACTTCTCAAAACACAGTAGAACAAGACTTAAATTTAGCAACACATTCACGAAGACGAGCAAACCAATCACGGAAGTCCAAAGCAGTGAAAAAGGACATTTCCTTCAAATCTGAACTAAACGCAGTCCGACCCGAACGGAGGATCACCAGAAGGCTTAGGGCCAATAGGAACAGGTCTACGACGGCCAAGAGCCTGAGAATAAGAAAGATCCTATACTCTTCTACTGAAACTTTGAAGTGTGACAAAAGGTGGAGGTCAAAATTTTTCCTATTTTCTAGGGTGTCCTGTAGTTCAACGAGGAACATCGGCAGGGGTCCTGTTCCTGTTCCGCTTGCGCATTTGAACTGCCCTAATGGCATTAAAACCACGTTGTGCTAGGTCTTGTCTAATATCTTCCCCGATGATCTCGGCGTACAGCCCTTTTATCACAAAGCGTGCGGTTCTCTCATTTACTTGGGTGATAAGACAATGCTGTAGCCTCATCTCGAGGTATTATGCAAGTTTCTTGTAGTCAGAACGTCTTGAAACAGACGTCACCGGAGTTGCGCGCAGTATGAACTGTATATTCATATTAAGTTGGGAAAGTCTTGTCGAAGTCTGTAATTATGTAACGGATTTTCGCTACATAATTACAGACTCTTCGCTACTGTCTCTTCCTAACATACACAGGCCCAATGTTTGACCTCCTTTCCTGCTCTAGTTCGGAAGGTGTGCGTCTTGTCCTGCGTCATTGGAAGTGCTAGGTTTGGTAAGAGAAGGTGATGTTTGGGTAGACTTGAGTTTGCGGCTAGTGGGAGTCATGGACGAAGGTGTAGGGGGTGAGGTTTTAGGTTCGGGACAGGTAGGAGTAGAGGAGCTGGAAGTCTTGGATTGGGATGTGATGCCTTATTCCTAGTCGTTATCGTCCTTGTCGGTGACAGCGTCGGTTTGGTAGTCGTAGCCTTGCTAGCCTTAGACATCCCTAGTATCTGTTAAGAAGAAAAGAGAAGAAATGTAAAGCCTAATAAGCTACTATGAGGCCACTCGTAAGAGTTGGATACTGTTCTCGAATGTTTGTGGACCGTTCAGTAGCAGCACCTAAAGCTAAAGAGGGGAGCTTAAATATTAGACAGAGGAAAATGGTATAGTAGAATAGACATATTGAGCGCTGAAAAACACTAGGAACAGAGGACCTGCTCGAAGGCGCTTAGATTCCAGTCAAAGACTTGGGCAGACTTCTGATTGGGTGCCCAAATCGCGCCGCAGTCTGTCACCGGAGCCTCGCTGTTGCTGCCTGTAGAGCTATCTAATGCAGTAGATCCTCTCACCTCTGCTGCTCAGCCGGAACTCGTGACGAAATGCCGGCTTTTTTTCCGAGTGGAGGAGAAAATGCAGTTCTGCACTTCTGCCCCGATGCGAGTCGGGGCAAGGAGTCTGGGACTCACCGTAATAGAAGGCCATACCCACTAAAAGCTCCTCCACCGGAAGAAATGAAGGACAAAGATGCATTCAGGAGTGATAGTGCGGCTGTACTGCTGCTACAGTAGTAGTGGTGGTGATATATTGGCCGGCCACAAGGGCCTAAGCCAGGTGAAGAAAGGTGCCAGGATGCAAGCATGGCCTAGGCCTTACTTCCGCTCTAGGGAATCCAGAGCGTGGAATTGAAACAATGCGTCTCCGAATGGAGACCTCGTCCACTGATCTGAATTCAATTTGCATCGGTTTGCTGCCCTGAAACACAGGACAAAGTCGTTAGTGCTAATAGGTAACATTTGGTTTATTCAGCTCCTTAGACCTCAGGCCGTGTTTTGACACGAGATGCTGACCCCCCTAGGGGAGTTCGTCTACCTGTCCTGGTCGGCCTCGAGGTCCGGCGTCATCCTGTAACAAATTGTTTAGGAGTTTGTTCTTTGGCGTAAAGCTTCGTCAAATAATAATACGATTGGTATTATGTTTGAATTTAGTGCTTGGTTTCATCTTGACTGAGTCGTTTCAGTAAATTTGAATTAGAGTAGTGGTTTCAGTCATATCCATTAGCATTGTCTTGGTCAATTCCCGAGAGCCCGCCTACAACGCAGTCTACCCAATCGTGGCACGGCTGCGCTCGGACGTCACCTAGGTGGAGGTGTCCCTCCCTCCGGGACTCAAATGAGCAAGGACTTCAAGGACCACTGTAGTCATATTAGAGGGCTCGTTGCAATGGCCAGTTACTAATGTTGCCTTTAGTTACATTACCATTAAAGCGTTAAAGTATTCTTGAATATTAATCTCTGGTTCCCACAAGCCAATGTTTCTATCAAATAGCGATAGAGATCTTTTGTGTTTGTCCCTCTCGTTATTGTAGATTCCTAAGTCGCGGAAGAGAGGGCTGAAATTTTGGCCGTTTCTGGTGTGTAAGTTGAAAATTTGTAGCTTGATGAATTCTTCGATTGAGTGCAATCTTAGCTCCTCGTGTATGAGATGAGCAGGAGCGACCTGCGGGAGCTTCGCTATTATTCTTAGTATTGTGTTTTGAAGGGTGTGTAGCCTGTGTAGATGTTATTTCGCAACATAGCCCCAAACTGGAGCTGCGTACATCATTATGGGTCTTATTAACGTCTTGTATATCGTGAGGCCCATGTTTAGTTGAAGTTGACTATTAGTGTTAATGAACGGATAGTTGTTCAGCTGGACAGTGGCCTTTGCCCTTACGCTTCTTATGCGTTGCTTCCAGTTGAGGCCTTGGTTCATAGTGACGCCTAGATAAGTTACCCGTTTATTCAATTCGGTTCTCTCGCAGCTATGTCAAGGACGGTTGCGCATGCCTTGGTAGTTTATGCTGTTATTTTGGTGAAAGCTATTGACTGGCATTTGTTAGTGTTTATTTTAATTCGCCATTTTGTGTACCATGGCTCGAGCTCGTTTAGGGCGTTCTGTAGCAGTTGGTGTAATATCTTAGGTTACGTGGACTGTTACTAGCGCCGTAGCATAATATATGTATTTTTCCGTACGCGTGATTTCTGGCATGTCAATGTATAGATTGAGGGTCGATCCGAGCAAACTTCCTTGTGGGATTCCCGCCCTGGTAGGCTTAAGGGAAGAGGTGGAATCCTCCACCGTAGCTCGGAACTGACGATCGCTAATAGTCTTTGATAAGAATTGTATTAGAATCTGCAGTTGTATGACTTGAGCTTGTGAATGAGGCCCGCATGCCATACTTTAACGAAAGCGCTCAATATCTAAGATGATGGCGCCTGTTAATTTATTTGTTGAATCCTTTTGTGATTAGTTCGGTTAGTCGTAGCAATTGGCGTGTTGTAGAATGCTTTCACCTAAACCCAAACTGTTTTGAGACTAGAATGTTGTTCTTCACAATGTGCGAGTTTATTTTTTTGAGAATTACTTTTTCTAATACCTTCCCGATTGTGCTTAAAAGGCCGATTGGCCTGTAGCCGATATTTTTCTTTTGTTTCGGGAGCGTTATTATTTTGGCCACCATCCATTGTGGTGGAAATCTACTTTCATCAAGGGAGTAGTTGAATATTTTAGTTAGGAGCAGCAGTGCTCCTCGCGGAAGATTCTTGAGTACATTGGGTGTTGTCAGGCCCAGGGGCCTTCCTGTTTGTCAGGTGGGCGACGATCCGTTTATTTCACCTGCATTAGTTTTTCGCATTTTACTGTGCGAGATCGAATAGTCGGTTTCGTTCGTATAGATTTCTTGTGTTTGCTCGTGGTTGGCTTGTCCTACTACAGGGTTTGGCCTAAAGATGTTTTCGAGGGGCGTAGAAAAGACCTCAGCCTTGGCCTGAGCGGTTTCAGCTACCGTATTGTTAAGGTTATTAATTAGAGGCGGTATGTTGGTTTTTGTTCGCGTGAGGTATTTCGCTATTCGCAAAACCGCGTTAGGCTGCGGACTGAGATTTTCTAGTTTGGTTCCATTGATTCTCAATATATTCTTTAGTCAGAGCTTTTGTCGCGTTCCTAGTTTAATGTATTCTTACTTATCAATAGGATTTCTTCTACTTTGTCATTTCCGTCTAGCCCTATTGCGATTTTGCTGCAATAATTTTGTCTGCTGGGTATTGGGCGTTAATTTTAGGTTTCTATTTCAGCGGAACGCATTTAAGTGTCGCTAGTTTTATTGGTAAGTCTAGGTTATCCACAGCATTGTCTTGTTTCTGATGAGTTAACTTCTAGATAGGGTAAGTAGTGCGCTACGGCGTTTTTAAACTCCTCCCAATCCACTTGATTGTAATTTAACCTAGGAGGTTCAGTGTCAAGTTATCGGCAGCGCCACTCCCACTAAGAGTTCTAAGTGATCTGACGTAAGTTCGTTTAAAACGTTATTCTCAATGTCAAATGCAATGTTCAATATAGCAACATCCAGAACGTCTGGCATATGATTGTTATTGTATGGGATATGAGTGCGCTCTTCTGGCCCCAGTATGAGAATTTGCATTATTAATATGGTTTAACAATTTTGTAGCTTGCGGGTTGGGGTTAGTACTCTGCCATAACAAATGCTTAGTTATAATCCCTAGCCGCTATAATCTTTACACCTAGCTTCATAATTTTGTTTGCGTCATTACTGTCTACGTCTTCTGGAGGGTTGTAAACTGATATTAGTATAATTTCAGTATTGAAAGAGAACATTTTGATAGCTGTGACTTCTAAACGATTTAGTTCAGGCATATGTATTTTTCGATTATGTTTCATTTAAACGACAATTGCTGTTGCCCTCCTCTTCGATCTCGGTCTGTTCTATAAATTGCGTACACAGGAATCGAAAAACTGTCTGTTCCCTAAGTGGGTTTTGTTTAATAACGCAATTTGAACAGTTGTCTTGGAGGAAGTCCCCCAAATCTTTACGTTTCCTGCGTACTCCTCGACAATTCCAGTATATCGTGAGAATTTTATCAGAGCTAGCCATTGCAATTAGAGCGAAGAGTGTGGACGAGTTCCATGAGGTAGTGTACCGTTATTAGTGAGTCACTCCCTTTTGTGAATATTTCTTAGACCCTGCCTAACTGTTCCCCCAAGTATTTCATGGGGACAGTGCATCAGTTTGCCCATTTCCGTGCCTGGTTTCAAATTTTTCGTGCTTCTTGACCGCGAAAGGAGGGCTTAGCTCTCCTGCCTTCCTTTTGGGTGCTTGTGTTTTTCTGTTTGTCGGAGGGGTCGCTCATTCCTTGCTGGGCCCTCCTCGGTGACAAGCCAGGAAGCCTCAGCCGCAGGGTGCTCGGCTACTGTGGCGGGTCGCGTTCGGCCTTTATCCCTGATGAGCCACCCTGCGTTGAGTATTTCTGCACTGCACCTAGCGGCAGCCTCTGCATAATTTCTATTCGTCCTTCCTACAGTCTTTGGGGGGTTACGGCTGCGCGCGGTTTGCCGGCACGGATTTCGTGACGACTGTGTAGTAAGCGGTGCGAACCGCCAAGATGCACTGTGGTCCCTCTGCCCGCATAGCAAGCAGTTCCGTTCCGCAGGCGGAAGGGAGCACGTTCCTGAGGGGTGTGGCCCTGAACATTTGGCGCAGACGTATTCTGGGGACCTACATTCTCTCTGTACGTGCCAGAACTGCTGACATTTTGTACAATGTTTAGGCTCGGGATCGGACCTATACCTTTCTACCCTAACCCTAAAATATGCCAAGTATGTGAGGTCCAAAACTTTGCTATTCTCTAGGGTGTCTGCCACCTCGATGAGGTACATTGGCAGAGGGCTGCGACGCCAGTTGCGTTTGCGCATTTGCACGGCTCTGAGAGCCGTTATCCCTATGTATGCCAGGTTTTGCTTAATCTCGTCTTCGATGAACCCTGCGTACAGGCATTTTAAAAAAACCTAACTGTCCTCTCCTGGGGATGGGAGAGCAAGTAAACTGTACGGCTTTGGACTTTAGGTATTCTACCAATCTTTGGTAGTCACTCAAGCAGGACATTTTGACTGCGTCACCGGAGTTTCGTGCGATAGTGATGGTGTATTCATGTGTTGTACAACTCTTGCTGAAGTCACGTGTGATGGTGTGCATGTGTATTGCCTGGCTTTTGTGTATAAAGACCGGCGCAATGTCTGACATCTTGCAATTAAGTGTATCTGTGGGTGTGTTTGGAGTGGCACTCTGCGTTGTCGCAGTGTCTTGTCTTGTAGGTCGAGGTGCCGGCTATCGGCGAGTCTGGAGTGGTAGGAACAAGTTTCTTGGGTGTTGGAGATTTTAGTGTAGTCTTTGAGGTAGAATTCACGGGTTTGGTTTTGGTGGAAGAGGATTTGGATGGGTTGCTGCGTAGTCCTGGTGGTCGTCTCTGTCGAGAAAGAAGTGGTTGCCATGGAGTTTTCTACCATTGCGTTAAGGTAGGTGTGTGTGAGTGTGTGAGAGAGAGGATCACCAGAAGGCGTAGGGCCAATAGGAACAGGTCCACGGCGGCCAAGAGCCTCAGAATAAGAACGATCCGGCCGAACGGTAGAAGATGAAACAGTAGAAGGGCCAGAAATACCACGCTTGGCTACAGCCAATTGTTTACTGAGCTCTGCCAGCTGCCGACGATCGCGCTCATGAAAGGTTTGGCAGCCGCGATAGCTGGCCGTGTGAGAAGAACCACATTTAGTGCAAAGCGGAGTAAAACAATCAAGCCACCTTAATGGGGGCAGTGCTTATGCATAGGAGGGCGTTGCACTATACACATCGAGTAGGGAGAGTGCACATCCGAGAAGTGTGGCCGATCTTCTGACAGTTGAAACATTGAGTGATATGTTTCAGGATAAGATAAGACTCGATGCCTACAATCACTTGAGCAAGAGTGCGTTCAGTTGGAAAATGCTTACTGGTTTCATTTCTTTCCAGCGTGATCAGCAACATAGGTAGCAACTGTCCCCGAGACTCCAATTATTTGCACTGAAGAGTCGCATATCCTTGATGTTGAACAGCTTCCAGGACGCCAGCAGGGTCCATGGCACAAGGGAGAACCGTCACAACATAGCGGAGTGGTTGCTCACTCGAACATAATCTGCGCATCCCGAAAGGCGTCCAGAACAGGATGAAATGCAACAGCTTCTTGAGAAGAATCTTCAGACCATCAGGAGTATCCTGGAGCGCGACGCCATCGGCACCAGTCTACGAAGAAGCTGTAAGATGTCCTTTAAGTAGTTAACCTCCGGCAAGTTAATGCGAGGAGGGCGAGGCTCAGCAATTGCAGATGCAGGAGGAGCCACTGAAGCATACGTGGGCTCCGGGCCGACGAGAAGATGCACCACAGGAAGCAGATGGATCTGTAAGATTCGGTCGAGGAGGTCGGGAGGGAACAGAAGGAGCCGGCGCATGTGAGTGTCCTCACCAGCACCGTTATGTCAGATAGGACATCAAAGCGGTTCTGGTTAGGCGCAGGTTAAGGATGAACTTTTAACTTTCTTGGCTTGTCGAGCACGGCCACCCTAATCGCTGTCGCAGCGCTGAAAGGATCGCTTGGGGAGTTGAAAAGCCCAACCCGTAGAGGAGTGGATAGAGCACGGCGCTTGGCGCTCAATTCGCGCAAAACACCTTCCAGGGCCTGAGCCACATGTATCCATTTGTCTCCCCCCCGGGCGAGCATCCTGCAGGATAGTCAGGTAATGTAATTTCTCACTTTCCAACTCAAGGATCTCCTTATTGAAAG
Source organism: Deroplatys truncata (assembly GCA_030765065.1). Lineage (NCBI taxonomy): Eukaryota > Metazoa > Arthropoda > Insecta > Mantodea > Mantidae > Deroplatys > Deroplatys truncata. Next base: position 24,827,768 of record CM060977.1, on the reverse strand, counting down.
CCAAGGTATGAGTGGGAACAAGCTGCGAATAGGGCATTGCAGAGGATCCAGAAGGAGCAGCAAGGCTAACCCAGTATCCATAGCCTCGGAACCATGGGCAACAGTAGCAGCAGCAGCGTCACAAGCAACGTCAGTCACAGAAGCTGAAGCAGTAGGCTACCGGAGCAGTAGAACCATCCATCAGATAGGAAGGGCGCAAAGGTACCACAACGCAGCGAAAACAGCTTGTTAGAAGCGCAGAAGAGGTAACGGGAAGCCCCAAGAGCCACCGGGAGTGACGAGCAAACAGCCCAAAAAACAGTACAGCGGAATTGCCAGCAGGGGACCAAGTAACACCCATTTAGCCAGCCAATAGTACAGGAGCTCTGATGGAATGATCCAAAACGAACGCAGCCAATCAGCACTCTTTTTTAACCTTTGGGCGGGGAGAAATGCAGTATTGCATTCGAACCTGAGCCGGTACGTAAAGGCTGGGGGAATGTGGGGCTCGCCGCTCAAAGCGCGGAATACCCACTAAAAATCCTACCACGTATTAATTGCATTTTGCTGTGTAAGAACGTGCATTCATGCTTGCGTGCTTTAGTCGGGTCCCCCATAGCACCCCGGTTAGTATGTGAATCGCTACTTGGCTGGCATTCATTGCATGCGAGCGCGACAAATGTTACTTGCTGGTATTGCCAATGAAACCTGAACAATAACTGCGGGTTATATGCGTATTTTCATATGTTAATATATGCTGAATTTCATGCTTACGGTCTAATTTGTGTAATGTTTGCAGGGAGTACCTGCGTGTCATGTGACTTATCTAACTTAGCAGTTAGCTAACGTTAAGTATTGTAGAACTAATTCTATGCATAATTGAAAAAATTGTGTGGTTGCGTCCTGTACTGTTCTTCCCAGGGGTTCCTGTTCAAGAGGGTATAGGCGTCTGTCGTAGCATCCGGCCTTCTAGGTCCTTCGTTTTCCTGATGGTCGCCATTGTCGTCTGTGTGAACGACTCCATAATGCAGTGGCCCGTGTTTCACTGCCCACGTCGTTCACGGTGGGAGGCTCTTTCTCCCGGTCCGCCTCAGCAGATGCTGAGATCTGTGGGCACTGAAACGAGCTGGTCTGAAACAATGAAGAAAAGTATTAGTGGGGAGTAGTCCTTTCAGTGTCTTCGTCATGTTTGAATGAGATTGTCGAGGAAGTGTTGTATTTCAGCAGTGTAATCAATGGATAATGTTCTATCGAATAGTGATAGGGGACTGTTATATTTATTTTCTGTATCGTAGGTTCCTAATGTTATTAGTGGGCTGTGATGCTGGGTACTTTATCGTACATATCGCATGCTAGTTTCTTAATGAACTCTTCAACTGTGTGCATTTTAAGCTCTTTATGAAGTAGATTGGATGGTGCTGTGTAAGGTACTTTGGCTATCATGCGCAGGATCTTGTTTTGGAATCTTTGTAATCCTTTGAGGTTATGGCGGCATATTCCCATACTGGTGCATCATAAGTGAATATTGGACGTAATAATGTTTTGTACAGCGCGAGTCCCATATTTAGATTTAATTGGGAATCAATGTTGATGAGTGGGTAGATCCTGCCCAGTTGTGCGTTGACTTTTCCCCGAATCTGCTGTATGTGCTTTCTCCACGTTAATCCTTGGTCCATTTTTAGTCTTAACCAGGTTACCGTGTCTTTCCACTCAATGTTGTCTCCAAATATGGTGAGCGGCGGTAGCTGGTGTTTTGGAAATCTGATGTGTTTTGTGAATGATTGCTTGTCTTTGGTGCATTTACCTTAATGCGCCATTTTGTAAGCCAATCCTCAAGATTGAGGGCGCTTTCTACTCTTCGGTGTATGAATTCGGTTTTGCCGTAGTGTGCCATTATTGTTGTCAGCGTAAATATATGTTTGTGTTCGCGGTTTTTGGTATGTCGTTTATGTATATATTAAATAGCGTCGGCCCGAAGAGACTTCCTTGTGGGATCCCTGCTTTGTTTAGCCGCTCCGTTGAGAGGTGATTGTTTACTCTGGATTGGAATTTTCTGTTCTTTAAGTAGTTCGCTATAAGCTTGATTAGCGAGTCGTGTATGTTTATAGTTGAGTTTCTTTAGAAGGCCCGCGTGCCATACTCCGTCGAATGCTCGTTCAACGGCAAGCATTAGCGCATCTGTTGATTTGTTTGTTAAAACCATAGGTGATGCTTTCGGTTGCTCCGATTAATTGTAGGGTTGTCGAATGTTTGGCTCTGAACCCAAACTGTTCCGGAATTAGGATAGTTTCCTTAATTAGCTGTGTGTTGAGTTGTTTGAGAATTACTTTTTCGAAAAGTTTACCTAAGTGCTCAGTAGACTAATTCGTCTGTAGTTGTGCGGGTTGGACAGATTTTCCCTTTTTGGGGGAATTGTGTCACTGGCCAGGTTCCACCTGTTCGAGAAGTGCCCGCTTGTTAGCACATGATTGAATATTTTTGAGAGTAGCTTTATGCCATCTTCCGGCAGATGCATGAGAACTGCTGTTGGGATGCTTTCCGGCCCTGGGGCCTTTCGTCTTGGGAGGCGACTAATTAGCCATTTGATTTCGCTTGGGCAGGTTTTTCGCAGGTGGTTATGAGTAATCTCTTCTTTGTAGCTGACGGTTTCAGTTTGTTTCCGTTTCTGCCGTGAAGTGTGGGCACGATGGGGTGGGATTCGGTGTTAGCGTTTGCTGCAGCGCATCGGCTAGGGTGTGCGCTTTTTGCTGGTCGGTTGAGGCAATCGTTTGTAGCGTACGGTGGAATTTGAGTTTTGTCGCGTGTTAGGCAACGAGCTATTCTACACACAGTCTCGTTCGTAGTTGAGATTCTCTGGTGTGTGTTGCCATTGTTTGGAGATGAAATTTGTTGTTCTTTCTTTTACTAAGGCGTTTAGATGTCTAAAGTATTCTTGGTCCGCGATGTTTCGTGATTTCTGCCATTTTCGTCTAGCTCTTTCTTTCTCGGCTGGCATGTGTGTCTTATGGCAGTGGTGTTTGGTTTTGTCGCGGTTTACTTAACAGTACCGCTCCCGTGACTGCCGTGAAAAGTGGGCAGGATGGAGTGGGACTTGGAGTTAATGTTTCTTGTAACGCATCTGATAGCGTGTTCGCTTTTTGTTGGTCTGTTGACGCGATTTTTTTGTTATGTAGTGGTGGGATGTGGACCTTATCTTGTGTTAGCGGCTATTCGCCACACCGAGTCTCTAATAGTTGAGGTTATCGAGTGTGCTTTGCCATTGCTGGGATATGAACTTTGTATTCGTTCCCTGACCAGTGCGTTGAGGTGTCTGAAGCATTCTTGGTCCACCAGATGCCTCGATTTCTGCCATTTGCGCCTGGCACGATTTCTTTTTTGCGCTAACATGTGTATGTCTTGCGGAAGTTGAGTTGTTTTCGGTTTGGTTAACGGTACCGCTTCTGTGCTTGCGGTTTGGATAGCTTTTTCTAGTTGTTCGAATGCTATGTTCAAATTTTCAAGTGTTAGGTTCTGCTGTAGGGAGGCGTTTGCTCATTGCGAACTTGTCCCAGTCCGCTTTGTTGTAGTTGCGGCGCTGGGCAGGGGGTTCTTGAGTTATAGAACCCTCCAGAGTTATCATGACCAGTAAGTGGTCAGAGGATAGCTCGTTTTTGACCTGGAGATTTATTCTACGTGTTAAGTTGCGTGTGACTGCTATGTCCAGGATTTCTGAGCGCTGGTTTCTGCTGTAAGGAATGTATGTATGTTCGGCTGGTGTGTGAATTATATAGTCAGTTGTTTTCTGTTTAAAAGGGCGGAATCTTTGCGGTTTGTCTCGTTGCAATCCCAAATTTGGCGTTTAGGTCGCCTGCAATTATTGCCCTGTTTAGCTGCATGAGTGCGTCTATGTCTGCTGTGTCTAGTGTGCTTGGTTGGGCGTACGCCGCCGTTATTAATACGCGATTTTGATCTATAGTGGTGTATATACTTGTGGCTTCAAGTGTTCTGAGCAGAGGTTGAGGTGCTAAATCGTGGACAATGTTTTGTTTATTATTACTGCGGTTCCTCCTCCGCGCCTGTTTGTCACTGCGGTGGATTGTATAGCCTTTTATGTTGAATCTGCCGCGATCACAGAGATGGGTTTCGGTAATTAGCGCTATGTGGGTATTATGTTGGGAGAGAATGTCTAAGTTCGGTCTTTCGCCTGCACACTCCTCGGGCATTCCAGTTAGTGATATGTAGGATGGGTGTGTAATTCATAGGAAGCCAGGAGAGGTAAGGAGCTGGAAGAAGTCGCGGTAACAGGCAAGGATAGAGCGGGTCACCGATGGTCCCGATGTTGCCAGAAGATCCAAGATTTGCATGACCGACTCTCGAAGGTCAGCTGATAGCCATCCTGAGCGGAGGATCCGGCGGTAGGTGCTCATCTGGTGTTGAAGTATCGGATCTGCGAGGGTCTCTTCTCTGGTCGGCACCTCCCTCGCAGATATACGTGGCTTACTTGGTGGTTGGTTGGGTTTCTGAACTCTAGGCTCTTCAACCCGTACGGTCGCATCAGCTGGCCTCGTCGACACGCCGGAGGAGGGTGACATCCGCGCCGAAGCGACCCCCCGTACACGGCTCTCCACTCTCCGCTCGCCGGAGCGACCACCGTTCCCGAAAGGTTGCGCGCTGCTGCAACCTGTCTGTTACTCGGGACAAGCCCGGTACCTGGCCCCGTGGCCCGAACTGAGACACAGTGCGCACTTCCTCTCGGGGATGGTGACGCTGCAGGTCTGCGACTCATGAGGCGCCGTGCACTTGGAACACACAATTGCGCTCGCCGTGCACTTCTCCGTGTGACGAAGCTGCCGTCATCGGCTACACTGCACCGGGATAATTGATCTGCGTTAAGGCTCCACCTTCACACGAAAGTGAAGCACGTACTCGAGCTGCCGCAAGGGGTCTAGGTCGTCGGCCGTCTCCAGGTCCACTTGATAGAACGGAAGAGGAATTCGGGCCCGATCAAACCGTTTTAGTTGCACGACCCGAAGCACTGAAAAGTGCTTGGCATGCAACTCCGCCTTAATGGTCTCCTGCGCGCCGTCAAAGAAAACTTGATTCGCCACTGCACGGAAGGTCTGGCGGCCGTTTCTCGTCATCGTGAAGGAAACCCTGCGTTCCCGCATAAAGGCAGTCATCAACGCGTAGTCTGCCGCTGACCTGGTACGTACGAGAAAGTCCCGCGAAAGCGGGGCCCACGAGATGACGTACCCATCATTGGTGTGCAGGGCGTCGAACTCTTGCAGAGTCTGAAACAAAGTGACATGGGTTTTGGATACAGATGGGAGGTTGGAGTCGGGAGGAGAGGGCTTGGGCGTAAGAGGATGGAGGGCGGATGGGGGCCGGGTTGGGGGTCGGAGCGGGCAGAATAGGAAGGAAATCAGGAGCGCCGATTTGATGGGCAAGGACAGGAATAGGAGAAGACGGCCCGGGGATAGCAGTGACTGGACGAGGGGGGTGGAATGGACTGAGGAACGCAGGAGCGGACGGAAGAGGAAGAGGACGAACGGGAAGCAGGGAGTGGGGTATCAACGGAAGCTGGGGCGACGGACAGGCATGGAATCACAGCAGGGCTGCTATCCAAACCAGTGGGGTTAGGGGTAGAGTGGTAGAGTGAGAAGGTTTAGAGGAGCGAGGAGTAGGAGCAGAAGGAACAGCAGAAGAACCAAACTGAAGCTGGGACTTAACAACCGCTTGTCTTGTGACTCGCATCCCCGACGGGGAGCCCTTCATAGTCTTGCGCTGCTTGGTCATGGTATAAAGGGTATCAAGAATGTAAATGAATCTAGGAAATTGGAAGAGTAGAGAAAGCTTAAGCTACCTAACTTGGGGGCGTAGAACTATGAAAAGAGGAAAAGATAGTATAGTCGAAGAAAAAGAACAGCTAGAGGGCGCTAAAAAGCCCGAAAAGAGGAGGTCCTACCCGAAGGTGCCGAGATTCCAGTCAAGACTGTTGGCAACGGACGTGCTTTTCTACCCAGTTACTGTTGGTAGTCACAGGCAAGCCTGTTTGTCTTTGGCGATAGGCCTCGGGTTATGATGGGCCGATCCAACGGTGGCAGCTTCTTTGCTGCGAAGAACTTCCTCGCCGCTGGCTCGGTGTCGCTTCGCTGGTCTCAGCTGGTAGATCCTTTCTCGTCCAGCACTTTTTTTCCGTGGGGGGAAAATGCATTATTGCATCCGACCCCCAGCCGGTGTGCAATGGCGGGGGGATATATGGGGCTCGCGGCTCAGAGGCGGAATACCCACTAAGAAACCCTACCACGTGTTAATTGTATATTGCTGAGTAGTATCGTGCATTTATGTTTGCATGCTTTTAGTCGGGTCCCGCATAGCACCCCTGTTAGTATGTGAATGGCTACTTAGCTGGCATGCATTGCATGCGAGCGCGTTAAATGTTACTTGCTGGTATTGCCCATGGAACCTGAACAATACCAGTGGGTTATGTGCGTATGTTTCTTATATTGCTAGTATTTGATTAATAATGCCTAAGATCTAAAATGTGTGTTTGCAAGGAGTGCCTGCGTGTCACATGACTGAGCATTAACTTACTGCTAGGTTGTACTATTATTGTTATATTAGTTTTAGATAATTTTGAATTTTGTCCTGTGCAGTACTTCCCAGGTTTTACTGATCGTCAATTGGGCACAGGCGCCTGTATTGAGATCCGGCCTTCTAGGTCCTTCGTTGAGCTCGTTGTCCTGATGGTCGCCATTGTCGTCTGTGTGAACGACTCCATATTGCAGCGGCCCGTCTTACGCTGCCCACGTCGTTCACGTTGGGAGGCCCCTTCTCCCGGGCCGCCTCAGCTATTGCTGAGGACTTGAAGGCTCTGCGACGGGAGTGGGCTGAAACAAGAGTAGAAAGCAAGAGAAAGATTAGTGATGGGAAATAAGATAGGAAGTCCTGTGTCAATGTCCTTGTCATGTTTGGAGTAGATTGTTTAAGAACTGTTGGATTTGTTCTTGCGTGTTGTCTTGGGAAAGCGTTCTATTGAATAGCGAGAGTGGTCTGTTGTGCTTGTAGTTTACGGAATTGTATTTGCCTAATGCTTTGATTAGATCATTGTGGTGTACGCGTAAGCTTTTGTACATGTCGTAAGCTAGCTTTTTAATGAATTCTTCTACTGTATGCATTTTAAGTTCCTCGTGGAGTAAATCAGATGGCGCTACGTAGGTACCTTAGCTACCATGCGCAATTTTTTGTTTTGAAATTGTTGTAGTCTTTTTATGTATGTTTTGGCGGATACCCCCAGACAGGTGCGGCATAAGTAAATATTGGTCGTATTAGTGTTTTATATAACGTGAGACCCATGTTGAGATTCAGCTGGGTGTTCATGTTGAGCGGGTAGAGCTTGCCTAATTGGGCGTTTGCTTTTCCCCGTAATTGTGTAATTTGTTTCTTCCACGTTAGGCCTTGATCCATTTTGAGGCTAAGCCAGGTTACCGTGTCCTTCCACTTTTTCACCAAATATGGTGAGCGGTGTAAGCTGTTGTTTCGGGAATCTGTGGTGGTTGCGTTTTGTGAATGTTATCGCTTGCGTTTTTGGGGCGTTTACTTTAATGCGCCAGTTTGTGAACCAGTCCTCCAAACCATTGAGGCTGTTTTGGAGTCTTCTGTGAATAAGTTCGGTTTTGCCCGATTGTGTCATAATTGCTGTGTCGTCCGCGTAAATGTATAAGTTTGTGTTAGCTGTTTTTGGAATGTCGTTGATATATATATTGAACAGTGTCGGCCCGAGCAAACTCCCTTGTGGGACTCTTGCTCTGATTGGTCGCTTTGTAGAAAGATGGTTGTTAACTTTCGATTGAAATTTTCTGTTGTTTAGATAATTCGCTATCAGTTTGATCAGCGAGTCATGAATGTTAAGCGTTTTAAGTTTCTTTAATATCCCGGCGTGCCATACTCTGTCGAACGCACGTTCAACGTCAAGAAACAGTGCGCCTGTGGATTTTCTTGTATTGAATCCATAGTGATATTTTCCGTTGCCCTGAGTAATTGTAGGGTAGTTGAATGTTTGGCGCGGAATCCAAACTGTTCTGGGATTAATGTATTTTGTTTAATTAAGTGAATGTTGAGGCGTTTGAGTATCACTTTTTCTAGTAGTTTGCCTATTGTGCTGAGTAGACTAATTGGTCTGTAGTTGTGCGGGTTGGACAGATCTTTCCATTTCTTGGGGAAGTGGGCTACTCTGGCCAGCTTCCATCTGTCTGGAAAGTGCCCGCTTGTTAGCACGAAGTTAAAGATTTTAGAAAGTAGCTTTATTGCATCCTCAGGCAAATTCATGAGCAGTGAGATAGGAATGCTGTCTGGGCCAGGGGCTTTTCTCTTCTTGAGATGCCTGATTATCCATTTAATTCCGCTTGCGCATGTTTTACGTATCATGTTATGTGTTTCTTGTTCTTTGTAGCTTTCTGTTTCCGCCTCCGTGACTGCCGTGAAAAATGGGCAAGATGGAGTGGGATTGGGAGTTAGTGTTTCTTGCAGTGCATCCGCTAGTGTGTTCGCTTTTTGTTGGTCTGTTGACGCGATTTTTTGGTTATGATGTAATGGTGGAATGTGGGCCATATCTTGAGTTAGATAACGGGCTATTTGCCACGACGATTCCCTCTCATAGTATAGGTCGAGTGTGTTTTGCCATTGCTGGGATATGAACCGTGTAGTTCGTTCCCTGACCAGTGCGTTGAGGTGTCTGAAGCATTCTTGGTCCACCAGATGCCTCGATTTCTGCCATTTGCGCCTGGCACGATTTCTTTTTTGCGCTAACATGTGTATGTTTTTCGGAAGTTGCGAGTTATTTTATTTCGGTTTGGTTACCGGTACCGCTTCTGTTGTTGCGGTTTGGATAGCTTTTTCTAGTTGTTCGACTGCTATGTTCAAATTTTCAATGGTGTTAGGTTCTGCTGTAGGGAGGTGTTCGCTCACAATCATTGCGAACTTATCCCAGTCCGCTTTGTTGTAGTTGCGGCGCTGGGCAGTGTGTTCTTGAGTTATAGAACCCTCCAGAGTTATCATGACCGGTAAGTGGTCAGAGGATAGCTCATTTTTGACCTGGAGGTTTATTCTGCGCGTTAAGTTGCGTGTGATTGGTATGTCCAGGATTTCTAAGCGCTGGTTTATGCTGTAAGGAATGTATGTTTGTTCGGCTGGTGTATGAATTATATAGTCAGTTGTTTTCTAGGCTTAGGAGGGCGGACCCTTCGCGGTTGGTCTCGTTGCAATCCCAAATTTGGTGTTTTGCGTTTAGGTCGCCTGCAATTATTGCCCTGTTTAGCTGCAAGAGTGCATCTGTCTGCTGTGTCTAGTGTGCCTGGTGGAGTATATGCCGCCGTTACTAAAACGCGATTTTGATCTATAGTGGTGTGTATACTTGTGGCTTCAAGTGTTCTGAACTGAGGTTGAGGTGCTAAATCGTGAGCAATGTTTTGTTTTATTATTAATGCGGTTCCTCCTCCGTGCCTGTTCCTGTCATTACGGTGTATTGTATATCCTTTTAGGTTGAATCTGTCGCGACCAGAGAGATGGGTTTCGTTAATTAGCGCTATGTGTATTGTATTGCGAGAGAAAGTCTTTAGTTCGGTCTTTCGTCTGCGCACCCCTCGGGCATTCCAGTTAGTGATATTTAGGATGGGGGTGTGATTCATAGGAAGCTTGGAGAGGTAAGGAGCTGGAAGAAGTCGCGGTATGAGGCAAGGGTGGAGCGGATCTCCGACGGTCCCGACGTTACCAGAAGTTCCAGGATCTGCATGCTGGACTCTCGAAGGTCAGCAGATTCCCAACCTGTGCCGAGGATGTGGTAGGTGTTCCTCTGGTGCTGGAGTCACGGATCTGCGAGGGTCTCTTCTCTCGTCGGCACCTCCCTTGCAGATTGACGTGGTTTACCTGGTGGTTGATTAGGTTTCTGAACCCTAGGCCTTTCCACCGGTGCGGTCGCTTCAGCCGGCACCACCGTCACACTGGAAGAGGGTGGCACTCGCGCCGGAGCCGCCCCTCGCGCACAGCCCCCTACTTTCCGCTCGCCAGAGTGACCACCACTTCCCCGAAATGTTGCGCGCCGCTGCCACCTGTCTCTGGTACTCAGGACAAACCCGGTACCTGGCCCCGTGGCCCCAACTGAGACACAGTGCGCACTTCCTTTTGGGGATGGGGACGCCGCAGGTCCGCGAATCGTGAGGCGCCGTGTGCTTAGAGCAGACATCTGCGCTCGCCGTGCACTTCTCCTCCGTGTGCCGAAGTTGCTGGCATCGGCTACACTGCACCGGGATAACCGGTCTACGGTACGGCTCCACCTTCACTCGAAAGTGAAGCACGTACTCAAGATGCCTTAAGCGGTCTAGGTCGTCCGCCGTCGTCAGGTCCACCAGGTAGAACGGGAGAGGCGTTCGGGCCCGGTCAAACCGTCGAAGTTGCACGACCCGAAGCACTGAAAAGTGCCCGGCATGCAATTCTGCCTTAATAGCCTGCTCCGCGCCGTCAAAGTAAACGTGCTTCACCACAGCACGGAAGTTCTGCGGGCGTTCCTCGTCATGGTGAAGGTTACCCTGCGTTCCCGCAGAAAGGCAGGCAGTCAGCGCGTAGTCCCAAGCGGACCTGGTGCGCATGAGAAAGTTCCGAGAATTCGGCGCCCTCGAGATGACATACCCATCGTTGGGGTGCAGGGCGTCGAACTCTTGCAGCGTCTGAAACAGTCACGTGGTTTTTGCAGACATAGATGGGAGGTTGGAGACGGGTGGAGAGGGCTTGGGCGTAAGAGGATGGAGGGCGCCTGGGGACTGGATTGGTGGTCTGAGCGGGTTGAGAAGTGGACGGAAGAGGAAGGAAACCAGGAGGAGGGTTGACGGGATGGGCAAGAAGGGCAGGAATAGGAGAGGACGGGCCGGGAATAGGGGAGACAGGACGAGGGGGTGGGGTGGGCTGAGGGACACAGGAGCGGACGGAAGAGGACGAGGATGAACGGGAAGCAGGGGTGGGGTGTCAAGGGCGGCAACGGAGATGGGAGAGGTTGCAACGGAGAGACATGGAATAACAGCAGATCTGTTATCCATGCCGGCAGGGTGGGGTGGGCAATGGGGGGAGCAGACGGAGCAGAGGAACGGGGTGCGGAAAGGGCAGGAGAAGGCATAGTTGGAGGAAGCAGAGGATGAACCAAAGCGCAGCTGAATCTTGACAACCGCTTGCCTCGTGACTCGCACTTCCGATGGAGAGTGCTTCTTGAGCTTTCGCTTGGCCATGTGGGTTGGTAGGAAGGTAACGCAAGATAAAAAAGAACACTAGAAAAAGAAGAGTAGAGAGAGCTTAAGATCTACCTATCGGGGAGCTTAAGCCTATAGAAAGAGGAAAAGATAGGACAGTGGAAGAGGAAAGAACAGCTAGAGGGCGCTAAAAAGCCCGAAAAGCAGAGGTCCTACCAGAAGGCGCCGAGATTCCAGTCAAAAGACTGTTAGCAACGGACGTGCTTTTCTACCCAGTTAGACTGTTGGTATGAACTGGCAAGCCTGTATGACTTTGGCTCTAGGCCTCGGCTATGACGGGCCAATCCAGCGGTGGCAGCTTCTTTGCTGCGAAGAGCTTCCTCGCCGCTGCCTCGGTGTCGCTTCGCTGGTCTCGGCTGGGCTCGTTGCTTGTAGATCCTTCCTCGTCGGCTCGCAGGCGCTGTTCAACACTTTTTTTCCGTGGGGGGAAAAATGCATTATTGCATTCGACCCCTAGCCGGTGTGCAATGGCTGGGGGATATGTGGGGCTCGCCGCTCAGAAGCGGAATACCACTAAAAAACCCTACCACGAGTTAATTGTATATTGCTGTGTGTTAACGTGCATTTGTTAGCATGCTTTTAGTCGGGTCCCGCATAGCACCCCGGTTAGTAAGTGAATAGCTACTTAGCTGGCATGCATTGCATGCGAGCGCGTCAAATGTTACTTGCTGGTATTGCCCATGGAACCTGAACAATACCAGTGGGTTATTTGCGTATGTTTCTTATATTGCTAGTATTTGGTTAATAATGCCTAAGATCTAAAATGTGTTGTTTGCAGGGAGTGCCTGCGTGTCACATGACTTAGCATTAACTTACTGCTAGGTTGTCCTATTAATGTTATATTAGTTTTAGATAATTTTGAATTTTGTCCTGTGCAGTACTTCCCAGGTTTTACTGATCGTCAATTGGGCACAGGCGTCTGTATTGAGATCCGGCCTTCTAGGTCCTTCGTTGAGCTCGTTGTCCTGATGGTCGCCATTGTCGTCTGTGTGAACGACTCTATATTGCAGCGGCCCGTCTTACGCTGCCCACGTCGTTCACGTTGGGAGGCCCCTTCTCCCGGGCCGCCTCAGCTATTGCTGAGGACTTGAAGGCTCTGCGACGGGAGTGGGCTGAAACAAGAGTAGAAAGCAAGAGAAAGATTAGTGATGGGAAATAAGATAGGAAGTCCTGTGTCAATATCCTTGTCATGTTTGGAGTAGTTTGTTTAAGAACTGTTGGATTTGTTCTTGCTTGTTGTCTTGGGAAAGCGTTCTATTGAATAGCGAGAGTGGTCTGTTGTGCTTGTAGTTTACGGAATTGTATTTGCCTAATGCTTTGATTAGATCATTGTGGTGTACGCGTAAGCTTTTGTACATGTCGTAAGCTAGCTTTTTAATGAATTCTTCTACTGTATGCATTTTAAGTTCCTCGTGGAGTAAATCAGATGGCGCTACGTAGGTACCTTAGCTACCATGCGCAATTTTTTGTTTTGAAATTGTTGTAGTCTTTTTATGTATGTTTTGGCGGCATACCCCCAGACAGGTGCGGCATAAGTAAATATTGGTCGTATTAGTGTTTTATATAACGTGAGACCCATGTTGAGATTCAACTGGGTGTCCATGTTGAGCGGGTAGAGCTTGCCTAATTGGGCGTTTGCTTTTCCCCGTAATTGTGTACTGTGTTTCTTCCACGTTAGGCCTTGATCCATTTTGAGGCCAAGCCAGGTTACCGTGTCCTTCCACTTTGTTTTCACTGAATATGGTAAGCGGTGGAAGCTGCTGTTTCAGGAATCTGTGGATGTTTCGTTTTTTGAATATTATCGCTTGCGTTTTGGGGGCGTTTACTTTAATGCGCCAGTTTGTGAACCAGTCCTCCAATCCATTGAGGCTGTTTTGGAGTCTTCTGTGAATAAGTTCGGTTTTGCCCGATTGTGTCATGATTGCAGTGTCGTCCGCGTATATGTATAGGTTTGTGTTAGCTGTTTTTGGAATGTCGTTGATATATATATTGAATAGTGTCGGCCCGAGCAAACTCCCTTGTGGGACTCCTGCTCTGATTGGTCGCTTTGTAGAAAGATGGTTGTTAACTTTCGATTGAAATTTTGTGTTTAGATAATTCGCTATCAGTTTGATCAGCGAGTCATGAATGTTAAGCGTTTTAAGTTTCTTTAATATCCCGGCGTGCCATACTCTGTCGAACGCACGTTCAACGTCAAGAAACAGTGCGCCTGTGGATTTTCTTGTATTGAATCCATAGTGATATTTTCCGTTGCCCTGAGTAATTGTAGGGTAGTTGAATGTTTGGCGCGGAATCCATACTGTTCTGGGATTAATGTATTTTGTTTAATTAAGTGAATGTTGAGGCGTTTGAGTATCACTTTTTCTAGCAGGTTGCCTATTGTGCTGAGTAGACTAATTGGTCTGTAGTTGTGCGGGTTGGACAGGTCTTTCCCTTTCTTGGGGAAGTGGGCTACTCTGGCCAGCTTCCATCTGTCTGGAAAGTGCCCGCTTGTTAGCACGAAGTTAAAGATTTTCGAGAGTAGCTTTATTGCATCCTCAGGCACATTCAAGAGCACTGGGGTAGGAATGCTGTCTGGGCCAGGGGCTTTTCTCTTCTTGAGATGCCTAATTAGCCATTTAATTTCGCTTGGGGATGTTTTACGTATCATGTTATGTGTTTCCAGTTCTTATTAGCTTTCTGTTTCCGCCTCCGTGACTGCCGTGAAAAATGGGCAAGATGGAGTGGGATTGGGAGTTAGTGTTTCTTGTAGCCCATCCGCTAGCGTGTTCGCTTTTTGTTGGTCTCTTGATGCGATTTTTTGGTTGTGATGTAATGGTGGAATGTGGGCCTTATCTTGAGTTAGATAACGGGCTATTCGCCACACTGAGTCTCTCTCATAGTTGAGGTTGTCGAGTGTGTTTTGCCATTGCTGGGATATGAACCGTGTAGTTCGTTCCCTGACCAGTGCGTTGAGGTGTCTGCAGTATTCTTGGTCCACCAGATAACTCGATTTCTGCCATTTGCGCCTGGCACGATTTCTTTTTTGCGCTAACATGTGTATGTCTTGCGGAAGTTGCGAGTTATTTGATTTCGGTTTGGTTAACGGACCGCTTCTGTGGTTGCGGTTTGGATAGCTTTTTCTAGTTGTTTGACTGCTATGTTCAAATTTTCAATGGTGTTAGGTTCTGCTGTAGGGAGGTGTTCGCTCACAATCATTGCGAACTTATCCCAGTCCGCTTTGTTGTAGTTGCGGCGCTGGGCAGTGTGTTCTTGAGTTATAGAACCCTCCAGAGTTATCATGACCGGTAAGTGGTCAGAGGATAGCTCATTTTTGACCTGGAGGTTTATTCTGCGCGTTAAGTTGCGTGTGATTGCTATGTCCAGGATTTCTGAGCGCTGGTTTCTGCTGTAAGGAATGTGTGTTTGTTCGGCTGGTGTGTGAATTATATAGTCAGAGTTGTTTTCTAGGTTTAGGAGGGCGGACCCTTCGCGGTTGGTCTCGTTGCAATCCCAAATTTGGTGTTTTGCGTTTAGGTCGCCTGCAATTATTGCCCTGTTTAGCTGCATGAGTGCATCTATGTCTGCTGTGTCTAGAGTGCCTGGTGGAGCATACGCCGCCGTTACTAATACGCGATTTTGATCTATAGTGGTGTATATACTTGTGGCTTCAAGTGTTCTGAACTGAGGTTGAGGTGCTAAATCGTGAGCAACGTTTTGTTTTATTATTAATGCGGTTCCTCCTCCGCGCCTGTTCCTGTCATTACGGTGTATTGTATATCCTTTTAGGTTGAATCTGTCGCGACCACAGAGATGGGTTTCGTTAATTAGCGCTATGTGTGTATTGTGTTGCGAGAGAAAGTCTTTTAGTTCGGTCTTTCGTCTGCGCACTCCTCGGGCATTCCAGTTAGTGATATTTAGGATGGGGGTGTGATTCATATGAAGCTTGGAGAGGTAAGGAGCTGGAAGAAGTCGCGGTATGAGGCAAGGATGGAGCGGATCTCCGACGGTCCCGACGTTACTAGAAGTTCCAGGATCTGCATGCTGGACTCTCGAAGGTCAGCAGATTCCCAACCTGTGCCGAGGATGTGGTAGGTGTTCCTCTGGTGCTGGAGTCACGGATCTGCGAGGGTCTCTTCTCTCGTCGGCACCTCCCTTGCAGATTGACGTGGTTTACCTGGTGGTTGGTTGGGTTTCTGAACCCTAGGCCTTTCCACCCGAGCGGTCGCTTCAGCCGGCACCACCGTCACACACGAGGAGAGAGGCACTCGCCCCGGAGCTGCTGTTCGTGCACGGCTCACCACTTTCCGCTCGCCAGAGCGACCACCACTTCCCGAAAGGTTGCGCGCCGCTGCCACCTGTCTCTGGTACTCGGCACAAGCCCGGAACCTGGCCCCGTGGCCCGAACTGAGACACAGTGCGCACTTCCTCTCGGGGATGGTGACGCTGCAGGTCCGCGAATCGTGAGGTGCCGTACACTTAGAGCAGACAACTGCGCTCGCCGTGCACTTCTTCTCCGTGTGCCGAAGCTGCTGGCATCGGCTACACTGCACCGGGATAACCGGTCTATGGTACGGCTCCACCTTCAATCGAAAGTGAAGCACGTACTCCAGATGCCGTAAGCGGTCTAGATGGTCCGCCGTCGTCCGGTCCACCAGGTAGAACGGAAGAGGCGTTCGGGTCTGCTCAAACCGTCGTAGTTGCACGACCCGAAGCACTGAAAAGTACTCGGCATACAACTCTGCCTTAATAGCCTCTCCCGCGCGGTCGAAATAGACGTGCTTCACCACAGCACGGAAGGTCTGGCGGTCGTTCCTCGTCATGGTGAAGGTTATGCTGCTTTCCCTCAGAAAGGCAGTCATTAGCGCGTAGTCCCCAGCGGACCTGGTGAGCACGAGAAAGTCCCGAGAAATCGGAGCCCTCGAGATGACATACCCGTCGTTCGGTTGCAGGGAGTCGAACTCTTGCAGTGTCTGAAAAAGAGTAACGTGTGTTTTGGAGACATAGATGGAAGGTTGGAGATGGGAGGAGAGGGCTTGGGCGTAAGAGGATGGAGGGCGCCTGGGGACTGGGTTGGGGGCCGGAGCCGGTTGAGAAGGGGACGGAAGAGGAAGGAAACCAGGAGGAGGGTTGACGGGATGGGCAAGAAGGGCAAGAATAGGAGAGGACGGGCCGGGGATAGGGGAGACAAGACGAGGGGGTGGGGTGGGCTGAGGGACACAGGAGCGGACGGAAGAGGACGAGGATGAACGGGAAGCAGGGAGTGGGGTGTCAAGGGCAGCAACGGAGATGGGAGAGGTTGAAACGGAGAGACATGGAATAACAACAAGGCTGTTATCCATGCCGGCAGGGTGGGGTGGGCAAGGGGTGGAGGGGGGAGCAGAAGGAGCGGAGGAACGGGGTGCGGAGGGAGCAGGAGAAGGGACAGTTGGAGAGGAAGCAGAGGATGAACCAAAGCGCAGCTGAGTCTTGACAACCGCTTGCCTCGTGACTCGCACTTCCGATAGAGAGTGCTTCTTGAGCTTTCGCTTGGCCATGTGGGTTAGTAGGAAGGTGACGCAAGATTTACAAGAACCCTAGAAAAAGAAGAGTAGAGAGAGCTTAATATCTACCTATCGGGGTGCTTAAGCCTATAGAAAGAGAGAAAGATAGGACAGTAGAAGAGAAAGAACAGCTAGAGGGCGCTAAAAAGCCCGAAAAGCAGAGGTCCTACCCGAAGGCGCCGATATTCCAGTCAAAAGACTGTTGGCAGCGGACGTGCTTTTCTACCCAGTTACTGTTGGTAGTCACAGGCAAGCCTGTATGTCTTTGGCTCTAGGCCTCGGCTATGACGGGCCGATCCAGCAGTGGCAGCTTCTTTGCTGCGAAGAGCTTCCTCGCCGCTTCTCGGTGTCGCTTCGCTAGTCTCGGCTGGGCTCGTTGCTTGTAGATCCTTCCTGTCGGCTCCCCGGTTCAATCGTTTTTTTTTTCGTGGGGGGAAAAATGCATTATTGCATTCGACCCCCAGCCGGTGTGCAATGGCTGGAGGGATATGTGGGGCTCGTCGCTCAGAAGCGGAATACCCACTAAAAAACCCTACCACGAGTTAATTGTATATTGCTGTGTGTTAACGTGCATTTGTTAGCATGCTTTTAGTCGGGTCCCGCATAGCACCCCGGTTAGTAAGTGAATAGCTACTTAGCTGGCATGCATTGCATGCGAGCGCGTCAAATGTTACTTGCTGGTATTGCCCATGGAACCTGAACAATACCAGTGGGTTATTTGCGTATGTTTCTTATATTGCTAGTATTTGGTTAATAATGCCTAAGATCTAAAATGTGTTGTTTGCAGGGAGTGCCTGCGTGTCACATGACTTAGCATTAACTTACTGCTAGGTTGTACTATTATTGTTATATTGGATTTAGATAAATTGAAAGATTTTGTTTTGTGTCCTGTGCAGTCAATTGGGCACAGGCGTCTGTCTTGAGATCCGGCCTTCTCGGTCCTTCGTTGAGCTCGTTTTCCTGATGGTAGCCATTGTCGTCTGTGTGAACGACTCCATAATGCAGCGGCCCGTCTTACGCTGCGCACGTCGTTCACGTTGGGAGGCCCCTTCTCCCGGGCCGCCTCAGCTGTTGCTGAGGACTTGAGGGCTCTGCGACGGGCGTGGGCTGAAACAAGGGTAGAAAGCAAGAGAAAGATTAGTGTTGGGATATAGAAATAGGAAGTCCTGTGTCAATGTCCTTGTCATGTTTGGAGTAGATTGTTTAAGAACTGTTGGATTTGTTCTTGCGTGTCGTCTTGGGAAAGCGTTCTATCGAATAGCGAGAGTGGTCTGTTATGCTTGTAATTTACGGAATCGTAATTGCCTAATGCTTTGACTAGATCATTCTGGTGTACGCGTAAGCTTTTGTACATGTCGTAAGCTAGCTTTTTAATGAATTCTTCTACTGTATGCATTTTAAGTTCCTCGCGGAGTAAATCAGATGGCGCTACGTACGGTACCTTAGCTACCATGCGCAATGTTTTGTTTTGAAATTGGTGTAGTTTTTTTATGTATGTTTTGGCGGCATACCCCCAGACAGGTGCAGCATAAGTAAATATTGGTCGTATTAGTGTTTTATATAACGTGAGACCCATGTTGAGATTCAACTGGGTGTCCATGTTTGAGCGGGTAGAACTTGCCTAATTGGGCGTTTGCTTTTCCCCGTAATTGCGTGATGTGTTTCTTCCACGTTAGGCCTTGATCCATTTTGAGGCCAAGCCAGGTTACCGTGTCCTTCCACTTTTTCACCAAATATGGTAAGCGGTGGAAGCTGGTGTTTCGGGAATCTGTGGTTGTTTCGTTTTGTGAATATTATCGCTTGCGTTTTGGGGGCGTTTACTTTAATGCGCCAGTTTGTGAACCAGTCCTCCAATCCATTGAGGCTGTTTTTGAGTCTTCTGTGAATAAGTTCGGTTTTGCCCGATTGTGTCATGATTGCAGTGTCGTTCCGCGTAAATGTATAAGTTTGTGTTAGCTGTTTTTGGAATGTCGTTGATATATATATATATATATATATATATATATATATATATATATATTGAACAGTGTCGGCCCGAGCAAACTCCCTTGTGGGACTCCTGCTCTGATTGGTCGCTTTGTAGAAAGATGGTTGTTAACTTTCGATTGAAATTTTCTGTTTAGATAATTCGCTATAAGTTTGATCAGCGAGTCATGAATGTTAAGCGTTTTAAGTTTCTTTAATATCCCGGCGTGCCATACTCTGTCGAACGCACGTTCAACGTCAAGAAACAGTGCGCCTGTGGATTTTCTTGTATTGAATCCGTACGTGATACTTTCCGTTGCCCTGAGTAATTGTAGGGTAGTTGAATGTTTGCCGCGGAATCCAAACTGTTCTGGGATTAATGTATTTTGTTTAATTAAGTGAATGTTGAGGCGTTTGAGTATCACTTTTTCTAGCAGTTTGCCTATTGTGCTGAGTAGACTAATTGGTCTGTAGTTGTGCGGGTTGGACAGGTCTTTCCCTTTCTTGGGGAAGTGGGCTACTCTGGCCAGCTTCCATCTGTCTGGAAAGTGCCCGCTTGTTAGCAAGAAGTTA
Organism: Deroplatys truncata; assembly: GCA_030765065.1. Classification (NCBI taxonomy): domain Eukaryota; kingdom Metazoa; phylum Arthropoda; class Insecta; order Mantodea; family Mantidae; genus Deroplatys; species Deroplatys truncata. The sequence continues at coordinate 24,808,456 of CM060977.1, read as the reverse complement.
AAGATTTTCGAGAGTAGTTTTATTGCATCCTCAGGCAAATTCATGAGCACTGAGGTAGGAATGCTGTCTGGGCCAGGGGCTTTCCTCTTCTTGAGATGCCTAATTAGCCATTTAATTTCGCTTGGGCATGATTTACGTATCATGTTGTGTGTTTCTTGTTCTTTGTAGTTTTCCGTTTCCGCCTCCGTGACTGCCGTGAAAAGTGGGCAAGATGGAGTGGGATTGGGAGTTAGTGTTTCTTGTAGCGCATCCGCTAGCGTGTTCGCTTTTTGTTGGTCAGTTGATGCGATATTTTGGTTGTGATGTAATGGGGGAATGTGGTCCTTATCTTGAGTTAGATAACGGGCTATTCGCCACACCGAGTCTCTCTCATAGTTGAGGTTGCCGAATGTGTTTTGCCGTTGCTGGGATATGAACTGTGTAGTTCGTTCCCTGACGAGTGCGTTGAGGTGTCTGAAGTATTCTTGGTCCACTAGATGCCTCAATTTCTGCCATTTGCGCCTGGCACGATTTCTTTCTTGCGCTAACATGTGTATGTCTTGCGGAAGTTGCGAGTTATTTGATTTCGGTTTGGTTACCGGTACCGCTTCTGTGGTTGCGGTTTTGATAGCTTTTTCTAGTTGTTCGACAGCTATGTTCACATTTTCAATGGTGTTAGGTTCTGCTGTAGGGAGGTGTTCGCTCACAATCATTGCGAACTTGTCCCAGTCCGCTTTGTTGTAGTTGCGGCGCTGGGCAGGGGGTTCTTGAGTTATAGAACCCTCCAGAGTTATCATGACCGGTAAGTGGTCAGAGGATAGCTCATTTTTGACCTGGAGGTTTATTCTGCGCGTTAAGTTGCGTGTGATTGCTATGTCCAGGATTTCTGGGCGCTGGTTTCTGCTGAAAGGAATGTATGTTTGTTCGGCTGGTGTGTGAATTATATAGTCAGAGTTGTTTTCTAGGTTTAGGAGGGCGGACCCTTCGCGGTTAGTCTCGTTGCAATCCCAAATTTGGTGTTTTGCATTTAGGTCGCCTGCAATTATTGCCCTGTTTTGCTGCATGAGTGCGTCTATGTCTGCTGTGTCTAGTGTGCCTGGTGGAGCATATGCCGCCGTTACTAATACGCGATTTTGATCTATGGTGGTGTATATACTTGTGGCTTCAAGTGTTCTTAGTGAGGTAGCGGTGCTAAATCGTGAGCAATGTTTTGTTTTATTATTATTGCGGTTCCTCCTCCGCGCCTGTTCCTGTCATTACGGTGTATTGTATATCCTTTTAGGTTGAATCTGTCGCGATCACAGAGATGGGTTTCGGTAATTAGCGCTATGTGTGTATTGTGTTGCGAGAGAAAGTCTTTTAGTTCGGTCTTTCGTCTGCGCACTCCTCGGGCATTCCAGTTAGTGATATTTAGGATGGGTGTGTGATTCATAGGAAGGCTGGAGAGGTAAGGAGCTGGAAGGAGTCGCGGTACGAGGCAAGGATGGAGCGGGTCTCCGACGGTCCCGACGTTGCCAGAAGTTCCAGGATCTGCATGCTGGACTCTCGAAGGTCATCAGAATCCGAGCCTGTGCGGAGGATGTGGTGGTAGGTGTTCCTCTGGTGCTGGAGTCTCGGATCTGCGAGGGTCTCTTCTCTCGTCGGCGCCTCCCTCGCAGATTGACGTGGCTTACCTGGCGGTTGGTTGGGTTTCTGAACCCTAGGCCTTTCCACCCGGGCGGTCGCTTCCGCCGGCAACACCGTCACACTGGAGGAGGGAGGCACCCGCGCCGGAGCCGCCTCTCGCGCACGGCCCACCACTTTCCGCTCGCCCGAGCGACCACCATTTCCCGAAAGGTTGCGCGCCGCTGCCACCTGTCTCTGATACTCGGGACAAGCCCGGTACCTGGCTCCGTGGCCCGAAGTGAGACACAGTGCGCACTTCCTTTCGGGGATGGGGACGTCGCAGGTCCGCGAATCGTGGGGAGCCGTGCACTTAGAGCAGACCACCGCGCTCGCCGTGCACTTCTCCTCCGTGTGCCGAAGCTGCTGGCATCGGCTACACTGCACCGGGATAACCGGTCTACGGTACGGCTCCACCTTCACTCGAAAGTGAAGCACGTATTCGCGATGCCGCAAACCGGCTAGGGCGTCCGCCGTCGCCAGGTCCACCAGGTAGAACGGAAGAGGCGTTCGGGCCCGGTCGAACCGTCGTAGTTGCACGACCCGAAGCACTGAAAATGGCTCGGCACGCAACTCTGCCTTAATGGCCTCCTCCGCGCCGTCAAAGTAGACGTGCTTCACCACAGCACGGAAGGTCTGGCGGTCGTTCCTCGTCGTCATGGTGAAGGTTACCCTGCGCTCCCTCAGAAAGGCAGTCAACAGCGCGTAGTCCCCAGCGGACCTGGTGCGCACGAGGAAGTCCCGAGAAATAGGGGCCCTCGAAATGACATACCCTTCGTTGGGGTGCAGGGCGTCGAACTCTTGCAACGTCTGAAACAGTCACGTGGGTCTTGGACACATAGATGGGAGGTTGGAGACGGGAGGGGAGAGCTTGGGTGTAAGAGGAAGGAGGGCGCCTGGGGACTGGGTTGGGGGTTGGAGCGGGTTGAGAAGGGGAAGGAATAGGAAGGAAACCAGGAGGAGGGTTGACGGGATGGGAAAGAAGGGAAGGGATGGGAGAGACAGGACGAGGGGGTGGGGTGGGCTGAGGGACACAGGAGCGGACGGAAGAGGACGAGGATGAAGGGGTAGCAGGGAGTGGGGTGTCAAGGGCGGCAACGGAGATGGGAGAGGTTCTGACGGACAGACATGGAGTAACAGCGGAGCTGTTATCCATGCCGGCAGGGTGGGGTGGGCAAGGGGTGGCGGGGGGAGCAGAAGGAGCAGAGGAACCGGGTGCGGAGGGAGCAGGAGAAGGGACTGTTGGAGAGGAAGCAGAGGATGAACCAAAGCGCAGCTGAGTCTTGACAACCGCTTGCCTGGTGACTCGCACTTCCGATGGAGAGAGTCTTTCTTGAGCTTTCGCTTGGCCATTGGGTGGTGGAAGGTAACGCAAGATATACTAGAACACTGGAAAAAGAAGAGTAGAGAAAGCTTAAGTTTTACCTATCGGGGGGCTTAGCCTATAGAAAGAGGAAAAGATAGAGCAGTAGAAGAAAAAAAACAGCTAGTGGGCGCTAAAAAGCCCGAAAGGCAGAGGTCCTACCCGAAGGCGCCGAGATTCCAGTCAAAAGACTGTTAGCAGCGGACGTGCTTTTCTACCCAGTTAGACTGTTGGTATTCACAGGCAAGCCTGTATGTCTTTGGCTCTAGGCCTCGGCTATGACGGGCCGATCCAGCGGTGGCAGCTTCTTTGCTGCGAAGAGCTTCCTCGCCGCTGGCTCGGTGTCGCTTCGCTTGTCTCGGCTGGGCTCGTTGCTTGTAGATCCTTCCTCGTCGGCTCCCAGGCGCTGTCTCGAAATGTGTTCAACATTTTTTTTCCGTGGAGGGAAACATGCATTATTGCATTCGACCCCCAGCCGGTGTGCAATGGCTGGGGGGATATGTGGGGCTCGCCGCTCAGAAGCGGAATACCCACTAAAATCCTACCACGAGTTAATTGTATATTGCTGTGTGTTAACGTGCATTTGTTTGCATGCTTTTAGTCGGGTCCCGCATAGCACCCCGGTTAGTATGTGAATAGCTACTTAGCTGGCATGCATTGCATGCGAGCGCGTCAATTGTTACTTGCTGGTATTGTCCATGGAACCTGAACAATACCAGTGGGTTATTTGCTTATGTTTCTTATATTGGTAGTATTTGGTTAATAATGCCTAAGATCTAAAATGTGTGTTGTTTGCAGGGAGTGCCTGCGTGTGTTATATTATATTTAGATAAATTGAAAGATTTTGTTTTGTGTCCTGTGCAGTCAATCGGGCACAGGCGTCTGTCTTGAGATCCGGCCTTCTCGGTCCTTCGTTGAGCTCGTTGTCCTGATGGTAGCCATTGTCGTCTGTGTGAACGGCTCCATAATGCAGCGGCCCGTCATACGCTGCGCACGTCGTTCACGTTGGGAGGCCCCTTCTCCCGGGCCGCCTCAGCTGTTGCTGAGGACTTGAGGGCTCTGCGACGGGCGTGGGCTGAAACAAGGGTAGAAAGCAAGAGAAAGATTAGTGCTGGGATATAAAAAAAAAGGAAGTCCTGTGTCAATGTCCATGTCATGTTTGGAGTAGATTGTTTAAGAACTGTTGGATTTGTTCTTGCGTGTCGTCTTGGGAAAGCGTTCTATCGAATAGCGAGAGTGGTCTGTTATGCTTGTAATTTACGGAATCGTAATTGCCTAATGCTTTGACTAGATCATTCTGGTGTACGCGTAAGCTTTTGTACATGTCGTAAGCTAGCTTTTTAACGAATTCTTCTACTGTATGCATTTTAAGTTCCTCGTGGAGTAAATCAGATGGCGCTACGTAGGTACCTTAGCTACCATGCGCAATGTTTTGTTTTGAAATTGTTGTAGTTTTTTTATGTATGTTTTGGCGGCATACCCCCAGACAGGTGCAGCATAAGTAAATATTGGTCGTATTAGTGTTTTATATAACGTGAGACCCATGTTGAGATTCAACTGGGTGTCCATGTTGATGAGCGGGTAGAGCTTGCCTAATTGGGCGTTTGCTTTTCCCCGTAATTGCGTGATGTGTTTCTTCCACGTTAGGCCTTGATCCATTTTGAGGCCAAGCCAGGTTACCTTGTCCTTCCAATTTGTTTTCACCGAATATGGTAAGCGGTGGAAGCTGGTGTTTCGGGAATCTGTGGTTGTTTCGTTTTGTGAATATTATCGCTTGCGTTTTGGGGGCGTTTATTTTGATGCGCCAGTTTGTGAACCAGTCCTCCAAACCATTGAGGCTGTTTTGGAGTCTTCTGTGAATAAGTTCGGTTTGCCCGATTGTGTCATAATTGCTGTGTCGTCCGCGTAAATGTATAAGTTTGTGTTAGCTGTTTTTGGAATGTCGTTGATATATATTGAACAGTGTCGGCCCGAGCAAACTCTTGCTCTGATTGGTCGCTTTGTAGAAAGATGGTTGTTAACTTTCGATTGAAATTTTCTGTTTAGATAATTCGCTATCAGTTTGATCAGCGAGTCATGAATGTTAAGCGTTTTAAGTTTCTTTAATATCCCGGCGTGCCATACTCTGTCGAACGCACGTTCAACGTCAAGAAACAGTGCGCCTGTGGATTTTCTTGTATTGAATCTATACGTGATACTTTCCGTTGCCCTGAGTAATTGTAGGGTAGTTGAATGTTTGGCGCGGAATCCAAACTGTTCTGGGATTAATGTATTTTGTTTAATTAAGTGAATGTTGAGGCGTTTGAGTATCACTTTTTCTAGTAGTTTGCCTATTGTGCTGAGTAGACTAATTGGTCTGTAGTTGTGCGGGTTGGACAGATCTTTCCCTTTCTTGGGGAAGTGGGCCACTGGCCAGCTTCCATCTGTCTGGAAAGTGCCCGCTTGTTAGCACGAAGTTAAAGATTTTCGAGAGTAGTTTTATTGCATCCTCAGGCAAATTCATGAGCACTGAGGTAGGAATGCTGTCTGGCCCAGGGGCTTTTCTCTTCTTGAGATGCCTGATTAGCCATTTAATTTCGCATGGGCATGTTTTACGTACCATGTGTGTTTCTTGTTCTTTGTAGTTTTCTGTTTCCGCTTCCGTGACTGCCGTGAAAAGTGGGCAGGATGGAGTGGGACTTGGAGTTAATGTTTCTTGTAACGCATCTGATAGCGTGTTAGCTTTTTGTTGGTGTGTTGACGCGATTTTGTTGTTGTGATGTAGTGGTGGGATGTGGACCTTATCTTGTGTTAGCGGCTATTCGCCACACCGAGTCTCTAATAGTTGAAGTTATCGAGTGTGTTTTGCCATTGCTGGGATATGAACTGTGTAGTTCGTTCCCTGACGAGTGCGTTGAGGTGTCTGAAGTATTCTTGGTCCACCAGATGCCTCGTTTTCTGCCATTTGCGCCTGGCACGATTTCTGCCATTTGCGCTAACATGTGTATGTCTTGCGGAAGTTGCGAGTTATTTGATTTCGGTTTGGTTACCAGTACCGCTTCTGTGGTTGCGGTTTGGATAGCTTTTTCTAGTTGTTCGACAGCTATGTTCAAATTTTCAATGGTGTTAGGTTCTGCTGTAGGGAGGTGTTCGCTCACAATCATTGCGAACTTGTCCCAGTCCGCTTTGTTGTAGTTGCGGCGCTGGGCAGGGGTTCTTGAGTTATAGAACCCTCCAGAGTTATCATTACGGTAAGTGGTCAGAGGATAGCTCATTTTTTACCTGGAGGTTTATTCTGCGCGTTAAGTTGCGTGTGATTGCTATGTCCAGGATTTCTGGGCGCTGGTTGCTGCTGAAAGGAATGTGTTTGTTCGGCTGGTGTGTGAATTATATAGTCAGTTGTTTTCTAGGTTTAGGAGGGCGGACCCTTCGCGGTTGGTCTCGTTGCAATCCCAAATTTTGTGTTTTGCGTTTAGGTCGCCTGCAATTATTGCCCTGTTGTTTTGCTGCATGAGTGCATTTATGTCTGCTGTGTCTAGTGTGCCTGGTGGAGCATATGCCGCCGTTACTAGTACGCGATTTTGATCTATGGTGGTGTATATACTTGTGGCTTCAAGTGTTCTTAGTTGAGGTAGCGGTGCTAAATCTTTTTTTTTTCCGTGGGGGGAAAAATGCATTATTGCATTCGACCCCCAGCCGGTGTGCAATGGCTGGGGGGGATATGTGGGGCTCGCCGCTCAGAAGCGGAATACCCACTAAAAAACCCTACCACGAGTTAATTGTATATTGCTGTGTTAACGTGCATTTGTTTGCATGCTTTTAGTGCTAAATCGTGACGGTGGCAAGATATGCCAAATAAAGCACGGACCTCCGTGAAAACTGCGAGCGATACAGCAAGCGTAACCACAAAATACGTGCCTGCGTGAAGGCTCTGCAAGTCTGTCAGCTATTTTTTTTCCTCTCTCCCGAGTGAAGGAAGAATACTTTTACGTAGTAACCCCATTTAAGAGGACAGTGTGGAACTCCTCCGCGGCATTAAGCCGCGACCATACCCACTAAAGAACCTACACCGGAGAGAATTCATGTTAAGGTAGGCAATACCGCTCTTGCACCTTCGGAATCTAAGGAGGGGACATATTGACCAACCATAGGCTAAGGCCAAGGTGTGGAGAGGAGGCCGGACGTAACCATGACTGGAGCCGTGGTTGCGCCCTGGCGAAATTTAGGGTGTTCAATTTTGTTGTATTCTTGATCGCGCCATGGCGCTGCGTCCTATGATATTAGTGTTGTACGTCACAAGCAGTTACTTGTGCGCGAGTCATTGGAACTGAGCCAATGGCTGCGATCCTTGAACTGCTATTCGAATCAATGTAAAAGTACATAATTATACACATTTCTGTTAATAGTTATTGTGCTTAATCTATATTTGTTTGCTTATCTTATATTAGCATTCTGAGGCATATATATATATATATATATATATATATATATATATATATATATATATATATATATATATAACTGTACATAGGTTCGGCCATGTGGCTCAGTCTTTTATACATTTAGGATTAATGTAAATACTGATAGAATTATTTTGCTCCGCCAGGTGACGTCTCTCATTTAGTTAGGAACAAAGTACATAATTATATTTGTTTGTGTTTGTAATTGTAATTTTTCGTCTCTATGGCGTCGTCCTTAATGTCGTCCATATCATTAACCATAAACAATGCTGGGTCATATAGAGTTAACACCGGCAGGCACTCTGCCTACAGTTGCAGGTGCTAGCCAGTGCCACTTGCGGGGGGGGGCCCATCCCCCCGGGGCCGCATTGACTCGGAAAGCAAGGACTTCGAGGGCCAGCAATTGTCACGTCGTGAAGCGGTAGTCATGGGTGTTATTATGGATATACTACTAACGTGTCAAGATACGCTTGAATGTGGATTTCGGGCTCCCCTAGGCATAAGGTTCTGTCAAATAGTGACAGCGGTCTTTTGTGCTTGTTGTGGTTGGTTTCATATGAACCTAGTTCTTGTAGTCTGTTGCTGTTCATTTCCTTGCGTTTATAGAGGTTGAAGCTTAAGCTCTTAACATATTCAACTGAGTGTAATTTTAGTTCCTCGTGTAGATATGCCGGCGCCAGCGGAGGTTGTTTAGTAATTATTCGTAGTATTCTATTTTGGAGTGTTTGCATTTTATGCATATGCGTTTTCGGCGCGTAGCCCCAAACCGAACTGCATACGTCAATATTGGTCTTATTAGCATTTTATATAGGTTAGTCCCATGTTTGTGTTAAAATTTGGTATAGTCTGTTTAGTTGACCTTTGGCCTTGGCTCTGACTTTAGCAATTTGCTTATTCCAGGTCAGGCCTTGGTCCATACTGAGGCCTGAGTAGGTCACTTGGTCCTTCCATTCGATGGCTTCTCCTCGATAGTTAAGAAGCTGGAGAGAGTGTTTACCTTTGCGGTGAAATATTCTTTTAGTGAAGATTATCGCTTGCTTTATGATAAACCAGAAGTATTATTTATAGTGATGTTATGTAACATTTAAATTTTTTTTATTTTTTTGAGTTGGAAAATGTAAATTCCCATCACATATATGCCCTAGATGTTATCGCAGGAGCGCTTTCGAAAGATGTTTCCCCCATCTTCAGCTGAGAATCCAACTGACGGATCTCCCTCTCCGCTCTCCCCAAGAAGCTTTTCATTAAACGTTATTTCTGCCCTCTGTTGGGAAACCTTGGAACCTAAAGCTGTTGCTGCCCTCTGTGTTGTCTGTTGGTCACTCATCATGCTTCTTTCTTCTCTCTTGTGATGTAATTCGTCTGCATTCTGTTGAAAAGTCTTGAAAACACTTGATCTTGAATTTGCTGCCATCTGTTGAGAACCTTGGGAACTTCTATTTTTTCTCTTGTTGTTTAAATGGATCTATTGCATTAAGTGGTCTGTCGGTATCTCAAAATTCAAAACATTTTCAATGTTGAAGTGAATGAAGATCTTTTCCCATATTTCCAAATGTGATGGTATCTGAATAAATTTGAGTAGTTTTATCTCTTGTCCAATCTCATGGTTGCTATTCCAAAAATGATTAGCTACTGCTGATCTGTCTGTCTGTTTCAATTTTATGTTTCTTTGATGTTCACTTAATCTAATTTTTAAATTTCTTTTAGTTCTTCCTATGTATAAGCCTTGACAGTCTTGACATGGTATCTGGTAAATTCCTGATGTTTTTAATTTGTCAGTTGTATTACTTAAAGGTGTATTTAACATTTTTCAAACTGAAAGCATTCTGAGGTGCTAATTGAATTTGGTATTTTCTGAATAACTTATCAAACGTTTTGAACATGACTGGATGATATGTGAACCTCTTATATATCACATCCTTTTTATTTGGGTTTTGTAAAGTGCTACTACTATGTAAGTTTTGTTTCTTTTTGTATTTAGTAAGTAAGTTATTAATAAGTTGAGGTTTAAAACCATTTTCAATGGCTACATTTTTTATATAATTTAATTCCATAATGTACTCTTCTTTGTCTAAAGGTACCCTCATCAATCTATAAATTCTGAACACAGCATGTTGGTGTGACACAGGGTTGTAGAAATTATTTTTAATGTAATTATCCACATGCGTTGGTTTCCTATAAATGCCAAATTTAAGACAGTTTTCTTTTCTTTTTACAAGTATATCCAGAAATGGTAGAGAATTATTACTTTCAATTTCCATGGTAAATTTAATGTGTATATCTTGTTCATTTAAAATATCCAGTGATGAATTCACACAATTTTGAGGTACCACTGCGAAAACATCTACATATCTATACCATATTTTAAAAATATGTGGGTGTGAAGAGGTGACAGTTTTTTCCAAAGAGCTCATATAGAGGTCAGCCAGTAAAGGAGATAAAGGATTACCCATTGCTAAGCCATGTGTCTGCTTGTAAAAGTTCCTATTGAAGGAAAAATAATTCTGATTGATAAAACTAATTGTAAGTGCAATCATCTCTTGGATGTAGTTATCCTGTAAATTCAGTGATTCCATCCAATTTCTTAACAAATCTGGTATATTATCTGTAGGTACATTTGTAAAAAGTGATGTTACGTCAAAGGATACCAACAGATCTTCTTTATTAATTGTATAATTCTGAATATGATTAATTCTGTTGAATTTTTAATACTTAATGATGGAAACTTTTCCAAAGAAGTATATTCCTTTGTTAGCCAATTTAGCTAAATTGTAGCTGGGTGAGCCTATATTATTAATTATAGGTCTTATACTATTATGTTTTATGAGTTTTTGGCAAACAATATATTTTTGACAAGGTAGGGTTATTAGATTTGAGCTGTCCCTTCTTCTCAATTGAGAATCTCAACTGTCACCTCTTCACACCCACATTTTTAAAATATGGCATAGATATGTAGATGATATTTTCGCAGTGGTACCTCAAAATTGTGTGAATTCATCACTGGATATTTTAAATGAACAAGATGAATCCATCCAATTATCCTGTTCGCATCGGTTCAGGTTATTTTATTAATAAATGTGGCCTGGTGCTGGTACAGTGGGCCCGGCTAACAGACATAAATTTACATTTTTTACAATTTACTACAATTATGAAAAGAGATTTTTGGGTTTGTTCTAAAACCCATGCGGTGACCATCTTTAGGTCACCGAGAACAGTTTTATAAAGTATTTTATTTTGATTGTTGCTGTTTTGTTTAGAAATATTTTTTTGTTTTATATACACCTTAAAATATACACGCGCGCGCACACACACACACACACACACACACATGCGCGCGCTCGTACACGCATACATGCATCTGGCCATGCGAAGCGCGTCCCAGGAACTTACACTAAAAACACGGACACACGAAATATACACACTATTTACACTGATACTTGCACTATTTACACTACAATTCGCAGTTTGGCTGTGCGGCAGCATGTAGCAGGATGGGTGTTGCGTGGTGACGGCCTCTGCAGTAGTTAGGTTTGGCCTGGGGCCTGGTGTGATGGGCGCGCTTGAATGGCGAGCCATTGTGCCGTTAAACATTTTGATTCGGCCACGTTTTCTGTGTTTCGGCTCGCCACTGCCGATGCTGGAGATGAGGGTGTTTTGATGTCCCCGTATGTGCGCCCATACCGACGAGGCACGTTTGGCAATGCCATCAGGGATGGAGGGCATGTTGGTTTCACGTAGGATGGTTTGATTGAATGTCAGGATAGGAACACGTAGGATTTTACGGAGGGAGAGGTTTTGATGGATTTGGATGTGCCTTTGTCCCGATTCAGATGCATTAGCCCAGGCCACACATGCGTATAGAACCACCGACAGAATAAAGGATTTATACAGTATGAGTTTGGATTTTAGAGTGTTGTTTGCTGCGAAAGACGGGGGCGAATAACTTTAATCGCTGCCGCCCTTTGTTGGCGCTATCTTTTAGGTGGGCAGTACAACGCAATGTGCGGTCCAAGATGACGCCAAGGTACTTAACTTGCTGACGACAGTGCAACCTTTGACCACCGACTGTTGGGTCCATAGCAGGAAGGCGCAGCTTACGTGAAAAATAAATCATCTGGCATTTGTTTGCATTAATTTCCATCTTCCAATCGAGGAACCACAAGAGGAAGCGATCAACATACCGCTGCATTTCTAAAAGGCCGTAACGAGGATTCTTGTGGTGGTTGTAGATGGCAGTGTCGTCAGCATACATTGCGATTTTGCATCAGGCGTCCACGGGGAAGTCGTTGGTAAGTAATATATATATATATATATAATATATATATATATGTATATATAAAGAGGGACATTGTAGCCCCTTGAGGGACGCCAGCCCGCAAAACTCGCTCCCGAGAAGAGGAACGGCCCACTTGGATGTAGAAGCGCCGGTTTTTTTAGAAAGCTCTGAAATAGGTACATGAAATTTTGAAGGCCGGGAAAATTGTGGTGCAATTTATAAAGTAGGCCATTGTACCAGCACCGGTCGAATGCGGCTTCTACGTCCAAAAATAGCGCCAACGTTGAAGCCTCATTGTTAAACTGCTAAGTGACGTCATAGGCGTAATAGTTTCAATTCTGTGAAGTGACCTTTTCTAAAGCCAAACTAGGACTTTGAAAATTCATGAATTTCCGAAATTTGTTTTTGAAGTAAAGTATAAGTTTTTCGAGTAGTTTACCAATAGCAGACTAACGGGGCGGTAATTTTGTGGTTTCCTGGTGCTTTTCCCTTGCTTCGGGAGCACAAATACCTTGGCTCGTTTCCAAGTGGTGGGGAAATAATTTTGCCTCAAACAGGCGTTAAAATCTTTGAGAGCTGCACCAGGGCTTTTCTCGGGAGATGCTTGAGTTCATTAGTCACCTTGTCCGGCCCGGGGGCTTTCCCATTAGGCAAATGCCTAATGAGCTTGTATACTTCCAGCGGCGTTATGATAGGCAGTTGTTGCTCATGCTTCTGCGCCACCCAATTTTGTACCCATATCAGAACCTCCCGTTCTTGTGCGGGGTTTGTTGTAGGGTTTTCAGAAAATCTGTCTTCCAGACAGTCGGCGAAGACCTCGGCTTTCTCCTCATCGGAGAAGTGCAGGCCGAGTGGAGTTTGGAGCGCCTTAGTGCCGGAGTTGACGTTAGAGGACACCTTGAATGCCTTTAGTAATTTCCATAGAGAATTGTCCGAATGGATGGTACTTAACATTTTATTTACCCACTGTTCAATTTTGTTGAGTTGAATTTGTTGCCGAATGATGTTGCGTAGCCGTTTTGCTGCAACGTTTTATTCGGACTGGCGACTAAGCCGACAGTCTCGACAGGCGCCGCCTCCGGGCAATGAGCTGTTCCAGCCCCGGGTAGTGCAAAAACTGGGTGGACTTGTGGTGTAAGTGGTAGCGTTTCTTTTGGCCGTGCGAAGCAAGGCAGTGAAGTTTTCAATGGCGGCATCAATGTCTGCCTCGCTGTAGTATGACAGCTTAGGCTGAGCCGTCCTATGCATGTCCCTCGTAAAGTGTTGCTAATTTGTCTCTGCTCGGCGCTGGGGGCCGCTCCAACCGGCCGTGACCGCGCCGCAGATTTCAAAATGCACAGGTAAATGGTCAGAGTCTAAGTTGTGATACATTGTTAAATTTTGTGAAAGAGCCGCATTTTTTGTCAGTACGAAGTCCAAAGTTTCGGGTCCCAGTGTCCTGAACTATATCAAAAAGTAGTTTCTGGGGGGAAATGAACCTCAATATCGTCATTTTCAGTTATAAGTTCAACCAGGAGATTTCCAGCCGCGATTGCTCGGCGAGAATGCCACCATGGGTGCAGAGTGTTGAAATCTCCTGCAATTAAAACGTGCTCCTCCAAATTGAGGATCTGTTCGAGGTCTCGCAAAAAATATGGGGATTCGAGGGGGCCTGTAGAGCGCTACCAGCATCACCGTTGTGTTGTTAATAAGAGTTTTAAGAGCCGTACACTCTAGTGCTGCCAGCGTAACAGGAGCATGAGCAACTGAGCTTTTAATATGGCGGTGCCACCCCCCCCCTATCGGCCAAATCTGTCAGCCCGAAAAATTTCGTAACCCCGGAGCTTAAAAGTGTACTGTTTTTATTTTGTTACGCCGCAGGTAGTTTTCATGTTCGTGCTGCTGCCGGTAGATGCCGTCGGCATTCCACAGGAGCGCGCGAGTTAATGTTATACCTCCCCTTACAGTGGTCATTTAATCGAATATTGTTGAAGAGGCATATCACGGCTTCTAACCTATCCCAGGTGCTTGTGCAGCTTTTAAACTTGGCAATAAAAGGCTGCACCTTCGGCAGAAGTGCCGGGAGATTGAACGACTTAAATAAATCAATGAGGTCTTTTAGCCCAGCCAGGTCACCGGAGGGCGCCTGGGAGGGGTGGTAATAGAGCGGGGACCACTTGGTAGTGGCAGAGTGCCTTTTGCCCCTTCGCGGCGCCTGCAGTTTCCAGTTATTTATTGAAAAGATCACCCTGTGGCTGGTACAAAGAGGCAGCCTGACAGGTTAAATTTACATCAGGTGATAAAAAGAGGTACAATTACACAAAACAATAAATAGGAGGCCATACCTGGGTGGCCAAGCGCCCCGAGGAAAACAGTCCCACTTGAACCAAAAGAATAATACTCAAGAGAACAGAACAAACATGGAGGCACCCCGCCTAAAAAGTAAAGTAGGACCCACAAACAGGTAGTAAAGTTTATACAAAATGTCATGCTACACTAAATAGAACACTCCGTAGCACTTATACACACGATGCGACAGAACAGCCGCCGCAGCGGGAACGCGCAGAAAAAGAGCACAAAAGTTTAAAACTGACGCACACGGCGGTGCTTCCTGTGTCGAGGTTCGGCAGTACCTATGTTTCTGATCAACAGGTTGGAGTGTTGACGAATGGCAGCCCACAAGCGACGGCCACGAACTTGCGCGACTTCCTCCAGGGTGGGCATCTGCAGCTCAGCCCGCATTGACTGATAGGTGGTACGCGCCTGCAAAAGAGACGCGTTCCTTGACCAGGGCCGGGTTGAGAATGGGGCGTGGCCCTGGCTGAGCACCTGGGAGCTCCTGGCCAAAGATGCCAGTTGGCGGCGGTGGCGTTCGTTGTGAAACGTCTCACAACCGCGATAGCTGGAAGGATGCGTCTCCCCACAGTTTGCACAATGGGGTTCAACGTCTTGCGTGGCCTTCTTGGGGCAGTCAGCTAAGCGGTGGAGGTCACCGCAGAGGACGCACCGGGAGGTCTTGACACATTCTAAATGTGTGCCCTAACTGCTGGCAATTGTATCATTGTGTAATGTGGTTGTTGGTTTTCATGACCTCCACGGTTACCATCATGTGACATACCTCTCTTTCTTGGAGTAGTCCCTGGTTGCCGGTGGTTCGTTCCAGAGAGATTTGAAAGTTGGGCAGATGCCGCCCACGGGACTGCATTTGGCGAACCTGGACTCCAGTGTAGTCCTTCACCTCGAGGTCCTCCTTGATGTAATCCTCCTCGAGGTCCTCGGGGAGCCGCTTCACCACGAAGCGAAAGGGCGAGTCTCCTCTGGGTGTGAAGCTGAAATGCTCCACGCCGGTGTCCTTCAGTCGTTGCATTGTTGTGGCGACATCTTGCTTCCTCTGAAAGAAGAGCTTTAGGCAGTTTCGAGTGTTCTGCAGCTTGAAGTGCTGAGCCGGGAGTGAGTTCTGGAGAGGTGGAGAACTTTTGTTGCATTGCGGCCGTCGGGGATGATAATCCTCGGCGGCTCTGGTTTTCTGTTAGCTGTTGGGTTGGTTGAGGTGCTGTGGTAGGTGTGGATTTGGAGGTGGATGGTTTTGGGTTTTGTGGCGGCGGCGGCGGTGTGCGTGCCGGCCGCTGGGTTTTTGGCTGAGGTGGTGGGGGCTGCACATGAAGTGGCGCAGTCATCCATTTCCTCGCCGCACGAGTCCTCGGATTCCGGAAGGGCGGCAAACTTGTTGCTTGTCTGTAGCGGCGGCTGTGACAGGTGACACGTCTTGTTCTTTTTTCCCGTTTGTGGGCGGGGGTGCTCCGCGTTGGAGTCACTATCGCCGCCGCTACCACGGAGAGTTCGCTTGCGAGCCGGGAGAGCGCGCCATCCCTCAAAGTTCCACCAGCTCTCGCTTTTTTATGGAATGCTGCTGCAGGCAGAAGGCGAGTTCCAATGCTATTTTGCGAAACTCTCCACCTTCCTCCATAGAGTGAAGCAGCTGCTGGTATTAGTAAATTTCTTTTTTGAGCTCCCGGACTTCTTTGGCCAGTTTTCGGAGCTCTTTTTCCTTATGCTCCTCCCAGGTGCTGGTGTCCATCTGTGATGTGCTGGATGCGGCTGGCTGCTGCGCCAATGATGGCACAGAAGGCAGGGGGGGTAGCCTTCGGCTGGCAATAATACTGCGGCTCTAAATCGGCAGCCTGACCGCCTGGGGACCCCAAGAATTAGTTAACACCGCACTTTACTTCGCGGCGGCAAACTGGCTCTCGTTCAGCTTGCCTCTCGCCACACAGCCCTCTCCTAACTTTCCCTCACACTTCACTCCTGAATTCGCAAGGGCGCAAGTAGGGCCTCGGTCATGCTTGCGTCGTGGCACCTTCCTTCAGCCGGCTTAGGCCATGCCTGCAGACCAATACCTATCACCTTAAATCCGCAGGTGCATATTGCGGTACTGCCTCATTTTCACCCTCGACTTTTCCCTCCGGTGGAGGAGTTTTTAGTGGGTATGCCGATTTGTCGGCGAGTTCCACACTCTGTGCGGACTCCCATAGGGGCTGAGGTTAGTGATTAAATGATTTTCTCCTCCGCTCTGAGAGAAAAAAAACTGGGGTGATGACTTCATTGCCGGCTGGCAGAGAGGACAGGTCAGCTGAGGATGCGGCTGCCGCAATGTTTGCAGGAGAGGGCAATGCACTCCGGCCGCAAGGGCTGCTGCCCTAGCTACGCGTGGGGACGCGCTCGCGCGTCCCGCGCTATGTTCACTTGCACAGCACTACACAGTAAACAATGTTACACACTATTATACACAAAACACATAGCACAATCACAACACAGAAACACAGTTTTTTTCGCTACACAAGTTCTATATACATTATTTACACTGTGATAGGCAACGGTAATTTATCCACACTTTCCGGCGCTATCCGCGTGAGATAAACAATTTTAGGTGCACCCCATCATAGAAGGTAACGCTAAAATATGCAAAAATAAGAAATGTAGCAGTTTTTAATGTTTTCAGAGCACAAATTTCTAGAGTACGCACACGATGTTTGCCGTACGGTGTCTAGCACTCGAATCTGTTCGCATCGGCTTCCCCACCCGAGTGGAGGAAAAATACTTTTGCGTACTAACCCCATCTGAGATGAGTGTGGGACTCCACCTCAGCGTGAACCGAGGCCATACCCACTAAAAAACCTCCACCGGAGAGAAAAGTCATTGTAAGGTGAGGCAGTACCGCCCTTGCACCTGCGGATTCAAAGGAAAGGAAAGGAAATGTTGGCCAGCCATAGGCTAAGGCCAAGGTGTGGAAGGAGGCCGGACGTAACCGTGACCGAATCCCTGGTTGCGCCCTGGCGAACCTTTGGGTGCTCATTCTGGAGTATTCTGGATGGCGACGTGTCCTATGATATTAGTCGTGTTGGACGTCACAAGCAGGCACTTGTCGTTGGATCTGAGCCGATGGCTGAGTCCCTTGAACAGATATATAGTACATGCAAGTATAAGTACATAATTATACGGATTTTATTAGTAATTAGTAAGCTTAATCTGTTTCTTAGCTTATTATCTTGTGTTAACATTCTAAGGTACACATATATTTAGGGTTGGTGTAAATATTTATGGAATTAATTTGCTCCGCCAGGTGGCGTCGTCTCTCGTCATTAGGATGCTTAATTGTATTTGTTTAACTTTATTTTTCGCCCAAAATGGCGTCGTCCTCAATGTTGTCCAAATCAATCATTAACCATAACTTTGCTGGGTCATATGGAGTGCACACCGGCGGGCAGTCTGCCTACAGTTGCAGGTGCGAGCCAGTGCCACTTGCGGGGGGGCCTTCCCCCGGGACCGTCTTGACTCAGAGAGCAAGGACTTCGAGGCCACCAATTGTCACGTCGTGAAGCTGTAGTCATGGGTGTTATGAGTATATTACTAACGTGTCAAGATACGCTTGAATGTCGATTTCGGGCTCCCCTAGGCCTAAGGTTCTGTCAAATAGTGAAGCGGTCTATTGTGCTTGTTGTGGTTGGTTTCATATAAACCTAATTCTTGTACGAGTCTGTTCTTTACCTTGCTTTTATAGAGGAAGCTTAAGCTCTTAACGTATTCTTTAACTGAGTGTAATTTTAGTTCGTCGTGTAGGAGATGTGCCGGCGCTAGCGGCGGTTGTTTCGTAATTTTTCGTGTTATTCTATTTTGGAGTGTTTGTACTTTATGTATGTGTTTTGGCCGCGTAGCCCCAAGCCGGGGCTGTATACGTCAGTATTGGCCTTATTAGTGTTTTATATAGGGTTAGTCCCATGTTTATTCTCAATTGGCATCGGCTTTTTTTTTTCTTCCTTTGAGTGGAGGAAAAATACTTTTGTGTACTAACCCCATCTGAGATGAGAGTGTGGGACTCCCACCTCAGCGTCGAGCCGAGGCCATACCCACTAAAAAACCTCCACCGGAGGGAAAAGTCGTAAGGTGAGGCAGTACCGCTCTTGCACCTGCGGATTCCAAGGAAAGGAAATGTTGGCCAGCCATAGGCTAAGGCCAAGGTGTGGAAGGAGGCCGGACGTAAACATGACCAAAGCCCTCGTTGCGCCCTGGCGAAATTTTGTATAATTCTCGGTTGTTTTGACTGCGTGGTTATTGCGGTGTCATCTGCATATTATGTATTTGTTTGATGTTACCAATACTGGCATATCATTTATGTATAAATTAAACAGCGTCGGTTCCAATAGACTTCCTTGTGATTGTTGTGGTGCTCGATATCGCTTCCTCTACCGACGTATGACAGCGCCGGTCGCAGAGGTAGTTTCTAATGAGGGCTATAGCAGAGTCAGGGAAATTGTAGTGTTTTAATTTCTTTAGGAGTCCGGCGTGCCATACTTTATCGAACGCGCGTTCAATATCTAGGTAAATGACTCCTGTTGACTTATTCGTGTTGTAGCCTTTAGTGATTTCCTCCGTCATCCTGAAAAGTTGCAGGGTGGTTGAGTGTTGGGTTCTGAACCCAAACTGTTCTGGCATAAGTATATTTTGTTTGTGTAAATGTTTATTAATTCGCTTTAGTACTACTTTTTCAAGTACTTTACTTAGCGTGTTTAGTAGGCTTATTGGCCTGTAATTTATGGGAAGTGTCAAGTTTTTGTTTGCTTTTGGGAATAGCCGTATTTTGGCCTCTTTCCATACAGGGGGAACCGGCCATGTTCTAGCGTGTAGTTAAATAGTTTGGCCAGTGCTTTTAAAGCTCTGATTGGTAGGTTTTTCAGAACCACATATGGTATTTTGTCTGGTCCAGGTGCTTTTCTTGTAGGCAGGTGTTTAATAATCCACCCTATTTCGCCTGGGCTAGTTTTTTTCATTTTATTGTGCGTAGGCTCTTGACCTATGTTATTGGCTTCGTTTTCGATTTCTGCGATAAAATTGTCGTGTCCTGCCGTTTGGTTCGGGGAGAACACATTTTCAAGCGTGACCGCAAAGGCTTCTGCCTTGGCCCGGGTAGTTTCCGCAATGACGTTATTAATTTGTAAGGGAGGTATATTACTTGGAGTGCGCCTTAGGCATTTTGCTATTCGCCAAACTGTTTTGTTGTGAGTTTAGATTTTCTAGGGTGTTATCCCATTGGTTTTGTATGAAAGTTCTCGCTCTTTCGTTTCCTCGGTCTCTTGCTTGGTAATATTCCGTTTTATGTATTATGTTTCGCGTTTTTTGCCATTTGCGTCTGGCTCTGTTTTGTGCTTGTTGCAGCATTTTTACATCATTCGGGAATTTGGTGTTTGTGGAGCGTGGCTGTGTAAGCGGCACGCAAGCCGTGGTGGCCAGTTTGATTGCGGTTTCTAATCTATCTGTGTCGTGTTCATTTGCGGAGTTGACCTCTAGGTCTGGTAGGTAGTAATCTACCGTGTCTTTAAAGGTATCCCAATCTACTTCATTGTAGTTATGCCTTAACGGTGCTGGTTTAAATGCTACTGGTGCATTAATTGTCATCAGAACCGGTAAGTGGTCTGATGTAAGCTCCTCTAAGACTTCTAATTCTATATTGTAGCGAATGGTATTTAATAGCGCAATGTCCAGTATGTCTGGCGTGCAATTTGGTGAATGTGGTACAAAAGTGGGCTCTTCCGGCCCTGAGATTAAATAATTTCGGTTATTGATGTAATTTAATAGCTTAGTGGCTTGAGCATTGGGGTTCCTGCAATTCCAGAGCTAATGCTTGCAATTGCAGTCCCCGGCCGCAATGACCCGTGGTCCTAGATTCATTATTTTATCTAAGTCGTCTGTGTCAACGTTCCCAGGGGGATTGTACACTGACGCTATCACAATTTCAGAGTTATCTATCTCAAGTTTTATTGCCGTTGTTTCAGCATGTGATAGGGTGGGGGATTGAATTTGATAATGATCAATGCTTGCCTGAATGGCTATCGCAGTCCCCCCTCCTCTTCGGTCGCGATCTTTTCTGTAGATTTTATAGCCCGGAACCGATAGGCGATCGGTGTTATTGATATGTGTCTCTGATAGTAGAGCTACTTGTATTGAATTTGTTTGCAGAAAATCTGCTAAATGTTTGGTCTTTTACCTAATACCGTTGCAGTTCCAGAAACTTATTCTGAACGTGTCCGAACTAGCCATGACTACAGTCTTCGAAGATTTGTCAGAAAGTCAGCGAGGTAGTGAGCTAAGATTACGTCATCTGTTCCGAAATGGCTAATCGTGTCACAGAGCTTTTTGACCATGGTATGAACTTCATTGAGAGAAACCTTTTTTGTGGACCTGCCTAGTGACTTTACTAGTGCGTCCATTGCCTTGCCTGCATCTTTGTGCACGGGTCTTTTCCGTTGGGGGAGCGACTTTGCTGCCTGGTTAGGCCCGACAGCCTGCAGTAAGGGACCTACAGCTACTGGTGGAGGGTTGTCCTGACTTTCGCGAGGGTGTCGCTCATCGCTGGTTGGTTCGGCCTCAGCAGTGAGCTGAGGTTCCCCAACCACTGGTGGCTCAGGCTCTGGGGCTGGTCGCGTCCTACCTTTGCTGTCCCTAATGAGTCACTCAGTGTTTTTCGTGGTAACCTCCGCGTAAGTTTGCATTCTTCCTATCTTTGGGGGATTCTTTGGAGGTTGTCCACTGGGCAAGGTCTTTTTCTTGCATGCTGCTTGATATGTTGGGCAACCGCGCCAGGTTGCTCCATGGCCCTGAGCGCCACATAAGAAGCATAGTAGGTCCTTAGATGGAACCGTGCATGTCCCTGAGAAATGGGGTCCTGTACATTTGGCGCAAGTGGGTTTGGGGGACCTACATTCTCTTCTCACATGCCATAACTTTTGGCAGTGTGAGCACTGTTTTGGCTCTGTGCCGGCCCTATACTCCTCTACCTGTACTCGGAAGTGTGCCAAAAAGCGGAGGTCAAGAATTTTCCTACTTTCAGTTGTCCTGGAGTTCAATTAAGAACATCGGCAGGGGGCCCTATTTCTGTTGCGCCGACGCATCTGAACGGCCCTTATTGCTTTGAAACCGCATTGAGCCAGGTCTCCTACGATTTCTGCACCGGAGACTTCGGCGTACAGCCCCTTAACGACATAGCGTGCGGTTCTGTTCTCGGGTTGCTCTAAAAGATAGTGCTGTACGCCCCTGTCCTTGAGATGCTTAGCCACAGTTTGGTAAGTCTCGAGGTTGAGCGCCTTGATACAAAAGTCTCCGGAGTTTCTAGCTACACTCGCAGAGTAATGAGTATTATTCAGGTGGTGTGTCTTGTCTAGGTCTTTGATTAGCTGGTGGAATGTCGCGGCCTCGTTCTTTCCTACAAAGATTGGCGCTACGTGGGACCTCCTGTCCTGCATGAAATCGGAGGGTTCCGGTCGAGCGTCTGGTCCTGCGTCCTTAGAAGTGCCAGGTTTCGGCGAGGACGGTATCACGGGAGTAGGTATTTGGGTAGAAGTAGGTGTAGGAATGGGAAGTCGGGAGTTGGGTGTCACAGGATTGGGTGTAATAGGTGAGTCAGAAGGTGTAGGGCTGGAAGGAGTTTGGGTGCTAGGTGAAAAAGACAGAAGTGGAAGTGGAAGGAGTAGGGGAGATAGGTTTAGGAAGGGCGGCCTTCTTCCTAGTCATCATTCTCTTCGGTGGTGAAAGGGTTGGCTTGGTAGCCGTCGTCGTCGTCCTTGTTTCCCTTTGCCATCCTATCTTAGGTGAAGTTGTTTAAGAGTTCAAGAGAGAAGGGAAAGCCTAATACTTAGCCTATCAGGGGGCTTAGTCTAGAAGGAAAGAGGAAAAAGTACAGTAGAAGAGAAAGAACAGTAAGTGAGCGCTAAGAAGCACGGGGAGACAGAGGGTCGAACCTCGGAGAGGCGCTTAAGCAAGTCTTGCGACTGCTTGCTGTGACCGTGTATCCCCTATTCGTCTGTACTGCGAGAGTTGTGCTCAAAGAGCTAGGCTTTGGTTAAGCAACCGCGGCAATGCCGAGCCGAAGGCTTTGGTAAAAGTACCACGGCAATGCCGAGCCGTTCCAGCGGTGGCTGCTTCTTTGCAGCGGACTGCTTCTTCTTTCTTGTCTGGGAGCTCCTCTAGTAGATGTTGCTTGGTCCAGATCTCGAAGCGAAGTCGAAATCGGTTGTTTTTTTTTGTGTGGCCCCGCCACACCTGGTGACGATCATCCGAAAGGGATCTACATCGTCTCCCCTACCATGCACTAGCTACACTACAGTGATGGAAGGGAATCGAAGGTAAAGTGGTGTCCGGTACCGCCGAAGCAAACCGAAGGTTAGTAGGTGATAACTAAAGAAAGAACGCCTGTATAGAAGAGTACACAGAGTGGGGAACAGGTACTGGTCTTGACAGATGCCCAGACCAGTACCTGTTCGCCACTCTGTCTGTTCATTTGTCATGAAAACATCTTAAACATATATTTTAATAAAAATTGTTAGAGCCATTTTTGATAAAATTAAAATTTTCGAAAAATTTTCCATGTAAAGGGTAATCTGGGGTGGGGGGATTTTCTTGAAAACCTTCGTGTTGCATCTCTGGAAGATACTGAACCTAAATACCAAGTTTGGTGTTTATCCGACTGTTTGTTTCTGCGTTATGCTGTTCAGACACACACGGACATGTTTCCAAAAATGCTTTTTTTGGATTCAGGGGGTCTCGAAACATTTCTGGTGAAATCTCGGTATCGAATTTTTGGGTGGAATAAAATACTTCCCCTACTTACTATACGTAGTAGAGAAAGTAAAAATGTGGATCTCATTACAGCACACAATTTATATCAAATACTTTTTTTTTTGGGTGGGGTGTAGAGTTAACCATTTCTGATATTCCTTGTTATTGGTTTGAGTTTTCCAATAATTACACTTTTCTCAAATGGGAAGTCATTTGTTTTTTCTCCTGGTCATGCAAAGAGAATGGAATTTCAAAGCCATCACATAGTGACCAGTTCTAAAAAGATATTTGACTATTGCTTGAAGTCTGCTGTATTCTCCTATTCCTATTCTACCTACAAGGAAATATGTAATAAAAACAATTTCTACATATGTTTATCTCAAACGAGCTAGATAAAAGAAACTTTTGTAAGTATAGTCTTGAGTGGGTAAAGAAAGTAATGTGAATGTAACAGTATTTTTGTGTGTTTAGAGTGTACATTATCATGGCACAATATTATTTTTTTTTCTGTGACTCTGATTGCTTTTCAGTCTTTATTTTTATCCATTGACGTGCACATTTACATACACAAATGCCCATGTCCAAAGCAGAACTTGAACTCAGTCCTGCATGTGATGAAGCACCAGAGCCAAATGCTCTGGCAACCATGGTTACAAGCACAGGAAAATCTAATGGGTCACTCTGATATTTACCCAGACAATTGAAGGCTATGTATCAATTAGCTAAATTGTTATACGACTTGCTAAAGTTATGAGTTATGACACAAGTTTTGGTTAGATGAAGTATCTTTAATTGTAGTAGTGCATTAAACCTGAAGTCACTGTTGCATGATGGAGGTTATGGATCTATGGAGAGTTAGGTCTTGTCCTCTAAGCTTATTTGATATGGTTACGAAAACACAAGCCGTTCACAGAAATTATAGTAGGAACGATGGTTCTGTGCCGATGACCCTGTTTCCTCGTGAACTGAACTGTCTGCCTGCTGGAAGACGTGGGACTTTGCTGATACGATATAAACATACACCACCACACCATTACATTGACTCGTTTATTCTCACTATTATCAGATTGCTCTATCATTCTTTTATATTTACACATTATACACAAACCTTGTCACGTAAATGCATTGTCGTAAACTAGCAGGGGCTTTATTAGTGTGATAAACACTCTACACCAGACATATCACCACCGTCGTTTTCTTCTGCAAGACTTTCCCTTTCATCGTCATCAGTCTTCTCGTTCGCTACATTTCCTAACCTGGATTACAGAACCTTCTAAGACATTTTCAAACAGGCCTTGTTGTTCTTCAATGTATTTGTCTTCCTACTTAATGTGTTGAGAGGCATTTTCCCACGTTTCTACGCTAATGTCCTCAACATGTTAGCTAAGCTTAATCAATAACATCATGTAGTTTAAAAGGGTGTTCTACCAAGGTACCCATTGTTTTAGATCAGCCCAGATGAGTTCTACTCGTGTAAGCCCCGAAGACTAGCGCGGTAATCGAAGAACATCGTGTGCATTGCCTACAAACTATCAACGTAAATTTTCGGAATAGGTTTTGACCCTTACTTAGGTTGTAAAGCTCCAAACTTAGCATCCTTTCATAGAATGGGGCAAGTTCTGCATCGTATTTTGGAGGCGATGGGGCCTTTTCCAACTACACACTATGGTACGGTGCGTTATGCATCACCAAGACAGATCTGAGAGGCAAGGTAGGAATTGATTTTTCCATTAGCGATTTCTTTGTATTTATTCCCCTCATTTGCGTTATATTAACCTTTGTTATTTTTACATAAAACGTCACAGAATGCAAGAACCTCTAATAAACACACCAAATACACAGTAACTATATGCAATCAAAGTTTAATTACAGAAAAACATGGGTGTCATTTAGGGGGGCAGAGGGTCAATTTCCCCCCTCTCCTAGGTTACGAGCAACATCATTGCTCTACCAAATGAAACATAATTGTACTATTAATAGCAATATTTCACATTTAAGAAATAAAACATTATATATATATATATATATATATATATATCGTTACAATTCACATGAACATTTGTGAAACTGCTCCAAGCAATCTTGGCCCCCCAATGCAGAAACTGAAATGACGCCCCTACAGAAACATATAGTGACTAATTTATAAACACAACGTTCAAGGTAGCATCAATAGACGGCTGGCAAGAGAGATGTTACTCGAACTACTGCTGCCGCTAGACTGAAGTGATAGCACTTACTGCGCATGCCCGAGAATTGGAGGCTCGCTCACTGTACAGATAACCAGTGCGCATTCAGCCCTCACCAGCACAGAACCATCGTTCCTACTGTAACACATTAATTGTTGCTTATTACAGAATTCTTGGTGGGGCTGAAGTTTTCTCTTCTGATGGCCTTGATCCATTTCCTTTTTTTCTTCATCTGTTGGAGATTGGAACTGTTGTTGTTCGCCAATTGCACTGCATCATTTTCCCCCTGGCTTCCCAATATAAAGTCTGTAAGTTATCACTTTTAAGGCCTTTACATTTGGCAAGATGTTTGTTCAGGATATCTTCAGCAAGAGTGCACTTTGGTATAGGTAGGTAACGTATCTTGTAGAGGTGTTCTGCAAGGCAATCGTGACCAGTTGCCATCCTAAATAAGGCCACTGCAGTCTTCCTTAGCATTTTATGTATATAAACTCAAATATTCTTATCTTTTAATTTATCTTCTTTATCAAATCTCTGCTGTCTTTTGAAATGTTGTTTAATGTTACTTGTTTATTTCTATTTGTGCTACAGGTTTTATTTGTTGTATTGCACCGTTCTTTGCTAATTGATCTGCATGTTCATTGCCCAAAAGTCTGACATGAGCTGGGATCCACTGTAGAGTGAAATGATTTCCAGTTTCAACTGCTTTAATTAGGTTTCTTATTTTTTTAACATTTCTTGTTGTTTTATTATTGTAATTTATTATCCCATCTATGGCTGATTTTGAGTCTGATAAGATGACTATTTTTTGTTCTATGTATGGTCTATATAAAATGTTCTGTAATACTGCTTTTATAGCTGTTAATTCTCCATCATAGTGGTTTGACGTTTCATCTAATGTTAGATACTGTGCAAAATGTTTACAGTATACTCCTGCACCGACATTTTTTTTATTGACGAGGTATCCATCTGTATATATTTGGAAGCCATTCTTTTTCTGGGTATCTTTCATTTTCTGTAGCTATTGCTATGGCTGTCACTTCATCTGGTATATTGTTTTGGTTGTATATTGTACATATCAGGTTATTCTGATATTGTATATCAATATTTTCTATTGTACTCGTTACCTCTGTTGCAATTATATTCTTGTATTTTAAGTTATTAATATATGTTCTAAAGCTTATTTGAGTTTTTAAATTACTTATAGTATCTGCTGTGTGGTACCACTTGTATCTGTTTCTATTGACTTGCAGTTTGTGCTAGAGTAATTGCTTTAAACTCGTGTTCCAATTCTATTGGGGAACAACGTAGTCTACCTCCAGGTGATGATCCCTGGGTAACACTAAATGGACTACAACACAGGCATGCTTCCCAAGCCATTAAAGTTAGAGAGATTTGAATTTGGATGCTTTGTTTTGTCAAATGTGATTTCCCTGACGTTAGGAGCATTATCTAAATTGTATTTACACTTGCATACTACAAATATATTGAACTTCACTCCTGAAATGTGTGCTTGTTATACACCATTAACTAAAAACCAATTCAAATCTCATGTGCAAATGCAACACACACCAAACCATTGCTTTTTCTGGTGGCAATGGGGCTTGGCAGCTGCATGCAACCTTATACAATACTTACTAATAAAAGCACATTCTTTCTTTTCAGCACAGACAATAGCAAACTTGTATCTCTTAGTTTCTTGCAATATGGAAAATTAAATAGTGAGTCAAGTAGAAGTGATTGCCTGATGCAATGCATGAAGGAATTAATGCTTATACCTTTCCTCTGCAGATAGATGATATGCCACAGAATATTAAATGTACTAGAGTAAAAAGCAGGCATTTCAGTGCTCATTTTACTATAAACTTGAATGAGGTTGTTGTTAATATTGATAAAACACCAACATAATATTGTACTACATAAGAATCTTGTTTATCCAGCCCTCATTAACCCAGATTTATTTTTGCTTACTTTCTCACCACAAAGATATGTGCTTCCTTTGATAAATACATGCCCCCTGTAAAAGAGATTCTTTTGGCAAAAGAAAGCCCTTAGAATAATTGAGAACAAACAGTAAGGAATAACCTAAATTATTTTTCTCACTTGAATATGTATGTATATAAATACTGTAACCTTTTACATATGAAGGAAAACCTAGGCAATTACCAATGTCATAACAGTATACACAAATATGAAACCACGTCAGGGAAAAATATCAATACACCATATGCACATTTAAGTAAATCAACAAATTCATATAATTATTTTGGCCTAACATTACTTAAACTCCTACCTTGGCCTAAGCAATGCACAGGAAATGTATTTAAAAGTAAACATAACCTAATTCAGGTTTTATATCATTGCACTCAATATAATTGAATTTGATTGTACTGTAGGAGATTATTTCAAGAGTTTTCACGATAGCCCTGATAGTGATCATAAATGTCTCATTTGGACAGATTTAAATTTTTTTCTCTTCTGCTTTTGCAGCGATATCACACTTATACATCAAAGCTTGTATTCATTTGTTTACAGACTATTTAATCTGGACTTTCATTTATTCAGATTACCTTTGGTACCACCTAGTCTGGATAAATGAGGTTCTTGTGCACTAAATAGTTCAGTACAAACCTTAATGACCTCGCTGCCTGTGCCTTGATAACATTACATCACTCAGCTTTCACTCCGGGAATCGCGGCCATTAAGGTATTGTGTGCTAAGTGTAAAAGTTGTTCACAAAATCATTGTACTGGTCAAAACAGTATCTATGTAAAGGTTTCTGTATGTAAAAAATGTCAGTTACAATAGAGCTATGCATAACTGTTGATTTGAAAATTTTATAAACATGTATGCCTTAAGGACGTTAAACTGCTGATGTTCATAACCGAACAAAGATTGTGTAATGACATATGTGCCAGTAATGTACCTACCAGAATTTGTGTAGACATGCTGGTGTTAAGAACAGAATGTTAGATATTTTAAACTTTTACAGTTATTTACGTAATAATGGCACGTACATCAACTGCATAGGTTGTAGCATGGAAAAGAATATTATAGCAAATAACTGTCCTTGTGAGGTAACATATCAAGCTTTCTGGTAAGCATATGTAATACTATAATTGTTAAAATAAAATAAATGCACCATCAGCAATGGAATGAGTATTCCACTGTCCATAAGAACAATTTAAGATGCTAATAATTGTCAGTTTTAAAGCTTTTCCTCTACACTTGAAAGAGGTAACAGGAGTTGCTTCATGTGCATTAAGCAAGTAATATTGCAAATGTTTAAATTTATAAATTATAGTTGGTTTAACTATGTTTGTAAAGTTAAAGCTTTTTTGTCTGAAGCAAAATGTAAAACACTTGTATTAGCCATTGTCTGTTCAGAGGAAACAAAGTAATACTTGTATGCATATAATCTTTGTAAAAAGACATTTTGTATAACAAAATTGTGTGTGTATTTCAATAAAATATCTTGTATTGTCATTCCTTTCTGTTGAACTCATTTATACAGGAAATGTATGCTAGCTGGAGCCATATGGAGTAAAATGATTGTGTTGCTAAGGTGATAAAAGTAAACGTTAAGCATCAAGCAAATGTGTCTGCAGACTGAGACAGAAGTTACTGTATAGTTCACTGATGGCTACTGGTTGGAGTATAGGATCCTAGAATCGGGCTTGCCATTTCTCTAGGAAGATATATACCAATGTTTTCCAGGCTGAGATGTACACAATCTTAGTCTTAATAAATATGCCAGGCAAACAGGCAGAAGTGAATATCTGCTTGGATAGCAAAGCAGCTTTAAAAGCCTTATGGTAGTTAAAAGCATGTTCAAATTGGTCTAGCAATGCCAAAGGATGGTGGATAGCCCCTGTGCCAGCTACCTGGTCATTCTTAAGCCTCGTGAACAATTCTGCAAAGAGTAATGTAATTAAATATGAACTAAAAAAAAAAAGAAAAGATGCTATGCTTCATATTAAGTGGTAAAGGAATCTCCCTCACACAAACTCTTAGGTATACAGGTTGATAAATACATATCGTGGACTAATCTCACATACAACCTATGTAAAAAAAAAAAAAAGTTACACTGACAAGACTCTCTCTACTTTGTACAAACTATTTTTACAAAATCTTATTCTCCATCTATTTCAACATTTGCAGAAACTATCTTTTGTCATGCAAAGAGAATTACATTTTACACATAGCGCCCAGTTCTAAAAATATTTGACTATCGCTTAAGGCATACTATGTTCCCCTTGTTTTGTAATTGCAAGGGCAATATAGAAATACAGTAGCCTTTAAGCATAGACATCTCTTAATAGCTGGTTGCTAGGTGCAGCACCATTCCCTTTGCCACAGATTAATACTCTTTGTATATCCAAGACAAAAAAATGAATAACGAATTCCCATTTGAGAAAATAAGTATTGAAAAATTTAAGGGAATAACGAGCACTATCTCGAATGGTTCACTGAACAAAAAAAAAATGTATATGACATAAATTGTGTATTTTAACGCGATTTAAATTTTTTGTGTAGTAAAATTTTGTTTATCTCTTATGGATTACCAGTTATGCAAAAGTCGTTCAAAATGAAGACTTTTGGAGGCATTCCCAGAAAATTCAAGATATACATTTCATTTGTCGTGAAAATATCTTAAACATATGATATTTTAATCAAAATCGTTAGAGCCATTTTTGAAAAAATTAATTTTTGAAAAATGTTCCATGTAAAGGATAATCTGGGGTGGGGGGATTTTCTTGAAAAGGTTCGTGTCGCATCTCCTTGAAGACACTGAACCTAAATGCCAAGTTTGGTGTTTATCTGACTGTTCATTTCTGAGTTATGCTGTTCAGGTTCACACACACACACACACACACACACACACACACACACACACACGGTCATGTTTCCAAAAATGCTTTTTTTTTTATTTATATTATTCAGGGGGTCACAAAATATATTTCCGGTAAAATTTCGGTATCAAATTTTTGGGTGGAACACAATACTTCCCCTACTTACTATATGTAGAAGAGAAAGTAAAAATTGGTTGTTGAGAGTTTGAAAAAATGTGTAACATAAAAGTTCTCAGGACTATACATTATGATTTAATTTAATCGCACATCCAATATGGCATAAAAGTATGGGGTGGCTGTAGTAATACCCTCATCCAGAGGGTTCTAGTACTCCAAAAGAAATGTATCGGAACAATGTTCAAAATGGGAAAACGTGAGTCTTGTAAGAAAGCCTTCAAAAGAGAAAAAATGTTTACTATAGCGTCTTTGTACACATATAGAGTAATCTGTCTGACTGAACTGCACAAACCTAAAACAAATAGTGAAATACATGGTCACAACACAAGGTGTAAATCAGACTTGCAGCAAAATAGTTATAATTTAAAGTCTATAAACAAAGATCCTTTTATATTTGGTTTATATATGCACAACGGACTACCAACTGAAGTAAACTGAAAGCAACCGCTTTAGATTCAAACAGAGTATAAAAAAATACATTTTAAACAATCCTGTATATAATGATTTTCTTCTTCGTACTTGACAATGCTTGAAACTGTAATAGTCTATGGGCAATAAAAAAAACACAAAAAACAACTTATTTTTGTGTAATAAGATGGCGGGTATGTTTGAAAGAGGGCCTTGGGTCTTAATTTCATAGGAGTGGAGGCCTTTAGTGGCATGTCTCCCAGAAGTATAAAGTATGAGATAGCCCAACAAACAAGTAGGTTTAGCTTGAAGATTAGAATAAGCCACTGCCGGGCAAGCCCATTAATTAATTCCAGATGGTAAGCAGAGTGAGAGTATCTTGAATTTAACTACATCTAAACTCAGAGGTGTTGTAGAGTATCTTACTAGCCATTACACACTGTAGATATTTACACATAATGGGACTTATTCAAGACACTTTGTACAGAAAATGTGGAAGGGAAAATGAAACAGCATATACTATGAAAGTGCAAAGACTTTGCCTATCAAGGATGGGATGTGCTTATCAAGACTTATTGCATTTGATTGAAAACCCAGTTTAAGAGGCACAAAGGACGCTAGGAGTTTACATGTAGGCTTCAGAAGAGGCCAATCACTTAGTCACTATACACTCCAGCCATTCAGTCCCTAAACTTTGTCTAAAATTCTTTTTGGAAGGTAGAAAATGTAAAATAATTAAATTATTGCCTTCTTGGTACTGTAAAAGAGACGTGCAGAAAATGCACCAAAATTGGAAGATCATGTTCTGAAAAGAAAGGATGGTTAATATGAGAGCTGCTTTTTCAGTAGAGATTTGAAAGATTTCATCAGCTCACATAAACTCTGCATTTTAAATCAAAGTAACAAGCCCTGAAATATTACTTAATTGTTTGGATTTATTATAATGGTGTAAGAGTAATCAACCCAGCCTGAAATGTGTTTCTTAAAGGCTGAAGAATTACCAAGTGGCATAACTAAATATTTTCTGTCTAGTAGAATGTTGAGAAAATGTGACCTTTCAGGGGTATAAAATTGTTGATTATTACTTTCTCTACTACGTATAGCAAGTAGGGGAAGTATTGTATTCCACAAAAAAATTCGATACCTAGATTTCACTGGAAATATGTTTTGAGACCTCCTGAATCCAAAAAAAGCATTTTTGGAAACATGTCTGTCTGTGTGTCTGTGAACAGCATAACTCGGAAACGAACAGTCGGATAAACACCAAACTTGGTATTTAGGTTCAGTATCTTCCAGAGATGCAGCACAAAGGTTTTCAATAAAATCCATCCCCACCCCAGACTACCCTTTACATGGAACATTTTCCGAAAAATTTAATTTTCTCAAATGGCTCTAACGATTTTTATTAAAATATCATATGTTTAAGATATTTTCATGACAAATAAAATGTATATCTTGAATTTTCTGGGAATGTCTCCAAAAGTATTCATTGTGAATGACTTTTGCATAACTGGTAAACCATAAGAGACAAAATTTTACTACACAAAAAATGTAGATTGCATTAAAATACACAATTTGTTGTATTTTTTTTTTGGGGGGGGGTGAACCATTTTCGAGATATTGCTTGCTATTCCCTTAAATTTTCCAATACTTAAACTTTTTCTCAAATTCGTTATTCATTTTTTTTGTCATGGTAATGCAAAGAGAATGAAATACTTCACATAGCAACCAGCTCTTAAAATATTTGACTATCGCTTAAAGCCTACAAATTCCCCTTGCACCTACAAGAAAATTAGCAATAAGATTAACATCTCGATTAACATGAAGCATATGGAGAATAAGCGTTTGTAAAAATAGTTTGTACAAGAGTAGAGAAAGTCATGTGAGTGTAACAGATTTTTTTTGTGACCAGCTGTGTGTGTGGGAAAGAACATGATTTGTCTGGAGACATCCTAAGAATTGAACTGAATATTTATTTACACCTTTAATATAATTTCATGAATATATAACAAAACAAACTTTTTTTCGCAATTAGATGAACTAAAGTGCTTAACCTAAATTTATAATCTGAAAAATAACATCTATTTATATGAGACTGTCTTGTGGACAACCCCAGGGTTATCTGCATAAAGGATCCCCAACCCTTTACATAATTGTATCTCAATGTTCTCATTTAACTGCTCTAATACATTTCTTCCCTACTGATCCGAAATATCCTCCCATATTTCCAGATCAGTTAATATTTTAAGTACTATAACTTTCTGCAATTTCTCATTTTACTTCCCAAATACTCTCCCTCCATCTCTTCATGCCATCATATTCTAATACACAATAAAATGTTCCTTGAAGCTCCCAACACAAAATGCCCTTCCCCATTTTCTCCTTTCAATCCCTTTTTAAAACCTTGCTGCTGATCATATCTATGCAAATCCACATATGTCTTGTCATTAGGCAGAGGGGTTTTAGTAAGTAAACCAGAGTTTCTCAACCCTGCAGCACATGTTATTTTCCCCCCCCACCAGTGACCAAGGCAATGAGAGACAGACCTAGTAGTCGAGGCGGATGACATGGAGTAGTGGTGGTGGTGGTGGTGATGGTGGCATCCCAATTTAAATGCTAACAATTGTAATGTCCATACAATTTTGTAGTTTCTTTGGACAGTTAAATAACTGTTTTATATTATTGCTTTAGGGCAATAAAGTTCTTGAATTGACACAAGACGAATAGTTGTGCAACCTTTTGTTTTAAACAGATCTATTTGATTATTTGGATAAATTCAATGCACACTTGCAGGGTACAAATCAAAACAGTGTGTTTAGTTAATGCCATGAACACTTGTGGCACAATTGCGGGAGGGACAACTGTTAGTTGCAGATTTATACCATTTCTCTTGCTTACGTTCTGTGTTCATGATAAACGTTATTCTCCTGGAAAAATGCAATTGTAAGATACATTTCTTCACAATTTGAGGACCTAAATCCAATTATTTTGAACTCTCTTGATGTTTCCTTGTAATGAGGCTCCACACGAACTACAAATGCAACTACTGGCATTACAGAATTCCATGACCGTAAAATGTTCTGAGAAATAAGGGTGGGAATTGTTTAAATCTTTGCCCTGTGTTGAATGTCCGAGATTGTTTGTTTGTATCTAGTTTAATGGCAGTCTTTGGCTCCACTTATATCTGGAACAAACATTTTAAAAACTGAACTACATTAAAAGTGAGTATTGCAGTAAGATAAATGACAAATACTTTGCTTATCTTTTGAAACCGTGAACTACATCTTTTGAAACCGTGAACTACATCTTTTGCAGCAATATTGAAGTTGTAAAACGTAAATCGTGCCAAAGTGGTCATTTTCAGAAACATGTGGGTTAATCAGGAGTAAAATATGAATGTGTGCGCTCTTGATTTCCTGAACATAAGAATGATGCCGCAGTTCTGCCACTGAAACTTGGTAACCACAATAAATGTGTCATTCTGTCACAGTGGATGGAAGAAAATGATTTCACCCTCCCCTTTCCTGCTTGTACTTGAGCACTGCTGAAGTAAACTATCAAATTTATAACGTACAGGGGGTTGGTGGTGAGAGAAATGGAAGCACCTGTGACATTGCAGTGTTCTCTGTAAACAAATATGATGCACACTTTGAAGGTAATACATCCTACTTTGATAGCAGGTAGACTAGAATTAACCAGTATTAGAAGGGGGGGGAAAGAAGTATCTATTGATAGGGTGTAATAATGTTACCTCACGATTTAAGACATTAATATACAGAAACCTGAGTTACATTGTCCTTTCTTTTACATCAAAAGCTGTAAATGTTTTTAAGGCAATATCCACTTTTATTAGCATATGACAGACCTTCAAAAGATTCTGATCCATTATTTGGAGCTTAGGAGGTTGAAAGTTCACTTTTGCCAATGTTCCTTTATTAATTTCGACTCTGCCTTGTGTTTCAGTGAATTGCACATTAACATGATGTTTTGAATGTTTTTTTGAGCTCCTGTGTTACATCTGTTTTGCCATTGTGCTGAAGTGTTCCATGCCAAATTCTGCTACAAACAATGCTTTACTTTAGACATATTGTCAGTTCTCCACTGGTCTCTCTATGCTTCAAATAAATGAAAGTGTCGCCACGAAACTGTGTGTTGGGTTGAGAGTGCCCCCTCACAATACCTGTCGCCTATACTCGGTATGGTAACCAATTGCTCTGTTTACTTACTAAAACCACTCTGCCTGGTTATCATGCAAAATGTTTAGTCCACTGAGAACTGACAAAAAACTTCTTGTGAAAACTTGAAAGATGCCTAATTGTCATTGTAAGAAAAAAAATAACAATCATTGCAATAGAAGATCTAAATTGAACAAAGTAAAAATAGAAGGTTACTGGTAGAACTAATGGAAAGAAGTACCTGAAGGTAATAGAAATAGGGAAAATGAGAGTACTACAATGCACATCAACCTATATTATTCATGTCTCTACCACTTGGAAGATCTGAGCACATCATTAAGGGAGGGCTTAGTGACCATTTTGGATAATTAATGACAAGTAAACCTTAAATGCAGTAAAATTGAAACATGTTAGAGAAGTAAGAATAAAGAAATATAAATATACATTAAAATTGGAGACAACCTTAAAGCGGCAGTATTCAGAAATGTACATGAAGCTATAAAAATAGATGATAAATTTGAATACACTATAGTACTTTAATGGCATGTTTAGAACAGTCAGCATCATTATGCAAGCTAGTCTGTGACAAGTGTAGAAATTGGTCTACTGAAGGGATTAACAAATCAATAAAAAGAATGAAATTCTTACAGTTTAAAAGCTTTCAAATTAAATGAAAAGTCTTAAAGGTATATAGAGAAGTATAAAACTATACTAAATACAGTAATCGATTAAGAAAAAAAAAACTTCACAACAAGAGTGCTACAAAATGCTGAAAATAAAATTAAAAAGACATAAATATCATTAAAACTGTAAATAAAGAAAACTCGTCAAAATGGGTAGAAAATTTGAGAGTTGTAAAACTGCCAAATCCCAGAACTGATAAAAGTAACACATTTAATGATTATTATATAAATATTATATCGAATATGGGAATTAAGAAAATGAGTAACCAAAACCAAATGAATGAAATGTATGTAACCCCACGGTAGTAAGAGAAATTACAAAAGAGCAAGTTGTTAAGCAGATAAGCATACTAAAATGTAAAAAAAAAAATCTTGTGTAATACATTCACATAACTTTCTCTACCCTCTATTGTTTATTAGCGGGTGTACAAACTATTCTTACTCAGCTCGTTTTTCTATCTGCTGTTTTAATCCACATAAACCTTTGCAGAAATAGCTACATTATGCTATAGACACAAAGAATGGCGATAGACAAATGTTTAAGAACTGATGGTATATGCTGGCCTTAAAATGTCCTAATGTTTACATGCAATTGTGAGAAATAGCTGAATGTTGACAGGGCTTTAAGAGAATGACCAAGAAATGAAAAATTCAAACCATTAATAATGGATGTCTCAGAAATGGCTTTGTCACAAAAAGAAACTGCTTGAAATAAATTGTGTGTTTTAAAGAGATCTTGTTGCATCTTTGAAAGATATTGTACTTAAATTCCAAGTTTGAAGCTGATCCAACAAATCATGCGCGCGCGCGCGCGCACACACACACACACACACACACACACACACACACACACACACTCTCTCTCTCTCTCTCTCAATCACTTTTTCTAAAAAAAAATTGTTTTAATTAAGAGGACTAATTTTGAAGATTTAGAAGCAAGTAACAGTGATGTGTCATAATTTAAAATAAAGGGAGTTGAGGGTTGTTACACTACATCACTAAAATATTCTTACTTGAACGCGTTTCGGGAGACGGTTTGTTCCCATCGTCAGCATTTCCTCAACTGATTTTGCCGGTCATCTTCTGGGGGATGTGTGTGGCTAGTGGTGTTCTCTGGTGCTGGGTGGAGGCAGTTCGAAATTCATTAGATGATTCCTGTGTTTGACAATATACATATTGGGAAAAAATACATATTGTCAAACACAGGAATCATCTAATGAATTTCGAACTGCCGCCACCCAGCAGCCTTTGGAGGTTCATCAGCCCAGCACCAGAGAACAGCACTAGCCACACACATCCCCCAGACGATGACCGGCAAAATCAGTTGAGGAAATGCTGACGATGGGAACAAACCGTCTCCCGAAACGCGTTCAAGTAAGAATATTTTAGTGATGTAGTGTAACAACCCTCAACTCTCTTTATTTTAAATTAATTAAGAGGGCCTCAAGACATGTATTTTCAGTGAAATCTTAGTATAAAATTTTTGGTTGGAATGCAATACTTTCTGTACCTACTATGTACGTGGTAGAGAAAATAAAAATCTAACAGCTTAGATGAATACTCAAACCAGATGATAAAATATTGTAAACATAAAATAGTTGATATCTTTATGCACATAATAAATGAAAGCTTTAACCCAGAAACATTCCCAACTAAAACAAGTAATACTTACACCAGTTTACAAACAGAAAGGCTCCAAACAATTGGTAGAAAATTATTGCGCTAAGTCACTCTGCTCAGAATTTTCAAAAATCATGGAAGGACTTCAGAGTTTTTGTAATACATTTAATATCATTTCGGAGAATCAGTTTGGCTTTCAAAAACAGAAATCTACAATGCTTGCAATTTACGAAGGAAATGATATAATTATTTGAGCAATAGACAGAAAGGAGACTGGTAGCAATTTTGATCTCTCTAAAGCTTTCAACTGTGTTGACATTAAAAATTTATTAGGGAAATTCGAAAACTATAGGATAAGAGGGACTCCATTACAATGATTAAGTTTGAACCTGTTTAACAGAGAGCAATGTGTAGAGGTAATGTATAACATAGAAAGAAATATGAGAAAAATCAAATCACATGCAACACATGGAGTACCTCAAGGGTCTAAATTGGGACCTACCTATTTACACTTTATATAAATTACCTGTTTAAAAAAAATACAGGATATGGGAGGATTAGCCATTGGGTGTGCTGAAAATGCTACATTAGTGGTAACAGGTAAAACAGCAGCAGATGTACAAAATAAAGCAAATAGATTATTGCAGATAGAACATACTTATCAGAGCTAGGATTGGATTAAAATTGGAATAAATAATAAATTGTAGACAAACATAAAACTAGCAATCCAAATGAGCACATTTGCCAAGTAATGCAGACAAATCTCTCAGTATTAGTTTTAGATAATTTGAAATGAAATAAACATGTAGAAAAATTAGCAACAAAATTAATAAGAGTATATATGTGCTAAAACAGGTAATAGATATTGTGAAGATAGTGCTGTAAAAGTATATTACGCTTTTATACACCTACATCTAAATTACAGGATCATCTTATGGGGAACAGCGGTAAAGAAACAGAGGTTAAGAATATTTAGGTTATTAATAAGAATAATTTTAAAAATTCTAAGAAGAAATACATGCAAAAGCTTTAAAAAACTCGTAATGCTCACAGTACACTGCATATATATAGTAAGAACACACAAAGAAGAAAAACACAAATATTCACAAACATAACACAAGGACAACACTGAACTATTTTAGGAACAGACTCTAAGAGGCCTTGCTAGGTACCAAATATACTGAAAGCAATGCAAAAGGTTTATACAATCATTTACCTAACCAGATTAAAGAACTAAATGTAGAGGTGAAGAAAATTGATCCAATAAAGACTTACCTAATAAATAATGCCTTCTACACAATTGGAGAATATAAAATAGCAAATGTCAGTAGTAGTTAGTCTGTATAGTATAAAATATCTGTATATATATAACTCTTAGTATTAATGTAGTTAACATGTACACATGCACAGTTCTTTATTTTACTTTGACAAAGCCTGATAAACCTTTCTGTAAATGGTGAATAAATCTGAATCATATTTCTCCTTCTCTGTGCTTTTTAATTATTTCATATAATTTTAAAGAAATCTCAAATTCTTTGCCTAACTTGCTTCCAAAACTCTACTCTACTTTGATCTCCAAATTTCCATGGTTCCTACATTCCAATTTGTTTTAAAATTTCCTTACTTGACCCGTCCAAATATTTCCTTTCATTACTTCCATTTTGAATTTGATACACTCTTTTAAAACATGGTGATTCTGTGCCAATACTAGGTATTTTAAAATTCTGCCCATCACCAAACCCTTCCTCCTTAGCTCGGCCAATGCCTCTCCCTTTGATGAAGCTTTAGGCAATCCCAGCACCTCTTTAGGAATCATTCTGTGAATTAAATCTATTTTTCAATTATCTGTTTGAAGGTCATCCCAAATAAAATGATGTATATTATAGCAAGGACCAAAAACTGCTTCCATAGGAAGAATCCTTTACAGTCCAGTCTATTAGTTAACATAGAAAGGACTAGATAATTCAACTGCATAACAGGTTAAGATAATTATCTATTTCTAGATAATCCATTAAAGTTAAAAAATCTTTTGGATACCCAGAATCTTAAACAGTAGAAACTCAATAGAAGGAATAAAAGAATTATTCAGGGAAACAAACATTTTTGCTAATGTATTTATAAGTGGATTAAAATCATTAAATGCAAAATTAAGAATCTAGAATGCAATTATTAACCCAATCAGCATATGAATGTGAGACATGGGTACTTAAAGATTTTAATGAATTATGAAATAAATTTTATTAAAGCACTCGCTAACATGATTAGGATGTATTAAATGATGGCAAAAAAGTGTACAAATGGAAGCTTCTTGAACCTAATGGTAAGATGACTTAACTCAGGATGTTAAAAATATGCAAATAAAGAATTGGAATAAGTACGTTATAGATCACAAAGAATGGAACAAAACTGTGGAGAAGGCCAGAACATTTAATAAAGCTGTACTTTTTATTAAGAGAAGCAGTGTTCCGCTGCCGTGCAACGCAGACACCCGCCTAGACTTGTAACCCTGAAACAAGCAGATCAAAGCTGAAGTGAAAGGAGAATGGTGGTGAAATGGAGGGACAGAAAATTCGGGGGTTATAATTTACCTTCCCATCATTCGCCTAGCGATCCGGGAAACCCCGAAAAAACTCTGGGTCAGGAAGGTCCACCGCGGGAATCGAACCCACGACCTCCCGAATGCGGGCCACAAACGTTGCTGCCTGAGCCCTCTCGCTCCGTTTGGAACGTCTTTCGCTTGTGTCTCGTAAACTAGCAGGTAGCTCAAATAATTGATCGGTTTTTGTAGCGTAGTGTGTCTCGACTTAGCACTCAATCATGCAAATTCTGTGATCGGTGGTCACTGCCATTCCGCGTGCAAAGAAAGCTCAAAATGTCATAGTGAAAATCAGTTCTGCACCGCCGCAGTACATCTGTTTTCGAAGTCGGAAACGCATGCAATTCGAAGTTATTTCCCGCACCTCCCCTTTAAGACAGGGGGCTCACTGAGCTAATAATGACGTCATGCATTTAAACCGACTGGCCGAATAAATCTGAAGTCCAGCTGCAAGTAGCGTCATGGGAAGCTAAACATATCCATCTGATCATCAGAGTAAGACAATCTAAATATATTTCTGTGCACTTTTACTTACCGAATTATGAACATACTTTTCTTCCTCGTGGTCACTGTAGTCAACATCATGATCGCAATCACTGTCATCGTTTCCTGTAAATAATAAAGTCTATATTTAATACAAAAGGATTATTATAATTTACGTAAATATTTATTTTATCACACAGTGACCGGTATTTTTAAAAGCAAGCTTAATATGTACTATAGGTGTAGGGTATACAAAAGAGGGGAACACTTCGCGTACTGCGACCTGCACAGATACATTGTGGCTACCACCCCCAGGAGGAACCACAGGAGGCTACAGGCCGCAGAGGTGCGTGGAAAACCCGTCCTGCTACTGGAGCTGCCAGAGAAACTTGCTTTTTCCTTTGAGCAAGTATCCACGCCATCTGTCCGGCACCGCCATATGTCGTCCTCCGTGGTGTAGTGGTTACCATGCTAGCATCTAGTTCCCAAGATCGCGGGTTCAAACCAGACAGAGGGCGATGGATTTTTTCGGGTGTAAAAATCCTTAGCATGGCTTCCTTCGGAAGGGAAGTAAAGCTGGTGGTCCCGTGTCGTAGAT
The DNA here is from genome assembly GCA_030765065.1 of Deroplatys truncata. Taxonomy (NCBI): domain Eukaryota; kingdom Metazoa; phylum Arthropoda; class Insecta; order Mantodea; family Mantidae; genus Deroplatys; species Deroplatys truncata. Next base: position 24,767,873 of record CM060977.1, on the reverse strand, counting down.
TTACGGCACGTAAAAGAACCTCAAGCCTGATAGAGGCCTCTGAGCAAAATTACCGGTCTTTCATGCCCAATATAGAATGGGACATTAAGGACTACAGTAGTTAAAGAGCGTCCATAAATAAAACTCAATTTAATTTAATTTTTGGCACTGCCATACGCCACAAAACTTACTCACTTGAAAGGTGAGGAAATAAACCGCAGGATACACAGTGCGGTCGTTTTATGGTGAGGCCACGGATAGCGCGTGTACATGCTGCGCACACTATTACACTGGAAGTTTCTCGTTCCGTGACTCCCGCGTAAGTTTCAAATGATAGTCGCATGCACTATGAGTACTAACTAACCTTGTTATGAGTGGTGTTGGAAGTGATGTCCATCTGCGTGAAGACATTCCTAGCATCTTCGAAGGAAATTTCATTCACACGCATAAGTTCTTCTTGCGTAATGTTCATAATTTCTGTTTTAAATATTCCTTAAGTTCGTCTATGGCGTGGGGATTGTTCCTATAAACTTTATTCTTTAGAGTTCCCCAGAAATTTTATCAATTTTTACTCTGTTAGAACATTTAGTTTTCGTTTGTTAGGTTTACCATTCAGCGATCCCGTTGTCCTAAACTTATTAACCAGACGTTTAACCGTTACTCTGCTTGGAACTGGAATATCAAGAAATTTCTCCTCAAATTGTCTACACACCTCTGTACATGATTCGGTTTTTACGCATGTATTGTTACATACCGGGGTGAGGCTAAAAGGTTTTGCAGCTAGATATTAAATTTAGTCACGCCGGCATAAACATTGGGGGACGTAACAGCAGAGGCAAACGAGAGATACCAGGAACTTACTGCACAAATCTAAAGTAGGCGTGGGATTTTCATAACAAAATACACATTTAACACATTACCTGTGGTTTATTAAAATTGATAAAGTGCCGCTACATTGTACACAAAAGGTTACAGACAAACATTGGAGGGAGATGCCCCCCCCCACACACACACACACACACAAACCACACACTCTGAAGAGACACACAAGACTGATGCCACGCTACTGACTAGGAGGTGGGGGAAGAAATGCCGCGCCGGACGGAATTCAAACTTTCAATCCAAATGATTATTCCAACAATGTCATGCTACACAGTAATAATGTGTCCGACGCAACAATGCACACACGTACACTACAGTATCATACATAAAAATCTGTTGTGTTACACTCACATGACTTTCTCTACTCTTGTACAAACTATTTTTTCAAAACTCTTATTCTCCATCTATTTCATATTAATCGAGATAAACATTTGCAGAAACGATCTTTTGACATGCAAAGAGAATTACATTTTACACATAGCGACCAGTTCTAAAAATATTTGACTGTCGCTTAAGGGGTACTATGTTCCCTTTGTTTTGTATTTGCAAGGGCAATATAGAAAGACAGTAGCCTTTAAGCACAGACATATATCTTAATAGCTGGTTGCTAGGTGCAGCACCATTCTCTTTGCCACAGATTAATACTCTTTGCATATCCAAGACAAAAACAAATGAATAACGAATTCCCATTTGAGAACATAAGTATTGAAACCAATTATTGAAACATTTAAGGGAATAACAAGCAATATCTCGAAAATGGTTCACTCAACAACAAAAAATGTATATGACATAAATTGTGTATTTTAACACGATCTACATTTTTTGTGTAGTAAAATTTTGTCTATCTCTTATGGTTTACCAGTTATGCAAAAGTCGTTCACAATGAAGAATACTTTTGGAGACATTCCCAGAAAATTCAAGATATACGTTTCATTTGTCATGAAAATATCTTAAACATATGATATTTTAATCAAAATCGTTAGAGACATTTTTAAGAAAGTTAACATTTTCGAAAAATGTTCCATGTAAAGGGTAATCTGGGGTGGTGGGATTTTCTTGAAAACCTTCGTGTCGCATCTCTGGAAGATGCTGAACCTAAATACCAAGTTTTATGTTTATTTGAGTGTTTGTTTCTGAGTTATGCTGTTCACATACACACACACACGGACATGTTTCCAAAAATGTTTTTTTTGGATTCAGGGTGTCTCAAAACATATATTTCCGGTGAAATCTGGGTATCGAATTTTTGGGTGGAATACAATACTTCCCCTACTTACTATACGTAGTAGAGAAAGTAAAATTTTTTGTTCAAGTGTGAAATTGTCGGCAGGTATTGCAGTGGACTATAACAAGACATTAACCACTTAAGTAAATCACACATAACACAGATGTCTTGAATAAACTTTCACCTTTGAGATGCACAAAGTTTCTTTACAGCATGAACACAGCAGCAACCGAAGCACAACTGATAAAGGTAACATTGAACGTGTCACGTGCCACCAGTTACGCATCGGAAAAGTACCGAGATCACTGCAGTACAGCGGGCTACGCATATAGCCGGTCTGTGGCCTCACCTTAAGAAGACCGCGCTGTAGATAGGAATAAGAGTGTTTGAATCAGGCTGGTGTGTTGGTTAGCAGGTAGCATGGTGCTTCTCGACGGCTCTCTTGCAATGACACATGTACACTTCTGCTGGAATGTAGTTTCGACTTTGATTTGGGTTTTTGGTTATGAAGTCGGTGCCGTATAGATCTTGTATTGGCATTTGTTCATTACATTCTTTCGGTCCTAATTGGGCCCTATCCAAACATTAGCAGGGTCTCCATTTGCATAACATCACTCATAGCATCTTTGATAAAAACGAAAGAGGATTATTATGACCTCATTTCCTCTTTACAAGAGAGCACTAGTTTAATAAATAAGCCAGGATAGGAAGTAAGTTTTAATGTATTTAAGGATAGTTTAAATCGTTTCACTTCAAAATGTTTATAATTTCTTTATTTCTCGATAATCTCCACAGAATCAAGTATGCCAGTATTTAAAACCTCGAACCTTCTCACCACAGCCTAAACGACACAGCTGATGCCGAACAACACATTACACGTTGCAATCACGGAAGTAGATAAATTGTACGATGTGTGTTATTATTTCATAGGCAACGGGTAAATTGTAAACATGAGCTTGCCCTAACCTTTCTATTCGGCTTCGTATGCTCCTTCCTCCTAGTTCAATAAGTAAGTTTCCCTATTGTATAAAAAACATTACACACAATTGATCATGTTGAATTAATTTTATTTATATTGTACAACCCTTCTGTTACTTTTCTACATAGTCAACATGTTTTTCCAAGCCAGTATTGTACGAGGCTGGGTCCTGTGCTCGGAACCAGCTGTTCACTTCTGATTGATCTTCGTCACAGTGTTAAAGTGCTTACCTCCAAGATGACCTTTGAGTTGGAGGAACATGTTAAAATCACTTGGGAAAAGATCTGGTGAATATGGAGGATGCGAGAAAACTTCCCAGTTGAATCGTCTGAGCTCCGCCTGGGTCAAGATTCAACTCGGAAGTTTTCTCGTATCCTCCGTATTCACCGGAGCTTGCCTCAAGTGATTTTCACATGTTCCTCCAACTCAAAGGTAAGCACTTTTAACACCGATGAAGTAAAATCAGTGTCACGTGTGTCACGTCCCCAAAAATGCTTGGAAAAACATGCTAGAAAAGTCACAGAAGGATTTTATAATATAAATAACATTAATTCATCATGATCAACTCTGTGTAATGCTTTTATAAAATAGGGAAACTTATTTATTGGACGCCCCTCGTATGTTTATACACAGTCACTGGTCACATTTAATAATGATGCATATGTCTTGAATTAGAATGCCCTGCCATTTGGCGGTAGCGACATGAAATGAACACGAACCATATTGTTGATATACGTGCTAAGGATAAAATATCCTCGAATATGCAACGAAAACAGCACAGAAGCAATGGAACTTGATTACATGAAAACCCTTCTCGCTTTCTGCTCTTTATCCTTTTGCGGTTTGTGTTTAAAAGGAAAAGAAAAGAGTGACTGCATATCCAATATTCCTTTAATTTGTCAACAATGTTTTTTTTTAAATCGACTAATAATTAAATTGTTAAAAACTGGATAGCTGCTGTTTATAAACATCCTACGAATAGTAAAATACTTTCCTTGCGAAAATATTTCTTGAGTTGTTACTTTCTCTATTACGTACCTGTATTACATTCCACCAAAAACAGGAACAAAAACAAAACCGATTACAGGATTTCGTGGGAAATACATGTAGTTGGAGCCCCTGTGCCCAAAAAATAATTTTTACAAAAAGGTCCGGAGCATAATTCAAAAACGAAATGTCGGTCGAATACCAAACTTGGTATTTGGGCTCAACGTCTTCCAAGGTTGGGATATGAAGATGTTTTGTTGTATTGTTATTTGCAACACGCATGGGCGCCAATTTGAAGTAGTTTGTATTGAAGGAGTTGTATTATATTTCCACTGTTGGGGAGCCGAACTTGTAGTAGTTGCAACCGCATGTATAGTAAACAGTTTCCGGTAGCCTTCGCCCCAAATGTACTTTCAGGTGGCATTTGCCCCAAGTTTAAAAAATATTAACTTTGTAATTTCACCATTTCTTTAAGTATTAAATATTTATGTTTGCCTCGGCTGCGTCAGTATTTTTTTAGAGACACGTTTCTCTTAGCAGGTTTGTGATGCGACCAAGAATGTAGGCTTACACAGATTATAATTTCACTTCACTCCTTTTATTAATACCTGATACGATTTATATAACACTTCACTGATATAGAGAGCTGTGAGATTCCTTTTATTAATTACTTGCACTTTTTAATGTGTAAACTATTTTTCGTCTCTCATGAATATGTATTAAATCTCTTGAGGACACTTTTTGCGTCTGGTTACAATCACTGTCTGCAACCAACTGACTTCTGAACTTGTAAATCTTTCTCCTTTTCAGTTTCTGATTGGTTAATTCTACTCCAATAGAATACCTTCATTTAACTAAAGCTTTTTCTGGTTGTTGATTGACTATTTATAAACTGTCTCAAAATTTACATTATTGTTGCTCCAATAATGACTAGTATTGTTAAACTCTCAAACTCATTATTGCCACAGCCCCTACATTATTAAATTACGTAATACATTCACATAACATTATTGAACATGTTTACAATAATATAAACATATACAATGACTGTAATATACACTTTTTATATATTGTTACATACACATATTTCTTCAAGGCGGGTTGTTATTGAATTTATATATTATATAATTAGACTGAAATTATTAAGTGTTAAAAATACTGCCTCAGATACGAACATTTGCAAGAAAATCCTCCTATCCCAAACTACCCTTAGCATGGAAGAAATTGTTATTTATTTAATTTTCTAAAATGGCTGGAAATATTTGGATTAAAATGTTTAAAATATTTGCATGACAATACATATCTTGAATTTTCTGCGAATTGCTTCACATTCTGAATGACTTCTATGTAATTGGTAAACCGTAAGAGAAACAGAAAATCTTACTACACAAAAATGCAGATCTCCTTAAAGCACGCCATTTTTTGTTAAAGTTAATATTATGTGTTAAAGTTTCCGAGATGTTCTTTGTTATTGGTTTGAATTGCCAAACACTTATGCTTTTTTTCAAGCAGTAAGTCGCTATTTGTTTTTTCTTGTGATCATGCAAAGAACATAAAAATTCAGTCATGACTTAGCGATCGTCTTTCTAAAAATTTGACGATCGCTTTAGTCTACCGTTTCCTGGTAAATTTGTAATGATAGTTTATCTGGATTAACAAGTAGACAGAAGAATAAGGTTTTGTAATAAAAGTTTGTAGACAATGCAGAACATCAGATTGTTTTTAAACTTCCCCCCCCTCTATTTCCGTGATGATATCGGGGGCTTTGACTTGATAAATAACTAATGGTGTTATAACTCCCTGAACTGTAGGTTTTCTTAACGTTGATTTTATAACTTTTCGCTATGAAACTTCCTGAGCAGGGAATAAGTTATTATAATTGCAGAATGTGGGACCTCTGCATTGAGAAGTAACAGCACTGATCACTGAGGCAGTCTACTTCTTGATGCAGACAGCGCTCTACTATCAGAATATTGTATTAGACAAGTAATTTGGGAGAAAACATTTGACTTGAGAGTAGGCGTCTCACAATGTTTGAAGCTGTTCCAGTTGGCTCAGGGAACTCTCCCGGTTACTAATGCCAGCTAATCTGAACATGCACTTCGTTTGTTCACCTCTGATGCCGCGAAACATGATACAGAATTTATCGTGCTCTTCCTCCACATTTAAATCTGGGCAGTGGCGGCTGGTGAGAAACCTATAACTTAGCTATGGATGTGTGATACAGACTTCACAAGTCGACTTGCATTTCATAGGGACTCGTAACATAAGAACTTCACTAAAGTGTCAGACATAAAAGTGTTGATAAACTCTCTTAAGCTAAGCTCTGAGTTGCAACCTTACTTGGGCAAAAGTGTTTTTTACTTTCTCTACTACGTATAGTAAGTAGGGGAAGTATTGCATTCCACCCAAAAATTCGATACCGAGATTTCACCGGAAATATATGTTTTGAGACCCCCTGAATCCAAAAAAAGCATTTTTGGAAACATGTCCGTGTGTGTGTCTGTGAACAGCATAACTCAGAAACGAACAGTCGGATAAACACCAAACTTGGTATTTAGGTTCAGTATCTTCCAGAGATGCGACACGAAGGTTTTCAAGAAAATCCCCCATCCCAGATTACCCTTTACATGGAACATTTTTCGAAAATTTTAATTTTCTCAAAAATGGCTCCAACGATCTTGATTAAAATATCATATATTTAGGATACTTTCGTGACAAATAAAATGTATATCTTGAATTTTCTGGGAATGTCTCCAAAAGTATTCTTCATTGTGAACGACTTTTGCATAACTGGTAAACCATAAGAGATAGACAACATTTTACTGCACAAAAAATGTAGATCGCGTTAAAATACACAATTTATGTCATATACATTTTTTTTTGTTGAGTGAACCATTTTCGAGATATTCCTTGTTATTCCCTTAACTTTTTCAATACTTACTTTCTCAAATTGGAATTCGTTATTCATTTTTTTGTGTTGGATATGCAAAGAGTATTAATCTGTGGCAAAGAGAATGGTGCTGCACCTAGCAACCAGCTATTAAGAGATATGTCTATGCTTAAAGGCTACTGTATTTCTATATTGCCCTTGCAAATACAAAACAAGGGGAACATAGTAGGCCTTAAGCGATAGTCAAATATTTTTAGAACTGGTTGCTATGTGTAAAATGGAATTCTCTTTGCATGTCAAAAAATCGTTTCTGCAAATGTTTATCTCGATTAATATGAACTAGATGGAGAATAAGAGTTTGTACAGGAATTGAGAAAGTCATGTGAGTGTAACACATCAGATTTTAAAGCAGGTGATGCTACGGTGGTCTGCAGTGCCTTCTGCAGTATTGGAACTAATTACATTACATTTACTCAGTCCAGAAACCGTTACTGGTTGAAGTAAAAGGATGGCAATAAAGTGATAGAAATCATATGCAGAAGATGTACTTCAAAGGATGAGATCAGAAATGCGCTGATGGAAAATTCTGATAGGTTACATTCACATTAATTTCTCTACCCTCTATCACTTATTAGTGGATATACAAATTACTATTCTTATGAAAGTTTAGTTTCCTATCTACTTATTTTAATCGAAATAAACCTTTCCGGAAATAGCGGCATTACACTTTTCGTTATAAATACAAAGGGAATGGCGATAGTCAAATGTTTAACATCTGGACGCTGTACGCTGGCCTTAAAATTCCATGCTGTTTCCATGACATCATGAGAAACAACTGAAAATCGACAGGACTTTAAAACAATGGCTAAGTATTGAACAATTCAAATAATTAAGAACGGATATCTCGGAAATGGCTAATGCCACAAAAAAAGTTTTGAAATAAATTGTGTTTCTTAAAGAGATTCACATTTTTTTGTGTAGTACGTTTTGGTCTATAGCTTAACGTTTACCAGTTATACAAAATTATACAAAATTCCTTCAGAATGAAGAATTCTTCACAGGCTATTCCCAGAAAATTCAAGATATACATTTTATTTTTATGTAAATATTCTTAATATATGGTATTTTAATCAAAATTAGTCATTTGTTTTAGAAAATAAAACATTTTGAAAAGTATTCCATGTAAAGGATAGTTTGAAGTGGTGAAGTTCTATGAGGCAGTATTTTAATACCTGAATAATTTCAATTGTATTATGTAGTAGGTAAATTCAATAACAACCCGCCTTGAAACATGTATGTATAATTATATAAAATGTATGTAACATTCATTGCAAATGCTTATATTTATTGTAAACATGTTTTAATAATGTTATGTGTGTACATTACATACTCTAATAATGTAACAGCTGTGAGAATAATAAGTTTTAAGTTGCTAACAATGAGGTAATAATGAGGTAACCTTGTGGCAATAATGAGTTTTAGAGTTTGAAAATTACTAGTCATGATTATAGCAACAATAATGTAAAATTCAGTAACAGTTTAAAATTAGCCAATCAACAGCAAAGAAAAGCTTTAAGTAAAATGCAGATATTCTATTGGACTAGAATTAGCCAATCAGAGACTTGAAATACCGAAGCTTACGAGTTTTGACCGTTGAAAGTTACTCAGTTGCTGGCAAACCTTGGTAGTGAACAGATGGAAGATGTGTTCTCTACAGAAATATTACGTCTGAATCGTAAAATATGTCTACGCGTTAGCTAAGTGAAAGTATTAGAGATTCTCACAGTTCTTAAACAGTGTAGTGCTTTATAAAAATGTGCAAAGATTAATAAAAGAAGTGAATTTAAAAACTTAAATTCTTTGATGTCTACATTCTTGTTACACCACGCCTTGACTAGGATATACGTGACTCTACAAACAAGACTGACGCAGCCGAGGCAAACATAAACATAAATACTATTTATAGAGGCAGTTTTAATAACAAAGTTAAATATCATAGTGTAAAACTTGGAGTGTAACAGCTAAAATTACATCTTTAAATCAGCTTCTCATACGTAGCAGCATATTGCGTAACAACAGTAACTATTACGTAATCAACAACATTCAAACCGACGCCCAAAGCGTGTTGCAAACTCTTTAAAGCAACTAATATTTACATAAATAAATACGTAACAAAATACTTTCTTCAAGTTTTACATAAGCACAAAACCTACTTCAAGTTGGTTCCCATACGTGGGGCAGCACAGCATAATCTTCTTCAGCTTGAAAATCTTCGTGTCGCTTTAGAATGCAGTCAACCTAAATACGAAGCTCTTATCCGACTTTTCATTTTTGAGTTATGCTGTTCACAGACACACATATACCGACGTTTTTTTCTAAAAATGCTTTATTTATATTCAAGGTGCCTCAAAACATGTATTTCCGATGAAGTATCGGCATCGAATTGTTGGGTGGAATGCAATACCTCCTCTACCTACCTACTATGTACGTGTTAGAGAAAGTAAAACATGGCATTGGCAAGGGCTGATTGAAGTAGTATTTCAGCAGGGAGGAGAATCTATGAACTATATTAAACCAAAAAAGGTAAAGGTTGGAGGAGTGTCCCGCAACCACACGCAGGCCATGTGACTCCTGGGATGGCGGGAAGGGAGGGGTCCCTAACGTTTCCAAATAGAATGCAACCGACGCCGCGCGAAACCACCCACGAGTCCGTTACCGCCGGCGGTCCCCCATGTGGGACCCACTTTGAAGTTGGGTCCCGACTGGGTAGGTCCGACCGACGCCAGGAAAGAAAAATAAATTTAAATTGAGTTTTATTTATGGACGCTCCCTCTACAAAACGCATATCCACCACCCAGCTGCAACATATCCAGCACCGTCGCCTCGGCCTACAAAATTGAAACAGATGACGATGAAAGAGGTGATGGGCACAGGAAATGAGGGACCAGTCCAGTATTCGCCTGTCGACCCGGGAAAAAGACGAAAAACCCATGGAGCAGAGTGGGCGATCGCTAGGGATCGAACTCGAGATCTCCCAAATGTGAGTCTCAACGCTACCGCGGCGCCACCTCGCCCGATACCGAAAAGAGGATCAACTCGTTTTATAACCAGACATGGCGGCCGTAGGACATATCTTAGCAGGATTGGAAGTATGTCAAATCATAGATGTGAAATGTGTAAGATACTCCAGAGCAGTGGCGGCTGGCAATGTAGGACTCTAGGGGGCACCCTTCCCATAAATAAACGCCCGACAAATAAAAAATAAAAGCAGGAAACGAAGGATAACATCAGATATCATTGCAGTATTAATTTCGGAACTCCCCGACTTAGTTTTATAGGTTTTGTTTTGTTTTTGCAACGCTTATACAGTGAGTAGCGCGAATATTTTCATTACGGAGTGTATTTCGGACTATACCAAGTCCGTCCGGGAAACCTTGCGTTTGTAGATACTGATAGAGGTGAGACGTGCAGAGGGGAATGCTTCGAATAAAGGCGAGGGGTGCAGAGAGGTAATAACAGCTTGGCGGCGTCCGAGACGCTACACTATTGGTTCTTTCTCCACGCAATCTTTTCCATGTGGAGTCATTAAACTTCACTGCCGCCACCAAATGAAAAAAAGAAAAAATTACTCAGTCGTATCTAAAGTTTAAAACTTTTATATAAATTGATTTAAAATTTATTAAATTCTTAAGTTATAGCATTGTAGAGTTAAACCGATTCAGAACAGAAAATAAATAATTCCCCTTATACTACAGGGTGAGCCAAAAGACTCCGAACCGCCAGTGAAGTGTTTTTCCTGTCCGCGTCCTCGGCGCTCGTTGCCGTCTGCGCTATCATAGAAAGGCGCGGATGAAACCATACAACATTTTTAAAACTATTTTTAAAGGCTTTACTTACCAACTTTATGAAAGGAGATGCTGAAACTGGCCACCGTCGTTGTCCATACATTTTTGGCACCTCTTTAGGAAACTATCCATCATGGAAATTTTTGGGGGAATTTTCCAAACGATGGCCGATGTCGTCTAATGTTTCTTCGGTAAGAACCGTACGCCGTCTTTTGGATTTCTTAGCCTGAACAGTTCCTGTGGCCTGAAATTGACTGTAAAGTTCTTGGATTGTTGTACGGCCTGGAACTTTTACACCTGGAAATCTTTCTGCAAATCGTACTTTCACTTAGCGAGCTGACCGAGTAAACACATATGAATCATAAACAAATACACGCTGTGCAGTAGAAAACATATACTGAGCCATAACATACTTTGTGACTAAGAACAGGACAAAATAGTAAACAACTCGTAATAACTGAACTACATCACATCACCGCCAACTCAATACTGCACTTCACACTGCACAGCAAAACCACAACAGCGTGAATGTGTTTATAGCAGCAGTGCGTTATCATGTTTTTATCATATTTGCACACGCCCAGTGGAAAAACACCGCGCAGCCGGTATTATTGTTCATAAAATACCCCTTCGGGGTAACTTAAAACATAAAGTGTACAAGACAAACCCACACACCCTGGAAGAATTAAAACAAGCCAGGAAATTTCTAAACGTGAACTACGACGAGTGATGGATAGTTTCCTAAAGAGATGCCAAAAATGTATGGACAACGACAGTGGCCAGTTTCAGCATCTCCTTTCGTAAAGTTGGTAAGTAAAGCCTTTAAAAGTAGTTTTAAAAATGTTGTATGGTTTCATCCGCGCCTTTCTATGATAGCGGCAGACGGCAACGAGCGCCGAGGACGCAGACAGGAAAAACACTGCTCAGGCGGTTCGGAGCCTTTTGGCTCACTCTGTACAGTCTATGTTGATGGCTTCTACTTGCACGTCACATAATCACAATGCACGCGCCCTCACACAGTGCTGTGTTTCACACACGTACAGAACTCGGAAGCCTATGTTGTGTAAAATACATAACTTAGCCAGTTAATTGAATGCAAGTGAAGTTAAATTAATTAGTTAACAAATCGTAATGAACAGTGTAAATAGCAAAAAGACAGACTAATGCTTTAGCCACACGTTATATTCAGAAGGCCCTGATGTCAACCATTTTGCTGAACACAGGGAGAGGATAATGAATTTCATCTACAAGAATATTAATCAGGTTAGTTTAATTATAGTCAAGGTTCATTTTATTTTATTTAAAGGCAAATAGATGAAAGATGCATAATACATTTCTTACAGTTCATTTTATACTCCTGAACATTTTTCCAAAGCTGATTGCTTGCATCACATACACGTTTAGATAGGAGATAAAGTTGGGCAATCAGTAAACAAGACTCCACGCATTCCCCCTTAGGAATTTATGTTCTTACTCTGATGTCCAAATAAATATTATTAAGAAGGTAGGAACTTAGAAGAAATATGTTCACAAAACACAGATTAATATTTATAAGAAGTGTGATTAAGGTTTGTAAATCATTTATTTTGTGAAAACAAAGCACTGAATAGTCATTTGTTATAAAACCGCGTGTTATCCACTGAAATTTTAACCGATATTCATTAACGCACGGGTGCACCGTATAATATAAATAACAAAAGGGCTCCTGTTACTGACGGGAATAATATTATAATTATTAATATTGTTTAATTTACGCCCGCTCTGGTAGATGTGTTTTATTTCCGAATTGTACTAATGCATAGGATTAGACATGTGCTGAAAAATACATGCAGTAAACTGAACGAGAAATTATATGCAGAATAAATTGATTTATATGGTTGTTTTGTTTACATATATTTTTCGGATAAATTGTAGAATAAAACCTGTTGTGTAAACGTGCTTAATACGAAAACATCACCTGCCGCCTTCCCAAACTTGGAAATCACGAGCCGCCACTGCTCCAGAGCATTCGCTTTTTGAATGTGTAAAGTACGAGAGCCTACTCTGTGAAGGAAGGATGGAACTAGCAGAAAAGTGCGTGTGGAATAGTTTTAGATATGAGACCTTATCGACATGTGCGAACAGATCGCAAGAGCGTCTATTTACCGAGATGAGAGCTAACATTTTGTAGTTCGAACAAAGCAAACGAACCGAGCGGGATGGCTCAGGCGGTAACGTCTGTGGCCCGCATTCGCGAGGTCCCAGGTTCAAATCCCGTGGGCCGACAAATCTGACTGAGGGTTTTTCGTGGTTTCCCTCAGCCACTAAGGTAACTACCGGATTGGATATTTAATACCACAACCCATAGTTCCACCTTAAGTCTAAAACAATAGTAAAAAATGAAAAATAGGAGGTAATAGCGAATGCCATCTATCCACAGACAATGAAAGTAGGTAGAAAGGATACCACTCTAATGCTATATGCACGGCACAAAGCAGAAGATCCGGTTGCTATGCACTAGGGTCTCTGTGGACACGTGACGAAGCAAAATGCCATGGTTACAGGGATGAGACCTAGAAGGCTAACTGCCCGCCTTTCTATATGAAAGTGGCAGTTAGATTGGACGCTACGCTAATGCCATCTGCACGGCACGAAGCAGTAGATCCAGTTGCTATGCACTAGGGTCTCTGTGGACACGTGACGAAGCAAGTGGTTACAGGGATGAGACCTAGAAGGCTAACTGTCCACCTTTCTATATGAAAGTGGCAGTTGGACTGGACGGCACGCTAATGCCATCTGCACGGCACGAAGCAGTAGATCCAGTTGCTATGCACTAGGGTCTCTGTGGACACGTGACGAATCAAGTGGTTACAGGGATGAGACCTAGAAGGCTAACTGTCCGCCTTTCTATATGAAAGTGGCAGTTGGACTGGACGGCACGCTAATGCCATCTGCACGGCACGAAGCAGTAGATCCAGTTGCTATGCACTAGGGTCTCTGTGGACACGTGACGAAGCAAGTGGTTACAGGGATGAGACCTAGAAGGCTAACTGTCCGCCTTTCTATATGAAAGTGGCAGTTGGACTGGACGGCACGCTAATGCCATCTGCACGGCACGAAGCAAAGATCCAGTTGCTATGACTAGGGTCTCTGTGGACACATGCCGAAACAAGTGGTTACAGAGATGAGACTTAGAAGGCTAACTGTCCGCCACACCTCGATCTAAGAGTTATCCTCGCACTAAGAGAGCCGTCGCGATATGATCCTGTAGTTAAAGCGACGTAAAATAAACAGGGTAATAATAATAATAATAATAATAATAATAACAAAGGAAACAGATGGGGTGCAGGACACCTACAGGTAGAATCGAGGCAGCGCAGAAGAGGCAAAACAATTAGATATGTCATAGGATTTGTTAGGCAATAAATAACTCTCCTAAGCATAGGGTACACTAAGTTAGGTTTATGTTATACAGCGGAGGGGGGGGGGTACTTCGCGCACTGCGACTTACAAAGATCTATTGTGGCTACCGTCCTCCAGGGGGAGGGATGAAAGGAACCACAGAAGGGTACATGGCACAGAGGCGCGGAAGTCCCTAACAGTTCCAGGCTTTAAGACCCGCCCCATTGCTGGAACTGCCTAGAGAGGGAGATGAAAGACTCTTCGACCAAACAGCCCTCTGGTGTCCATTGGGCGTACTCTTCCTTAGAGCAAGCATCCACGCAAACTGTCCAGCACCGCCATACGCCACGAAACCTAGAAGCGCTCTTGAAAGTAGAGAAGGAAAGAGAATGAAAGGGAAATGATGGAAAAGCAAATCGTGGTAGATAAACCACCCAGTACTCGCCTATCGTACAGGGAAAATCACGAAAAACCCAATGTCAGAGTAGGCGGCAATGAGAATCGAAGCCATTCATTAGATAAATATAGGATTACAGTCCGAGAGTGAAATTTTGTTAGCATTTGGTCTACATTTATAAAGTTATGGAAATGTTTTATTTTTCAAATGTTTAAATGAATACATGTGATTATTCTGTTGTATCTTCATTAGACTGAAAGTTACTGTGATATTGTTTACCACGTACATAGTAGGTACAGAGGTAATGCATTCCACTTAAAATTCTATACCGAGACATCACCGGAAATATGTGTTTTGAGTAGACTTGAATTCCAAAAAAGAAAGAAAAAAATATTTTTTAGAAAATTTTTTGAAAATTCTGATTTTTTTTAAAAATGACTAACGATTTTCATTAAAATACCACATATTAAATATATTTGCATGAAAAATAAAATGTATATCTTGAATTTTCTGCAAATAGGCGTGAACTCCACTTCATTTAGAAGAAATTTTCTATAATTTTATATAACCGGAAAATATTAAGCGATAGACGAAAACGTACTACACAATAAATGTAGATCTCTTTAAAACACACAATTTATTTCAAATTATTTTTTGTGACAAGCCATTTCCGAGATATCCGTTATTAATGGTTCGATTTGTTCAATACTTTGTCATTCCTTTTAAGTCCCATCGATTTTCAGCTGTTTCTCGCGTTGTCATGGAAACAGTATGAAACTTTAAGGTCAGCATACAGCGTCCAGTTGTTAAACATTTGACTATCGCTGCTCTCTTTCTATCTATAACGAAATGTGTAATGTAGCTGTTTCTGCAAAGGTTTATTTGTATTAAAATAAAGTAGATAGTAAAACAAGCTTTAGTAAGGATAGATTCTATACCCACTAATAAACGATAGGGCTAGAATAAGTCGTGCAATGCAGGAGACCAGATTCTTTTCATGTGATCATCACAATAACTGAATTTTGCGAAATGATAGAGTGGCTGACCCAGGCTTAATATTCCTCTCTGACGAAGCATGGTTCCATTTTATGGCTATGTTTCGTCGCAAAATAATAGATATTGGAATACAAAGAAACCAGATTTTACAAATAAAATTTCCTTGTATGATGTGAAAATTGGTGTGCAGTAAATACATCAGAATAATACGACTTATATTTTTGAACAAACAATTAACGACTTACACCATTTTTGAACAACTGACTGACGTTGAATGCCAGTCTGGATTTTTCTAACAAGACTTTGCTACCGCGCATACCCTGATGAGTCATTAATTTTAATTCCAACAATTTTGTAGGATGGGTAATTAGTAAAGAATTATGGCCCTCACGATCCTCTGATTTAAGTGTATGTGTTTTTACTTTCTCTACTACGTATAGTAAGTAGGGGAAGTATTGCATTCCACCCAAAAATTCGATACCGAGATTTCACCGGAAATACATGTTTTGAGACCTCCTGAATCCAAAAAAAGCACTTTTGGAAACATGTCCGTGTGTGTGTCTGTGTGTGTGTCTGTGAACAGCATAACTCAAAAACTAACAGTCGGATAAACACCAAACTTGGTATTTACGTTCAGTATCTTCCAGAGATGCGACACGAAGATTTTCAAGAAAATCCCCCCACCCCAGACTACCCTACATGGAACATTTTTCGAAAATTTTAATTTTCTCAAAAATGGCTCTAACGATTTTGATGAAAATATCATATGTTTAAGATAATGTCATGAGAAATGAAATGTATATCTCGAAATTTCTGGGAATGTCTCCAAAAGTATTCTTCATTATGAACGACTTTTGCATAACTGGTAAACCATAAGAGATAGACAAAGGTTTACTACACAAAAAATGTAGATCGCGTTAAAATACACAACATATATCATATACATTTTTTTGTTGAGTGAACCGTTTTCGAGATATTGCTTGTCATTTCCTTAAATTTTCCAATACTTATACTTTTTCTCAAATTCGTTATTCATTTTTTTATGTCCTGGAGATGCAAAGAGAATGGAATGCGCCACATAGCAACCAGCGATAAAATATTTGACTATCGCTTAAAAGCTACATTATTCCCCTTGCATCTACAAGAAAATTACAAATAAGATTGACATCTCGATATCTCGATTAATATGAAGCATATGGAGAATAGGCGTTTGTAAAAATAGATTGTACAAGAGTAGAGAAAGTCATGTGAGTGTAACACATCAGATTTTTTTTTTACTTTCTCTACTACGTATAGTAAGTAGGGGAAGTATTTCATTCCACCCAAAAATTCGATACCGAGATTTCACCGGAAATACATGTTTTGAGACCCCCTGAATAAAAAAAAACATTTTTGAAAACATATATGTCTGTGTGTGTATGTGTCTGTGTCTGTGAACAGCATAACTCAGAAACGAACAGTCAGATAAACACCAAACTTGGTATTTAGGTCCAGTATCTTCCAGAGATGTGACACGAAGGTTTTCAAGAAAATCCTGCCACTCCAGGCTACCCTTTACATGGAACATTTTTCGAAAAAATTGATTTTCTCCAAAATGGCTCTAACGAATTTGATTAAAATACCATATGTTTAAGATATTTTCATGGCAAATAAAATGCATATCTTGAATTTTCTGGGAATGTCTCCAAAACTATTCTTCATTGTGAACGACTTTTGCATAACTGGTAAACCATAAGAGATAGACAAAATTTTACTACACAAACAATGTAGATCGCGTTAAAATACACAGTTTATGTAATATACATTTTTTGTTGGGTGAATCATTTTCGAGATATTGCTTGTTATTCCCTTAAATTTTCCAATACTTATACTTTTTCTCAAATTCGTTATTCATTTTTTTTGTCCTGGTAATATAAAGAGAATGGAATACTCCACATAGCAGCCAGCTCTTAAAACATTTGACTATCGCTTAAAGCCTACCAATTCCCCTTGCACCTATTGAATGTTATTGAATGTTTTGAATTGATTTGAATGTTAATCGTGTTTCTAACGCTCCCCATATGGTCTCTGGCCTTCGGGGGACACCTCATTTCACCAAGCGGTGATAGGACCCATTTCTGAGGTAGAGGCATCCAGCGGGCGGAATCCGTAGTGTGATGAGGATGGCGATGAAATGAGAGGACCTACAGCTTTTAACGTGGACTCACATTGGGCTTTGGTGATAGTTCACATAAGCAAGTCAGGGTGAAGCAATAGATAAGACCGACTTGAAATCGCCACCCCAAGACCGGGAATCGAACCCCGGACCTCAGTACGAGAGCCGGAAAGAAAACCACTGCGCTACCCCGGCATGATGGTACAGTTAACTTTTCAATTAACCGTTTCTCAGCTAACTGAAATCAAATATTTTACGTAAGAAAAAAATACTTATTATGTTTTTAAATTGGTTAAGTTTCTAATTTTTATCAGTGTGTCTGAGAAACGATAAAATCCTTTTCTAAAGCGCTGGATGCAGAGAGGATGGGGAAGACAAACAGGGAAACAACAAAAGAAAAAAAGTCTGTGTTGCATACATATGACTTTCTCTGTTCACTTTTCTACAAACTATTATTATTCTATCTACTTCTTGTTAATGTTATTAATTGACTTTCAATTTCATTTACACATTTCGTTATAGGAAAATCATATTTTTAAAAAGCGTGTCGCTATGTGATGGCTTTGAAAGACCATGCTCTTTGCGACGAATAACGACCTCCCAGTTGAGAAAATTAAAATTCAAAGCAATAACAAGGAGTATCTCGGAAAAGTTAACTCTAAAAACAATATATGTCATAAATTGTGTGCTTTAACGAGACATACGTTTTCTGTGAAGTAAGACTGTCTATCCCTTGCGGTTTATCAATTATACAAAAGCCATTCAGAATGAAGACGACTTCACAGGCTATGCCCACAAAATTCAAGATATACATTATATTTTTCATTAAAATATCTTTAATACATAATAGTTTAATCAAAATCCTTCGAGCCATTATTGAGAAAATAAGAATTTTCGAAAATTTTTCCATGTAAAGGGTAGTCTGGGGAGGGAGGAATTTCTTGAAAATCTTCGTGTCGCATTCTAGGTAGATGCTGAACTTAAGTACCAAGTTTGGTGTTTAACCTACTTTTCGTTTTTAAGTTATACATTCACACACATTTCTAAAAATGCTTTTTACTCTCTCTACTACGTATAGTAAGTAGGGGAAGTATTGTATTCCACCCAAAAATTAGATTTCGAAACTTCACCAGAAATACATGTTTTGTGGTGCCCTAAATCCAAATAAAGCATTTCTGGGAACGTGTCCGTGTGTGTGTGTGTGTCTGTCAGTCTGTGAACAGCATAACTCAGAATCGAACAGTCGGATAAACACCAAACTTGATATTTAGATTCAGTATCTTCCAGAGATGCAACACGAAGATTTTCAAGAAAGACCCTCACCCCAGACTACCCTTTACATGGAACATTTTTCAAACAAATCGATTTTCTCAAAAATGGCTCTAACGATTTTGATTAAAATATCATATGTTTAAGATATTTTCATGACAAATAAAATGTATATCTTGAATTTTCTGGGAATGTCTCCAAAAGTATTCTTCATTGTGAACGACATTTGCATAACTGGTAAACCATAAGAGATAGACAAACGTTTACTACACAAAAAATGTAGATCGCGTTAAAATACACAATTTATGTCATATACATTTTTTTTGTTGAGTGAACCATTTTCGAGATATTGCTTTTTATTCCCTTAAATTTTTCAATACTTATTTTCTTCAATGGGATTTCGTTATTCATTTTTGTCTTGGATATGCAAAGAGTATTAATCTGTGGCAAAGGGAATGGTGCTGCACCTAGCAACCAGCTATTAAGAGATATGTATGTGCTTAAAGGCTACTGTATTTCTATATTGCCCTTGTAAATATATATTCCCCATACATCTACAAGAAAATTAGAAATAAGAAAGAGTCTGCAAATGTTTATCTCGATTAACATAAAGTAGATAGAGAATAAGCATTTGTAAAAATAGTTTGTACAGGAGTAGAGAAAGTCATGTGAGTGTAACACATCAGATTTCTTTTTTACTTTCTCTACTACGTATAATAAGTTGGGGAAGTATTGTATTCCACCCAAAAATTCGATACCGAGATTTCACTGGAAATATATGTTTTGAGACTCCCTGAATCAAAAACAAGCATTTTTGGAAACATGTCTGTGTGTGTGTGTGTGTGTGTGTGTGTGTGTGTGTGTGTCTGTCAGTGTGTGAACAGCATAACTCAGAATCGAACAGTCGGATAAACACCAAACTTGGTATTTAGGTTCAGTATCTTCCAGAGATGCAACACGAAGGTTTTCAAGAAATTCCCCCCACCCCAGATTACCCTTTACATGGAACATTTTTCCTAAATTTTAATTTTCTCAAAAATGGCTATAACGATTTTGATTAAAATGTCATATGTTTAAGATTTTTTCATGACAAATAAAATGTATATCTTGAATTTTCTGGGAATGTCTCAAAAGTATTCTTCATTGTGAACGACTTTTGCATAACTGGTAAACCATAAGATATACACAAACGTTTACTACACAAAAAATGTAAATCGCGTTAAAATACACAATTTATGTCATATACATTTTTTTGCTGAGTGAACCATTTTCGAGATATTGCTTGTTATTCCTTAAATTTTCCAATACTTATACTTTTTCTCAAATGGGAATTCGTTATTCATTTTTTTTTGTCCTGGTAATGCAAAGAGAATGGAATGCCACATACCAACCAGCTCTTAAAACATTTGACTATCGCTTATAGCCTAGCATATTCCCCTGCACCTACAAGAAAATTAGCAATAAGATTAACATCTCGATATCTCGATTAACATGAAGCAGATGGAGAACAAGCATTTGTAAAAATAGTTTGTACAAGAGTAGAGAAAGCCATGTGAGTGAAACATATCACACATTTTTACACTTTTCCCCTCTCTTTCTTTAGGGAGCCTCACAAATTGTATTTCCGGTGAAATCTGGATATTGAATGTTTAGGTGCAACAGAATACTTTCTCTACTTACTATAGGTAAGTAGTAGACAAAGTAAACAGTTGAGCGTTGCATCCGCGAAGTACAAAATTCACATTAAAGAAATATTTTAAGATAGAGAAGCAAATATTACCTTAGAAATGGACCATCGATGTACTTTACGCAGAATTACTTGCTGCACCCACTACCAACGGTGCGTGAACTTGCACTTCAGCCACTATAATAGAAAAAAATCTGATTTTACACTCACATGAGTTTCTCTACTCTTGTACAAACTATTTTTTACAAACGCTTATTCTCCATATGCTTCATGTTAATCGAGATATCGAGATGTTAATTTTATTGCTAATTTTCTTGTAGATGCAAGGGGAATATGGTAGGCTTTAAGCGATAGTCAAATGTTTTAAGAGCTGGTTGCTATGTGGAGTATTCCATTCTCTTTGCATTACCGGACCAAAAAAAATGAATAACCGATTTCCATTTGAGAAAAAGTATAAGTATTGGAAAATTTAAGGGAATAATACGCAATATCTCGAAAAGGTTTCACTCAAGAAAAAAAATGTATATGACATAAATTGTGTATTTTAACACGATCTACATTTTTCGTGTAGTAAACTTTTGTCTATCTCTTATGGTTTACCAGTTATGCAAAAGTCGTTCACAATGAAGAATACTTTTGGAGACATTCTCAGAAAATTCGAGATATACATTTCATTTGTCATGAAAATATCTTAAACATATGATATTTTAATCAAAATCGTTAGAGCCATTTTTGAGAAAATTAAAATTTTCGAAAAATGTTCCATGTAAAGGGTAATCTGGGGTGGAGGGATTTTCTTGAAAACCTTCTTGTCGCATCTCTGGAAGATACTGAACCTAAATATCAAGTTTGGTGTTTATCCGACTGTTCGTTCCTGGGTTATGCTGTTCAGACATGTTTCCAAAAATGCTTTTTTTTGGATTCAGGGTTTCTTAAAACATGTATTTCCGGTGAAATCTCGGTATCGAATTTTTGGGTGGATTACAATGGTTCCCCTACTTACTATACGTAGTAGAAAAAGTATAAAAATAAGAGAGAATATTAATTAAAATGTCTTTATTCTTGTGCAGTGAATAAATAAGGAATGCCCACTCAATATAGCATTACAGGTTAAGATTAAAAAATTAAATCGAATAAACGTAATAAAATAAAAGCAGATTCACAAACACATTTTTTTAAAAAAATCGTTTTCTTTCTTAGGCGGTATTGGGATACTTTCCTCCTGTTGATAGTTTGTTGTGGTGCCTAACCAGCCGCCACTGCATGGAAAGGTATCGATTCTCTTGGTTGACCTTCCGTTCCTTGTCGGAATCAATGTTCCTAAACTATTCAGTATTCTCTCTCTATTTCTGATTGTTATCCTGAAGGGCACATGTGATCATAGCCGTGTTTGCATCCTAAATCCTAAACATTCTTACAACTTCAGCTTAATGAACTGCTCAGCGTCCGAGCATATCCTATTTTAAATTATTTTAAACGGAAGCAGTTCAAGCTACTGCGGCGAACGAGCTCTTTGGGAGGCGCCTTTTTATTGTCTTTTTTTAATACTATCTCATAGCTCTTTTGGTCTGCACAGTAGTGAAATACATATTACAATTAAGGAGCATTTTTCTCGAAACACTGCCCAGCACTCTTCAGCATGGTTTATTAAATAATGTTCTAAAATGATATTCATTACATTTAGAAAAAATATAATAATGCTATCTGACTTACTCGCTTTAGCTTTTTAAATTTGAAAGACGAATTAATTAATTCCATTTATCTCCCCTCGTTCTCTATGAAATTACCGTACAATGTTCCAGAAGACATTGCGGTGAACCCACCCCTTTACCCTTTATAATTGTAATTTAGTACAGCCACGACTATTCCTAATAACGGATGAAAAATCCTCCATATTCACACAAACGGCGGAACGTCTGACTTCCTTGACCACCTCCCGACACTCTTTCAAGTCTGGAAATTCTCCATAGCCTTTAAATAATCATCGGTCGGAATGGTCGAATAATTTTTACTTTCTCTACCCCGTACACAGTAGTGGAAAAGGTATTGTAATCCACCCGAAAACTCTATGCCGAGATTTCACCAGTATAACATGTTTTGACGCCCCCTTAATAAAAAAAAAAGTTAGAAAAAGATCCGTGCGCGCGGGTGCATGTATATTGAACAGCATAACTCAAAAACGAAAAGTTGGATAAATACCAAACTTAGTAGGTATTTTGGCTCAGTATCTTCCACAGATGTGACATGAAGACTTTCAATCAAATATCCCAACTTCAAACTACCCTTTACATGGAGCATTTTTCGAACTTTGTTATTTTCTAAAAACTGACTCTAACGATTCTGATTAAAATACCACACATTAAAAATATTGACACGACAAATAAAATGTATATCTTGAATTTTCTGGGAATAGCCTTAAAGTGCCCTTCATTCGGAAGGAGTTTTACATAATCTTGTGGAATTGGTAAACGTTAAGCGATAGACAAAAACGTTCTACACAGTGTACATTTCTTTAAAACACGCAATTTATTTCAAATAACTTTTTTGTGGCATCACTCATTTCAGAGATATCTTTATTAATGATTTGAATTGTTCAACACTTAGTAATTTTTTAAAGTCCTGTCGATTTTCAATTGTTACTCGTGATGTGTAAAGAGTGTGGAATTTTAAGGCCGCCATATAGTGTCCAGTTCTAAAACATTTGACTGCCGCTGTAATATGAAGTATTCTCCTATACACGAGTGTAGTTAAAAAAAAACCAGTGAGTGTTAAATAAAAGTGACAGTGAAAAATAGGAAGTGTAATAATAATAATAATAATAATAATAATAATAATAATAATAATAAAGTGACAGTGAAAAATAGAAAGTGTAATAATAAAAAAGGTTATGTTTCTTTCTTTCAGGAGACTTTCAGAAAATATTTAATAATTTAAGCAAAAGAACAAAACAAAGAGACTTTTTTTAAATTATTTCTAAAAGGGCAATTTGACGTAGTATTTTTAACACTTGAATGATTTCAGTCTAATTATATAATATATATATAAATTTAATAACAGCCCGCCTTAAAGCAATATCTGTATGTAACAATATATAAAAAAGTGTATATTACAGTCATTGTATATGTTTATACTATTGTAAACATATTCAATAATGTTATGTGAATGTATTACGTAATTTAATAATGTAGGAGCTGTGAGAAATAGATCAAAAGTTGCTAACAAAGGGGTAACAATGAGGTAACCTTGAGGCAATAATGAGTTTGAGAGTTTAATAATGCTACTTGTGATTCTTGGAAGCAATAATGTAATTTTAGTGACAGCTCATAAAATAGCCAATCAACAACCAGAAAAAGCTTTAGTTAAATGAATGTATTCTATTGGAGTACGATTAGCCAATCAGAAACTGAAAAGGAGAAACATTTACAAATTCAGAAGTCAGTTGGTTGCAAACAGTGTTCCTAACCGGACGCGAGACACGTCCTCGAGAATTATAATAGTGTTCGTGTGAGACGAAAATAGTTTACGTGTTAAAAACTGCAAGTAATTCACAAAAGAATCTCACAATTCTCTATCAGTGAAGTGTTATTTAAATCATGTCAAGCCTTAATAAAAGGAGTGAAGTAAAATTATAATGTGTGTAAGCCTACATTCTTAGTCGCACCACAACCCTGCCAAGACATCCATGTCTCTAACAATAATAGTGTCGCAGCCGAGGCAAACATAAATATATAATATTTAAAGAAACATTCAAAATACAAAGTTAATATTTTTTTAAACTTGGGGCAAAGGCCACCTGAAAGTACATTTGGGGCGAAGTCTACCGGAAACTGTTTACTATACGTGCGGTTGCAACTTCTACAAGTTCGGCTCTCCAACAGTTGAAATATAATACAACCCCTTCAACACAAACTAATTCAAATTGACGCCCAAAGCGTGGTGCAAATAACGTAACAAACCATCTTCTCACCGTAACGAAATGTGCAATGTAGCTATTTCTGCAACGGTTTATCTCGATTAAGTAGATAGAGTATTCCCGCTAACAAACAATAGAGGGTACAGAAAGTCATGTAAACATAACGCATGCGATGTTTTTATATGGTAATTACAGTAGATGAAATTTTAAACCTTTGTACCTTATCATACAACGAAATAGAAGTGAAGTTAGAAATATGAAGATTCCCCACTCCCAGGCCACCAAGTTAACCTCTTTGGAAAAGACACATAGTCTATGACAATCGAAAAAAGTAATCTTCTCGGTTGTTAATTATAAAGTATCGGTTGACTGATTTCTTATGCTAGCTGGACACAATTTTCTGTCTTTAAACAATTATTTGACATGCCCTGCTAACCAACTTGATTACAGAATGTAAAGGAAATAAAGCAAAAGTTTCTTACATAGCGTTAATAAAATGTTTTCAGATTGATTTCGCATGCGTATCGTTCGATTCTATATTATTTTACTGTGTCTTAGTTGCTGAAATCGTGACAATCTATATACAGAATGTTTCAGAAATACTTTTACAAGCTTCGGGTACGGGTTTCTTACACCACAAGAAGGGAAAAAGTTCAAATGAACATATGTCCCATAATCCTTTGTTTTCTCGTTAGGAGGTGTTCAACATACACAACTCATAATAAATGCTCGAAATGTACTCCTCTTGCTTCTATGCATGCCTGTACTCGTCAAATCATGGAATGTCGCACCCTGTCAAAAACTCCGGGTTGGTGTTGATTGGTTTCGCAGGCTTCCATGACACGTCAATGAAGCGTTTCTGCATCCGGGATGGCTGCTCCATAAACCAATGATTTAAGATGCCCCCAGAGGTAAAACTCCACGGGGTTGAGGCCAGGAGAACGTGCAGGTCATGGAACTGGTGCTTCTCTACCTATCCATCAGTCATGGTAAATACCAGTCAGTGCATCTCGAACAATGCGACTAAAATGTGCCGGAGCCAGGCATTTATCACATTTATTAGCAAGGCGACGATAAACAGCGACAAATGTTGGATGACTCGGTTGTCTTCGGTCTGGAAACTCGCAGCCTCGCGTCCATTACCATTCGCGCGACCATACGTAAAAATCATGTCTGCCTGTTCACGAAATGAATATCCAGCCATGGTGGAACGTAACACGTGCAGTTAACTCACTACATGTACACAGTTGAAACGTTGAAGACAGACTAATGACAAATGTAAACAAGTCTCCATGGCAACACTTCGCCATCTACCGTATGTAGTACAGTGGGTCAGCGCCTGCTATGAACGCATAGAGAAATCGGAGTTATAAAATCGGTTGAGTGGTTTTTGAGGTTACCCTGCATACACAAACATACGTACACATTTTCTCTCTTTATAATATTAGTATAGATAAACATGTAGACATTGTTTCTCCAGCATAGCAATAATTTTACGAAACCTACAAAGTATGTTCTTTATATGAATATTAAATTAAATTATAATAAACATTTAAAAAGGACAGGATGTAGGATGTAATTACCGGAGGGGGAAACCTCGCTAATTCGGCCAACAATTGTGGCTACAATAGGGGAGTCAGGAATGAAGTGAAGACGCCGCAGGAGGTCGCAGGTCCGTAAGCAGACGGGATCACAGAGACGCACGGAAGTCCCGCGAGAGGGCGACGAAGCGGCCCTTACAGACTGGCCAACGCGCCCTGGCGTTGGCGGGGAGAAATCTTTCTTTAGCGCAGTAACCATGCCATGTGTCCATCACCAGACGCACCGAGGAACCAAGGAAAGGCTGCCTGAAAGATGAAATGAGGAACACACCACTCTAGCATTCGCCTAGGCGACCACAGGAAACACACGAAAAAACCGGTAAGAGTTTGCGACCACCGGGAATCGAAACGGGACCTCCTGAATGTGGACCACAGATGCTGCCGCCTCAGCCATCCCGCTCGTTTAAGAAGGGTAAGGCAAAAGCGATTGAAATTTTACATGATATTAGTACTGCGATCTCAAATGTGGTTAACACTTCAAGCTACAATTGAAAATTGTGAATTTTGAGATGCTTATAGTTGCATTTCCTTAAAATAAATTTTTTTGGCACTTTTGGTTCCTCTAAACTACACGTTTTAAGATCCCTGAATCCCTTCCCTTGAACACTTCGCTCGCGGGTGTGCGTGTGAAGAATTTAACTCGAAAATGCAAAAGTCTGATGTGTTACATTCACATAACATTTTCTAACCATTATTCAACAAACCACTATTACAAAAGCTTATTGTTCTATACATCTATGCTAGCTGAGGTAAACATTTACAGAAATGGTTTAATTACACATCTGTAGATACAAGGAGATTAGAGGAATGCAGTAATCAAGCAATAGTCTAATCTTTTTAAAGGGCGGACCGCTATGTAGTGACTTGGAAATTCCGTTATCTTTGCATGGCCACAAGAAAGAGAACAATAGGAATTTCCACTTGAGAAAAGTATAAGCATTTGAAAATTAAAGCCAAATAACAAAGAATATCTCGGAAATGGTTAACGCTACAAAAAAAAGTTTATTTGACATAAATTGTGTGCTTTAATGAGATCTACATTTTTTGTGCAGTAAGATTTTGTGTATCACTTACGGTTTACCATTTATACAAAAGATTTCAGAATGAAGAGGACTTCATAAGGCTATTTCAATAAAATTCAAAATATACGTTGTATTTGTCATAAAAATATCTTAAACATATGGTGTTTTAGTCGAAATCTTAGAACTATTCTTGAGAACATTAAACATAACGAATTTTTTTCATGTAAAGGGTAGTTTGAGTTTGAGGGAGTTTCGTGTCGCATCCTTGGAAGATACTAAACACACATATGCGCGTGCGCGGAACTTTTTCAACGACCTCAAAACATGTATTTCAGGTGAAATCTGGATATGGAAATTTTGGTGGAATACTTTCTCTACTAATCAAAGATAGGGGAAGTGTTTTATTCCACCCAAAAATTCGATAACGAGATTTCACCGGAAATACATGTTTTGAGACCCCCTGAATCCAAAAAAGAGCATTTTTGGAAACATGTCCGTGTGTGTGGTGTGTGTGTCTGTGAACAGCATAACTCAGAAACGAGCAGTCGGATAAACACCAAACTTGGTATTTAGGTTCAGTAGCTTCCAGAGATGCGACACGAAGGTTTTCAAGAAAATCCCCCCACCCCAGATCACCCTTTACATGGAAGATTTTTCGAAAAGTTTAATTTTCTCAAAAATGGCTCTAACGATTTTGATTAAAATATCATATGTTTAAGATATTTTCATGACAAATAAAATGTATATCTTGAATTTTCTGGGAATGTCTCCAAAAGTATTCTCCATTGTGAACGACTTTTGCATAACTGGCAAACCATAACAGCTAGACGAAATTTTACTACACAAAAAATGTAGATCGCGTTAAAATACACAATTTATTTCATATATGTTTTTTTTTGAGTGAACCATTTTCGAGATATTGCTTGTTATTCCCTTAAATTTTCCAATACTTATACTTTTTCTCAAATTCGTTATTAATTTTACTTTCTCTACTACGTATAGTAAGCAGGGGAAGTATTGTATTCCACCCAAAAATTCGATACCGAGATTTCACCGGAAATACATGTTTTGAGACTCACTGAAACCAAAAAAAGCATTTTTGGAAACATGTCCGTGTGTCTGTGTGTCTGTGAACAGCATAACTAAGAAACGAACAGTCGTATAAACACCAAACTTGATATTTAGGTTCAGTATCTTCCACAGATGCGACACGAAGGTTTTCAAGAAAATCCCCCCACCCCAGACTACCCTTTACATGGAACATTTTTCGAAAATTTTAATTTTCTCAAAAATGGCTCTAACGATTTTGATTAAAATATCATATGTTTAAGATATTGTCATGAGAAATGAAATGTATATCTCGAATTTTCTGGGAATGTCTCCAAAAGTATTCTTCATTGTGAACGACTTTTGCATAACCGGTAAACCATAAGAGATAGACAAAATTTTACTACACAAAAAATGTAGATCGCGTTAAAACACACAATTTGTCTCATACACATTTCTTTTGTTGAGTGAACCGTTTTCGAGATATTGCTTGTTATTCCCTTAAATTTTCCAATACTTATACTTTTTCTCAAATTCGTTATTCATTTTTTTGTCCTGGACATGCAAAGAGAATGGAATGCGCCACATAGCAACCAGCGTTAAAATATTTGACTATCGCTTAAAACTTACCATATTCCCCTTGCATCTACAAGAAAATTATCAATAAGATCGACATCTCGATATCTCGATTAACATGAAGCATATGGAGATTAAGCGTTTGTAAAAATAGTTTGTACAAGAGTAGAGAAAGTCATGTGAGTGTAACACATCAGATTTTTTTTTATGTCCTGGACATGCAAAGAGAATGGAATGCGCCACATAGCAACCAGCGTTAAAATATTTACTATCGCTTAAAATCTAGCATATTCCCCTTGCATCTACATGAAAATTACCAATAAGATTAGCATCTCGATATCTCGATTAACATGAAGCATATGGAGAATAAGCGTTTGTAAAAATAGTTTGTACAAGAGTAGAGAAAGTCATGTGAGTGTCACACATCAGATTTTTTTTTTTTGCCCTGGTAATGCAAAGAGAATGGAATGCGCCACATAGCAACCAGCTCTTAAAAGATTTGACTATCGCTTAAAGCCTACCATATTCCCCTTGCATCTACAAGAAAATTAGCAATAAGATTAACATCTCGATTAACATGAAGCATATGGAGAATAAGCGTTTGTAAAAATAGTTTGTACAAGAGTAGAGAAAGTCATGTGAGTGTAACACATCAGAATTTTTTTTCATTTTCTTCGCATGGGCTCGTTACTAGATTTACAATATAAATATTGGAATGTTGTAACTAAGCCCACATCGCTTAATCTGTGATTTTTCTAGGCAAATGTATAGGGCGTGGCTAACGAGATAGATCGGCTGCGGGAGGAATGGAAATCGACTGGTACTTCGAGCCCAGTCTTGGCCAGATAAAGTAAGGTATATCCACATTGTGTGTAATAAATTCCTCGTTAAATTCGTGTACAATTATATCTTGAATCTATTCATGTTGGTCATGTTTAAGATTGCAGATTCGTCAACCACCACTTCTCTACTACGTACCTACAGCAAGTAGAGGAAGTATTGTTTTCCACCCATAACTTCTATACCGAGATTTCACCAGAAGTACATGTTTTGAGGTCCGTGTGTATGTGTGTGTTTATGAACATAAATAAAAAAATCTGATGTGTTACACTCACATGACATTCTCTACTCTTGTACAAACTATTTTCACAAACTCTTATTCTCCATCTATTTCATATTAATCGAGATAAACATTTGCATAAACGATATTTTGACATGCAAAGAGAATTACATTTTACACATAGCAACTAGTTCTAAAAATATTTAACCATCGCTTAAGGCCTGATATGTTACCCTTGTTTTGTATTTGCAAGGGCAAAATAAGCATATACATATCTCTTAATAGCTGGTTGCTATGTGCAGCACTATTCTCTTTGCATATCCAAGACAATAAAATGAATAACGATTCCCATTTGAGAAAATAAGTATTGAAAAATTTAAGGGAATAACACGCAATATCTCGAAAATGGTTGGTTCACTCAACAACAAATATGCATATGACATAAATTGTGTATTTTAACGCGATCTACATTTTTGTGTAGTAAAACTTTGTCTATCTCTTATGGTTTACCAGTTATGCAAAAGTCGTTCACAATGAAGAATACTTTTGCAGACATTCCCAGAAAATTCAAGATATACATTTCATTTGTAATGAAAATATCTTAAACATATGATATTTTAATCAAAATCGTTAGAGCTATTGTTGAGAAAATTAAAATTTTCGAAAAATGTTCCATATAAAGGGTAATCTGGGGTGGGGGATTTTCTTGAAAACCTTCGTGTCGCATCTCTGGAAGATACTGAACCTAAATACCAAGTTTGATGTTTATCCGACTGTTCGTTTCTGAGTTATGCTGTTTACAGCCACGCAGACACACACACACACGGACATGTTTCTAAAAATGCTTTTTATGGATTCAGGGGGTCTCAAAACATGTATTTCCGGTGAAATCTCGGTATCGAATTTTTGGGTGGAATACAATACTTCCCCTACTTACTATACGTAGTAGAGAAAGTAAAAACGAAGAGTTCAATAAACTCGGCATTTAAGTTGAGCATCTGAGGATGCGACACGAAGATTTTTAATGATTTCCAGCCCACAGGAGTAAACGGGGAGATTTAAAATATTTTAAATTGAGTTACTGTCTGGGAGGAGTTGTATATCACGCTCGTATCACCACATTATCCTCTTTTTTCTCAAAAATTTCTTATCAAGGAGTATTTTTGATACACATGGGTTTTGGAATCTGGAACAAATATTAAGCACCTTACAACTTTCAAAAACTTCTACTAACCTTATTTCCAAAACCTATATAAATGGACACTGTTGAGTCTAACTAGAAATAACTTTGTCTTATACTATAGGACCCAACCGAGCGAAGTGGCACCGCGGTAATGGGTGCGACTCGCATTCGGAAGGTCCTGGATTCGATCCCCGGAGGCCGGTAGGCGAATGCTGGGGTGGTTTCTCCTCTACTACGATTTCGTTTCCCTAATTTCCCTTTCATTCCTTCTAATGTTTCAGGTGTATTTCTAGGTTTCGTGGCGTATGGCGGTACCGGACAGATGGTGCGGATGCATGCTCAATGGACACCAGAGGACTGCCTTTGGACCTGGAAGTGAGACGCAGAGGATCAATCTATTAGCTCAAAAGAGACAGTCTTGAAAAGGCTTCACAGCTTTCTGGAAACCCTGTAAGAGATGAAATAGACTTGCTGAAAAGCCTCATAAGAATATGGCCAAACAAACACTGGGTGAGGCAGTATTTTTAACACTTAAATAATTTCAGTCTAATTATATAATGTATAAATTCAATAACAGCCCGCCTTGAAGCAATATGTGTATGTAATAATTTGTAAAATGTATGTAACAGTCATTGCATATGCTTATATTATTGTAAACATGTTCAATAATGTTATGTGAATGCATTACGTAATTTAATAATGTAGGAGCTGTGAGAATAATAAGTTAAAAGTTGCTAACAATGAGGTAACCTTGAGGCAATAATGAGTTTGAAAGTTTAAATGCTACTAATCATTATTGGAGCAACAATAATGTAAATTTTGAGACAGTTTAAAAATAGCCAATCAACAACCAGAAAATTGCTTTAGTAAAATGAAGGTATTCTATTACAGTAGGATAAGCCAATCAGAGACTTGAAATACAGAACTTTACAAGTTTAGACGGTTGAAATCAATTCAGTTGCCTGCAAACAGTGTTCCTAACCGGACGCAAGACACATCCTCGAGAGATTTAATACGTATTCGTGTGAAACGAAAAATAGTTTACGTGTTAAAAGTGTAATTAATTAATAAAAGAAATCTCACAGCTCTCTATATCAGTAAAGTGTTGTTTTAATCGTGCCAAGCATTAATAAAAGGAGTGAAGTAAAATTATAATCTGTGTAAGCCTACATTCTTCAGTCGCACCACTCCCTGCTAAGAGAAACGTGTCTCTAACAATAATACTGACGCAGCCGAGGTAAATATAAATATATAATATTTAAAGAAACAGTAATAATATTAATAACAGTAATAACTCCCTGCGATTTCTGTCTCTGGGGTAACTTAAAACAAAGTGTACAACTCAAACCCACACACCCTGGATGAATTAAAACAAAATATCCGCCAGGAAATTGCCAGCATTTCTCAACGTGAACTACGGCGAGTAATGGACAGTTTCCTAAAGTGGTGTCAAAAATGTATGGACAACGACGGTGGCCAGTTTCAGCATCTCCTTTCATACAGTGCGTAAGTAAAGCCTTTAAAAGTAGTTTTAAAAATGTATGTTTTCATCCGCGCCTTTGTGTGATAGCGGCAGACGGCAACTAGCGCCAAGGACACGGACAGGAAAAACACCGCGCAGCCGTGGTTTTTTGGCTCTCTCTGTATATACTAAACTTAGCATTTAAGTTCAGCTTCTTTGAAGGATTTTCAAGAAAATACTCCAATCCTAAACTACCCTTTACATGGAAAAATTTTCGTTATTTTTTATTTTCTCAAATAGATGTCATTTGTTTAAGATATTTGCATGACAAATGAAACGTATATCTCGAATTTGTTGTAAATAGCTCATGAAGTCTTCTTCATTCTACATACAACATGTGAAGAAGCATTTATTAGCCCCACGTTGGGACGCCAATTTGAAATGGTTTGTTACGTTGTTTGCACCACGCTTTGGGCGTCAATTTGAAGTAGTTTGTATTGAAGGAGTTGTATTATATTTCAACCCTTGGGGAGCCGAACTTGTAGTAGTTGCAACCGCACGTATAGCAAACAGTTTCCGGTAGCCTTCGCTCCAAATGTACTTTCAGGTGGCCTTTGCCCCAAGTTTTAAAAAAATATTAACTTTGTAATTTGACTGTTTCTTTAAGTATTAAATATTTATGTTTGCCTCGGCTGCGTCAGTATTTTTGTTAGAGACACGTTTCTCTTAGCAGGGTTGTGATGCGACAAGAATGTAGGCTTATACAGATTATAATTTTACTTCACTCCTTTTATTAATGATGGACACGATTTAAATAACACTTCACTGATATAGAGAGAGCTGTGAGATTCTTGTTATTAATTAATTAATTAATTACACTTTTTAACACATACTTATTTTTCGTCCCACACGAATATATATTATATTTCTTAAGGACACTTTTTGCGTCTGTTTGGTAACGCTGTCTGCAGGCAACTAACTTCTAAATTTGTAAATGTTTCTGCTTTTTAGTTTCTGATTGGCTAATAGAATACCTTCATTTAACTACAGCTTTTTCTGGTTGTTGATTGGCTATTTTATAAACTGTCACTAAAATTACATTATTGCTTCCAAGAATCAGAAGTAGCATTGTTAAACTCTCAAACTCATTATTGCCTCAAGGTTACCCCATTGTTACCTCATTGTTAGCAACTTTTAAATTATTATTCTCACAGCTCCTACATTATTAAATTACGTAATACATTCACATAACATTGTTAACACGGATACAATAATATAAACATTTACAATGGCTGTAATATACACTTTTTATATATTGTTACATACACATATTGCTTTAAGGCGGGCTGTTATTGAATTTATATTTATATAATTAGACTGAAATCATTTAAGTGTTAAAAATACTGCCTCACATGTAGATCTCGTTAAAACACACAATTTATGGCATTATGTCATGTCATTGAAGGAGTATAGAATTTCTAGGCCAGCATATAGCGAGTAATTTTTAAACATCTGACTAACGATTAGGCTTCTTGTTATTCCTCTTGTATATACAACGAGAAGTGTAATGAAATTATTTCTGCAAATGTTTATCTCGATTAACGTGAAGCGGATAGAAAAATTAGCTTTCATAAGAATAATTTGTGGAAGTTATATAAGAATAAATGATAGCAGGTAGAGAAAGTCATGTGAATGTAACGCATCAGAATATTTTTTTCCTCATTACTTTCCTATTTGAGCGCTTGTTCTCGAAGCGCGTGTTAATTGACACATACATTAACGCTGACCTATGTTGTGCATATCGATCGCTTTGTCACGGAATTCCCAACACCTGTCAAAATATTTTCCAGAGTCCAACGCCTGAATAGCAGGATACACTTTACGGCTGGCGCCTGTCTTCTGTTTTAGTTTATTAAGCCGCCTTGAAGAGAAGCGAAGCGATGAAATAAATTTAATAACAGGTGGCCGTGCATACATAGATACTTGTAGAACCCTTAGCTCCGTTGCGTTAATTGAGACCCATTCTTTCTCTCTCTATGCGACATAATGTGCAGTCATATAACGTTTGCAAAAATTATACCTATGGACTGTTAGTAAAAAATCTGATGTGATACATTCACATGACTTTCTCTATCCATTATCCTTTATTAGTGGGTATACAAACCATACTTACTGAAGCTTATTTTTCTATCTACTACATTTTCATCCAAACAAATCTTTACAGAAACAGCTACATTACACATTTCGTTATAGATAGAAAGAGAACAGCGATAGTCAAATGTTTAACAACTGGACGCTGTATGCTGGCCTTAAATGTCATACCGTTTCCATGACATCGCGAAAAACAACTGAATGTTAAAAGGATTTAAAGAGAAAGACCAAGAAAGGAAGTATTCCAACCTTTAATAACGGATATCTCAGAAACGGCTTATGCCACAAAAAAGTTTATTTGAAATAGATTGTGTGTTTTAAAGAGATCTATGGTTTTTGTGTAGCACGTTTTCATCTATCGTTTAACGTTTACCAGTTATACAAGATTATACAAAATTCCTTTCAAATGAAGTGGACTTTCTAGGTTATTCCCAAAAATTTCAAGATATACATTTCATTTTTCATGTAAATATCTTTAATATGTGCTATTTTAATCAAAATCGTTAGAGCCATTTTTTAGAAGATGAAAAATGTCAAAGAATCGTCCATGTAAAGGGCAGTTTGGGGTGGGGATTACCTTGAAAATATTTGTGTACCACGTTTGGTGTTTATCTGGTTTTTCATTTTTGAGCTACATGTGCTGTTCACGACACACGCACGCGCGCGTGTACCTTTTTCTAAAAAGGCTCTTTTTGGATTCAGGGGCCCTCAAAACATGTATTTCCGGTGAAATCTCGGTATAGAATTTGTTACTTTTTCTACCTACTAGTAAATACGTCAGACGAGGGCAAAGCTTGTGTCGCGAATCAGAGTGTAGTCACAAAGTAACGCGACTGAAAGCGCACACAGCCTGAGACATTTGCTAGCTAGAGGGAGAGAGTGGTTGCAAGTAAACACTTCAGTGGTGTAGTTCGTGATGGCATTGTCTACTAAACCATCGTTTTCCGAAAAACGGAAATTTCGTGCAGAAAGGATGAGGGTCTTGCTGTTTAGAACGAGAGAATGTGATATGTTTAATTTGCCCAAAAACTTACGTGGAGAATTTAGAGGCCACATCCAAAGAGACTACGTTAGATGTCATGCTTCATATGGTGAAATTAAAGGTATGTGTTGCATGGGGAGGTTGTTATTGCATTATTATTATTATTATTATTATATTTGTTTTAAGAACTGAATGTGTGAAACTATTGCAGGAGTTAACTGCAAAGAACATTGTACAGAAAGTCCCGAAAATTGATGAATGTAAGTACAAAACTAAATATGCTAGTTACGTACTTACCTGGGAGATTGTTCGGTCCCTAAAACCTCTTCAAAGGGTGAATTTCTAAAACTACTTGCCACTTTTAATAATATTAATTTATCTCGAAGAACCATTACAAGGAGAGAGGAAAGCCTTTCAAAAATGTCGAAAGTCGACTTAAACACAATATAATAGTATCCTATAGTTGAACCTGGAAAAAACCCTTGGGAGGGGTAACTCACGAGAGGGTCATGTATTCCCCCTTGGCGGGCATGTCTCTCCTACTCTGCATCTGAAGCACTGCTCAGATGCAGATCTACCACTTAATCACTCCACTGTTGTAACTAATCCAACTGTAGAGGCAGGACTAAAGACACAAGAGCACTGCAACAAAAATACTGTGTTTGTAGTTTGCTGTGACAGGTCACGCAAATAGCAAGGTGCAGCGGGTGTGAAAACATATGTTTGCATATAACTAGCGATAGCATTTCACATACATGCGGTATTATTATGGGATATCTTCCAAAAGTTAATTTACACTTTTTAGGGTATTTCATAGCCTTCACTCCCCATCTATCTCTTCAAGGAAA
Source organism: Deroplatys truncata (assembly GCA_030765065.1). Lineage (NCBI taxonomy): Eukaryota > Metazoa > Arthropoda > Insecta > Mantodea > Mantidae > Deroplatys > Deroplatys truncata. The sequence continues at coordinate 24,731,353 of CM060977.1, read as the reverse complement.
CAAATTCCTCGGTGATTGAATTTCATAATACGGATTATTTAAATTGAAGTTTTACAAAGAAAACTAGCGGTCTTCTTTCTTTTTAAATACAAGGAGATCAATCACACATTATCGTCATCTCGAAAATGTGCTCTTTAACATACCTCTTACAGGACTGGAATAGGAATGTTACTTTTTGAGTTATTAAATTTTTCTAACTCAGTGGCTAAAGGCAAAAGACAAGTAGAGTGTAGGCGATTTACCTCTCCTGAATATTCGCGCAGTCCCTAGACTGAGGGATTTTACTAGGTTGTTATACTATAAACTGCTATCAGGCATCACTGCAGGAGCTCTACAGCCGCAACTCCCCCTTCTCTCTCAGTAATGCCTTACTTCCCTGTTTATTGTGAGGGTTGTATTGTGTTGTGTTGTCGGCGCAAACCTGATTTCTGCCCACCTCTGGGGTACTGGTAGAGAAAGTAGAAATGTGACTATAGCTTTAGCCTATTGCATCCTTCTGATACCAACAATCAAATGTGTGAATGTATGATGAAGTTGTATCTCCAGTAACAAGCAGTAGATACAGAAATAACCTTTGAAAAAATCCTAATTTTCTCTACCACGCACATAGCAGGGAGAAGGTATTGTGTTCCACCCAAAAATTCAATACCGAAATTTCACCGGAAATACATGTTTTGAGACCTCCTGAATCCAAAATAAAACACAAAAGATTTTTTAAAAAATCTGATTTGTTACGCTCACATGACTTTCTCTGCTCTTGTACAAACCATTTTTACAAACTATTATTCTCCATCTATTTCATATTAATAGAGATAAACATTTCCAGAAACGATCTTTTGACATGCAAAGAGAATTACGTTTTACACATAGCGACCAGTTCTAAAAATATTTGACTATCGCTTAAGGCGTACTATGTTCCCCTTGTTTTGTATTTGCAAGGGCAATATAGAAATACAGTAGCCTTTAAGCATAGACATATCTCTTAATAGCTGGTTGCTATGTGCAGCACCATTCTCTTTGCCACAGATTAATACTCTTTGCATATCCAAGACAAAAAAATGAACAACGAATTCCAATTTGAGAAAATAAGTATTGAAAATTTAAGGGAATAACAAGCAATATCTCGAAAATGGTTCACTCAACAACAAAAATGTAAATTGTGTATTTTAACGCGATTTACATTTTTTTGTGTAGTAAAATTTTGTCTATCTCTTATGGTTTACCAGTTATGCAAAAGTCGTTCACATTGAAGAATACTTTTGGAGACATTCCCAGAAAATTCAAGATATACATTTTATTTGCCATGAAAATATCTTAAACATATGATATTTTAATCAAAATCGTTAGAGGCGTTTTTGAGAAAATTAAAATTTTCGAAAAATGTTCCATGTAAAGGGTAATCTGGGGTGGGGGATTTTCTTGAAAACCTTCGTGTCGCATCTCTGGAAGATACAGAACTTAAATACCAAGTTTGGTGTTTCTGAGTTACGCTGTTCACAGACACACACACACGGACATGTTCCCAAAAATGTTTTTTTTTGGATTCAGGGGGTCTCAAAACATATATTTCCAGTGAAATCTCGGTATCGAATTTTTGGGTGGAATACAATACTTCCCCTACTTACTATACGTAGTAGAGAAAGTAAAAATCCCAGTGTATGTGTGTTTGTGTCTGTGAAAAGCATAACTCAAAAACGAAAAGTCGGATAAATACCAAACTTGGTATTTAAACAGAGTAACCTTTGAAAGGTGAAACACGAAGATTTTCAAGAAAATTACCCACCTCCAACTACCCTTTACATGGAGCATTTTTCGAAATTTTTTATTTTTTTGAAAAATGGCTCCTACGATTTTGATTAAAATACCATATGTTAAAGATATTTACCTGCCAAATAAAATGTAATCTTGAATTTTCTGGGAATAGCTTGTGAAGTCCTCATTCGGAAAGAATTATAATATAATCTTGCATAACTGGTAAACGGTAAGCGATAGACAAAAACGTACTACAAACACACACACACACACACACAAAAAAAAGATCTCTTTAAAACACACAATTTATTTCAAAATAAAGTTTTTGTTTTCCGAGATGTCCGTTATTATAACTCAAATTCTTTAATACTTAGTCATTCTTTTTAAGTCCTGTGGATTTTCAGTTGTTTCTCGCTATGTCATGGAAACAGTATGGGATTTTAAGGCCAGAAGTAGATAGGAAAACAAACCTTCGTATGAATAATTTGTATACCCACTAATAAGCGATAGAGGGTAGAGAAAGTGATGTGAATGGAACACATAAGATTTTTTAAAAATATTCTTTACTAACGTGACCTCAAAACGTGCATTTAAGGTGAAATCTCTATACCGAACTTTTTTATTAGAATGCAATACTTCCACTACCTACCATAACTAAGGTGTAGAGAAGGTGAAATGACAAACGCGCCCGGGTTCGAATACGCGCCTGTACGTTAAAACCCAGAAAGGCTAAAGCAGCCTGCCTGCCGGCTGGGTGCCCGGAGAGGGGAAGTTGGCAGACCTGCTGCTCGCTGTGTGCTGCCTGCTGCAGTTAGTGTTGTGCTCCCTTCTAGACCGGATGGCAGGAATCTGTGTTCTGTGTTGGTGAGGTGTTTGTGATGTGTTTGGTGATAGACACGAGAGGTGATGATACGATGGGTCGCCACTGACTGAAATGGGCTGTGGACAGAGCAAGATCGGCATCATCTACCCCAGGAAATCCAAAAGTAAAGGTGGAAGCAAGCGTTCCGGTAAGTGTCGAACACGCGACCTTCCACATCCATTGACACCTCGTTGGGATGTTCCGTTTCTATACCCAATCTTTATAATACTCCAAAAATGTGCATATTTAGACAAATTCTATCTATATACCAGCTTTAGCCAGGGTCAATAAACAGCCATTTAAAAAATAATAACCCCCCATTTCTCTTAAAACCGGGTTTTCTAGTTTAAACCACATTTCGTTTCTTCTTCACGCATGTTTCTCCACTGCTGAGGAAAAAGTTGGTACTGCAATTCGCACATAAATTTGATATATGTTTTAAGGTCCTTTGAATCCATAAAAAGCGTTTGTCGTGTCTGTCTGTGAACAACATACGTTTCAACAAATACTAAATTAAATACAACACGTCTATAGCAATTGATCAATTTAATCAATTAATATATAAAGTTATATTTAGGAAATTTATATTTTAAATAAAATTCATTATTTTGAGGTCCTCTCCATTCGCGCTGAAATTTGCATGACTGGAAAAGCTCAAATTAACGTAGGACAAATGCAGAATTCCTTTATGACTTTTTCGTAGCATTAGCCGTTCCCAAAATATTCGCTTGTATGTTTAACTTTACACGGGTTGATGTTTACCTTGGTGCAACAGCTACACGTTTGAAAATCTGCAGTTCTTCATTTTGTTTTCATTTCAACTCGTTACTGACAAAAATGGCCTGAAATATTTGCGTAAGCAAGTCTATGTTGCCTAACCGAACTGTTTAAGAGCAAAACATGATTAATGTAAGGTGGTAGAAGAACCACTTTAGAATGAACTGCGTAGTATATAGGATAACTATTTAATTTAAAGAAAAAAAAAAGAAAACGTCAGCTTGGATAGTGAGAGTGGCAGTTTAAAGCCGGACTAATTCCATTAGGCTTCATCTCCTCACCCCCAGCCACTACTCTTGGAAATTTGAAATGACATGCCAATATTTTGATACCTGAGCATCTTAAAGATTCGCTCTCAAATCATTTGTTATCTTGACAGCCCGGATTAGGGTTATTGTTGATCAGAGCCAAAGATTATTGTCCAGAAACCCTTCCAAAATGTTCATGAAAACCACCAAACCAAGATTACTTTAGATGCAAAAACAATCCAAAATAAACAAATTTTCATTCAATCGACGTATACATTCTTTGTTCAAATCCAAAATGTGTGTGCATTTAAACTCTAATACTGCGTCAAAGCGTATATCTACTTGTTCCCTGATGTATTGGAAACTTTATCAGTTTCACTACTTTTTACTGTCTCTACTATGTACATAGTAGGTAGAGAAAGTATTGGATTCCGCTCAAAAACTCAGTACCGAGGTTTTACCGGAAAAGCACTTTTAGAAAAGGTGCGTGTATGCTTGTCCTTGTGTGTGTGTGAACAGCATAATTCAATTGACATTTAAGTGCAGTACCTTCCAAAGATTCGACACGAAGATTTTCAAGAAACTCCCCACACCCCAAACTATCCTATACACGGAATACTTTTGGAATTTTTTATTTTCTAAAAAAAAAAAAATAAAGTGTACATCTTGAATTTTCGGGAATAGCCTTTGAAGTCTTCTTCATTCGGAAGGAATTTTGTATAATCTTGTATAACGTGTAAATGTTATGCGGCAGAAGAAAAGGACTACACAAAATATGTAGATCTCTTTAAAATACACAATTTATTTCAAATATTTTTTGTGGCATAAGCCATTTCGGAGATATGCGTTATTAATGGTTCGAATTCCACAATACTTTGTCATTCTTTTAAAATCATGTCGAGTTACAGTTGTTTCTCGCGATGTCATGGAAACAGTATGAAATTATAAGGTTGCATATAACGTCCAGTTGTTAAACATTTGACTATCGCTGTTCTCTTTGTATCTGTAACGAAATGTGAATGCACCTATTTCCAGAAAGGTTTATCTGGATTTAAATGAAGTGGATAGGATAATAAACTTTCATGAGAATGATTTGTAAACCACCAATAAATGATGGAGTAGAGAGAAAGAGAAAGTGATGTGAATGTAAGACATCAGCGAGGGCTGACTTTCGTTCCTTGTAACAACATTTATAACACAAAGCTATGATGAAGACTTGCTGCTTTTTCTAAATCCTAAGTCACTGTCTTTTAGCCATCCTTAAGGAATACTGTTATTCATTGCTTCTTTAAGGAAGATAACGCATTTTTACTTTCTCTACTACGTATAGTAAGTAGGGGAAGTATTGTATTTCACCCAAAAATTCGATACCGAGATTTCACCGGAAATATATGTTTTGAGGCCCCCTGAATCCAAAAAAAGCATTTTTGGAAACATATCCGTGTGTGTGTGTGTGTGTGTGTGTGTGTGTGTGTGTGTCTGTGAACAGCATAACTCAGAAACGAACAGTCGGATAAACACCAAACTTGGTATTTAGGTTCAGTATCTTCCAGAGATGCGACACGAAGGTTTTCAAGAAAATCCCCCACCCCAGATTACCCTTTACATGGAACATTTTTCGAGAATTTTAATTTTCTCAAAAATGGCTCTAACGATTTTGATTAAAATATCATATGTTTAAGATATTTTCACGACAAATAAAATGTATATCTTGAATTTTCTAGGAATGTCTCCAAAAGCATTCGTCATTGTGAACGACTTTTGCATAACTGGTAAACCATAAGAGATAGACAAAATTTTACTCCACAAAAAATGTAGATCGCGTTAAAATACACAATTTATGTCATATACATTTTTTTATTGAGTGAACCATTATCGAGATATTGCTTGTTATTCCCTTAAATTTTTCAATACTTATTTTCTCAAATGGGAATTCGTTATTCATTTTTTTGTCTTGGATATGCAAAGAGTATTAATCTGTGGAAAAGGGAATGGTGCTGCACCTAGCAACCAGCTATTAAGAGATATGTATGAGCTTAAAGGTACTGTATTTCTATATTGCCCTTGTAAATATATATTCCTCTTGCATCTACAAGAAAATTAGCAATAAGATAAACATCTCGATTAACATGAAGCATATGGAGAGTAAGCGTTCGTAAAAATAGTTTGTACAAGAGCAGAGAAAGTCATGTGAGTGTAACACATCAGATTTTTTTAAACTCACAACAGAGTATCATTTCACTCCGCCGTATTTTGTCATATCTGTTTCTTTTTTAAGGCAATGCATCTGTGAAAAATCAAGAAATCCACAGTTTTCTTCAGATTGCTTTGAATTTTTTTTACCATATACCTAGAACATAAAATATATAGCACAGCATAAAATTTAAATGATTATGTCAAACCTTGTTAAAGGGGGTTTCTAAGCCGGTTAGGATCAAAACTATCAATTCCTTGTTCTTTAGTGGTTTTGCAAGCTTAAACTTTGTTTTATTATAAACCAGGGTTTTATCCCACGAAAACATACCAGTAGTTTCCTGAAAATAAATTTAAATGTCTAACGAAGTGGGTTGTTATAAGGTGACTGCAAACTTTAATTTAGTTTTATCCCAACTTGTTTTTCTGCATGCATTTTTGCCATTTTCTCAAGAACCACTTATCCTAGAATGATGAAATTTATACCACTAATTTGTGGGTTAGTATGATAGTACTGATGTTTTTTTTGTAATCCTAGCATTAAAATCATGATAATAAAACATTTTTATTAAACAAATGGGATGAAGAAATAGTATATTCATTAAACAATTAAACAAAAATCCGGAAATCATATCTATGTTATATAAATAAGTCAGTGCAATCAGAAAGCATTAACTTTGTATGATTTCCAAATTTCACACTTGTAGAGCAACTGCTTTCCCCGAAAACTGCAATTAAAGTTCTTAAATTTAATATTGTCAGTATAGGGCTTGCAACCTCCCCTTAAGGTGTTCATCTTTTGTTGATAATTAATCACTTATCTCTAGGACCTTACGGTTTATCGTGTCGCTCCCAAATATTTAGTTTGAACTTAGTATATAAATATAAAGAAATTATTGTGCTAGATTCCTTAATTTTAATTAGTTTATGAGAACCTTTTTTTTGTTCACATGTTATTGAATTTTTCAATTTTTTCGATTTGAGTTATTGGAAATAATTAATTTCAGCTCAATTATTCGATACCCTTTAACTACTGCACCTCGATTTTTAAATCCTTAATTCCTGAAACTCTCCTGAAAATTTCAAACTCCAAGGAGCATTTTGAAAAGTGAAAAATGAGGAATAAAAGAAACTGAGTTTGAAGTTCAACGCGGTACTTTACCTAAATGTACAGGACCAATTAAATAGCGATTTGTGGCTTTAAAATTTCTGATATTAAAAACATCTGATGTGGTACATTTACATGATTTTCTCTACCTCTATCGCTTATTGGTGGATTTACAAAATATTCTTACTAAATGTTATTTTTCAACCTACTTCATTTTAATCCAAATGAACCTTTACAGAAATACCTACATTACACATTTCGTTATAGATACAAAGAGAATAGCGATAGTCAAATGTTTAACAACTGTACGCTATATGCTGGCCTTAAAATTCCATACTGTTTCCATGACATCGCGAGAAACAGCTGAATGTTATTAGGATTAATGATCAAGTAATGAACAATTCGAGCCATTAATAACGTATAGGTATCTAGGAAATGCCTTTTACCGCAAAAAAACTTACTCGAAATAAATTGTGTTTTTTACTTCCGAATGAAGAGGACTTCACAGACCCTTGCCAGAAAATTCAGGATATACATTTTATTTGTCATGTAAATATTAATATGTGATATTTTAATCAAAATCGTTAGTCATTTTTTAGAAAATAAAAAAAAACTTCTAAAAAAAAGGTTAGTTTGGGGTTTTTATTGAAAAGCTTCGTGTCGCATCTTTAGAAGGTACTGAACCTAAATATCAGAACGCTGTCCACAGACAGACAGACAGACACACACACACACACACACACACACATGGACCTTTTTCTAAAAATGCCTTTTGTATTTAGGGGGCCTCAAAACATTTTACGATGCATTGCCTTAAATTAAATGCATCCTTTTTTCACAAATTTCACACAGACTTTAAAACGATATCAATACTTTGGTCTTCCTTGCATTGAGGTTAGACTTACCTCCAAACAACATCTACACAGTAAATAAAAGGGTAGGCCCTTTAAAGTTAGTTTTCGCTTTCGTTTGTTTTTATTGAATACAAATTCACACGGTTGCAGCGACTCCTACCAATGTTTCAAAGGTAACCTTTGACACAAGACGAAAAATACTGTTTAAGTTGGAATGTGATATAACGCCCCACTGGCACGACTTAGGTCTTTTAATTATCTCTCCAATGCGGATTGCTTGCAAAAGTGACCGCTGACAAACGAAGAAACTATGCTTCTTTCTGTTTGTTGTGCACTGAAATAAAACAACACGAACTATTTAACATAATTGTATACTTTATTTCATATAAGTAATAACAAGTCTGTATATGCTCAAACATAACCAACGTAAAAACAATAAATCAGTCGAAGTTAATATCGATATATTGCGCGAAATGAAAGTATAATCTCACATGTTTGGCGATTATAGATTCTCCATAAGATAATATGTTGTGTTGTTTTATTTCAATACAAACCTTCTCCTCCCCTTCCCCCTCCTCAACTCTATATTCTTTTTCATTAAGAATGAGAGCAAGCAGATTAGGCAACACTAAAAACGACAGCTGGAAACGAAATGCCAGTCCTACTCCTTCAGAAAACACAAAAATAAATACGATTTCACGATAATGATTTTAAAACTTGCCAATATCGATTAAAAGAGAAGCCGGGTGTATAACAGCTAGTAAGAATATACATATTAATCCCAGCAACAACATAAATAGTAAACATGATGCAGCAAGACACTTCAGAAGCGCTATTTCCCCTGGTTACACATTTGTTGCTCGGCAGTGTACGATGGAAAGCTTGCATAAATTGAAAGTGGCAATTCTGACCGTTAGGTGCAGTAGTTCTAGTTAACAGGTAGGAGGTGGTAATTTATGCATTTTGGAGTCAGAAATTTAGCATTTTGATTTGTGCGTTTAGATTATCTAGTCTTTATACATTTGTAATTTAGAATTTGATAATCTTTTAGAGAAAAGCATATAAATGCTAAACAGGTGATGTCTTTTGACATAATGTAAAATTAAAATCACATTTCTGAAGGATTAATAGTGAATAAGAATATATTTTTACTTTCTCTAATATGTATAGCAAGTATGGGAAGTATTGTATTTCACCCAAAAATTCGATACCCAGATTTCACCGGAAATATATGTTTGAGACCCCATGAATCCAAAAAAAAAAGCATTTTTTGAAACATGTCCGTGTGTGTGTGTGTGTGTGTGTCTGTGTGTGTCTGTGAACAGCATAACTCAGAAACGAACAGTCGGATAAACACCAAACTTGGTAGTTAGGTTCAGTATCTTCCAGAGATGCGACACGAAGGTTTTCAAGAAAGTCCCCCCACCCCAAATTACCCTTTACATGGAACATTTTTCGAAAATTTTAATTTTCTCAAAAATGTCTCTAACGATTTTGATTAAAATATCATATGTTTAAGATATTTTCATGACAAATAAAATGTATATCTCGAATTTTCTGGGAATGTCTCCAAAAGTATTGTTCATTGTGAACGACTTTTGCATAACTGGTAAACCATAAGGGATAGACAAAATTTTACTACACAAAAAATGTAGATCGCGTTAAAATACACAATTTATGTCATACATTCTTTTTGTTGGGTGAACCATTTTCGAGATATATCTTATTATTCCCTTAAATTTTCCAATACTTATACTTTTTCTCAAATTCCTTATTCATTTGTTTTGTCCTGGTAATGCAAAGAGAATGGAATACTGCACTTAGCAACCACCTCTTAAAATATTTGACTATCTCTTAAAACCGAGCAATTCCCCTTGCATCTACAAGAAAATTAGCAATAAGATTAACATCTCGTTTAACATGAAGTATATGGAGAATAAGCGTTTGTAAAAATAGTTTGTACAAGAGTAGAGAAAGTCATGTGAGTGTAACATATCAGATTTTTCTTCTTCTACTCTACAAAAAAAATCACTTATTTACAATTTATACAATATTCTTTGGGAAGGATTCGCATATTTTAAGAAGGGGCTTTTTATAGCTCTTTATGTATGTTTTACAGACCTAACGTGCAAATTTCAGAAACACTGGTGAAAAATTGCATCGTGAGAGACATTTTATCTACTGAAAAATGTGAAAATTTTGTTTCTTAGAAAGTCAAGTTTAGATATTAATATGCCACTAATTTATGCTTCTGGGCTTGATATGGGGGCACGTGATGCTCCACTAACGCCGTAAATATAAAATGCTACGCCAAAATACGAGGGCAGTCCAGAAAGTCCTAGACGTTTTGGCCTATCGTGGCGATGAGTAGGGCTAGAGCCGCCATCTTGGTGTCAGAACGTTCCTACATTCAGTACGCATCCAGCTGTGGTAGCGTGAGGACTGCCTTCCTTACTGTGCTCTCTGTGAGTTGCTAAAATGTGCGCTGCCATAGAAAATCCCGCCACTTGTGAAGTGCGGTTGGCTAAAAAGAACAAACCAATTGAAATTTATCGTCAACTTTGTGATGTTTACGGGCAGGGATTAATGAGTGAAACCTGAGTCAGGCGATGGTGCATTTATTTTAAAAATAGCCGTACCAATGTTCACGACGAGGATCGCAGTGGTAGGCCTAGCCTTATGACTGATGAACTGTCAATGCAATTGAAAATCGTCGTTTCACGATTACAGAACTTTCGGAACATTTTCCCCAAATTTCACGGAATTTGGTGCATCCAACTGATGCTTTGATACTGACGCTGGACTGCATGCCGGTGTAAACCAGTGGTTGAAGTCGCAGGCGGCAGATTTCTACAGAGAGGGTATTGAAAAACTTGTGCCACGGTATGATAAAGCCTCAATTTGAATGGCGATTATGTGGAAAAATAGCTTAAGAGTGTACCTTTCAAATGTATATAATCAACGTTGATATTTGCATTTTGTTGATTGTTTATTTCAAAACGTCTGCAACTTTCTGGATTACCCTCGTATGTTGGTATACACTAAATTATTAGAATATGCAAAAACAAAAAATATGAAATGTTGAATATTCAATCAAAATCGCGCCATAGCGTTGCCTTAAATTTTTCAAATATACTGATAATATTCGGCCAGCTTTGACAGGATTTTAAAGTTTATCAATCTCTTGGGAGAAAAAAAATTGTTTTTTTTTTTCATTCATGCGAATGCTGAACGTTTTGTTGCACTTAAGCAGACTTGAGCGCCACAGGATTATGTTATTAAACAGTTGAATAACCCAAACCAAATGAAGCAAACAGTTCCTTCTGTGATAGCCACTTGAGCATGCAAACGTTGCTCAAGAACGGTAAGAAACCGTGCGTAGTTGAACAGTTGACAGCAATTTCCAAAATGCAAAGTAAGATGAGGTCAAATGCAGCTTGCTCAGGCTGACTACGTTACACTGATTGCAAGCAATTGGTGGAATGACTGTCAGGGGAAAACGGAAGTACCCGGAGGAAGCCTGTCTAAGCGCCGCGCCGCGCCTCGCCACTTCACCACAAATCTCGACTGTCTGCAGCCGCTGGGATCCAGCCCAGGTCGCCAGGTGAGAGTCAAGCGGTCTATCCACTCAACCAAGGGACAGTTTCAAAATACAAACTGATTAAGATAGCTTTTAAGCCAACGTATCGGTGAAGTTTGGCTAAAGCTGACGAAAATTTGGATTTTATTTAATTTTTTTACCTGCTTATACGTTGTACTTTCATGCTATATAACCTTATTAGTGACAGGGGGACAAGGTACTCTGAAATAATAAAAAATCACATTTTTACTTTCTCTACTACGTATAGTAAGTAGAAGTATTGTATTCCTCCCAAAAATTCGATACCGAGATTTCACCGGAAATACATGTTTTGAGACCCCCTGAATCGAAAAAAAGCATTTTTGGAAGCATGTCCGTGTGTGTCTGTGAACAGCATAACTCAGAAACGAACAGTCGGATAAACACCAAACTTGATATTTAGGTTCAGTATCCTCCAGAGATGCGACACGAAGGTTTTCAACAAAATCCCCCCACCCTAGATTACCCTCTACATGGAATATTTTTCGAAAATTTTAATTTTCTCAAAAATGGCTCTAACGATTTTGATTAAAATATCATATGTTTAAGATATTTTCATAACAAATGAAATGTATATCTCGAATTTTCTGGGAATGTCTCCAAAAGTATTCTTCATTGTGAACGACTTTTGCATAACTGGTAAACCATAAGAGATAGACAAAATATTACTCCACAAAAAATGTAGATCGGGTTAAAATACACAATTTATGCCATATACATTTTTAATTTCTCTACTACGTATAGTAAGTAGGGGAAGTATTGCATTCCACCCAAAAATTCGATACCGAGATTTCACCGGAAATACATGTTTTGAGACCTCCTGAATCCAAAAAAAGCATTTTTGGAAACATGTCCGTGTGTGTGTCTGTGTGTGTGTGTGTGTGTGTGTGTGTCTGTGTGTGTGTCTGTGAACAGCATAACTCAAAAACGAACAGTCGGATAAACACCAAACTTGGTATTTAGGTTCAGTATCTTCCAGAGATGCGACACGAAGGTTTTCAAGAAAATCCCCCAACCCCAGACTACCCTTTACATGGAACATTTTTCGAAAATTTTAATTTTCTCAAAAATGGCTCTAACGATTTTGAAGAAAATATCATATGTTTAAGATAATGTCATGAGAAATGAAATGTATATCTCGACTTTTCTGGGAATGTCTCCAAAAGTATTCTTCATTGTGAACGACTTTTGCATAACTGGTAAACCATAAGAGATAGACAAAATTTTACTACACAAAAAATGTAGATCGCGTTAAAATACACAACTTATGTCATATACATTTCTTTTGTTGATTGAACCGTTTTCGAGATATTGCTTGTTATTTCCTTAAATTTTCCAATACTTATACTTTTTCTCCAATTCGTTATTCATCTTTTTATGTCCTGGACATGCAAAGAGAATGGAATGCGCCACATAGCAACCAGCGTTAAAATATTTGACTATCGCTTAAAAGCTACCATATTCCCCTTGCATCTACAAGAAAATTACCAATAAGGTTGCCATCTCGATATCTCGATTAACATGAAGCATATGGAAAATAGGCGTTTGTAAAAATAGATTGTACAGAGTAGAGAAAGTCATGTGAGTGTAACACATCAGATTTTTTTTGTTGTTGAGTGAACCATTTTCGAGATATTGCTTGTTATTCCCTTAAATTTTTCAATGCTTATTTTCTCAAATGGGAATTCGTTATTCATTTTTACTTTCTCTACTACGTATAGTAAGTAGGGGAAGTATTGCATTCCACCCAAAAATTCGATACCGAGATTTCACCGGAAATACATGTTTTGAGACCTCCTGAATCCAAAAAAAGCATTTTTGGAAACCTGTCCGTGTGTGTGTCTGTGTGTGTGTGTGTGTGTGTGTGTGTGTCTGTGTGTGTGTGTCTGTGTGTCTGTGAACAGCATAACTCAAAAACGAACAGTCGGATAAACACCAAACTTGGTATTTAGGTTCAGTATCTTCCAGAGATGCGACACGAAGGTTTTCAAGAAAATCCCCCCACCCCAGAGTACCCTTTACATGGAACATTTTTCGAAAATTTTAATTTTCTCAAAAATGGCTCTAAAGATTTTGATTAAAATATCGTATGTTTAAGATATTGTCATGAGAAATGAAATGTATATCTCGAATTTTCTGGGAATGTCTCCAAAAGTATTCTTCATTGTGAACGACTTTTGCATAACTGGTAAACCATAAGAGATAGACAAAATATTACTCCACAAAAAATGTAGATCGGGTTAAAATACACAATTTATGCCATATACATTTTTAATTTCTCTACTACGTATAGTAAGTAGGGGAAGTATTGCATTCCACCCAAAAATTCGATACCGAGATTTCACCGGAAATACTTGTTTTGAGACCTCCTGAATCGAAAAAAAGCATTTTTGGAAGCATGTCCGTGTGTGTCTGTGAACAGCATAACTCAGAAACGAACAGTCGGATAAACACCAAACTTGATATTTAGTTTCAGTATCTTCCAGAGATGCGACACGAAGGTTTTCAACAAAATCCCCCCACCCTAGATTACCCTCTACATGGAATATTTTTCGAAAATTTTAATTTTCTCAAAAATGGCTCTAACGATTTTGATTAAAATATCATATGTTTAAGATATTTTCATAACAAATGAAATGTATATCTCGAATTTTCTGGGAATGTCTCCAAAAGTATTCTTCATTGTGAACGACTTTTGCATATCTGGTTTACCATAAGAGATAGACAAAATATTACTCCACAAAAAATGTAGATCGGGTTAAAATACACAATTTATGCCATATACATTTTTAATTTCTCTACTACGTATAGTAAGTAGGGGAAGTATTGCATTCCACCCAAAAATTCGATACCGAGATTTCACCGGAAATACATGTTTTGAGACCTCCTGAATCCAAAAAAAGCATTTTTGGAAACATGTCCGTGTGTGTGTCTGTGTGTGTGTGTGTGTGTCTGTGTGTGTGTCTGTGAACAGCATAACTCAAAAACGAACAGTCGGATAAACACCAAACTTGGTATTTAGGTTCAGTATCTTCCAGAGATGCGACACGAAGGTTTTCAAGAAAATCCCCCAACCCCAGACTACCCTTTACATGGAACATTTTTCGAAAATTTTAATTTTCTCAAAAATGGCTCTAACGATTTTGAAGAAAATATCATATGTTTAAGATAATGTCATGAGAAATGAAATGTATATCTCGACTTTTCTGGGAATGTCTCCAAAAGTATTCTTCATTGTGAACGACTTTTGCATAACTGGTAAACCATAAGAGATAGACAAAATTTTACTACACAAAAAATGTAGATCGCGTTAAAATACACAACTTATGTCATATACATTTCTTTTATTGATTGAACCGTTTTCGAGATATTGCTTGTTATTTCCTTAAATTTTCCAATACTTATACTTTTTCTCCAATTCGTTATTCATCTTTTTATGTCCTGGACATGCAAAGAGAATGGAATGCGCCACATAGCAACCAGCGTTAAAATATTTGACTATCGCTTAAAAGCTACCATATTCCCCTTGCATCTACAAGAAAATTACCAATAAGGTTGCCATCTCGATATCTCGATTAACATGAAGCATATGGAAAATAGGCGTTTGTAAAAATAGATTGTACAGAGTAGAGAAAGTCATGTGAGTGTAACACATCAGATTTTTTTTGTTGTTGAGTGAACCATTTTCGAGATATTGCTTGTTATTCCCTTAAATTTTTAATGCTTATTTTCTCAAATGGGAATTCGTTATTCATTTTTACTTTCTCTACTACGTATAGTAAGTAGGGGAAGTATTGCATTCCACCCAAAAATTCGATACCGAGATTTCACCGGAAATACATGTTTTGAGACCTCCTGAATCCAAAAAAAGCATTTTTGGAAACCTGTCCGTGTGTGTGTCTGTGTGTGTGTGTGTCTGTGTGTGTGTCTGTGTGTCTGTGAACAGCATAACTCAAAAACGAACAGTCGGATAAACACCAAACTTGGTATTTAGGTTCAGTATCTTCCTAGATGCGACACGAAGGTTTTCAAGAAAATCCCCCCACCCCAGAGTACCCTTTACATGGAACATTTTTCGAAAATTTTAATTTTCTCAAAAATGGCTCTAAAGATTTTGATTAAAATATCGTATGTTTAAGATATTGTCATGAGAAATGAAATGTATATCTCGAATTTTCTGGGAATGTCTCCAAAAGTATTCTTCATTGTGAACGACTTTTGCATAACTGGTAAACCATAAGAGATAGACAAAATATTACTCCACAAAAAATGTAGATCGGGTTAAAATACACAATTTATGCCATATACATTTTTAATTTCTCTACTACGTATAGTAAGTAGGGGAAGTATTGCATTCCACCCAAAAATTCGATACCGAGATTTCACCGGAAATACTTGTTTTGAGACCTCCTGAATCGAAAAAAAGCATTTTTGGAAGCATGTCCGTGTGTGTCTGTGAACAGCATAACTCAGAAACGAACAGTCGGATAAACACCAAACTTGATATTTAGGTTCAGTATCTTCCAGAGATGCGACACGAAGGTTTTCAACAAAATCCCCCCACCCTAGATTACCCTCTACATGGAATATTTTTCGAAAATTTTAATTTTCTCAAAAATGGCTCTAATGATTTTGATTAAAATATCATATGTTTAAGATATTTTCATAACAAATGAAATGTATATCTCGAATTTTCTGGGAATGTCTCCAAAAGTATTCTTCATTGTGAACGACTTTTGCATAACTGGTAAACCATAAGAGATAGACAAAATATTACTCCACAAAAAATGTAGATCGGGTTAAAATACACAATTTATGCCATATACATTTTTAATTTCTCTACTACGTATAGTAAGTAGGGGAAGTATTGCATTCCACCCAAAAATTCGATACCGAGATTTCACCGGAAATACATGTTTTGAGACCTCCTGAATCCAAAAAAAGCATTTTTGGAAACATGTCCGTGTGTGTGTCTGTGTGTGTGTGTGTGTGTGTGTGTGTGTCTGTGTGTGTGTCTGTGAACAGCATAACTCAAAAACGAACAGTCGGATAAACACCAAACTTGGTATTTAGGTTCAGTATCTTCCAGAGATGCGACACGAAGGTTTTCAAGAAAATCCCCCAACCCCAGACTACCCTTTACATGGAACATTTTTCGAAAATTTTAATTTTCTCAAAAATGGCTCTAACGATTTTGAAGAAAATATCATATGTTTAAGATAATGTCACGAGAAATGAAATGTATATCTCGACTTTTCTGGGAATGTCTCCAAAAGTATTCTTCATTGTGAACGACTTTTGCATAACTGGTAAACCATAAGAGATAGACAAAATTTTACTACACAAAAAATGTAGATCGCGTTAAAATACACAACTTATGTCATATACATTTCTTTTATTGATTGAACCGTTTTCGAGATATTGCTTGTTATTTCCTTAAATTTTCCAATACTTATACTTTTTCTCCAATTCGTTATTCATCTTTTTATGTCCTGGACATGCAAAGAGAATGGAATGCGCCACATAGCAACCAGCGTTAAAATATTTGACTATCGCTTAAAAGCTACCATATTCCCCTTGCATCTACAAGAAAATTACCAATAAGGTTGCCATCTCGATATCTCGATTAACATGAAGCATATGGAAAATAGGCGTTTGTAAAAATAGATTGTACAGAGTAGAGAAAGTCATGTGAGTGTAACACATCAGATTTTTTTGTTGTTGAGTGAACCATTTTCGAGATATTGCTTGTTATTCCCTTAAATTTTTCAATGCTTATTTTCTCAAATGGGAATTCGTTATTCATTTTTACTTTCTCTACTACGTATAGTAAGTAGGGGAAGTATTGCATTCCACCCAAAAATTCGATACCGAGATTTCACCGGAAATACATGTTTTGAGACCTCCTGAATCCAAAAAAAGCATTTTTGGAAACCTGTCCGTGTGTGTGTCTGTGTGTGTGTGTGTCTGTGTGTGTGTCTGTGTGTCTGTGAACAGCATAACTCAAAAACGAACAGTCGGATAAACACCAAACTTGGTATTTAGGTTCAGTATCTTCCAGAGATGCGACACGAAGGTTTTCAAGAAAATCCCCCCACCCCAGAGTACCCTTTACATGGAACATTTTTCGAAAATTTTAATTTTCTCAAAAATGGCTCTAAAGATTTTGATTAAAATATCGTATGTTTAAGATATTGTCATGAGAAATGAAATGTATATCTCGAATTTTCTGGGAATGTCTCCAAAAGTATTCTTCATTGTGAACGACTTTTGCATAACTGGTAAACCATAAGAGATAGAGAAAATTTTACTACACACAAAATGTAGATCGCGTTAAAATACACAACTTATGTCATATACATTTCTTTTGTTGAGTGAACCATTTTCGAGATATTGCTTGCTATTTCCTTAAATTTTCCAATACTTATACTTTTTCTCAAATTCGTTATTCATTTTTTTTATGTCCTGGACATGCAAAGAGAATGGAATGCGCCACATAGCAACCAGCGCTTAAAAGATTTGACTATCGCTTAAAATCTACGATATTCCCCTTGCATCTACAAAAAATTACCAATAAGATTCACATCTCGATATCTCGATTAACATGAAGCATATGGAGAATAGGCGTTTGTAAAAATAGATTGTACAAGAGTAGAGAAAGTCATGTGAGTGTAACACATCAGATTTTTTTTTGTCTTGGATATGCAAAGAGTATTAATGTGTGGCAAAGGGAATGGTGCTGCGCATAGCAACCAGCTATTAAAAGATATGTCTATGCTTAATGTCTACTGTATTTCTATATTGCCCTTGCAAATACAAAACATGGGGAACATAGTAGGCCTTAAGCAATAGTCAAATATGTTTAGAAAATGGTCGCTATGTGTAAAATGTAATTCTCTTTGCATGTCAAAAGATCGTTTCTGCAAATGTTTATCTCGATTAATATGAAATAGACGGAGAATAAGATTTTGTAAAAATAGTTTGTACAAGAGTAGAGAAAGTCATGTGAGTGTAACACATCAGATTTTTTGTTTTGTTTATCCATTATTTCCAGTTTCAGAAAATATATACTTTTGGGGGTTAAGAGGTTTTTAAGGCATTTAAATACCATTTAAATGCTAATTTGAATTCCTTTAAAGCTGTCATGCAACGCCCCTATTTAGAACATTTTTGTATCTTTCAACAACGAACGACTATATAATGCCCAGTTCAGCAATTAACAAAAGAGGCCAGGACCAAGAGAAGGCAAAAGCTGAAGTAATCCAGGAATGAAGGTGCAGATGATTATGACCCTGGAATACACTGAAGTGTGTCACAATTTTAATGTTCAAACTTTAAATTCAGTTTTCTCAAAACAACATTTTTGGATACTTGTGTACCTTTTTCTCATAAAGTATGAGAGGTAGAGAGCTGAAATTTTCAGTATATGTATACAACACATAGTTAAACTTTCTAAACCACAATCAACATTTTATAATGCATATTAATGATATTAAGAAAGCAACAACATTGCAAATTTCCACATATTTACTTTTTTGACATTGCAAATATTTTTTTTAATTGTTGGTGAACTCATATACATAACTAAATAATTGAGGTTCAGAAGATAGCTGATTATACTAAGAACAAGCATGCAAAAGTGTGATTCTGTATTGCAAGTAATATCAGAGAAAAAGGTACGTGAATTCTCATGTTTTAAGAGCAAATTTTATTACTTTTATAATTTTTACGAACTCAACTACATAATCTATCAATGCAAACAACCACTTGAAATAATTGCCATTACTTATAAAATAATTCATAAAAATTTCAAGAAAAACCATTGAGAACTTTAAGAGGAGTGGTAACATAACCACTTAAGGTGTAATTTCTGCGTGTTCGGACTACCTTGTCCCATTAAGGGGAGCGGGAAGAGTGAGCAGTATGTGAACATGTAGGTAACCCAAGAAAGAGGATATTCCTGGCTGTATTTGACAGATAATGTAAAATAATTACTGTGTTGTCAGTCCATACGCCATTACCTCTCTTTAAATGTTCACAATTATAGGTTGTGTAGTTTGTCTGGAAAAAAAAGTATTTACTTCTAAAACAGGTTTGCTAGATAAAAGGCTAAAATGTTATATTTAGGTGCCTTTTTCTCAGAAACCAGTTGAGGTAGACAGCTAAAATGTTTATTATGTATGAAGACATTCTGTCTCATGTCACTGAACGCAGTAAATCAATCTGCAAATAGTATATCTGTTCCAAATGGGTTTTTTTTTCTTCTGTGAAGAAAATTAACAAAAATTTACATCTACATTTTCTTAAACAAAATGCTCAACATTTATACATGTGTTATACTTAAAAATATAACTCCAGTTGAGGTTATTTCACACAAGTATGCAAAATTTCAGCCTTGGGGCATTTATAGTTTTTTGAGACAAAGAAATATATGTTTGGAAAAATGTACTTTTGGAATAATCGCAGTTGAAATTTAAGTTCCAAGGAATAACTAACAGTGCATGCTAGGGACGTAGTCGTATTTGCAATCCTATGCCTTATACTTGGGACTCCTTAGATGAAGTCTGTGATGTCCTTCCAGCAGACAACACGTATTGAGGTATTTGAGGTTTTAGCAAAAGGAGTATGTAACTACATTGTTTAAAGCAACGCACAGTGCATTTAATTTTTACTTTCTCTACTACGTATAGCAAGTAGGGGAAGTATTGTATTCCACCCAAAAATTCTATACCGAGATTTCAACGGAAATATATGTTTTGAGACCCCCTGAATCCAAAAAAAGTATTTTTGAAAACATGTCCGTGTGTGTTTGTCTGTGAACAGCATAACTTAGAAACGAACAGTCGGATAAACACCAAACTTGGTATTTAGGTTCAGTATCTTCCAGAGATGCGACACGAAGGTTTTCAAGAAAATCCCCCCACCCCAGATTACCCTTTACATGGAATATTTTTCGAAAATTTTAATTTTCTCAAACATGCCTCTAACGATTTTGATTAAAATATCATATGTTTAAGATACTTTCATGACAAATAAAATGTATATCTTGAATTTTCTGGAAATGTCACAAAAAGTATTCTTCATTGTGAACGACTTTTGCATAACGGGTAAACCATAAGAGATAGACACAGTTTTGCTACACAAAAATGTAGATCGCGTTAAAATACACAATTTATGTCATATACATTTTTGTTGTAGAGTGAACCATTTTCGAGATATTGCTTATTATTATCTTAAATTTTCCAAAACTTATACTTTTTCTCAAATGGGAATTCGTTATTCATTTTTTTTGTCCTGGACATACAAAGAGAATGGAATACTCCACATAGCAACCGGCTCTTAAAATATTTGACTATCGCTTAAAGCCTACCGTATTCCCCTTGCATCTACAAGAAAATTAGCAGTAAGATTAACATCTCTATTAACATGAAGCATATAGAGAATAAGCGTTTGTAAAAACAGTTTGTACAAGAGTAGAGAAAGTCGTGTGAGTGTAATACATCAGATTTTTTTTAAAGAGCTAAGCATTTTAAATGACAAATAAAACCATATATATTCTGAATCAGGAAGAATTACAGAATGATTTCCATTAAAAACAAAAAATGCCAAATTTTGCCATTTTACACTTCCCTGTGATATCAGTCATTTAATAATATTCAAATAGCCATTTAAATAGACCATGTCATTAAGTTAAAACACAGGCTTCAAGTAAGCTTTTCTCGTCTCGTTCTTTATTTCTGTCTTTTAATTACTACTTCCTCTACCGTGTACTGAGTAGGTAGAGAAACTATTGCATTCCACTCAAATATCAATATCGAAATTTCACCGGAAATACATGTTTTAGGCCCCATGAATTCAAAAGAAGCATTTTTAGAAAAGTGTCCGGTGTAACATTTTTCAATTTTTTTTATTTTCTAAAAAATGGCTCTAACAATTTTAATTAAAATACTATATCTTAAAGCTATTTACATGACAAATAAAATGTATATCTTTAATTTTCTGGGAGTAACCTGTGAAGCCCTCTTCTTTCGGAAGGAATTTTGTATAATCTTGCATAACTGGTAAACGATAGACGAAAACTTTCTACACCAAAAATATAGATCTCTTTAAAACATACAATTTATTTAAATAACTTTTTTTTTACATTAGCCATTTCCGAAGTATCCGTTATTAATGGTTCGAATTGTTCAATACTTAGCCATTCTTTTAAAGTCCTGTCTATTTTTAGTTGTTTCTTACAATGCCATGGAAAGAGTATGGAATATTAAGGCCAGCATGTAACGTCCAGTTCTTAAACATTTGACTACTATTCCATTTGTGTCTATAACGAAACGTGTAATGTACCTGTTTTCGGAAGGGTTTAGCTGGTTTAGACTGAAGTAGATAGGAAAACAAACTTTCGTAAGAATAATTTGTATACACACTAATAAGCGATATAGGGAAGAAAAAGTTATGTGAATGTAACACATCATATTCTTTATATAGCATTTTCCGTTATTAGAAGTGCTCTACATACCACCGTTTTTCATCTTGACTTACATGGTTATCATTTTAGGAGAGCTTAAGATATTAAGGAGTCAAAAATTGGTTTCAAGTTATGCATTTTCCATAGTTTCATGGTACAAAAATTATCAATATGTGCAACAAAACAATTTTCTTCCAAATATAAAATTGTAATTTAAGTACACATAATTTAAACACCTAGTTCAAGATGTACTAATTATAAACATTAATATCTAAAAAGGATTAGATATAATTCATTAAAATTTCATAAGCTCCATTTGTGTATGTATATATGCTCAAAATGTTCCCTATCTACTTCATTTTAATCGAGAAATTTACAGAAATAGCTACATTACACATTTCGTTATAGATACAAAGAGAACAGCGATAGTCAAATGTTCAACAACTGGACACTATATGCTGGCTTAAAATATTACACTCTTTGCATGACATCGTGAGAAGCAATTGAAAATCGACAGGACTTTAAAAGAATGGTTAAGTATTGAGCAATTCGAACCTTTAATAACGGATGTATCGAAAATGGCTGATGCCACAAAAAAATTATTTAAGAAAAATTGTATGTTTTAAACAGATTTACAGTTTTTGCATAGTACATTTTCCTCTATGGCTTAACGTTTACCATTTATAAAGATTGTACAAAACTCCTTCCGAATAAAGAGCACTTTACAGGCCTTTCCCAGAAAAATCAAGATATACATTTTATTTTTCATTTAAATATCTTTAATATATAGTATTTTAATCAAAATCGTTAGAGCCATTTTTTTTAGGAAATCAAACATTTCGAAAAATGTTCCATGTAAAGGGTAGTTTGGGGTGGGAGATTTTGCTTGAAAATCTTCGTATCGCGTCTTTGGAAGCTACTGAACCCAAATACCACGTTTCGTATTTATCCTACTTTCGTTTTTGAGTTATGCTGTTCACAGACACACACAGGGACCTTTTACTAAAAATGCTTTTATTGGATTCAGGGACTTTCCGGTGAAATCTGGATATCGGATTCTTGGGTGGAATGCAATACTTCCTCTCCTTTTATATGTAGAATAGAAAGTAAAAATGCTTTTTTGGGGTTTCAGGGGTTCTCAAAACATGTAGATACTTTCGGTGAAATCTAGTATCGAATTTTTGGGTGGAAATCTGTACCTTCTGTATCTACTAGGTGCCTGGTAGAGAAAGTAAGTGTTTTTTTATTCGGAGGGTCCTCAAAACATGTATTTCCGGTAAAATTTCGGTATCAAATTTTTGGGTGGAATGCAATACCTTAACTATCTACTAGGTACGTGGTGGGGAAAGTACAGCATAGAGAAATAATTACGTTTTTTTTTTTCCTCGGCTTCCGGCATGTGAGCATTTGACATTTTGCATCCATAAATAGATGATAATATTAATTAAATAAACACGCCAATCTCCGCAGGGGAGCTAATAAAATTACCACTGGAATTAGTTATTAGTAGGAGCATTTCATCAACTAAGTGAACCTATATATAAGCCAGCAGTGTGTTTCAGAAATATCGCTGCTATATCGCAAATTCTATCAAACGGTTTACTTTTTCTGCCTGTAGAAAGGTAGAGGAAGTGCTGCATTCCATCCAAAAATTCATTTTCCAGATTACACGTCTTCAGATACCCTCCAAAAAATATTTGTTGTATTCCATTTACACGACTTTCTTTAACCATTCTTCAGCAAACTACAGTTACAAAATCTAAGCTTTCAGATAAACGTTTGTAGAAATTGTTTCATTCCACATTTTGGTTTAGGCACCACAAGAGGGATATAGGAGACTGAAGTGATAGGCAAATCTTTAAAAAGTGGCTTTGAAATTCCGTACCCCTTGCATTACTTCACCAGAGCACTTAGCACATAAAAAACTAGAAAATATTTCGGAATTCAAATCGATAACTACAAATATCTCAGACTTAATGAATGCCACAAAAAGTCGTCATGTCTAACGCTCCCCAAATGGTCTATGACCTTCGGGGGTACCTCATTCCACCAAGCGATGATTGGACCCATTTCTGAGGTGGGCTGAATCCGTTGCCTACGATGGTAGGGTGATGATGACGATGGAGGTGGAGTGAGAGGATCTACAGCCTTTACCACAGATTTCGAACCACTTGTGGATACTTCACATGAACAAGTCAGAGAGGAAGGCTGGAAAGGGCCGACTTAAAATCGCCACCCCAGAGCCGGGAATCAAACCCTCAGTACGAGAGCCGGAACGAAACCATTGCGCTACCCCGGCGCCCATGCCACAAAACGTTATTTTACATTGAAGTACTGGATGCTTTAGTTTAACTGCCCCACGTATGGGAAGCCAACTTGAAGATGTGGTATTGTTTACGTAAATTATTTATTAGCCTCACGCTTGGGAAGCCAACTTGAAGTAGTTATTGTCTGTAGGAGTTTGTTGATAATTACGTAGGAGTTTGACCACGCTTTGGTCGTTAATTTGAAATAGATTGTTTGTTACGTAATATGCTGTTACGTATGAGAAGCCGATTTGAAGATGTATTTTTGTTGTTACGCTCCAAGTTTAAAAAATATATTTTAACTTTGTTATTAAACTGCTTCTATAGATAGTATTTATGTTTGTTTTTGCCTCGGCTGCGTCAGTCTTATTTAGAGAGACGTTTCTCTTAATTTGGTTGCGGTGCGACAAGAATGTAGGCTTATACAGATTTTAAATTTTAAATTCACTTCTTTTTATTAATTCTTGACACAAATTAAATAGCACTACACTGATATTAAGAGCTGTGAGATTCTTTTATTTAATACGTGCACTTTATTATCGCGTATACTTAATTTTCGTTTCACACGAACACCTAATATTTCTTTAGAGAACACATCTTCCATCCGGTCACTACCAAGGTCTGCCAGCAACTGAAAGATTTCAACCGTCCAAACCCGTAAACGTTTGTATTTCAAGTCTCTGATTGGCTAATCCTGGTCCAATAAAATACCTGCATTTTACTAAAGCCTTTTCTGGCTGTTGATTGGCTATTTTTAAACTGTCACAAAATTTACATTATCGATGCTCTAATCATGACTAGTAACATTTAAACTCTCAAACTCATTATTGCCTCAGGGTTACCACATTGTTAGCAACTTTTAACTTATTATTCTCACAGCTCCTACATTATTAAATTACGTAATATATTCACATAACATTATTACACGTGTATACAATAATATAAGCATATGCAATGACTGTAACATACATTTTAAAAATTATTACATACATATTGCTTCAAGGCGGGCTGTTATTAAATTTACATATTATATAATTTAATTGAAATTATTCAAGTGTTAAAAATACTGCCTCAACATAAATCGCGTTTTAACGAGATCTACATGTTTTGTAAGTTTTATTTATCTCATACACAAGTTATACCACGGTATATAACCTCATTCACAATGAAGTGGACATCACAGGCTGTTCAGAGAAAATTCACGATTAGCATTTTATAAGGATGTGAATATCTTAAAACATATGCTGTTTTAATCAAAGTCGTTAAAGCCATTTTAAGAAAATAAAAATAACGACATTTTTTACATGTAAAGGGTGATTTCGGTTGCGGGAATCTTCTGAAAATCTTTGTAAGCCTGCTGAATGACTTGAATCTCTAAATGAAATTTTGTTTAAACTATCCTACACTTCCTAGTATTTTCTCAATACCAGACGAAAATAATCCATGGCAATGAACTTTCTTGGCTCGATTTCAATCCTCTGGTGGTTATTTGAAAATAAAGCTGGTAATAGAACAGAGATTCAAATGCACGTTTTGACTGCCTTTGTGGTCTGGTGATTAGCATGATACCCTCCAAATCGAGGTCCCGGGTTCGATTCCCGGCTGGAGGGTGGAAATTCTTCTTTAGGCAGGATTACCCAACTATAAAACGAGTGAACACCATTTGTGCTGAGCAACTGTTCTAAAGGTAAAAAGCCGCCGACATGATCTCAGATGTTAAAGACGGCATATAAAGGGTACATTAATAAACATGCAGGTTTTTAAAGGTTGGTACTGGTCAGCCATTTTAACACTTCAACCAGCTGTTAATGAGCAGTTAAGTAGATAAATACAACAGACATAATATCATCGATCGCCCTAAAATAGTACTTACAGTGCCATTTAAACAATTTGAGACTGCTGACATTTCACACTAAGCGGGGAAGTGGGAGAGCTGCGTTGCCACGTTGTGTTAGAACATGTTTCAGCTGAGATGTAACGCTAATGAGTAGTAGTAAACCACGTCAACATAGCAACGTGTTACCCCTCAAAGTTCAGCTTGTAGGCGAAGGGTAAGGAGGGTGGTAGCACCTTACTGGCTAGAGCAACAGCAGAAGGGAGGTGCTATGGAAACTACACCTACAAGGACTGTTAGAAGTCTCATGTTATTTAAATTATACAGTTATATACACGCGTTAAATGTAGAACAGACTCCCTACTTCGTCTGGTATTTTCAAACTTTTCCTCGAATCTGTTATAAACAATTTATAACGCTTAACCGAGCTTGATGGCTCTACGTAACGTGTGGGGTTCGCATTCGGGAGATCCCGGATTCGACCGCCTACTTTGGCCTGCGGATTTTCGTGGTCTTCTCTGGTAGGTAAGCGAATGCTGGGATGGTTTTTCATCTATCACGATGTCCTTTCCCTTTCATTTTGGTTCTTTCTCATCTTTCACATGTACTTCTAGGTTTCGTAGTGTAGGGCGTTGCCGGACAGATGGCGCGGATGCTTGCTTAAAGGAAAGAACGCCCCGCGTGGACACTAAAGTTCTGCTTGGCCGACGGGTCGTTCAACACTGTCTAGGCAGCTCCAGCAGAGGGACGGGTCTTCGATCCTGGAACTGTTAGGGACTTCCGCGCATCTCTGTGACCTGTCTTCCTGCGGCCTGTAACCTCCTGTAGTTCCTCACTTATCTCTCTCTCGCTCCTGGGGGGCGGTAGCTACAATAGGTATATGTAGGTTGTAGTGCGCGAGATGTACTCCGTTGTATAACCTAACCTACCACCCTTGTGTCTCAATTAGGGATGTGATAAACAGTAATTTTCGTGTGACGGTTATAACAGTTGCAGTTGCAGTGCTGTAATACGTTTCAATATTATGATGTGATACAGATTTACTTTGTTATTTGATGGAATATAAAAAGAAGTTTCTGTAGCTGTGTCAACACTTTAATTACCGTGGCGTTTAACAATCGCAAAATGCATTTGCAGTTGCTTCTACATTCCTGCAGAGGAATCCTAAATATAAACATCACGTGGTGTAGACAAGCAAAGGAACACACAGTGAGGCAGTATTTTAACACTTGAATAATTTCAATTAAATTATAAAATATGTAAATTCAATAACAGCCCGCCTTAAAGCAATATGTGTGTAATCATTTGTAAAAATGCATGTAACAGTCATTGCAAATGCTTATATTATTGTAAACATGTTCAATAATGTTATGTGAATGCATTACGTAATTTAATAACGTAAGAGCTGTGAGAATAATATGTTTAAAGTTGCTAACAATGAGGTAACTTTGAGGCAATAATGAGTTTGAGAGTTTGAATGCTACTAGTCATGAATAGATGAATGGTAATGTAAATTTTGTGACAGTTTAAAAATAGCCAATTAACAGCTAGAAAAAGCTTTAGTAAAATGCAGGTATTCCATTGGACTAGGATTAGCCAATCAGAGACTTAAAATACAAAAAGTTTACGGGTTTGGACGGTTGAAGTATGTTCAGTTGCTGGCAGACCTTGATAGTGACCGGATGGAAGATGCGTTCTCTAAAGAAATATTACGTATTCGTGTGAAACGAAAATTATGTATACGCGATAATAAAGTGCAAGTATTAAATAAAAGAATCTCACATATCTTGATATCAGTGAAGTGCTATTTAATTTGTGTCAAGGATTAAAAAAAAGAAGTGAATTAAAATTTAAAATCTGTGTAAGCCTACATTCTTGTCGCACCACGCCCTGATTAAGAGAAACGTGTCTCTAAAGTAATACTGAAGCAGCCGAGGCAAAAACAAACATAAATACTATCTATAGAACCAGTTTAATAACAAAGTTAATATAGTATTTTTACTTTCTCTACTACGTATAGTAAGTAGGGGAAGTATTGTATTCCACCCAAAAATTCGATACCGAGATTTCACCGGAAATATATGTTTTGAGACCCCCTGAATCCACAAAAATCATTTTTGTAAACATGTCCGTGTGTGTGTGTTTGTGTGTCTGTGTGTCGTGTGTGTCTGTCTGTGAACAGCATAACTCAGAAACGAACAGTCGGATAAACACCAAACTTGGTATTTAGGTTCAGTATCTTCCAGAGATGCGACACGAAGGTTTTCAAGAAAATCCCCCACCCCAGATTACCCTTTACATGGAAGATTTTTTCGAAAATTTTAATTTTCTCAAAAATGGCTCTAACGATTTTGATTAAAATATCATATGTTTAAGATATTTTTATGACGAATAAAATGTATATCTTGAATTTCCTGGGAATGTCTCCAAAAGTATTCTTCATTGTGAACTACTTTTGCATAACTGGTAAACCATAAGAGATAGACAAAATTTTACTACACAAAAAATGTAGATCGCGTTAAAATACATAATTTATGTCATATACATTTTTTGTTGTTGAGTGAACCATTTTCGAGATATTGCTTGTTATTCCCTTAAATTTTTCAATACTTATTTTCTCAAATGGGAATTCGTTATTCATTTTTTTGTCTTGGATATGCAAAGAGTATTAATCTGTGGGAAAGGGAATGGTGCTGCACCTAGCAACCAGCTATTAAGATATATGTATGTGCTTAAAGGCTACTGTATTTTGATACTGCCCTTGTAAATATATATTCCCCTTACACCTACAAGAAAATTAGCAATAAGATAGAGTTGCAAATGTTTATCTCGATTAACATGAAGTAGATGGAGAAAAAGCGTTTGTAAACATAGTTTGTACAAGAGTAGAGAAAGTCATGTGAGTGTAACAAATCAGATTTTTTAAATTGGAGCGTAACAAAAAAAAAAATACATCTTCAAATCGGCTTCTCATACGTAGCAGCATATTACGTAAACAATAACTTCTTCAAGTTGACTTCCATACGTGGAGCTAAATAAACAAACAAACTTCAACAACAAAACACTTTCTCAACATCATTGTTGCCAACATCAACATGGCTGAAATTAAGGATACCTATACTAATCTAAGTATTCTCGTAAGAGTTCGAAATAACATGACAACGACATGGCTGGAGAACAGGAATATTAACGTCCAAACACATATCATTGTCTAACATCATAAAAGGTGTAGATATCTCGGCTGTTACACGTATGTAGCAAAGCTGGTAATTAGTAAGCATTTTTCGCGCCAGATAATAATATTACATCATCAGTGCCGCTTACGATTTTCTGCGGAGGAGATTGACACTGCGTAACGAGTCGAGGTAATTAGTTCCTGATAAGCGATACCATTGCACATTGAGTGAATGATGTCATCCAGACTCGGCAACCGTGTCCGTTACTTTAGTAACCGTTTACTGGATAACTACTTACTTTGTATTCGTTACCTTTGTAACTGTTAAAGTGAAACTAGTTACTTTGTATTCGTTACCTTTGTAACTGTTAAAGTGAAACCAGTTACTTTGTATTCATTACTTCTGCAACACTTAATAGGTAGCTAGTTACTGTCTATTTCCATTGGTTCAGTAACCGTCACTTTAAGGTAACTGTTACAACACCGCTATTTTCTGGCATTCCTAGTCGCAGTTTACTACAATACTGATGTACAACATGAGTTAGAATGTTATATTCTCTGTAGGGGTTGTAAGCGTTCTGAACGTATAAACTTAAAACATAAATTTTAAAAGACAAAGCCACACACCGTGGAAGAATTAAAACAAAATATCTGCCAACAAATTTTTCAACGTGAACTACGGCGAGTGATGGATAGTTTCCTAAAGAGGTACCAAAAATGTATGGACAATGACGGTGGCCAGTTTCAGCATCTCCTTTCATAAAGTATGGTAAGTAAAGCCTTTAAAAATAGTTTTAAAAATGTTGTGTGGTTTCATCCGCGCCTTTCTATGATAGTGGCTGACGGCAACGAGCGCCGAGGATGCGGGCAGGAAAAACAATGCGCAGCCGGTTCGGAGTCTTTTGGCTCACTCTGTAGAATGGGACGCTAAGGACCATAGTAGTTAAAGAGCGTCCATAAATAAAACTCAATTTAATTTAATTTAGTTAGACAGAACTTACAAATTAAAGTGTGTAAGGATGTACGTGACAAAGCAGTTCCATGTGTGTGTTCTAAATGATGTATTGGAAAATGAACGTGTTTGTGTCGCAGTAGTATATAACAAACCAAGTTCCTCGGAATTTTATGACCCATATTTATTTAATAACTTAAGACAGAACATGGAAGAATTACTAAATAGGCAATTATACAAAGGACTTATCATAATGGGTGATTTTAATACAGGGAAAACCAAATTCAGTTATTAAATTTGTAAAGTGCGTGGGGAAGTAAAGTAAGTAAGTTGATTAAAACAAAGAGCAAAGTGGTCAGCAAGTTAAATAATGGTACGTATCGAATTTTAAGCTGTAAGTAGGACCCAATAGCTCGGCAACCATAGCAACTCATTGTAGAGGCAAGAAGGTTAAATGTATTAATCAAATTGTAAAGTTTGTTTATGTTTTATGTTGATATTGTTATTATTCTGTCTGTATCAAGAATTTGTGCATTCAGTATCACAATAAATTACTTACTTACTATTACAGTGTATTTTTGGCCATATACTCGTACATATGTACTTAAATTATGATATTACTCTATGGGGATACCTTTCTGTTGTAGAAACAAAAAAAATATTAAATCCATTGTACTTACACTGCTTTCAATGTTCAATCTGGCTACCTTTCCTATGCCCCCCTAAATAGAAAAAGGTAAGTCAATTTACAACTTGTGACTGATCAATGAATACTCTATAAGAAGACACCTTGCAGATTTTGTTGGTTATTTTTTCTTTGAATATTCTTAAACGTAGCGTATATTATGTGGCAATGAAACATCTACAGACTATGAATCTACTCCTCTAAACACGATGAAATGTGGTAACAGGGTCGGTAGCACATTTTGACTTGTGCACGCTTTAAGAAGCTTTGCCGCATGTGCAACTGGTATGACGTAATTACCGTATGGGGTCAAATAAAGAATAGTTAAATTATATTCGAACCCACTCTCGGCCTCTCTCTACTGCGCGAGACAGCTGGCAGTCGCCGGGGAAATTACGCCGGCAGAGGCGGACTAAAATCCTTACCTTATAATAATAGATGCTGGAAATCTTGACCTACTCTCAAACAGGCAGCATATCTCGTGTAAATATTCTTGCTCACTCTCCAAAGCTTAGCAGCAGGAATTCTTGCGATTTCTTACACAATGTTTTCTCTAAGTTCCTTTAGTGTGCGAGGATTGGAACGATACACTTTGTCTTTTAAAGAACCCCATAAATAAAAATCACAACTCGTTAGTCAGGAGAACGAGGAGGCCACAAATCAACACTAATTATTCTGTCATTAAACACCTCTCTTATTGCATGTAATGATTCGGCAGCCGTATGTGCTGTTGCAGAATCTTGCTGGAGCCAACCATACGATTTCTCTTCTTCTGTCAAGCGAGTGCAAAATGACCTCAGAATCAACCTCTGATTGTTTTATCAAAGAATATGGGCCCTATTATTCTTCTAGCACTTATCGCACACCACACTCCAATTTTCTGATCATAATGAGGCGTTTCATCACGAGAATATTTACACGAAATATGCTGCCTGCTTGAGAGCAGAAGGTCATCATTTCCAGCCTCTATTATAACGTAAGGATTTTAGTTGGCTTCTGCCGGCGTAATTTCCCCGGCGACTACCGACTGTCTCGCGCAGTAGAGAGAGGCCTCTAGTGGGTTCAAATATAATTTAACTACCCTATACATACGGATCGTGCACGAAGCTTCTCTCGCGTTGTTTCCATGTTATTACCACAGTTTTACGTTAACGCCACTAGGTGGTAGCACACTGCGGCAGACAGTGCCTGTATTAGAGTGAGACAGTATCTGCACGAGCGCGGAAACTTCTCCCGGGTATTCCACAGCGTCCATGCTCTCAGTTACTATAATTTAGACATTACTTCGTTCTTGCCTTAAAAGGCTATATTAATTATGTACATAACAACAAACATCCAGAAAAAGAATCCTTTCTTCGTCAGACAACTTGTGTATTATTATAATTAGGGAGCGACTGCAGTTGTATCAGTTTGTTCCTAACTATTACGCAGCAGAGTCAGAACTGCATTGTTGGCTGCAGCTTTGTACAGTATTGTTGATTTTTATATTACTCTGTGATTGGCGTTTGAAATGACGTTGCTTATGCGTTCTATTATGTAATTGGCATAATAAATCTAATATAATATAGTCTATGGCTTGAAGATGTTACCAACCTAATAACATGCACATCAGCATGACGAACACGTGCAAGGCACTGCGAGCAAGGAACGCAGAAACTGCAACAGCTGCAATATGACAATGCGACACATGGCGGAGTGAGTAACAGTCATAAACCCGACCATTTCATAAGTGTCGCTTTGTGTTCCTTCACATACATAACCTCAATAGGTACGTCGTATTTCAAAGTTGCAACCTTGGCAGTGAATTAAAACACAAAGTATTGGTGTTATGAGGCCTGTTTTTAATAGTTACCTACATTAAGTACAGGAAGTACTACATTCCACCCAAAACTCCGATGTTGATATTTCACCGGAATATACGTTTTGAGGTCTCCTGAATATAAGAGAGCATTTTAAATTAAAACACACACGCGCAAGGGTTTATGCTCAGGGACGAAAGACAGAATAAATACCAAACTTGGTATTTAAGTTCATCTTCCAAGGATTCAACACCATGAATTTTAAGAAAATCCCCCACCCCAAACTTCCCACAACATGGGAAAAATTTCCTTATGTTTTATTTTCAGGAATGGCAATAGGATTTTTATTAAAATACCGCATGTTTAAGTTATTTATATAACTAATAAAATGTGTATCTTGACTTTTCTGGGATTAGTCTGTTAGGTGCTCTTTAGTCAGAATGAATTTTCTAACCTTGTGTAATTGATAAATTAGCAGAATGACAAAAAACTTACTGCACAAAAAATATAAATTTTAACAGTATACTATTTTTAACAAATGAGTTTTTACTTTCTCTACTACGTATAGTAAGTAGGGGAAGTATTGTATTCCACCCAAAAATTCGATACCGAGATTTCACCGGAAATACATGCTTTGAGACCCCCTGAAACCAAAAAAAAGCAGTTTTGGAAACATGTCCGTGTGTGTGTGTGTATCTGTCTGTGAACACCATAACTCAGAAACGAACAGTCGGATAAACACCAAACTTGGTATTTAGGTTCAGTATCTTCCAGAGATGCGACACGAAGGTTTTCAAGAACATCATTCCAGATTACCCTTTACATGGAACATTTTTCGAAAATTTTAATTTTCTCAAAAACGGCTCTAACAATTTTGATTAAAATATCATATGTTTAAGATATTTTCATGACAAATGAAGTGTATATCTCGAATTTTCTGGGAATGTCTCCAAAAGTATTCTTCATTGTGAACGACTTTTGCATAACTGGTAAACCATAAGAGATGGACAAAATTTTACTACATGAAAAATGTAGATCGCGTTAAAATACACAATTTATGTCATATAGATTTTTTTGTTGAGTGAACCATTTTCGAGATATTGCTTGTTATTTTCTTAAATTTTCCAATACTCATACTTTTTCTAAAAATCGTTATTCATTTTTTTTTGTCCTGGTAATGTAAAGAGAATGGAATAGTCCACATAGCAACCAGCTCTTAAAATATTTGACTATCGCTAAAAGCCTAGCAATTCCCATTGCATCTACAAGAAAATTAGCAATAAGATTAACATCTCGATTAACATGAAGCATATGGAGAATAAGCGTTCGTAAAAATAGTTTGTACAAGAGTAGAGAAAGTCATGTGAGTGTAACACATCAGATTTTTGTGACATTAACCAGTTCCGAGTAATTCTTTGTTATTGGTTTGAATTTTCGATTACCTTTTTCAAGTGCTAAGTTGCTATTCGTTTTATTCTTGTGATCACGCAAAGATCATGGAATTTCAAATTCATCCTACAGCGACTCGCCTTTTTAAGGATTTGGCTATCGCTTCAGGCTTCCGCATTCTTCTTGTATCTACAATGAAATGTATAATAAAACTATTTCTGCAAATGTTTAACTCGATTAAACAGAATAGTTTACATAAGAGGGGAAGAGAAAATCATGTTAATGTAACAGAGATGTTTACATCTGCAGGGCTTTTGCAATCCGGCATTTTGAAGCCTCTTACCGAAGAATTTGAACGTGAACGCTATCTCCATGGAGACAGTGACGTCACAGAGGAAGGATTTAAAACCAAGCTAAACTCTGTTAGCGCTACTTCTGTGACGTTATTAGGCCGGTCTCCATGGAGACAGTTCGAGGAAAAGAAGTCCCTTCTGTTATAGAAATGATAGGTTATAGCCTGTTGTGTTAAAACAAGGTTCGTTTATGTAGTTGATCATCTACTGCACGAAGACAAACAAGGAAGTACTTGCTGTTTCTACAAATAGTGTAGATATCCTTTTTTCCCCCCAATTTTAAAAGCAAAAAATACATTTAAAAATCTCGTTCCTTGTTCTTAATGTGTACTAAAATTATAAAGACAAAAAATTTGTGTGTGTGTATATATAGGGTAGGTACTCTTAAAAACCATTCAACCGATTTTGATAATCCTTAAAGCCCTTGTACTTGAATACGAACACGTGGAGTTATAAATGAACATGTTTGCGAAGAAGGCCTTCACTTTTAGACGAGAATACCATGAAGTAGAAAAAATAGTATTTTTTGTTTCATTTATATGCTGTCTTTAACATCTAAGGTCATATTGGCGGCGTTTGAGCAATTGCTCATCGGCAACGATGTAGACTCGCTTACAGTGATGTTAATCTTTGCGTTATTACATTAAATTCACACATACACACCCATTCACACTTCCAGACTCTATAAAAGTTCCCACCCTCCAGCGGAGAATCTAATCTGGAACATCTGGATTTGATACTTGCTGCACTCCGCAGAATATAAAAAAAATCTGATGTGTTACACTCACATGACTTTCTCTACTCTTGTACAAACTATTTTTACAAACGCTTATTCTCCACATGCTTCATGTTAATCGAGATGTTAATCTTATTGCTAATTTTTTGTAGGTGCAAGGGGAATATGGTAGGCTTTAAGCGATAGTCAAATGTTTTAAGAGCTGGTTGCTATGTGGAGTATTCCATTCTTTTTGCATTACCAGGACAAAAAAAATGAATAACGAATTCCCATTTGAGAAGAATTATAAGTATTGGAAAATTTAAGGGAATAACAAGCAATATCTCAAAAATGGTTCACTCAACAACAAAATGTATAGCTGTAAATTGTGTATTTTAACGCGATCTACATTTTTTGTGTAGTAAAATTTTGTCTATCTCTTATGGTTTACCAGTTATGTAAAAGTCGTTCACAATGAAGAATACTTTTGGAGACGTTCCCAGAAAATTCGAGATAGACATTTCATTTGTCATGAAAACATCTTAAACATATGATATTTTAATCAAAATCGTCAAAAGCCATTTTTGAGAAAACTAAAATTTTCGAAAAATACTCCATGTAAAGGGTAATCTGGGGTGGGGGGATTTTCTTGAAAACCTTCGTGTTGCATCTCTGGAAGATACTGAACCTAAATACCAAGTCTGGTGTTTATCCGACTGTTCGTTTCTGAGTTATGCTGTACACACACACGGACATGTTTCCAATAATGCTTTTGGGGGGGGGATTCAGGGGTCTCAAAACATATATTTCCGGTGAAATCTCGGTATCGAATTTTTGGGTGGAATACAATACTTCCCCTACTTACTATACGTAGTAGAGAAAGTAAAAAGTGACAATCGACCCTGTGTTATATTTAGTTCTTTAATTGTCATGTATCAAATATGAATATAATGGAAATATAAATAGGATATATGATGATTAATGAATGAGTGAAATAATATATGTATATATGTATAGTTTATATATTTATTGTGTCTAGGTTATTAAATTAAAATGATTTGATGTAGTATATTTGTGTTTAAATATATATTTCAGGATTAAACAGTAAGTGTGAAGATAGGTATGAAACGTATTAAATAACTTTAAAGGGGAATAAATAATACGATTTTTTGATTATTTATAAAGGCATGTAGTTAGAGATAGTAGGAAAGGAAAATATAAATTATAAAATAAATGCGTTATAAAATTATTATAAATATGCATATGAATATAAATAAGGCAGATGACTAATTTTCTTTTGTAATTTAAAGGAAATTAATAAATAAAATGTAAATGAAGGAATTATTGCTAATTGGTATATAATTATCTTAGTGAAAGTATACATTAAAAAATATAAGTAAATTTGTAAATTATTATTATTATAATGTATTAAGTAAGCTTTGTTATATATTAATTTAACTGTGTAATAGAAAAAAGAACTTATTTAACCTAGAAGATTTTGGTAAACGCTGGATACTAGTGGAGTAGGTTTTAGTTTTGCAGTAAGTTTTGTTAGTTAAGTAGCTGGATGACAGTTGCTTTTATGCTAGTTACCAGTATTAGTATACATTTATAGATATTATAATTATTATTTATTTACACCTTTAGTATCTATTATTTATTTTCCTTACTTACGTTTTCTGTTTTTTGTTTTCCTTGTTTGTAGTTGTAGAGTTAATCTGTGAAATGAATGTATATAAGAATTGAAAAATTTGATTCAATAAATAGAAAATTTGGATATATGCCCTGGCATAGTAACCTAGATGCAGGGGTTGAATATTCAGATTTTGTTCTATTTATTTATCTTTGTATGAAATTCTGCGGATGAGTGTGGAATGAAATAGTTTCTAAACCTCTGGATGATCATATAGATGTATGCACGGAAGTTTCTGGATGCCAAAACCTCCTAATAGTCCTCAGTGTAATAAAGTTTTCCTTTATTTCCTCTGTATTTATATTGTAAACAAGTTCAGTAGCAGGACATGCGAAATAATTGTATAAAGAGAGAAAACTGCTAACATAAGAAATCAGTGAATCGATGTTACAATTATCGTGTGAGGTTTTTACTTTCTCTACTACGTATAGTAAATACGGGAAGTATTGTATTCCACCCAAAAATTCAATACCGACATTTCACCGGAAATACATGTTTTGAGACCCCCTGAATCCGAAATTTTCTTTGGAAACGTGTCCGCGCGCGCGCGCGCGCGTGTGTGTGTGTGTGTGTGTGTGTCTGTGTCTGTAAACAGCATAACTCAGAAACGAACAGTCGGACAAACACCAAACTTGGTATTTAGGTTCAGTATCTTCCAGAGATGCGACACGAAGGTTTTCAAGAAAGTCCCCCCACCCCAGATTACCCTTTACATGGAACATTTTTCGAAAATTTTAATTTTCTCAAAAATGGCTCTAACGATTTTGATTAAAATTTCATATGTTTAAGATATTTTCATGACAAATGAAATGTATATCTCGAATTTTCTGGGAACGTCTCCAAAAGTATTCTTCATTGTGAACGACTTTTGCATAACTGGTAAACCATAAGAGATATACATTTTTTTTAGTTTGGTGAACCATTTTCGGGATACCTATTGCTTGTTATTCCCTTAAATTTTCCAATACTTATACTTTTTCTCAAATTCGTTATTCATTTTTGTTGTCCTGGTAATGCAAAGAGAATGGAATACTGCACATAGCAACCAGCTCTTAAAATATTTGACTATCGCTTAAAGCCTACCAATTCCCCTTGCATCTACAAGAAAATTAGCAATAAGATTAACATCTCAATTAACATCTCAATTAACATGAAGCAAATGGAGAATAAGCGTTTTTAAAAATAGTTTGTACAAGAGTAGAGAAAGTCATGTGAGTGTAACACATCAGATTTTTTTGTCGATGGCCGCACATTGGCGAATGCTGGGATGGTTCCTTTTGTATCACAACTTTTCTGTCCATCATTTCATCATAATCTGATTTAGAAGGACCACGCGACGGTGTGGCGACTGGGAGATAGTGGTGCGCTTTTTGGACGTTTCTCTCTGGATTCGGTCAAACTACCCACGGACCCCTCCTCTGAGTGCTCACGGAGAAAACTCCCCTTTCGGGGACCTCCGGTGGTTCGGGGGTTGTGGGTGGCGTCGAATGGCTTCAATCTGCTAACGTTAGGGACCCCGAACATGCTTGCGCACGTTCTCTCCCGGATCTGGTCGCCCTACATCCCTCCCTCCCAGGAGTCGCATTTAAAGCATAAACAGCCACATTGGATTACGTGCGGTGCTCTGCCCGATTTCGGGGGACCCCTCCATGATTTGTACCTTTCTTTCTTCTTTTCTTTAGATAGCTGCGTAGCACTTTGTGGAAATGGTTCTGAATAAATATAAATCGCTAAGTTAACCTTACAACTTCTTTCCCGTCTAAGGAGCTAAACGATCATTAATGAACATTTCTTACTATGCTTATAGAAATTCAACGCCGTCAGGTTTGTTTTCAAAAGGAGCGTAAAAAAGCGCGGTTTCTCCAGGCATCAAGTGACGAAAGTGTTTGCAGAGTTGAGTATCGATTTCACGTCCCGGACATCGATCTGCCAAAAACCTGGTTTTTTGTTTACGAGGATAAAGTTACGGTCGCTCCACCTGTTGGGAGCCATTAACATGGGATACAGCTACAAGTCAAGTCAAGATTTCGAGAGAAGAGGGGGAAGAAAAAGTCTTCAGTCGGAGTTAAAAGTTAAAGGAAAAAATGGAACATCGACTCGAAAAGCCAATGCGAAGAAAATCAGAAGGCAAAGAAACAAAACTATTTCAAATACAGAGTTCTCATATTTCATTTTACATATTTTAATGTCCTCTTTTATATAAAAAATCTAATATTCACAACACTTTCTCTACCCAATATCGTTTATTTTTGTATAGTTTATAGAGATTATTCTTATGAAAGCCTAGTTTCACTTCCTCTACTACGTATAGTAAGTAGGGGAAGTATTGCATTCCACCCAAAAATTCGATATCGAGATTTCACTGGAAATACATGTTTTGAGGCCCCCTGAATCCAAACGAAACTTTTATGGAAACATGTCCATGTGTGTGCTGTGAACACCATAACTCAAAAACTAAACTTGGTATTTAGGTTCAAATCTTCCAAAGACAAGACACGAACAATTTCAAGAAAATTCCCCATCCCAAACTACCCATTTTTCGAAATTCTATTTTTCTAAAAAAATGGTTCTACAGATTTTGTTTAAAATACGATATATGAGAGATATTTATATAAAAAAATAAAACACATATATTGAATTTTCGGGGAATAGTGCTCTTCATTCGGAAGGAATTTTGTATAATCTTGTGTAACTGGTAAACGTTAAGCGATACACAAAAATGTAGCTACTACACAAACATTATAGGTCTCCTTAAAACACACAATTTATTTAAAATACGTCTTTTGTGGCATAAGCCGTTTCTGAAATGTCCGTTATTAAAGGTTCGAATTGTTCATTTCTTGGTCATTCTCTTAAAGTCCTTTCAACATTAAATTGTTTCTCGCGATGTCATGGAAACAGTATGACATTTTAAGGCCAGCATATAGCGTCCTGTTCTTAAACATTTGACTATCGCTGTTCTCTTTGTATCTATAACGAAATGTGTAATGTAGCTGTTTCTGCAAAGGTTTATTTGCATTAAAATGTAGTAGATAGAAAAATAAGCTTGAGCAAGAATAATTTGCATACTCACTAATAAACGATAGAGGGCAGAGAAAAAATATATCACATCATATATCTTTTTATCTTCTTTACATTAATCGAAATAAACCTTTGCAGAAATAGTTTCATTGTTCGTTATATTGTAGGTTCAAGGGGAATACAGGAAACTGAATCGATAGTCAAGATGCTTTAAAAATTAGTCGGTATATGATGGCCTTAAAATGCATACCCTCTTCATGACATTCCGAGAAACAAGCGAATAACCACAGCACTAAGAGAATAACAAAATATTGAATAACTGAAGCCAATAATAATGGATATCTTAGAAATGGCTGATGCCACAGGAAAAGTATTTTCTTTTAATTGTGTGTTTTAAAGAAGTCTACATTTTTCGTGTAGTATATTTTTGTCTAATTCTTATACACTGCCGTTTGTAAAAATTGCAACACCAAGAAGGAAACGCATGAATCGAATGAATTTAATACCACAGGTTAGGTACATGACAAGTAACAAAGATAAACTTTTCAAATCTATACATGACTTTTGAACCGTAATATTCAGTGTTTGGTGTGGCTTCCATGCTCTGCAATTAGAGCTGCTATACACCGTGGCTTTGAATCAAAAAGGTTCTGAATAAGTTCCTGAAGGATTTCCCGCCACGCAGTTTGTATTCGAGCCAAGTGACACTGGTTACTGGAGGACCGTGACACACCAGGTGCCGACCAACCATATCCCAGACATGTTCGATGGGCGACGTCTCAGCGAACGTTCAGACCAGGGAAGCAATGGTACCCGTCGCTCTTCGAAGAAGGCTTGTACATTCCTCGCAAAATGTGGCCGGGCATTGTCCTGTTGAAATGTGGCCTGTGAAGATGCCTGAAGCAGGGGGAGTACCTCAGGCTCTACAACCACCGTTAGGTACCGGTTGCTGTTCAAAGTACTCTCAATTCGTAGGAGATTGGTTGTTGTAACCAATGGCGCCCCAAACCATCACACCTGGCGTTTGTCCGCTATGCCGCTCAACAATGCAGCTTTCCAGGTTGCGCTCACCACGGTACCGCCGGACACGTATGCGGCCATCACTGTAGGACACGTTGAAGCGGGACTCGTCCGAAAAGACTACATTTTGTCACTCGAACCCCAGTGACGGTGTTCACGTGCCCATTGCAGACGGAGGAGCTTGTGGTTTCTGGACAATGGAAGCCGACGTAATGACATGCATGCAACCAGCCCAACCTGCAGAACACGGCGACGAACCGTTGATGCAGACAAGTTCACACCTGTTGCAGTGCTCCAGGGTCGAGGCAACACTGTGGATGAAACTGTATGGTCCGTTATGGCCATGCGGACAAGACGACGGTCATCCCGTGCTGTGGTCATGTTCCGTGGTCCAGTATACCCGCTCTTCGCTGCGTACGACCTTCATCTATCCACTGCTTCC
This sequence comes from Deroplatys truncata, assembly GCA_030765065.1. Lineage (NCBI taxonomy): Eukaryota > Metazoa > Arthropoda > Insecta > Mantodea > Mantidae > Deroplatys > Deroplatys truncata. The sequence continues at coordinate 24,690,091 of CM060977.1, read as the reverse complement.
ACACACTCATCACTGTCGTAGCAGCATGCCCTGTACGAGCCGAAATGTCACGGCATGACAAACCCGCTTCCCGGAGACCGATCATTTTGCCCCGTTTGAACTTACCCACATGTCGATATGGCTTGCTTTGACGTCGACAAGGCATACTGCACTCTCTTTATTGTTTCTACCTTGTTCGATAGCTCTGCACTGACTACACTGGACGCAACACTGACCGACACGAGAGGGCTCTGCTCGACCTACGTGTACCCCATCTCTCTGCAAACCTAATCACTTATTGCTTGCACGCTCTTCTACACTTCCACCAAGTTTGGAGTTATTCGGGAAATTCTTTCTTGGTGTTGCAATTTTCACAAACGGCAATGTATAATATATATATATATATATATATATGAATAATAGAAAACTGCACGTAAAACAGGACGCCACTGCATGCGCGAAAAGGTAAACAGAAACGTGCACCTCCTCCTTACTATACATACTCCGCATGTAAAGGCCAGTAGAATGCCTCACAAAGCTGTGGGGACGGCATACATGGAAGTCAGTGTACCTACATAGAAGCTTACAGGACGGTAGTAAGACAGTAAAATGTTCTAGAAACTCCCTGTATGTGTTTTTGAATACTTTTTGCATGGCCTGATGGGATCGAAAAGAATGCACGTAACTTTTATAAGTGGGTAGCTTGAAGCGCTGGAAAGTACCGACCAACAACAGAAAATACTTCGTAAACGGTTAAAGCTACAATACCTATAAGTTATTTAACATATCTATATTATTATTATTATTATTATTATTATTACAAAGTGAAAAACTTACCGAGCGGGATGGCTCCGCGCTAACGTGTGAGGCGCGCATTCGAGAGGTCCCAGGTTCGATTCCCGTCAACCACCCTCTCTGACTTTGGATTTTTCATGGTTTTACCTGGTCGGTAGGCGAATGCTGGGATGGTTTCTCATCTACCACGATTTCTTTTCCATTGTTTCCCTTTCATTCCGCTTCGTTCTCATATTTCAGGTGTGCTTCTAGGTTTCGTGGCGTATGGCGGTGCGGGTGCTTGCTCAAAGGAAAGAGTTCACCCCGTGGACACCAGAGGGCTGCTTGGTCGACGGGTCGTTCATCGTTCGCTCTAGGCAGCTCAAGCAGTTGAACGGGTCTTCGAGCCTGGAACTGTTAGGGACTTCCGCGCGTCTCTGTGGCCTGTAACCTCATGTGGTTCCTTCATTTTATCCCTTCCTCCTAAGGGTTGATAGCCACAAAGATCAGGTAGGTCGCAGTACGCGAAGTGTCCCTCTCTGGTGTATAAGTTATGCCTAAGAGAGAAAGCGGTTTTGATCATGTTTCATTATTGAAAAGCCCAATTCCTTCTGAGAGACATGGGCTGTAAAACACATCATTTCATTTCATAAATTAGTAAAATATTAAACAGAATTTACAAAGCCCTTGTACTTGAATACGAACGCATTGGTGTTATAAAAGAACATGCTTGCAAAGAAGGTCCTGACTTTTAGTTGAGAATGCCATGGAGTAGAAAAAATAGTTGTTACTCCACAGAAAACACAAGTAAAATAAAACAAATGCCACAGATATGTCATTCCAAGCAGTATATACTGTGCAGATGGTCACGATTTAACAATTAACAGAAAACCAAAAGAAAATCAATCTGCTTATAGCGCTGGATACGCAATCGATACCAGTGCCAGTGTTTTACTGGCTCTCATATAGAAAAGTTTAGCTTTATTCCCTTTAAACTTGTGGTGTACGAGGGGCACTATTTATATATTGAGCCTAATAATTAAAACAAAGTAATTTCTGATTCAAAACTGCTTTATTGTTTTTCAAAATATTCTCTTTTATGTTCAATACACTTTTGCATCCGTTTGAACCATTTGTCAAAGCATTTATTCCAGTCTTCTTGAGACACCTCCAAAACATGGTTTTTGAAGGCATCAACAGCTTCTTCTGCAGCGAAAATCGTTGTCCTTGCAATTTATTCTTGATGTTCAGGAACAAAAAGAAGTCATTGGGTGCCAAATCAGGACTATATGGTGGATGACCCATCATCTCAATGTTTTGAGCCTTCAAATACTCTGTTGTTCGATGAGATGTGTGTGCGCTCGCATTGTCTTGATGAAGAACGATCCTACGGTTCTTGTTGATTTTCCTTACTTCACCGAAGACTTCCGACAAACAAATGGTTGTGTACCATTCGGCATTGACCGTTTTACGTTCCTCTAAAGGCACTGTTGCCACATGGCCAGTTTTGCTGAAAAAGCAGGCGACCATTTGCTTCGAAGTGCTTCGAGTGTGAACAACTTTTGTTGGATTTGCTTCATCTTGAAACACCCATACAGTCGACTGTTTACGTTCCGGCTCATACGCATAGATCCATGATTCCTCACCTTTTACAATCTTATATATGTCTTTTGAGGCACCGCCATTGTATTTCTTGAGCACTTTTGTACACCAATCGACACGAGTATCTTTTTGAGATTGTGTCAAATTATGTGGGATCCAACGAGAGCAAACCTTTTTAACGGCTAAATAATCATGCAATATTTTATATATGCTGGTGGAACTGATTCCTAGGGTTGCCTCAATCTCACAATATGTCGCATGACGATCTTTCATTATTAGTTTTTGCAAAGCATCAATGTTTTCTGGTACAACCACTGATTTTGGACGACCTTCACGAGCTTCATCATTGAGCGAACGGCGGTCACGATTAAATTCGTTATACCAGCGTTTCACAGTGGCAAAGGATGGAGTTTCGTCGGCAAATGTTGAAGTTAGTTGATTGATGCACTCTTGTCTTTATAATCCACGTCGAAAGTCGTAATAAATCATTGCACGAACATTTTCACGAGTTTATTCCATGTTTTTGTTGACACAATTTTCAAGTTAGTGTGAACAAAACAAATGACGCTCTATTGACAAAATGTTTGAAGTAGATTATGGTCAAAAATGTCAAACTTTCCATTGGAAACGTCAGATGGCACCTACAACATTCAGGGTTGCCAAGGCTCAAAATATAAATAGTGCCCCACGTAATCAGCTTCGTTAGCAAGGCATGCTAAATAATAGTATAACGAGAGAAAATTGTGTCCAACTAATATTAGAAATCAGTCAACCGATATTTTTTATATTAAAAACTGAGACGGTTATTTTGCTCGATTGTAGCAGATTATATGTATTTTCCAAAGAGATTAACCTGGTGGTCTGGGAGTGCAGAATAAACAAATTTAACAGCTTCACATCTTACCTTATGTCGTCCTCCGTCGTCGAGGGGTATCGTGCTAGCCTCTAGTGCCCGAGGTCGCGGGTTCAAACCCGGCGGAGGGCGATGGATTTTTTTTCGGTCGTAAAAATCCTTAGCCGGTGGTCCCGTGTCGTAGATGTACGGCACGTAAAGGAACCTGATAAACAAGCCTCTGAGCAAAATTTCCGACCTTTCACGCCCAACGCAGTTTAGTAGTTAAAGACCGTCCATAAATAAGACCCAATTAAAATGTTTGTCTATGTATTATGTGTAAACGATGTAGCTTTTATATTATTAAATAACTACGGGACCATAGAGAAATTACAAAGGTTTAAAATGTCATCCACTGTGACGATCTAAAAACATTACTCGACCATTCTGACCGATGATTGTTCCACCACCAAAGGATACTTATAGGCTCTGCAGCATTTCCAGAACTTGGATGACTGTCGGGGGCGGGGAGGTTAATACATGTACGAAATTACAGATATAATTTTTACTTTCTCTACTACGTATAGTAAGTAGGGGAAGTATTGTATTCCACCCAAAAATTCGATACCGAGATTTCACCGGAAATATATGTTTTGAGACCCCCTGAATCCAAAAAAAGCATTTTTGGAAACATGTCTGTGAACAGCATAACTCAGAAACGAACAGTCGGATAAACACCAAACTTGGTATTTAGATTCAGTATCTTCCAGAGATGCGACACGAAGGTTTTCAAGAAAATCCCCCCACCCCAGATTACCCTTTACATGGAACATTTTTCGAAAATTTCAATTTTCTCAAAAATGCTTTAACGTTTTTGATTAAAATATCATATGTTTAAGATATTTTTATGACAAATGAAATGTATATCTCGAATATTCTGGGAATGTGTACAAAAGTATTCTTCATTGTGAACGACTTTTGCATAACTGGTAAACCATAAGAGATAGACAAAAGTTTACTACACAAAAAATGTAGATCGCTTTAAAATACACCATTTATGTCATATACATTTTTTTTGAGTGAACCATTTTCGAGATATTCCTTGTTATTCCCTTAAATTTTCCAATACTTATACTTTTTCTCAAATTTGTTATTCATTTTTTTTTGTCCTGGTAATGCAAAGGGAATAGAATACTCCACATAGCAACCAGCTCTTAAAACATTTGACTATCGCTTAAAGTCTACCAATTCCCCTTGCATCTACAAGAAAATTAGCAATAAGATTAACATCTCGATTAACATGAAGCATATGGAGAATAAGCGTTTGTAAAGGTAGTTTGTACAAGAGTAGAGAAATCATGTGAATGCAACACACAAGAGCTTTGACATATATATGGCTTCCAATTATGCAAAATTATACAAAATCCATTTACAATAAAGAGGACTTCACGGCCTGTTCATAAAAGATTCAAGATATACATTTTATTTATCACATTAATATCTGAAATATATTTTAATCAAAAACGTTACAGGCTTTTTGAGAAAATGAAAAACAACGAAACCTGTATTTTCCGTGAAACCTTGAATACAATACTTCCTCTACCTTCCCCTAGGTAGAGAAAGTCAATACTTTCATCGGTGAACAAATAATCAAACTTGGATGAGTGTTTGCTAAAATTTCCCGGGTCCTAAAAGCACACAAACAATTAAATTCTTTCTTTCTGAAATGTTATCTTTGAGTGTATACATTTTGCACACTACCTCTGGCCAGTACTCCAACTCAGGACCGTACAACAACTCCACTCGATCAACAAAGCCGTTATACTAACAAAAGCGCATGTGAAATTTTGGTTGTAATGCGAGCGTTGTTTGCGGTCTCCAAAGCCCCCTGTTAGAAATGCAAAGCCATCCTTAACAAACCGGCGACTAAGCATAAATTAGCCTTCCCAAATTTGCACTTGTTGGCAAGCCTGTTTTGTTTGATGTCGCCATTGTTTTCCTGCACGTCAACGGATATTGATGACGTCAGAGACACTACAAATAAAGAAGACGATTCCTTTACTTGCCGTGAAGAAGAGGAGCTCGCTTGGAATTTGCTAGGCCAACATCCTCAGGAAGTTTGGGCGATTATTCATGCGAGATGAAAAATACAAATAAACATAAAACCTATTTTGGGAGCCTGCGGTTTTTTAAACGTACCAAGTTCATTAGTTTATTGCAGTGACAAGAAAGAATTATTACAAAACCGGAGCGGTGAATTTAGATTTGTGTTTCTAAACATCTATAGAAATCCAGTGAATTAATTATTATGCGAGATAAATGTTCGTTATTTAATTTTAATAGAACCGGACGTAAATGACAGAGAATATCTGTCCAACCTACTCCCGCGACACTCTCGAGTATAAATGGTAGTCTAATGTGCAGGGATCATTAGAGGTCCGTCCTAAAGAAAGACCTCGGTTCATGGCCCTCTATCGTTTATTAGTGGATATACAAACTTTTCTTACGAAAGATTATTCTTCTGTTTACTTCATTTTAATCGAGATAAAGCTTTACAGAAATAGCTACATTACATACCTATTTCGTTATAGATACAAAGGGAACAGCGATAGTGAAATTAAGGACTGGACGCTATATGCTGGCCTTAAAATTCTATAATCCCCATGCAATCACGAGAAGGAACTTAAAATCGACAGGACTTTAAAAGGTAGATAAACCATTCAAACCATTAATAAGGTATCTCGGAAAAGGCTTATGCCACAAAAAGCTATTTGAAATTGTGTGTTTTATAGAGGTTAGATTAGATCAACATACCACCCAAAAATACGATAATATAAATAAAATAATGTTTCATCGGGCCCAAAAATAAATGTTTTGAGATCCCTTGAACCCCCCAAAAAGGAATTTTAGAAAACGGTTCTTGCCTTTAAGATTAGTATCTTCCAAGGATACGACACGAAGATTTCCAAGAAATTCCCACACCCTAAACTACCCTTTACATGGAACATTTTTCGAAATTCTTGTTTTTGTAAATTATGGATCTAACGATTTTGATTAAAATGCTCCACTTTTTAACATATTTGCATCACAACTAAAAGGTACACCTATCTTGAATTTTCTAGGGACAGCCGTGAAGTCCTCTTCATTCGGAAACAATTTTGTAGAACTGGTAAATGTTGAGCTATAGACGACAATATACTACACAAAAAATATATATCTCTTTAAACACACAATTTATTCCAAATAACTTCTTTTTTGTAGAGCAGTCATTTCCGAGATATTCGTTATTAATGGTTCCCATTGTTCAATACTTAGCCATTCCTTTAAAGTCCTCTCAACATTCTGTTGTTTCTCGCGATGTCATGGAAACAGTATGGAATTTTAAGGCCAGCATATAGCGTCCAGTTGTTAAACATTTGACTATCGATGTTCACTTTGTATCTATAACGAAATGTGTAATGTAGCTATTTCTGCAAAGGTTTATTTGGATTAAAATTAAGTAGACAGAACAATAAACATTCGTAAGAATAATAAGCGATAGAGGATAGAGAAAGTCATGTGAATGTATCACATCAGATTTTTCATTTATGAGTTACTCTTACTCTCCCCCTCGGGTACGTGCAGGTACGGTCTGTTGCGCTCTGGAAACGTGTACTTTAGTGAATTATCAAATCTAATTCTTCCTTAGGTAAGCGTAGGGAATGTAAAAAAAAATCTGATGTGTTACACTCACATGACTTTCTCTACTCTTGTACAAACTATTTTTACAAACGCTTATTCTCCATCTACTTCATGTTAATCGAGATGTTAATCTTATTGCTAATTTTCTTGTAGATGCAAGGGGAATTGGTAGGCTTTAAGCGATAGTCAAATGTTTTAAGAGCTGGTTGCTATGTGTAGTATTCCATTCTCTTTGCATTTCCAGGACAAAAAAAATGAATAACGAATTTGAGAAAAAGTATAAGTATTGGAAAATTTAAGCAAAATGGTTCTCTCATAAAGAAATGTATATGACATAAATTGTGTATTTTAACGCGATCTACATTTTTTTTGTAGTAAAATTTTGTCTATCTCTTATGGTTTACAGTTATGCAAAAGTCGTTCATAATGAAGAATACTTTTGGAGACATTCCTAGAAAATTGGAGATATACATTTCATTTGTCATGAAAATATCTAAAACATATGGTATTTTAATCAAAACCGTTAGAGCCATTTTTAAGAAAATTAAAATTTTCCAAAACTTTTCCATGTAAAGGGTAATCTGGGGTGGGGGGATTTTCTTGAAAACCTTCGTGTCGCATCTCTGGAAGATACTGAACCTAAATACCAAGTTTGGTGTTTATCCGACTGTTCGTTTCTGAGTTATGCTGTTTACAGACACACACACACACACACACGGACATGTTTCCAAAAATGCTTTTTTTGATTCAGGGAGTTTCAAAACATATATTTCTGGTGAAATGTCGGTATCGAATTTTTAGGTGGAATACAATACTTCCCCTACTTACTATACGTAGTAGAGAAAGTAAAAAAAAGACATTTTAACTGTAGGAATTTAACCAGAGGTCCATGATTTCTCTTGAGAGAATCTGGGGCTCTTATGGCATAACCTCGTTGATTGCATCAATGCAATTTGATTCATTCTGTGTGGAATGAATTCAGCAAACTAAACTTCCAGCATGGAAATATAGTGTTTTATTTTCCCCATTGGAACTCTTTGGTAACACATGATAACTCACAATCTACAAAGAAGCTCTAAAAATGCCATAAACAAGTGAACGTAAAACGAAATTGATAAAATGAAAACTATAAAATTGTGTCTAAGGTCAGCTGTGATTGTTTTGATTACGATTCTCCTATAATGGAATGGTCACTGTATCATGAGCCAAACAAATTTATGATGTGTTACATTCACATTACTTTCTCTACCCTCTATCGTTTATTATTGTGTAAACAAACTATTCTTACTAAATTATTTTCCTTTTAAAGCTTATTTCCAGAAATAGTTACATTACACATTTCGTTATAGATACAAAGGGAACAGCGATAGTCAAATGTTTAACAACTGGACGGTTATGCTGGCCTTAAAATTCCATACTGTTTCCATGACACTGCGAGAAACAACTGAATGTTGACAGGATTCAAAAGAATGAACAAGTACTGCACAATTCGAACAATTAATAACGAATATCTCGGAAATGGCTTATGCCACAGAAAAAGTTAAAGTTTTACTGCAATTTCTACGTAGTAGACACGTTTTAGCTTAACGTTTACCAGGTATACAATATTTGGTTACAAAATCTCTTCCAAATAAAGAGGACTTTACAGGTAATTCGTAGAAAATGTAAGACATTCATTTTATTTGTGTGTAAATATTTTAAAAAGTATGGCCTTTAAATCTATATCGTTAGGCATTTCAGCATAAATAAAAAAAAAATTCTAAAAATGTCCATCTAAAGTTGGTTGGGGGTGGTGGTTTTCTTTAAAATCTTCGTGTCGCATCTTTTAAAGATACTGAACTTAAATACCAAGTTTGGTATTTATCGGGCTTTTCGTTTTTGAGTTATGGTGTTTTCACAGATATGAACACGCGCGGCCGCACCTTTTTCTAATTTTTTTCAGGGACCTCAAAACATGTATTTCTGGTGAAATTTCATATCAGATTTCTGGGTGGAATGCAAGACTTTCTCTACTTACTAATTAATTATTAAATTATTTATAAATATTGAGACAATCTTAACAAAAAATTGCAATTATACACGAAGTTTCTTAAATGTTACTAAAATGAATATTAGAGTAAGTGTTGGCTGTTAAATTTTTTGTCGTCGTAAGTTTTCTTGACGGAAATGCGGTGCAACAGCTGCATGCGCAGACCGTAACAGTCACGTGACCTAAATCTCGCTGTCCTTGTGTTGAATGCGGGAGTAAAGATTTGGCACATGACCCGCAGCTCGTTTTTCTGTTGCCTTGGTGATTCTTCCGCAGACTGCCTGTTCCGTCGTCTGCGGCGCCTTCCAGAAGCCACTCTAAAACCTCATACATTCGTATCATTGGGTTGGGAGAGAAAAAAAGTAGGATGTAACCCATTCACATGACTTTCTCCACTCACTGTCACTTTTTACTTTCTCTACTACGTATAGTAAGTAGGGGAAGTATTGTATTCCACCCAAAAATTCGATACCGAGATTTCACCGGATATATATGTTTTGAGTCCCCCTGAATCCATAAAAAGCATTTTTGGAAACATGTCCGTGTGTGTGTATGTGTTTGTGAACAGCATAACTCAGAAACGAACAGTCGGATAAACACCAAACTTGGTATTTAGGTTCAGTATTTTCCAGGGATGCAACACGAAGGTTTTCAAGAAAATCCCTTCACCCCAGATTACCCTTTACATGGAAGATTTTTCGATAATTTTAATTTTCTCAAAAATGGCTCTAACGATGTTGATTAAAATATCATATGTTTAAGACATTTTCATGACAAATAAAATGTATATCTTGAATTTTCTGGCAATGTCTCCAAAAGCATTCTTCATTGTGAACGACTTTTGGTAAACTGGTAAACCATAAGAGATAGACAAAATTTTACTACAAAAAATGTAGATCGCGTTAAAATACACAATTTATGTCATATACATTTTTGTTGTTGAGTGAACCATTTTCGAGATATTTCTTGTTATTCTCTTAAATTTTTCAATACTTATTTTCTCAAATGGGAATTCGTTATTCATTTTTTTGTCTTGGATATGCAAAGAGTATTGATCTCTGGCAAAGGGAATAGTGCTGCACCTAGCAACCAGCTGTTAAGAGATATGTATGTGCTTAAAGGCTACTGTATTTCTATATTGCCCTTGTAAATATATATTCCCCTTACAGCTACAAGAAAATTAGCAATAAGATAGAGTCTGCAAACGTTTATCTCGATTAACATGAAGTAGATGGACAATAAGCGTTTGTAAAAATAGTTTGTACAAATAGTTTGTACAAGATTAGAGAAAGTCATGTGAGTGTAACACATCAGATTTTTTTGTTGAGTGAACCAATTTCGAGTTATTGTTTGTTATTCCCTTAAATTTTTCAATACTTATTTTCTCAAATGGGAATTCGTTATTCATTTTTTTGTCTTGGATATGCAGAGAGTGTTAATCTGTGGCAAAGGGAATGGTGCTGCACCTAGCAACCAGCAATTAAGAGATATATATGTGCTTAAAGACTACTGTTTTTCTATGTTCCCTTGTAAATATATATTCCCCTTACATCTACAAGAAAATTAGCAATAAGATAGAGTTTGCAAATGTTTATCTCGATTAACATGAAGCATATGGAGAATAAGCGTTTGTAAAAATAGTTTGTACAAGAGTAGACAGAGTTATGTGAGTGTAACACATCAGATTTTTTTTATCCTGGTAATGCAAAGAGAATGGAATACTACACATAGCAACCAGCTCTTAAAATATTTGACTATCGCTTAAATCCTTCCATATTCCCCTTGCATCTACAAGAAAATTAGCAATAAGATTAACATCTCGATATCTCGATTATCACGAAGCATATGGAGAGTAAGCGTTTATAAAAATAGTTTGTACAAGAGTAAGAGAAAGTCGTGTGAGTGTAACACATCAGTTTTTTTTATATAATTTCCACATACACAATGTTATTTCTTTCTCTGCTTTATGTTGATCGAGATAAATATTTGCACATATTGTTTCATTACACATTTCGTTGTGGGTACAAGAGCGATACAGCAACTCGAATCAACAGTCAGGTGTTTAAGATTTCATACTCTTCCTATGACATCGCGAGAAACAAGTGAAGAGCGACCGGACTTTTAAAAAATTGTATTGAACAATTGAAACCAATATTAACGGATATCTTAGAAATAGCTGATGCCGCGAAAAGTAATTTGAAATAAATTGAGCGTTTTAAAGACTTGCATATTTTTTGTATAGCAAGTTTGTATCTATCTCTTAAAGTTTACCAGTTACACAAAATTATACAAAATTCCTCCCGAATGTAGAGGACTTCACAGGCTATTCCCAGAAAGCTCAAGGTTTACATTTTATATGTTATGTAAATAACTTAAATATTATGGCATTTTAATCCAAATCGTTAGAGCTATTTTTAAGAAATGAGGCAGTATTTTTAACTCATAAATAATTTCAGTCTAATTATATAATATGTAAATTCAATAACAGCCCGCCTTGAAGCAACATATGTATGTAATAATGTGTAAAATGTATGTAATAGTCATTGCATATGCTTATATTATTGTATCCATGTTTAATAAGGTTATGTGAATATATTACGTAATTGAATAATCTAGAAGATGTGAGAATAATAAGTTAAAAGTTGCTAACAATGAGTTAACAATGAGGTAACCTTGAGTCAATAATGAGTTTGAGAGTTGACAATACTACTTCTGATTGTTGGAGGCAATAATGTAATTTTAGTGACAGTTTATAAAATAGCCAATCAACAACCAGAAAAAGCTTTAGTTCAATGAAGGTATTCTATTGGAGTAGGATTAGCCAATCAGAAACTTGAAATACAGAAATCTACACCTTCGTCAGAAAATAAAACAAAAATCGAAAAATATTCAACATAAACGGTAGTTTGGAGTAGAGAATCCTCTTGAAAACGCATCTTTAGGAGATACTAAACTTAAATACCAAGTTAGGCATTTATCCGATTATCGTTTTTGAGTTATGTGTTCACACATTCACGGGCCTTTTCCTAAAAATTCTAATGTTACATTCAGCTGACTTTCTCTAGCCATTCTTCAAAAAACTGTTCCTACAAAAGCTTCTTCTATCTACTTCACGACAATCTAGATCATCATTTATAGAAATAGTTTCATACTATAATATTGCGAGAAACAAGTGATTACCAACAGGACTTTAAATAGTGTCTGAACAATTCCAATCAACATTAACGGATACCTCGGAATCGGCTTGTGCCACAGAAAAACGTATTTGATGTAAACTGTGTATTTTAAAGAGATCTACATTTTTTGTGTAGTACTTAACGCTTACCAGTTATACAAAATTCTTCCCGAATAAAGTGGACTTGAAAGACTATTCCCAAAACATTGAAGATTACATTTCATTTACCATGTAAATATCTTAAACACCTTCTGTTTACATTCCCAGTTATTGGAGCTCACATCCCCAGGACTTGGGGTACGATGCCTGTCGTGGAGCACAGACTACTTTGGTTCAGAGAGAACAGCTAGGATGGGGTGATCAACCCGAAGCCTCGTATGAGAGCGAGGAAGGAAGGAGATGATGTGAAATGACGGTGAGATGAAAGAAAGGAAAGGTGATGTTGGAGCAATTGGTGGCGGAGGAAACACGCCCAGAGGCCGCTTTGCCCATAACAAATCCAACATGCGGTTCCCTGGAATCGAACCCGGACCGTCTAACCACTCGCAACGACGCAGCCATATCTTAATTATATGGTATTTTAATCAAAATCTTTAGAGCAGCTTTTAAGAAAATAAAAACGGAGAATGCTGAATTTAAATGTCATGTTTGGTATTTATCCGACTTTTCATTTTTACTTTCTCTACTACGTATAGTAAGTAGGGGAAGTATTGTATTCCACCCAAAAATTCGATACCGAGATTTCACCGGAAATACATGTTTTGAGACCCCCTGAATCCAAAAAAAAAAAATTTTTGGAAACATGTCCGTGTGTGTGTGTGTGTTAACAGCAAAACTCAGAAACGAACAGTCGGATAAACACCAAACTTGGTATTTAGGTTCAGGATCTTCCAGAGATGCGACACGAAGGTTTTCAAGAAAATCCCCCCACCCCAGACTACCCTTTACATGGAAGAGTTTTCGAAAATTTTAATTTTTTCAAAAATGGCTCTAACGATTTTGATTAAAATATCATATGTTTAAGAAATTTTCATGACAAATTAAATGTATATTTTTAATTTTCTGGGAATGTCTCCAAACGACTTTTGCATAATTGGTAACTATAAGAGATAGACAAAATTTTACTACACAAAAAGTGTAGATCGCGTTAAAATACACAATTTATGTCATATACATTTTTACTTTCTCTACTACGTATAGTAAGTAGGGGAAGTATTGCATTCCACCCAAAAATTCGATACCGAGATTTCACCGGAAATACATGTTTTGAGAATCACTGAATCCAAAAAAAGCATTTTTGGAAACATGTCCGTGTGTGTGTCTGTCTGTGTGTCTGTGTGTCTGTGTGTCTGTCTGTGTGTGTGTCTGTCTGTGTGTCTGTGTGTCTGTGAACAGCATAACTCAAAAACAAACAGTCGGATAAACACCAAACTTGGTATTTAGGTTCAGTATCTTCCAGAGATGCGACACGAAGGTTTTCAAGAAAATCCCCCCACCCCAGACTACCCTTTACATGGAACATTTTTCGAAAATTTTAATTTTCTCAAAAACGGCTCTAACGATTTTGATTAAAATATCATATGTTTAAGATATTGTCATGAGAAATAAAATGTATATCTCGAATTTTCTGGGAATGTCTCCAAAAATATTCTTCATTGTGAACGACTTTTGCATAACTGGTAAACCATAAGAGATAGACAAAATTTTACTACACAAAAAATGTAGATCGCGTTAAAATACACAACTTATGTCATATACGTTTCTTTTGTTGAGTGAACCGTTTTCGAGATATTGCTTGTTATTTCCTTAAATTTTCCAATACTTATACTTTTTCTCAAATTCGTTATTCATTTTTACTTTCTCTACTACGTATAGTAAGTAGGGGAAGTATTGCATTCCACCCAAAAATTCGATACCGAGATTTCACCGGAAATACATGTTTTGAGAATCACTGAATCCAAAAAAAGCATTTTTGGAAACATGTCCGTGTGTGTGTCTGTCTGTGTGTCTGTGTGTCTGTGTGTCTGTGTGTCTGTGTGTCTGTCTGTCTGTGTGTCTGTGAACAGCATAACTAAAAAACGAACAGTCGGATAAACACCAAACTTGGTATTTACGTTCAGTATCTTCCAGAGATGCGACACGAAGGTTTTCAAGAAAATCCCCCCACCCCAGACTACCCTTTACATGGAACATTTTTCGAAAATTTTAATTTTCTCAAAAACGGCTCTAACGATTTTGATTAAAATATCATATGTTTAAGATATTGTCATGACAAATAAAATGTATATCTCGAATTTTCTGGGAATGTCTCCAAAAATATTCTTCATTGTGAACGACTTTTGCATAACTGGTAAACCATAAGAGATTGACAAAATTTTACTACACAAAAAATGTAGATCGCGTTAAAATACACAACTTATGTCATATACGTTTCTTTTGTTAAGTGAACCGTTTTCGAGATATTGCTTGTTATTTCCTTAAATTTTCCAATACTTATACTTTTTCTCAAATTCGTTATTCATTTTTTTTATGTCCTGAACATGCAAAGAGAATGGAATTCGCCACATAGCAACCAGCGTTAAAATATTTGACTATCGCTTAAAAGCTACCATATTCCCCTTGCATCTACAAGAAAATTACCAATAAGATTGACATCTCGATATCTCGATTAACATGAAGCATATGGAGAATAGGCGTTTGTAAAATTAGATTGTACAAGAGTAGAGAAAGTCATGTGAGTGTAACACATCAGATTTTTTATTGAGTGAACCATTTTCGAGATATTGCTTGTTATTCCTTTAAATTTTCCAATACTTATACTTTTTCTCAAATGGGAATTAGTTATTAATTACTTTCTCTACTACGTATAGTAAGTAGGGGAAGTATTGCATTCCACCCAAAAATTCGATACCGAGATTTCACCGGAAATACATGTTTTGAGACCTCCTGAATAAAAAAAAGCATTTTTGGAAACATGTTCGTGTGTGTGTCTGTGTGTGTGTGTGTGTCTGTGAACAGCATAACTCAAAAACGAACAGTCGGATAAACACCAAACTTGGTATTTAGGTTTAGTATCTTCCAGAGATGCGACACGAAGGTTTTCAAGAAAATCACCCCACCCCAGACTACCCTTTACATGGAAGATTTTTCGAAAATTTTAATTTTCTCAAAAATGGCTCTAACGATTTTGATTAAAATATCATATGTTTAAGATAATGTCATGAGAAATGAAATGTATATCTCGAATATTCTGGGAATGTCTCCAAAAGTATTCTTCATTGTGAACGACTTTTGCATAACTGGTAAACCATAAGAGATAGACAAAATTTTACAACACAAAACATGTAGATCGCGTTAAAATACACAACTTATGTCATATACATTTTTTTTGTTGAGTGAACCGTTTTCGAGATATTGCTTGTTATTTCCTTAAATTTTCCAATACTTATACTTTTTCTCAAATTCGTTATTCATTTTTACTTTCTCTACTACGTATAGTAAGTAGGGGAAGTATTGCATTCCACCCAAAAATTCGATACCGAGATTTCACCGGAAATACATGTTTTGAGACCTCCTGAATCCAAAAAAATCATTTTTGGAAACATGTCCGTGTGTGTGTCTGTGTGTGTGTCTGTGAACAGCATAACTCAAAAACGAACAGTCGAATAAGCACCAAATTTGGTATTTAGGCTCAGTATCTTCCAGAGATGCGACACGAAGGTTTTCAAGAAAATCCCCCCACCCCAGACTACCCTTTACATGGAAGAGTTTTCGAAAATTTTAATTTTCTCAAAAATGGCTCTAACGATTTTGATGAAAATATCATATGTTTAAGATAATGTCTTGAGAAATGAAATGTATATCTTGAATTTTCTGGGAATGTCTCCAAAAGTATTCTTCATTGTGAACGACTTTTGCATAACTGGTAAACCGTAAGAGATAGACAGAATTTTACTACACAAAAAATCTGATGTGTTACACTCACATGACTTTCTCTACTCTTGTACAATCTAATTTTACAAACGCTTATTCTCCATATGGTTCATGTTAATCGAGATATCGAGATGTCAACCTTATTGGTAATTTTCTTATAGATGCAAGGGAAATATGGTAGCTTTTAACCGATAGTCAAATATTTTAAGCGCTGGTTGCTATGTGGCGCATTCCATTCTCTTTGCATGTCCAGGACATAAAAAAAAATGAATAACGAATTTGAGAAAAAGTATAAGTATCGTAAAATTTAAGGAAATAACAAGCAATATCTCGAAAACGGTTCACTCAACAAAAGAAATGTATATGACATAAGTTGTGTATTTTAACGCGATCTACATTTTTTGTGTAGTAAAATTTTGTCTATCTCTTATGGTTTACCAGTTATGCAAAAGTCGTTCACAATGAAGAATACTTTTGGAGACATTCCCAGAAAATTCGAGATATACATTTCATTTCTCATGACATTATCTTAAACATATGATATTTTCATCAAAATCGTTAGAGCAATTTTTGAGAAAATTAAAATTTTCGAAAAATCTTCCATGTAAAGGGTAGTCTGGGGAGGGGGGATTTTCTTGAAAACCTTCGTGTGGCATCTCTGGAAGATACTGAACCTAAATACCAAGTTTGGTGCTTATCCGACTGTTCGTTTTTGAGTTATGCTGTTCACAGACACACACAGACACACACACAGACACACACACACACAGACACACACACACACAGACACACACACACACAGACACACACACGGATATGTTTCCAAAAATGCTTTTTTTGGATTCAGGGGGTCTCAAAACATGTATTTCCGGTGAAATCTCGGTATCGAATTTTTGGGTGGAATGCAATACTTCCCCTACTTACTATACGTAGTAGAGAAAGTAAAAATGTAGATCGCGTTAAAATACACAACTTATGTCATTTACATTTCTTTTGTTGAGTGAACCGTTTTCGAGATATTGCTTGTTATTTCCTTAAATATTTCAATACTTATACTTTTTCTCAAATTCGTTATTCATTTTTTTTATGTCCTGGACATGCAAAGAGAATGGAATGCGCCACATAGCAACCAGCGTTAAAATATTTGACTATCGCTTAAAAGCTACCATATTTCCCTTGCATCTACAAGAAAATTACCAATAAGATTGACATCTCGATATCTCGATTAACATGAAGCATATGGAGAATAAGCGTTTGTAAAATTAGATTGTACAAGAGTAGAGAAAGTCATGTGAGTGTAACACATCAGATTTTTACTTTCTCTACTACGTATAGTAAGTAGGGGAAGTATTGCATTCCACCCAAAAATTCGATACCGAGATTTCACCGGAAATATATGTTTTGAGACCCACTGAATCCAAAAAAAGCATTTTTGGAAACATGTCCGTGTGTGTCTGTGTGTGTGTGTGTCTGTGTGTGTGTGTCTGTGAACAGCATAACTCAAAAACGAACAGTCGGATAAACACCAGACTTGGTATTTAGGTTCAGTATCTTCCAGAGATGCGACACGAAGGTTTTCAAGAAAATCCCCCCACCCCAGACTACCCTTTACATGGAAGATTTTTCGAAAATTTTAATTTTCTCAAAAATGGCTCTAACTATTTTGATGAAAATATCATATGTTTAAGATAATGTCATGAGAAATGAAATGTATATCTCGAATATTCTGGGAATGTCTCCAAAAGTATTCTTCATTGTGAACGACTTTTGCATAACTGGTAAACCGTAAGAGATAGACAGAATTTTACTACACAAAAAATGTAGATCGCGTTAAAATACAAAACTTATGTCATTTACATTTCTTTTGTTGAGTGAACCGTTTTCGAGATATTGCTTGTTATTTCCTTAAATATTTCAATACTTATACTTTTTCTCAAATTCGTTATTCATTTTTTTTATGTCCTGGACATGCAAAGAGAATGGAATGCGCCACATAGCAACCAGCGTTAAAATATTTGACTATCGCTTAAAAGCTACCATATTTCCCTTGCATCTACAAGAAAATTACCAATAAGATTGACATCTCGATATCTCGATTAACATGAAGCATATGGAGAATAGGCGTTTGTAAAAATAGATTGTACAAGAGTAGAGAAAGTCATGTGAGTGTAACACATCAGATTTTTTTATGTCCTGGACATGCAAAGATAATGGAATGCGCCACATAGTAACAGCTCTTAAAACATTTGACTATCGCTTAAAGCCTACCAATTCCCCTTGCATCTACAAGAAAATTAGCAATAAGTTTAACATCTCGATTAACATTAAGCATATGGAGAATAAGCGTTTGTAAAAATAGTTTGTACAAGAGTAGAGAAAGTCATGTGAGTGTAACACATAAGATTTTTTTTGCATTCAGGGGGCCTCTAAACGTGTATTTTCAGTGAAATCTCGGTATGAATCTGTTAGTGCTAAGCAATACCTAGAGAAAGTAGTAAATGTTAACTTGGAAAGAAGTAGTGAGTGTTTCTTATTTTCACATCTTCATCGTAGTGTGTAAGTATTCCAAAGTGAGGAACTGCGTTGAAAGTGAAGGAAAATATTGACAGCTCGTTATAAATGTGCTTACTACGTCATCGTGGCTGCGTTGCTAAGCAACGTTTGATAGCACGAATACCATAAAGTGTATATGTCGTAGCAGTGTTTTATAATGCTCAATAAAATCAACACAGTGCTAGCTCTGCTTACGTTAAATTCAGTATTATTTATGGACGCTCTTTAACTGCTGTGATCCTTAGCGTCCCATTCTATATTGGGCGTGAAAGACCATAAATTTTGCTTAGAGGCCTCTTTATCAGGCTTGAGGTTTCTTTACGTGCCGTAAATCTACGACACGGGACCACCAGTTCTACAGGGTGATTTATGAATGACTGACAGTTTATTTCTTTAATTGTTTCAAAACGAGTTATGCTAGCGACAACTTATAATACCTGGAATACAGAGGAATTTTGGGAGAGTAGTTACCTCTATAGCAAATGTTGAAAATGTCCTCCATCCTGCATAACCCACAACTCAACACGTCGTTCCATGTTACTGCGAACTCGTTGGAGGACTCTGTTGTCAATAGCTTGAATCTTCTGTGTAATGTTGTGCTTCAGATCGTCCAATGTCTGGGGACGTGTGGCATAAACCCTGTCTTTTAAATAACCCCATAGAAAGAAGTCCGGCGATGTCATATCCGGAGATATCGGTGGCCACAGGTTCTTGGAAATTATCCGGTCGTCAAAGAAACTTGCAATTAGTGCCATGGATTCATTTGATGTATGGCATGTAGCGCCATCCTGCTCAAAATATTCTTGACTCAGCTCTACATCGTTTAGTTGCTCAGCAAACTCCATGAAAATCCGTCGGTACTCTGCAGTGTTCACATTTAAAAAAAAAATTGGTCCCACTCTTCTCTGTGGAGAATAACATGTGGATTATCGCTGGCCCAATAGCGTGAGTTATTTGAGTTCACATAGCCGGATAAATGGAACCATACTTCATCTGTGAACCACGTGATGGACAATATGGCAGGGTTTTGCACAATGAACGCCTGAAACCAACGACAAAAATTCAGTCGTCTATCCTTACCTGGTTCCTGTAACTGATGGACAACTTGACTCAGATCTATACCGTCTAATTGCTCAGCAAACTCTATGAAAATCCGTCGATATTCTGCAGTGTTTACATTGGTTTAAAAAAAATTGGTCCCACTATTTTCTGTGCGGATATTGCGCACCAAACTAAGATTTTAGCCGGGTGCATAGGTGCTTCATGAATAATGTGGATTTTCGCTGGCCCAATAGCATGAGTTATTTGAGTTCACATAGCCGGACAAATGGAACCGTGCTTCATCTGTGAACCATCTGATCGACAATATGGCAGGATTTTGCAGTGAACGCCTGAAACCAACGACAATAATTCAGTTGTCTATCCTTATCTGGTTCCTGTAACTGATGGACAACCGTAATCCTATACAGCTTTAGACCTGCACTTTTCACAGCTCTCTGACACATTGAGTAGCTGTACCCTGTCTCCTGTTATAAACGTTTTAATGATTCTTTGGGTGACATCTAGTCGTGCTCTTACGTCAACAACAACCGTGGGAAGCCTAGATCAACGAGTTTTGCCTTTTTCGCTCACCAGAGATCCAGTTGTTTCTAATTTGTTTACCAGTCCCAGTATTGTGTTTCTTTGGGGAGGATTCCGAACACCAAATTCTCTCTGGTATGCCCTTTGAGTAGCTGTAATTCAATTCGTAATCCAGTATTCCTTTACTAGAAAGAGTCGTTCATTTAATGTGTACTCTATTTTCACGTTGACTAGAACAAAATCTCAAAAACAGTTGCCTACAATATAACTAACAATTACGAATAAAACATGAACATCTGCGCATCTAGTGACAGGCAATCGAAACTCCAGAACATTCTGCATAATTTGGTGCTAAAATTGGGGTATTGAGTGAATTTCGAACAGAATAATTAAAGAAAGAAACGTGTCAGTTCTTCATAAATCATCCTGTACTTCCCTTACGAAGGAGGCCATGCTAAGGATTTTTACACCCGAAACAATCTATGATCCTTCGCACCGGGTTTTAATGCGCAAACTCGGAAACTGGAGGTTAGCATGTTACCCCTAGACCACGTAGGGCGACTAACTCTCCTTATGTTCTGAAATATATACTTAAATATTTTTACCTTCTCTACCACGTACCTAATAGGTAGAGAAGGTATTGTATTCTAACTAAAAATTCGATACAGAGATTTCACCGGAAATACATGTTTTGAGCTCCCTGAATACAGAAAAAGCATTTTTGGAAACCAAGTCCGCGCGCGCGCGTGTGTGTAAACAGCTTAACTCATAAACGAAAACTCGGATAATTACCAAACTTGGTATTTGAGTTCAGTATCTTCTAAAGATGTGACACGAAGATGTTCAAGAAAATTCCTCAGCCCCAATCTATCCTTTACATGGAACATTTTTCGACAATTTTGATCTTCTAAACAATGGTTCCAATGCTGGATTACAATACCATATATGAAATATATTAAGTTTACAAATAAAACATATATCTTGAACTTTCTGGGAATAGCCTTTAAAGTTCTCTTCACTCGGAAGGAATTTTGTTTAAACTTGTATAACAGGTAAAGATTAAGCGATAGACGAAAACGTAGATCACAAAAAATTTAGATCTCTTTAAAACACACAATTTACTTACAATAAGCTTTTTTGTGGCATAAGTCGTTTGTGAGATATACGCTATTTAAGGTTCGTATTGTTCAATAATTGTCATTCACTTAAAGTCCCATGGATAATGTAGATATTTCTGTAAAGGTTTATCTCGAGTGAAATGAAGTAGATGGGAATAATTTGTACACCCACTAATAAACGATTGAGGGTAGAGGAAGTCATGTGAATGTAACACATCAGAATTATTTTTCTATCTACTTCATACTGTGGCGTATTAATGATTTGTGGGTTTCATTGTCATTACCAGATATATTGTTTTTTTCGTCTCCTGGGATGGTGGGGATAGCGTCAGTCTTGCTGAGGATTCCGAGAGAAGCGGATCGCGCGTGCAAGCCTGCTTTTGGATCGGTGGACATCTCCCTTGACCTTTCATATTTAATAACGTAGGGATCCCAAACGGTTGGGAAATAAATCTAGGAATATGTAAGTAGATTTGTGTTGTGTATTTTGTACAAAGAAAACCCACACCTTCCTCTTAACCTCCACACCACGTTTCGGTCCTCCGCGGCCAAGTGAGTATACGTCCCCTCATTGTACGTGCTGGGCACTAAAAATTAATTTAATTTTTCATGTGAACCTTTATACCTCTACCCAGCATGTAACAATATTAATCGAAATAAACTTTTCATTATAAATACAATTCGTTGTAGGTTCTAGAGAGATAGAGGAGACTGAAGCGGTAGCCAAGTCTTTAAAAAGCGGGTTGATGTATGCTGGCTTTGAAATTCCATATTCTTTGTATAACAGAGGGGGAAACAAATTGGAAACTTAACACTTAAAAAACCGTGCCGTTGTAGCAGCATTAGGATTTTATGGCTCTCAACATTACGGTTATTAGCGCCCAAACACTGGAGGGTGGTGTTAAAGTATTGGAAAATTCAAACCAACAGCAACAACTTATGTGTTTTGGAAAGATCTACAGTTCTTCTGGGTAAAATATTTGTCTATCCCCTGTTGTTTGCCAGTTATACAGAATTATACGAAACTCGTTAGTGAAGAGGAGTTCGCAGGCTGTTCACAGAAAATTCAATATGTAGATTTTATTAGTCGTACAAATAATCCTAAGGATTTGAACTCTAATAAAAGTCGTTACAGATATTTTTTTAAAAAAACAAAAAAAATAACGAAATGTTTTCATTGAAAATCTGATGCGATACATTCACATGACTTTCTCTACCATCTATCATTTGTTAGTGGGTGTAGAAGATATTTTTACTAAGCCCATTTTTGTATCTGCTATATTTTAATCCAAATAAACCTTTCCAGAAACAGCTACATTACACATTTCGTTATAGATACAAAGAGAACAGTGATAGTCAAATGTTTAACAACTGACGCTATATGCTGGCCTTAAAATTCTATACTGTTTCCATGACATCGCGAGAAACAACTGAAAATCAGGCCTTAAAAAGAATGAGTAAAAAAGGTGCTGAACAATGCGAACTATTAATAATGGCTGATGCCGCAAAAAAGTTATTTGAAATAAATTGCGTATCTTTAATATATGACACTTTAACCAAAATCGTTAGTCAGTTTTTAGAAAATAAAAATTTCGAAAAATATTCCATGTAAAGGGTAGTTGAGGGTGGAGGATGCCTTCGTGTGACATAATTGGAATGTACGAACTTAAATGCCAAGTTTTATACCTTTTTCTAAAAATGCTTTTTTTATTATTCAGGGGTCTCTAAACTTGTATTTCCGATGAACTCTCGGTATCGAATTTTTGGGTGGAATGCAATACCTCCTCTACGTCTTATGTACTTAGTTGAGAAAGTCATGTGGATGTAACAGATGAGATTTTTGAGTCACGTTATTGACAGATGGGGCAGACAGATACACATAAACACATATCTCTCTAAAATGCTGATCTTTATTTTTCCTTTGGTTTTAGAGCGCCTCAAAGTGTGTACCTACTTCTGACGAAGTGCCTGGTGTGCATTGCACCCATACGTCAATCATCTGCTGCAAACCGATCATGTGTGGAACGTGTTAGGCAGAGCTCTGATTTACTGAAGCTGTATGGAAATTTCATTCTCACCGATAGAAGCAATAAAGTTACATCTTCTATTTACTAGTGTTAGGTTTAAAATAAAAACGAGGCTGGCCTCATAGCTCAGGTGGTAGAACATTATTTCCTATCCTCCCCAGAGTCTGGAAGTATGAATGTTGTGTGATCTAATGATTAAAATCCAAAGTTTACCAGAAATCCAATGACAAGCAAATACGAGTTAATACCAGAGGAAAGACCACCGATAAGACCATTGTAAGTAAATGGAACTTAACAAATATCTAATAACTAAACTGCATTCAATCTTAGGTTGATCCCCGCCAAAACAACACCCAGGTGACCAGTGCACCATTATGACGTATCCTTCCGCCATTCGCAGCCAGAAATACTGTCATACTTTTACGACCATGCGGCAGAGTACAGGCGGCACGTAATGCAAAGAGAACAGGGTCCGACAATTTAAACGGTGACTAGCATACTCTGCTAGGGTTGAAGGTGATAAGGTTGATAGTTGCAACCAAATAAATGTTTGATTCTAAAAGAAAGTAACAGGTATGCGATATCTTACATTTATTCGCTCTCTGGAAGCGGCACTTTATCAACTGTTGGCGGCTCATTTTTAAAAAAAGAAATTGCGTATTGTTTCGTGAATTGCATTCTTGTATCGCGCATTTCACACGCTTTCTGTTTTTCCCGCGTGTAACCACTTTCCCGTTTCAGATTTTTCATAACCAGCACTGTTCATACTTATTAGTTTGCTGTCTGTCTTAGGAAAGATCTATTCAGGAATTTGATGCAGTAATTTGTATCACAAATTATTTAAATGTAAAGAGTGATTACAGTATGAATATGCATTATTATGTGACATTGATTTGAGATGTTTGTTGATTGTAATTATTGTTGGGAAGTAAGTTTATACTGCCTTACTGAAACTGACAATAATAGCGTGCAATAATGCAGCGAGGGGGTGAGCTGTTTATCATTATTGGAAACGAGGAAGTTACGTAATGTTGGCGCGCTTTCCTTTAGAATCTTCTGGAACATTTCCCTAGAGCATATGTATTCATAATTTTCATTGGATATAAAAATAGACGCTAATGTTGGCGCGTTTTATTAGCCAATTGCAGCTCAGTTATAATCTTTAGGCATATCGGGGTGTATGAGTATAAAAGAGCTAGGTTAGAGGTAGACCCCGTCAGTTCATCAAAATTCTTTGTACACTACACGCCTTCAGTCCTTCAGTTCGTCGAAAATATTTGTATGATACACGTCGCCTTTAGTCCAGCAGAAATATTACACGTCGGCTATCGATTTGCAAGTTACGCATATAAGAGTTATGAAAAATCTCAAGTATGGTAAAGTTAATTATACAAAAGGTTGAAGTACGTGAATTAAAAGTGATCAGTAAGAAGTTGTTATAACAGTTTCAGTTTGGCCAGTGTCTAGATCAATGTGTAAATGTGATAGTGACTGTGTTTCGACAATAAAAGTGTAAAACAAATTCCTTCATCAGTGTTATCTTTGGATAAAAGATTCCTTTCCGTTTACACAACCTGTATAAAGAGAAGTGCTCGACCCAAAAAGATCATAGCTAGCCGGAGGACAGTGAAACAAAATTAAATAAAAATAAAAGTAACATTCTTTCAAACAAAAACTAATACTGCCGCAAATTGCTAACACCAGATGGAGCTACAAACCTAACAAAGAATCACGTCACAAAATGGCTTCACCACATGAAGTAAACACACATACACAAATAACATTATAAATTTACCATTGCAAATTGGCTCCCAAACGTGGGGCTACAAAAATGTTAAATAAACTATTACAAGTATTCCACTTCAAATTGCTACCACAACGTGGGGCTAACAAAACCAAAAACTATAATGTTACTACAAATTGGCGCCCAACGTGGGGCTCAATAAATAAATAAATATAACATAAATACCGCCGCAAATTTTAGCAACTAGATTGCAGAAACGGGCAGAGGAATAAAATAAATTATGAATATTTCAGAGGGGATTCAGAAAAGGTAGGAGAAAAGTGGACAATATTTTCATTATAAAATCTATTATAGGTAAATACTAAAGTATTAAAAGAGGTAGGGTATATGGCATTCATTGACTTGGAGAAGGCATTTGATACTATAGATAGTACTATGGATTAAACTGAGAAGTAAGGGACTAAGCTCAAAATTCATTACAGTAATATAGAATATATATAATGCGTTTTATATTATGCTGAATGGTGATGAAATTATGGGAAACATTGATAGTAATATGGGGTTAAGACAGGGTTGCAAACTTAGCCCTATACTGACGATATCTTAGAAGAGTTGAATACGGATAACTTATATTTACCCAAGCAAATAATACAGAAATTCCAGGATTATTTTTTCCAGATGATTTAGTGGAGCTTCTATTTCAGTAGGAGGTCTAACAAAAGTGTTGCATATCATATATTCATTTTGTAAGAAATGGGGTTTAAGAATAAATTTTAAAAAATCAAAGATAATGGTATTTAAAAAGAGCTATAAATTGAAGGAGGAAAAGTGGTATGTGGAAGGGGAAGAGTTGCAAATAGTAAACAAGTGTGATTATTTGGGAGTGAGAATAAGTAGTAATGGGAGATGCAATGATCACAAGATAAGTGCCTTAGCTAAGGGAAGATTAGCAATGAGTGCTATAAGAATATGCTTAAAGAAAATACCAGATATGCAAATTAAATGGTTGGAAAGGGTTTACAAAGCTGTAATTGAAGCAAAAATGGTCTATGGATCAGAGATTTGGGGAAGTGACAAAGGTTGGGAGATGATTGATAAAGTACATAGATCATTCTGTAAATGTATATTAGGTCTATCTATTTCATCACCTAATGGAGCAGCAATGTTGGAGTTGGGAAGAGTAGGTAGCAAGGGCATGATAGTAGAAAGAACACTTAAATATTGGCATAGATTGAAATCATTGCACGAGCATAATATCTTGAGGTAATGTTTAATAATACAAGAAAAATCCAGTGATGGGATGAACTGGGCTCAAGGAATAAGGAGAATTTTACAGGAAATAGGAATGGGTAACTTATGGGAGCAGAGAGAGAGAGAGAGGTTAGTTAAAGGTTTCTGCAACAGAGTAGAAGATATAGAGAAACAAGAATTATTTCAAAGTCTGGAAGGAAAGAAAAGTTTGAAACTATATAGACAATTAAAGGTGGACTGGGGAAGGGAGAAGTATGTGGATGTACGTAATAGGTTAGTGAGAAAAGGGTGAGCCTGGTCTAGATTAAGTGCACGTAGGCTAAGGAGAGATAGGAAGGGAGTGAATTTGAATACGTGTCCTCTGTGTGGAGAGGAGATAATGATTTGCATTATATAATGGAATGTGAAGAAACTAAGTTGTGGAGAGATCAGTTTTTACCTAAAGAATGGGAGAATGTTAATAAAGAAGTATTTAAAGTTAGGAGAATGTAAATA
Source organism: Deroplatys truncata (assembly GCA_030765065.1). NCBI lineage: Eukaryota > Metazoa > Arthropoda > Insecta > Mantodea > Mantidae > Deroplatys > Deroplatys truncata. The sequence continues at coordinate 24,663,317 of CM060977.1, read as the reverse complement.
CAAAAGGAAAGGAATATAAAAAGGGGAGAGTAAGAGAAAAATGGTTTAGAAAAATAAAGCAATATGAATTTGTTATGACCCACCACGCATAAATAACCACGGTGTTAAAATGCATGATGGACCAAAGAAAGAAAAAATAGCAACTCAAAGTAATGTATTAAAATTGTAAGAATTTTATATACTACATAGATACATACTTCTACTCTGAAACACGGGTGAACTCAGAAGTTAATTCCACCACTTCTTTCACGGGAAGTGTTAGATATTTCTCACATAACTTACAACAAACTTCCAATACTATTGTTATTTTTACCCTGATCAATGCTTTACGTAAGTCGACGGAAACGCAAGAGCAAATCACCGTCCGCCATGATACTAATTAGAAACTGCTGGTTTCTGGCTACAAAGAATGTTCTGCGCATGCCCGAATGTCAGGCACTTATATGAATTGCATGTTGGGACTTGTACCTCTGTTTAATGGTACAAATTAGCGTTAATTAAACTTTTAGGAATTTGTATAGAATATTATACCATTTAAGGATAAATTCATTCTAAAATTTAGATTATTAGCACGGGACTACTTTCCTGCACGCATTTATACAGTGTTGTACCACGGTGCACTGGTCACTTGTGTTTGTTTTGGCGCGGATCAACCTAAGAGTGAATGCAGCATAGTATGTCGTTCTTGCTTTATCCTTTTACTATAAAAGTTTAACCTTTGAGCTGCCATGTTCATTATAACGTATTTCACCTATAAATTATTTTTTTAGACAGCTGGCATTATAAGATTATAACCAGGCAACGCATTCTCATGACATGTCATATTTTAATTATTGTTGAATCATAGGCATTGCTAACTTTACATAAATCCTTAGTAGGGTCCCAGATTACGAAAACGTACTTATGTTTAGGTCGGTTTTACTTTCTCTACCATGTCCATAGTAGGTGGGAAAGGAATTTCTACCCACAAATCGATATCGAGATCTCTCCCGAAATACTTCTGTTGAGTCCGCACTGAATCCAAAAGAATGCATTTTTAGAAAAATGTGTATGTGAACAGCATCACTCGAAAACGAAATGCCCTATAAATACCAAACTTGGTATTTAAGTTCAGTACCTTCCAAAGATGCGACATGAAGATTTTTAAGAAAATCCTCCAGCCAGAACTACCTTTTACACGGAACATTTATCGAAATTTTTGATTTTCTTAAAAATTGCTGTAGCGATTTTTATTAAAATGCCATACTTTAAAGATATTTACATGACAAATAAAATATATATCTATAATTTTTTGGGAATAGCCTCTTTAAGTCCTCTTCATTCGAAGGAATTTTGTATAATCTTGTATAACTGGTAAACGTTAAGTGATAGACGAAAATGTACTACACAAAAAAATGTAGATCTCTTGAAAACACAGCATTTATTTTAAATATCCCAGATATCCGTTATTAACTGTTGGATTTTCTTTCAGTTCCATTTTTACCCCGCCTTTAACTACATCGGTCTTATTGCTGGCCTTTCCTTTTTGGAACTTATTGCCTATTGGCAATGGTGTTAACTCGCATTCTCTTGTTGAGTTTCTTGCACTTTTGGTTTTTTTAATCATTCACACTCTCAGACTCTGGGGAGAATGGGGATTAATCTTGGCTAGAGAAAAATTCCCATCTCCCTAGCCGGGAATCGAACTTGGGACACCTCGCGCAGCAAGCAGCTGCTCTACCGACTGAGCTACGGGGCCAGCCAAATGGTTAGAATTGTTTATACTTCATTTTAAAGTCCTGTCGATTTTCAATTGTTTCTCGCGATGCCATGGTAAATGTACTGAATTTCTAGACCAGGCATATGGATATCCGTGTTTTAAATACATGACGATTCGGGTTCCTCTATCCCTCTTGTGTAATGAACTATTTCTGTTCATCTCGATTGTAAAGAAGTAGATAGAAAAATATGCTTTCATACGAAAGCTTGTAGAAGCTATATCGAGATAAACGACAGTGAGTAGTGAAAGTCATTTAATATAGCACTTACGCTTTTTAACATGAGTTCCTATGATCATTATGATGAACGTTCATTTATTTATAAATGATTTTTTTTAGAAAACAAAAGTGCGACTGCAATTCCCTAGCGTTAACGCTTGCTTGCTAAATCTCGAATGAAGATTAAATTAATTTAATCTAACCGCTCGTGAAATCCTGGACAGAGACTGTTCAGTGCTTAGCCAAGAGAGTTAGGAACCTAAAAACCGATAGAAACCAGTTTTACGGCACAAATAGTTGCCGTGAAAGATTGTCCTCTTTCTTTTTTACTTTCTGTACTACGTAGAGTAAGTAGGGGAAGTATTGTATTCCACCCAAAAATTCGATACCGAGATTTCACCGGAAATACATGTTTTGAGACCCCCTGAATCCAAAAAAAGTATTTTGGGAAACATGTCCGTGTGTGTGTGTCGGATAAACACCAAACTTGGTATTTAGGTTCCGTATCTTCCAGAGATGCGACACGAAGGTTTTCAAGAAAATCCCCCCACCCCAGATTACCCTTTACATGGAACATTTTTCGAAAATTTTAATTTTCTCAAAAATGGCTCTAACAATTTTGATTAAAATATCATATATTTAAGATACTTTCATGACAAATAAGCTGTATATATTGAATTTTCTGGGAATGTCTCCAAAAGTATTCTTCATTGTGAACGACTTTTGCATAACTGGTAAACCATAAGAGATAGACAACATTTTACTACACAAAAAATGTAGATCTCGTTAAAATACACAATTTATGTCATATACATTTTTGTTGTTGAGTGAACCATTTTCGAGATATTGCTTGTTATTCCCTTACATTTTCCAATACTTATACTTTTTTCAAATTCGTTATTCATTTTTTTTTTATGTCCTGGAGATGCAAAGAGAATGGAATGCGCCACATAGCAACCACCTCTTAAAACATTTGACTATCGCTTAAAGCCTAGCGATTTCCCTTGCATCTACAAGAAAATTAGCAATAAGATTAACATCTCGATTAACATGAAGCATATGGAGAATAAGCGTTTGTAAAAATAGTTTATACCTGAGTAGAGAAAGTCATGTGAGTGTAACACATCAGAATTTTTGAGGTTAACATCGTCGGTTTCAGTCTGCTGTGATCTGTTAGTCATTTGTTTTTAAACTACGTAGCTACTGTTGAAAATAAATACAAATATTTTTCCAACTGTATTTCAAAGCTTATTTGCGAGTTTTAATAAACACCGGATTCTGAATTTCCCTTAACAGCGGTGTGTTAATGCTAAAGGGAAAATAAAACCTAAAACAGTTTCCAACCATGGAAATCCGCGAAAGCGGCTTATGGAATATTTTAAACATTCATAAGTTGGCAGCGACGCTACAGTTTATTTTAATGGCATCAACGCAAAATAAATGCAGTACGGGCGCCAGTATTGATTCAAAAAAACGACCTTGACATGAAATGTAGGGGAGCGAGGAGACGAAGGGTGTAGAGAGAGGTGGCATATACGCCAGACCTCATTTCCCGCACCATTACCAGATAAAACTTCATTCATGCTCGCAGCAAAGCCCTAATAATAGTCTTGTGAGACGTCATTTGTTTTCTAAGACGTTGTTCATTTGTTTCCGAAACAAACACACTTTGCGATCGGTTCGACGCGACCGGCGGGCTGCGCTAGAAACTTTCCCCGCTGCACGTGCGAAAACGGGGCCTAAATATAGAGACCAGGTGGGATATTTTTAGATTCTGATACGAACACGCGAATCAGATAAGAATCTGACTTGACCTGATGAATGAAACTGGCTCCGAAGATTGTGCAATCGTTCAGCACGCTGCAGCAACAAAAGCACAACGAACTTTATTCACAAACACGCCACAGTAAATCAAATTTGAAACATAATCTATAAGAATTAAAAATCTGATACATCGCATCACATAATTTCGACTCAATCTTCTACAAATGTCCTATAAAATCTTATTATTTGCCTACTTCTTCTTCATCCAGATAAACGTTCATTACACATTTATACAGGTACATATTTCGTTGTTGGTATAAGGACATAATATGTAAGGGCGATAGTCAGATTTTTATACAATCTGATGTGTTACACTCACATGACTTTCTCTACTCCTGTACAAACTATTTTTACAAACGCTTATTCTCCATATGCTTCATGTTAATCGAGATGTTAATCTTATTGCTAATTTTCTTGTAGATGCAAGGGGAATTGGTAGGCTTTAAGCGATAGTCAAATCTTTTAAGAGCTGGTTGCTATGTGGCGCATTCCATTCTCTTTGTATGTCCAGGACATAAAAAAAATAAATAACGAATTCACATTTGAGAAAAAGTATTGCAAAATTTAAGGGAATAACAAGCAATATCTCGAAAATGGTTCACTCAACAACAAAAATGCATATGACATAAATTGTGTATTTTAACGCGATCTACGTTTTTTGTGTTGTAAAATTTTGTCTATCTCTTATGGTTTACCAGTTATTCAAAAGTCGTTCACAATGAAGAATACTTTTGGAGACATTCCCAGAAAATTCGAGATATACATTTCATTTGTCATGAAAATATCTTAAACATATGATATTATAATCAAAATCGTTAGAACCATTTTTGAGAGAATTAAATTTTTGAAAAATGTTCCATGTAAAGGGTAATATGGGGTGGGGGATTTTCTTGAAAACCTTTGTGTCGCATTTCTGGAATATACTGAACCTAAATACAAAGTTTGGTGTTTATCCGACTGTTCGTTTCTGAGTTATGCTGTTCACAGACAGACAGACACACAGACACACACACGGACATGTTTCCAAAAATGCTTTTTTTTGGATTCAGGGGGTCTCAAAACATATATTTCCGGTGAAATCTCGGTATCGAATTTTTGGGTGGAATACAATACTTCCCCTACTTACTATACGTAGTAGAGAAAGTAAAAAATTAATAACGAATTCCCATTTGAGAAAAAGTATTGGAAAATTTAATGGAATAACAAGCAATATCTCGAAAATGGTTCACTAAACAACAAAAAATGTTTATGACATAAATTGTGAATTTTTACGCGATCTACATTTTTTTGTGTAGTAAACGTTTGTCTATTTCTTATGGTTTACCAGTTATGCAAAAGTCGTTCACAATGAAGAATACTTTTGGAGACGTTCCCAGAAAATTCGAGATATACATTTCATTTGTCACGAAAATATCTTAAACATATGATATTTTAATCAAAATCGTTAGAGCCATTTTTGAGAAAGTTAAAATTTTCGAAAAATGTTCCATGTAAAGGGTAATCTGGGGTGGGGGATCTTCTTGAAAACCTTCGTGTCGCATCTCTGGAAGATACTGAACCCAAATACCAAGTTTGCTCGTTTGTTTCTGAGCTATGCTGTTCACAGACACACACACACACACACACACGGACATGTTTCCAAAAATGCATTTTTTTGGATTCAGGGGTTCCTAAAACATATATTTCCGGTGAAATCTTGGTATAGAATTTTTGGGTGGAATACAATACTTCCCCTACTTACTATACGGTTCGGTATGTGATAGATTTGAAATTCCATTCTCTTTGAATGACCACAAGTAAAACATTCTTATGGTAGATTCACATGTCTTTCTCTACACATTCTTCAACAACCTATTCACAAAAGCGTATTCGTCCATCTACTTCATATAGACATGGTTTTATTACAAACTAGCTGTAATACCTGATGCAGTAATTTTGTGTCATAAATTATTTAAATGTAAAGAGTGATTATAGTATGAATATGCATTTTTATGTGACATTGATTTGAGATGTTTGTTGATTGTAATTATTGTTGAGAAGTAAGTTTATACGGCCTTACTGAAACTGACAATAATAGCATGCAATAATGCAGCGAGGTGGTGAGCTGTTTATCATTATTAGAGACGAGGAAGTTACGTAATATTGGCGCGTTTTTCTTTAGAATTTGCTGGAACATTTTCCCTAGAGCATATGTGTTCATAATTTTCAATGGATATAAGAATAGACGCTAATGTTGGCGCGTTTTATTAGCCAATTGCAGCTCAGTTATAATCTTTAGGCATATCGGGGTGTTGGAGTATAAAAAGGGCTAGGTTAGAGGTAGACCCCGTCAGTTCATCGAAAATCTTTGTACACTACACGTCGTCTTCACGTCAGTTCATCGAAAATCTTTGTACACTACACGTCGTCTTCACGTCAGTCCGTTGAAAACATATGTACGTTACACGTCGTCTTCAGTCCAGCAGAAATATTTGTACAGTACACGTCGGCTATCGATTCGCAGGTTACGCGTAGCAGAGTTATGAAAAATCTAAAGTGTTGTAAAGTTAATTATACAAAAAGTTGAAGTACGCGAATTAAGAGTGATCAGTAATGAAGTTATTATAAGAGTTTCAGTTTGGCGAGTGTCAAGATCAATGTGTAAATGTGATAGGAATGTGTTCGACAATAAAAGTGTAAAACAAATTCTTTCATCAGTGTTATCTTTGGATAAAAGACTCCTTTCCGTTTACACAACCTGTATAAAGAGAAGTGCTCGACCCAAAAGGATAATAGCTAGCCGGAGGACAGTGAACCAAAATTAAATAAAATCACAGTAGCATTTTTTTTAAACAAACACTAATACTGCCGCAAATTGCTAACACCAGATGGAGCTAACAAACCTAACAAAGAATCACGTCACAAAATGGCTTCACCACGTGGAGTAAACACAAATACACAAACATTATAAGTAATACCGCCGCATACCCGATGGGCGTTGCCCGTCGTTTCACGTTTATCCCTGCAAAGTTAGCCTTAGGTTGTACTTACCCAATAGCCTTACATTTCCTTGGAGGCATTTAAAAAGTATTCCACAAGATAATTAAACAAAGAGTTAATTAAAACTCTTAGGCTCTATAAAGAATAAAAAAATTAAAATACTATGCAGAATCACTGCTAAATAACCACAAGATCACAGTATGTAATGATTTACGGCACGTAAAAGAACCTCAAACCTGATAAAGAGGTCTCTGAGCAAAATTACCGATCTTTCACGCCCAATATAGAATGGGACGCTAAGAACCATATTAGTTAAAGAGCATCCATAAATAAAACTCAATTTAATTTAATTTTAAAAACAATCCTCGTATATGTAAATAGTAGAGAAATTACTAAACGAGAAAGCTATGTTAATGTAACACAAAGGTGATGGATGCGACTGAAAGGAACACGGTTCCTTTAATGTAATAACTTGATTGAGAAAAGTTGAGAGCTTCAAGATTTTGTTATCAACGCTAATAAGTGTTCCGAAGAAGATGAAATAGGATTATATCGAGCAGGTGACGTCTGAGAGGTAATGAATCTTTTGTAGACATTTCTGTCAGCGGCGTGTCCTTATTCAACAAGATAGATCTCTCTTAACAGATAATGATGTTATCGAGTATTTGTAGAACCGTTCACGAATTCACAAACTAAAGAGCTTACAAACACGTGAAAGTTCATAATTTAGTAATACTCTTAGTAAGCATGCATGGACGTATTTTTAATTTCTCTACTACGTGTAGTAAGTAGGGGAACTATTGTATTCCACTAAAAAATTCGATACCGAGATTTCACCGGATATATATGTTTTGAGACCCCTGGATCCAAAAAAAAAAAAAAAAGCATTTTTGGAAACATGTCCGTGTGTGTGTCTGTGAACAGCATAACTCAGAAACGAACAGTCGGATAAACACCAAACTTGGTATTTAGGTTCAGTATCTTCCAGAGATGCGACACGAAAGTTTTCAAGAAAATCCCCCACCCCAGACTACCCTTTACATGCAAAATTTTTCGAAAATTTTAGTTTTCTCAAAAATGGCTCTAACGATTTTGATTAAAGTATCATATGTTTAAGACATTTTCATGACAAATAAAATGTATATTTTGAATTTTCTGGGAATGTCTCCAAAAGTATTCTTCATTGTGAACGACTTTTGCATAACTGGTAAACCATAAGAGATAGACAAACTTTTACTACACAAAAAATGTAGATCGAATTAAAATACACAATTTATGTCATATACATTTTTGTTGTTGAGTGAACCATTTTCGAGATATTGCTTGTTATTCCCTTAAATTTTCCAATACTTATACCTTTTCTCAATTTCGTTACTCAAATTTTTTTTTGTCCTGGTAATACAAAGAAAATGGAATACTCCACATCGCAACCAGCTCTTAAAATATTCCCATTGCACCTACAAGAAAATTAGCAATAAGATTAACACCTCGATTAACATGAAGCATATGGAGAAAACGCGTTTGTAAAAATAGTTTATACCTGAGTAGAGAAAGTTATGTGAGTGTAACACATTAGATTTTGTTTTCGTGGTTTCCCTGGGTCGTAGATGAGTACTGGGGTGCTTCACCTTCTACAACGAATTTCCTGTCCATCAATTTCCTTCTATCTGTTTCAGGGTTGCAGGACCAGGGACGGTGATTAGTGTGCTGCGGCGGGGCGCGAAATTTGCAATTTAGAAACATTTCTTTCTAGCCTCCTTGCTTCCTTGGAGTGTCTCGTCTACACCCGGGGCCCCCAGGTTGCGGGTGGCTAAGTCAGGGCTAGGCGCCGTCAGAATTGATGTCATTGCTGGAATCGACCTTGATAACGCACATCGTCGTCCGGATCTGGTCGCCTTGGGATCTCCCCTTCCTCCCGGGGTCACGTTGGAAGCACAAAGGCGCAACTGTGGCCTACGTGCTGTGCTGTGCTCAGTTGCTAAAAGCCCTTCGTCTAACTCTAACTCCTGTCTTACTCACCATTACAGGGCATGCAAAGGGTTGCTAAGGATAGGGGGGGGGGGTTTAAAAGCCGTGTATGGTTTACAAATTCCGCTCGTACTAAAGCGTAAGCGTCTTCGAAACATTTGTTCTAATTGATCAAATGGTGAACATTTGTACATAAAGGATTAAAATGTTAGTAAGGGAAGTTATAATATACTGTAATTTTGGCCAACTCTTATATCTACAACTGCATACATGTACGTCCTGCAAAGCAGTACAGTTTTGTCTATAGTGTCTCAAATAAAGGATACGGGAAAATTTTGAAACTTTGAGGTTCTCTATGGTTGAAAATAAACATAGGGGAAGTTTTGGGAAGTTGTGTGGTAGCTTATTATCCAAGCATACCAACGTTTGTCAAAATCATACCAAAAATACTTCTTGGTAACGAAGTTCAGCGAAATGAGATGGAAATTTGGTGACATTATCACGATATACAACTCCCCCTCTCCAATAACTCGTTTGTAAAATATTTTAAGCCTTCCCATTTACCCCTTTGGACAGGAAGTAATTAAAAATCTGCCATGTTCTCAATAAAGTGTCAACAGATATCATCTGATATGAATATTTAATAAACGGGATTGATATTGGGTGAGATGAATATGAATCCACCCCAACCCCGAGGTTTAAATATTTTTGGAATACTTTATAGCCTATGTCCACGATGTTAGTATAAAATATGTGAACTTATATAATGGGTACAAAAGGTCACGTGACTCATAAATATCCAGTCATTCACTAAATTAGTTTCATTATATATTAAAGCTTAAAGTTGGAAAGTGTTCAAATTCAAAACATCTAATGTGTTACACTCACATGACTTTCTCTACTCTTGTACAAACTATTCTTACAAACGCTTATTCTCCATCTACTTCGTGTTAATCGAGATAAACATTTGCAGACTCTATCTTATTGCTAATTTTCTTGTAGATGTAAGGGGAATATATATTTACCAGGGCAATATAGAAATACAGTAGCCTTTAAGCACATACATATCTCTTAATAGCTGGTTGCTAGGTGCAGCACCATTCCCTTTGCCACAGATCAATACTCTTTGCATATACAAGACAAAAAATCTGATGTGTTACACTCACATGACTTTCTCTACTCTTGTACAATCTATTTTTACAAACCCTTATTCTCCATATGCTTCATGTTAATCGAGATATCGAGATGTCAATCTTATTGCTAATTTTCTTGTAGATGCAAGGGGAATATGGTAGCTTTTAAGCGATGGTCAAATATTTTAACGCTGGTTGCTATGCGGCGCATTCCATTCTCTTTGCAAGTCCAGGACATAAAAAAATGAATAACGAATTTGAGAAAAAGTATAAGTATTGGAAAATTTAAGGGAATAACAAGCAATATCTCGAAAACGGTTCACTCAACAAAAGAAATGTATATGACATAAGTTGTGTATTTTAACGAGATCTACATTTTTTGTGCAGTAAAATTTTGTCTATCTCTTATGGTTTACCAGTTATGCAAAAGTCGTTCACAATGAAGAATACTTTTGGAGACATTCCCAGAAAATTCGACATATACATTTCATTTCTCATGTCATTATCTTAAACATATGATATTTTAATCAAAATCGTTAGAGCCATTTTTGAGAAAATTAAAATTTTCGAAAAATGTTCCATGTAAAGGGTAGTCTGGGGTGGGGGGATTTTCTTGAAAACCTTCGTGTCGCATCTCTGGAAGATACTGAACCCAAATACCAAGTTTGGTGTTTATCCGACTGTTCGTTTTTGAGTTATGCTGTTCACAGACACACACACAGACACACACACACACAGACACACACACAGACACACACACGGACATGTTTCCAAAAATGCTTTTTTTGGATTCAGTGGGTCTCAAAACATGTATTTCCGGTGAAATCTCGGTATCGAATTTTTGGGTGGAATGCAATACTTCCCCTACTTACTATACGTAGTAGAGAAAGTAAAAATGAATAACTAATTCCCATTTGAGAAAATAAGTATTGAAAAATTTAAGGGAATAACAAGCAATATCTCGAAAATCGTTCACTCAACAACAAAAATGTATATGACATAAATTGTGTATTTTAACGCGATCTACATTTTGTGTGTAGTAAAATTTTGTCTATCTCTTATGGTTTACCAGTTTACCAAAAGTCGTTCACAATGAAGAATACTTTTGGAGACATTCCCAGAAAATTCAAGATATACATTTTATTTGTCATGAAAATATCTTAAACATATGATATTTTAATCAAAATCGTTAGAGCCATTTTTGAGAAAAAAAAATTTTCAAAAAATGTTCCATGTAAAGGGTAATCTGGGGTGGGGGGATTTTCTTGAAAACCTTTGTGTCGCATCTCTGGAAGATACTGAACCTAAATACCAAGTTTGGTGTTTATCCGACTGTTCGTTTCTGAGTTATGCTGTTCACAGACAGACACACAGACAGACAGACACACACACGGACATGTTTCCAAAAATGCTTTTTATGGATTCAGGGGGTCTCAAAACATGTATTTCCGGTGAAATCTGGTATCGAAATTTTGGGTGGAATACAATACTTCCCGTACTTACTATATGTAGTAGAGAAAGTAAAAAGTTTTCTAGTTGAAGGTGTTAGAACCAGGTAGACTATACAGTGCTTTTCCTTCACACTGGCACCGCCGCAGCAGCCATCTCATCTTCTCATAATTACAATGCTAATAAGCACATACCTTATCATAAGAGATGTTGAAAATACCGTCCTCCGTGCAAACTGAGGCAATATTTTATATCACAACACTGTGAATGCCAGAGTGATTGTAGTGTAAATTAACATTAATGTATGACAATGATTTTAGATGTTTGTTAACCATAAGCATTGTTAGGAAATAAGTTTACACGGCATCACAGAAACTGACAATAGAAGTGGGTAACAATAAACCGAGGGGGTGAGTTGTTTATAACTGAGAAGAGACAAACAAATGACGTCAGGGTAGCGTACCTTATTTTTAGAAATGGAGGGAATATCTTCCCTAGAGCATATGTGTTAGTAATACTGATTGGCTGACAAAACAGACGCTAAAGTGGGCGCGATTTGGTAACCAATAGCAGCTCTATTATAATTTTTGGGCATTTCGAGGTGAAGGAGTATATATTCTCGAGCCATAAGCATGTATCACGCAGTTCTAAGGAATCTCTCGTGAAGTGCACGTCATACAGTTTGGATGAATCTCTCGCGGCGTAAAGTTAGTTACAAAATGTGAAGTACGCGGCAACTAATACAACAGTAATTACATTTGGAAATACCACAGTTTCAGTCAGGCGTGTATAAAGATTAAATATGTGAATTATTAATTAAGTGTGACGGCAATAAAAATGTGAAAATAAATTCCTTTATCAGTGTTATCTTTTAGCAACAACTCCTTTCCGTTTACACGCCCTGCTCAGAGATACTTGCTTAACTGAGTAATAATAGCTAGCCGGAGGACAAAGAACCCAAAATTCAAAATAATAAAACAATAAGAGGCGCCCAGTAAATAAGATAACACGAGCCGATTACTGCGACAAAATATTCCTTACAACTTCTCAGGAAATTTTCCTTCACACTTGAGAGTTCAGTATCCGAAATTGAGTCAAGTTTTTACCTGATGTTTTCCTTTAGTTTTTACAATGTATGGGATTTAATGCATACGCCTTATTTTTCATACGATCATCAGAGTTGTATAAATTTCTGTAACTGGATTTTGCAAAATGATAGCGTAATACGAGAGCTGTTCTAGAAGTACCCGACCTAACAAAGAAAATACAAACATTTTGGCAATTAACATCTTTATTTCTCTACATAGTCTCCTTTCAGCTCGATACACTTTTACCAGTGATGTTCAATAGCTTCGATACCCTGTTTATATTGAGAACCGTCGAGTTCTGCAAAATAGCCATAAACTGCAAACTCCACCTCTTCATTGTTGGCAAATATTTTACCACCAAGTCATTTCTTCAACTTTGGAAACAGAAAATAATCAGAGGGGGCTAAGTCTGACGAATAGGGTGCATGAGGAAGCAACTCGAACTTTAACTCATTGATTCTGGCCAACGCAATAATGGATGTGTGAACTGGTGCATTGTCTTGATGAAACAGAACTTTCTTTTACAAATGCGTCCGTTTTTGCTTGATTTCATCATTCAAACGCTGCAATAAATTTGCATAATACTCATCATTGTTTGCTTTCCATTTTGAAGATAATTGATGAAAATTATCCCACGCACATCTCAAAATAACTGACGCCATGGCCTTGCCTGCAGATGGGGAATTGCTTTCGCCTTCTTTGGAGCCGATTCTCCCCTTTCAATCCACTGTTTTGACTATTCCTTCGTCTCAGATGTGAAGTGATGGACCCATGTTTCATCCATAGTTACGAATCGACACAAAAACTCTGCTTTATTGCAGCGAAACATCGCCAAACACTCGACTGAAACATCCTCACAACGCTGCTTTTGTTCCATTGTGAGTAAACGCAGCACCCATCTTGCCACAGCTTCCTCATGTCTAAATGTTCAGTTAGTATGCAATGTACAGAACTTTTTCAAATGCCTACGGTGTCTGCTAGCTCGCGCACTTTCAGTCGACGGTCATCCAATACCATTTTGTGGATTTCCTTCCCAATTTTTGGCGTGGTCACCTCATTTGGTTGACCACTGCAATGTTCGTCTTGGCAGCTGGTACGGCCTTGCTTAAACTCTGCAACCCAATATTTTACGAAGGAGTACACTCCCACAGAATAGAACCTAGCTCAGCTTTAATATTAGTTGAACTAAGACCTTTCAAATGAAAGTATTGAATCACGTAACGATGTCCAGTTTTATCCATGTTTACAAATTCGCTGAAAGAGAGAGTTCGCTATTAATGACTGTCAAACAATTACTAAACAACGTAGCATCGTCAAACTTAAGGTTTATAAGACTGATACTTTCTACTATAGTCATTTGTTTGAAACAACAACCGCTATATATACGTCAGTTCGGGTACTTCTGGGACTGCCCTCGTAATTGACGCACGCTTAATATTCTTCTCTGACGAAGCATGATTCCAATTGTATTGCTATGTTTCTTCGTAAAATAACAGATATTGGAGTACAGAGAAACCCGACTTTACACACGAGATACGCTTGCATGACGCAAGAATTGGTGTGCAGTAAAGTGCATACAGAATAACAGGACCTGTATTTTTTGAACAAACAATAAATGCAGAGAGGTAGAGAATGACATACTCGTGCCATTTTTTACAGCACCTGACCGACGTTGAATGTCACTCTGGATTTTTCCAAAAAGACTTTGCTACCGTGCTTAGAGCTGATAAGTCAAATTTAATTGAGGAAATTGTTTAAGATAATGTAACTAGTAAATAATTATGGCTTTCACGATCCCCTGATTTAACTGTATGTAGTCTCTATCTATAGAGAACTGAATAATAAGGTGCAAAGAAACCCCATACATTGGAAGAACTAAAAGAAAAATCTGATGTGTTACACTCACACGACTTTCTCTACTCTTGTAAAAACTATTTTTACAAACGCTTATTCTCCATATGCTTCATGTTAATCCAGATAAACATTTGCAGACTCTATCTTATTGCTAATTTTCTTGTAGATGCAAGGGGAATTGGTAGGCTTTAAGCGATAGTCATATATTTTAACAGTATTCCATTCTCTTTGCATCACCATGACAAAAAAAATTAATAACGAATTTGAGAAAAAGTATAAGTATTGGAAAATTTAAGCAAATAACAAGCAATATCTCGAAAATGGTTCACTCAACAAAAGAAATGTATATGACATAAGTTGTGTATTTTAACGCTGTCTACATTTTTGTGTAGTAAAATTTTGTCTATCTCTTATGGTTTACCACTTATGCAAAAGTCGTTCACAATGAAGAATACTTTTGGAGACATTCCCAGAAAATTCCAGATATACATTTCATTTCTCATGACATTATCTTAAACATATGATATTTTAACCAAAATCGTTATAGCCATTTCTGAGAAAATTAAAATTTTCGAAGAATGTTCCATGTAAAGGGTAGTCTGGGGTGGGGGGATTTTCTTGAAAACCTTCGTGTCGCATCTCTGGAAGATACTGAACCTAAATATCAAGTTTGGTGTTTATCCGACTGTTCGTTTTTGAGTTATGCTGTTCACAGACACACACACACACACACGGACATGTTTCCAAAAATGCTTTTTTTGGATTCAAGAGGTCTCAAAACATGTATTTCCGGTGAAATCTCGGTATTGAATTTTTGGGTGGAATGCAATACTTCCCCTACTTACTATACGTAGTAGAGAAAGTAAAAATGAATAACAAATTCCCATTTGAGAAAATAAGTATTGAAAAATGTAAGGAAATAACAAGCAATATCTCGAAAATAGTTCACCCAACAAAACAAATGCAAATGGCATAAATTGCGTATTTTAACGCGCTCTACATTTATGCGTAGTAAAATTTCGTCTATCTCTTATGGTTTACCAGTTATGCAAAAGTCGTTCACTATGAAGAATACTTTTGGAGACATTCCCAGAAAATTCGAGATATACATTTTATTTGTCATGAAAATATCTTAAATATCAGATATTTTAATCAAAATCGTTAGAGCCATTTTTGAGAAAATTAAAATTTTCGAAAAATGTTCCATGTAAAGGGTAATCTGGGGTGGAGGGATTTTCTTGAAAACCTTCGTGTCGCATCTCTGGAAGATACTGAACCTAAATACCAAGTTTGGTGTTTATCCGACTGTTGGTTTCTGAGTTATGCTGTTCACAGACACACAGGGACATGTTTCCAAAAATGCTTTTTTTGGATTCAGGGGGTCTCAAAACATGTATTTCCGGTGAAATCTCGGTATCGAATTTTTGGCTGGAATACAATACTACCCCTACTTACTATACGTAGTAAAGAAAGTAAAAACATTAGGCGAGTAATTCACTCAATTTGGGATATGAAACTCTCCAGTGAGAATGAAAATTTTCTGGGAAGATGTCAGAAATGTGTGGACAGAGAAGCACAGACAACATTTCCAACATCTCTTATGATAAGGCATGTACTAATTATCATTGTAATTGTAACTATGAGAACGTGAGACGGTTGAAGGGACATTATATAACTATTTCGGCGGGAGTCCGAGCTGCGGTTGCCTTGCAGTGGCCACAGTGTGAAGAAAAGGCACTGTGTTAGCATTGGAACAACTACCAATCACAATTAACGAACCAAAGTGCATCGTAAACACAAAACGTTTAGAATGATTTCCTGTATTGGTAACGTGTTCTCCAACCGTCCATACGTGAAGTTGAAGAAAAAGCTACGAAGCAGAAGAATTGCCAGTGACGACGAAGTGGTAAAATGGTTCAGTGAGTAAGACGTCATTCTATCAGGAAATGGAGAGCTTAACCGAAACGGCAGAGGGGATGGGGAGGGGGGAAGAAAGAATGGAAAAAAATATTTGACCTGCTCAAAATCCTGGTGGCAACGTTACTGCGACAATTGACGATGTTCTTTTGCCCCAACCCTAAATTCCAAATACAGGTACTTGTTATTGTACATGGTTAATTCTCAGCCCCTACTCCACGTTGCAAGAAATACTGTATGTTAATAACAACTGTTAATTGCTTGCACAAACATTCAATATTACTTTACTGTTGGTCTTGCTCAGTGTGGTTTACTTGTGTTTAAGAAAAGCAAGCGTGTTGTAATAAGCATTTAACACAAACTCGAAGTCGTTAGCGACAGAGTGACAGGGAACGAGGGCTTCAAAGCATTATAGGTAAGAAAGACTACAAATTCTATTGAGATATAGAATTACGTTACTATCAATAAAACAAAACTCTTTTGGGGGAGGGGTTCATTTATTTACCCTCCCTTTAACTGCTATGGTCATATTGGTGGCTTTGATTCCTGGAATTTCTAGGTTAGGTTACTGTAGGTTTTCGTCGTTTTTAAGTGTTTACACGCACGCTCACATCCATACTTCCAGACTCTATAGACGGTAGAGAATAATCCTAATTAAGGAAAAATTTCCATCCCCGACCGGGAATCGAATTCTGGATAGAAGTCAGCACGGAGGCAGTCAAAACATTTTGTTTAGTTTACTTCGAGTTTTGTAAAACAAAGCACTGAATCAACACCAACAGTCAAAAATTAAATTGAGTTTTATTTAAGGACGCTCTTTAACTACTGTGGTCCTTGGTGTCCCATTCTATATTGGACGTGAAAGACCGGTAATTTTGCTCAGAGGCCTCTTTATCAGACTTGAGGTTCTTTTACGTGCCGTAAATCTACGACACGGGACCACCGGCTTTACTTCCCTTCCGTAAGATGCCGGCCCTCGTAGCCGTGGTCGCTGGAGGGTATAGCTCCGGCGCTCCGCCAAGCTGAGGGTCGCGGGTTCGAGTCCCGCCATGGGAATGGGTGTGTGTGTTGTATAATTGCATAATAAGCGGTAACGAAAACAATAAAAACACAGTAAGATTAACGTAAAACAAGGGAACTTAAAAAAAATCTGATGTGTTACACTCACATGACTTTCTCTACTCTTGTACAAACTATTTTTACAAACGCTTATTCTCCATCTACTTCATGTTAATCGAGATAAACATTTGCACACTCTATCTTATTGTTAATTTTCTTGTAGATGTAAGGGGAATATATATTTACAAGGGCAATATAGAAAAACAGTAGCCTTTAAGCACATACATATCTCTTAATAGCTGGTTGCTAGGTGCAGCACCATTCTGTTTGCCACAGATTATAACTCTTTGCATATCCAAGACAAACAAAAATGAATAACGAATTGCCATTTTAGAAAATAGGTATTGAAACATTTAAGGGAATAACAAGTAATATCTCGAAAATGGTTCACTTAACAACAAAAAATGTATATGACATAAATTGTGTATTTTAACGCGATCTACATTTTTTGTGTAGTAAAATTTTGTCTATCTCTTATGGTTTACCAGTTATGCAAAAGTCGTTCACTATGAAGAATACTTTTGGAGACATTCCCAGAAAATTCAAGATATACATTTTATTTGTCATGAAAATGTCTTAAACATATGATACTTTAATCAAAATCGTTAGAGCCATTTTTCAGAAAACTAAAATTTTCGAAAAATTTTGCATGTAGTCTGGGGTGGGGGATTTTCTTAAAAACTTTCGTGTCGCATCTCTGGAAGATACTGAACCTAAATACCAAGTTTGGTGTTTATCCTACTGTTCGTTTCTGAGTTATGCTGTTCACAGACACACACATGGACATGTTTCCAAAAAGGTTTTTTTTTTGATTCAGGGGGTCTGAAAACATATATTTCCGGTGAAATCTCAGTATGGAATTTTTGGGTGGAATACAACACTTCCCCTACTTACTATACGTAGTAGAAAAAGTAAAAATTACTGATTTTATGAAATAGTCTTCGTAAACACTACTGCATATTTTAATACTCTAACAATAGCAGTTTTTATTTAAACATCACTGCATACAATTAGAATGCAATTATTTTCTTCCTTAAAATCCTTACCATCGTTATCCGAAAAAAAAGTTGCGTTAACCGAGACCGCCTTTATTTTCTTTAAGCGCATTCTACTGCATTTGAATGCCGAAAAATAAAGGAGCGCTGCAGCATTAAAACAGTGTTATCTTGATGCATATTCACCTGTTAACCCACAAAGAAATTAGTGAACTTCCTTTTCGACTTACATAATTTCGCACGAGAGAAGAGTACTTTTTTAACCAGTGAAATTCAGGATTCTTTAAGATTTCTTGATTTTCTTTCATCCCTAAACGTATAAATTTTCTTTTACACAGCTCTCCTTTTCCAGTTCTTTTCACCAACTGTTTCTTTCAGCATGTTTCATGTAATTTTCATCTCTTCTCTTCTTTTATCGCTGAACGTCTCCGCATGTCCGTGTTTGCCCAGCTTTGTGACCGGCACTTGTTTTACTCCTCGTGTCTCCCCATTATAAACAAATGCCCGTCTCAAGAGGCCTGTTCTGTTTGTTTCTCTGGTTTGCACAGCGTTTATTTTGTGGTATGTTGATGAGCTTTAGGTGCGCGCAGGGTTACCAACATAGCGACTACTTGGCTTGTGGAGCTTTGTTTTCCAGAAGAAAAAATACGTTGTAAATATGACTCTAAAACATTTGAGCCCCCTCTTTTTACTGGTTCATAGATACACGTGATACAAGAACGATGGTCGTCACTTTTGAAGCAGTATATTTTACCTGCTCCTGATGTCGTTATCTCGTAGCTTGTTCTGTTATCTCGTGCGCCAGCTGCTCCAGTGGTAGAGCTATGAGTACTTTCTCAGGGTATGCGTGAACGTATTGTGAAAGGATAACACCAGTTTAAATTGGCTAAGAATGTTAATGCTATCTTATACTTGAACTATTGCAGCGAGTTGCCAACCGTTTGAAGATAAAGAATGAACTTATTATGAATCCTAGCACTTGAAACTATAACAATTAAATTATTATACCTGCTAACTTCTGCAGTAAGAATTTTACGGTTTGAAGTAACTGTTTCCGCAATAAAATAAAGTAGTAGCGTAACTTGCGGTGAGTCGATAAAATGCTTACCGGCAAAATCCCTCGCGATGACCGATAAATATTACTCACTCAGGCGCGTCACTTGCGCTTAAAATACCACACGAGCAGTAAGTACCGGTGACGGTACCAGAACGACTCTGTGATTTAAATTGCACGAACATTTATCAAATTCAGCTACCCTACTTTATTAGTTCCCACCAATATTATTTCACGCTCGGGCCAATACTTAAACTCTTTTCATGCGAGTCTCTGTTACCTTATTACTAGGGTAGTTGGCTAAAATCTCAGAAATACCTTTCACTTTTCTTTTTTTCCCCCAGAATTGGCCTACGTACCTGTTCACACACGTGAACTACAACTTAATTGCATTCCAGGAATTTTTAACGTTAATGCTTTTTTGTATTCAGCTGTCGCTAATGACTTTCGTTAACAAGACTTACTAATTAGCTTCTTTCCGGACAAATCTTTCAATTCAAGCTGGCTACATTATACATTGATTTAATATACGAAAATTATTTATTGCAATTATTACTCTGTCTTACTATTAGTCCTTTATTTAATTATTTATATATTTCGGTCACTAATTGCGGAATCAACGGGAGCCTACTTTTGTAAGCAGTTAATCACAAATATCGCTTCTTACAGAGCGTTATACAAATGGAGTAGACCTTTTCATGTTCTTTACACTTTAAATATTGCCACAAACATCTAGCAGTTTTTAATTTCCTTAAATTATATTAAGCGTAACAAAGTGATTTTTTGTTACTAAATAACTATGGAACCAAAAATAAGGCAGAAACATCTAAAAATTAACCTACTATAATTATGTAACAAGTTACTCGATCATTCTGACTAAGGATCCTCCCACCGCCAAAGGGTACTTATAGGCTATGCAGCATTTCCAGAACTTGGAGGGCTGTCGGAAGGAGGTTAAGGAAGTCAGTCGTTCATATCCTTTTGTGCGAATATCAGGGGAATTTTTATGTTATTAGGAATAGCGGGCTTTACGAAATTACAATTACAAAAGGTAAAGGGGAGGAAAATTAGATCTTGTAGATCATTGTACAATAATCTGATAAAAGATGGGGGAGGTAAATGAAATTAATTCGTCATTCGAATTTAAAAAGGTAACCGTGTAACATCGGGCAGTCAGCTAAGAGGTCTTAACAAGTAATTGCCGAGCGGGACGGCTCAGGCGGTAACCTCTGTGGCCGACCTTCCTGACCCATGGCTCTTTAAGTGGATTTCCCCGGGTCGCTAGGGAAATGCTGGGAAGGTTGTTACATCCCCCGAATTCCTTGTACCTCCTTCTCATTTCACTACACCTTTCATCTGCTTGGCCTGTTTCAGGGTTGGACGTGTCGGTGTGAGCCTCGGCGTTGCATAGCAGGGGAAAAGGATGCTCTCTGTAATCCTTCATCCCCTGGAATAGGAGTTGTCTCCGAAGCCCTGGCTCGCTAGTGGGATGTACAAACCTCAGGGGGAGGAGCCGGGGAGTTTCGACCTGTAAAAGATACGGACCCTGCACTCTCCCCTGTCGTGGTTACTGGTCCGGCCGCCCTCTGTCTACTCTCACCTCACCCCTCCCTCCCGGGGGCACCCCGTCAGGTTCTTAGGCGCAAAATATCTTCTAGGTCGAGGTGCTAAATCCCCCTCCGTACCCAGTCCTACTCCTGCTCACCGGGCGGTTACTTCTGTGGCCCACATTCGGGAGTCCGGAATCGATCCCCAGCGACCGCCACCCTGGCCTATGGGTTTTTCGTATTTTCCCCGGGTCGTCAGACGAATGCTGGGGTGGTTTATCTTCTAGTACCTTTCTCTCATTTCCTGTACCCATTATCTTCCTTGTCATCTGTTTCAGTGTTGTGGGACCGGACGACGGTGGCTTGCGCTCTGTAAAGGTTTCTTCCCTGACGTCACTGCGGTACCGCTGAGTTAGGTCTCAACTCGAGTGTGGCTCCGCTCCGGGGAACCCTGGAATTCAGTGGCTTGTGGGGAGGAACCGAGCGGCGTCAGATGCGTTCTATCTGGAAACGTTAGGGACCCCGTCTATGCTTGCTCCCGTCGGCACCCGGATCTGGTCGGCCTTCGGGAGTCTCCCCTCATCCTTCACTCCCATGAGTCACGTTAGAAGCACAAGGGACCGACTGCTCTGCCCTTCCATTATACATACCTTTACCTGCTCCTATAACAAGCTATGTCCCGAAAATTCAAGCTACACATTTCATTATTTATGAAGATGTCTTAAACATATGGTATTTTAATCAAAACCATTATAGCCATTTTTGGGAAAATCAAAATGTTCGAAAAATATTCAATGTAAAGGGTAGTTTAGGGTGGGGGAACTTTTTTGAAAATCTTCGTGTCGCATCCTCGTAAGACCTAACTTAAATACCAAGTTTGGTATTTAAATTACTTTCTGCTTTTAGTTATGGTGTTCACACATCTGAACTTTTTCGAATTGTATTATTCAGGGAGTCTCAAAACATATTTCCGGTGGCATTTCGGTGTGTAATGACAGTTTATCCCGATTACAAGATGCAGATAGAAGAGTTGGTAGAGAAACTCATGTAAATGCATTACATCCAATTTTTCTGTATTTGTTTTTGCTTGTGAGGTGAAGGGGCTTCAAATGGTTATTCGTATAAAGATCACGATGTTAAACAACGCATACGATGTTTCACAAGCTATGATTTTGTCTAGTAGGTACCTGCCTACCTATCATCCCATGGGTGCGCTGTAATGGAAAATAAGCACACGAGTGAATTGCTACAGGATGTAAACCCAGGATTACAGGATATTAGTGCTCTACACATTCATCAAGAGCATCTAATCCCAGCGTGTGTTTGTTTTGAAACAGGGCCAGTCCTCCAAACTTAATCCTATTGTACCCACAATGCTTTATCCACGCTTTTAATTCATCTTAATAAGGGATTCTGTAGAGAGCGAGCGAAGTGGCCATGTGCTTACACAAAAACTCGGCGATTCGAAAATATATCCACCCATTTCGGAAACATTTTAACAAAGCTTTGTTGTGATGC
Organism: Deroplatys truncata; assembly: GCA_030765065.1. Lineage (NCBI taxonomy): Eukaryota > Metazoa > Arthropoda > Insecta > Mantodea > Mantidae > Deroplatys > Deroplatys truncata. Next base: position 24,640,896 of record CM060977.1, on the reverse strand, counting down.
ATTCACATGACTCTCTCTACCCTCCATCTTTATTAGTGGGTATACAAACTATTCTTACTAAAGCTTATTTCTTTCTCTGCTACGTATAGTAGGTAGGGGAAGTATTGCATTCCATCACCAAATTCGATAACAAGATTTCACCGGAAATATATGCTTTGAGGTGCCCTGAATCCAAATAAAGCAGTTTTGGAAACATGTCTGTCTGTGTGTCTGTAAACACCAAAACTCAAAAACGAAAATTGGGTAAACACCAAACTTGGTGTTGAATATCTTTCAAGGATGTGACATGAGGATTTTCAAGAAAACCCCCACTCCTAACTACCCTTGGAACATTTTACAAAACTTTTGATTTTCTAAAAAACGGCTCTAACAACTTTGATTAAAATACCATATATGAAATATATTTATATGACAAATAAAATGTATATCTCGAATTTTCTGGGAACTGCCTCGAAGTCCTCTTCATTCGGAAGGAAATTGGTATAACCTTGTATAACTGGTAAACGTAAAGCGATAGACGAAAACGTACCACAGAAAAATGTAGATCTCTTTAAAACACACAATTCATTTCGCATAAGTTTTTTGTGGCATAAGCCGTTTCTGAGATATCCGTTATTAAAGGTTCGAATTGTTCATTTCCTGGCCATTCTCTTAAAGTCTTTTCAACATACAACTGTTTCTCGCGATATCATGGAAACAGTATGGAATTTTAAAGCCAATAGCGTCCAGTTGTTAAACATTTGACTATCGCTGTTCTCTTTGTATGTATAACGAAATGAGTAATCTAGCTATTTTTGCAAAGGTTTGTTTGGATAAAAATCTGATGTGTTACACTCACATGACATTCTCTACCCTTGTACACACTATTTTTATAAACGCTTATTCTCCATATGCTTCATGTTAATCGAGATGTCAATCTTATTGGTAATTTTCTTGTAGATGCAAAGGGAATATGGTAGCTTTTAAGCGATAGTCAAATATTTTAAGCGCTGGTTGCTATGTGGCGCATTCCATTCTCTTTGCATGTCCAGGACATAAAAAAAAATGAATAACGAATTTGAGAAAAAGTATAAGTATGCAAAATTTAAGGGAATAACAAGCAATATCTCGAAAATGGTTCACTCAACAAAAAAATGTATATGACATAAATTGTGTATTTTAACGCGATCTATCTCTTTTGTGTAGTAAAATTTTGTCTATCTCTTATGGTTTACCAGTTATGCAAAAGTCGTTCACAACGAAGAATACTTTTGGAGACATTCCCAGGAAATTCAAGATATACATTTTATTTGTCATGAAAATATCTTAAACATATGATATTTAATACAAATCGTTAGAGCCATTTTTGAGAAAATTAAAATTTTCGAAAAATGTTACATGTAAAGGATAATCTGGGGAGGGGGGATTTTCTTGAAAACCTTCGTGTCGCATCTCTGGAAGATAGTGAAACTAAATATCAAGTTTGGTGTTTATCCGACTGTTCGTTTCTGAGTTATGCTGTTCACAGACACACACACACGGGCATGTTCCCAAAAATGCTTTTTTTGGATTCAGGGGGTCTCAAAACATGTATTTCCGGTGAAATCTCGATATGGAGTTTTTGGGTGGAATACAATACTTCCCCTACTTACTATACGTAGTAGAGAAAGTAAACAAATTTTTAGAAAAAGGTCCGTGTGTGTGTGGAAGTGTATCTGTGAACAGCATAGCTCAAAAATGAAAAGTCGGATAAATACCAAACTTGGTATTTAGGTTCAGTGTCTTTCAAAGAAGCGACATGAAGATTTTCAAGAAATTCTCCCACGCAGACTATCCTTTACATGGAACATTTTTCGAAAACTTTAATATTCTCAAAAATGGCTATAATGATTTTGATTTAGGATCTCGTTAAAACACACAATTTATATCATATACATTTTTTGTGGAGTGAGCCATTTCCGAGATATTCCTTGTTATTTGTTTCATTTTACCAATATTTATAGTTTTTCCAATGGGAATTCGTTATTCGTTCTTTTATGTCCTGGACATACAAAGAGAATGGGATACTCCACATAGCAACCAGCTCTTAAAACATCTGCCTATCGCTTAAAGCCTACCATATTCCCCTTGCATCTACAAGAAAATTAGCAATAAGGTTAACATCTCGATATCTCGATTAACATGAAGCATATGGAGAATAAGTGTTTGCAAAAATAGTTTGTACAAGAGTAGAGAAAGTCATGTGAGTGTAACATCAGATTTTTAAAGATTTGACTATTGCATAATCCTACTGTATTCCTCTATTCGTATTATAGTTACAAGGAAGTATGGAATAAAAGCATTTCTACAAATGTTCATCTCGATTAACATGAAGTAGGTAATTTCGTATGACGGGTAAGCCTTGGATAAAAGCCTACAACACAAAAAATGTTAATCTCTTAAAAACAGTTTATTTCAAATAAGTTTTTTCTGAGGCATTAGCCATTTCTGAGATACCCTTTATTATGGATTTGAATTTTTCAATGCTTTGCCATTTTTACTTTCTCTATTACATGCTTGTAGTAGGTGGAGGAAGTAATGCATTCCACCCAAAAATTCCAATTCAAGATTTCCCCGGAAGTATGTGTTTTGAGATCTCCTGAATCCATTAAAGATTTTAGAAGGTCGGTGAATCTGTCTGTGAACAGCATGACTCAAAAACGAAAAGCCATTACTTCAATAGGTATATTTCAAGGATGCGACACGAACATTTTCAAGAATATCCACTCTACCTCAAACTACCCTTCACATAGCACATTTTTCGATATTTGTTACATATAATCTCAAAAATGGCTTTAACTATTTTGTTTAAAATACTATATGTTTAAAATATTTACAAGAAAAATAAAATTTACATATCTTAAATTTTTTGGCAATAGCCGTTAAGTCCTCTTCAATTGGTAGGATTTTTTTTATAATTTTGTGTAACTGATAAACCTCAACAGATAGACAAAAATGTGCTGCACAAAAAATGTACATCCCTTTAAAATAGACACATTTATTTCAAATAACGTTTTTGTGGCATTAGTCATTTCTAAGATATCCATTAATATTTGTTTCAATTACCCAATACTTGTTTCTCACGATGTAATGGAGAGAGCATGGAATTTTCGGTTCCCTCTATCCTTCTGTATCTACAATGAAATCCGTAATATAGCTATTTCTGCAAATGTTTATGTATCTCGATCAAATTGAAGTAGACAGAAAAGTAAGCATGTGTAAAAAAAAAAGCTTCTAAGAAGCTATATGAAAATAAATTATAGTGAGTAGAAAACGTCCTGTGTATGTAATGCATCAGTTTTTACTTTCTCTACTACGTATAGTAAGTAGGGGAAGTATTGTATTCCACCCAAAAATTCGATACTGAGATTTCACCGGAAATATATGTTTTGAGACCCCCTGAATCAAAAAAAGCATTTTTGGAAACATGTCCGTGTGTGTGTGTGTCTGTGAACAGCATAACTCAGAAACAAACAGTCGGATAAACACCAAACTTGGTATTTAGGTTCAGTATCTTCCAGAGATGCGACACGAAGGTTTTCAAGAAAATCCCCCCACTCCAGATGACCCTTTACATGGAACATTTTTCGAAAATTTTAATTTTCTCAAAAATGGCTCTACCGATTTTGATTAAAATATCATATGTTTAATATATTTTATGACAAATAAAATGTATATCTTGAATTTCCTGGGAATGTCTCCAAAAGTATTCTTCATTGTGAACGACTTTTGCATAACTGGTAAACCATAAGAGATAGACAAAATTTTACTCACAAAAATGTAGATCGCGTTAAAATACACAATTTATGTCATATACATTTTTTTGTTGAGTGAACCATTTTCGAGATATTGCTTGTTATTCCCTTAAATTTTCCAATACTTCTTTTTTTCTCAAAATCGTTATTCATTTTTTTTGTCCTGGTAATACAAAGAAAATGGAATACTCCACATAGCAAGCAGCTCTTAAAATATTTGACTATCGCTTAAAGCCTACCAATTCCTCTTGCATCTACAAGAAAATTAGCAATACGATTAACATCTCGATATCTCGATTAACATGAAAGTCATGTGAGTGTAAAACATCAAATGTTTTTTTATTTAGAGTCCCCCATTGATAACGTTACTATTTTATCGCATCGGCAGCTGTCTGGTTTAGTTGTCAGAGGTAAATTACAAATGCATTATGAAATTTTATGGCACACGTTGAATAATTCCAAACATTATTTTGGTTGCTCATTTGGTTTTCATTAATCCGTCCATTTATTACCCTTCATAAAAATTGCATCATATTTCAGATTTTTAAACAGCTCAACAATACCCCCAACATGTTTGTAAAATTTGCATAGTAATGTTTTGCATTGAAATTGAGTTTGCATTATAAATACTTAAATACAAAACATACACACAAATAATGGGAGGACGTTTTTATGATCTCAATCGGCCGTCTTTGTAAGCACTGACCACAAATGTCCTGTTGCTTCGGCGGTATCGAACTTAACATCCCTTTAACATGTGGCAGTAATTTGTATCATAATAATGTAAATGTCAGAGTGATTGTAGTGTAAATAAGCATTATTGTATGACAATGATTTGAGATGTTTGTTAATTATATGCATTGTTAGGAAATAAGTTTACACGGCCTCACTGAAACTGACAATAGGAGCGGAGAACAATGAGCGAGGGGGTGAGTTAAATATTAATTAGAAGAGACAAGCAAATGACGTCAGATTGGCGCGCTTTTCTGTAGAAATGGAGGGAATATCTTCCCTAGAGCATATGTGTTCATCATTTTGATTGGATATAAAAATAGACGCTAATGTTGGCGCGTTTTATTAACCAATAGCAGCTCGATTATAATCTTTAGGCATATCGGGGTGTAGGAGTATAAAAAGCTAAAGTCAGAGGCAGATTTCGTCAGTCCAACAGAAGCATTCGCGTGTAATACGTCGATCAGTTCAACATAAGTATTCGTGAGTTATACGTCGCGTAGTTCAACGGAAGCATACATAAAGTACACGTTACGCAATTCTACAGAATCTCTCGCGTCTTAAAGTTTGTTATAAATGTGATACACGCGAATTAATAATGTGCAGTAAATAAGTGATTATAGTGATATTAGAAAATATAACAGTTTCAGTCTGGCGTGTATCACGAGTCAATATGTGAACTTAATTGTGACGGTAATGAAAGTGTAAAAACAGATTCTTTTATCAGTGTTATCTTTGAGTAACAAATCCTTTCCGTTTACACACCCTGTTCAAGAGATTTGCTTGACCGAGAAATAATAGCTAGCCGGAGGACAATGAACCCAACATTCAAAGTAGTAATACAATAACAGGCGCCCAGCAAAAGATAACACGAAGTGACCGCGACAAATTGGCTCCCATACGTGGTGCAGATAAATATGAAGCATCTTCCAACTACCAACAAACAAAATATCCCACTTCAAACATAAATAGTACTACCCGGCGGAGGGCGATGGGTGTTTTCAGGCGTAAAAATCCTTAGCATGTCTTCCTTCGGAAGGGAAGTAAAATCGGTGGCTCTGTGCTGTAGATTTACGGCACATAAAAGAACCTCAAGCCTGATAAACAGCCCTCTGAGCAAAATTTCCGGTCTTTCACGCCCAGTGTAGAATGGAACGCTAAGAATCACAGTAGTTAAAGAGCGTCCATAAATAAAGCTTAATTTAATTCAACAGAAAAAGAACCTACACATTCCCACCTTCCTTGGGATGTACGATGTGTGTATCACAGGGGGACACTTCTATTGTGGCTACACCCCCGGAAAGCAGGGTTGAGGTGAAGGAGACGTAGGGGACCCCAGGCAGACAGTCCCACAGGGATACACAGAAGTCCCTAACATTTCCAATTTGAACCACTGCGCACCAGGTCTGAGGAACCCTAAGAGGCGACACAGCGACCCTAAGAGGCGGGATAGCCCACTCTGGCGTTCATGGGGAATCTTTCCAACGCGCATGCATCTACGCCATTTGCCCCTTCACGGCCAGCACCTGAAATGGAGATGAAACTGGGGAAAGGAGAAATCTTGGTAGAACACATCACCCCGGGATTCGCCGGGCGACCAGGGGAAACCATGAAAAACTCAGTGGTCAGAGTGAGAGGTCACCGGGAATCGAACCCAGGACCCCCGCTGCGGGCCATAGACGTCGCCACCTGAACCATCCCACTCGGTTCCCATCTTCTTTTATCCTTACACAAACCCCTTGTAATGTTACCCCTAAATACTTTGTTCCTTCCTCCACGAAAAGATGCTACACTAAGATTTCCAAGAAAATTCCCCTCCACATCCAAAACTACTCCTTCCACGAACATTTTGTAGCTTAGAGCGTTTTCGAAATATTCTTTGTTCATTGTTTAAGCTTTCCCAAGTTGAACTTCAATGCGGCATCTATGTATCCCATATACGTTCATTAATAACAAAAACTAACTAACGATACAGGAACAATTGGTTTGTTTTACACATTGCGAGTGCAATCAAGTCATATTGCTTAATTTAAGATTATTTCCGGTCACTTATCGTAACGTAAAGTGGAAATAAGATTAACTTTTTGTATGAATACAGTAATAAAGGGTGAGCCAAAACACTCCGAACCGCCTGCGCGGTGTTTTTTCTGTCCGCGTCCTCGGCGCTCGCTGCTGTCTGCCGCTCTCATATTAAGGCGCGGATGAAACTATACAACATTTTTAAAACTACTTTTAAAGGCTTTACTTACCAACTTTATGAAAGGAGATGCTGAAACTGGCCACTGTCGTTGTCCATACATTTTTGGCACCTGTTTAGGAAACTATCCATCATGGAATTTTTGGGGGGAATTTTCCAAACGATGGCCGATGTCGTCTAATGTTTCTTCGCTAAGAACCGAACGCCGTCTTTTAGATTTCTTAGCCTGAACACTTCCTGTGGTCTGAAATTGACTGTAAAGTTCATGGATTGTTGTACGGCCTGGAACTTTTACACCTGGAAATCTTTCTGCAAATCGTACTTTCACTTGGCGAGCTGACCGAGTTAACACATATGAATCATAAACAAATACACGCTGTGCAGTAGAAAACATATACTGATCTATAATATACTTTGTGACTAAGTACAGGACAAAATAATAAATAACTAAATTTGTTTTGAAAGCTTCTAGAGAAAATATTTAAAATACCCATAAAATTATGAAATCCAACAATGAAAGCTAAAAAAAGAAACATGAAACAATCCTGCAAATAGGAATGGTATAAGAGATTTACTGAAACAACATTTTGCACCATTTGTGTTTAAATGAAAGGATAAACCAACTACCTTCATTTTTGGCTGTGACCAGGTGCAGAATCCTTTCTTTTCTGCTAATATTTGATTTAGTAGAATAATATCAGCATTTATAAAAGGTTAAATCACCTACCCTTCCCTGACGGTGGAGACATTATTTAAGAGTTTAAATAATTTAACAGTTGCATACAAACTCATTGAATTACATATACAGAGCCATAATATAATTTGTGACTAAGTACAGGACAAAATAATAAATAACTCGTAATAACTAAACTACATCACATCACCGTCAACTCAAAACTGCACTTCACACAGCATAGCAAAACCACAACAGCGTGACTTTGTTTATAGCAGCAGTGCGTTATCATGTTTTTATCATATTTCCACACGCCCAGTGGAAAAACACCGCGCAGCCGGTAATATTGTTCATAAAACACCCCTCCTGGGTAACTGAAAACATAAAGTGTACAAGACAAACCCACACACCCTGGAAGAATTAAAACAAAATATCCGCCAGGAAATTTCTCAACGTGCACTACGGCGGCCAGTTTCAGCATCTCCTTTCGTAAAGCCTTTAAAGGTAGTTTTAAAAATCTTGTATGCTTTCATCCGCGCCTTTCTATGATAGCGGCAGACGGCAACCAGCGCCGAGGACGCGGACAGGAAAAACACCGCGCAGCCGGTTCGAAGTCTTTTGGCTCACTCTGTATGCAAGGGATGGCATGATGCTATAACCGGTGGAGAAAGTCGTGTGACACACGCACGCACGCGCACACACAAACATATTTTGTTTGTTTTGTTTTTTTAATGTGAAGAACCGTACACGGTAGGTGGAAATGCGAGAAAATGTTCGCCTTGCTTCCTTGAAAGATGCCAGATTTATATACGAGGGTGGTCTGAAAAGTTTCTGACCTCAACATGAAGATGGCATCACTCGTAAATAAAAGCTATTGAATTTCATTGTTCATCTGTTGACAGTTACTCACCAAAGCTTCAGCCATTTTGACTGTCAGTTGTTATGTAACAGTTGTTTGAGTGAGGTGATGTGAGTGTTTTTATGAAAATGGACAAAATCGAGTATCGAGCTGTCATTAAATGTTTGTTTTTGAAAGGCAATACGCCTACACAAATCAAAGATCAGTTGGATTCTGTGTATGGGGACTCTGCACCATCATTTACCACAGTGAAATTTTGGGCAGCTGAATTTAAACGTGGCCGTAAGAGCTTGGGAGACGAACGTTCGGGACGTCCAAAAATTGCAACTACCGACGAAAACATCGCCAAAGTTCACCAAATGGTGCTAGACGACGCCGAATTAAAGTGAGAGAGATAGCAGCGGCTATGAACATGTCAAAAGAGCGTGTTTGTCACATATTAAATAACATTTAGACATGAGAAAGCTGTCCGCACGTTGGGTGCCGCGTTTGCTCACGTTTGACCAAAAACGTGTTCGAATGAACATTTCCAACGCTCTGTTGGCACAGTTTAGGCACAATAAATCCGAGTTTTGGCGCCAATTAATTACTTAGATGAAACTTGGATACACCATTATACGCCCAAAACAAAAATACAGTCCAAACAATGGACTGCAAAGGGGGAACCGGCTCCAAAAAAAAAGAAGCAAAAACTGTTTTTTCCTGTTTCACCAAGACAACACCTCAGCGGTTGCAATGGCGAAAATCCACGAATTACGGTTTGAACTGCTTGACCATCCGCCTTACTCACCAGATCTAGCCCCAAGCGACTTCTTTTTGTTCCCTCATCTGAAAATTGCGCTCGGAGGACAGAGATTTTCGTCAAATGAAGAGGCAATCACCTTCGTGAACAATTATTTTGCAGAGAAAAACGCTGAGTACTATTTGGACGGGTAACAGAGATGGGAGCATCGCTGGGAGAAGTGTGTAAAGTTACAAGGAGACTATGTTGAGAAATAAAAAACAAAAATTCTGAAAAAATGTCTTGTATCTTTATTAGGTCGGAAACTTTTCAGACCAGCCTCGTATTACGGCAGGCGTCTCTGGGTGCTTGCCCCGCCTTGGGCAGTGCGTGGATGGTTGAAGAGAGGAGGGGAGGTGTTCTCGGTTTGCCGAAGGTCCATAACTCCTATCGGGATGCGAGTGAAAAACCTCCAGAATTCCCGCTCCCTTCAGGCCTTAGCGAAGCGTCTAAAACCGCTGTTTCTGCGTTGGATTCGGTTCTTTTCTGCTGTTTCCTCAGAAGTAGCAGATGTCTGCGCGAGCAGCGACTGTGAACTGAAGTACGAGGTGCAGGCAGACCCAAGTTGTAACCAGAGAAAGAGGACTTAATTCACAATATGAAGTTTGGTGTTTACTATTCGAATTCTCGTTTTTATGCTCTTTTGGAGGGAAGTTACCAGGGGACCTCAAATCCTTCTACTTCCGGAGAAATACAAACATCAAATTTTTGGGCGGAATGAAACACTTCCTGTACCTAACATAGTAAAGCGATAGGAAAAACATTTTTTGATGTGCTACATTCACATGAATTTTCTCTACTCACTGTTCTAGAAACTATTCTTAAAAGCTTTTTGTTGTATCTACTTCTTGTTAATCGAGATAAACCTTGATTACACATTTACATATTTTGGTTATGAGAAGGATACGCTAAAGCGAATGTCAAATGTTTTAAAAATGGCTCACAATGTGATGGCTTTGAAATGTTGTTCTCTTTGGATCACCACGAAAGAAAGAAGAAAAAGAAAAAAATAGCGATTTGCAGTTTAACATGTATAAGATATTTGAAAATTCAAACCAATAACAAAGAATATACCGGAAATGGCTATTGCTACGTAAAAGTTATTTGAAATAAATTCTGTGTTTTAAATAGATTTACATTTCTTGTGTAGTACGTTTTTGGTTTACCAGTTATACAAAATTCCTTCCGTATGAAGCGGGCTTCACAGACTATTCACAGAAAATTCATATACCTACATTTTATTTTTCATGTAAATATCTTAAATGGCATTTTAACAAACTCGCTAGAGCAGTTATGGAGACAGTTAAAAAGCAATTTCACCGGAAATACATGTTTTGATAGCCCCTGAATCCAAAAAAAGAATTTTTGGAAACATGTCCGTGTGTGTCTGTCTGTGAACAGCATAACTCAGAAACGAACAGTCGGATAAACACCAAACTTGGTATTTAGGTTCAGTATCTTCCAAGGATGCGACACGAAGGTTTTCAAGAAAATCCCCCACCCCAGATTACCCTTTACATGCAAGATTTTTCGAAAATTTTAATTTTATCAAAAATGGCTCTAACGATTTTGATTAAAATATCATTTGTTTAAGATATTTTTATGACAAATAAAATGTATATCTTGAATTTTCTGGGAATGTCTCCATAAGTATTCTTCATTGTGAACGACTTTTGCATAACTGGTAAACCATAAGAGATAGAGAAAATTTTACTACACAAAAATGTAGATCGCGTTAAAATACACAATTTATGTCATACACATTTTTTTGTTGAGTGAACCATTTTCGAGATATTGCTTGTTATTCCCTTAAATTTTTCAATACTTATTTTCTCAAATGGGAATTCGTTATTCATTTTTTTGTCTTGGATATGCAAAGAGTATTAATCTGTGGCAAAGGGAATGGTGCTGCACCTAGCAACCAGCTATTAAGAGATATATATGTGCTTAAAAGCTATTGTATTTCCAAATTGCCCTTGTAAATATATTATCCCCTTACATCTACAAGAAAATTAGCAAACGTTTATCTCGATTAACATGAAGTAGATGGAGAATAAGCGTTTGTAAAAATAGTTTGTATAAGAGTACAGAAAGTCATGTGAGTGTAACACATCAGATTTTTTTTTTCATGTCAAGGGTAGTTTGGTGTGGGGCTTTTTTTTTTAATCTTCGGGTCGCACCCTTGGAAGATGCTGAACATAAATACCAAATTTGGTATTTAATTGACTTTTCGTTGTTTAGTTATGCTGTTCACAGACACATACATAGATCGACAGACACAATCTTTTTCTAAAAATGCTTTTGCTTTATTCAGGGAGCCTGAAAAGCTTTATTTCCAGTGAAATCTCAGTATCGAATTCTTTAGTGGAATGTAATACTTCCTTACGTATTATAGATAAGCAGTTAAAAAAAACAAAAACGGAACTTAATGTAGATTTGAACAGGCTTGTAAAGATATGCCTCCCCCCCACCTTAAACTTAAGTAATTTGATGGATGTTATATCGTGATACGAAACCGTTAGTAAACCCACCGCAGAAAAGTGTTACTGTCTTCTATGAATCGCGAAAAACCTCGCTCAAAAATGCAAGCATCAAATCTCTGAATCATTTACTTTCTCATGCAGCAGTGTAAAACACTACTGGGTTTATTAGCTAGACCAGTCATACAGGGGAAAAGTCTGTAATTAATCATACTACAGTCGTATACACATTACGGGTGAGGTAATGTTCACTTTTCGTCACGGCAACGTTAAATGTTTCGCTGTTTATACGCTAACATGAGAATAAGCTTATGCAACCCTCCCGCGGACTCGTAATAAGATTATACCACGGCTCCCAGGATGAGAGTGAAGAATGGGACAATAATACCGCCTTCTTGGCCTAGAAAGCCGGAAATTGCCCTCTTAAGCCGTTTTAACACCGGATGCCAAATCGCTTATTAGCACAATTTCTACTTTAAACAATGGAGCTCATCTTCGTCTTACAGTCTGCTACAAATATTTATACCGTATTGAAAAAGATCAAAAGTTCAAAATATGTCATGTTTATTTTCTACTATTATCACCTTTAGGTAGAGAAAGCTCTGTATTCCATCGAAAAATTCGTTATCGAGATTTCATAGTAAGTACGTTTTTCAGGTCCATTAACACCACCCAAAAATCATTTTTAGAAAAATACCCGGAAGCGCGCGCGCAACAACAGTATAGGCCGCTTGCAAAAACGATATTTAAACAACATTTAGTGTTAGACGTTGTTTAATTCATTTCGAAAACGACGTTTAGTGCTAAACAGTGTCCAAATCGCGTCATGTTTAGACACTATATAGCAGGTGGTTTAGACAGTGCTTAACCATAAACGCCACTCAGGTACGGAGTGAGAGCAGAGGAACAAGATGGTGATTATACGAATCTTTGATTTCGTTGCACGTTGGAAAAGAAGGGTGATGCGACCGCGAACTGTGCTCAATCCTTTAGAGAACTATACCGAAAGGGAACTCAAAGTATGACTGAGGTAATAAATAAACATGTATATTTGATTAACGAAGTGGTCTTAGAGCTAGTACCTCCCTAACACTATTTAACACAAATTATATTAATACTTGTGCCTCTGGAACGCTGCTTTATTCTTTGTTTTTTTTTAAACACTTGTATGAGAACAATATGATGTGTTACACTCACATGACTTTCTCTACTCTTGTACAAACTATTTTTACAAAATCTTATTCTCCATCCACTTCATGTTAATCGAGATAAACATTTGCAGACTCTGTCTTATTGCTGATTTTCTTGTAGATGTAAGGGGAATATATATTTGCAACGGCAATATAAAACTACAGTAGCCTTTAAGCACATACATATCTCTTAATAGCTGGTTGCTAGGTGCAGCACCATTCCCTTTGCCACAGATTAATACTCTTTGCATATCCAAGACAAAAAAATGAATAACGAATTCCCATTTGAGAAAATAAGTATTGAAAAATTTAAGGGAATAACAAGCAATATCTCGAAAATGGTTCACTCAACAAAAAAATGTATATGACATAAATTGTGTATTTTAACGCGATCTACATTTTTTGTGTAGTAAAATTTTGTCTATCTCTTATGGTTTACCAGTCATACAAAAGTCGTTCACAATGAAGAATACTTTTGGAGACATTCCCAGAAAATTCGAGATATACATTTTATTTGTCATGAAAATATCTTAAACATGTGATATTTTAATCAAAATCGTTATAGCCATTTTTGAGAAAATTAAAATTTTCGAAAAATGTTCCATGTAAAGGGTAGTCTGGAGTGGGGGGATGTTCTTGAAAACCTTCGTGTCGCATCTCTGGAAGATACTGAACCTAAATATCAACTTTGGTGCTTATCCGACTGTTCGTTTCTGAGTTATGCTGTTCACAGACACACAGACACACACACACACATGGACATGTTTCCAAAAATGCTTTTTTTGGATTCAGGGAGTCTCAAAACATGTATTTCCGGTGAAATCTCGGTATCGAATTTTTGGGTGGAATACAATACTTCCCCTACTTACTATACGTAGTAGAGAAAGTAAAAATATAGCATTAGGTATCACTTTACAAAATGCTGACAAACTATTGTAGGATTGTAAATCATGAAAACAATGTAGGTACTCACTTAGATTTTTGTTGTATATAAGCTCCAGTCGGCGATTTTTACTGCAAGCTTTTGTTTCAATGTTTTTAATATTTGATATTGCTTCAACACTCCATTCTTTTTCCCCTCCAAAAAGCAAACATACGAAGCAACACACTTTGTTATGAATGTAACTGCCAGTTAATCAATTAAATTTACTGTACCAGGAGTTTGAAATGTCCGTTTTTGGTTCTTTTCCTGGAAGACAATGCCAAGCTTAGGAATTGGTTTTTTGCGTTTAAGTTCACACTTTTTTACATAAGATAGAGTCGAAAACTGAGTTTTTAATAAGTAATCCACTAAATCGATGGTATTGTCCATATTTCTAAGATTATAAATAAAACACGCACAATGAAAACAATACACAGGTTTACGTAAAATTACCACTTTACTGCATTGCACGGTTGCACGCACATAATGCTGGTTCACCAATAACTGCGGAATGAAATGTTTATATTACACTGCCTTGCCCTACTCTTGTCTCCAACCACGTTTCCGGACCTTGGAGAGAGCAGGTACTACACAGAGACTAAACACCTCATTAAACGTGTTAAGTCTCTGCTGCTGCCTTTGTGCCCTTAATGCACAACAAAACATAGACCTGTCTTCTACAACGAGACGTCGAAATTTAGTGGGAAAAGCTACATAAGTCCACTTTTGATGAGACTTGCACACGCTCAGCCACCCCAGTCTCTACTCGACTTTGCTGCCGCATCATGAGATTTCCAAGCTGCGTAAGTACGAGCCCTACAATCTGACAGCACTAGGGGTTGGAGTAAGCAGCGGTGAAGGTGGTTGTATTAATTAGTTTTTCATCACTTGTTTGAAGCTGTCTGTATTTATATGTTTAAAAATGTACTTCTCGGCAATTTGTTTAGGTAGACTCAGCCTCAAAGTCTGCCCTTACGCTACGCCACTGTTTTAAACATATTGTGGCAAAAAATATTTGTGCTTTGTCAGCTGAAATTACAATTTTAAATTTTCTAAAATATGTGTTGTTCTATTTAAGATGACTATTTTAAAGCGAGCACTGCTTTGGTAATCTTCTACCACAAACTCTCTTAATATTTCCAAAAAAGTTTCCCTTTCAGCAGTGCTGAAATGTTCTTCTCGTTCAGACATTTTTCTTTCCGCGCCGCTGGTAGGGGAAAAAAACTTTCTTCCGCTATTTCCGGAAACATACACGCCGCGTGGTGTCGAAATTCGAAAGCTTTAAAATGCGATATTGCAGCGTTCACTTTCGGGGCAGATGGCGCTTTAAACGCTGCCTAGACATGCAAAGTTTGTCGCAGTTCTCTAGCTCGTGTTATCTTATTTGTTGAGCGCCTGTTGTTTTATTATTTTAAATTTGGGTTCTTTGTCCTCCGGCTAGCTATTATAACTCAGTCGAGCAAGTGTCTCTATGCAGGGCGTGTTCTTGCTAAAAGATAACACTGATAAAATAATTTGTTTCTGCAATTTTATTGCCGTCACACTTAATTAATAATTCACATATGTAATCTTTATACACGCCTGACTGAAACTGTGATATTTCCGAATGTAACTACAGTCGTTTTAGTTGCCGCGCACCAATTACTTCGCGTACTTAACATTTTTTAACTATGCGACGTGTAACTCGCGAGAGATTCTTCCGAACTGTGCAACACTTCCTTATGGGATCGAGAATATATACTCCTTCACCCCGAATTGCCTAAACATTATAATATAGCTGCTATTGGTTACCAAATCGCGCCCACTTTAGCGTATGTTTTGGTCAACCAATCACTGCTACTAACATATATACTCTAGGGAAGATATTCCCTCCATTTCTAAAAAAAGGCACGCTACCCTGATGCCATTTGTTTGTCTCTTCTTAGTGATAAAGAACTCACCCCCTCGGTTTATTGTTACCTACTTCTATTGTCAGTTTCAGTTAGGCCGTGTAAACTTATTGCCTAACAATACTTATGGCTAACAAACATCTAAAATCCTGTACATACAATAATATTAATTTACACTACAATCACTTTGGCATTCACAGCATGCTATGATATAAAATGTTGCCTCAGTTGTTTTTTTAAGATATTATATTTTTTTGATGACTTTAAATGCTTAAAATTACACGTGCATGTGTAGTACCCGAAATACTTTCATATAGCAAGCACAGAAGCAAGTGAACACAGAAGGCGTCGTATTGTATCCAAGGTAACGAAGCAAGACTGGGCTGTAAGGCATGGAAACGCTCGCTACTCGAGTCTACATTGTTTAGAATTGTAGCGACACTGCTGGGCCCCAGGCGTGACAACATTGCCAAGTGAAACTGCCCACGGATACGTCAATTATTACTTGCAGGGCTGTGATCACGGTCAAGTAAACGGAAGGAAGGAACTATATTTAGAGACGCAGTTTTCCGAACAGCTGCCTGCGTTGATGCGGTCAATACGTAACGCTTTTCGCACAGCTGATCTATACCCGCAGGAGTAAATAACAACACAGTTCGGACTAGAGCTTAGCAAGGCTTGTTGTGTGGAGAAAATATGACATTTTATATTACAAATCAAAGCTGCTGGCGCTATGTATGTAACAGTCATTGCATATGGTTATATTATTGTATACATGTTCAATAATGTTACGTGGATGCATTACGTAATTTAATAATGTAGGAGCTGTGAGAATAATAAGTTAAAAGTTGCTAACAATGAGGTAACAATGAGGTAATAATGAGTTTGAGAGTTTAAATGTTATTTGTGATTCTTGGAAGCAATAATGTGATTTTAGTGACAGTTTAAAAATAGCCAATCAACAACCGGAGGGGTTTTTAGTTAAATGAAGGTATTGTATTGGAGTAGGATTAGCCAATCAGAGACTTGAAATACAGAAATTTTCAAGTAGACAGTTGAAATCAATTCAGTTGCCTGTGAACTGTGCTCATAACTAGATGCGTTGCTTGTGCTTCCTTGAAAAATTTAATATGTATTCGTGTGAGACGCAAATAGTATACGTATTAAAAAGTGCAAGTATTAAATAAAAGAATGAATTAAATGAAAGAGTGAATTAAAACTTAAAGTCTGTGTAAGCCTACATTCTTGTCGCACCACGCCCTGCCAAGATATTCATGTCTCTAAAGTAATACTGACCCAACCGAGGCAAACATAAATATTAAATATTTAAAGAAACAGTTTAATTAAAAAGTTAATATTTTTTTAAACTTGGGGCAAAGGCCAACTGAAAATACATTTGGGGCGAAGGCTACCGGAAAGCTGGTTCCATACGTGCAAAAACTACTACAAGTTCGGCTCCCCAACAGTTGAAATATAATACAACTCCTATTTCAAATCGGCTTTTCATACGTAAGGCAAATAATAATACAACACCTTCAATACAAACTACTTCAAATTGATGTCCATACGTGGAGCTAAATAAATAAAACAACTCCAACGTAAACAAAATAACTTCAACTTTAAGTGCTATGGTCACCGAGCGAGGTGGCGCCGTGGTAACGCATGCGATTCGCATTCGGGAGGTCTCGGGTTCGATTGCCGGTGACCGCCCGCTCTGACCACTGGATTTTTTCGGGGTTTCCGAGTCGTCAGGCGAATGTTGGAGTCGTTTCTTTCAGCCCCCGAATTTCCTTTCCTTGCATTTCGTTCCCTTAATCATTTCATTCATGCTTCACCCCGTTAGGTCTGTTTCAGGGTTGGAAGTGTCGGGGATGGTGTTTCGGTGCAACGTAGCAGGGTAAAAGGATGCTCTCTGTGGAACTTTCTCCGTCCCTCGGTCTTCGGCTGGTTGCCGGGGTATACGGACCGCCCTTCGGAGCGGGAAGTAAATTAAATTAAATTGAGTTTTATTTATGGACGCTCTTTAACTACTGTGGTCCTTAGCGTCCCATTCTATATTGGACGTGAAAGACCGGTACTTTTTGCTCAGAGGCCTCTTTATCAGGCGTGATGTTCTTTTACGTGCCGTAAATCTACGACACAGGACCACCGGCTTTACTTCCCTTCCGAAGAAAGCCTTGCTAAGGATTTTTAGCCCGAAAAAATCCATCGCCCTCCGCCGTGTTTGAACCCGCGACCTTGGGAACTAGAGGCTAACACGGTACCACTAGTCCACAGAGGACGACGGTGGGACCATTTGTGTGGGATAGGAGTCTCTGGTCTGCCTGTCCGACTATCGTAGCGCATCAATCTGGAAACTGTAGGGACCCTTTCATTGCTGTGCCGTCACTCCTGGTTCCGGTCGCCCGGTGGCTCCTCTTACCTTCTCCTCTCGGCATAGGTACAATGTTCTCACTAGATCATTGCCGAGTCCGCTCCGAAAATCGAAAAAACAAAAACCTGCTATGATCAGATAGGGGGCCTTTGACTGAAACATTTGATTATGTTTTTACTATCTGTACTTTTAGGTTAGGTGACCAGGTTTTCGTCGTGTTTTAACTTAGGTGTTTTCACACGCACATTCACTCTCACATCCACAGTTCCAGACTCAATGGAGGGCAGGGAATAATCCTAATTAAAGAAAAATTCACACTCCCGGCCGGGAATAGAATCCAGAACATCCGATGGAGAAGCCAGCTCGCTGACTACTCGACCGCGGAAGCAGTTAATACAATACATTTTTATTTTCATATTTTGCACACTTTTCTCCCTCTCTCCATTAACAATGAGCCGAGAGCGAGCGAGATGGCTCCGCGGTAACGTGTGAGGCTCGTATTCGGGAGATGCCGGGCTAATGCTGGGGTGGAACCCCTTCTACCACGAATTTCCTGCCTCCATCATTTCCTTCCATCTGTTTTAGGGTTGTAGGACCAGCCGATGGCGATTGGTGTGTTGCGGCAGGAGATGGAATTTGCGCTCTGGAAAGATTTCTCCCAGGCACTTTGCAGACCTGCTGGGGTTCCCTTCCTTCCTGAGAATGTCTCGTCTATTCCCGGGACGCCCCTGTTGCGACTGGCTAAGGCAGCGTAGCCGGCGTCAGGATTGGTGTCATGTTGGAATGGTTAGAGATCCCATCCTGGCTAGCGCACATCGTCGTCCGGATCTGGTCGCCCTTCAGGTCTGCCTTTCATCCCTTTCTCCTAAGGGTCACATTTGAAGCACATGGGCTCACAATGAACCAGTATTTACAGAATCGAGACAGTTCTCCATTTAGAATAGTGTCGTCCAAGTGAATGTTCTGTGACGTGAGTGAACAAGTCTCTCTCAAGTAGAACCTTAAGGGGGGCAGTTAATGAGGCAAGGGGAGTAAAGAAAATATATCAGATGTTTCGCTCCGCATTCCTTCCTTATGAGTCCCCGAAGTGGTGTTTCGTCACACGATTGTGATATTTCATACATAGTTGAGTTGGCTGCCTCAAACTTTGAAGAAGGAATCGACTGGAATTCCAGGAACATTTGTGAAAGTCGTTCTACGAAATCGGACGTACTGGTGGAAAAGAATTCATGGCACTCTTCTCTTCGTCAAGGTACTTGAAGGAGTGAAATGCCAGTACGTAAATATTAGAAAGCTCCTTGTAGCGTATTGTAATTAGTGTCACATCCAACCAAAATAAACAGTGAATTTATTGTGACCGTTTTCATTTTCTCTACTACGTATACTAAGTAGGAAAAGTGTTATAGTCAACCCAAAAATTCGATGTCGAGATTTTTTCGAAAATATATGCTTTGAGACCCCCCTTAACCCAAAAAGGTGTCTTTAGAAAAGGTCCGTGTGTGTCTGTGAACGGCATAGCTAAAAAAATCTGATGTGTTACACTCACATGACTTTCTCTACCCTTGTACAAACTATTTTTACAAACGCTTATTCTCCATCTGTTTCATGTTAATCGAGATGTTAATCTTATTGCTAATTTTCTTGTAGATGTAAGGGGAATATATATTTACAAGGGCAATATAGAAATACAGTAGCCTTTAAGCATAGCACCATTCTCTTTACCACAGATTAATACTCTTTGCATATCCAAGACAAAAAATGAATAACGAATTCCCATTTGAGAAAAAGTATAAGTATTGGAAAATTTAAGGGAATAACAAGCAATATCTCGAAAATCGTTCACTCAACAAAAAAAATGTATATGACATAAATTGTGAATTTTAATGCGATCTACATTTTTTGTGTAGTAAAATTTTGTCTATCTCTTATAGTTTACCAGTTATGCAAAAGTCGTTCACAATGAAGAATACTTTTGGAGACATTCCCAGAAAATTCAAGATATACATTTTATTTGTCATAAAAATATCGTAAACATATGATATTTTAATCAAAATCGTTAGAGCCATGTTTGGGAAAATTAAAATTTTCGAAAAATCTTCCATGTAAAGGGTAATCTAGGGTGGGGGATTTTCTTGAAAACCTTCGTGTCGCATCTCTGGAAGATACTTGGTATAAATATCAAGTTTGGTGTTTATCCGACTGTTCGTTTCTGAGTTATGCTATTCACAGACA